>CM075693.1:66545500-68044250 GCA_037954015.1 Psophocarpus tetragonolobus
AAGATTTTGGAAGAGTCAAGGTGAAAGGAAAATGGTTTGTATTTGGGAATTGTGTTTGTAAAACCGAGTTAGTAAAATATGGTTTTGTTTAGTGTGGTAGTTTAGATTCATTTTTGAAGTTTAAATGAATTATTTTCATGGGAAAAAGTGCTCTTTTCTCTCAACTACAGAATTGATTTTGAAAATCTTAACTTGCTTATGGTTTTGCTTGTGCTATTGGTGGACTGCCTTAAATCGTTGTTCTAAAGGTTTGTTTTTATTGTTTCCAGTGGTTTGTAATTCTTGTAGATTTAGAGGAATACTGGAAGAATACTGTGCAAAGATTGTGATTTTTTAGCAGAGCAATAGCGCATCCATATGGAGCTACGGTGTTGTGGTAATCTTCATTTCATTCAGGCTATTAAAGGTGGCTTAGTTACAAAAGTCCCTAATATTGCACGTCGACAATCAAAACTTAAATTTAAAAAGCTCACAGACGTATATGACGGCTTTTTGTCTCATAATGATGATGGAATGGTTGAAAGATCATGCTTGGGTGAAATTGAGGAAAGCACTCTGAAAACCAAGGCTGATGCTTTAGTATGTAATGTCAATAACGATGATGATCAGAGAATCATTAACTTGGATGATGATGACTTTGACAATTTCACCCTGAGCCAATTTAAAGAAAGTTGCAAAACAAGGAAGAGAAAACGGTCACAAGGTCTCAACTCTTCCAAGATAAACATAAAAGTTGAAGATTCATCATTCCAGGAGGACTACAGAGAGGAGCAAATGGCAGCAGATGATTCTGATTTCATGGAGACTCTCGGTAGCTTGAAATCTAAACTATCAAAGAATGTGAAGGGGAAGAAGAAAAAGTGCTTTAAAGAACCAATCTCTGTTTGTACCAAAGAGATTATGGTAGTTGTCAAATCTGAAGAGATCCTATGCTGTGCAGAGTTCCCACCTTCTAGTGAAGAGATCCAAAAGAGTCTAGAGATTCCACCCTCTAGTGATGAAACCCAAGACAGTCAAGAATTTTCATTATCTAGTGACGTGATCCAAGATGATCAAGTGTTCTCACCCTTTATTGAAGAGATCCAAAACAGTCAAGAGTTTCCACCCTCTAGTGTTAAAATCCAAGACAGTCAAGAATTTTCACCCTCTAGTGAGGTGATCCAAGACAGTCAAGTGTTCCCGCCCTCTAGTGAAGAGATTCAAGACGATCAAGAGTTTCCTCCCTCTAGTGACGAAATCCAAGACAGTCCAGAATTTTCACCCTCTAGTGAAGTGATCCGAGACGGTCAAGGGTTCCAACCATATAGTGAAGAGATCCAAGAAGGTCAAGAATTTTCACCCTCTAGTGAAGAGATCCAAGACACTCAAGTGTTCCCAACCTCTAGTGAAGAGATCCCAGACAGTCAAGAGTTCCCATCCTATAGCGAAGACATAGAAAACGATGAAGATATCCCATGCTTTAGTGGAGATTCAGTTGCTCTTGTTGAAGTGAAATCGGAGGTTCCTGAAACTGATTATTTTGGCAGATCAGATGATTATTCTATTATAGAATGCAAAAAAGCAAAGATAACCTATGAATGGAATTTGGAGAATCAATTAAATGATTGGCGAAGCCGTGTTGATTTTATTCCATTACGGATGGTCAAGCCATGTAGTACGATTAGTAATTCTCAACTAACCAACGACCAGTCTCCAAACTTGCTTGCAATAGAATTTGAAAGTGATGAATGTATCATCCATCCTGATCTCCATTATGTCCCCCCACAATTAATGTTTATTGAAGATCATAACTCTGATATTCATGACAATCAATGTGATGCTGGCACTGGCACTACAGTCTTACTACCTAATGTGGCTACTCATCAAGACGTTGAATGCATAGGTGTAGAGTTTAAAGATGATGATAATTTCCTCGACTGCAGTAATGACGAATTTACAACTGATGCTCAGGATCAGGTAGAAGTCAGCCCTACTATTGAACATGTCCCCAATCCGGATGTATGTCTGGTTAATTGCTCAGATAGTCCACCTGAATATGAGGAGAAGCAATCATATGCTTCTGTAAACAATGATGAAAAGAGATATGTGAATGAAGCTACTGATGAATTAACCTCTGGGGATGAATGTAATGCTAGTTCAAAGCTGCGTCGTCCTGAAAGGCTGTTATCAACCAGAAAGGTACAAATATTTTCATAAAATTTATTTTTGATTTGATTTTTAATTCTTACTTCTCATTATTTTGTTTCTCTTCAGACTATTTCACCATCCTCTCAGGAAAAGCTCTGTAAAGCCGTGGAGTCCATTGAGATGAATCATAAAAGCAACTTGAGTAAGTGCCTTACGTATTTATGCTGCAATCTTGATCTATCAGTAACAATTACATGTTAAATCTGCCCAATTCTAATTTTTTTCAAACTATAAATATGGTTGAAAGAAATATGGATTTTGAGAAATTAGAGATTAGGTTGAAAGAAGCAAAATCTGGTTGTATAGCAATAGGCTACGTCAGAAGTATCATAATATGAGAAAGTTAAACCATGATTGGGTTGGCGTGGTAGTCATTCTAATGTTTGACACAAGTAATATTTCTATCTTTGATCCACTATCTTTAGAGTTAAAATCTTAATGAAATAAAACAAGCTTTTATCTAATGAGTGAAAATACTTTTTGTTGAACTCAATTTTGTGTTAATTGTCAAATATAACTTCTATCTATGAAAACAGCTATGAATTTCTATTGATGTGTAATTTCTTTTTATCATAAATCTGTAATTAAATTATCTTCCGTGTAAATAGTTTGACCTTTTATCACATTTTTATTTTACTTATGAATGGGTGATAATATGATTGCAGAATGCAAGGGAAAATTATACTTTTCTGAGCCAACTGATAAGATGAATGTTACAACTGAAGGGCTTGATGTTATCAGAGGAGCAAGATTTGCTGATGTCCCAAGCAAAATTAGTGTTATTCCTAGGACTAAAAGAGTTTCCAATCCTAAAGGCATTTCCAAGAATCCTCATTCTTCTCGTCAAGCATCTCGCCTAGGTTGCAACACTGTACAAAGTTGCTCAAAGAGTGCAATTGCATTTACACAGCAGCAGATGCATGATGTAGAATGCCTTGCTACGAAACTCACAAAGGAATTGAAGTCAATGAAGGACATTATGGATGAAATGTTACGATCCGAATTCTGCCTAAATACCTCTTTGAGACATAAAGTAAACGAGGTAAGATAATCACAAACCTAGTGGATATTACTTTCTGCAGTAGAAATGGCGTTAGTTTGATTGATTGAAGCCTGCTAGATTTTAGCCATGGTGGATGTAATTCAAGTGATTGTTTTTAACCCATTTTGTATGGTTGCTAATACAAGGGAATAGTTAAATAAAGTTTCTATTATAACCTGAAAACGTTTTACGCGTTCTGCTAGTGTGATTGGTGAACCATTCTGTTATTTCATGAAGGTACTAGGTAGTTAACAGTGCTATTATGCTTAACAAATGAAAGGGAAGATTCCAAATGTTTTGTATGGATTTGTACATTTTACATGTATTTTTGGAATTTAGTGATAAAAAATGAAAAGTGTTAAATTAACTAAAAATGAAAAAGAAAACTTACAGGGACTAAAATTAAAAAATCGTAAACCTATTTATAACATAAAGAATGTGTCAATAGATTCTAGTTTTGGTTATATGCATATCTTCAAAATGTTTAAGCTTTATAATTATGTTCATTAGTTATTCCATGAGGAAGATATTACTTTATCTCTGTCCTAGATTTCTTGTGGAGTTGGATGTTACATTAGCTGTTTGTAGATATGTTTGACCATAGCGTCGAGCTAATGCCTTCTTTTCATGTTTTTGGTTCATTATTTACTATAGCAGATTCTGATGCTATAGCTTTTCCCATCCAATTTAAAACTGTAAAAATGTTACAATGTTCTTGTAATTTCAATTTTCTAGTGGAAGCATGCATTTAAATTGATATATTTGGTGTTTAGTTACAATTATTGATCCTTGATATTAATTTTCAGGCAAGAATCGCTGTTAAGAACGCCACAAGAGCTGAAGAAACTGCAAAACGATGCCTGGCCTTCATGTCAAGGGATTGCAGCCGTTTCTGTAAAATAATGGTTTGTTTATAATCACTCTTGAAGCTATTAAATTTTAGAGTAAACTATAGACTTCTTTTGAAGATTGACTTTGTTACTCCTAATACACCCTTTCATTCTTTAACCAATTAACTCTACAAAAATCCTTATTTTTTTTTTTACTTTCATTACACCTATACTTTTTTAGGTTTTACTTTCATTACACCCATCTCTTAAAAAATAAATAAATTAATACACCAATTCTCCCTTAAAAATAATAGGTGCCATAAAAGCAAACCTTAGGAGTCTCTAAGTAATGGGTCTGATTGTTTGGGTAAACACTTCTAGATACAATTTTAGGAGAAAAAGATATAAAAAAAGTCCAAAAAACTTCTTTATAAGCCTTTTTAAAAGATGTAAGACTTTTTCAAGTTAATTTTGTGGAGTTTTTTAAAAGTTAGCTGGTAAAATATCTCATCATTTAAAAAATTTTATAAAAAAGTTGTTTAATTTTTTTTTTGTATTTTTTTCCTCTCATGGAAGTGTTTCTAGAAAAAATCATCCAAACACATGCCCGTACTCTAAATTTTAGCAGCTTTTTATGGTTTTGTGTTTTACCCTTCAGAAATTAGCTGATGATAATGGTTCACCTCCTCAAGATGTAGCAGTGCGTAAAGAGAAGAAAAAAATAGCCTTTGCTGATGAAGCAGGTGGAAGGCTATGTCAGGTTAAGTTCTATGAGGATGATGGGATAGCTTTGTCAGAATCTAATTGAAAGACAATGTTGCCTAATAGCATGGTATTTTAAGAGAAGTGTTAGCGAAAACTAAAAGAAAAACTCTCCGGACCGGAGATGGGTCCGGTAGGAGAGACAGATATAAGATTCTTGTGAAACTCACCTCAGTATTGAGAGGAATTAGACTTCTCTCTATCACACTGCTTTCCACATATTTTTTATTATTAGTTAAAATTTATTAAAAGTTATGAGAGAATCATTTAATTAAAATTCACATAATTTGTTTATTTTAATAAATTTCAACTAATATATAAAATGTGTCATAGAGAATGTTGCTAGCATTTATCTTTCTGTATAAAATTTTCAGTGCCCTCATTCTATTAGTTCGTTCTAGAAATGCCCTTATATTTTTACCGAGGATTTCTGTAAGGGTTCATGCTTGTATGTGTGGAATTCGAGCAAACACACTTTAGATCCTGAGCTTGTAAGTGTAAAATATTTAGTTCTTAATTTGCACTGATAAAATTATAAAAGTTAATGTTTTATAAAGTTAAGAATTAAATAAAAAAGTTAAAGTCAAGGGTTGATGAAATTAGAAACCTTTATTGAATATTATCTTTGTTTACATCTGATCGAAAATGTTAACATTCGATAGAATATCTTTGGTGGTAGTTTTTGACGTGATTTTTAACTATAGAAGTATCATGGGAGGATATTATTTTTTTCTAACATAGAAGAACTATTTTATTTTTGGAAATAGATTTTTATTTAAAATGAGTTTATTATGATATAATTAAAAAAATAAGTTAAAAATTTAAATAAGTTTTAGTGATTAAGTAAAAATTCATAAAATTACCTATATTATTTATTTTGTGATTAATATATTTTTTATTTATATTGTGGATTTTGTAATGTATAACATAATAGTTGATAGTTATGGATAAAAAAAATTATGAATAAAAAAAGAATATTGCATATTATGAACTATGTAATAGATAAAAGTATACATTATAGATTATAAAATTTATCATACAATTGAAAAAAATACATTACAGATTTAAAAATCCTCAACACAATTAAAAAATATATTGCAAATTCTAAAATCAACAAATTTGGAAATTAGAAAAAAAAGAGGTCAACAAGTAAAACATGGGGACCAACTTTTCAATTTTTTTTATTAAAGACAACCTTCTAGTAATTAACAAAAAATTGCATAACTCACATAAGGTACAATATTACCATTCAACTACATTCAATAATAAGCCAACATTAAGTGAAATTAAGTCACATCAAGTCAGATTGGATCAAATTTAATCTAATAACCAACTCTTAAACGATTTTTAAAACTATCATTCAACATTTTGTTTAATTGGGTTAATCACTTTCACCTTAAAACAAAATATATTAGTGGATGTTTTTTTTTTAATGGTTTCTTCAATATATTCAATATAAGCAATAGGACAATAATTGTTTATTAACATAGCACATCAAATTATTTGAAGTTGAAATTAAGTAGTTCGATGAAACAATTATTATTTTATATTAAAATAATATATTTAGTATAAGAGTTGGATAACACAGTTAATAAGTGAAAATAATTTTTTATTAAAAAATGAATTTTTTAAAATTTTTATACATTGAAATGAATGTGTTAAAATTATTTAATATTGATGTGACGTTAGGAAGATTACTTAAAACAATTTTCAATGTATGAGATAATATAAATAAGTTGCATTTATTAAGATATCTTCTAAGTACCTTTAATGAAGTTTTTATGTCGGATGTTTAATATTAAAATTATTATTTTAATATAAATCTCACAAGAATGCTTATAAATCAGATAGTTATTTATATTCAGAGTTTTAAACATTCCAATTTAACTTAATAATAATTTTAATGTTAATCACTTCATATAAATACGTTACATTGTTGAAAATGCTCTTGTGAAGTTATCCTCTTCTGCCCTAAAAAAAATGGAGCTAAACTCTAGACAATTTTTCTTAGAATTATATATGTCTACTTAATTATAATTCTGTATAAACTTTATTAAGTTGTTTAAGTTAAAGGTTTCTTACAAATATTATCATAAATATGACTGACAGATTCTCACCTTCACAGCAATCTCATATGTTCACACCTCCCATGACAATGTTTTGTTGAGAAACATAATTAAAAGAAACATTAGAAAAGATAATTCATAAAAATGTTTTTAAAAAAATTAATACCAAATTAGGGAATCTAACAGACCCAATTTAAGATTTTTAAGAAACAATAACTGTTCTATGGAACAACCAGAAGGAAGATAACCCTATTCTAAAAGCAACCCTTTTTCGAATACACATACAATGTCGTCCATCCTTAAGTACAAAATGCCATGGACTTTACTGTAACCCCTTCCAGATTGCACTACTAGACTCGTATTGTTGGTGAACCCCTCCCCCCTAAAATATAACCTACTTAGTAACAAAAGGAGCACAAATCAACTTGCTTGGTTTCAAAAAACTATCCCCTGAAGCACTGCCAGTACAAGCCAGTGAAGAGTCACACCAGAAGCAGTGTTTGGGCTCCACATTGAGAGTATTGTTCCGTGCAATTTCCCCTCAGCCTGGACTGTGATGTTGAGATCTAAGAGCATATTTAGCATAAGATCAGGTTTTTTTATTTTTATCTTACTTTTTTGTGGATCCTACTATAATGTTATGTTGTCTTAAAGATTTATTTCATTTTTTATTCTAATAGAAGATCACATTTTGTAATCTTGAAACATTTTTTGTGGACCTCATAAATCTTATTCTTGTATATTAAACTAGAAGAGAGATATTAAAAAATAATTTTTTTAATATTGGGTTGATATTGTTTGTTCTCATAACAGAACGAGATCTTCACTTGGAGATAAACTTTTTTCTTCCGATGATTGATCTTGCCAAATTTAGATCTTAGTTTCATCAGTCTTCAAGAACATTCACCAGAGATGCTATAAGGTACATTAAGACTAAGAGTGGACAATAGATCGGGTTGGTTAGGTTGAGGTCAATTTGACTCAACTCGAATTAATCTTGGAGATTTTCATTTCACACCTACTCCTTTTTTATTTAACACCTGTCCACCTAAATAACTTTTGAAAAACTCAAAAATACCCTTTAAGTTAATTATATCCTAACACCTACCATAATAAATTAATTTTATCTCTATGAACAACTACTTTAATAAATTAACCACACTCACTCACATTTCAAAATAAAATAACTTATTCTATGAAAAAAACTTTTCAAATAAAAAAATTAATTAAAAAATTTATTTAACTATTTACATTATCTTTATAAAATTTTATATTTTAATAATATAATTTATTTATAACATAATTTTTTAAAATTTTATATTTTAAAATATAAAATTTATTACAAAATCTTCTCTTAAATTTTTTGCTTCTTCGATAATTACTTTGAATCTAATTACATGACGTTAATTACTCTAATTATTTTTTTGAGTCTAATTATTCTAATTACATTACGTTAATTACTCTAATTACTTTGTGTCTAATTACTCTTATTACACTACGTTAATTATTCTAATTATTATTATTGTTATACTGAGGTTAATTACTCTAATTATTATTATTATTATTATTATTATTATTATTATTATTATTATTATTATTTCTATTATAATTAAATTGAGACTAACAATATTTATGAGCAATTTAATTTACACGAATAACATTTATGAGTAATAATTTTTTTGTCTTTTTCCTCTCTGGGTGTGCAAAAAAATTTGCAAATTTTATAAATATTGCAATATATTATATGAGTAATATTATTGTTATTTGAAAATTTATAATTATTTGAAAATTTTATAAATATTGTAATATAATATATGAGTAATATTATTGTTATTTGAAAATTTTATAAATAGTGTAATATATTATATGAATAATATTATTGTTATTTGAAAATTTTATAAATATTGTAATATATTATATGAGTAATATTATTGTTATTTGAAAATTTTATAAATATTGTAATATATTATTATTTATTTATTTATAATATAATTTTTTATGAGTAATTTATGAGTAATTTAATTTTTTATTACAATTAAATTGAAATTAATAACATTTATGAGTAATAAATTTTTTTTCCAGTTTTTTTCTTCTTAGTGCATCGCCGGATAAGAAAAAAAAAATTGCAAGTTTTTTTCCTTCTCCAGCGATGCACTACCGGAGAAGAAAAAAATTTGCAAATTTTTTTACTCTTTGGCGTTGCACTGTCAGAGAGTAAAAAATAAAGAACATAATGGTATTTTTCCCACCGATAGGTGGGAAATGAAAAATGAGTAAGTGTTAAATAAAAAACCCTTAATCTTGTCTTTTAAATTAAGACCATGGACTCTATTGTAACCCCTTCCAGTAGAGCCATCAAAAGGGGTTCAGGCCTATGTATTGGCCAAACCCACCAAGGTCCTGGTCGAGCTCAAAATTTAAAAATCGAACTTACTATACCGAATAAAAAGGTTGACTTACTTACAACTCAATCCACCTGGGTTGAACCCATGGTAAGCTGGGTTGACCCACCAACCCACCAAAATCTTATTTTCATTATTATATAAATATATTTTTTTTATTTCAAGTTTTAAATTAGAGTTTAATTGGTATATATTGTCAATGTAAAGATTTTTACACTGACATTCAATCATAACCCTTCATTCATGGTAAATTTGTTGACTTTACTCATTATTACTTTAAAATTCACATAAATAAAAAGTCATGATTGAATGTCAGCGTAAAAATCTTTTACACTGACAGTGTATACCAATTAAACTCTTTAAATTATTATGTTACTTATTTTATCTATATTTATTAAAATGTATTTTTTAGTTAATTAGTATTGTTTTAATTAATATTTTATATTTTAAAATAATATTTAACACATTGTAAATGTAGATTTTTAGTGGAGAATATCATTTACATATTTTTGTTTTATTTTAAACTCATGAAATTTAAAAATAATATTATCATAAGTTATTTAAATTTTAATTTTTTAAAAATAATCAAAGTTTTTTTTATTTTCAGTGGATCAACTTGTTTAACCCACCAACCCGTGGTGGACCGGCCTAGACTCACTTTTTTAAACAATAAAAGAATGGTGAACCCGGTTGGGTCAGTCCTTTTACTAAATGGGTCAAGGTAGGTCGAACTCAATGGGCTGAACTGACCCGTTTTGACAACTATACCTTCCATATTGCATTGCTAAATTCCCTTTGTTAGTGAACTTCCCCTAAAATATAACCTACTTAGCAACAAAAGGAGCACAAATCAATTGACTTGATTTCACAAAACCATTCCCTCAGTACTACCACATGAAGCACTATCAGCTGATGCCCAGTGAAGAGCCACACTAGAAGTAGTGTTTGGGCTCCATATCGAGGGAGCATTGTTTCGTCCAGTTTGATCAACCTACAAATCAGGCTCGACTAGCTTTATGATGTTGAGATCAAAGAGCATCTCGAGCAGAAGATCAATTTTTTTTTATCTTGGTTCACTTTTTGGTGGACCCTACAATACTACGCCATCCTGAAGATCTATTCCATTTTTTACTTTAATAGAAGATCACATTTTGTAATTAGAACACTTTCGGTGCAATGCTTGTTCTTGTATATTAGATTGAGGAGAGAAACATTAAAAAAACATATTTTTTAATATTGAATTGATCTTGCTTGTTCTTGTAGAAAAACAACATCTCCACCTAGAGACAAACTCTTTTTCTCCAATGGTTGATCTTGGCAAGATTAGATATTAAGTTCAATATCAACCTTCAAGAACATCCACTACAGATGCTTTAAGGTGCATTAAGACTAAGAGTGGGCAATAGGTCAGGTCATTCAAGTTCGGGTCAATTTGACTCATCCAAATTAATCCATTCTTTTAAATTAAGACCATGAGCTTTACTATAACCCTTTCTAGATTGCACTACTAGATTCCTTTTATTAGTAAACCCCCCTAAAATATATAACCTACTTAGAAACAAATGGAACACAAATTATTTGACTTAGTTTCACAAAACTATCACCTCAGTACTACCACATGAAGCACTACCAGCAGATGCCTAGTGAAGAGCCACACTAGAAGTAGTGTTTGGGCTCTACATCGAGGAAGCATTGTTCTGTGCAGTTTGATCAACCTACAAATCAGACTCAACTAGCTTTGTGATGTTGAGATCTAAGAACATCTCTAGTAAAAGATCAAGTTTTTTTTTTATCTTAATTCACCTTTTAGTGGATCTCACAAGGCCATGTCATCCTGAAGATCTATTCTATTTTTTACTTTAATAGAATATCACATCTTGTAATTTTTGAACACTTTTAGTGGACCCCACAATACTTGTTTTTGTATATTGGACTGAGGAGAGAGACATTAAACAAATAATTTTTTTAATATTGAGTTAAATAAATCGCAATGTTTGTGGAAGAATCAGCTTCACCTGAGGCACAATCACCCTTGAGTCTAAATCAAAATCGCAAACACCAGATTCAACACGTACTTTGTTCCAATTAGTCGTGCCTCCCAGTCCACAGCTATCAGATTTTACATGAATCCTGGGGAATAGAATCAGCAGAATCTTTTGAATCCCTTGTACCAAAAGCAATTTTCAAGTCAAGAGGAATGAATACTTTCAGCGCAGCAGGGTGCAGAGTTTTCAGCAGTGCCACCATAAAATAACTTCATATGCTACTTTAACCTCATTGTAAAAGTTTTCATTAACCTCCAACAAAACACTGCCACAATGTCCTTCAGTAGCCTTAATAATAATAATGTTAAACTTATTTTTTTTAGTTAATGAGTTTAATTGGATGAATATACTATCAAAATAAATTTATTAATTTTACTTATTGTTACGTTAAAAATCACATAAATGAAAAATCACGATTAAATGTTATTTATTTTATTATGTTATTCATTTTATTTCATTAGAATATAAATTGTATTCGTGTGTCTTATATCGTATTCTTGTTATGTCTGTATTTATGTCAGTGTGGGTGCTACTTAGGTGCTAATGTAAGACGTGAGACATCGTCCTCATTAGGAACTAGGCAATTGTTCAACTGACCTTCTCCTGCTCGGCAACAAGTATCAGTCACATTATCACAGGCATTTTCAACACTGGTGTTGTCTTCCATCACCAAATTTTAATGAACTGTCTAACATACAACTTGGCACGTGTCATCTTTTGAAGGTTTTTAATGATCTTCACCATTGCTAGCAATGTCAGGTAAATTATTCAATGGACCCTCAGGAAGATGACAACCAGATTCAAAGATCCAGTTTCACCATTTATCTGGCATGAGCTAAATCAGATCCATATGGGCCCACTCCATCACAGTTATTTGCTATTTGATTCCCTTTAGGATTGAAAGCTACAACAAAATGTATTGTGCAAAAATCAACAAATTTTCGAAGAGAACAGATAGCAATGACATTTGCATCCTAGTATACAAAACCATATAAAAGGACAAAAGTTTTAAACTTCCAAATCCAAAATTAAGGTATTAAGCAATCCTTTCAATGTACAATCTTTCTGCACCTAGCAAAAACTGTATCCCACCCTTAAGATAATATGGCACAGATCATAGATCATTTGCTTGTATTTTACTGGAGATGTGACTGAATTATGTTAGTCTCGAAAAAAACAGAAAAAATTATAGGTTTGTAAAACACAGATTTATAAAAGGGAATACCAACAAATTGTTGGCAACTAAAAAGGTTGAGACAATAAATTTACCAGTTCAATGGCATTAAGAAGCAGGCAACACAGTCCTTGCCACCTGCAGGTCCCAATAAATAGCATCCCTGCTAGTTGGCTCCCATGGATCACAGAAGAACAAGGCAGACACAACAAATAAGTTAAATGTCCTATCAACAGGTTGTTAATGTTACCATACGGACACATACACTCTGCTTACTAGAATAGGCGACTAACCAAGATAAGCTATAGGATCTCATACCATTTTAGATTTCATCTTAAAACCAATTGGTATTAAGTAAAGTTGCACTACAGATATATAAGTTGCACCCTTTGAGTTGAGGCAAACTACGCGGGACTTCCTAACAATGGCTAAGTTGCATGGATATGGGCATGCTGTATGCCAAGTTTTCTAACAGTAGGGTACAACTACAGCAGGATACATAACTCATTATATACATAAATATAAAGCATAAGCCTAACAATGTAAAGCATACACACGTCACCAAATCACTAACATGATCAAATCACTAACATAAAAAAGACAAAGTTCAGATTTCTCTGCTTTCTCAGTCTAATATGCCATCTATATATTCTACAAATCTATAAATCTCATAGAAAGTGAGAACACAATCAGTAGAAAAAATAAAACATAAGAACAAAAAGGAGTTTCTTCGGAGAGTCAAGCAACTCCTTCAACTTTATAGGCTTCACCACCAACTTTATAGCCTTCATCACTTCATCAACAGATAGTTTGTTCTTGGCATCACCACACCCAGAACCATTTTCCTCCCAGGTTTCGGAGCTTCTCTTTGCTATTCCTGTTGTGCTTTGTTTCAATCTCAACCTAGAAGAAGAAGAGCCTTTCTTCCTCTTTGTTTTACTAACATGGGAGTCATCATCTGAATCAATATCAATATATCTTCTATTCTTCCTGTTCCTGTTACTTCTTCTATTCCTCCTACTCTTTGTTCCACTAACATTGGAGTCATCACTTTCACTCTCCTCACTCTCATCTGAATTGCTCCTATTCCTGATACTTCTTCTATTCCTTCTACTCTTTCTTCTACGAACATTGGAGTCATCATTTTCACTCTCATCTGAATTGCTCCTGCTCCTGTTACTTCTTCTGTTCCTTCTACTAACATTGGAGTCATCATTTTCACTCTCTTCTGAATTGCTCCTATTCCTGCTACTCTTTCTTCTACTAACATTAGAGTCATCACTTTGGCTCTCTTCACTCTCATCCAAATTGCTAAATCTTCTATTCTTCCTGCTACTGTTACTTCTTCCATTCCTCCTGCTCTTTGTTCCTCTACGGTCATCTTCTGATTCAGATTCCGATTCTGCATCTGGTACACCCTCGCTATACAATCTCCTGGAAGAACCAGCAAAACTCTTCTTCCTCGAACGTGAATCATCGGATTCACTACTGACAAATTTCTCAGATTCAGATTAACATTCCTGTTTTCTTCGGTCCGAAATTTCATTGGATTCTCTACTGACAGATTTCTCAGATTCAGATTCAGATTCCTGTTTTCTTCGGTCCGAAATTTCATCGGATTCATTACTGACAGATTTCTCAGATTCAGAATCGGAATCACATAAGGATTCGCCGTTCTCTCGATCCGAAGCTTCATCGGCTTTGATGTAATCCTCCAGGTCTTCGTTATAGCGATTCTAGTTGCAGTGCTCGAGGAACTTCCTCGTGTTCTGCCTCTTGAGCCTTCGGTGTTCCTCGTAGCTGAAACGCTTCAACTCCTCGTCGGATTCGGATTCGAAATCAGACCGCTGCAAATCGCCACGGTCGCGGTCCAGATACGAACGGTTTCGTCGGCTGAATTTCCTTGGCAGAGCGTTACCGTTATCGTTATGAGCTCCGTTGCTGTGCCTAGGGTTTCTGAGTCCGGGTGATTCGGAACGGCGGCGACGGCGATCTGTGTGGCGGTCGGATGAATTATAACTAGGGCTTCAACGGCGGCGATAGTCGTCGGAGACATCAGAATCAGTGGTGCGGCGGTGGCGTTCCGGTGACCTTCCCATCGCAAAAAGTGAAAAATTATGGACTGTAATTAATGCGATTATCCCCTTTATTTATTTTTTAACTTAAATAAGATTTTCAAGTGTAAAGTTTAAGTAAAAATAACTATTAATTCTTTAAATTTAAAAATATTTTTTATTTTTCCTTTCACTATTATTTATTTTCTGAATTAATTAAGTTTTTTTATTAAAGTTTTAATAAAAATTATTATTAATTTTTTAAATTTAAAAATATTTTTTAGTCTCTAAAATTAATTTATTTTTTATTAACATTTTATTTATAAGTTATAATATATTTATTTTTTTATTAACATTATTTATTTATAAGTTATAATATATTTCACTGTGTCAAAAATTAAAAATTAAAGAAGAAAATGATTTATAAATTTAAAAATATGTTTATTATAAATAATATTTAACCACGTTAATAAAAAAAAAAACTAAAAGTGAATCAATAACTTTTTTATAATCTTTAAAAAAAAAATCTTATTTAAACCCTTTTTTTATTATGTTGTCTTTCATTTTAAAAGGAGTTATATATTATATATATATATATATATATATTATTAATATTAATAAAGGGAATACTTCTTGATGTTTACTTTTCAAAATACCTATTTTACCCTTATACTTATTTTAAAATTAAAAAAAATAAACTAATTTGTTATAAGAGAGACTTGAACCTATAACCCTCTTATTTTCCAAAAGTATATTTTACCACTAGACCAATCTTATAACTTTAAATAAAAGATTACTTTAAAATATTGATATACAATATACATAATTATCCAATTATATCTATAATCTATAATATATGATATTATATTATATACTATATCTATACTTCTATATTATATTATATTATTATTAATAAAAGCAATATCCCCTTTTTATGTCAACTTTTCAAAATACCTATTATACCCTTACACCTATTTTAAAATTAAAAAATAAACTAATTTGTTATAAGAAGGACTTGAAACCATAACCTCTTATTTCCTAAAGATATATTTTACCACTAGACCAACCTTATAACTTTAAGCAAAAAATTACCTTAAAATATTGATATCCAACATGCATAATTTTCCAATTAAAATATTGATACTACATACTATATCTATATCTATACTATTAATAAAGGGAATACCCCATTTTGATGTTTACTTCAAAATACCTATTTTACCCTTACACTTATTTTAAAATTAAAAAAATAAACTAATTTGTCATAAAAGGGACTTGAACTCATAACCTCTTATTTCCCAAACATAAACTTTACCAATAGACCAACTTTATAACTTTACCAAACTTTCATCTTTCTATTTTTTCATATTCATTACATATTTGACATATCCATTGATGATCTGACATATTTTTATCATGTTATCATAAACAAAAAGTATAAAATTAACAAAATATATTTCAAAACATGTCATATAACAATTTATATTTCAAAATATAAAAATTTACAAAATATATTAAATTAAAACCCTACAAATGTGGTTTGAGGTTGGCTCGATCTTGTGATAGGTATGGTGTGTGGTATACCCAACCCTGAGGGGTTTTCTCCAGTACACAACCTCACTAGTGTTGAGGAGCAAAGCAATGAAGACATTATTAGCATCAAGGAGGTAGACCTGGTAGGTAGTAGACTCGACCGAGGGTACCTTCAGTACATAACCCCTCCAGCTTCAAGAAGCGAAGTGACGAAGACATTATTAGTGTCAAGGAGGTAAACCTGGTAGGTAGTAGACTTGGCCAGGGGTACATCCAGTACACAACCCTCCAACATCAAGAAGTGAAGCGATGAAGACATTATTAGCGATGTAATAGGTTGGGCTGTTGGGATAAATGCACTCTGGGTAAGTTCAGTCTTGGGGTAAGCGCGGTGTGGTACACATCTTTCTTCATATTTTAATTTTTGCCTAAGGTACTGCCTTACCCAGGCTGTTCGACTGGGAAGGTATCCTTCCTTGTTTGATTTTGTCCAGAGGTATTGCCTTGCCCAAGTTATTTAGTTGTGATGGTACCCTTTGCTTGTTTGGATTTTCTAGAGGTACTGCTTTGCCCGAGCTGTTTGGTCGGCAGGGTACCCTTTGCTTGCTTGGATTGCAAACAAGTATTGCCTTACCCAGACTATTTGGGTAAAAGGGTATTGTTTGCTTATTTGATTATCAATAGGTATTACCTTTCCCGAGTTGTTTGGCTGGGAGGGTACCCTTTGCTTGTTTGTTATCTAAGGTATTTCCTTGCCCGGACTATTTAACTGGGAGGGTACCTTTGTTCGTTTGTTTGTCGGAGGTATTGCCTTGCCCAAGTTGTTTGATTGAGAGGGTACCTTTGTTCGTTTGATTGTTAGAGGTATTGCCTTGCTTGAGCTGTTTGGCCGAGGGGTACTTTTGTTCGTTTGATTGTTGGAGGGATTGCCTTGCCTAGGCTGTTTGTCCAGGTAAGTACCTTTGTTTGCTCAATTGTTCGAGTTACTGCCTTGTCTGGGCTGTTTGACCAAAAGGGTACCTTAGTTCGCTTGATTGTTAGAGGTACCTTAGTTCACTCAATTATTGGAGGTATTGCCTTACCCAGGTTTTTTTACCAAAAGGGTACCTTAGTTCGCTTGATTGTTGGAGGTACTAGCTTGCCTGGGCGATTTGGCCGAGAGGGTACCTTAGTTGCTTGATTGTTGGAGTTACTGCCTACCCATGCTGTTTGTCTGGGAGGGTACCTTTGTTCACTTGATTGTTAGAGGTACTGCCTTGTTTGGGCCTATAATTGTGGTAGCAGGAATAATTTATTACCCTATAAATGATAATAAGGAAAGATAATATTTGGTTAAAAAGATGATGAGAAAATAAAATATTTAGATTTATATATGGTAATAAGGACTAAGTAATAAATGTGGCTAATTCTGGCTTGGATATAAAGTAGATTACTATTCTCTCCGCTGGCTAATTGATTGTCTGTAATAAGAGTCCATAATTGTGGTAGCAGAGATAATTGATTGTCTAGATATAAGGTAGATTGTCATTCCCTCCGATGGCTAACTAATTGCCTATAATAAGAGCCTATAATTATTGTAGTAGAAATAATTTATTTCTCTATACATGGTAATAAAGAAAGATAATATTTTGTTTAAAGAGATAATGAGAAAATATAATATTTCGAATTATATATGGTAATAAAGGATAAGTAATAAATGTGGCTAATTCTGTCCTGGATATAATTAGTCGTGCTAAAGGTGAGCCTTTCGTGATCCCGATGCTAAGTTTGGGTTTGCATAGGACGCATCCGATCTTATGGAGTTGTCGCGAGCTAGGGGGTTACCAAGTTAGTCATTGTCTATCGTTTGCCAGCGAGTTGTTGTGCAGTTTTTTCGATAGTTTTCATTGTTGTGCGAGTTGAAGCTTGATGGTTCACCTTTCGTGTTTTCCTTATGGACAAGTTCCTCCAAAATGGCACCTTCTCTCTGGCTACTCCCGGGGCTAACTCTTCATGCAGGAGGTCGTGTGAAGTTCCAGCGTTGCTCTTTGCTTGAACTATTGTCTTATTGTCTCAATCTTCTCTTTGAAGCTAAAGGGTATTATTTACTCGACCTCATGGTGGATGCCAAATTGTTGTACCTACAAAAATTGGTATAGTACTTACTATTTAAATGTATCTCTTTCGTTGACTTCCGATCTTGAAAAAAGTCCGAGTTGGCAGTCTAATGGGCTCAAGTGAGTACCTGCAATGACACTCCAACGCCCAAGTCAGTGTGAGCCCAACCTTATGGCAGGTCAAAAATGTTGTCAAGTGTTAGTGAGAATAGTATACAATGATGAGTGATCAAGCCTGTACATATGCTCTATTTTTTATAGAGCATTACCTTTCCAAGCTTAGGCCCTTTGAATGATGATTTGGATAAATCTTTATTTGAAAAAGATAATTAGGGATAATAGACAATTAGATTTTATCATTTATCACCCTAGGGTAATTAGTCTTTTTAAGTAGTACGACGTAGTATGGTGGATCCCCTCCACTGTGTGGGATATAGGGTCGAGTATTTTTGGCACTAGATGCTAGCCCAACTCTTATGGTTGGTCCAGCCCTGGGGTTCCCTTCCTGTACACAACCTTACCAACGTCAAGAAGCAAAACGACGAAGACGTTACTAGTTACTAGTTACTAAAGGGTTGATTATTCGAATTTTGGAGAATAAATATGGTGTAAAGTTGGTTCGGCCCTGTGACGGGTCCGGTGTGTGATATACCTGATCTAGAGGGATTTTTTCCTTACACCAACCGTCATAAAAAGATTTTATTGAGAACCATAAGGTAAAAATATATTTATTTTTTGGATGGTAATGTGGTGGGAGTTTGTATAATAATTGAGAACAAATAAGAAAAAACAATATTACTTGTACTTCTTTTATCAACATTAAATATAGCATGACGTTTGTAAATCACAATTTGTTTTACGGAAACATCAACAAATCAATTTAAAATTTAAAAATTTGTACTAGATATTATTTTATTTTATTATTATGTAAATATAAAGTTTTAATGTGATTTTGATTTATTTTAATATTTTAAAAACACCCTTCAATGCACTAAAATACTTACTAATGCACATGTGAAGAATTTTTTTTAATTGGAAAGAAGAATTTGTTATTATTTTATAACTTTAATTAGTATACAGTTAACATGTAAAAAATGTTATACTGAAATTTAATCATAATTTTTTTATTTATATGACTTGTATTAATTGATAAATTTACTAAAAATAAAATAATAAAATATTGTGATTAAATTTCAATCTACATATTAATTAAATTCTTATTTTATTTATACGATATTTGGGAATTTTATCTAGAAATACTATTTCCCATTGTTAGTTTTTTTTTTTTTTATTTTGCACAAGGTGTAACTAGTAAGAACCTGAGTGATGAAAATTAATAACTCATGCCATGCTATCATGCCAGTGTAGAATTTATAATTTTTTAAGTCGTGCATGTCTTTAAAAACAAAGAAAAACGGCCATGCATATGTGCAATCAGCCAATCACGCAATTAACCAATAAATTAATTATTAATTATATTAATATATAATGCTTGATTGTATTGTACTCATTAATATTTTTTTTTTTCTGGCTGAAAGGTAGTTTGAACTGTTTATTTACATTCTTACGATTTTTTTTTTTTTTACTTAATTACTGGTTAGGAAGAAACATATATTAGTTAAGTCGGTTGAATGTACCTGAGAAGCTGATTATTTTTTACCCCATTAATTAGTCCTATATCTTGGAATTGAAATCATAAGTTTGCAAGTCACGAATTACAATTTTATGGTCTGTTATATGAGATTGCAATGTGGCAATCATATAATAAAAAAAAACATAAAAATAAAATCATAGTTCTGAATTGTAATTTAATCTAATTTATAATCAAAATAAATATACTTAAGTGAATATTTTGTAAAAGAGACCCAGTTTGATTGTTACCCTTTTATTTAAGGTAATTTTAAAATTTTTTAAAACTAAATTTATAAAGGTATTCAAACTAAAATTGAGCAAAAAATAAAATAATATTCTTATTTTAAGGTAACCCTCCTTGCTCTATTAAGCAGTTTGGATTTCCAACTAGGTATTTTTTATTGAATACCATCCACAATGAAGGAAAATTGAGAGTTCTTGACACAACAATTAATGATAGAGAAACTCAAATGCTTAATATTAGAAGTACGATGGTATCCTAGGATGTTGGTGAACTTAGTCATTTTCCTTTTTGGAACATTCTTAGAGGTCATGAGATGAGACTTCTGCACATTAACTTTAAGATTAGAGGCTTTACAAAGTAAAGAGATGATGTTTTCAATTAACTGAAGTTGAGAAGACTTTGCCTGGTAATTATCAACCAAGATTAAATGAGATGGTTCACTTCACAAAGTTAATTACTTGAGATGGCTGGCTTCACATTTATCAAATTTAATATTATTATAAGGAGATAAATTCTGACTCTTTAGATGATCTACAATTTTCAATTATGGATCATTGGAAGATATGAGATGGACGATGCCCACATACAAGTGGCATATATTCAGAAATTTTAATTTTTTTTTGTTGAATTTAGATGAAAATGAGGTAATAATAAATCTATTGTTTCAAATGTTTATTATTTCTCAATTAGTCATTAAAATTCATAATTTTTAAGTTATGTTGAAGTACAATGAAATTTCACATATCATGTGTAAAACTTTAAATATTATTATCATCTAGAGATAAGTTCCCAGTGACTAGTATGCTTGAAGGTGACTTTGAAAAGGCCTATTACCTAGTTAATTGGTCTTATCTTTGGTTTGTCTAGAAAAAAATAGGATTTGGGAGGAAATAGGTGAAGAAGTATGTGTCATTAACAAGAGTGTCAATACTACTTAATGGTAGCCCTACTGAAGAGTTTGTTGTGTTAATGAGTTTTAGGTTTGTTGTCTCCTTTTCTCTACTAAGCAACAGAGAGATTGAGTCAGATGGTTCAGACAATAATAATTAAGGGGCTTTGAAATGCCTTTAATATAAGGAAAGGTGAACCCAATATATCTCATCTAAAATTTACAGATGATACTCTACTATTGACTAAGAGGAATTGGGGGGTCTGTGAAGATGATGAAGGCAATGTTGCAAAATTTTGAGCTAATCTCAAGGATGAAAGTAAATTTTCATAAGAGTTAGTTGATTGGGATTAATATTAGTGATGTCTAGTTGGGAAGAGTTTAAGTGTTCTTGAACTGTAAGTCAGGGTTATTGCCTTTTAATTATTTGGACTCCCCATTGGAGTTAATATGTCACAACTGACTACGTGGTCGCCAATGGTGTTAGCAATGAAGAAAAGATTAGCATCTTGGGAAAGCAAATACATCTATGTTGTCGCCAGGGTTATTTTCTTAAATTTGTATTATCTATGTTGTCGATCTACTTCATTTCCTTCTTTAAGGCTTCCAAAGATATTATTTCCCATCTTCGCTCTCTCTTTTCAAATTTCTTATGGGGTGGGTCAGAGGGTCAAAAGAAAGTCTCTTGGGTGTCTTTGTAGAAGGTCTGTAGAGCCAAGGATAAGGGTGTTTGGGGTTGAGAGATATTCATTTAGTAAACTTAACTCTATTGGGGAAATGGAAATGGAGAGTGAGAATGGAACCAACTAGTCTGTGGGTTACCCTACTTAAAGCCAAATATGCACAACTTGATGGGAGTTGGGTGGAGAGAGGTGGTGATGGTGGGATTTAATTTTTTTTAGCAAGGTAAGCAATGGTTAGAGGATTGGTGGTCGAGAAAAGTTAGACATGATGTAAGGGATGAAAATGAAGTGTTGTTTTGGAAGGATATGTGATTAGGTGATCAGAGTTACGTGATACCTACCAACGTTTGTTTGGCCAAGTGGTAAATCCTTTAGTGTCAGTTGTAGACATGAAAGGTATAGCTGGAGGGTGGAAGTGGGTGTGGCAACACCAACTATTTGCTTAGGAGGAGGAAATGTCAAAGGGGTTATTAGAGAGGCTAAATGGGGTTATGATGTAGGAAGAAGTTCCTGGTAAGTAGGTGTGGTAAGTGAACATTTATTGTCAATACTTGGTGGCCTCGACATACAGGGTGTTGAAGGGAAGCTACTAATCACACCCTTTATTTAAGGTGTTGTGGGAAAAAGGAGGGTCAGCAAAGGTACAATATCTGGTTTGGCAGCCGGATACGGATAGGTTACCTATTAGGTGCAACTTACTGAGACGTAGATCATATGTCAAGGGAGAAGTTATGGTATTTTTTTAGTGATATAGACGAGACAGACTATCACATGTTCTTTACTTGCTCCATTGCATCACGAGTATGGTATGCGATGTGTAGCTGGTAGGGGTTCTCTACGATATTTACAACTAGGGTTAGGCATCATTACTACCAATTTTTAGGCCTAATCGGTGAACTAGCTGAGCACATGCAAGTGTGGTCTTTGGTGTGGTTTGCAGAGATTTGATCATTGTGGAAAGCAAGGAACGTTGCTATCTTCAAAGCAGAAATAGTGGATATTCAAGGCATAATTCTAACTATACAACTACATTCAAGGGAATGGTATCGTACCTTTAAGTTAGCTTCATATTCTTATGCTAAGTGAGTTATGAATCCATATGTTTGTATAGCAGGAGCATGATTTGACTTAATTTGTATTACACAGACATTACTCTTTAAGGGTTGTTTTGCGAAAGACATATTTTATGCTTTCTATTTCTTATTTATAAAATGGTTTGACTTGTATAATAAAAGCTCCCAATTATTTGGTATGAAGCACGAATCCCATTTAGCTCCCTAACAATTCATATATTACAACCTCAACACCAAACTCATTTAATAGAGAAAACAAAAGTAAAATCAACTTATTTCAATGGATGGAAAACTCTACGTAAACAATCGAGTTTGTATTATTAATTATATAATCATGGATCTAAATTATTTTGTTACAAAATAATAATACGACCATTAATTATATAATCATGATCTAATTTTACTTATACAGATACCACATTTCAACACTCTCGGTCTTACATAACATAAACACTTTTCAATGCGAACATGTAACAAGTTTCATTTGTACAATCTTATAATTTGGGAGAATCACCTAATAACATAAAATATTAAAGTAATTGTTTTTCAGTATGTTGAAAAATTGGAAATAATGTTTGCATTAGTTTGTATGTTGCCGCAATGAGGATCATAATAGAACAACAAAAACAATGAAAATCAAAGGAATTGAATGGAATAGGCCTTACAACATCCATTATAAATACATCTCGCTCTAATTAATTATGCAGATAATTAACTGACTAATTATGCATGCTATTAATGACTTTTAAAATATTTATCTCACCTTAAATAATTAAAAATAAAAACTTTGACAAAGATTTATTTTATTTTTAATGAACATAACATTTTATTTTTATTTTTTTATTATTATTATTATTATTATTATTATTATTATTATTATTTTAAAAAAGAGTTAATACAAGTAACTTCGTACTCTTATATATATCTCCGGATTCAACGAAGAATCAAAGTTACATAGTAAATTAAGATTCCTTTTATAGTTTGTTATTTTAAAAATTGTTATGTTTATTAAGATATTTTAATATTTATCTAACATTTTGAATCTGATAGTAAATTAGTTTAGCTTAATGTTAGAACTGAACGAGTCCAATGAATTAGATACCTTATGTTACTCGATGTTTTAAATTAAGATATTTAAATGGGAGATTTGGAGCGTTGGATATTTTTAATAATTTTTTATGTAGGCTTATAGTAAATTATTGTTGTTAATTTATAATTTTTCTTGAAAATTAAAAATTTAGTAAATTTTGCTTATACTAAAATTTTATGCTTATTTTTAATAAAAAAAATTATTAGTTACAATAAAAAAACATGTATTTGCAAATATTATGAAAAAAAAAAAAATTTACTTTTTTTTTTTGTTAAAAGATCTGCATATACCTATAAATACACGCCAATATAAAAAATATTTATTTGCAAATATTTGCATAAGTATGGTACTAATATGGTATAAATTTCACTCATCGATATCAATAGGGAAAAATTTATATCCGAATACACCCGCACTCGTCTTCATCCCTAGGGAAGGGTAAGTGATAGGGTTAAAAGAGTAAGTTTATATTTTTCTAAAGCATGAGGTGTCCTTAAAAACAAGGTGGGTGCTAATAACAATGGCCCTAACAAAAATGAGAATTTGATTTGGGCCATTTGGTATTTTAGTTACTTTGGGTCTTTTATGTTCCACAGATATTTACGTTTTAGCACTCCGAAAAATATAATTTAGCAATCCTTGATTACAGAATCAAGAATTAAAATTGCAATTAAATTTTATAAAAAAACTCAATTAAAATCTAAATTTTTATACATGAACTTAATTTTTATTTCAACCTCAACTATCCATCTTTTAATTAACATTTATAAATGCATTTTGTTTTCAAATTACACTCATTTTCTTTAGAATAGTCACATTCAAACTAACATGGTGTGGCTGAAATGAAAAATAGTCATGTGTCCTAAATATCTAATTAGGGTTCCATTTTCAAATCCATATGTCTAAATGATTTAGAAAATATGACCTTTTAAAAGAATCTTAATAATTTCAAAGAGCATCTGTTAAGAAATTTCAATTCTTTAAATAAACCTTAGTATAATAAATCTTAATAGAAATGCTATAAATGTTTTTTAGGAAAAAATGGGAAGGAAAAGAAGAGATATAAATGTTATAGATGTTTGGTAGGAGAAAAATGAAGAAAAATAATTACAAAATAAGGAGTATTACAAGTATTACTTTTTCACTTATATTTACTTTTTTCTCTATTTGTCTTCATCTTTCTTTGAAAAAATAAGTTTTCCAAGAGGCTAAAAACTTATAACTTGTAATTATTTTTTAAGAGTTTATTTTTTCTTTCATTTTTTTACTCCTTTTATAAAAGCTGACATCAAATAAGAGTAATTATTTTAAATTATTTTTTAATAAATTTATCCAAATAAATATTGAGTTTGATTGTAATTGATTATAAAATAATTAATTATTAAAATATATAATTTTTTAATTTTTCTCAAACACACTTTTTTCAAAGAATTTTTTTCTAAATTAAAATTGAATTCCCAAACATCCAAATTAATTTTCGAAAGAACTCCTAATCTAAAAATAAATTATAATCTTTCCCAATAATCTTAAAGTAATCTTTTCAAGTTCTTTCATAAACATACTTTTAAAGACTTTCATGCAATAAGTTGAATCAAACATGTTTAAGAAATGTAAGAGTCACCATAAATAGTAATATTTGCATATGCTATAATTTAAATATTTTAAAAAAGCACAAGATAGGTCGTAAAAACTTGACTAGATAATGATTAAATGTTTGTCTTTATAAATCATATTTATGATGATTAGGCAAAATTGGAAAAGAAAAAGAGGTTGTAATAAGTGGCAAGTGGCATGACATCAAAATCACATGTATCATCTTTATGAGTAGGGGTTACAATTCAATTCATTTACCTAATATCCATATATTCAAATTCTTTTTGGGGAAATAACCATTCATATTATAAATTCAACCGATTCATTCAATTATAAAAATGAAATTTATTAAATGGTTACATATATTGGATCAATCTCATTCTATTCTTAAACCGTTAGGCATAGGTGTTTAATGTCTTGTTTTGATTGATGGAAATTATCAAAATGAAAAGAAATAAGAATAATAGAAGTAGAAGATTAATAGACTAGAAAAAAAAATACATTGTTTTGAATTGATGGTATAATAATAAGAAAAAAGTAAATAAATCTCCGTTTATGAATGGAAGAATAAGTTCAAGTAAATAAATTTTATATGATTTTTCTTATATACAAATTAAAAATTAATTTTAACTTTGAAATAGTCATACTTTCTAATAATTCTTTTTTTGGCATAAATTTTTTATATTTAAAAATTATTTTTTTTATGCCAAGTTAGGGGGAAAACTTTTCACATGTGAGACTCACATTTTTATTTTCTCCTTAAACAAACAGTGAGAATTTTATTAAGCAAACATAGGATAAGGGAGATATCCTAGTTCTTTGATGCGGGTATGTTTATATAAGTAATTTAATGTTATAAAATTGTTTATTTAAAAAATAAATATAATAAATTTATATTTCAGTAGATCATATAAGTTATGAATTATTTTTGTTTTTTTCAAAAAGAAAGTTATGAATGATTTAAAAGTTTCAAATATATTCTTAATAAATTTTAAGTGATCAAATTAATTATTTTTACTTATCCATTAAAATTTAATACTTCTATTTAATACTCCCACGAATAGGAAAATGACAAGAGTAACTTATAAGAAAGAGGAGAAATTAGAAATTAAAATTTATTGAATGATAAATCAATGTTCATATTTAGTTTAGACAAGCATTACCAGAATAAAAGATTTTACATTGAGAGTTATTATATAAAACAAAAATAAACTTGTGATACACAATAATTTATCATCAGCTGCAGAATTTTTTTACCCTTTTAACACTTTGCTTTTTCTCTTTTTATAAAAGGTTAATGCCAAACTTCTATATATGTCATGGAAAGTAAGTTTAACAACAATGTCTAATTAAAACTATTTTAGGAAATTATTATAATATAAATTATAAGTTATTTGAAAAAGAAGTTAAATGTTTCAGAATCTAGTTTAGAAAGAAATAAAAAATTATTTTTAAAAATTTGTAAATGATTATTCTCAGTATTTTTTATGAGTTATTTTTACACTATAAAAAAATGATTTTTTGTTTCGTCTAAATAAAATTAATCATTGTCATACAACTTTTCAGCAAACTTATTTCAACATGATTTTAATTATAATTAATTATTAAAATAATTTAATTTTTTTAAGTATATCAAGCACACTCTTATATCTTAGTCTATGACTTTTGACTTGTCTAGGATTAGTTATGTGCTAATAAAAAACATTGTATTATATCTTGATTTTGTTAAGAAAAATTAAGTTAAAATCTGTGTTATAAAAATCAGGAAAACACTTAACTAGTCTGGTAACCAGTTCAGTCAATCATCAAAATTGGTGGAATAAAAAACCAGTCAATAACTGATAAAATCGGTGGTTAACGGATTCAACCGGTTTGTATTTTTTTTTTTTTGAATTTTTTTATTTTGCTAAATACACCTCTCATTTTTCTAAATCAACTAATTTTTAATTAAAAATTAATAAAATGAAATTTAACTTATCAATATGAAAATGTATTTAATAAAATTACTTTTATTTTTTTATATTACAACTTTAATAACTATTTTATAATTTTAATTATTATAATATATTAATAATAAAAAATATTATTTTATTAAGATAACTCCTAATTCAATAACAATAAAACTAATACATCCGGTAAACTAATATTTTTACCAATTCGATCATAATACAATTTTAAAAATTACAAGATTGTTGAAGATGAGATGGATGAAGACTCAAGCTTTAAGAAGACCAACACATATACTGATGCATAGATGATTTGATATATGCAACTCACAGAAAACATGTTAAGGATGCCCCAAAAAAAGAAGCCATGTTGCTCAATCATAATCTATAAGCAACTGACAAAGTTGTTGTTTCGATTAGTCACTTGATGAAAAGAACAATCAACTAATGACAGTATAGTAAATTTTTTTTTTTTGCTACAGTTTTTTGGTATGCGAGCAACATTCTACGAAACATTTTACAACAATGTCTCTACTCTCTACCATGGCAGCATTAAATTAAAAAATAACCTATGAGAAAGGAAATAAGCAAGGCTTTTTGGTAAGGAAATAAAACGTAAAAAAATAAAATTAAAAAATAAAATAGAATAAAAAATGTTAAAGTTGTTTAGTTGAATTAGAAAGTAATGTGAAAAAGAAAGAAAACTATAAATTACAAATTATTATGATTATAAGATTATCCATATATTTATTAAATGATTTTTAGGAACAAAATATTTTTTCATTGTTAAATAAATTTCACTATATGTTTATATTTTTTTTAATTAGCTAAAATTAACAATACAAAATATTATAAAAAATCCATATCAAGAAAAATACTTATAATTGAATATCACAATATATAAATTATTTTAATTTATATAATAATTTTATATTTCAAACTCTTGAATTATTAGGTTTTTTAATAAAGATAAAATAATTTTATAAAGTGATTATTTTTAATACATAAATTTTAAAATAATGAATTATAAAAAATATTTTTTCTTTTATGATATTTTACATATTTAACGGACAAAAGATAATTTTAGGAGGATCAATTTTCATTACGCTTTTTTTTTTTATTTTTATGATATTTTGAGCGGAAAGTAGCAAAAACTAAAGAATAGTGACTTTTATTTATTTATCAACACAAGTAACTTTCTATTTTTTATTATTCTTACAAGAGAACATAACTTAGAGAAGAAAAAAATCATTCTTAAATTTCTCCCAAACTTCATTGCATGCAAATTTACCATGGTTATCCTTTAATTATTTTTTTAATTTCTTGGATTAAAAACTCATTTTTGAGGATAAAAAATTCGAAATATAGTATTTTGTATGTTTGTTTGGAGTTTTATAAAATATATATTTAGCTGTTAGTTTGTTCTTAGAAAAGTAATTACAATATGATTACTTCAATTTTATTTTTACAATAAAAAGTGAGAAAATTATATTTTCATAAGAATTAGAATGGGATTTCTTAATTCACTTATAACTTCTATTTCAACTTTTCTTTTTATTTTAATTATGTCAAAATATTAAAATATTTCCATAAATATAAAAACTTAACCCAATTTAACTTTAAATATTTGCTAGCTAGTTAGTAATAAAAAATATTGTACTCTTTTCGACCCAGCTATATATAAGCAAATTGAATTGAATAATACAAAATTAAGAAAATTAATTATTATTATTATTATTTAATTTTACCAAACTTAATAAAAAATATTTTTTTAAAAAAATTGTAAAACTTGATATGAATTATTAAAAATAGAACTTCAATTAATCAAAAGTATTCTTGAAATGTTATCATTAAATATGATGAAATTTGTACTTGATATTTACTTATATTTAAATTTATTTTTTTTATATTTAGGTTAAGTATCCTACCTTAAAAAAAAACCCTCTTACAACATATAACCACTCTTTATATATGTGAAGAAAAAAAAATTCTCTCTTTATATATGATTATTTTATATGATCAAGTGAAATATCATTAGGGATTATAAGTTTGGAAGAGGAAGAGATTGTGGATTCCAATTCTTCCATTAACAAAACTAACACTAATTATACCAGTAAAAAATAAAGATGAAGTATCATTTTAGTTCTTCAAATTTATAGGCATTGACACTTAAATCCTGGAAAAAAAATTCATGCATACAAGTTGGTCTCACAATTATTCCCTTGCACAAATTGATTTTTAAAATGCTTTAAATAGCACATTAAAACACTTTAAAAAGTTATTTAGTCAGTTTTTTAATTACTAATTTGCGCAAAAAATGTACCCTTAAATACTAATTAATATGAAAACTTCTTCCAAACTTAGATATTACTCCCTGGAGTCAAGGAAAAAGATTTTTCTAAAAATTTTTAGTAAAAAAAAAAAGATCCATCAAATATGCGAGACTCGTCTGCATAAGTGGGTCCCACATGCTCCCACATTATAATCACTTTAACATAAATTACACGGATCAATAAAACTAATTATGTTGTTGATTTTCTAAACAAATATTACTTATTGTCAATTTCATGGTTCCCATTGCACTACTATCAATAGTCGTAAAGTATTGAATAAAAATAATTAACTAGTAAAAATAAGAATTATAAAATATCTTAGAAAAGGCATCACAACTTCTTTAAAAAGCAATGTGTTTGTAATAAGTACAAACGAAATAACACTTATAACTTAAAAAAATTAGAAAGATAATTCACCTTAGACATATGACCAACAAACAACAAATATGAAAGTTACATGCATGTTGTCATCAATAACACACAATTTAATACTATATTATATGATGAAGATCCATAATAAATAGGAAAAGAAATAATGAATAATAAAAACGTGTGAATGAATTAAAGTTAAGGAGAGGAAAGAAGGTGGATGATGGTTGCAGCAGTGAAAGCAGTGTACGTACCCTTAACAGGTCTTTGTAGTTTGTAAGCTTGCGTTTGACCACAACATGAAGAAATTAGAAAATTTGAAAAAGCTTCACAGTTTCAGACTCACAGAGATTCACACTCTGTACATTCATGTCCACCCACTGAACAATCACCATCTGCGTTTTGTTCGAAAACGACGCCTTCCCTCTCTCCCTCCCTCCCTTTCTCTCTAGTCCATATAGTCTCTCTACACTTCACACTTTACTGTCCCAACAAAAACCAAAGCTTTAGATAAGTTTTTTTTTTTTTCTCTAAAATTTTATTAAAAATCAGTTTTTGGAATTTAAAAATATTGTTTTAATTTTTTAAATTAATTTACTTTTTTCATTAATGTTATCCGTTGGTAGTTGACTGAACTTGATGTGAAATTGAATAGTGAGGAAGTTAAGAGAAAAAAAAAAAGATTCATGAGTATAAAAATATATTTTTTATTATTTATTTTATTTTTTGATTGAAGAAGAATTAAAAGTGAATTAAAAATTAAAAAAAATATCTTTAAATTTTAAATAATAAAAGTAGTTTTTTTAAAACTTTAAAACTTATTCAAGTCAAAACAAAATATTCAATTTAATTAATTAATAACAATTAAATATGTTTCTTTTTATTTCTAAAAAATATATATAACGACGGATTTTTTTAACCAAATGATTCAAGCTTTTAGGGTTCTGATCAAATTCTAGTTATGTTGGTTTGGATATAAAGTTTTTTTTTTGTTGAAAAAGGAATATTTATTTTGTGTGCTCTTTAGATAGAGAATTGTATGGAAACAAGGAATTTAAAATAAGTTGAATTTAAAATTATTTGAATTCAAATGATTTTATTTTTCAAATATTTTGTTTGAATAAGGTAATTTTAATTATTAAATTTTAATTTTTTTATTTTGATAAAGTATTTTAATTCCTACTAAAAATAAAAATTTATTTTACTAAACAATACTTTGAAAAATATTTTTTTAAAAAAAATAATATAAAATTTTATTTAAAATTAGTTTCTAAAAAAAATAATGCTTTTATAATAAATAAATAGTAAATAGAAAAATAAAAGAGTAAATCTTGCATAATTGGTTTTATTTTTTTGACAATATTATGATTTTACATAAATAAATGACAAAATTTATTTTATATTTTAATTATTATAATTATTTAATTAATTTATATAAATATTATAATTTTTAAAATATAAAATATAACATTGGTGGATTGGCAAATCGACCCACCCTACTAAATTGACGAGTTAGGCGGGACAAATCAAAACGAACAAGCGACTGAATACACTAGTTTTGACTATAAAAATGAGGGTAAATTGGCGGGTCAGCCTGCTTGGCCTACCCCATTTTGCTATCCTTAATCGATATCAAGTAAAAAATAATATTAATTGATTTTAGTAAAAGAAAACTAAATTTGAAGAATTTCAAATTTTTACTTTTTTAAAAAATTTAAAATTCTACAATTTTAACTAAGCAAAAGGCTTTCTAAAATACCTAAAATTTCAAATTCTTTATCCAAACAAGATACTTAATCACAAACTATTTAAAATTTTAAAATAAAAAAATTTATCTTTTAAAATTTTCCATTCAAACACATTGATGATGATGTTAATCATTATTATGTGTCATAACTTTTTTGTCCTAATATTATTATTATAAAAAAAATGAATCTAATCATTGATGAGTCATTCGTTTAAGTGGTATCAGGTTTACTCTTTATAAACAAAGTCTCATATTTGAGTTTTACATATTAATGAAATGTCATTGACACTACAAAAAATATCATTTAATTTAAAATTTTTAGTAAATATATGGTGCAAGAGAGTTACAAACACTTGAGTTCTAAAAGAATCAAGTTACAAATTGGTTGCTTAAATATTTTAAATAATTAAAATTATTATCTAAAATATTTTAAACATTATATTATAACAATACTTAATAATTAATTTGGCTAAAAAGAATTTTCAGATGTTAACATTTGTAAATAAAACACGTATTTATTCTCTAAATTCTTTTTACTTAAAATTTTCATTCATTTTTATCTCGTTGAAAGAAATACTAAAAAAATGCAGTAATGAGTGCTCATGATGTAATTAACAGTGAGTACCATAAATGAGTACTAGCTACACGAATTATTTACTGTAAGATCACCAATAATGAACTTCACTGTGTAATTGGAAAATAATTACTCAATTACTGTTAAATAGATGAAATATTGGTTGTTCTCAAAAAACTATTCAATCAATTTTAGTCTTAAAAAGGTTACTATTTTTCTATTTATACTTGGGCTAGTTTTATTTTTTATTTCTTATAAATTAAAAACCACATTTTTTTTATATGTATAATTTTAAATCTCTATAATTGTCTTAACTTATTTCATAATAATGTTAACAATAGGTAGTAAAAAATATTTTTGTGGTGCAGGAGACACTCCTTGTACCTACGTACGTTAAATTAATAATATTTTGACTTATAAAAAATAATAAGTAATGAAAGAAATTTAAAATTATACAGCAAGAAATAAAATAATTTATTTTATCTATAATTTGATAAAAGTTAACAAATTATATATAATAAATGAATAATTTTAAAAAATCACCACTTTTGATTATTATTTTTTATAAATAAAATATTAATGGTTAATCAATTAGTTTTGTTACTAAAAGAATTCAAATTCAGACTTCTTATTTTCTTTCTCCTCACACAGACTTTTGATAAAATAAACCTTATAACTTTATCGTTAAAAATTAATATTAAATAAAGTTAATCATTAACCTTAATTTCATTAACAGTGCAATAACTTTTTGCACAATTAGAGAGTCTAAAAGAAATTATCAAAGTTAAAGTTAAGGATCGTTTTAACAAAAATATTTAAACGATCAAGGACAAATCAACTACATTTTCTTCGAGAAAAAGACATATTTAATAGCATGTTTTTTAGTATATTGATTCACACAATTCCTCATCATATCGTGCATTAAATTATGACCACCGAACACCTCAATACCTGGGTGCAGTTCCTCTCCAATTTTAAAAATGTTCAGAAAAGCTTATAATATAACATGTGGAACCCTCTTATAGATATTAGAGTCTAGGGACAAATCGAAAAAAAAGAAGAAAAAAGAGTGGTAATAATAAAAAATAAACTTGGTCAACTTAGCATTCAATCTATATATTTATTATTTTAATATTTTACTATTCAGTAAATATTTATTATTTAAACTATTATACTATATAATTAAATAATTTTTTTTTTTAATTTTAAAGAAAAACTTAATTAAATAATTAATTTTAAAATTTAAAATAATTTTAATTTTTAAAAGATAGTTTCTTATTTGTATAAATTGACCCTATACCACTTACTTAAAATAAAGTTGAATTAAATATATAATTTTTTTTAATAAACCAAAATAAGATATACTGAAATATATGAACCGAATAAGTCCGTTTTTACAACTCTAATAAATATACCACATACCCATGAATCTTTTCTGCAAAATTTTATGGGAGAAGAAATATTTTTCCAAAACCTGAATGGGAGCACAGTGAAGTTAATAATTGGTGTTCCTATTATAGTAATTAAAAAAGCATAGTAGTGATTTATGGTACTCACTGTTAACATCATCTTCAGCACTCACTGCATGCATAATATTAGATTCTTGGCCACTGTGTCACCCACCTCCTAACCTGGAATTTCTCTTTACCCATGCCAATCTCTTCACTCACACACTGTCTACGGACATAGTAGAATCACTGTGCCGTCAGAAAAAATAAATTATAAAATTTAAATATTCTTAGCAACATAAACAACTATAGCCATGTGCCCCTATTTTTTTTTTTTTGTTTGTGCAAGGTTTCCAGTTATTTATGCTCATCCAAATGAAGTCCCAACAAATATATGACTATTCTTCTTTTTGTTATCATGTTTGTATGAATTAATTATCATTCAAACAATCATTAAATTTTGTTAAAAATCTTAAATCAGTATGTAAGGTGGATTTTTTCTTCAAATATAGTTTGTTTTATGTTTATAATACAGTATGAGTTTAATTAGTATATAATTATAGTATAAAAAATATTATATTGATATTTAATTACATTTTTTATTTATATGATTTTTAAAATATTAATCAGTAAAAATTTTTTTAGTATAAATTAAAGATTGTTAAAACTTTTTATACTGATAATGTATACTAATTAAATTCATATAGTATTTGAACATAATTCATACATATTAATAAAATTATTAATTTTTATTTTATCAATTTTTAAATAAATGTCACTCTTTTCATTTTAATTTATTAGTCGTTTTAGTTTTTTTTAATTTTTAAAATAATTAATGTTTATTTTTATTGTAATAATTATAAATTTATTATAATATTAATTTAAATAAATATTCACATTCCTCTAAAATTCTTTTTAATATCATGTCTATTAACTAGTTAATTTATTGTTTATGTTAATATGTTGAAAAAACCATAAGCAAATAAAAAGAATGAAATGGAGTGAGTACTAATTTTTTTAATTTTACTCTTATTAATATACTACTATAAAAAAAGCTTAAATACTTAACGTAATTAATGAAGATAAAGTGAAAACAAAAATTAAATATTACATATAAATTATAAATACATTATAAAAAAAAATACCAATTTAAAACTGGTCTTGACAAGAGAGGGTAACATCATGAAGATTCAAACTCTCAATTTCTCACTTGGGTGAAGAACCCAAACCACTCTCTCTTAGAAAAAAAAAATCATTGAAATGATGTATTATTATTTTTTAAAAATGCACTAATTAATGTCTTTGTTTTTTTACTAATTTCGGGAGATAAATGCTGTCCAAAATTATGAGATTTTATTTATTTAGTCTCTATTAAAGTCAAATTCCAGTACTAAAAAAATATATTTACCCATACATTAGTCAACCAATTTAATTTGATACAAGTTTTGAAATAGAAAGGGATAAATTGATTTGAATTGTTTATATCTCAGGATTTGAGAAAATGGAATTAAAACTAAAATTTAAATTGACATGATATATGCTTTTTGACAAAAGTGAAATGTACTTTTATTGCATTTAAGACTGACGTGATTCACATGAAGGAAAAACTTGACACAATTGTTGAAAACCTAACGTTTATCAACAAGACCGGACACCGGTTGGTGAAAATTTATTGTGTTTTGGATAAGCTTTTTAACAATACTTTTATGTTGTTTTTCTGTATTTTTACTTTTAAAAAATTACTAAAAATTGTTAAATACTTAAATACATTCGAATTTAAACATTCTTAAGAAAAACTCTAACTAGAAGTTCATGTGGAATTTATATATTTTGATGAAATATATAATGAATATAGTGTGGCACTATTTAAGATATTTGTAATGGTTAAATTTCAAGATACACACTTTTAACATCTTAGACAATAATAAATAATTTTTTAGCCCCTACAATATCATATTAATTTTAAAATATATATGCAAAATTTTGCTATAAACGTCAAAAAAAGTTTAAAAACTCACTTTTTCATGTTTTTTTAATTGAATCTAAAATAAGAGTATTAATTTGTTGTTATTAAAAGAGAAATTTTTAATTATAAGAAACTATATCTTGCAAAATTTACTCATTTCTTGAATTTAAGTAACCTATAAGAAATTTTTACTCTGATCTCAGACATTTGATAACATACAATATATAATTAATTATTGAATTAGTTAATCTAGTATAAATATATGAACCCACTATTTATTTATTCATTTATTTATTATATTAATTAAAAATATTTATTGTTCAGTTTACCTAACAATTTTACAACTTCAGAAATACTTAAATAATAAATTTATATAACCATTAATATATTTAATGGGAACATCAGATTGATACATACAAATACACAATCCCTATGGGGTAGGGACCTAGTAGGAGATATTTCGATAATTAAGTTGGCCCTATTTAATGTTTGATCGTTAGTTTCACCTAATTTGTGTTAATGTATTTCACTTTAAGCAGAATTATTTTAAGTCCAGCAAATTAATTTGGAGATTAGTAGTTGAATATGATAGCTGAAGGACCTCTAAACACTAGCTAAACAAACAAGCATAGCCCACTAGTACTAATCATCTAATTAATTTTCAAGCAAAGATCAATTTTTAACAATTAATAATTGAGAAAACCTAATTTCATACCTAAATCACTTTTATATATTACACAGGAATAATGTCATGTCATATAGGTTACTATCGGATGAGTCTTTACATTATATTATAAGTATAGTTTCCTATATTTTTTCTATTTTAGTCTGAAGTTATGGTGATGATAGTTCGATCCGAAATAAACTTTCAAAGAAATTAATTATTTAAATCACTTCTAAATTGTTTTATAAGATTACTTAAAATATTTTAAAAACCAATTTACAGAATAACATAATTATTAACAACTAATTTAATTAAAATTTTCTTTCAAAATATTTTCATAACCAATGGAGATTTATTCCACAATTTAGTTGTTTAATGTTAATGTATATTTATAATAATTAGTATTTTATAAATTAAAACAATTTATTTCACAAATCTTACAAATAGTATTATAAAAATTATTCAGTCATCACCACCTATCAATTAAAGAGTATTTTATGCTTTCTTTTACAAGTCGTGAGGTGATACAATGTTTATCTTTTTCATTTTTTCTAAGTTAAATTATAGTTATAATAATCACATAAATAAGTTTAAATATTTTTATTTTAAATTTAAATTTTTTGTGAAAAAATATATACTTATTATTATTTTTAAAAATGATTAAGTTTGTCAACTAACTTTCGTTAACAAATTATTTTAAAAATTTAAATCCGCGACACACTAATCACTTTACTAATGTTATTAAAACCATCATTGATTGAGAATATTTTTATTGATGAATGATTAGTTATTAACTTAGCTACTTGTGAATTTAATGTATTAGTAAATATAAAATAAGAGTATAATTAAAAAATATCAAAGTTTCTTAAATTTTTAAAATAATTATAGTTTTAAAATAAAATTTAAATTTTAAAAGAATTATAATTTTAAAATGGAGGAATTCTACACATTAATTATGATATCAAATGTTTTGGGTAATGTATTTCATCATATTGTTAATATGAATACCATAATACTATTTATATTATTAATTATTGCGTGCAAATTCAAGAAACCTGAGAATATAAAAAAGTAGACCATGACATCTCGCTGCTAGTTCTTCCTTTCTCTTTTAGTGGGTCACACGTTGAAATTATTAATGTTTATTTCAGTACAGATTATTAATATTAAAAAGCTCTTAAATAGTTAGACACAATGAAAGATAAGATCCACATATATATGTTTCCCTCCTATAGGGACTCTACTTTGTTTAGCTTAGGTCGATGGGATATGTGGATCGGTTGTTCTTATTATAAGAGTGTCCATACATGTTATTATTATTAAGTTTTCATCAATGTCTCTTGTCTCTTATGTTTGTCTGCATTCTTCACAGTATTGTGAAAGTTTTCACAAAATTGTGCTTAGTACTTTTATTAGGTGCACTGATTATAAGAGTGTGGATTAATCCACAACATTGTGTTCTTTAAGAGAATATATATATATATATATATATATATATATATATATATATATATATATATATATATTCTTTAATATTTATTGTTTTATAGTATATTCTATGAATACCTTATTTTATATATCTGATTTTCTGCTTCTGCTTTTTACTATTTATTCTGCTCTCTTATTTTCAGTACTACTGTTTTTTTACTACTCTCTCGATTTCTTACACATAAAAATTAGTGAGGTGGGATCATTTTGGTGATGTTTCTTTCCTTATTTATTAATTATATGATTTTGGTATAAATTATGCATAATTAAAAGAAAGGTTTTATTTTGAGGTAAAATCCATACTTTATTTTCTCTTTTTTCTACTTCTTTTGCTTAACCAAATAACATAAAAATTACTAAGTTAAAACTCCATGAAATAAAGATTTATATTAAAAGTCAACGTATGTTAGGGCTAAGTTAAAACTTCAATTCTTATAAGAGGATGTAGTCCTTGAATCCATAAGAATGAGAGATATCTAAAGATAGTATAAAAGTGAGATTGCACAATTGGGCACGATAAAAAAAATAATTAATCTTATCTATACCAATGTTACATCAAATGTTTATCACTAGATCAAAAGTTATAGTAGATAATTGAAGTGCAACTTTTTGTATTTAACCGTAGCAGCCTAAACAAACATGATGATCATGTGATTGGACTCACTATGTTTCCTTTACGTGATAATTTATGTCATAACTAGAAAAACAAATAAGTTTTATCTACTTTTAGGTAATTCATCACTTAAGAAGTTCATACTGATGTATGTTTTACTTGCACCAATTATAGTATGTATAATGTATTAATAAGTATTATAGGAAGTGTGTAATTGAAGACAAAACATGTTAAAAAAAAGTTGTATTATTTTGTTTTATTAATCATTGATATTGAAAGCAATAAGATTTTCCATAAAGGGTTATCCACAAAGGATCTAATAAAAATTTGGTGACACATTAATGCATATTGTTTGTTGAGATGGAGTAAATTATTCCTTATAAATGTATTAAAAGGTGCACTTTTCCTTTTAGTATATGTCACATGAAATTACAGGTATAAATTTTATATAGAGTTTAATTAGTATGCACTAACAGTGTAAAAGAGTTTTATACTGACGTTCAATCACATATTTTTTTATGTGACTTTTAAAGTACTAATTGGTAAAGTCAACAAATTTACCAATTTGTTTTGCTAGGATTGGGAGAAGGAATGTATAGTAATCTTCCTTGGCTTATAATTGGTATCTAGTAGGTGGTTCTTTTTTTTCTTAATTTGTATTTCTATCAGTATTAGTGTGGGAGTTTTATGTTTGTGGGTGATATACTATAAGTCTTTCTTATTTCTCAAGTGTACGTGTAAGTAGCAAACTCTCTCTGTCATGTTATATGACTTGTGGAAGTTTCACTCATGTTGAATCAAATTTATCTTTAAAAGAAAAAAATCTAAAGTTATTATAAATTCATAATTAATTTTTATTTTTTCTCTAATGTAAAGTCGAATATGTCAAAATTTGTTTGAAATCAATTTTAAATCTAGAATCAAATTTTAAATACGAAACTAAACACACACTTAATAATTTACCTAATTTCATAACTTTTTTTAAAAATTACCCATATTTGTAATTTTTTTAAAAAAATTTCACAATTTCAAAAAGAAGAAAAAACAACATAAAGCATATGTTTGTGAAAAAAATGGCACAAGATTTGGTCAAAATGATTTCGTAGGGTAGGTAGCTATAAAGGACTGCAAAATACGAAAAGAAATAAGTTTTACCAAAAGGATGGGTGCAGTCGAGGTGACATTGAAACTCCTAGGAATGGGAGAGAATAGGAACATGTTAATTGCTTCAATGCGTAACAACAGCAGAACAATTTTCCATTTGGTTACGAAAGGGAAAGAGAATCATTTCTCCTTGGTAGATGAGAAAAAACAATATAAAATACATCAAATACGTATGTTTTTTTAATTTCATTAAGAGGAAAACAGAAAAAAGATTGTTAATATATATAAAATTATAAATGTGAATTAGCATTAATCAATAATGGCATATTATCTTCTTATTATACATTCATTTAAAGGTCACTTTTAATTTAGGTAAGCATTGATTACTTACTATTATATAGAATATAGAATAGTAAATATTGAATGCACGTACTATGATTATGTACCATTATTTTGTGTCTATATATTATTCCATCGAAGATAACTTTTAAGAAATAAAAAATCAATTTTTTAATTTTAATTCAAATTTCAAAAGTTTTATGAAAGCTCATAAGATGGTTTGGTGATTGAGAAGAGTAGTATAATAATAGTTCATAAATGAGACGATAGATTAAAATCTTCCACCAACATATCAATATAACATAATAATTACTAGTTAATATTTAGCCAAAAAACGGACAAATCATATGATGTGTTTGTATCATCCTTTGTGGAATTGATTTTAATTAAATATGATTTTAAATGAAGGTGATTTTTGTTTATATACATTTCTTAGAAAATTGATTTTGAGTATGTAATTGCTAAAATGGATTTATTTAAAATTAATCTAAATTATATAATTTATGTTTATGAATTTATTTAATTGTTGACCTTTTGTCTTTTTTTTTTAGTTGCTCACATTTTGTCTTTTTTTTTTTATAATTTGATAAGTCATTCGTTTAATGATAGTCGTTGATGTTAAATTGATAAGTTGACTTTTCATTGGTTAAATAATGACTTCCCACATTTATACGTGGGTAAATTATTTTTTTAATAAAAATAAGGAAAAAAATTCTTTTTTTTCTAGAATTAGACTTTTGAGTCTACTTTTTGGGAATTTAAATTAAAATCTCTCATAATTTGAAGTGACACTTACTCTCATGATAAAATATTTATATGCTGCTCATCTTATCTCTCCTAGTACTCTCTTGCAAACTATTGTTGGAAAGTAAAAAAATTTACAATTTTTTTACTCTCCACAAATAGTTGCCGGAGAATAATATGAAAGATAAAAAAATAATAACTATATTTAAATTACTATACTAAAAAAATAAGAAATTAAATTATTCTATTAAATAACTATATACTACACTAAGCAAATATTTAATTAAATAGCTATACTAAACACGTAATTAATTAAATAAATTAATATAATAAACATGTAATTATTATAATAAAAAATAATAAATTAAATTATTATACTAAAAGTAATAAATTAAGTACACTAAAAATTAATTAAATTACTATTCTAAAAAATAATAAATTAAATAACTATACTACGAGTAATTAATTACACTAACTAAATATTTAATTAAATAACTATATTAAACATGTAATTCAATAAGTAAATTAATATAATAAATATATAATTATTATACAAAATTATAAAATAAATAACTATGCTAAAAAAATAAAAAATTAAATAATTATACTACATGACTACATGTATACACTAACCATTAAAGGAATTAGGGATAAAATGAGAATTTATGAAAAAATTTTAAAATGGTAGGTGTTAATTCAAATAAGGGGTAATGCCAATTCAAATTCTCCTACTTATCCCCTTTAAAACTAAAGTTTCAAGTTTTTTATCCATGTATCAAAGTCATTTAATGAAGCCATGTGAAAAGTCAAAATTAATAATTTAACCGTCAATGACTATTTTCTAATGGATGGTTCAAATGTCATCAAATTATACCATAGAGAAACAAAATGTCAATAATTGAATAAATTGAGTGGTACGAATTATAATTTAACCTAAAAACTAAAGAAAATTAACAATAAAATATAAGTGGAACAAAATATGAGCAATTAAAATAAATCATAAAATAGAGGGACAAATGTGAGCAATTAAAAATAAAGGAACAAAATATGAATAATTGAATAAATTGAGGGACAAAATTATAATTTAACCTAAAAACTGAAGAAAATTAACAACAAAAATATAAAGTGAAAACAATAAAACATAAAAAAAAAATAGCTAAGTCGTTGAGAGGAATATGCGGAGAAAATGAAAAGATGTTCAAACTACACAATTCTGCTGAGCAAAATTGAATTCGTTCGGCTGTAAGGACCTGTTTATTTAATAGGTTATAAATTCATAGAGTAAATAGTGAAGAAATTAAAATAAGGTTTTTACTTAAATTGCTAATTGACTTGAGATGTGATGAATTTATTAGTTGTGTTGATACTATGTGGTTGTATTCGATTGATGGTAGAAGGATGAGGAGATGGGAATAAATCACCATTCTTTTATTTCGGGAAGTTTTTGAAAAATCCCTTATCAGAAAGGGAGTTGCATTTAGCAAATTGATTTTACTAAGCTTACCCCGACTTTTTTTCGTTCTTCTTTCTCTTTCTCCATTCTTCTTCACATATCATATTTCTTTCTCTCTCTCCACTATTTGCCTTCTCTTATTATCGTGAGAGTTTTGGCTTGCATGGTCGACTTCAGATCGACAGAATTGGATGTGGTCTCTTCCATTGCTCTTGATTATGAGAGTTAATCAATATAAATATGTCTAATAGTATTTTTCTAAAACTTTTTCCATTCATTTTTATCCTTTCTTTCTCGTTAAAAGGGAGAATTCCTTTGAAAATTCTAATCTCTTAGGTTCCTATTGAAATTGCGATTTCTATCAGGTTCTAAGAGATTTCTTTGGGTTAATTCTCCCCTTTCTGTTTAAGTCATCTTTTAAAGGGAGAAGTAAGGGAAGCTAAATCTTTGATTTTTTTAATTTGAGATATTATGATTTATTTAATAGATGAGACAAAATTAGGTATTTTGTGTGATTGAGGATTTGAGTTTTGTTCTTGAAATGAGTTGTGATTGAATTGATTGATTTGTAATTTGGAATATTTTGAGATATAGATGTTTGGTGGAATTAATGATTTTGAATGTCTACTCTTTGAAATATTAGGGTTTAAGGGTGTTAATATTAATAGGTTGTGATGGATTTAGCTTTTAAGTTGAATTTGGATGTTATGTGAGATTGATAGTTTGACGTGATTAATGTATGAATTTGATTATTATGAGAAATTGTTTATGTAATGAAAATGATAAGTTTGATGGTATTGTTATCTATTGAAGACTTTGTTGATATTTGATATTCATTGATGATTTGTGTGATGATGGATGTTTATTAATGATTTCGGTGATAAATTGATGCTTGGGTAATTAAAAATGTGATTAAATGCATGTTTTGAGAATTTGGTAGATGGATTATGTTGTGATCGATGTTGCGGTGATACGTGTGTGTGTGTGTGTGAAATGAGTTGTTGAAATTGTGATTTGGATGTTGGAGTTTGCAATTCATTAATGATGAGCATTGATGAACTGTGTTGTGGATGTGATACAGTGCTAGGCCTGATTACGACGATAATGCATCTGGTATTAGGCATGGTTACATCTATAATACACCTACAAGACAAGTGATCATGATGCTAGTCTCGGTTATGGCAATGATGCGATGCTAGGCCTGGTTATGACGATAATGCACTTGATGTTAAGTCTGGTAATAGGACATACTCAGATGACAATTGGATGTTAGATTTATGAGATATTGTGTCAGTTAGATACTAGATACCAGTGTGGGGGAAGTTAGATGACACTACCTTGATATTTGAATTCTATGTTGTTAGTCTTTTTAGAAAGTGTCAGTCAAATATTGTTAGTACTTATGTTTAGGTGGAATATAAATGTGTTTAATTGGTTGTCAGTACTTATGTTCAAGTGGAACATAAGTGTGATTGATTGATTATTAATATTTATATTCAGGTGGAGTATACATGTGAATGATTGATTGTTAGTGTTTGTGTTCAGAACATAATGGTAAATGATTGGTTGTTAGTGCTTATGTTCACGTGGAGCATAAGTGTGATTGATTGGTTGTGAGTGTCTATGTTCAAGTGGAGCATAAGAGTGGTGGATTGCTTGATTATACTTTGTGAGTGCATAATTATAATATAATAATAATATGTCATTTTCCTATGCTTACCCTTGCATTGTATATGTATTTTGTATGACTGTGATGATCGTGCTTTGCATGAGAACAAATATTAGTAATGATGGTGATAGTCAGAACTAGTAGGGTTGGTGGAGGATCAGAGGCAACAACAGAAATTACTCGTTTCATAACATAACTAATTTAATGTATGTATACATATAAGCACTTAGGCTCTTTTTGAGAAGTTTAGAGTATAAGTTAGTTAAGATTGTAAGCTATGTTTTAAGTATATTATAATGTCTAGATTTATGTTGGGGTGAGTTATGTAATAATTATGTTTTAATAAAGAAATGACATGTTATTCATCTGTACAGTAGTGTAGATTATGTATTGGTTATGTTTTGATTGTAAAAGGGCATGTAATGTATAAGTGTAGATAACATGTTAAGAATGTGTTAACTGGAAAAAGTATGTTTATGTATGATTCAATAGTTAGGAACAAGATTGAGTAATTATGCAACAAAGATCCTACTGTCTGCAGGGTCTCGCCTAGCAAGCTTTAGCCCCTGTTAGGATTAAATTGCAATTTTGCACCCAACGAAAGGTCTTGCCCAACGCAAAGTTGTCTTAGGTTGGATTAATCCTAACAGTGGAAAAAAGTATGTTTATGTATGATTGAATAGTTGGAAACAAGATTGAGTAATTATGCAGTAGAGGTTCTACTATCTACAGAGTCTCGCCTGACAAACTTTAGTCTCTACTAGGATTAAATTGCAACTTTGCACCCAGTGAAAGGTCTTGCTCAATGAAAATTTGTCTTGGGTTAGATTATTGAGGGAATTGCACCCAACTACATGTTTCGCTAGGCAAAGTCCCTATTACTAGTATAGTTTGATACAGGGTCCTTGCTAGACGACAACTGTCACTGAGAGAGCTACCCTGGGTCTCGTCGGGCAGCATGGTATCGTTGGGCGAGCTATTACTGCATGCACTTTGTATGTATCGCTTTGAACTTTGAAAATTATTGTGTTGTACGCTCAAATATTGTGATGAAATTTTATGTCTCTGATGTGGATTACAATATGTAAGTATAGGAGAATTATTAGTATGATTTGTGTAAATAATTTGGGATGTTACATAAGCAGAATTTTCAAACCATATATTTGGGATTAGTCACTGAGGTCATTTCGCCAGACAAAAAGCTATATGCTCAATCAAAAGATGAAAACCATTCAAAACATCCATAAGGGTAAATGAAAGAAATCAAGCATCCACATATCATAATTAATTCTCTTTGAACATGCGACTTTAGCGAAAAGAACTCACATCAAAAGACACTCATATGAGTTAAAATATTGAAGTTAACCCATAGTTGAATAAATATTAATAAAATAACAATAATGATAAAATAATAAACAAAATTATATTAATTAAATTAAATAATAATTTTATAACATTTAAGATTAATATTACACGTATGTATGCACAACTATTATTTTATTTATTCATTTTTAATTTTTTTAAAAAGAAAATCCTTGACACGCATGATTTGCATATATGTATGCACCAGTGGGGTATTTTCACTAATCGCATTCCCTGCATGCATGCGTCGATATTAAGCTTAAGCAACACGGAATATATAGTGTAAGTACATGATTTGATCTCAAGTAATGATTAAGATTGCTAACATCTTATCCTACCCCATATATGGAAAGAAAAGTGGTGGAAAAAATTACCATATTTTTTCTTTTAATAGTTCTTAAATTACTCTTTTTAATTTTTTTTTATTTTGTGTATGTTGAATATACTTTCAAAGGTAAAAGTCATGTAGAATAGTTTTTGAGTAAATTTTGAAAATGATCTTCGAAAGAGGTTGGAGATAACTGATAGGTCTCCAAAATATATTTTTTAGTATTTTTGTTTTTCAATTTTTTTATGTTATGCATGTTATAATCTCTAAAAACGTTTCTAAATTGTTTAAAAGAGTTACTAAAGTATTTTAAAGAATTATTTTACTTTAAATATTATTTATAATTTAAATTCTAATAACTATAATTTTCAAAAACAAAAATGCTAATAAGAGATGAAAGTTAATAAATTTGTCTTTTTCCACATGCGATCATGCGATACTCGGTTTTGGAATATTTTATTTAATAAAAATAATATTCATGTGTTAATTTAAAATATTTTATGAATAAAAATAAATATTAAAGATAATACAACATAAAAATTTAATGTTAATTTCACTAATATATTATTATATACATAAAATATATTAACTCCTTATCAATATTAATATAAAAATTTGTTCAATCTATGTTACTGTGTGAGAGCATTATTATGTGAGTTATGAACCCACTACTAATTTGTTTTTTTCTTCTTATTTTTCCCTTTTATATCCAAAATACATGATCCCCTTGACCATTTGGCAATTATTAACACTTGATCAAATAAATAGTTATTTTATATATAATCCAACATTAAAATAAAGAATATTTTATTGTTTTCAAATCATGTTATTCTATTCGGATCTAACAAGTGGACCAAATAAAAATAATAAGCATAATAATACTTGATTACTTTTTTAATTCATAGGGTAGAACAAAAAACTAATGGGGGACAACTTAGGATCACACATCGAAGGATGCAATTTGTCAAAATCAAGACTTCCATTATTGATCAACTGAAAACTCTCTGACATGATTGAAGACCAAACCTACTCTCTCTCAAATATGGGAGAGAATAATATAAAACTATTACTTAATGCTTAAGGTTAAAGGTTTAACTATTCTACTATTGTAAGAAATTACATGCATTAAAATCTCCTTCCCCATGCATGGCTCTTATGTTTTTATTTTTTTTTCAATGTTTTTCATTTATTTGGTAAAGAGAAAAGAAATAAAGTAAATAAAATGAAAAATAATAAGTTACACTTAGAAACGGATTCATAATGATATTAGAGGAAACTTAATTTTTTTTTCCAACCTTTTGTAGTTGATTAAATTATTAATTTTACTCTTCCTTTGTAGTGTTTTTTTTAAAAAAAATTAATTAATCCTTCTTTTTGTTCTCTATTTCTTTTAAACAGTAGAGTACATGAATCTCACACCTAGCTAGTATTAAATAAAAAATATTAAAGGTTTTCTTTAACTAAATTTGTTTTTAGTTTAAAAGTTATTTTTAAATTAAAGTAAATATTTAAAATTAAAAAAGTATAATCTATGTATGAAATTTTATTTTTATCTTAAAAGATGTTATTTAAATTATTTTTATTGACTAAAAAATAATTTATAAATTAAAAAGTTATATTATATAATAATTTTCTTAAAAAGTTAATATAAATTCTATTTAACTTAATTTCTCTTTTAAAAAAATGTAAAAAATTATTTGATTCAAACGGAACATAAATATTACGATGCAAAATATAAATTTTGATCATCATGGTAATAGCCAAAAATCTCTGATAAACTTAAACTTAATATAAATAACAACCAATAAAAAATATAAGATTATTTAATTTAATTAAAAATAATGTAACAATATATTTTGATTTAGGTTAATATTGTATTTTTCTATTGTCAAGATTCATGAGATATTAATTCTTTGATTTTGTAAAGAAAATCACATGGATAATTAAGTGTATTTTTCTTTAACATAAGAGAATATGGGAAACAAAAATAGCATAAAAAAGTGACAAACTATTCTAAAAGTATAAAAATGTATATTTCTATAATTTTCATGTGAAGGGTTGAAGGAGTCTCATGTAACACTTCTATTTTTCTCTAAGTTGATGATCTATCTTTGCTAGGTAATTTGCACATCACTTGACCTGCCTCTAAGGGTGTTCAATTATCCAGCTTCAATTTCTTTATCAGTTATTGAATTATGCAAATCATAGTACTATAGAAATGACATCTAAACAAGGGTTATTTAAGCAACTCTATTTTTTTTTTTAAAAGAAATTATGTGCTCGACATTTTCCAGATTAAACTTCATACAATAATAAAATTTTACTACACTTAAGCCCAAGCCATCAATATGGCTGTATCAAATAATAATTACAAATGCCAAGTTTTTCTAGTAGTTTTCAAATAACACCTATTGCATTCAATGTTAGCTTCATTTAAGAGAACTGAAAGTTTGGTAGCATTGATGGTAGTCATTTGTTTTCTCTAGCGATGGAAAATTGCTCTCTTTTAACTAGATTCTTGAGATGTTGAACAATTGAATTATCTGTTTCTCTAAACATATGAACTAGGAAAGTTAGTTTAGTATTACGAATGAGCTCAAAGGTGCAAACATCACCAACTTTCAAGTTGTTGTTCAGGCTAAATGCAACCAATCCATTTAAAGTCTAAATTTACTTCTTATCTTATCTTTATTGATGAGAAACTTTGCAAGCCAAACTCTATCATTTATCACCTAAAAGTAGACAAGTCTCTCTTACTTTCGTAAATCAAAGTGCGTCATACAAAACTTAGATGGTAGATTAAGAAGATGCTCTAGAATTGAGATATGAACAATAAGTGACAACCAAGAATAATGTATTATTAGGTTTGAAAGCATTTGCATTATTAAGGGTAGTAAGATTAGCCTTCAGTTTTTCTTTACACTTTCTATCAGTAGGATGTAAAGTCTCTTATGACAAAATTAAGTTACTTTGAACTTTAACACACTTGTGATTTTTCAGTTCATATGGTTGAAAATATTCCACATAAGAGTTGTCTTTTATCTTTTGACCTGATTTATGATTCTCTATTTTTTTATTATTTGGCGGTTTATTTCCTTGATTATTAGAGACCTTTTTACCTTCTATTACTTTAGTATGGTAGTTTATCTCTAAGACACTGTGTACCGAAAATGGGATATTCTTTCACATATAAAAACCAAAAGATATCCATGGGCTAAAAAGTGAAACTTTGCAAATTCTTTCCAACCATTTCCAAACCATATTTTACCATTATCTTTTTCCAAATTAAATTTCCACTAAGCACCATTTAAAGTCTTAAAAAATAGAGAATTTGATAACCCTTTTCCATATTTCTCCACAAACTTATTCGGGATTATTAACTTTCCCTCACCAAGATTGTGAACTATAATCTTGACAAAGTGGATTGACTTTGGTTGGGATTGGTGAAAAAAATCTTATAGACATGCAAAAGTAATAGTTTTCCACTAATATACACTCATGGACAGTGAAAAATGAAGATGAATATTTATGTTGAGAGAGAGACTCAACCTAAGAGTCTCTTGAATTGTGCGTTGGTGGCACCTTTTCAATTCTTTCTTTCATTCAAGGCTTAAACTTGTTATTATTGGAACTGCAAACTATCGTGGAAACAGAAAACTACTATGGAAACTTGCAACTGCAAACTATCATGGAAACCCACTATATTGTCCTAAGTGAATTTGAATAGCATACCACCTTAAGGTTTATAACTTTCCATCCCAACTAAAGACCCTTTAAGATAACCAAGAGTTCTATGTATAAAATCTTAATATGTGTTTAAGATATCGGGACACACCTTATTGTTGTTTGCATTTATGGACACCCATCCATATGAGGTCTTTCCCAATCTATTAGAGCCTGGTTAGGATTTTTTACTTGAGTTTTTCCGTAAGACTTCTCTATGGCATCTATTGAGATCATTACTTTGGTGTAGATCTCCAAAAAATGTGTTTCCTTTGCTTCAAATATCAAGTTGGTTCTTGCTAACCAAACATGTCACTTGATGATATGAACTAATATCCCATGTGTATACGTATCACCCAAAGTTAGATATTCATTATCCTCCTTAGTCAAATGCTTAAGATCAAATCCTATTCTAGCTCAAATTGATAAGATGTGGTGACATTTAAAAAGGTGGTGTGCAATATTTTCTTGTACTAAGGAGCATCTTGGACATGTTGCATTTTGTCAATGTTCTTAGCAACTAGTTTACTCTTTACTAAGATTGTTAGCTAAAACACCTGCTAAAGGAAAATTTGTACATTTATTGTAACCCCCAATTTCCACATCCACCTCCAGTGGTGTCACTTTTCCCCTAATGCTCATCATCACATAACCATTTGTAAGAACTTTTAGTGGATTATATGTTAGACACTGATTTTCCCCAAACCCACACGTCCTCCATGACATCCACATGAAAAGGTTGGATATAAGTTATGACTTGAATGACTATTTTGTTGGATAACTGTGGTAAGACTCGCTAGCTACCAACTATTATCATCCTAGATATCCATGATGGTGAACCCAATATCATGGATGTCTACATAGCGAACAATGTTTGCAATTGACTCTTTTAGAGTCCATGATTCATTCCAAATTTTGTGTCACCTCAAAATCTTAGATACTTTTCAATCTTATCAATGAGCTGAATATGTGTGGCATTGAATACTTTTGCATCATGATTTGCTTCATTGAGGTCCTCCTTGACAAAAAGTAGGATGTCATTGACAAAAGATAGGTATGATAAGGGAGGTTCATTCACCAATATTCGTACGTGATCCACCTACCGTAAACCATTTGCTGATGAATCGTGCCTTCGAGTCTTTCCATGCATGAAGGAAATAGATATAGGGGAAGGACAAAGTCCTCTAAAAGGTTTTAATGACTTCGTTCTATTTCCATTGCAAAGTAAAGAGATTTTCATTATGTTTAACCCACTTAAGATAATGGAGATTGTGGCCTCGAAAAACTCAGAGTTGCAAAATTTGTCTAAAAAACTCCCAATCTACCTTAACATATGCCTTTTATAAGTCCAACTTTAAAACAAGATCACTTGCTTTTTTCTTGTCCTTTCTCATGAAACGAATGACCTCTTGAAGCTTAATCACATTATCTTTCATACTTCCTCTAGGGCTAAAGTTGCTTTATAAGGGACTTAACAAGTTGAAGGTCACAATCTACTAAGATTAGTGTAGATCATATTGCACACATTAATTAGATGAAATTCTTTAAAGCTAATATTGGGATATCTTATATCAGAATCAAGACCTTAGCAAGGTTTTTGAGGTCACTTTCTCCATTCTTCCTTTCTCAAAAGTCTGCCACAAACCTCTAAACCTTGTCTTTACTTCCACACAATACATGTGTTGGATGAAGTCCAATACATCAAAAGTTTCCAAACCTCTTCCTTAGTAATTTGATGTATAAGTTCACTCCTAACATCTTGGGAAATAGGAGAGATATAACTTCCTTATCCTATTTGATATATCTTACTCTGTAGTGATTAATATACATTCCCTCTAATTTTCTCTACACCTTCTCAAGCTCAACTACTTTCCACCTCCAAAAATCTCAAATATACCTTAAAGTAAAAATATAAAGTTTCAAAAAGTACTTTTTTGAAATGTGCATTTATACTTTTAAAAAATATAAAATGTGCATTTATACTTTTGAAAAATACTTTCCGGAATAACTCTTATTGGTAGTCTTGATGTTTTGTTTTTAACCTAGAAAAACAAGAATAAAAAGAAAAATATATAGAAGAATAAAATGCAACTGATTAGGAAATAATGAAATGCACTAACAGTATCTCTATCTATAGGAATGAAATTGTTTAAGAAAAATTCCAAACATAATTACAAAGAATCTGAAAATATAACTAAATAATTAATAGAAGCATACAAAATAATCAATTAGAAATACAAAATTAGATCTTGAAAACTAAAAATATAAAATAAAATAAAATTTTATATTAGTTTTATAAAAAAAAGTGATATTTTAGCATTAAAAAATATATAAAAAATAGAGCTATATTGATTGAAAACATGTTTATAAGGACATCTAATTTTTTCTAAATAGATATAAAATAAAAGTATATTAATCATATCAAAATGTAAATAACATGAGCCTTTAATTACAACTTTTTGGGATGAAAAGTGACGCATCCATGGCCATCATCATCCAAAGAGGTTATCTTTAGTTCCTACATACAATTTTCTTTACTTGGTACTTTTGGTCTTCCATTGAAATCCGAAGGAATTATTATTCTCCTTATCCTATAAAATTCCCCTAACACACATAACATATAGAGTGCTACATAAGAGTATCTACATAATAAACAATTATGCAATTGTTAACTCTTTGAAAAGCGTATCAAGTTGAGTAGGACAGTTTTTATAGTGAGTGAATATAAAGTTGTAACCAAATAAATTTAATTAATACTTATAAAATTTATATAATTTTTATTTGTTAATGAATGGTATGAATGTTAACTAATAATTACTAATAGCAAAACAAAGATAAAATCATAAACATGTAAAAAAAAAGAGATTTTAACAAAGATAGAGAGCTAGTTGAGATTTGAGTTCACTAAATCTTGAAATATAGAAATTATAAGATTGATCTAGTAACAATACTACATGTGAGGTGAAAGTAAGAAGGAAATGTTGTGGATTCGAATTTCTTCACTAACAAAATATAATATATTAATAACTAACATTTGTCTATAAAAAAATTGTAAAATATGTATAAATGAACATCTAATTATGTTTAGAGTTTAATTGGTATACATTGTTAGTGTAAAACACTAACATTCAATCACAATCCTTCATTCTCATGGTAAATTTGTTGACTTTACTCGTTACTACTTTAAGAGTCACATAAATGAATTGACTGTCAGTATAAAAATCTTTTACACGATACATACCAATTAAACTGTTATGTTTATTATTCATGTTTCTATCCCTCATAAAAATAAAAATAAAAATATCATAACCTTGTACCTTAGGAGTTAACACATTTAAGGTTAAAGCTATCAATCTCTTGTATAATCTATATATTTTTTAATATTAAATCTATAAAAATAAAAACTGTTTTTCAGAAAATATTTTCTACCTTTAAATAAAACTATTTGAAGAGAAATAAACACTCCGTATGAGACACTTGGATATAACAGAAAGAAAAGAAAATGCTACAGAGTACGAATTTGTATGCGACAAACTCTACATGTAAAGTAAATCACCCGTGAATTTTGTCGAATAATTTATTTATTTGTTTAAAAAATTAATATCTATCCAATCACATAAACATGTGGTTTTCATATGATTCACGTAGAATTTGCTTGTACAGTTGTACCATATTGCATTGTCATGAAAGAAATTTATATGATTACGAGAAATACAAATACTCACTTTTTAACTTCCCATTCACATATCCACCAAAACATGAAAAAAAAAAAAAAAACACACCTGAATTGCAAGTTAACAAAATTCTACAGTTTTATGGAAACTTAGGTAATTTAGAATTGTCAATTTTTAGCATTTTTTTAGCAAGAAACTTTTGAAAGTTTAAGTGAAAGATTGATTTTTTTTTTCAGACACAATATATATTTTTTACAGTCATTGTTTTGATGTCGTTATTAGTTAGTGGGTGTAGTACTGTTTATCCTAATTTTTATGTTTTAAATAATAAGAATTGTATTTAAACAAAATTTTAAATTATTAATTTTTTTATTTTTTGTCATAATAGTATGTCATGGTGAATTACAATTTGTATATGATAAATATCTAAACAAAATTACCTAAAAGTAAAACACTAAATCACTATTATCATAATAAAAAACGCTTTGAGTTGTTTATGAGTTTTTTTTTTTTTTAAGTATAAACAGTTCCAATAAAAAATAATTGATCAAACCATTTAATAGTGTATTACGAATAACAAATACATAAGCTAACATGATAACCTCTCGAAAAATGTAAATAATACATATAAATTCATCTATTTGTGACATTAAAATTAATTATTTATGAGTTAATATATTTCAATTTCAATATTTTTATTGTCTAAATTACCTTTTGACATAAAATTAATTATTTATATATATAATGACACCCAAATCCCTCTATTTGTGACCACGTTATAAAATGTTCAATGATAAAAAAACTTCAATAAGTCCCATATGCACCTTTACTTAATATCTAATAAAAATATTTCTTGAAGTTTTAAGTTGAAAAATATCATCAAATTATAAATAACTATTATTAATATAGATTTGCAAAATTTTATTAAATATTGTGTATAATTCATATGGTTAAAGTTTTTAGCAACACGAACCATATAAAAGGCTTTTAACAATTTTTTTATTAAGGGTTTAACAAAAAATATAGTTTTGTTAGTGAACGATAATTAATTTTTTTTAAAAATAAACAAACAAACTAAACCAATCAACTGAACATGATTACCGTAGTTTAACCCACTAATTATTTTGCTGATCCCACAACAAGCACCCCTAATCTCAATCACACAATTCAGATAGCCATGATTATGATAACTTTGTAGCAGTAAATCTTTAGTTCTTTATTAATTAGTGTTGTTTAAATAAAAAGAAACACGTGTCGATCAATTACACAAACCCCACATTAATTTAACTCTTAACTACGGATTACAGTACTTAGTAATTACTGTGTTAATCTGGGTCCCCACTAAGATCTTTACTTTTATCTAATCATTAGAATATCTTTATAATATTTGTTCTTTTATTCGCCTTTGCTGCTATTCTTTAAAGATCAGTTCATCATTATTTCAGTCTTATTATCATTTAGATTAATGAAATTATTTTAAACAATTAATTTTTTAATAATATGTTTAAATCACATTTTAAAATACTATTTAATTTTTTTTTAAGAATAGGCAGCCTATTTGATATCCTAACAAATAAGTTAACTTTTTCTTAAGATTTTTTTTACAACTAATAATTTTGATAAACTTTATAATTAAATCAATCATATAATTTTAATTTTTTTTAATATTGTGTCACATGTTTGAGACTTTTTTCTTTGACATAGATTGAAAGTAAAATTCTTCTCAAACTTCAATTGAAAAAATTATATTATTTTATTAATTTAGATAAGCTTATTGAAAAATTATTCAAAAATGATTAATCTTGAATATAATAAAAAAATAATTTTTATAAAGTAAAAGGATTTAAAAATAAGTAAAAGAAAAAATAAGTTATTTTTCAACTTCTTAAAAACAACTTTTTTTACTCATTTTCCCATTTTTAAAAAATTTAATTACTTATAATTTAAAAATGAATTATAATATTTTTCTAAACACCCTATAAATTATTCTTACGTGAACTTGAACCCCATTTTTAACTTTGTAATTAAGACAGTTTGAAGTTTGAATAATTGAAAAAGAAAAAAGAAAAAAGAAAAGGAAAAAGCAAGAAAACCTCGTAACACGAGAGTAAGGCAAAAGGGTTTTAGGTTTGGAGGATGAGTGGTGAGAAGGGTAAACTCAGCCTTTCTTTTTTCTTTCTTTCATCGCACTGTTCCTTTCTTCTCACGTGCGTCATCAACATCACTATCGCTATCATTAATCTCATCACCCCTTTTTCCAATTTTTAAATTCATTTTTACTCTTTTTTAACTTTTATTCTATTATGGGATTGTTTTATTAAATACAACTTATTATTTTTTATCTTTTATAATAAAATAGAGTAAATTATCGCAGTATTGTAATGTTGGAGTTTAACCCTAAACTGAATGTAAATTGTTTAATTTTAAAATTATTATTTTAATATGAGTTTCACAAGTTGAATTACCTGAAAATAGGTTCTAGTTGTTTGCATAAACAATTCTTATGTATTTTTAAAAACTTATTTTATGAAATTTACATTAAAATAATAGTTTTCATGTTAAATAATTTATCTAAACAATCCACCTTAGTCTATTTATACGTGTATTTTTTATTTTTTAACCATTACTTTCACACTTCTTAAGAGACAATATTAATCTAAGGTTTGAAAGAGATGATAGTATAATATTTTCAAATATATAAAAAGAGTTAATACAATATATTTAAACTTAAAGAAAGATTAATATAGAAAAGTAAAAAAAATATAGCTATGTATAATTTAATAAAAGTTGAAGTTTATAATTTACTCATAATAATAAATTATGTCATTTATAGATTTTTGAAAAAAATCATTTTTTTTATAAATTAAAAGATTTTATTAAAAAGTGTACTTACTTTCTACACACAAAACATAAAATAAAACACAAATGATCAATCACTATAATGAATTGTATTTATAACTTATTCCACTAAAGAGTTACTAATAAGAATAGTTGACATCATTCTCCTAAACAAAGCTGAATATCCCGAATAATTTGAGAAAAAACTTATTTTGATCTTAAAGTTATACATGTTGTTATTTAGATATTTAAAAAATTCTTTTTACATGAATTCATCCTTTATTGTTTCACGAGTTACATAAAATTAGACTATTAACATAATATTTTAAAGTGTTTAAAATGGTATATAAAGTGTTTATTACTAAATTATTAGAGAATAATTTATCAAAAAAGTTCTTTTATTAATTGAATGTTAAAAATGAAGATTTCAAGAAACAAAATAAGAATTTACTCAATTTTAAAATAATTTTACACAGTATTGAAATAAGAATAACAAAATAAGAATTTACTCAATTTTAAAATAATTTTACACAGTATTGAAATAAGAATTTTATATAATAACTAATTTTATAATTTTTTATATTTATTATAAAAAATAATAAATTTATCAGATCTGTAATTGGACATTGTATCGTCTTTTTGTCAATTTTTTTATAAAATTAATTAAATAGTAATTTATCTGCAAATAGTTCAAACTATTTGCATAATATTACGATTAAAAAAAAATTGAAAAACACTACGAGGGAAATTAAGATTTTTTATCCATACAAGGGAAATTAATATTATGCTTAACTTATTAAACCAAAACTCAACTTGGTTAAATCAAATCAAGTTCCTGTTCTATCAAGTTCCCGTTCAAGCAATATGGTTCGAATTTTAGTAATTTTTGTTTTATTCTGATTCACTAAAAAAAAAAATCAAACCCACTTGCTTTTCTTTTTTTAATTATATACTATTAAAAAAATTCTAACAAGTAATAGTAAAGTCGTTGCAAAGGCAATATGAGATATAAATTCAAAACAGTAAACTTTCTTTTTGGTAGATGACAAATCAATGTAAACTACACTCAAACTAAAATAAAAGTGTACAGTAAAAATAGTTTAATTCCTATTTATTATCTATATAAAAGATTTTTATAAAACATTGAATTACAATTTAATTTTTAAAATATTAATTATTAATCGGTCAACAAATATTTCATAAATAAAATGTTATATTAAATTTTATTAAACATTTTTATAACCATAATGCATATTTATTAAACTCAAAAATTAAATTAAAATGCGAAGTAAAAAAAAGTTAAAATAAAGTAAGTATATGATCTGGGAGAATTTTCGCAAATTTAGTTTTATAAAAATAATTTAATACAAATAAGTTTAAAATAAATAAAAAGTTTAGAACAATATTTTGATATAAAATTTATGATGAAGTGCAGTAAACAAATTTATTGTAACGAAAATTTACGTTTTCTTTCTTTTAATAAACCTATTTTTTAAAGAATAGACTTTATTTTTAATTAAGTACACCTAACATTATTTTGCGACAAAATTACGTTAAACAAACCCAAATTATCTTCTAGCAAATGCAGGAATCACAACATGACAACATTATTTTTCGGTATAACGAATCACTCAATAATAACCCTTCACATAAAATCATTGATGTTTTAGTTTTTTTTTTTAAATTATTGATATATATTGTATTTTAAATTTTATTAGTTATAATTTTCTTTCGCTTATAATTTTATTTAACATTGCACATATAATTACAATGTAGAGTAAATTATACTAACATTATACAAATCTCTATTTATTTTAAAAAACATTTCATTAATATATTTTTTTTCATTAAATTTTAAAAATATATCCTTACATTTCTAATAAGAAAAACTATTGCAAAGATGACAAATAGTAAAAAGTGTATATATAATCTAAACAATTTAATTAAAATACACTAGAGTGTAAAATAATATTATATTTAAGTTCTGTTTTTTTATTTATATGTCCTTAAAATATTAATTACTAAAATTAATAAATTTATTATAAATTAAAGATTGTAATTGAAGATTAGTGTAAAAAATTTTATATTTATCGTGAATAGACGTAATAAGAAAACTATTATCACTTACATGCCTAGCTTATAATTATATTAGACTAAATATGTACTTTTTACGCAAAAAATATTTTAATGAAATATTCATGGTAAAATTTATGTAAGTAAGCATAAATTATGTTTTCAATCTTATATTTTTTATTTCAATTTTCTTTCTTTATATTTTTTTATATTGGTACAAAGTATGTAAATTAATCTTTACTGAAAAATCTGATTGCAACTTTCATTCTAACCACGTTTCTTTCATTATTTAATCATACCTTTAAAACTAAAATTATTTTAATTAGATACTCCTATCCTACCACTTTTTGAGACAAAGATTACATTAAACACACCCAGTTTTTTTTATTATATTATAATAATAATAATACTCCTATCCAATCTAGCAAATAGCAATGTGTTAACCTACGAATCACATGACAAGATGTTTTTTTTTTAGGTACAAGGAAACCTAAAATAATAATAATGATAAACATATTCTGTTTTCTAAGTTTATATTATTTTTAGAGATTAAATTTAGGATTTTTTTTTATTTTTAAAAACCAAAAGCAAATTTTAGAACTAAAAATTTAATTAATTCTTGTTATTGTGTCAAAAAATAATCTTTATTTTTTTACAGAAATATTTAATATTTTTAATCATTTAAAAAAAACAACTGATAAAGCAAGAGGGTTCGGAAAACGACAAAACCCAGAAACCCAGTGTCAGAAATACTGCAACCCAGCGAGAAAGAAAGGAACAGACACAACACAAACGCATACTATAGCTTACACAATGGTCCAGTTGTGACCGGCAGTAGCCGGTCACATCCGGTTTCCGGAAACCCTATAGCTCTTCGTCCTTGTAGCGTTTGCACTTTGTTCCTTGTTTTGAAGGGTGAAGAAAGAATCTGTGTTGTTCACTCTGAGCCACACCACTGTAGCGGGAGAGAAACTACGAAAGAACCAAACAAGGAATTTGAGTGTGCGTGCTGCAAAACCCAAAAAAAAGAAAAAAGAAAAAAAAAAAAACAACCACACTCCTCAATTTTCTCTCATTAAAATCCCACTTCATTCATTCACGTATCTAACTCATTAGTACTATATAGATACAAAAAACTGAAACCACTTTCTTTCTCTCTCTATATCTCTCTTTCTATGTGTTATGCTTCACAACAACAACAGCAACATCATTATCATAATTTACACACACCCTTTTTCTTTCATCTTGTTTCACAACAACTTCACTCTTTGAAGGGCTTCATTTTGAGCATTTGGGTGGTTTTGTGGTTTCTTCTATGGCTGAGGGTTTTGAGGCCTACCATGTTCCGCAGCAAAGCAGAAGAGATAAGCTAAGAGTTGTGGTGACACAGAACCAACATGGTCTCGTTGAACCCTCCACTTTGCTTCCTTTGTACGACCCTTCTTCGTTTATATCTTCTGATTTGTTAACGAGCTTTCACAATAGCCAAAAACACAACTTGGGTTGTGGGGTGAAGGAAGAACGTGCGAATTTGATGATGGGTTTTGGTGGTGGCGGTGGTGGTGGAGGAGTTATGAATAATGGCTCTTCTTCTTCTTCTTCGTGTTGTTCTTCTAACTCCTCTTTGGTTTCTTACTTGGATCCTCAATCGTCTTTGCCTTTGAACCAAGCTACAATTCAGGTTATTAACAACAGCAACAACAATAGCAGCAGTGGCAACAACAACAACAACAACATGTTTCTCTACCAAGCGCAGAACCTGAGAGAGTTTGATCAGGGTTATAATAATAATAACAATAATAATCATAATAATAGTGAGATCATGGTGTTTAAGCCTGAGCCTTTGTCTTTGTCTCTGTCGTCACACAACAACGGTGTGAATCTTCAGCGATATGGATCTGTGGTTTATGGTGATAAGGTTGGTGGGGTTGGTGGTGGTGGTGGATGTGTGATTTATGGTGGTTCAGGTTTGAGTGAAGTTTCGAGGTGCACAGTGCCAATGGGGCCATTTACTGGTTATGCTTCTATATTGAAGGGATCGAGGTTCTTGAAGCCAGCGCAGCAATTATTGGAAGAGTTGTGTGATGTTGGTGGAGTTTGTGTTGAGAAGATGGTGGCTGATGCATCTTTGATGGAGCCTATTCCTCCTCCTCCTGAGAGCTCAAGTGAAGATCCACTAGGGGATCATGGGGGTGGTCATGGTCGCAAAAAGTCAAGGCTGTTAACTATGCTTGATGAGGTTTGTGTTTTTTGTGTTAATATCCATCCTTTTATTATTTTTTTTTCTCCCTTTGTGGTTTGTGTTATTGCCACATGAAAATTTTGGTTAAAGGGTGTTTTTTATTGTTCATGTTTGATGCTCCTGTTGGTTTCAATTTTAGTCCTTTTGTCCAGTTATGTTACTGTTTTAGTATAGTTTATCCAGAAGAAAAATGGGGCTGTTTTGAGTTGCCGGTTTTTTATTTTATTAATATATGTTTTAGGAGGTTTTGTAAATGTTTGCTCATTTCATCCATCATTAATGTATGGGTAATGATTCCTGGAAAGTGGAAGGTTGCTTAGATTCTGATTGATTGCATTGAGTAAGCGTGTGGCATATGGTGTTATTTTTGTGATTATGTCACTGTAATTTATAGCTTTCATGAATGGTTTTTTAACTGTTCATTCTAAGTGCATCATCAAAATTCTTGTATTTTCTGTGATGGATGGCCTCGGTGAACTCAATTGTCCTTTTGGAAAAGTTAATGGGAAGGAATATATGCACGAAGATGGGCATTGTAAAGTGTCTGTCAACTACATAAAGATTTCTAATATGTGACTATGTCATCCAGTTTGGAGGGATAATTTGCATAAAGTTATTGAAGGAATCCATTGGAAAAGATTTATACTCCGAAAAAGTTTGTGGTGATATGATCATGGAGTTCAAAGGTTAAAGAAACTTACATACTTAGATGACAAGGTGTTTTACCTTTATGTAAGGTTGCTTTATTTATTTATTTATTATTTTGGCATATTACTGAGAATCTGGATGCTAAAACAGTTTAGTGTGTCATTCAAACTCATGAATCATGATACAGTTTAATATTTCACACTTTTTTTGGTGGCAATTATTGTTAATAAGTTGTTTTTGCAAGAAAGTGTTGTCATATGATATGCTGCATATTTGGCAGATGTATTGATTCTGTATGTGTATATTAGATTTTCATGTTACTATTTCTGAATTCTGATTGGACAATGTTAATGAAAACTTTAGCGTGAAATGAATGGTACATGAATCAAACGTGGTTTGTGATGTTTATCTAGATACATGTAATGTTATATCGATTAATTTTAATTATGTCTTTCTGCTCAGGCAGTCATGAAAGTACAGTATATGATATATTTTAATCTTATGCCTCAAATGTACAATATTAACAAACTATCAAAGCCCCTTCAGACACAACAGTACTATGTGCCTTGAGAAAAATGTAAGGACTATGTTTGCACTTTGGTTAACTGGTGGCTATGTAAAAAGTGTAAAGTTTAATGGTCTATTTCTTTCTTATTTAGATTGTTCTTGATAATAAAACAACTTTAAGAGAAAGGGTGATAATATTGATAAAGTATATATATTATTTGCCATATTTGTGTATTCTGCTTTGGTTTTTCTCTGGTTAAACTTTATTTTCTCTTACCTCATTTTTTATGTGACAGTTCCTGCTTGGTGATTGGTTCCTTTGTACAAGAACTGAAATGGTGTTAAAGTCATTTAAGTTGAAGTGATGTGTAAAATTCAGGATTGTGAATAATATTAAATTTATATGAAATAGTGAAATATTAAATTTCAATACTGCAACTGCTCCACAATTTAAACCGTTTGATTGCTTATTTATCTCATTTTGAAGTAGATGAAATTTGTTAAGAATGAAGTCAAGTTGTACAAAGGCTTATTTTTTATTCTCTCACTTTAGTTGTTCTCCCAAGCATTTAAAAGATGTGTTCTCTTTTTCTGTAATGTTATTACACATTTGGAAGATTGGCTCTGGTAAATTTGAGACATGCAGAAGATTTCTCTTTGAAATTCAGATCAGATCTCTGGATTTGTAATGTGTATAGTTTCCTCCCAATTATTTCTCTACTGGTAAGGACTTCTTTATTGAGTTAGCAATAAAATGCCTATTCTTACAATTCTCTAGAATTTTAGGATTTGTAGTCAATGACAATCCAAGTAATTGGTGCAGCATTAGCTACAATCTTTAACACATTAATGTTGAATTTTTAGAATAGATTCAGCCTGCAAAGTTGATACAAATTTTATGGAATCATGCTCACCAACTGATGAGCTATCGTTTGCTGAATGAATTTCTAAGTCATGCACCTTATGCTTGCGTCTTTTAGGTTCAATTTTATTGGATGTGAAGTCTAGGAAATAGACTAGTTTGTGAGGTTTAATTATAATTTTGTTATGTGTTTTACATTTAAATTGCTTGTCTTGTTAGGGTGCCTAGGTAAATGTTATTTAATGTGTGAAGCTTCACATCCAACTGCCACAAACTAATGTGAATGACCGAGGACCATATGTATCCTAAGAATATATGGGTGATGATGGAAACTCATTCCTTAGTGAGCCTCAAATTGCTTTTGACCTCATGATTTTTAAACATAGTTGCAAACATTTACTAATACATTACCTGTTTAAATCATTGTGGAGGAGTCCTATCATCTTGGAAATGGTTCTATGGTTTATTAGCTTTTTTGTTGTAGTTTGCAACTTCAGTTGTAGTATTGCTTGCAGTTTTTTAGGCTGCCACTATCACATCGTGACTGTAAATGCAGCTGCATGTGCTTGGAATTTTAGCTATTGCAAAGCCACCACAATCATGAACTCGTGACTACTAATGCAATTTAAAACCAAGTCGGTGTAAAGGGTTGTTAAGCCTTCTATTTCTTTTATCGAGAAATTGATGCTTCTTGCTGGGAAATTTTAGTCTGGTCTTCAGTTGGCCCTTGAATTGATCAGGCAATGTGCTTTGCTTGTTTTCCAAAGCCTGGACCTCTGATCTCTTCAGTAATACATCTCTTCTTCCCTCCAAAAACAATGTTCTTGATTTAGGCTTTTAGGATGATAATTAGCTCCGTTTGGATGAGCTTATTCAATAAGAACTTATATTATAAGCTCTTAAATTCAATAAACTATTTGTGTTTGAGTATACAAATTTATAAAAACACTTATATGGAAATAAAGTGTATAGAGAGAGGGAGAGAGATAGAGGTAGAGAGAGTGAGAGTGAGAGGAAGAGAGGGAGAGAGAGAGAGGGAGAGAGAGGGAGGAAGAGAGAAAGGTAGAGAGAGTGAGAGAGGGAGGGAGAGTGAGAAAGAGGGAGAGGAGAGAGAGAGGGAAAGGGAGGGAGGGAGGGGGAGAGAGAGAGAGAGCAAGCGAGGAGAGAGAGTGAGTGAGAGGGGGAGAGAGAGAGGGAGAGGGGAGGGGAGAAAGAAACTCAATAACAAGTTTTAATAGAGTAGAAGGAAGTACGAATTTTTAATAAGTTTAAAACAATTTTTTTCAAAAAACTACTCTACATAACTTATTCAAATAAGTTTAAAATAACTTATGGACTCTATATAAATGTTTTTATAAATTTAACAAACATTTGTATGAATGCTTATATAATAAGTTCAAATAAGCTATAAATAAATTCTTCTAAACGGAACCTATATCTAGGAAGGAAGAGGATGCCAGTTCAATTATGCACTGATATGATTTCTTTAGTAAACACAATTTGGTATGTACACCTCTATTTGAGAGATTTTCTTCTCCAAAAATAGATTCATTTACGAGACTTCAAATATGAGTTTATATAGTTGGTAGTGCTGTATCTCTCAATTCGGTTGTATGGACGTAATTACAGTTGTTACAAAACTATTTCTTTCATACTCTTGTTACTTCAGTTCTTTGTTATGTAGCTATATCCTGTATGAAAGGTGCAAGGATTGAATAGTGATTACCAGATTTGAGGAATTTCTACTGCTTTGTCACTATATTTCTCAAATTGCCCCCATATAACAAAGACTACTATATTGAGGAGTGCTAGCAAGACATTATCTAACACACTCCTTTTAACGCGTATTCTATTATTGGTCAGAATTATTGAAAACTACAAAATGTGGTGAGAGAGTAATTTAATAACAAATGGAATCAACACAAATTTAAGATTTTCGATAAATTTCAACCAAACATATGTGATAAAAAGAGTGTGAGAGAATGAGTTGGCAGCATTTCTCCCACTACATTTCTAGATTCTCATTTTTCATTTGATGATTCTTTTCCAATTACTTCATTATTTCCTTAATTAGAGGGTGGATGATCTGAATGTACAAGAGCCCAGTTCAAAGTGAATACTCATGATTTGAATTGGTTTTTATTTTTCAAATATCCTTAATGCTACTGGATTTCGTTTTCTTGTTTTCACATGGTTCTTAGTCTAATGATAAAATAATATGGTTCAGTCAAAAAATTCTGTAAACTAATGAAGTCACTAGTGTTTGATTGTTTTAACAATGACAAAAGCAATGGTGTGAGTCATGTGACTGTGGCCATTAAGGACTTAATGTGTAGTGTTTTTTTGTTCAAGTTTTTACCATTATATATTTTGTTAGTCAAGTAATCTTTATTAACTATTTGTTGAAATGAATCTAGTCTCAGGTCTAGTGGATGGTAGTACAAGTAATTACTTCTGCTTTCGTTTGGTGCTTGATTTATTGCTTAAACAGGAGCGCAAAATTTTAAAGAAAATCCTTAATTTGAATGATGTTTGATATTTGTTCTAATTGTGAGAATTGTTGTTCATTTATCCTGAACAGGTATACAGGAGGTACAGGCAATACTATCAGCAGATGCATGCAGTAGTAACATCATTTGAGTATGTTTCAGGCCTCAGCAATGCAGCTCCCTATGCAAGTTTGGCTATAAAAGCCATGTCCAAGCATTTTAGATGCTTGAAGAATGCAATCACTGATCAGCTTCAGTTTGCCAATAAAGCTCATTTTCACATCAGCAACAGGAAGGATGAATCTCCAAGGTTTGGAAACAGTGATAGAGGCCCTTACAGCCAAAGGCCAGGGTTTCTTGAGCACCAACCTGTTTGGCGGCCTCAAAGAGGACTTCCTGAGCGTGCTGTGACTGTTCTGAGAGCATGGTTGTTTGAGCATTTTCTGCATCCGTAAGTGACATGTTATGTTTATTAATATGAATCACTAGTTATACCTTGCTGGATCTTGCTCCTTTAAAGTAAGCAATTCACTTTGGAAGGTAAAGTAATGTTGATTAGAAAATCACTGGTTGATATTCTGTGCACTTGCATTACAAATCATGAATGTGTTGGAATTATCAACTTTCTGATCAACAACTGAGATTACTTTACCCTTTACAGTTTACTCGCTTTAGAGGAGTCAAATCTGAATTTGTGCTCAACTTCATGATTTTGACTTCCCTGCCAAATCTATGCATTCTGTATCTATGTACATTTGAAGTTTTGAACTCATTTCTGGTGTTTTTTTGTGTTTAGATGCTTAGTTATTTCTTTTTCCTCATACAGTTATCCTACTGATACCGACAAGCTAATGTTGGCTAAACAAACTGGTCTATCTCGTAGCCAGGTAAACATTGTTGATAACCAACCTTTAAGTGCGTGTTTGGTTTAACTTATTTTGAAGAAATATTAGTATATGTTTGTTAATTGTTAGTTTCTTAAAAGTATTTCTCAAAAATAAATGAGAAAATGACTTTTGCAGAGTCAGTATAAAAAGTTTTACACTCTGAATTTAATTACAACCTTTTATATATAGTAAGTTTGTTCACTTTACCAATTAATAGTTAAAAATTCATATAATTGAATGTTGGTGTAAAACTCTTGCGTTGTCGGTGTATAAAAATTAAATTCAAAACAAATAAGTGCATAGTCTTTTCATATTTCCTGATTAATGTGTTTGTACTTTGTTCTAATGTTTCACAATTCCTACCGTGTTAGGTGTCTAATTGGTTCATTAATGCAAGAGTAAGGCTATGGAAACCAATGGTGGAAGAAATACACATGCTAGAAACAAGGCAAGCTCAAAAGAGTTCACTGAAGGAAGAACATTGCAGGAACAAGTCAAGTGATCATTTGCCTTCTGATAACTCCATTGTTTCTGAGAATCCATCTACCTCCACAGACAAGTTTCAGGATGCTCCTTACAAGCGCACAATAAACGAACTTCCTAACATACCAGTTAGGACTCAGGAGCAACTGAATCTTCCCTGCACAAGCAATCAGCCAGGTGGTGTTGGAGTGAGCATGGGACGTAGTGCAAACAATAATGTGTCACTCACACTAGGCCTTTACCAAAACCATGGGATTGGTTTGGCTGAACCTTTCCCCTTGAATGCAGCACAGCGATTTGGCGTTGCTCTTGAAACTAACAATGAAGGCTATGTTATGAGTGGCTATGAGTCACAAAATAGGCATTTTGGAAGAGATGTCATTGGAGGACAACTTTTGCATGACTTTGTAGGCTGAAGGTCTTGAATGTCTAATAACTTACCTGGAGTTTCAATTTGATTGGGGTGATGTATACTAACCATGTTTCTGTTGTGCTTTCATGAATTATCCAAAGTTAGAAGAGGGAGTGGAATGTTGCACTTTATGGTGATATTGGCAATGATGAATGAACCTTCATGGGATTAACTGGTCTTGTTATTGAGCTCACTTGTTGTAAAATTGTTGTGTAAATTCATTGAAGGGTGGAATGAGTGGAATTGATATTGTGTCATAGGCTGATCCAATTCACCCTTGTGTTGTTGACCTTTAATTACTGGGGGTAAATCCAAATATTCTGGCCATTTCAGCTGTTTGTAAGTTTTAACTTTTTATATTATTGTCATCCAAACATAGTAAATGGATTTCAATTTGTAATACTTAAAATCTTGTACAACATGATTGTACAAGTCCTCTTGTTAGCTACTATCTTCTGGTCTATATGCTGCAAATGTAGTTCCTATGTATGGAACTTGCAAATCTTCATGTTCACTAATTAAAACCCTTTGCATGGATTGATGCCTGCAATTAATCACTATCAATAATGTGCAATCTTTCTTTGTTTGCCTCATATATACTTATTACATTATCAGTCATATGGGTCATTGCATGTAATACTAAAACATGGATTGGTGTTCATTTATCATGTTAGAGACTGGGCTGATCTAAGGGTTGGTTCATTTTGGTCCAACTTGGTTAAGTGAACTTTGATGAGGGAAAGGAAACTTTTCTAATACGTTTGAAAAAAAAGTGTCAATCCCAAAAAAGTTTTTTTCCTTAAAAATAAGCTCTTTTTTTTTTTATAATCTTTGCTTATAAAAAAAAGCTTTTTTTATAATCTAAATATTTGTATTTTATGATTATTTTCTAACTAATTTTCTTTCTTTTCAGCTGTTTTTTTGTACTATTTTACAATGTAAAAACTATTCTTTTTATTATAAATAAACAAAATTGATTATTTTAAAATTATGTTTCAACAAATTTATTTAAGAATTTAATTAAAATACATTATCCATGTAATAAGTTTTATATTAATATTTAATTACAATATTTTATTTATACTAAATTTGTCTAAAAGAGACTTTTATTTATTATTTTATTATAATGGTAGACATGCACAGTTGGCACATCAATCAATTGGTGGTGACATACATGTCCATAATGTTCTTAATTCACCTAGGCATGTCTGTCATCAAAACTCATGTCATGCTGCAGTTTATTTCAATGTTGTAATTTTTCTTTTATAGTGAACCATTCATTTTAGAATACTTGGTATCATCCTTTGGCCTTTGCTCCTCTGACATTAGCTATGGGTTACTGACAGCACCAAAACATAGAAAATCACCACCTTAACCATCATTATTGAAGGGCCACACAAAAAAAGAAAGGCAACTAAAGGTTATTTTGCAATGACCTTAGGAACCAGTTGATGTTGCTCTTTTTAAACACAAGACATGACCCACTTGCCTTTCATGAAATCTGAAGTTCTGAACTACTTTTAAGGTAGTGAAATGCACGACACCAAATGGAAAAGGAGTCAGTGTTCCCATATCAAAATGGGACACTATGAAAAGGGTAATTAATTTAAGATTGTTAGAAATAGAATGTAAACCTGATGCAAATGTAACCAACTTTAATATCTTGTCATTAGGATCCTAAAGTACAACCTTTTCTTCTCTATCAAATAAAGAATAACAAAGAAGTTTATGAATGGCAAAATAACAATATTTTAAAACTTTGTCAAAGTTTTATGCAACTATGAAATTTAAAGATTTAGTTCTTTTTTATTTAGATCACTAAGTATCCTCTATTATATATAAATAAGATAACTACATATAAATGACTTAAATTCAAGATGGTTGGATATGTGAAATTTTTATTTAGATATCCAAAGTCATTTATGCCATCCTCAGTGGGAAGAACATTTTTTAAGTCATAAAACAAATTATTGAATAACTACATAGTTTTAATTTTTTAAAACATGGAAAACAAAAATTAAAACTTATAAAAACATAATAACAATATTGTAATTATAACAAAATTTATAAATAAATTTATTTTAAATTATATATAAATATTTGATAATATTTTTACTAAAGATTAATTTTACTACTATATTTATTAAAAATAGAAATATCAAATAAAAACAAACATATTTTATAAATATTAAAAACTTGAAAATAAAATTTAGTTTTAAAAAATGAAAACAAAAATATTTTTTCAAACTAAGCGTCACATTAGTTTTTTATGTTTTTGTTTTTTGTACTATTTGGTTCCTAAAACATTATATAAACCATTTTTTAAAATACTTTAAGGGTTATATACACTTTAGAAACTAAATTGCACAAAAATGCATGGACTAGTTTGTTTAAAAATTTCTTTTACATATCTAAATGTCAATATCTTTCATTTTTAGAGACTATTTTCACTTTATTATTTTTTTCCATTTGGAGATAAAAAAGATGAAACGTCATCTAATTAGACGGTATATGCAAATATATAATGTTATTGTTATTTTATTGGAAATGAAATTAGGTGATGTAAGAATTAAACATGTTAATAAGGGAGAAATCAAATATGTAGCACAAATGGAAATTATATGCCCACACATCATGTCTGATTCCATGTTCCACAGATAAAAAAACATTATCTCGTTTAATAAGTTATATAAAAAATAAAAAATATTTTTATTAGAAATCAGATTATAGAGACTAATCACTGGTTTAATAATTTTTTATTATAAATATTTTTATTTTTTATATGATTTATTAAATGATATGACGCCTCTTAATTAAGAGAGATGAAAGACCAGGCTAGTTTAGAGATAAAGGATTTTCATATTGTGTAACATCTATATAAGAAAAAAATAAAAATTCTAAAATAAGTATGACACAAAGGCAAATTTTGCAGTGGCATTTTGAGATATGCAACTGTTATATGATTGAAAAATGCTTTTATTTGGTAGCTGAATTATTGGGTATTTTTTATGGTTTGGAATTCACTTAAAACAGAGACTTTTGGAAGTTGTGGTCATTTCATCCTTCCTATGATTTGGTGAAAGTCATCCATAATATTTGCCATTATAGGGGTCAGGTCTTTCTGATTTATATGTTTGAGATGATTTTTTATTTTAAATTTTTAAAAATTAGTTTTGATTTAAATTTTTAAATTTATAAAAACAATACTTTTTAGTTCAAATTCATTCTGCGTGATTATTTTATATGACCAAGTAACAAATCATTTTTAGTTTAAAAGTTATAGATAAGTCAATTGTATTTAAACACTTGGCTTGTGTAAAAGTTGTCCTGGTTAAAAAATTTATACTATTTAGTATTTTTGTTTATAAAAAAATCTTATTCTCCAATTTTAAAATATTATTCTCAAATTTTAACTCTACTACAATTTCTTTTTCCTTCTTTGCATTGATCAACATCAATAACCGTGAGATTTTAAAATCATTAATTAGCCTATATAACCATGAGATTCTTAAATCATTAATTGGCCTATATGATGCAATCTCTGATAAAAAATTAAAAAATTTCATACCCTACCTTTAATAATATATCAAATAATAACTCCTACCTTTAATAATATATCAAATAATAACTTCATGATTACAAATTTATCTTTAAAGTTCAAATTAACGAACAAAAAACTCATTTTAAAGTTAAAATTAAATTCATTTGCATTCATAAATTATTATTTTTATAATAATGATGATCCATAAATTTTAAACAAGTAAATAAATTCTAAAATTATGACAACCTGCCCATCATGAACTCTAAACTTCAATAACAAACAATGAGAAAAACATTATATATTATTATTATAAAAAGTTTTACATTGTCATAATTTTTTATATATAATAAATTTGTTAATTTTAACAATTAATACTTTAAAATTCATGTAAACAAAAAGTTATAATTAATTGATAATATAAAACTATTTTACACTATATTAGTATTAAACTCATAAATAATTTATAATCACCTTAGTCATAAATTTTATTTTTTAAAAGCAATTAGACCAATTAATCATGATCTGCACTGAGTTATTGTCTCGAATAAAGTATTTTACTGTAAAAATATGAGAAATTTATTTAAAAATTCAGAAATTGTTGATTTTCTACCATAATATCCATGTGAGACAACTTGATAATTAAAGCTATATATTCCATGGACTAAAAATAGCCCAATTCCTTTCAAGTATTGATTTTCTTCGCCACTAGCTTCACAAGCCCAAGTCCTGCCACGTTTCGAAAACGACCCACACAAAACTAAGCCACACACAAAATAATAATAATAAAAATACTTAATTACATTATATTTCTATCAATATTTTTATTTTTTTTATATTGTGCTCAGAATATTTTTAAGATTTTAATTAACATAAGAATATAGAAGAGTCTTACACTGACGTTTAATCATAACTTTTTGTTTATATAATTTTTAAAGTATTAAAGAATAAAGTTAATAAATAAATAAATGATTGAAATTAAATATCAATATAATTTTTTTATCCTACCTTATATAATTAAGAGTAATTTTATAAAATTACTTAAAAAATTAATGAGTTGCTTAAAACAACTCTCTTATTAGAGTAATCTTATATAACAATTCAAATTGTTTAAAAATGGATGAATTGTTTCACCAACTGTTACTTAGGATTAAAAAAGTAATTTTTTAAAAAATTCATGCAAATTAATAATAATATAGAACTTTAAAAATTAAAAAAGTGATAAAATTATAATTTTTTTGAAATTGCTTATAATTTATTTCATGAAATTAAAATTGATAATAAATGACTTAGTAATTACGTGACACTGTAAAGATTATTAAATACTTTTTTTATTGTAATAAGCAACTCATGTGATTTATTTCTAAAAAAATATTATAATTAAATTATTTTTTATAATCACAACTCATTATTTGATAGTAATTTAATGATATGATACATTTAAAAACCATTTTTTATAATAGAGCAATGAATGTAATTAATTAATTATTTATAATAATTGAATTACTACTGGTTTTACAATTTATTAAGCTGCACCGTGATTCAATGACTGATTTTCTGCTTGAATGGTCAGAACAATCAATTCGATCTTATTTTAATAATTATGAGTTATGGTTGTCGGTCAACTTACCAATTCAACAAATGACTAACATAAATTTCATAATTTAAAAATAATTTGCTTAAGTATTTTGTACGTGAAGTTTTATAAAAAATTATTTTTAATTTTTAAAATTTAAATTTTTTAAATCTTTAATTTACTTTTACTCATTTTTTTATTAATATTATGAAAAAATTCTTACATCAATTGAATCTTAATCATTCAATCTTTAATTTTATAAAAATAACTAAATATACCATAACTTATATAAAAAATAAATTAATTTTAAAACTAAAAAATTTATTTTTAAATTTCAAACATAAGAAATAATTTTTAGCTAAACTTTATTCCTCTAACCTTTAAAAATTGGGTATGCTCTTCCAAGAAAAAACCCTAATTTAATTAAGCTTAAAAGAAAAAACAAAAACCCTAAATTTTTGCAACAACCACTGACTTCCTAAAATGAAAGGGTTTTTCCCTTAACACTCTTCAAAGTTTCAAACTTTCCTCTTCCACCTCCGAATTCACCCTAATCCATGTGCTTCTCCTTCTCCGCGCGCCCCGATTCGTCGTCTTCCGATGTGAGGCCTCACCAAATCAGAGCACGGCCACTTGTTCAAGAAGAAGAAGCGCTGTGATTCCGATCGTGAAAAGGGTCGCGCGTGAGAATGGAGGCGCGCGTGGGGATGGTAGTGGAAGGGGGCCAGAGAACCCTCGACGGCGGCGGAGGCGGCGGCGCCAAGTTTCTGGTGGCGCAGAACGGCCACCAGCTCGGCACGCTGCATCAGCTTCTCGCCGGCGGCGTCGCCGGCGCGTTTAGCAAAACCTGCACTGCACCACTTGCGCGACTCACTATCCTCTTTCAGGTTTTTATTTTTTTTAATTGTTGAAAAATGTTTTTTTTTTAGTTCTTTTTTTTTTTTTATATCAGAAATGCGAATTTTTGTACGAAATATTGTTTATTCCATCTAATTACCCATTTTACATGTTTTTAACTGTTAAACTTTAATACTATCTCCTGTGCTAATTATAAGCAAGATTAAGATTAACAAAAAATGAAGATTAAGATAAGAAAAATAGTTAAACTAGTAGTTAGCGCGTGTATTATGTTCTAGAATTGATGTGTACCCAACGTTGATTTTGGATAAATTTTTATTTGTTTAGTTAAATGATGGTGAAGAATTTAGAATTTATTTTGAATTTGAAGCACAGTAGTTTCACATTATATTTTACTCTTAACTTTCTTTTATAATAAAAACATCTAAACATAAATCATATCATGTCAAAATCAATTTTAATCATAATCAATTTTGCAAAATCATTTCTATTCAAAATCAGTTTTGTTGAGTTCTTCAGAACATGCACTTAGCTTGTGAATGCATAGGTAAAAGAGTCAATACTAAACTAAGAGTATAAAAGAAACTTAACCTTAAATTGCATTAAAGCTATTTAAGATGGGTGATTGCTTTGTATATATATAAATATAAGAGAGGAAATCCATTTGTTTCTTATAATTTGGACTGGAGGTTTTGATTATGTAAAAAAATAATAACTGTTCATTTAAATTTGGTTCGTGAATTCATTTGTGATATATAGATTTCCTTGAGATTTTCCTTTATTACACTACCACCCTCTATTTTTAAACATTACTTTTAGCCCGTAAGGCGGGATTGGTGTAGTATTACTTTTGGTTTAAGAGGGGTCAGTATAGTAAAAGTAAAATCTCAGGGGGATTGGTGCAATGAAAGTTCAAAAATTAAGGGTGGCTTATGTAGGGTTGAAAAAATAGAGTGGTCTTAGATGTAATCAGAGTAAACTTCTCGAAAGTCTGTAATTTCCTCATTTATAAATTTTGTTGTTAAAATGATTTGTTGTTAATATAGATTGGTACATGATATCATGGTGATTATGATGATGCCACTGCCACTGGTGATCAATAATTCATATTGAATAAAAATCTAGCTTTTGTACTTCTCTTAAATGACATTTGATCTTGCAATTTTAGTTGATTGCTTTTGTATAGTTTCATCATTCAGTTGTTGCTTCAAATGCTGCTTGCTTTAAGTATTATTTGTTGACTATTTTACAAGTGTTGGCTTCAACAGGTGCAAGGTATGCATTCTGATGTGGCAGCATTGAGAAATCCTAGCATATGGCGTGAGGCATCACGTATTATCAACGAAGAAGGATTTAGAGCATTCTGGAAAGGCAATATGGTGACAATTGCTCACCGTCTCCCGTATACGGCAGTCAACTTCTATACCTATGAGCGCTACAAGAATGTAATCACTGGTGTTCTTTCTATATTGTAAGTGTTTCATAAGTTATGGCAGCAAATGTTATGTAACTTGTATTAATTTGTTCAACTCTCTATTGTGTTGCAGCTATTACATTCACTGGTGGGGGAGAATGTTAGTGGAAAATCAAGTGCAAATCTCCTTGTGCACTTTGTGGGTGGTGGTTTGGCTGGTATAACAGCTGCTTCTGCCTCATATCCTTTGGATCTTGTGAGAACTCGACTTGCAGCACAGGTAAGTAGAAATTTTTGTGAGTTGGGAATCCTTGGAGATACTTCTCAAGCCTTTAGCTTAATGAATGAAGGACTTGGTTATATTTACATCAGACTTAAATATGCTTTGATCCCTAATGAGTAACAAGTTACCAAATTGAATTTGGTTCCTATTAAGTTTTTGCTTTGTGGGGAGTTATAAGGTTGGTCTAGTGATAAAGTCGATATGTGGGGAAGAAGGAGGAGGGAGAGGTCGTGGGTTCTAATTCCTCCACTAACAAACTAACTATTAATATTTGCTTATAAAAAAAAAAATTTTTGCTTTGTGTTTGTTCTCTAATAAGTTTTTATTACCACTTTTAAAAACATTTTTAAGTGCTATCTAAAGCATTTTAGAGATAAAAAAAATAAAAAATTTATTAGGTAATAGGGATCAAACACAACAAAAATTTAATAAAGACCAAATGCAAAGTTTGCAAATTTATCAGGGATCAAATCATATTTATGTTTTTTACATTATGTTTATTGTTCGATTAAATTGAATCCATCATTATTTTCTACTTACTTTTATCTTATTTATTGAGACTTAAATTTTGTTCCTTTGCAGAGAAGTTCCATGTACTACAGGGGCATCTCTCATGCTTTCACTACCATCGTTAGAGATGAAGGTTTCTTGGGTCTGTATAAGGGACTTGGAGCAACATTGTTGGTATGCTCACAATACGTTTTTACTCTATCTGGTTATTTTCTTATTATCAACATAACTAATCCTTTTGTTTGATTCAGGGTGTTGGGCCTAGTATAGCTATTAGTTTTTCTGTTTATGAGTGGTTACGTTCTGTATGGCAGTCACAAAGGTGAATTTCTATACTTGTCAAATTTAGGAATAGTTTATCCTGAAGTTTACCTTATGTTCACTTAATATGGTTTTGTAAATATTGATTTTCTATTTCTTTCAAATGTAGGCCTGGTGATTCTACTGCTGTGGTTGGTCTTGCCTGTGGCAGTCTTTCAGGAATTGCTTCCTCAACAGGTGAGTGCTTGTTCATTATATCTATCTCCAATCCGAGTAATCTAGCACAAATTCCTCAACTTTCCATGTTCAATATTCCATGTCCAGTGCCACTGCTATTACTTTATATTTGATACTCATTTAGGGTGCATTTAATATAAACTTATTTTTAAAAACAGTTATTTATTTTTAGTGTGTTTAAAATAAGTAGTTTTCTATTTATTTTAAGAAGTAAATCTGCTTAAATAAAAAGGCCCTTATTTTAAAAAGTGTTTATTTCACATTTAAGTTGACACAAACGGACTGTTAATTACGTTTGGCCCATGTTCAATATAAATTGATAATCATTTATATGAATGTCAATTTGGTTGGGTGCGAAGTGGCTGGGTGTAATATCTGAAACTCTCCCTTAAGATGTGTGATCTTCGTTTTTTGAAATACATTCTCTCCATTCCCTAATTCAAAACTAATCATTGCCCCTAGGTTAAGATAGATTTGATCCTATCTGTCAAAGGTAATCCAACCAAAAGAAACTGAAAAACATTATAAATTAACAACGCCACAATAACTTGGCTACAATCCAGTGAACAACACCCATCTCAATAGGCAAAAAACTAGTCCAATTTATTATAATTGAAACTTCCATCACTCTTGAAGTACTTGATGGTGCAGACACATGTTTTATCTGTGAGTTAGAATTAAATGATTGAGGTCTAATAATTTTTTTTCTTTTTATGCAAGATTGTCAAATTCGAGAGTTATCTAGACTCGTAGAAGTTCCATAGACTTGACTTATAAGAGTTTACTTTACTTAAAAATAATAAAAAAATATCTATAAATAACATACGGATTAAACATTTCAACACCTTAATAAATTGAAATAATAAATCGTGAATTTCATAATACTTAAATAACTAACTCTAGCGATACGTTACTATCATATAATAACTTGCAAAGTGATAGTAACAATAGAACATTCTCATTGATGTTTGGAGTCGTTGGAGAATGGTGGTTGATGTTCATAAAGGCCATTGGTCTTCTGTTTGAGAACAATATACTAAATGGAGATATCTTGAACCCTAAATACGTAGAAAACAATCTTAATTTGTTGACTAGATTCTATAGTGAACTTAGAGTGTACGAAGTTTTCAGAGTTTACCGAGATTATCCAAAGTATACTGAAAATAGAGTTTGCACAAAGTTAACTCGCAAAGGGTAAGTGAATCTGTAAACTCATAAGAGTTAGCGAATTGACTTCAATGAAAAGGGTACTTCAAGTACTATTTTTGCCTACATTAGTAATGCCTTTCCATGACCATTTTTGCCTAGTAAAAAGTCATTTTCATGAAACCAGTTAGATTACTATTCTACATTTGGATTATTTTTTCTTGCAATACCTAACTTTTTGTGTTCATGCAACTTGCAGCAACATTTCCATTGGATCTTGTAAGGCGCAGAATGCAGTTAGAGGGTGCTGGCGGCCGTGCTCGTGTCTATAACAACGGGTTGCTTGGGGCATTTGGGCGCATAATTCAAACTGAAGGAGTAAGAGGTTTGTACAGAGGAATTCTGCCTGAGTACTACAAGGTTGTTCCTGGTGTAGGCATTGTCTTTATGACTTATGAAACATTGAAGATGCTCCTATCAAACATTCAAAGTTATTAGCAATTTAGCGTACTCAGTTTTCAAATTTGTGCCATGTATGACACTCTTGGGTTATGTTAGTTAATTGAAATGTACAATTTCAGGGGTTTGATCAAAAGGTGTGCTAGAAAATATCTTGGTAACATTTCTAGCAAGTTTTGTTGAAGTGGTTTTTGTTCTTATTGCCAGCATTTTTGTTCTATATAGGTAGTTGTAATTTGAATGATAGCAATTTACCAACTTTGAATATTGGATTGAAACCATTTTGTAGCTGATGATTCAGCAAAGCAATTTTGTTTTCACGCTGCAATTGTCTCTTTTTGTACTAGAAGTTTAGAGAAAATGTGGAAGGTTTATCGTTACCAGTTACTTGTTTAAAAACCAGTTATTGCTGTACTTCAATTAAACTATTAATTTTAGTACTTCAAATTGTTTGTCTGTGGTATAATAGTCATTTTGATATTGGGGAGTTTGTTTAAATATTTTATGATAAAAATCACTTATATCACATTGTAAATTTTTAGATGTTTTTTTAAAGTTTTTTACAGAAGGCAGAAGTTGAAAAAAAAAAAAACATATTTGGAGTAGTTCTTCAAAATCTGAAGGAGAAGATGAACCTTTAAAATATTTTATTATGGTGTGATCTAGAATTTTATTTCGCCAAACTTCTAAAATATCTAGATATTCACAGGGAAAATCATATTTATAAATAAATATTTAGACGATGTTTTCAATCTATTTTTTTATATTAACATTACTCTTAGATTTCTTGGTTGTGAAGGATTGATAGTTGGAATATGCGGGTGGTCTTTTGGCATCAGAACCGTCAATATGATAAATGTTTAAATTTAGTGTCAATAAAGAAAAAAACACTTTATAAAACAGAGTACAAAATTTTATATTAACATTTAATTATAATTTTTATATATATATAAAATAAATTCATATAAAATTCTTTTATAATGAATAAGTATTAAACTCGTCAATAAATACAGTTTACGAGAAGTTTAAGAACATTCTCTTACACATTCTTTTTAACACTCACTTTATTTTTAATTGAAACTCACTATATATTCTATAGTTTTTAAAACTAGAATAGAGAGATTGGTTCCATTGATTTTAGAGTAGTAAAACCCGATCAACAATCACACTAATCTTTTCTCCGATTTTGATTCACATTTTTTTTAATAATTGATCCAGACCTCCTGCAAACCCTAATCTTATGTTCTTAACTTTTTCATTCTTCATTCTCTATTTATCTATGTATTAGAGGGTGAAAATATTTGGACAGGTTTTTTTTTAGCAAAAAATACTTATTTTAATTAAATAAGTAACTTTATGTGTTCCAGTGTATTTTGTAACGATCCAAACCTCTACCCTCTACCCAATTTATTTAAGAAAATGTGGAATATTTGTCAAAGGTATTTATGGAAATATGAATAATTTTTCATATTTAATATTACATAAAGAATCATAATCTTCATAATCTTCTTGTAACAAAAAGTGAAACAAAAGTATTCGGTATTGAATTTTGTTTTTACAAAATACTTTCAATACATAATATATTAACTATCACCACTACCCTACTTAAACTTAACTCAGAGCAATGGACCTTTTGACGAAATAAACTAACGAAAGTAACTTAATATAATACATCATTCATAATTAAAACATCATGCATAAAGGAAATCCTCAGAGTTTCTCATCACAATTGTCTGATCTGGCTTCTCTTCTATTCATATCCCGAATACATATGAAAGGAAACACATAGAGCAAACACACAGAAGAGTAAGATAACTATAAACCATAAATATTAATCTTAATAAACTAAAAACACAATGGGGCGTAATGCAACTCAATCTCACTAATCTCAATACTAGACTCAATTCCACTTGACTTTATGTGTGAATCCATGACCAATCCAAGATTATCCACCCCAATCATCAAGGATTTTGTTTGGGAAGTGGTTGATAACGCACATTCTTTTCTAACCACACAAAAATATATTTTTCCAAGAAAACAACCCAAGTAGCCTTGACCCTCAACCAAATATAATATTCTGGTCCCCGACTAGATATAATATCCTAACCCCCCGATCAGTCTCAATGTGTTGGTCCTCGACCAATCACGTCATCCTAGCCCCCGCTAGTATCAATGGAATAGTCCCCAACTAGGTGTAGCATCCTGACCCCCTGCTAGTCTCAATATACTGGTCCCCAACCAATGACTACTGGGTATTCTTTCAGTTCGAAAAGGATATACTCTAATAATCTCACTTCATCTCATAACATGACAAATCATCACTTCCTAAACATGTCACCCATACATCAATATGATATTTGCATCAAGGAACTAGGACTTTTTTCTAAGTTCACCTCTAAACCTCTCAACAAATTCCCAAAGAATATTAATTCAATAACCACGGATCACATAATACTTGTACAACATCATTCATTAATTACAAATCATAGAACTTTCATATTATCCTGCTTCACATCATCATCAAATAGAAATCCAGAATAAGTACTTCAACTTCTTAAGAATTCATGTTAATATTCATCAAAATAATAATTCATTATTACTAAAGACATCCTTTCTGGTGTGGAAGATTAGATTAAACCGCAACAACATAACACACTTAGCTTGCCTTTCCTTTTTGAAATCATGATAATTACTCATTTTTCATCAACATTCTTTCAAAATACGCTTTTCTATTAACTCATTATTCCTTTGAAAACACATGTAAATTTCAAGATAACTAGTTTCAAGAATAGTTTCACAAGAAAATTTCATAAATCTTAACTTTCACAAACTTGATTTATAAAACATTTATTATGGAAAACCAATATAATATTAACAATTCACTTTCCATGACCAAGATATCATAAGTAATCAACAAAGAATCAATGCAACACATATAAGAATAATAAATAGTAACTAAAATTCATAGAGAGAGGACCAGAAATAGTGTTTGGAGAATAACAGTAAAGAACCAGAAAAAACATCTGGAGTAAATAAAGAGAGGACCAGAAAGTCATCTGGAATAAATGACTAAAGGTTATCTGGAAGAACAATAAGAGATCAAGAAAGCAATAATGGATCAAAAGCGATAATCACACATAAGTTTATTAAGACTAACCTCACCAAGTTTTATAAATCTCACTCCTCCCTTCCCTTAGTAAGAGCTTTAAAAATAGTGGTGAACAACCTTTGAATCCTAGTTTCAACATCTCATAACTTCATTTTTCTCTCCCATTTTTGCATATGAACTCTCTTATTTATAGCCAAAATCTGTACTTGTTAAGGGATTATAAATGTATTTTAGTTACTTTTTGTCTTACATCGCTTAGCAACCAAGATTCGCTAAGCGACCACTTCGTTCAGGAGGGTTAGTGGCTTAGCAAAATATTTTCGCTTAGTGACGGTCAATGTAGTTTAGTTACTTTTGTCTCTGACTCACATCGCTTAGCGACATGCTTCGCTTAGCGAGTAACAATTCTTAATATTGAAGAACTCATTTCACTGAGCGAATGAATTTCGCTTAACGAGTTTTATTTTTTGAAAAAAAAAATATTTTAGAAAATTCTTTAAAATATAATAAATTATGAAATTTCTATTTTATAATTTAACAATGCTATAATTTTTATTTTACCACTTTATGCTGCTTTTTAATAATGTACTACTAAAATTCTGATATGGATATAATTTCATAATTTCTATTTCAAATTTCTAAATTGAAATTAACAGTGTTACATATTTGGTTAAACCAACGTTTTGGAAATAAAAACAATTATCAAATTGGTCAAAACACTGGTTCAAAATTTACAGGTTCAATTATAATTGAACTGTAGTTGAAACAGTATTGATAAAATAATAATAATAAAGAATTAATAGATAAAGAAATAGTAAGTAAATATAATATCATAATTTATAACATTGAATATTAAAGTAAAATATTATTTTTATAGTCAAAATAGCATAAAAGTCTAAATAAAATATATCACAATATTTAAGTTTTAAATTTTAATAATTAATAAAATATAACAATATTCATTATAATAAAAAATTATTTAAATAAAAAATAATTTATTATAATATAAAATAAGAAATTAAGATATAAAATTTTGTAAATTAATATATACATGAGTAAATTATATATTTTGTAAAAAATTGAAAAAATAATATATACTATTTGGAATATTTATAAATATGTATTTATATTTATCTTTATTTTTTACATTAAAAGAATAATTTTTTAATTAAAAATCAGTTCAAACTAGTTTTTATGATCAATTTTTGGCCAGTCGGTTTTTAACTGGTTTTCCATCGAATCTAAAATTTTCTAGTATTGTATGCTAAATTAAACTGGTCAGTAATAGGTTAACCCGTCCAACTTTAAAAAGTGTATTTACTATTCATAAATTAAACTTGCAAACTCCCTCAACATCGCTGTGAACTAAGACTTGAAGAAAATAATTTGTATAAGAAATTGTATTAATTATTAAGTTTAATTAGTATTATCTGTTAAGATAAAACATTCATATTCAATCACAACCTTAATTTATGGTAAGTTTATTAACTTTACCGATTAATGTTTTAAATTTTATATAAATAAAAAGATATGATTAAATGTCAGTATAATAATCTGTTAAACTGTTACTGTATACTAGTTACATTTTAATTTCAACCCAGATCATTTTGGATTTTTCACCTTGTAAATACATTCCAACAAATCAATTCTAAAATGTATTTGAAGGTGTAAAACCTAAAAATATTGTCAACAATATATATACATATATATATATATGTATGAGATGTATTAAGTGAAAACACTTTTTTATAATGAGAAATGAGAACAAATATAATAACCGTTTAATTAAAAATAACGACTAAAATAAAAATAAAATACAACTTATTTAAAAATTTCATGTGTTTTCTTTATTGTTTTACCCACACCAACACCTTACCTCTACCGGTACCCTCACACCCCCCACCATAGTTGTTGTTATCACCATCCTTTGTGTGGCATGCCACCTTCACCATACCACCACCACCAACATTGTCACATCCTTGCTGCCACTTCCAACCCCACTAGGGGCAGATCTATGAAAGGGCAGAGGGAGTCATAGCCATGTCCCTTCCTCCCAATTTTTTTATAATTATATATAGAAGTATTAAATAATAAAATATAATTAATAAAAATATTATGTTTTAGGGGTTTATAAACTTATACTACTTACTTTTTAGAATAAAAAAGTTAGCATCTTACACATTAAGTGTATTTAAAAAATTTATATATACAATTTGTTCATTTACTTTTTCTAAAATATAAGTGGATGTGAGTTTGTAAACCCTTTGATTATAAAGATTTACTAATTTACATTCACTTAAACTTTACAAAAAATAAATAGTGAGTTATACATATTTAGTGTATTTTAACTTTATAGTTATAACTAGTTAATTTATATTTTCTCTAAAAAAATAAATTAATATAAACTAAAAGATTTTTACATTTTAATATTTAAAATACTTGTAATTATGTTTAAAATACTTGTAATTGGTTATACTTTAATATTTCTAAATTTCACATAACTTACTCTAACACACAAAAAAAAAACGTGACTACTGATTTTCATAATTGTACTTATAAAGTTACTGTATCACTATCATCATATTTCCTATCCCCTTTTAACTTTTCCCACTGAACAAACCACCATTTTCTCTTCTCTCCCTCTCACACATAATCTCATGGTCACAGCCACCTTTCACAAGTTCAATTTAGTTTATTTAAAAAAACAAAGAATTTTTTTTCTATAAATCAAACAATTTTATTAATAAAGAGAAAGTATAAGAAATGTCTTGAAACAAATACAGGAACCCAAATATAAAAAAATAAATTTAATCTATTATGTGATAAAAAAAGTATGTAGTGCAATTATAATAAAATAATTAACTGTTTTTAAGGCTTAAATAATTTTTAATTACTTATAAAATATTATTTGTTTGGTCTTGATAAGAGATAGAAGCTCTTCTAAGAAGTTATCTACTCAGATACTCTCTTCTCCACATAATGTTTGGATGCATAACATTGTCAACTTTGAAATCACAATACTGGTCATGTATGATTCAACAAGCTACAATTATTTATGTTGATATAAATTATTTTTTTATTAAATATTCACGAAGTTAACGTCATTAAAAAATACTGACAAGGAACATTTTTATACTCGTGAATAATTTTTTTTTTAATCTTAACTCTCTCAATCTTCAATTTCACATCCATCACAATCAAATATACCAGAACTTATAAATGGACAATGTTATACAAAAAAATAAACTAATTTAAAGAACTAAAAAAAATATTTTTGAATTTCAAGGATCAAAAGTGATTTTTTATGAAACTTTAAGGACAAAAAACTTATATAAGTCTTCCTATATCCATTAAATATGGCATGATTTCAAAAGAAATAAATATACTTTTTAATTATTTTTTATAAGTATCATTTTTTTACTTTTTTTAATGCTTTTATTTATGTGTTTACCTGATCTAAAAGTGAAATTTTATCATTTTCTCACAAATTATACCAAAACTAGAATTATTATAAAATTATCACACATAATTTTTTAAAATTAATTTTTTTAAAATTTAAAAACATTACACTAATATTTTTTATATTTGACAATATTGTAATAACATTTCTATTAAATCTTATACTAAGACCTTCTGTTACTAAGTATAAAAGTAATAATTAAAAAAATAGAATTGTATATGCAATTACAAGATTTAAGAGAATATTGTTATAATTTGGTGAAGTTATTATACGAGGAAAAAAATTGTAATAAAGAGTAAAATCTCAAATTGGTTCCAAGAGATATCAGAGATAATTGATTGGTCGGAAAATAATTAGCATGCTAGCTTCTCAATTTTTTTTGACTTATACATATTAGTCCCTAAAATATTATATATAACAATTTTTAAGTGATTAAGGCTTTTATTGGTTTCATGAAAGGAAAAGGAATGAAAAGAAAAAAAAAAGGAAATATGATGAAATATAAAGCAATGAGCTAGAAATCATGGGCTAGCCTGGTCCATCTCGGGTTTGGTTCAAGCCAGATTGAAAAATATAAAAATAAGCCAATCATATAAAAAAATGGGGCTAACCTAATTATAATTCAATTCACCCGAGTTTAACTTATTGTGGGCAGGTTAACCTACCAACCCATTTGCTATAAAGTAATGTTTTATTAATAGGTTATAAATATTTTCAATAAATAAAAGAGAAAACTAAATTTAATTTAAATGTGATTAATAAATTAATTACAAAATATTTTGTTGAAGTATATATATATATAAAATGAAATATGGTTATTTAATTATGACGAGTAAGATTAGAATTAAATAGATTTTGAAGGATGAAAAGTGATGTTAATATATATAAATCTCTTGAGTTGAAGTATTTGGAAATTTATTCGGAAAATGTAATTATGACAATGTTGCGGTTAGTAAATAAGAATTCTCTTTCTCTCACTTTCTCTTCCACCGAACAACTTCTCTCTTTTGCATGATGCCCCTTTCGATAGCATAATTTGAGGAAATCTCTTGCATTGCTCGTGATTTCAAGTGTTAATCATCATAGATAAGTCTATTCATATTTCTGTGCTCCTTTTTCTTCCCTTTTCGGTTCAATCATTCCCATTTAGGGGAAATCGTCTTTGAAATTTTACTTTCTTATGTTTCTTTGTGGTTTTGGGACTTTTTTATAGGTTTTGAGTGATTTGTCCATTCTCACCAAATTCAACTTTTAAAGGGAGAAATATATAATTTTGTATTTGGGACTAGACTTCATAAATATGTGATTGATAAAATTTATTTTAGTAATTCTAAGGATGTTACACTTACATTTGATTTTGTATTATTATGTAAATACTAAATATAATTATTTTTTACATATTAAAGTTTTAAATCATTATGTAAATTCTCCTCTTTTCCTTGCATCACTAACTTACTGTTGTCCACTTTTTTTCAACTAAATATAGGTTAAAAGCGCTTTGAGAACCATTTTAGTGGCTAAAAATAGACGCAAATGTTTTTAATTTAAAAGATTTAAATAAAAGAAAAAATGGTGTCAGCTAAGTTATTACCGTTATTTTTTAATGGAGTTAATAACAAAATCCCAACAATGATAGGTAAATTTAGGAACCAAAATAGGTATAAAAAATGTATCCAAATTCTACATGCACCCAGAAAAGTATTTTGATGTGAAAGGAGTAATTACCTATAAATTAGGTCTATGAAAAAAATTATGTAGATATAAAAGTATGTACGGGTACTATATTATTTACCTACCCCATCCTTTACTTTTTATATATATATATATATATATATATATATATATATATATATATATATATATATATATATATATATATACTACATAATTATAATTTTCAAATGAAAATATTACTAAAAATATTATTTAAATTGTAATTTATAATAAATAATATAATTTAAAAATAAAAAAGACAAATAATATATTTTACACAAATTTAATAAACTAAAAATACAACCTATAAGAAGATATTAAGTTATTTATAGAGCAATTATCAATAAACTTACAACATTATTTAATATTATGGTGAATAAAATAAAAATACATGTGTATTCATGCAAAACTTAAGAAAGTATTACTGTAATTTGTTTTATATTTAAGATCATTATGACTTATTTTTTATTATTATATTTGCTTAATTAAGTGTAAGTTGTGGGTGAGCATGAGTATATAAATATCCACCAAGTATAGAATTAAAGTTTTGTTACTCACATAAATATGGAGTCAAATATAAATATATTTTTTAAATACTGGTAAGAGGAATAATATCTTTATATAATTTTGAATCATAAATATGAGGAGGGATAAATTTTCCAAAAGATTTAACTACAAGTGTTCTTACTTGATAATATAATTAGAGTTTAATTATTATACCTTAAGATCTTAAAAGAATTTTATATTAATCCTTATTCATAAGTCTTGATTTATACTTGGTGAAGGAAAAATGATGATTGACCTAAGTGGGTCTATTTTTTTTTTTAAATTACCTAAGTGCGTCTATTTTTAAAAATATTAACAAGATGGTATGTTTTTGGGTTGACTTGGTCAAACCATAAATCGCAATTGCGGTTTAAGTGTAACGTCAACTGTGTACTTATGTAGTAGTTAGCGTGGAACAAATTGATGGTAAAACTGTAACTTGCAATTGCAGTTTGATTCATCTTTGACCAACACCGTCCCTCTAGCCCGTGATTACAAGCTAGGAGGCTAAAACTGCAAGTCAGACTTGCGGTTTATGTGGTCTTTGACCAACACTCCTCTTAACCAACGGTTACAAAAAAATGCAGATTTTTAGATGCTAAAATTGCAATTCATAGTTGCGATTTGTATTTAGTATTCATTTTTCCGTTGCAGCCTTTAATCCAACAAATATTGACCACATAAAACCGTAAAAATATAAACTTAAAAAAATTTTAAAACATAACAAAATAAAAAAAGTCACTTTAAAAAAGATTTAAAAAATTAAAAACAAAATTTAAAAACTCAAAACTTAAATGTAAAAACAAATTTAAACGGTAATGTAAAATATAAAAAAGTAAATTTTAAGAAAATTTTAAAATATAAAAAAATAATAAAGAAAATTTAAGTGTGTTTTTTTTAAAATTTATGTTTTTTAAATTTAATTTATTATTTTGTTACATTTTAAATTTTTCTTAAAAGTTACTTTTTTTTTTTAGATTTTAGATTACCGTTTAAATTTGTTTTTTCATTTAAATTTTGAGTTTTTAAATTTTGTTTTTAATTTGTTAAATCTTTTTTAAAGTGACTTTTTTATTTTGTTATGTTTTAAAATTTTTTTAAAGCTTATATTTTCACTGTTTATGTGGGCAATGGCTGTAATGAAAAAATAGATACTAAATACAAGCCGCAACTGTGAATTGCGACGGTTGGTTAAAAGGAGGGTTGGTCAAAGATCACATAAACTGCACATCTGAGTTGCAATTTAACCAAATCAACTTCAAAAACAATATTGATAATATTTTTAAAAACAGACACACTTACATAATTTTTTTTTAAATTGGACCCACTTACTTTAATCAGCCAAGGAAAAACTTACCCCAAAACTTTTATTGAGAAATCTAAATAGTAATACAGCTAGATTTCACATAGCTTGATTTACTCTTCAACATACAAAAAAAAAAAACGTGACAACTGGTTTTCTCATAATTGTACTTGTGCTCTTCTCTAAGGGGAAAGTTACTGTACCAATGTCCCGTACAGATACAGTCCAAAAAAGCAATCAAGTTAAGCAATCTATGAAAGCAAATCCACCCCAACCAAACATAACATATCATCATATTTCCTATCCCCTTCACTTTTCCCACAGAACAAACCACCATTTTCTCTTCTTTCCCTTGTGTACTTTTCTTCCTCACTCCCTCTCTCTCTCTCTCATGCTCCCTCACACATAATCTCATGGCCACAGCCACCCTTCACAAGTGGCTCACTCATCTTACCAACACCAAACAATGCAGCAACATCGTACCTCATGGTTCTAAGGGACAACAATCCATGTTATTCCTCCACTACCACGTAATGCACCAAACTAGACTACTTTCTCACCCTTGTTCTCCTCTTCTTCCTCTGCAAAACACACACTTCCTGCAACAGTTTATGTACTTTAATTCTTTTAAAAATCAATAGTTTACTTGGTTTTACAGTTTGCTGTTATATTTCATATTTTAAATGCGAATTTAAAAAAATAATTGTTATAACTTCTACATGTCAAACGTAAGTCTTTGCTTGTCATTGGATTTTTAAACACCCCAAATGAGAAAGTTGTATGGTTGGAAAGTTTGCTTAATTGTGGTATTCACAACCCACCTTAGTTGTGGAGGGTAGCCATGGGTAGAAGAGGGGTGTGTTAAAGTCTCATATTGTGTGGTGGATAGCCAAGGATAAAAAAGAAGAGGAAAAGGATCAATGCAATCTTGGTGTAAAAAGTTTAAGAAGTTTTACAGCGGTCATTAAATCATAACAATACTTTATATAATAAAAATTTGTTAACTTTATCAATAAATATATTAAAATTATATCATATCAGCAATGTGAGTTGTGTGATTGAATATACCTTTCAATAATGGTTGTGTTTGATTTTTTTTTGTATGTAAGTGTGCATGAAAAAATTATGTAAACTAATCCTATGGTTGTGTTTGATTTTTTTTTTTTTGTTCAGAGACCAGTGTGGCAAGGGTGCTACCTCTCAATGAATGGTTGCAGAGAACCACAGCACCAATATGCAAGAACAAGGAACCCTGTTGGGATTATAGAAACCAGAACTTTGGCACCAGTAGCATCACCTGCAATGGCAATGTACAGTCTCAACATGGCTATTTCAGAGCTGAAATCAGAGGCTCCATTTGGAACCCCTTCTGGCATAGTGAGGGTGGAGGTGCCAATTGAAGAGCAAGTTGAGGCAATTGATTGGCTTCAATCACAGAACCATCTTCTGCTTCCTAGATGCTTCTTCTTTGGAAGGAAACACAGTTATTGCTTCAATGGTGAAGAAAACTTGGTCAGTGTTGCTGGGGTGGGGTCTGCTGTTTTCTTTTCACAGCCACACCCTTTTTCCCACTGGGATTGGATATCTATAAGGAGGTAATTGGTTTTGGATCCTTGAAAAAAACATTAATTGTTAAAGATAGGTAGAACAGTGTTTTTTCTTTTTTAGAGTAAACCATCATTTTAGTTTTCGAAAGTTATCGGTACTAGTTATAGATTGCTCAATAAAATTTTTTTAGACAAATTAGTCCTATAATTATTATGTTGCTGTGCAAAGTTGGTCCTTACAGCAATTTAGAATGCGCTTTTAAACACTTTAAAAGTGCTATCTAAAGCGTTTTATGGATTAATGTACTTAATATACAAAAAATTTAAAGACTAGCATGTTAAAAAATATATTTTAGATCTATCAGTTACTTCTAACATATTTCATAGAATACTTTGGGGTTTACTCATATTTTCCAAACAATATGTAGAACAATGGTTAAACTTAAACAATTAATAAATAGAAAACTTGATTAAGAATTATATTGGAAATAGAGAGAATGAAACTGTTACTATTGTTCTGTTTGAGAGGATTTATAGAGAGAAAGAGAATATAAAAGATATAATTAAATTAAAGTAAAAATGTAGGATGAAAAAAGTGTAACATCCATGTAGACTCAGTGACTCACAAATTCACAATTTTTCTATAATAGATTTTTGAGTTAATAAAAGTATGATATAAGATAATGAACTGTACTATCTGCAATTATTTTTCAACTGCAGGATTCTAATCCAATATCAACAGTGTTATTTACTGGTAACTTTGCCGAAGAAACTGTACCAAAACACTTATTTGTCAAAGCAATCTGTGTCACTAGTCAGTCACCAACATTTATTTCTCTTTCTCCATATTTGTATTCATTAAAGGGAATGGTGCACAAGAGTTGCACGTTACTGTGTTACAGTAGTTAATAGTGCTTCTGCCAATTAAAATTTGGCTTGTCAATTTATTATTAATATCTGACTTGACTTGGTGATGCTTGCTGTGCAACTTGCTCTATCAAGTCCTGTGTTTAGTTTGACTTTTAGTTGATATTCCTTTTCCAAATATAGCAAAATGCAATGTTACATTTCTTACCACAAGTGAACAAGATTTGTCGGGTAGCTAACAAACTTTTTTTATTTTTTCTAACTTTTATTTATTGTGGATTGAAATTTATTAGAAATTATAAAATATTGGTGAGATTTATTGAATAAGAAGAAATTTGCATAATTTTTATGAATTTCAATAAATTTTAATTATTAATAAAGAGCCTAATAGTAGTGCATTGATAGTTTTGATATAGAGGCTTCAAATAGTTATGACTTGTGATGTTGTTTTTAGACACTTGTGATCATTGCCAACTTGTTTTTATTATGTTTCTGAATTTTACAATTCAATATGATTTATAATTAACAATTCAAAATTAGCCAAAGATTATGATTTGAATTGAGATTCCATATCCTTAACATGCAGTGCTTGTATACAAAATTCATTCCACCAACTGTGATGTTTAAAACCTCAAAATCTGTTTATAATTTTCTCAGTGTTTGAAATTTTAAAAACATTTCACTTTCTAGGTTTCTTTCTGAGAGATGCCCTTTAATCCGTGCATATGGAGCTATCCGTTTCAATGCAAAAGCTAAGGTGTCATCAGAGTGGCTGGCTTTTGGTTCTTTCTACTTCATGATTCCTCAGGTGCATACACTGTTTTCCTTCCAAACATTAATTTGCTATTCCATGTTTGTGTTAATATTTATAGCTTAGCAGCTAGAGATACCAAGCCAAAAAATATGACAGGTTGAGTTCAATGAGCTTGAAGGAGGATCAATGCTTACCATTACTATTGCTTGGGATAATGATCTTTCTTGGACATGGGAAAATGCAATCAGTGCTCTCCAAGAAACACTTTGCAAAGTGAGTGCTAATAGATTGTCTAAGTTAGGTACTTTTGGTGCTATTCCTCAATCAGGAGTTTCATCTTAGTAATAGATATTGACTTTTAATGCAAATATTTATAATGTCAATTACTGATATGAAACTCTAAATTTAATTGGAAAACAATATTAGAAGTGCCTAAGGAACTATATGTAAGTTTTGCCCTTTAAGTTATTAAGCAGAGTATTATTTTCAAACCACACATCTTTGTGGTTCAGGTTTCTTCTTCCATTATGAAGTTTCCAAAACAAACAACACCTCCAACATTAATATTAAGCAGCCATAACATTCCTAATAAAGTAGACTGGGACCTTGCTGTGAATAGAGCTTTGCAGATGATAGAGCAAAATGATTCCTTATTAACCAAGGTAACCTATATCTGATGCACATTTCATCTGTTTATTTCTTTACTTTCCATTTTTTTTTCTTTTCTGCTTTGTATCATATTCATAACATGTGTTTCAAGGGTCATTTGAAAAATCAGTTTCTTATGCCATAATGGAAACTCAGGTTGTTCTAGCTCGTAGCACTAGAGTAGTGCCTACTGCTGATATTGATCCTCTTGCATGGCTATCTTGCTTAAAGGTTCTTTTCTCTTGTCCTCAGCAAATTGAACTACATAATATGTAGTAGAAATTTTTCTTATGTCTCCATCCAACATATTACAGGTTGAAGGTGAAAATGCTTACCAGTTTTTACTTCAGCCACCAAATGCACCCGCATTCATAGGAAACACAGTAAGTGTGCTTTAGGATGGTTTATATATATGCTTACGAATGTATAATTAGATGTTATGTCATGATCCTGTGTTGAAAATTCCTTAAAAGATCACCGACAAAATGAATTTCACATAAAAATATAGCTTTGTATTTTGTGACTTCATTTTATATAGGTTAAGAGCTTGAGTGAAATACCATTTTAGTCTTTGAAAGTTATAAGCACTAGCATTTGGGTGGTACTGGAAGAAAATTTTGGACAAATTGGTCCTTGATGTTGATGTTTCTGTCTCAGGGCAAATTGGTTCCTAAAACACTATCTAAACTACTTTTAAAGTGTTTTAAAGCGTTATTTAAGACAAATTTAAGGATCAATTTGTACAATGGATGAATCAATAGAGCTAATTTGCCTTAAAAATTCTTTTAGGAACCTAAATGCCAACTTTATGACTTTCAAAGGCTAAAATGGTACTTCATTCTTAATAACTTAATTTTGTTTGTAAGTTATTAGGTGGATAACCTTTGAAGAATTGTTTAATGAACTGAATCAGCAATGATACATTTTTCTTCTTTGTTTCCATTTTAATTTTTATGAACTTGATGAGAATAGCCAGAGCAACTATTTCACAGAAAATGTCTCCACATTACTAGTGAGGCTTTGGCTGGAACCCGTGCTAGAAGAGCATCACAAGCACTAGATCATCAAATTGAACTCGACTTACTTACCAGGTACTGTTTTCTGTTGGAAAAGTGTACAACATTTGCTACTTAGAGCTGTGATCCAAACAGTTGCTTTATTACTTTTCTAGATGCTTGATATTCCCACAATTTACATTTATGTCTAGTTCTTCAGTTTTTGTTGTTTAAGTCTGTGTCATATCTTTACAGTCCAAAGGATGACATTGAGTTTACTATAGTGAGAGACACCATAAGAAGAAAATTAGAGGTAAGTTTATTCTTGTAATTATAATTGTTAGTGTGGATTGGTTATCTTTTTAGAAGATACTTCGCTCTGAATGTTTGGTCTTAGTTTCGAAATGAATAATTCCTTGAGCCATTAGATACTCATAGGTGAGCAAGTGCAAGAGTAGGAAGCATATTTGGTTTTAGTAAAATGATTATTGCTTGTATGATGTGAACTTCTAGAAAATGTTCATATCTTTAGCCACTATCACAAGTCAATGTAAAATCTCCAACATGAAGAACCTGATAACAAGGGGTGGATTAATTGTGCTAGTTTTTCTAATTATAACATTGATGCTAAGTTATCCTCCAATGACCACAGCAGGTTGAAAGTCTGAACTGTATGATGTCACACTTATTTTGTATATTACTACTATATCATACGGATAAGCCTTTTATCTAATGTTTTCTATCAGGCAGTATGTGAAAAGGTTGTAATCAAGCCAGAGAAAATGATAAGAAAACTCTCCAGGATTCAACATTTATTTGCTCAATTGTCAGGCACGTTAAGAAGTGAAGAAGATGAGGTAAATATAATGTAATTTCAGTACCGAATAGTTAAGATTGATTGCACATTCCTTGTGGGTTCTAAATTTCAGTTTTTAAGAAATAAAATAACGTATTAATACTCACCATATGATTAGGTTGTTCATTTGTTCTTCTCCTCTTTTGTCTTCTAGTTTGAAATTTTGTCATCTCTTCACCCGAGTCCAGCAGTTTGTGGGTTTCCAAGAGAAGAGGCACAACGGTTAATCGCAGAAACAGGTACATCCACTTTTCATTTACTGTTTTTCCACCCCTATTAAGTACTTAGTTGTCTGTTTATTAGGATTTTTAGCTGAGCTTTAGATTTTTCTTCTAGAAATAAGGAAAGTCATATAACTAGTAATAAAGCTATATTCTTTAGTGAGATGTAGAAAATGAGAGTAGCATAGCTTGCACTAAGGCGTGAAAGTCCATCCAATGCAAGGACTGAAAATTTAGGGGAATTGAAATATGCTATTTGGGCACAGTGTGATGGAAAAGAAATGTGACGTACTCATATTATGTAATATATATACTGATTTAGAGCATCTCCAGCAGGAAATCAGGTTTTTTTATCTTAGCTCATTTTTTTGTGAATCCCACAATGTCACATCATCTTAAAGATCTATTTTATTTTTCACTTTAAGGGAAGATCATATCTTGTGATCTTAAAACACTTTTTGGTAGACTCGGAAATGCTTATTATTAAATATTCAGTTGAGTAGAGAAACATTAAAATTTTTTTTTTTTTTTAACTTAGGCAAACTTTCTTTCATTTCACCTCCATGATTCATTTATTGTTTTTCTGAAATTTAGAAGAAATAGGATAGTTTCTTATCTTATTATTATGAGGTTATTAACCTCTATAAATACACATGAGTCAGCTACATATTTTAGGAAATGCAGACTGCTAATCCTAAAACAAATCCCTATAATTACGGGATTAATTAAACATAAATGATCCTAATAAAAACAACACACAATTGTTGCATGAATACAGCACATCAAATATAAAGACATCCTAAAATTACGTCACGTCAATTACTGCTGCACAAATCACGGTTTTTGACACTCCCCCTCAAGCTGGTGAATAGGTGTTTTCCATTCCCAGCTTGGATATAATTCCTTCAAAGTTACTGCAGTTCAGTCCCTTGGTGAGGATGTCTGCAAGTTGGTTCTGAGTAGACACATATGGTGTGCAAATCATGCCACTGTCAAGTTTTTCCTTTATAAAGTGTCTATCAACTTCAATATGTTTAGTTCTATCATGTTGCACCGGGTTGTGGGCTATGCTAATTGCCGATTTATTGTCACAGTATAATCTCATAGGTTCGTCCCACTTTATCTTCAAGTCTTCCAATATAATCTTCAGCCATAGAAGTTCACATATTCCGTGAGCCATTGCCCGAAATTCCGCTTCAGCACTTGATCTAGCCACTACACTTTGTTTTTTACTCTTCCAAGTGACTAAGTTTCCACCAAGGAAGGTACAGTATCCCATGGTTGATCTTCTATCTACAACTGACCCTGCATAATCCGCATCTGTATATGCTTCAAGACTTACACTCTTGTTTAGTTTGAACAAAATTCCTCTTCCGGGGGTTTCTTTTAAGTACTGAACAATTCTAAGGGCAGCTTGTAGATGAGCTTTCTTTGGTTGGTGCATAAATTGACTAACTAGACTTACAGCAAAGGCAATGTCTGGTCTAGTATGAGATAAGTAGATAAGCCTGCCCACAAGTCTTTGATACATCTCCTTGTCCACAGCAATATCCTCCTCCATACTTCCCAATTTTATATTTGGATCAACTGGAGTGTTTGCTGGTCTGCAGCCTATCTTCCCTGTTTCTTTAAGCAAGTTAGTAATATACTTTTGTTGAGATATAAAGATCCCTTTCTTGGAATGAGCCACTTCAATTCCCAAAAAATATTTAAGTCTCCATAGCGTCTTGATCTCAAATTCAGTGGCAAGACATTCACTTAACACTTGTTGTTCCTGCTTGTCGTCCCCACTTACTATAATATCATCTACATACACTAATAAAAGTGTTACTCCCCCTGAAACTGAATGTTTGATAAATAATGTGTGATCTCCTTGGCTCTGTTTGTAGCCCAAACCTGTCATGACCTTGGTAAATCTTCCAAACCATGCTCTTGGAGATTGTTTCAGCCCATATAGAGCCTTTCTTAGTTTGCAAACAGTTCCAGCAGCAACATGTCCGTTGTAACCAGGTGGCAATTCCATGTATATTTCTTCTTCAAGATCTCCATGCAAAAAGACATTCTTCACATCAAATTGTTGCAGATCTCAATCATTATTAGCTGCTAATGACAATATTACTCTAACCGTGTTCATCTTAGCAACCGGGGCAAATGTTTTCAAGTAATCAACTCCATAGGTTTGAGTGAAGTCTTTAGCCACCAACCTTGCTTTGTGACGTTCGATTGTCCCATCGGCCCGATACTTTATTGTATACACCCACTTACATCCAACTGGTTTTTTTCCAGGAGGTAAGATGACAAGTTCTCATGTTCTATTTTTATGTAACGCCTCCATTTCCACATCCATGACATGTTTCCATTTCCTGTCAGTCAATGCTTCAGATACAGAGGAAGGTGTGTGTGTGGAGTTGAGGTTAGTGAGAAAAGTTTTATGGGTAGGAGAGAATTTTTCAAAGGATAAAAAATTTGACAATGGGTAACGTGGTTGTTGGGTGCATGTTCTAGTTCCCTTTCTAAGGGCAATGGGCAAGTCCAGATTTTGGTCCACCTGTGCTTCTATATTTTCAGACAAGAGTTCATTAGAATCACTTAAATTTATAGGATTTGAAGGTGTTACCTCATGCAGTGACGGTGGGTTGGATTCTTGGACATTGCCGGATCCTGGAATGGCCTTTTCTCTCCTTGAATATACCAGGTTTTTCCCAAACTTTCCTCCGGCATCATGTGCAGGTGCAGGCTGTTTCATTGGTTCAGGTGCAGATGTAGGAGGTCTCACTAGTTCAGGTGGTTCAGGTGCAGAATGCTCAATACTTCCCTCAGTTTCAGGTACAATTTCAGGTCCGAATATCATATTTGGAAACATGAGAGTCTCATCTTCCTCTCTTACTGTCTCCCCCTGAAGATGAGGTTGTTTAAAGTAACTTTCTTGTTCATTGAAGGTGACATCTCTTGACACATAGAATCTTTTTGAGAGGGGTTGAAAACATTTGTACCCCTTTTGTGTGGTAGAATACCCTAAGAAGACACACTTAACAGCCCTAGGATCCAACTTTCCCCTTTCATTACTATGAACATGCACAAAGGATACACACCCAAAAATCCTAGGTTGGAGTTTATTTGTAGGGTCTAAGTGTGGGTAGAATGAGGATAGAACTTTCATGAGACTTTTTGAGTTTAAAATTTTAGTGGGTAACCTATTAATTAGGTAGGTGGTAGTAGGAAGAGCTTCCCCCCAAAATCTCTTAGGAACATGGTTTTGAAAAAGTAGAGCTCTAGTTTGATCTAATAGGTGCCCATTTTTCCTTTCTGCAATTCCATTCTGTTGAGGTGCGTTCACACACGAGGACTCATGGATTATCCCTTCCCATTGGCAAAAGGAGTTTAGTACAAGATTAAAGTAGTCCTTGGCATTGTCAGACCTAATTCTTTTGATACTAACCCCAAATTGATTTTTAATCATTGAGACAAATTGGATAAAAACGGAGCTGACTTCAGATTTTTGTTTTAATAAAAACACCCAAGTCACCCGGGTGCAATCATCAATGAATGTTAAAAACCATTTAGCACCTGAGATATTAGGAACATAAGCAGGACCCCATACATCAGTGTGAACAAGAGAAAACGGGAGAGAACTCATCTTATTGCTAATGGGAAAAGGTACACGCTTGTGTTTCGCAAACTCACACACCTCACAATGGAGACTCTCCACATTTAAATTTTTAAACAGGGAAGGAAACAACACTTTTATGACTCGGAATGACGGATGTCCTAGCCGGTAATGGTAAAGTTGAACTTTCTCTTTATTGGTCATGGTGGATGTAGATATAAGACTCTTGGTAGGCAGATTAGGATTCTCCATGTAGTATAGGCCATTCTATTCTCTAGCATGTCCAATTGTCCTCCCCGAGTTTTTGTCCTGCAATATACAAGCATTGCTGTAAAAGACAACATTACATAAAAGATCTTTGGTGAGTTTTTGTATAGAAATCAAGTTGGTAGATAGTTTAGGGACATGAAGGACATTTTTTAAAGTCATGGATGGACTTATTTGGACCTCTCCTTGTCCGGCTGCAGTTATAAGGGTTCCATCTGCAGTGGAAATTTTCTTGTTGCTAGGACATGGGGAATATGTGGAGAAGTATTTGGGTAAAGGGGTCATATGGTCAGTGGCTCCAGAGTCTAATATCCAGTAATGTGTAAATGGTGTATCTGAAACATTGAGCCCAAACAAAAATGGAAACTTACCAGAATATGTCAATGAGCACGTACCTGTACTTGTGGGCTTCTCCAATTTACTAAGAATTGATCTTACCCGTTCTATTTCTTCATGATTCAACTGTACAGATTCTTCACTTTGCCCATTAGCAATGTATGCTTGTCCTTGCCCTCCTTTTTTGTGTCAGCCTCCTTTCAGCCCCCATTCTCAGCTTGGGGTTTTTGGCCCCCATTCTCGGCTTGAGTTTTCTCCTTTCGATCCCCATTCTCTGCTTGAGGTCTTTCCATCTTTCAGCCCCCATTCTCGGCTTGGGGGTTTTCCGTGTAATTTCCAACATTTTTCCCTTGTGTGGCGCGGCTTGTTACAATAAGTACACCAAGCCTCCTCATGTTTTTTCTCCATACTGGGAACCCAGTTTTTTCTCTAGTTAGCAATCATAATTGTTCCTCCTTCGGCTATCATTGCAGAGCTTTCGATGGTTGGGTTTTTCAGCATCAGCCTTCTCCTGCTTTCTTCACTCCGGATAATGGCCACCACTTCATTAAGCCCTGGAACTTTTTCTTTTCCCAGGATTTGGACTCGGACTTAGTCATATTCAGGGTTTAGGCCTACCAAAAAATCATAGACCCTATCTTGTTCAATATACTCCTTTAGAATTGTTGAGTCCTCTGAGCACTTTGCTTTTATAACTCGATAGTGATCCAATTCTATCCATAGAGACTTGAGTTGATTGGCATATTCCGTGACTGATTTATTTCCCTGTTTGGCCGCCACGGTTTTCACTTTTATATCATAGATTTGAGCAGCATCCTTCGCCTTAGAATAAGTTTGTTCAACTGCCTCCCAAATTTCCTTTGCTGATTTCAGAAACATACAGGTATCACTGATTTCTGGAATCATCGAATTCCACAGCCACGCCATAATCATAGAGTCTTCTTCATCCCATGATTTGAATTTAGGATCAGTTTCATTAGGTGCATTACCGGTCAAGTGACTGATCTTCCCTTTTCCTTTCAAGATGGTCCTAATGATTTGAGACCATTTGAGATAGTTCTTCCCATTTAACCGATAAGTTGGATGAATATTCTGCATTTCTCCAATGGTTTGAGGGCTGTCCTCAGTTTCCAGGTTCACGACTTGAGCCATAACAAGGTGAGATTAAGGTAGAGAATTCTGCTGCAATAAAGGCTATCACCAAGACTTAAAGGTAGCGCAACAATGAAGGCTGCAATTTTTAGGTTATAGGTCGCGTAGCAATGAAGGCTGCGGTTTAGGTTTGACGGCACGGTCAGAGACTCCCAGGGATCGGGTGCTCTGATACCATATGAAATTTAGAAGAAATAGGATAGTTTCTTATCTTATTATTATGAGGTTATTAACCTCTATAAATACACATGAGTCAGCTACATATTTTAGGAAATGCAGACTGCTAATCCTAAAACAGATCCCTATAATTACGGGATTAATTAAACATAAATGATCCTAATAAAAACAACACACAACTGTTGCATGAATACAACACATCAAATATAAAGACATCTTAAAATTACGTCACGTCAATTACTGTTGCACAAATCACGGTTTTTGACAGTTTTCTTTTAGTATTTGCTGAGAAGCTTTCGTCTAGAGTTTAGTTAATGCAATTATAGTGATATTGGTTGGATGTGGTGTGTGGATTTAGTTTCCAGATACATAAGAATGCTATTATGAGAAATGTTAATAACACTCTCTTTCTAGTCGGTCATGAACATGACTTTGTCTTGGCCAATCGGCTATGCACCACAACTGGCTTGCACTTGGACCACAACTTTGCCTTGGCCAGTTGGTCCTTACACTCCTGGACTTGGCCTTGGGCGTTTAGGCATTTGCAGGATGTGGTGCACCATGTGGTTTGCCCTTGACTCTCCTTAGATTGGTTGTAATTTATTGAAAATCATCAATTTTGATGAATTCCACTTCCAATTCTGGAGAAAGTTTTAGTGAGAGTTTTGCCAGCATTTCCCATGCTATTATAGATTCTTTTATAATGAAATTTCTTCAAAATACTGGTTAGTAGCATATGTTCAAGTAGTTCTACCAGCCATTGATCCCCTGATTGACCTTTAAAATATGTATACAAGAGGAGAAAAGGGGGAAAGACAAAAAGGAAACTGGCTGTTATGTGTGTATGAGAGATGTTACAATAGCACCATCTAATTTTGTGGGTAGCCCTATGAACTTTGCAGTAATTTAACCATTTTTTGAAATATTGACATGGTTGGTAAAAAATAATTTATAACACACTGATAGTAAGAAGAATTAAACTGTCTGTTTGATGTTTCAAATTCTGTTTACAACACAAAATTATTATTCCAATTTATTTGATAAAATTTTCCTTACTTTTCAAAGAAATGTGCAGAAGTATTTGATCGAGGGATGTATGCTGGACCTGTTGGTTGGTTTGGAGGAGGAGAGAGTGAATTTGCTGTTGGCATCAGGTCTGCATTGGTGGAAAAGGTTAGCTCTATAATTTGGGATTTCTTAAATGATACATTCAGTTTGTATAGGTTGAGATTTTCTGAAGATTTTGATTATATTGTTTTGAAAATGTGATTTTAGTCCTGTGCTTTGTGTTGAAGAATTTGTTTCTTGAACTTCAAAAAAATATGTCCCCTAACTTCGAAAAACATTGAGTTCTTAAAAAAGAAGACTAAGTTCACATATTTTTTAATGTTTTGAAGACCAAATTCATTGATATGAAAGCTTCGGAACTAAAGACATTTTTTTCCAAACATTGTACAAGTAGCACTTTTGTCAAGGTCTTGAATTTGGTTTAGGAAAAAGAAAGCTATACACTGATCCCATAATTAGCAACTATCATATAGAGATATTGACTTTTATAATAACTTTGGAAGGGTCATTGAATGATATTATACCATTAAACTTTTTAGTTTTGTTTATATATCTCTGGATGAATATGAATATTCATTTTGAGAACAATATAATTTCACTTGGCTTAATTATCTTTTTCTTTCCCATATTTTTTTTATTTTTAATTTCAATTTTGCCTTACAATTCTTTAAATAGTTTGTACATCTTTCCACTTTATTTTTAGAGCTAATTTTGTCGCACAATTTTTTGAATAGTTCGAATATAATTTTTTTTTTCTTCAAATTGAAGCTAATACGATAAACTGTCCACAGTGATTTTTTAGCTATAAAATTGTCAGCTACTTGCAGAGTTTACTGTGATAGCTTCAGATTTACAGAATGGATGATATTGAAACTATTTAAAAAAGTGTGATAAAATTAAATATAAAAATAATAGTTAGATGATATTAAAACTATTTAAAAAATTGAGATAAAATTGGATATAAAATAATATTGAGATGAAATTGAACATTTTAAAAAAAAATAGTAGTACAAAAAAAGTAGTTAAGCCATTCCACTTTAATTATAGTTTTCTACCCTTGAGTTTTAGAAGCAGTTTGCACAGATGAAGAGAGTTTTTCTCTTTTGTTGAAATTAATTATTGATATGCTAACATTGAACCAACCCCTTTTGTTGCTCTGGTAAAATCGTGGAAAATAACTATGAAATTCCCATACATTCCTGAAATCATATTATCAGTATCAACAAAAGATAAATAATATTCACGTTTGAATACTTAAAAGTGATCACATACAACCTTATTCATGTTGTTTTTACCATCAATCATAACATTGTCATGCTTTGGTGGTAGGATGTAGGTGCATTTATATATGCTGGGACAGGGATAGTGGAAGGAAGCAGTCCTTACCTGGAATGGGATGAACTAGAACTCAAGACATCTCAGGTGTGTCTGTGAATTCATCTCTAAGAGCAAACTCCATATTGGGTTGTTTGCCTGATTGCTTAACAATAAGAAATGTTGTTTATAAGAATCTTGTATTGGAATAAGCTAACCTGTCATTCACAATTTCTTAAAAATAAGCATTGGTTTTATATGAACATTGATGCTTAGCTTGTTTTTCTTATGCTTAACCGGTAAAAACTAATATTTTGTGGTTTGGTATTTTCTATTAAATTAATATTTTTTTATAATAAATTAAATAGTTAAGTTGTAAGTTAAGAGAAAAAGAATTATACTCTGTTAAATTTTTAACCAAACAAGGGGTAGTTTTAAGGTTTATATAACCCTTCATATATGGTAAGTTTGTTGATTTTATGAATTAATACTTTAAAAACATCAGTGTAAAATTATTCTGCATTGTCAGTGTATATTGTATATAGTAATTAAACTCATAAGTTTGGAATCAAAAGTTATAAAAGTTTGGATCGTTTATAAGAATTCACAATTAAAATAGATTTGTAAAAAAATTGTGTAAGTTGCTTATGAGTAATATGATGCTGCGAAACTCATTTAAAAATTGAGTTAAAACTCTGGGTAAGTTTCTCATAAGCAACTAGCATTAGAGTTGCTATAAGGGTGTAAATCCATGTGGCCTTCTTTGTTAGAGTTTCATGCTTTCTACTAAAATTTTGTTAAGGAATTTGTTACTTGACAGAATTTATTTGCACCACTCTACAATGATTCCTTGCCCTAATGTAATGGATGTTGAATGTTATGTTTTGTAGTTCACCAAGTTGCTCAAGCTTGACTTGCCTCAGAGACAAAAAGTAGATTGTAAGTTAGCTCCATAAACTGATATGGTTAGCATTGTTAATGATTGACAATTTATACAGATGAAGATCTTTAATAGCATGCGTGTTAGGGATTGGATTGGTGATTGATGGTTTTTGTATATCAAGTGTTGCATTGAATTAGATTGTAAAATCCATAGAATGGATAGTTTTCCTCAAAACAAACCCTTTCTTTTATGAAATTATTTTAGTATAATAACAAAAAAAAAATTATATAAAACCCTAAATTGTTTTTTTAACAATTGACCTATTGTTTTTACTGAACAATGTGAGAAATTAATGTTTGTTAAAATTAAATTGAAAAAATTACTGAAGTTAGTTTCTGTACTTTAACAAACTTTACTTATGAGTTTAAGTCTTATATATCAGTAATGTAAATCAATTTTAGATTAACATCATTTAATCATAATATTTTATATATGTAAATTTATTGACTTTATAAATCAACACTTTAAAAATCGTGGATTGTAATTAAATAATAATATAAAATTATTTTAGATGTGGGTGTATGACTCTTTTTCTCTTCACTTATGATGCTTAAAAATAATTTATTTCATTCACGGTACAAAACAAGCACTTTCAAATTCTTTAGTTCTTGTAGATAAAAAAGTTATACCAAAAGGGATGTGAAAGTGATTGTATAAAGTTTAAGTAGATGGGATAAAAGTAAAGTATATATAACTAACTATATGCATCAAATTAATAATATTTCCTAATAAATTTGAATATATGTTTAATGAAACCTAGAGGTATACAAGAGATTTGTGCAAAGGTAAAAATATACGAGTATTATGTATAATATAAATAGACAAAATATCAACAAATGTGAGTGTAATTTACTCTCTATAATTTAATTGCTAATTCTTCTCTTAGTCTGGCAGCTTTCTAAGATTAAGTTTGAGACTGCTATTTCCTACCTTTGGATATCGTCAACTTCCTCGTTTTAGCGTGGCATCTATTATTAGCTTAATAAATTTGGCAATTATGAGGATTTGGACAGCATTTAGAATGAAGAAAAATAATTTATATAATGGTAATATTTCTATGCACTTTCGGAAATTTTCCTCCACTTCATTCCGTAGGTATAATATGGTGGTGTAAGGAGAAATTATGAGGGTGCAGAAAGAAATTTCCTTTATTTTGTTGGTTTATTTGAGAAGATCCAACAAAACTAGTTAATCTATATTGTTTAAGAAGCTATGACTATAATTTTTTCCACTTGTATTGTGTATTAGGGGTTTACTATCCAAAGTATCATTAAGATTATATTTGGGTGTAATCCAACTTTTTTAACATTTTGTGGGCAAATTATCAAGTGTTCTAGATCCAATTAACAAAATGCTTGCAACGGATTTTGCATAGTAGTGGTTAAATAAGGTGTTTGCAAGTAATCGTAGCATTTTATTATCTATTAAGAAAATGTTTTAACACACTTTCGATTACCATATGAGTCTTATTTCTTATTTAATGAAATTTATCTATGATTTTATCATTTTCGATAAACTTTAAACAATAATAGTTTTTGGAGATTATTAACAATAAACCTTGATTATAAGACATGAGTTGTATTTTTAATTGTATCTTATTTAAATCATTGTTGCTTGTATGTACATGGGCTATTTCCTATTATAAGGGGTGTAACAAACAAATATGGGGAGTGCCAATAGAAACCCCTCTTGTTATTTTAGTCATGCACCTATAGGAAGATGCATTGTGAGGGGAATTTTTTCTTGTGCCTTCATAAATTCTCTTAGCACTCTATTTTTACATCCAGATTGGGCTTTCAGAAATACAAAAATGGAGTATAGGGAGACTTTATGGAGGTGAAGGAAGAAAAAATCCATTATTGAATTTGTTAGAAACAAACAAAAGATTTGACCCACTAACCATCCCTAGTCAAAGATTTAGTTAAATCAAATCAATATTCTTCAAGATTTAATTTGATGGAAGATTAATTAATTTTTAATTTTATATATCAAAACGTTAGAATCAAGGCATCAATAAGCCATTCTCTTCTTTGGGCCATGGTTTTTGAATTGGACCAAAATTATGAAATTGCTCTATGCACCTCTGGACTTTCTTCTGCACCCTATATTATAAGGTGTGGGGAAAAATTTTCCCAAAACTAACAACTGAAAATCTAACTTCACATTCTCTAGTTAGATCCAACCTTAACCTTTTCTCTTTTTCCCCTTCCCAAAACTAATCCTTTTTCTTGGCTTGTTGAGTGCTAGGCATGAAGTTAGTTGAGGCAAGCAAATAATATGTTCCCTCTTTTCCAAACCTATGAACTTCTTTGAAGTAAAATGATATTTTTCCTTTACCATGATCTAAAGGTAGTAATTGGGGACCTTCTATATTGAAGGTGTACCCTACTCCTTTGTTCATTACTAATATTCTTCACTTTTTTCATGTCTGGTCATAATATTGAAAGTTTAAGAAGATAATGGTGATGTTTCATGGAAATAATTTGTCAACAACAAGGTTTAACATAGTTTGTAGGTAGTTTAATTCCTTAAGGATTTTATTAGATGTTAAATTTATGGTAATATCACATGTTTAGTTATCAAACTCTCAAGATAATTCATTAACTTTTACAAGTCTATTTTTTCTTTACGAGTTAACTTTGGACAAACTCTCTTTGGATACACTCTCAAATTTATCATCAAGTTAATGAGTCAACTTGTTGAAAAAACAATTTGACCACCAAAATAATAGTCGTTTTGTGTTGTTTTCTACACTTTTAATCTTCAGCGCACCTCATTTCTTGTGTTGATTCTAAATCAAAATAACTTTTGGATATAAAAACACCAAACCCTCATTTTTTAACATCACTATGTTGATAGAAATGCTTTACAAATTAGCTTTTACAATTTATTATGTTATAATGATATGTTCTATATTTAGTTATTTAAATATTGTACCATTTACCATTTATTATTTTGATTTCTTATATGGTTGAAATGTTTAATATCATAGATTTATAAATATTTTATTATTATTTTACATGAAGTCATCTTTATCCGTCTAGGAGTAAAGTATATAAAACTCTTACAAGTATATATTAACTCTTGAGTTTTTCAACTTTAGTTATGTGCATAGAAAAGGCAAAATTTACTTCAATGATCTCTACACCTCAAGAATTAGCATTCGATTATGGTCATGGTTGGTACTAATAGAATTCCTCAAGTATGTTATTGGATATTCAATTTATGATCATGTCCTGTACATGGAGAAGATTTTATTGAAAGAGGCAAAACTATTTCGGTGAGCTCTACATCACAAAAGAAATTAATTACTCTCCAATTATCGATTAAGATTTAGCAAATTCTGGAAATAATGTCTCGGGTGATAAATAGAGTTTAATTTTTATGTACTAATAATGTAAAAAAGTTTTACATACATTTAATCATAGTTTTTTGTTTATATGAATTTTAAAGTATTAATCAGTAAAATTAACAAGTTTCTATTATATATAAAGGATTGTGATTGACTTTTAATGTAAAATTTCTTATACTAACGGTGTATAACTCATTTTTTCATAAATAAATATATAGTTTTTTTTTTTTAACTTTCTCTCTTGTGCTTCAGGAGAGTATCTTATTAAATTGATGATATTGAAGGATTAAGATAGATTTGATAGAATCAATCCAAGAGGAAATATTGGTCAAGAGATGAAATTATGGCCATATATTTCCAAAAAGAAAATACTTTTAACTAAATGATTATAAAATTGACCAACAAATAATTTAAAAATTCTTTTTAAGAGACATAGTGTTATATACCCACTCTGACAAAAGAGGAAAAGTTGTGAGAACATTGTGACTTTACTAGAGTGAGTGCTAAGACCATTTACAAGATTTCTAATTGAAAGGAATCTAGAATGCTATTTATAGTTATGAAATATTGAAGTTAAGTAGAGTTGGTCCCAAACCATTTTTAGAAAGGATCTATGAAAAAGTATCCAATAGTATTAGACCTATTAAGTTATAGTTAAATTAACAATTGTATACAATTAAAATTAAAACAAATTAATTTAAATATAAAATGTTTGAATTAAAATAGTTTTAGAATCATAAAATGACTCATATTGAATAAAATAATAATAAATTGGAATGAAACAATTAAAAATAATATAATAGTTATAGTGAACATAAATATAACTAGTAATGAACATATTAGGATTCGTTATAGAAAAAATGGATAACTCTGCCAAAAAAATGGAAAATCAATTCTTAAAACTAAATAATTAAAAGAGTAAGTTCGAGATTAGTAATAAAGCCCCCCTTACAAAATTCCTATATATAGTTGCCATGTTGGACTTTTTTTTCTAGAAATTTAAATGTTTGTTATAGTAAGGACAATATTGTATAAATTCTAAAATTAAGGAATCAAATTCAAACTTTTAGTAATAAAAATTAAATTGAAACAATTAAATAAATGGAGAAATAAAATTAGTAATATAGCCTATATTATTTTACATTATTTTCATTCACAAATCATGGTATAATGTAAGTTTTATAATTAAATTTTACAATAAACATCTTAAAAATTATACAAAATATTATTTTTAGTTGGTTGCTAATATACTATTTTTATATTAATCAACATCATCATTAAATTTTTAGTTGTTGCGCTATTAATATTAAGATAATACTTTAAGTATAGTTTTAAAGTGACCATCTATTTTGAATTTAATGAGAAAGTGTGAGACATTGATAATGTAAAATAGTATTTACATTATCATTTAATAACAAATGATAAATTGTTTTATATTATCATTTAATAAAAAATAATTTTTCATAAGAGTTTAATTGGTATATGTGTAAAGATTTTTACACCAACGTTCAATCACAATTTTTCATTCATGATAATTTTGTTAACCTTACTAATTAATACTTTAAAAATTAAATAAATAAAAAATTATGGTTGACCATCAATGAAAAGGTCTTTTATACTAATAATATATATACCAATTAAACCCTTTCCACAGTACATTAAACTCTTTTATAATGCAATCGTATATGTTTAATTAATGAATTATTTTTGTTTATTTGAACTTTTACAATCATGCATTTAATCCTTGTATGTATCAAAGCTAGATTGGATATACGAGTTTTTTTCTGTATAAAGATTAATACTTTTGTTATACGCTGTATAAGGATTAATATTAACATTTAAACATCTTCTTCTTTTGTTTAATAGATTTATTTACAAAATTGGTGTTAAAAAATCACCATGCAATTTTATTTTATGTATATTCCATATCCAATATTTTTGGAAATTTTTTCATTTATCATTTTCTTTTGAAAAAGCATATAGTGTATATCCGTAATTCCTTTGAATATACAAAAAAGGCAGAGAGTGAGAGATTAAGAACTGTTACAAGGTTTTTTACCATTAAATATTAAAAAAATTGCTAGCAACACTCTCTTGGACTCACGTGTTTGAAGTTTATCAAAAAATCTAAATTTATGTAAGTCTCACTTGTTATTAAAAGACTATTTTTTTAAATTTTTATAGTTTTCAATAATTTGAACCAATAATAGAACGTGTGTTAGAAGGATATAATGAGTTACATACAAAGATAAAAAAATTATAAAAATAATTCATTAAATGACAAGATATTTTTTTATTAATGAAGATAGAAAATGGGACATGGATCAAAGATAAGAAATTTTTATCCGTGCTGTTAATACTCCTCTAAATATTAATTATTAATTTTTCTTAATCAAGAGATTCAAACTTACAATTTTTTTCCTTGTTCTTTCTTTCTTTTAATTATTTTTATCACTAGGTATCCGTATAAGTTATATTTAGTATTATTTACATTGTTCTAACCCACATTAGGTAATGGTGATTAGTGTGCTTATAAAAAAATGTTAAGTTGTTTTCTTTTTTGGCTTGGAAAGGGACCAAGCAGTTACAAAGTGAGGCAAAGAAAAGAAAAATTGAGGTTTCCAATGGTAGACTAGATTCTTGTGTTGACAAGTAAGAAACCCACATTTGTATAGGCAAATATGGCTTGATAATAAGTTGCAACAACAACAAAGAAAAAAGGTTTAAAAATAAGGTAAAAAAAGAAAAGTGAGTGTGGGAAACAACTTGGGGTTGGGGGACCAAAGCCTCCACTTAGCCCTCTTATTTTTTTAACTTGTGACCAAACATTTGCAAGCATAAAATCAATGGAGGAGTACCCTCCTCCACCATCAACCCTAAAAAATTTCTTCCCATTTTCCCATGATTGTCCTCACATGCATCCCAAGTTCCCACCCCACAATGCTTATTTAAATAGGTGCCTTTGAAAATAAAGGCATCCAACTAACATAAACTATACCCAATTGCACCTCCTCCTCATGTTCCCTAATAAATATAAGTTTAGTACTCATCCCCACGTTAGAAATTAAATATTGATCAAGATAGAGAAGGGAATCACTCGAGATCAATTTGCTAAAAAGCATTCTAGTGAACTTGGTTTTATTAAAAATTGAGTTTAATTCCCTTTCACTATTAATTTAAGGGTTTTGTTAGGGGTGGGTGTGAAAATACATGCTACTTGAAGATCAATAAATGAAAAGGTTTTATTAAAAAGGATCATGAGAAGGATTTAAAATTATGGTGGAATATATGTACTAATCACATTTTTCACTTTTAATTTTATAATAATAAGTATTCTTATATTAAGTATTAGTTAGAATTTAATTAGATAAATTAAAATCAAACAAAATTCTGAAATTGATAGATATATTAAGACAAAAGAATATCATAGGCAATATTTGATAGTTATATATTTATAGTGTAAAAAATTTTAAATTATTATCTAATCATAATTAAATTAATATTAATATAATTATTATCAGAATTAACAAATATATCATATATATTAATGGATAATCAAATAATACGATAAAATATTTTACATTATAAGCATAAATAATAGTTTTTTCTTTGCACATATAATTTTAATTAAATTTAAATTAGTGAAAGAATTTGAATTCATAATCTCTCTGATTTTTTTCTTCTCTTCATTTGTCACGAAACCACTTTATAACTCATTATATCTGAAAAATTATATAAAACTCAAACTTTGTGAATGCATAATCCATCTTTTCTTTCAATTAACAAATTGGTATAACATTCCCTAAAAAAAAAAAGACTATGGTATAACATAAACTTAAGAAAAGAGAAACTTAATAATTAACAGAGCCAGCAAGTGTTGGATCCAAGGAAAAGAGTTAATATTTTACAATGTGGGAGATTAAAGTTTGAATTTTACCGATGCAAGTATCTGTATCCAACCGTATTTGGAATAACATGATTGATTTTTTTAATAAAGATACTCTTTTGTTTCAAAATAAATATCCGTTTACATTGTTTTATATAGAACAAGAAAAATTAATAAATAAATTAAAAAATAATGATTATATAAAACTCACCGCAGTATGATATTATATTTTTTTATAAGTAAAAAATTTCATTGATTAGGAATCATAAGATATGTCTTCATAGGAATTATAAGAAAAAGAAAAATAAACACTTATTATAATATAATATTAAGTTGAAACTAAAGTGACATTGCAGATATTAATAAAAAATAATTAATATATATATAAAATTAAAACGACATTTATTTTAAAATAATTCGCTTTTGAGTTCGACACTGAAAGTAGTATATGTGAGAATAAAAACCTTAATAACAGTTACAAACAATAAACAAGCATGATCAAATCCAACTGTCCAAACTCCAAAGACATCTTGATATTTATTGATTCTATCAATTAAGTTGGTGCTATGATAAGATGATAGTAGCATCAATGGAAAAGATTGCATTTCCAAATTTTAAATTGAAATTTCAATAAACATTAGTTAAACCCAGATAAAATAACACATAGCACATGTATGAATGGATAGTTGTGATTGAAAAACGGTAATAAAACTATCTTTTTGTGTACTTTAGATATGAAGAGGATTCTATTATTTGGTAGACATTTCTTGTGTTAGCCAATTTTATTATTTATAAAATTTTTTGACTTATAAAAGAGAAACAAATAGTTGCAAGTTCGAAATCTAGATATATAAGAATGAAAATCTTTTATTCGCAATTCATAATCCATTTTCTGTTTTTACCATTAAATAACATAATGTTCTTTAATAATTTTTTTTATTTTTTATATAACTTATTAAATGTCATCACATTTATTATTTGGGTGAACCAGAAAATAACACAGATGATGACAAAAAATTTCCATCTAAATTACAATTACAAAGAAGAGTTTATAATATTCCAACTAGAGGAACTCTATTAAAGATACATGTAATTTTTAAAAGAAAAAAACGAATGAAATGTTAAGTTTGTACAGGCCAAGGGTAACCAAAGGAATAGCAACCAAACCATGTTGGTTTCCACATGGTGTGGTGATATAAAAAACCCCACCAATCATAGTACTGTCTCTTTTTCTCTCACATACTGCAACCAAAGTGCAATGTTATTGCACAGTAATTAAATTAGGGTTTAAAGCTTGGTTGTCTTTAGTCAGTGGTGACGTTTATAAAGTTGAAAAAAGCATTCCTGATTTGAAGGGTTGTGGTGGGGATGAGAGAATCACCAAGCATGTCCCTTAGAAAACTATAGAGTGCAGCAACTATGTCTGTCTATGTGTGAAAACACCTATCATAATCATCATTATATTGCTAAAGAGCTCCCATAACCCATTTATCACATTATTATTATCATTAAAAAAAACACTTATATATTATAAGCTAAAATAATTTTACACTCCATTCAATCATAATAATAAGTTGATTGATTTTATTAATTAATGTTTTAAAATTATTATAAATAAACAGTTATAATTAAAACGTTAGTATAAAACCTGTATAGATGTCAAACTTTTATTATTATTTTGATGAACTAAAGAATTTTGTTTAGTACTAATTTATTGGGTGAAAATCATGAAAAATAAGACATCCAAAATCATAGGTTTTTAATTTTTTATTGTTTACTATAGATATTTTTCACTGAACACAACCAATTTCAAGTAAGACAATGAAAAAACTCTTAGTATAAGTATTTAGCAATTACATATCATGATTCAAACTTGAAACCTTTAGTTAAATTAGAATAATTTTACATCAGTTGACTTACATATCCGGTGATCATGATTTATTTTCAATAACTCTTTAGCTAGTCAATACCAACACGGTTCGTTAGATAATTTTACTCTTTAAATATGTGGTAAAAAATTTGATCAGATCCCATATGTGCCTATAAAAAAACACTTCATTATTGATAAAGATCAACCCCTTAAATAAATCTCCGAAAAGATTAAACTTGACTTTTTATCCAAAGATACATAGAAAAAAAAACTAATAACATAGTATTAAAAAGAAAGTGTCATATTGATATGGCTGACATTAATTCTTTTTGTTCTTATAAAAGATAAAAAATATTTTTAGTTTATTTATATTTGTATACAATAATTTGTGTTAAATCATAGCAACAGGTGATCAATCTGACACATTCTTTTAGTTTAATTCTCACGTCTTAGGTCACATAATTTTTCATTAGCAGTTAAAAAAATTGGAAAAGGTGTGACTCTTGCAATAAACCAAAAGGCACATGGTAATAAATTAAATGTAGTTCTGATTGGTCATTACTACAAAGAATAGCTTTATTTGATTATCATTGTTAGAAAGAAAGACAAGTGTCAAATAATAAGGTTTTGCATAAACAATTCTACTTTAGACCTAATTATGCACAAGTACAGACGACCACACACATAGCTAAATTGTGATTGGTTTTGCTCCATTGTCTATATTCTCTACCCAAAAGCTTTTTTTGTGATACCAATCTTGGTCAAGAATTCTTATCCACACCACTAGTTAGTGTAGTTTATATATATATTTGCACCCTTAAGCTCTAAGCCATGATTATGAATTGGAAGAGCAAATTATTAGATGCATTAGTTGGACCCATTAAAATATACAAGGAAAAAAGTTGTTCTACACTCCTTCTTTTGGAAACCAAATATTGTAGAAATTAAATCACTTCCTTGAAACTTTGTTTCAGTCAAGAATAATATCTCCAACAAAGTCAAATTAGAGATTTAGGGTAAGGATAATTTATAAGAAGGAGACGTATGTTTTCAATTAATTCAAAGATATATTCATAAGACATATTCGGATCACAAATTTGTCTTTTAAGTAAATAACCAATGCAATTGGGTATTATAAAAGAAAGAAATCATGGTTGGAGGTTATCAAAGATGTGTTAGAAAAAAAATTGTTTTGTGAATTTCATAACCATGCACATGTTTATGAGTTCATCCACAAATGATCTTGTACGGTTTTTCATATATCATTTTAATCGTTTAACATTTATCATAGTATAATAAAGATATCATTTTTCACAAGTGATTTCGCACTCTTACTTTAGTTAAAAAATTAAGTTGTTTTTTTAATACTTTCAATAGAAGTTAATAAAGATAATTTCAAAGTTTTTATCACAAGTCACACACTCTATGTGAACTAGATTCCTTTAGTTAGAAAATTAAGTTAAATTAATCAATATCATGATAAATGAATTTAAATTAGTAGTAGGACCCATCTAATAGTATGAGAGACCTAAAACAAATTTAAAAAATAAACATATTTCAGTTATATATTAGTTTTTTTTAGTTTAATGTTACCTTATAAAAGAATTTTAAAGCATCGACTGACTTTAAAGATAATCATCGATAAAATTAATAAATTTATTATATAAGAAATATTATGATTAATAAACGTGTCAAATTCAGTGCATGAGTGTTTTTTTTAATATGTATGATTTTTTTTTAATATATGATTTTTTTTTATAAAAACTAGTAAGAAATAACATTTTCAGCTGTGAGGCTAAAATTTTAACTTTAAGTTAATTGTAATTTTATCCTTGGACTACCCTTGAGCAGCAGTTAATTAATTTCACTATACAAAAATTATATGACTTATGTAATACTCAAATTAAAACTTGGTTGGAGGAAGCTTATGGAGATCTCTGTAAGATCTTTGTTTCCAAAATTATTTTTTATAATGTGGAAGTCATGCAAGCACGTTCCAATGACAGTAACTAACGACTTCAAGTAGAAAAAAAAAATGTCACCATCCAAAATTTAAAAAGAGCTGGAGTTTTTAAAAATTGGAATTTATCAGTGAGAAATAATCGTAAACTAATTTCAAGATGTTGTTTAGATTTTAAAAAAAAATAATTGTATTTAATATATGGGATGATATTTATATTTATTTTAGAGAAAAATATTTATACATTTTCGATGTAAAAAGTTTTACAATAATATTTAATTATAAAAAATCTTTTATATTATCATTCCACATATATATATATATATATATATATATATATATATATATATATATATGTTAAACTCTTTATTTTATGGATTTATTTTTTTTATAAAATTGAAAGTAACAACTAGTGATCTACAGTTGCAAAGGTGGTGGTCAAAGATAATAGTTAATACTAACAAGTAGTATCAAGTTACGAGCATGAACTTAAATTAAAATAAAAAAATAAAAATTTAAAAATAAAATTTATTATTTTTGAAATTAAGTAAAATTTATTTTAAAAATAAATAAAAATCTAAAATAAAACTATTTTTCTAACGTATTTTTGTTTTTAAAACACATTTCAAAACAAAAAGTATAAGATTGGAATCGCCCAATGGAATCTTAACTTTTAAAATTGTTACACATGTCCCTCAAGTTTTAAAACTATTTCAAGTGCACCCCTTTTTTTATATTATACTAGTACTCTATATTTTTCAAAATTTACACTTGATACCCAAACCTATCTTTTTTGTTGGAAACTTAAAGATGCAATACAAATGTATCAAAAGAACATTATTCATCAAAATGCTTAACAAATTAAAAAAAAAAAAGAAAATCAACACGATTAATACAGCATTCAACACCTTTAGTAAAAAAGCTTCATAAAATATACCTCGTACAAACGAAAGATTCAAACTTACCCACGTAACCAAACCACTGCCAACTTTCCCAAGCTAACCAAAAGCAAGCTTAATGTTCAACTTACACCTTTAAAGTGGAAGATGAGTGCTTTAATGAGGTAGATGGGGTAATTTCTACATTAAGTTTTTAATTAAAAATCATCTAAGAGTCACATTAATCTAAACTGTAGTTGTCAAAACGAGTGAGTTTGATTTATATAAGTTAGTTTATCTTAACCACTTAAAATACGATCAATTCAATTAAACTCACTTTTTTTATTATGAAACTTTCTAATCTGATTTGAAAACTATAGACTGGTAAGTTATACAGGTTTAGCCCACCGATCACTAAAAATTAAAAAAAATTGTTATTTTTAAATAACAACAAATATTTTTTAGAAAAAAATAAATTTAACTATTTAGAAAAATTTTAAATTTAAGTAATTTATGATAGCATTTTTTTTGTAAGCCAAAAGATTTAATTTATAATAGTATTATTTTTAAATTTCTTGAGTTTGAAAATAAAAAATTATTTAAATGATATTCTCCACTAAAAATCTATAGTACAACATGTCAAATATTAGTTTAAAAATATAAAATATTACTTAAATGATTTCAACTAATAAAAAAATATTTTTTCATAGAATATAAGTCAAATGAAGAACATAATACTTTAAAAAATAAAAAATAAGCATATTTATCTAATAATAAAAAATAAATATAAGTAGGTTGGTAGGTTAGCCTAACCCACCACGGGTTCACCCCAGGTGTGATAGGTCATAAGTGTGTTAGTTTGAATTTTCTATATGGCTAACTTTTTTTCAATTTTTTCAACCTAGACCGATAGAGCTGTCAAAGTAAGCTCAAACTCGTGGCCCAACTCGACTCACCATGAATATCGGTTGGGTCGGGAAAAAAACAAGAAAAATGAGATATCTTAGCAAAAACCTAACCCTGATTCATTTAGGATCTGACCCATATGGGTTCAACCTAAGTGAGTCAGGTTAGTCCGTATGCAACCCACTAAACATTTATTATTTTTGTTAGACTTAATTTTCATGGTCATTATATGTTGAGTTGCTAGTTATTGGATTAAATGTTGACTCTTGGGGTGATATGAAACTATTATTTTAAGTGGGAGTTGCTAGACTTATTTCACTAATTGGAACGGTGAATGTTTGATTCAATTGTAAATTTGTAATTTATATAACATTTTTTGAATTTTAAACTATTGTATTACATAATCAAATAAGAAATAGTTTTTCTTAATTTTAAATAAAGACTTAATTAAATAGTTAATTTTAAAATTTTAAAAAATAATTTTTTTTGTGGCTGATAGGCTAATCCATATAAACCACTAACCCATAATGGGTCGAGCTAGGCCCACAGATTGAGTAAGAAAGTTGAAATGAGTAGGAGTGGATTGACCTGTTTTTCATATGGGAAAAGTTGGTTGACCCATATGGGTCAAACTAGCCCATGTTGACAACTCTGCAACCAGCCTAAACTTGTGGTGAGTTGAATTGACCCACAAATCTTGATCGTTTTGACAGCTCTACCATAAACATAACGAACTTAACATCAAGTGCAAGTATTATAAGGTTACAATAATCAAGGATTTTGTGAGTCGTCAAAAGGGTTTTATAAACAGTGAAAGGAAGTATATATATATATATATATATATATATATATATATATATGTAGTTAGCGCAAATTTTAGAAATGATGTATTTTATTCATAAAATTTTATACTAATTTGCAAATTAAGGTTGTTGAGATTGAAAGAACCATCCTAAAGAAAGGATCACCACCCTAAAAAGGCACCATATAAAGTCTCTTTCTAACAAACAATATAATATATATTTAAATAAAACACTATTAAAATATCAAACAATTCATAAATTATATCAAACTTTGTAAGTGTAATTGCAGACTTTGTTCTCTAATTTTTCAAATTAAAAAATTTTGTCCCTATTTTAATATTAAAAAGCTACGTCCCTCAATTTTTCAAAATTCATAAATTTTGTCCGAACCATTAAATTGAAAACATTAAACAGTAAGAAACAAACTTTATCCTTTACATAAACTGAATGGGGTGAGGTGGAGTGTTGATTAAAAGAATAATCAAGTAGCAAATTAAAATAATGAATAATATGCAATCGTAAATTTTTTTAATTAATTGATTAATTACCTTGTATTCAATGAATAATTATGTTTCATGTCACTATAAAACTTAGCAAAAGTCTATATTATTTCCTAATAGTCAATAATTATATTTTTATGCCACCCTAAATTTTTTTTTTTACACTAATTTTTTAAGTTTAAAAATATTACACTAATATTTTCTTTATATATATATATATATATATATATATATATATATTTCTATCACATAAGCATAATTCATTAATTTAAAGAATGCAAAGCTTGAAGCCATGTTTGAAGACGAGGAAGAAGAAATCAAATCCAATTGTTTAAAATTGGTAGAAAAGGACATGATGATGAAGAGAAACAATAGAGAAAAAGAGTGGAAAAACTCAGCAAGGGGCATAAAAAAGTGTATATTCTCCAACAAGGTTTGCCAGGTGATCTCAATCTCACTAGCAAAATTGGGTCAACTTCTATAAATGAAGAATAAACATTGCCTTGTTCCATCAAACACAAACAATTTTATTATGACTCTTGTATAGACAATCTTCTAAGTTCTAATCGTGTTAATTAATTAACCGATGAAAACTTATACTTTTATTAATTAGTCATGAATTAATTAGAGTTTAACTGGTGTAAACTGCGGACATTCAAGCATGACTTTTTATTTATGTGACTTTTAAAATAATAATGACTAAAGTCAACAAATTTATTATGAATAAAAAGTTGTGATTGAATGTTAGTATAAAAATTTTTACATTAATGATGTATACCAATTAAATCTTTGAATTATTAATTAGATGTGAATTTATTTGTGGTATATATTATCATTTGTGTAGAAAACAGTGTTGCTTTAATGTGTAAAAGTTGGAAAATATTGACAAAAATTTATTTTCATTTTATTTATTACATTTAAAATTTTAATTGCCATACATAAGTTTACGATTGTGTAGGAGACGACAATGATGTTTTAATGTGTAAAAGTTCGAAAGTTGAATTCTTGTATAATGTATGTTATTGATTAAGCCATTGAGGTGAGTTTGTTTTAAATTTATTTATGAAAAAATTTATTTTAATGAAATAAATAATTTTTTGTTTTTTGATATGTGTTTTTCTAAACTATTTTTTTTTATGCTTTAAAACATATTTTTTACTAAGTTGAAGAAACAAAGTCTATCAGCTTAATAAAAATTATTTCAGGATTACTTATTTTAAGTTTAAACAAATTGTTTCTAAGTCAAGTGGGAGGATAAATTACTCAGATTCATTTCCCTTTATTTGTCTTCAAGTTTTCATCTAGGAATGATATCTTTAAAAGGATAAATTTAGTAATTAAATGTGTTCATAACTTATAGAGGTAGATTTAATAAGAGAATTGTAAAAGTTATATTCAAATTTAACAAGAGAATTGTAAAACTTATAACTTCTTTTATAGACAAATGTTAGTTATTAATATATTAATAGAAATATTCAAGTACACGATCTTTTTCTCCATCTCACTAAGTTATCATGACACTAACTTTAAAATTCCTAAATTTATCTTCAAAGTACTTATTTAAAGATAAAAGGAATATATTTTATATGATAAGACATTAAATATATACATGATGTTCCTCACTTGAAGAAAAATCCAAACAGAAAAGCAAATGAGAAAATGTTATCCTCTTTTTAGTAACTAAATCTTATAACATGGACATACAAAAGCAGCAATTATGTTTCTGTTTAGTTAAATCTAAACCAGGTTTAACCACAATCTTAATTATAGGTTTTCACAGTCAAGACAAAAACTCAATATGAAATATTATATCTAGAAACTCTACAAATCTATATTGAAATACAATAAAGTTTCTAGATATCTAAATAAACATATATATATATATATATATTAAAAAAAATAATGTAAGTTTTTCCAATTTCTTATTAAAAACCCACATTTTAAACATATGAACTAACTATAAAATATGTTCTAGTAATGTTGCAAATACATCAAGACAATTCAAATTTATACCCAATTTGTAACGCAAACGGATTTGTTGGTCTACTAAGTTACCGAATTCAACTAACCTAAGAAAACAGTTCTATTTGGAGGATTTTTATACAAAATGTATGACAAAACAAGTATTTATGTTTTATTGGATATAAATAAACAATAAATTTAAAAAAAAAATAAAAAATAAAAAAGTACTGGAACGAAATCATAGTAGCCTCATTTGTTATGTGATGTTGTACTTAAAGTTTTGTAATAAAAAAGCATTTTCCTTATCATTAATGCCATTAAATAATAGGATTACAAGAATTCAGGCTAAACGAATGGCAGGAAGTATTAATTAGCTTTTGTTAATAAGTAATCTTTGTTAGAAAAATATGTGCACATTTTGTTTTTTTTTTTCAACTAAATTTTTTTATACACAATGTTCTAACCTAAGAATTTACTTAAAAAATCTAAATTAGCTAATTTTACTAAGCCATGTTAGTTATTCTTTCAATAATTTGATAACAAAAAAAATGTAAGACCAATAGTTGTATTTAATCGAATTTCGGACCGAATGGAAAAGAAAAGCTTCTTTATGTAATAAAAAGACCAAATTACTCTTATTTTTCGTATTTTATTTTTAAAATGTTTATGTCATTTAATATACACATGTTTTTTACTTTCTATAAATAAAATAACATAATGAAAATTTTTAACTTTTTTATTTTTATTTTGTTTCTTTTTAATAACTTTCTTTTACTTTTACTTTTTTTTTCCTGAATCAAACACTCTTTCGTGATGTATTTTTTAAGCTCTTTCGTGATGCATTTTTTCCTAAATCTTAATTGAATTAATTAAAATACATTTACACCTCGTTTCTTGATATTACACATAAATCTATTTTTTTAATATTTATAACAACATCTTTATATGGATGTATGATGTAATTAATATTATTAATGTAATATATAATATCTGTTAATGTAATGTTTTTCAAGCAATTAAGAAAAATAGTATCGATAAAAAAATAAAAAATTATATCAAGAGAAACTTGACAAAATCTCATATAATGTTAGCATAATTTACTCAATTAATTTTATTTATCTTCACAAGATTTTTATTCAAAAAAAGTATTCTTACTTCTAGATCTTGTTATTGTAAATATTTAAAACTAATATATACATGGCACTAACCGTGCATCGCCTAGATACCAATATTATTCAAAATAAAATTAATAAATTGTATTTATTATAAGAACTTTTTATTTAGATATATTAGATAATTATTATATGACTAATTAATATATATGAATAAAGAATTCATATGACTAAAAACAATTTTATAAGTTGTTTGTGGAATTTGTGCATTGATCCAACAACTCTTTTGCGTGTTTAAATAGAATGTATCTATACATATCATTCATTTTTTTGTTTGTGTGATTTTAAATTCTTCAATGAGTCTCACTAAAATCCACCTTTTATAGTTTGTTATTATTTACAATTTAACAAACAACGGGTGCTCTTTTTTATTTTGCTATGGAAAGATAAGGAGACAAAAGAGAAGACAAAGATTACAATCTCACAAAAGATATCTATATAACATCACACATAATAATTTTAACCAATTTTTCAAAAAGCGTGGTGATAATGATAAAATCAATAGCAGCATGAGATCAGATCTTAACAAGGAAGTCAACAAATTGATTTCCTAATGAAAGGAGTGAACAAACTCAACTCTCCAGTCCTCTTTTCACAAGAACATTAACATTATTTAGTTCTACTCAGTATAATGCAAAAATACAACATACTTGTTAAGCAACAATATCTAATAGGTTATTCTTGATTGCGAAATATAATTGCTTTCCTTTCGACAAGTGTATGGGTTGTGTGTAGTATAATCTAGGAAAGTAACAATTGTATCTATAAGGACTTGACTAATACTATATAAATTTCATTACTTTTTACTTGTAATAAATAAAGGAAATTTATACTAATACCACTAAAGGCAAGATTGAAATAAAAGAAAAAGGTTTCTAGATGATAAAAATTTAGTTGAGTTTTTATTTCACTAAACTATCACTAAAGTGCATACATAAACTCAAAATCATTGTTTACTACTTATGTTTCCATCACCCATCAAAATCATTGTTTACTACTTGTTAGATTTATATTCTCATCCCCATCCTCGTCAAGTATCGGGTATACTCGTACCCGTCACTTACTAGCAAAATAAATATAATTTATTAATAAAAATAAATTGTTTGAATATAATGATATTAATTCAAAAGTTATCTAATAAACACAAATTTGTAATTTGTGAATTAAATGCCAAATTTTCTTATTTTTTTAATGACAAATGTCAAATCTTTCTTAACATCACAAAATTATAATTTGCAAAGAAAACAACAATATAAGGGATCATTTGGTTTTGAAATTGTGTCTAATAGATCAAAGGTAAGAGTTTAGGATATTTTAGTCATTAAAATATGTGTGGGGACATGGGGACGAGATTGCATATCCTCATCCCTATCCTCATCCTTGTCTCCAGCTTAACAAATCGTGCATTCCTCATAACCATACATGTGCCCAGTCAGTCAAATTAGAGATTCTCCATCAACTTTGTTTGGGATGAGTTCAAGAATTACCTACGATACAAGTTTATTTGTCATCCCTAAATACAATGATATATTGGCACAACAACGATAGACATTGTCTAATAAGGCTTTAATTATGTAACATATGAGTATGAGTATGAGTAATACATCGATACAACAAGAGTGCAAACAGCCATTTTATACTCTTTTTTTATATAGAAATTAAACTCCTATAAGAGGTTTATAATAATTTCGTTTTCTTTTCAACCAATTCACGCTTTCTATTTATACTTTCTTCTCTATCCAAAACAAATGTCATTTTAAATTATTTTACACATTTGACCCAACTCATTTTTAACTTAGAAGTTACTTTTAAGTTAAAAAAACAAATGAGAATCCAAAAATAAGTATAAATTATTTGTCGACATTATTTTTTAACAACCCCTTTTAAATTAAAAGTTATTAATAAATTATCATTTTTGCTGTTTAATGAAAAAATATATTTCTTAAAAAAAATTACATTATAAAATAATATAAATAATGTTTGATTCATCTTCTCCTTAAAAGTATATTTTAAGCTAAAAAAAATACCTAAGAAAATAAGATAAATAAATGAAAAACAGTACTGATTTGACAAAACAAACTTTAATACTAATATTACATAAAAAAAAAACTAAAATGACAGAGGTATTAGTAAAAAAACAATTAATATTATATTGAAACAATGCTATAATTATTCTTAAAATAAGACATTTATTTTTTAAAGAAGGAAATAATATATATAATTATTATTACATTAATAACCATTGATCTTTTTAATTTTATATGTTACTAAATTTGAAAAAAATTAGGTAAGCTAACTTGTGAAGGGGGAAGGCACCAAAGAAAGGGAAATCATTACATGTAATCCTGAACTACCATGTTATTTATTGTTCCAACAATAAACATATAACAATAATTCTAAATAATTAATTCAGTCATTTACTTCATAAAATTATTCGAATCATATAATTTATATATATAATTATATGTTATATATTAATTGGTTTAAATCATGAATGATGTGATGATTCGGAATAGTGTAATAATTTTTGAGAAAGAAATAAATTGTGAATTCAATTCTTTTGCTAACAAAGCAAACTAACCATTAACAAATAATATTTTTTTATAAAAAAAAACTAAATAAGAACAAACAAATAAAAGAATGAAAACAAATAACAAATTAATTAGAGATTTTTCTTGTTCTTTTACTTCAACTGATTATTACTATTACCATCATATAATGTATTAATTTAAAGGACACAAAGTTTGAAGCCACGTTCTATGACGAGGAAGAACAAACCAAATAAATTCTTTAAAACGGTGAGAAAGAGACACAATAATGAACAGTGTCAATAGAGAAAGAGAGAGGGAAAAGAAAACTGAGCAATAAGAAAGCATCAAAGTGCATATTCTCCGACAAAGCTTGCCACATGATCTTAGTCTCACTAGCAAAAACCAAGTCAACTCCTATGAACTTAGAATATTCCGATTCAATGGCATCTTAGAATACTAGGTATATATAGAGTTTTCTCTTTCTTAACACCACCCAATTTTCCATGTGCATGCTCTTGAATTGATCAATGATAGTAACCCCTAATGGCTATATACTTTATAAATGTTTGATTATCCTACCTCCACTTCTCATCTATTATTATTCTCCCCCTTCTCCAACATTTTTGTCGTCATAACTTTTGTGCATCGTTTTCTGCTTTTATGTTCTTGTAAAATTTATTTATATATCATAATAGCACAAATATTAGTATTAAAATTTAGAAAAGGAAAGTATGAATGGATGTTCATGTATCACATTTTATAATAAATTTCATTCTTAACTACTTTATGAAATTACGTTACATTAAATTCATGGACTTATAAAATTGATATAGCAATAAAATATATACGAGAAGGAGAGGAGGAAGAGGTTGTGTGTTTGTTCATCCAATAACAAAACTAACACACTAACAACTAACATTTGTCTATAAAAAATTAAATTCTTGGCATCAAAAAGTCAAATATAGTATTTTTTTATAAGCAAATGTTACTTTGTTAGTGCAAGAATTTAAATTCATGACGTCTTCCTCTCCATCTCTATACTCAAATATGGTATATTAACTTATAATTATTTTTAATTGTAATTTGGTTCCACTTGAAAAGTTTGTGTGTATAGGGTTACTCATTCATAATTCATTTAACTACTGTGTATGTGTCGGGGGGAGGGTGAACGGGGGGAGGAGGGTTACTTGTTCATAATTCATTTAACTACCTTAAAATACTCCAAAGTAATAAAATAGTATATAAAATTCTTTCCTTATTAATTAGGACTATAATTGTCATTGAATAAACCCATAATAAAAATTTTATTCAAATGCATAAGAATTTTTAATATAATGATTATTCATTATATGGCTAAGAGAGAAAACCAAAAGTAATGATGTTTACCGTTCATGAGTTTAGAGCATCTCCAAGGGTAGCTCTTGAGCACTAATCTTGAAACCAAGATTTGTTGTTGCCAAGAACACCCATCGAAGCAAAATAAGGTGATCTTCACGTGAAGATCTGTTCTTGTAGAAGAACATCCAAGATCAACTAATTTTCTAAAAAAATGTTTTTATTCACTCTCTCTTACAACAAAGGCACACACCCAACAAAAATAACAAGAAAGGAGAAATCAAAAATGGAAAAGGAAGAAGAGGTAATACATTCCACAAAAATAAAACAAAATAAAAATACAAGAAGAATAATAGGGCTTAGTGGTGACGACTTGTGATGGCGGTGGAGGCGTTGCAACTCACGGTGGTGGGGGGCTAAAAGGGTCCCGGTAGAGGGAAAAATTAATTACTTTAATTTAAAATTGAACCATTTTTTTCCTATAAATTGAGCCATGAAGATTTAAATTTTTTAACACAAAATTTTCATACTCCCTCCATACTCATTCTTTGTCCCACCATAATCATCCTCTTTATCACATTTAATTTTTTTTTCTTCTCAAATGGATCCAAATTAACACAATTGACAAGTTTACTATAAAGTTTCTTTTTAAGCATACCAAATTCTACCACCAAGTGATTCCCAAAATTCTTCTCCTTCAACTCCAATCTTGCCACGACCACCACCATCCACAAATGACAATTCTCAAACTTCTTCTTCTATTTTTTTGTTTTTGCCACAACTAGCCGAAGATTTGCAAAATCCTTCTCCTTCAATTCTTTTCTTGCCCCGACCACCACCATCAACAAATGACATTTCCCAAATTCCTACTTATTATTTTACATACTTGCCACAACCACCTCATACTAATTGTAGTCGTGCACAAACTCCAACAAGTGATGAAGTTGATATACAATTTCCACAATTTTCTATCCAAATGGATTAGAAAATGTTACGATAGATGAAAGAGGATAAGTTTGTTCACAAAATAAAAAAGACATACACGCTTTCTTTTCAATTAAAGAGGATAAATTTCTCATCAGCTCATGGCTTAATGCCTCAATTGATCCAATTGTCAATGACAGTCATAAAAAATATGCATTTGGAAGAGTACTCGAGCATTACAACAACTTTTGTGGCAATTTCACTGAAAAGTCCAACAATCAATTGAGATATTGATGGCAAAAGATTCACCATAGTGTTCAAAAGATCAATGGTTACTACAAGTAAGCTACTGCTTTAAACAAAAGTGGTTGTAATAAGAATGATGTCATGGTTGATACATATCTTATTTGGAAGCAAGATTGTCAAAAGGATTTTGTACTTAAGCATGTGTGGCGGATGCTGAAGGAACAACCAAGATGATTAGGAACTTGCAACGAAGATCTTGCAAAAGGAACAAAGTTAAATGTAAGTGAGACCTACTCATCGTCATCTAATCCTGAAACACCAATTAAGGTTTCTAAAAATGAGACACCTACACCAATCTCTCGTCCAATGAAACAAAAGGCGGTCAAAAGAAAGATGAAAGGCAAAGGAGTGACATTGTCTACAACAATCCTAGATTTAACTCGCATTGAAAAAGAAATGAAGGAAAGAAATGTTGTCCAAAAACAAATTACAAATGCAATTAAGCAAGAAAGTCTCTCCAATACAATATGAGTTATTATATTGCTTATGAAATTTATCTAATTGAGCTACATTTGTGAAAACAATCCCTATGCTACAAGGAGAAAAAAGAAAATTATTTGCAAAATGTCAAGAAGCAACAAGAAAGGATGTGGAGAGAGCTTTTGGCGTGCTAAAATCTCATTTTGTAATTATATGTGACCCATTATGTAATTGACAAATAGGTACTATGAAGAATATAATGTTGACATACATAATATTTCATAACATGATTGTTGAAAATGAACATACATACATTGGTAATGTTGATATTGATTATGGTCATATTAGCAAAGACAGTTCAAACATTCAAGTATCTCATGAAGTTCATTCTAGCTTTATTACATACTTGCAACTTCAAGCAGATTTAGTGGAACATATTCAGGAACGTTTCGGTCACAGTGATTGTTGAAATTTAATTTTCATTATTCAATTTTCATGTTTGTATTTTTGCTATTAATGTTATGTTTTATCGTATATTTAAAATATTTTTATTCATAAAACTTTGACTTATTAATATTTTTTATTTTGTTCTAAAATTATTTGATAATTAAACTATATAATTATTTAATTTAAAATTATTTTAAAATAAATTGAAAATAAATATTAAATTCAATGACATGGCTTTGCGGGGTCTACCAAAAGTGTTCTAAGATCACAAAATATTATCTTGTGTTAAGTAAAAAAATGGAGTTAATCTTTAGGATAACATGGTATTGTGTGGTCCACAAAAAAATAAGATAAGATAAAAAAAAAATTATCTGAGATGCTTTTAGGGTTACTTGAAAGCTTGGTAAGAAGATATAATTAAATGAATTTAACACTTATACACTTCGAGTATAAAAAAGTTTTACATTAGTAGTTAATTACAACCTTTTGTTTACTTGATTTTTAAAATATTAATTAGTAAAATCAATAAACTTACAATATATAAAAATTTGTAATAAATATTAATATAAAACTTTTTATAATGTCAGTGTATTAGTGTTATTCCTAATTAAATAACAATTTTGTGGCGTATAAAATTATTGAGCTATTATTATTGACTTTGATATGATTGATGTGAATTATGAACATAGCAGAAAAAGAAAGGTGCAACCTTAATGGAAATCATAGTAGGGAAGATATTGAAGATGTTTCATGTAATCATGTGTTCTTTAACAATGGATTATTGATGTTGTGGTGGCCCATGGAAGGAGCTTGTGAATCAGAGAAGCTAAGAGTTATAGCTTAACTTGATGATAATTGTGATTAATTAATACAAGCTACAAAAGGTACCTTAAACAATATCATAGCTTGAGATGGGCATAAAATTTTTCAAAAATTAATAATAATACTACACTAAAATTTTATTCTAACCTTTAGGATATTAAAATAATGTTAAAAAAAATAAAAGAGTGATAAGTGTAATAACGATATACTTAAAAGAGAGATTGTACGTATAATTTATTCAATCTCTTATTATCTTGGTCTTAAAAGTATTTCAGAAAAAAAATTGATCTTTAAAGTATAATTTGTTATTGTAACAATATTCACAATTATGAAAAAAAAAAGTTTTTAATTTTTTTGTTCTTTTATCTAAAAATCATTAAACTTAACTATACGTTAATACTTTGATTTTTAAACATATGTTAATATTATGAGTTTAATTAGTAAGAAAATAGTTTTGCCTCACATTCAATTATGACTTTTTATTTATGTAACTTTTAACATAATAATTAATAAAGTCAACAAATTTACTAGAATGAAAGGTTGTGATTGAATATCAGAGTATAAATTTTTACCCTGAACATGTATACCCGTTAAACTCTAAACTCTAATATTATTACTCAAGTTACAATTGTCTTAATTTTAGACTAATATAATTTACGTATTACACTTTTAAGAAATTATTTGTAAGTTTATTAATTTAAAAAAATATGACAATATACACTTGATATGCGTATACAATACAATTTTAACTCCCTTCTTTGGAGATATAAGTATAATTCTTTTCGACTAGACTAATGTTTACTGGTAGATAAAATATAATTTTAAATTCACAATTTCAGTTTTTTATTTTATAATAAAAAATTAATTTATAGTTTTTTAAATTAGTAATTTTAATCAATCATGCAAATTATTACATTGATAGTTAAAATATTAATATTCACTTACATGTCGCAAATTATGACTAACGTTGTGATAGAAATTAAGATCAAGAAGTAGAAGACTTGTTGTACCTTGTATTATTTTATACTCTTGTAATTGATACCATTTTTTAACCTTAATTTTGTTTATTAGTGCTTGAACTTTTATTAAGTCATTTATATTTTTAGTGATGTTTTTGTGTTGGGTCTTTCTAGTATAATGGGTATTTTTATTAATAAGACTATGAATAAGCTAGAGGAATTTTTGTAAGGATATTTAGAGAAAATTGGAAATTAGATTTGTGCTAAGTGAGAAATTTCTCCATATAAAAAAAAAAGGAAGAAACAAAGTGTAAGAAGTAAAGATAGTTTCATTCTTTAATGATGGATACAAAAGTGTTCTAAAGAAATAACAATTGGTCATCGTGACATAGAACACCTTATTTAACCGTAACAATAATAGTAATAAAAAGAAAAAAGGAAGAAGTTTAATAAAAAGTGTATAATTTTTTTAAAATATTAAGGAAAGCAATTTTCAAGAGAAACAACTAAGCACTAGCAAAAGAAAGGATAAAATATTGTTTTAAAATTAACTATTGTAATTTAAAATAGATAAGAAAGATTCATATTATTTTTATAAATAATATAATAAGTGAGTTATAAAATATGGGGGTAGCGGCATTCCCTTGGGCCATTCTGCTCCCTGTGCCCCTGAGAAAGTGTGTGTCATGTGTAATTCAACATTAGTATCTTAACAATTATCAATCTATTAATTTGAATGATTGGACTAAAATAATTTATTTTAAAAATAAGGAACTAAATATCTTTATAATAAAATAAAAATATTAAAATTATAAATTTAAAAATAGCAAGTCAAATTTATATTTTTATTTTTGTTATATCATATGTTATTTTTCTTTCTCTTTCTTATGTAACATCCTCAAATTTTTAAAATAAAAATTATCCAATATAATAAATAATGTATAATAATTTAGTTACCTAATAAATAATAATATTAATTTTTTATCCAATTTAAATAAAAAAAATTATTAAAATAAAGATTCATTAGAATTAAAAAAAAAAATTAGTTTGGATATTAAAAAATAAAATATGATAAAATCTATATTCAAATTAAAATATTAGGAGTTTATTATTACATGATGATTATTATAGTTTAGATAAAATATTTGTTATATTTTAATTGATGATTTTAATTATGTGAAATTTGTATTTAGTGCTATATTAATGTGAAATTTACATAAGATAATGCTATATTTTTTATTTAGTCATGTATCATATTCAAGATAATAAAATAAAAAATAATTATAAAATAATATATTAAATTTTCTTAGATAAAATAAAAAAAATAACAAATCAATCAAATAGCTAAAAGATTAAAGATAAATTGATTTAAGATAACATTACTTTTAACATAGAAATAAGATAAAATAAATAAATATTTGATATAATCTTGAATTTAAACCGTAAAAACTAATATTTTATCAAAAATAAAATATAGAAAGTAGAAAATCAACCTTGAGCTATTATATATAAAGTTAAGTAGTTTACTAAAAGAAATATAGATTAGTTGATTATTCAAGGGTTAAGAAAGAGAGGTAGAAGAGCCCAAGAAAATAAATTCAAGTAGAGAGATATCACTTCAAGAGATAAGTAAAACAATTTTTCTAAACCTCCATAGTGTAATTCTTGTAATATGTTTTTAGTGTTTTAAGTATTTAATTTATTCATAACATTTTGAAAATTAGTTTTTAATAATTTTGTTAAATAACATTGTTGGATGAGGTAAACATGTGTAATTACTCCAAACTTTAGGGGTTTATTTGTAATTTACTTTAAAAATATATATTAAATGCCTTTAAAAACTAACAAATAGATAAGTTTTATGTATTTTCGTATAATAATTTTCTATTCTTGTACATTTTTAAAATTCATACTTGGTTAATTTTAAAGAATTTTATTGTGACAAAATTAAACATTTACATCACCCAAATTTTGTTAATGTCAACCAAAATATATTACATCAAAAGGACATACACAATATGTGTAAGACAACACACAAGTACATAACAAAATTACTAACCTTAATAAATTTCAAGCAATGTAAATACCTTGCTATCAAAACAGAATAATATCTACTTCTGTAGTTTATGAATAACTGATTTAAGACAAAATAATTGTTACTTTTGTCATTCATAAATGGAGAAGATGATTCCATTAACCTTAGCAACTATCCAAGATCAAGATTTATGTATAACCAAGTCAAAAACATTTTTCCAACTAATTGACCCTCATTAAACAACACCTCATTTCCCAACTAATTGACCATGTAATTGTCATGCTTACTAATGCTCACATCTGCTTCATTTTCAAGTTATGCATAATTCTTACTTGTTGTTGTAAATGTAGATACGATTATTGCTACATGATAATATTGTAAATCATATATCTTTTTGTTACAATTTGTATGCGAATACACGAGAGGATAATAATGTTGTACCTTTTCCACATTAATCCACAAAAGAGACATTATCAACACATCTATTGTTATCACTTTTTACCTTATAAGGCTATTTATAGTTTGTATTTTTGCCAACAACATTCTCTAACTAAAAATCTACACTTTTTTGGAACCTTTGTACCCCATAAGTCAATAAATATATTTTCATTTGCAGTATGTATTGTTATCAAAACTTGATCTAACAGTTAAATCTCACACCTCATTTGGCACCTATCACCAATCATTCATCTTGTGTTGTTTTAGTTGTACATTATCATTTTTTTGTATGTGTTGCATTTGATGTGTTTCACTTATCTTTAATTGGCATGATAATGTAAGGTTTCACTCCTACCTATTATTCACCTACATACCTATATCTCACATGTTACACAATTTCTAGTTACTAAGAGCATATAACTTTGGAAATAATTGTCCCAACTTTTGTTGATCATCTTATGTCATATCACAAAGCTAGTTTTGTTCCCATTACCTAGTTTCCATTTGAGATGATTTTCAAACCAACAATAAGATTTACTAGCCCTAGCTTGCTTCATAACACACTTCCACCACAAGGACCCATCCGATATTTGTAGTAAAGATATTGGGCAGTTGAAATGATCACATTTTTCATTAATCACTTTCACCCAAAGATTGTGCTTTTCTTTTGAGATTTTTTATCACCATTTAGCTAAAAAAGCTTAACTGAATTGGCATATCCTTGATCAGTGCTCCATGCCTTTTTGGTAAGCAAACTTGGATTAATTTAATCATGAAATTTTGTGTGACATATGTCGTTCCTTATAGAAAATCTCATTGCATCATGGTGATCCTCTTTGCCCACAATAGAAAGGAGCTCGTAAAAAAGACATAAAAAATGGGAATAGAGGACACTGTTGAATCTTTTGCTAATGTTTTCAAATCCTAAGTTGTTTCATCAGTTGAATTTATGCCCATGTGAATTTCTAAGTCCCTAAAAGGCATATTGATCAACACTACACAATTTAGTAGGGAAACGTGTTTTAACCACTCTATTTCCAACCTAAACTCACCCTGAGAACTCTTTTTGCAAAATACACTTTCAATTCCAAGAGTTTTTCAAAACAATGTAATATGCTTTTAAAGGTTAACACATTGTCAAAAAAGAGTTTAATAAGGAAAATAATATTGTTTGCAAATTGTTGTGTGTAACATGGAAGTTTTCCCTACCAATTTGGATACCTAAAATTAAGTCATGTTGTTCCACACTTTTGAACATCCCCTAAGGGCCTTAACAACTATGAGAAACAAAAATAGTGCTAGCGATTTCCTTGGTGCAAACTTTTCCCAACATTGAACTCATTTCTCAGCTACCATTGACAATTATATAGATAGATGACGATTCTAGACATCCTAGTATCCATGTAGTCCATTTTTAACTTAAGCCTAATTTATTAATCATATAAATAAGGAAGCTCGAACTGATTGCATCATAAGAAATTTTAAAATCAAATTTAAAAACAAGAATTAGTTTCTTATGCTTCATGCGAATACTTCATTTACAACTACAAAAATATCCAACATTTGACGTCTAACTATGAATGTTGTTTGTGAGTCATGAATTAACCTTACAAGTGATATAGGACTAAATTTAGCCAATGCTTATGGATTGGAAACTTTTGGGATCAATGTGATAAAGACACATTAGCTCCTCTTGGTATCTTTCCTAGCACATTGAATTCATTCATCACTTGCATGTAATTGTTCTTAATTCTTTCCAAAATTTTTTTATAAAAACCAAAGTGAACCCATATGGCCCTTCTGTTTTGTCTCCATCATCTTCACAGAAATCTTTCTATTGTTTTTAACCTGCTTATCAAGTTATCATATATTTTGTTGTTGGAGTGTGGCAAGTTGTATTCCTTCTTGGACTAATTAATGTCATAACCAGTGCACCAAAACATCATTGTTAATTGTAAAAGATATTATCTAACAATAAATTTCATGATAAATTTGAAATTTTACATTAATCAGATTTTTAAATATAATTTATTTACTAATAAATTTAAAATTTTATGGAATAAAATTTAGTAAAATTATAATAATAAATTTAGAGAAACAGAGTCATTGACTAATAATATAAAAAAATTTACACAATAATTTAATCATAATTCAACCTTTTAAATTTGGAGGTTTGTTAACTTTATCAAATAAATATTTTTAAATTTATATAAACATTAAGTCATGATTAAACAATAGTTTAAAATTATTTTATATTCTCCATGCATGACTTTAATCTCATAAAATACATTTAGAATTATTTTCAAATCAAAATTAGAGTTTTATTTGTGAATGTTACTAGCTAGATTAAACTTTAATTTTATTTAAGAATAGTACAACTTGTGCTTAAAATATTAAACCTAATTTTTGTCCAAAATTAAATTGCATCATTTATGCGTATTCATATCAAAATCAATACAAGACTATTTATTATTAACGGCTTTGCACACAATAGTGGGGGAATTAGCTAATCTAATTATTTTTTTGTTAGCTAATTAATTCGTACCTAATCTAATCAATGAGATCATATTTGAACTTTCTAACTTTTAACAATTATTCACCCAATTCAAATTATTTTAACTCGATCAAATTTAAGATGGATCGTCGGAGGCTGTAAAAAAAAAATATGGATAATCGGATTGAACATATTTATATTTTTATTGAAAAATTAATTATTAAAATTTCAAATAAGTAAAAATTTAAATTATATATGTATTTAAATATTTTAAAATTATAATCATAAAAATACTTCACACTTATAATATGCTATAAAAATGAAAAGAAATAGTTTAATCTAATGTAATTCATTGAATCGACCAAACCAAAATTTTCAAAGCTAAAATACAACTTTCGTTACTTTAATTTTTTAAATTAGTGATTTTAATTTCTTTATTTTTTTCATTTTTTTAAATTAAAAATTTTAATTTTTTACTATAGTCCTTTTATTTAAAAAAATTGTTTTAGTCATTTTTTAAAAAAGAAAATCACCATTTTAAAAAATATAGATTAGACAAAAATCATAAAATTAAAAAATTGATAAATTAAAATTACAAGAATTAAAATCTTTAATTTTTAAATAATAAGTATGAATTATAAATTTTTACAAATAAAAAAATAAAATTATAATTTATTTTTTAATATTTATATTTAATATTTTATTAGCTTTTCATTCTTGCAAAATATTCTTTTCTTTTTATCCTTGCATATTAAGTTTGTTTTCTTTCTATCTTTAAAACATTATAAATAACGTTTCTTTATATAAGCATTATAGATAATGTTTAATAGTAAAAAAGAAAATTTTATCCAAGATAATTTAAAAAAAAAAAAAACAAACATAATTTATAAGAATAGAAATTATAAGATTGATGTCAGAAGTTATAAGATTGATGTCTAATAAAGTGAAAAAATAAAAAGAAAGCAATCATAAGTTAAAATTTTTTCACTAACACTAATATTTAATTTATAAAAAATTTATAAGTATTAAAGACCAATTTCTTTTACAAGGAAAAAAAACCCAAAAGATGCTAGATTACTGTAATAAAAATATATTTAAACTTGAATTTTGTAATTAATTAAAGTTGAAAATAGAGAATTTTTCAAGTAAGGAAACTCGTGCAACACGCTTATCATTCTTCAATTTCATCGTACATTGGGCCCCACAAAAGTGGTACAACACGCAATTATCATCACATTCGATGGTCAACTTGACAATTAATAAAATAATCTACTTATTTAGTCGGTAAGGGTTATTTAGGCAAATCAGTAACTCTTTGTTTTTTTAAGGGTCAATTTTTTTAAATGTTTTATTTTATTTAACTGACATTTTTTAAGTTTAAGATAATATTAATATATTTAAAATATCTGTTTATTATTATATATTGTTAATAGTAAATGATTTTTTATTAAAAATTGTTTCATACTGATTTTAAATGTGATTTTTTTAAAAATAAAAATTCTAATGATTTCATTAGTTTCGAAAAGTTTTATGAAATTGATGAAAAATTATAAAGTAAAGTTATTATTATTCTAAAATTATCTATACACTTATAATTTATTTATTATAAATGAGGATAATCTTGAAAACGTAATTTTTTTAAAAGATTTTTTTTCTATTAATGTCTTCTTTTGTAAGTAAAAAATGCAACAAGTGGGATCCATCAAATTAACCAAATTTTTGTTATTACTTTCTTTGTTATCAATCTAGAGGAATAATAATAATTTTTATATGTAATTTTCACTCTCTATTGTAATCGAACAAACATTAAGACAAATAAGTAAATAATGTTTTTGAAAAATACCAACAACACATTTTTTTTAACGCACTTTATATGATTTGTTAAAATTTATTGAAAACAAAAAAATTTATGGGTCTCACTTGTTATTAAGGGTTTTGATTTTTTTTTAGTTTTTTAAAAGATTTTTCAAAAAATTATTTTCTTGAAAAAGAGAAAAAATTATTTAGCAAGTGTTGAAAACTAATGAAAATGGAAAAAATCATATTTATTGAAATTTTATTAATGAAAAAAAAATATTCTTATTGTATTTTTAAGTTTTCAAAACAAAAATAGAAAAATAAAAAGTAAAATTAATTATAGTTATTCCTATTTTTTAGTTTTTAAAAAGTAAAAAATAAAACTATTTTAAAAAATTATTTGAAGAAAATAATAACCAAACAATTTTTTTTAATTTTTAAATACTAAAATACTAAAAACAGTTTTATAAAATTATTGTCAAACAAACACTAAATGACTTTCTCTCATAATTTTTATATTTTTTAATAAATTTCAACTGATAATAAAAAATATGTTAGAAAAAGTCTAATAAAAAATATATTACTAACACTCCTCTAATAATTTTGTTTTTTACAAACTAATCCTTAAAGTTTCATCTATCTAAACTATTTTTTAAAATATTTTAAACATTATTTAAATCATTTCACATACTGATTTATATAACTAATACTCGTTAGTCATTAATTTTCATAAAAATTCCTCTAACAGAATATATACTTTTCAAGACTAAAATACTAATCAACAAGTGATTTTGTTAAAAAAATGAAAATTATGAAAAGAAACAAAAAAAGAAAAGAAAAGAAAAGAAAAAGTCAAAAATGAAGAAACGCAATTATGGATGTGCCTCGTGCTGGGGTGACCCGAGCCAACGCTGCTTGCTGCATGCTTCGAAGCAGACAACGAAACAAACGGCAACTAACGGTCACGGACTTCACGTTTACTTTACGCTTCCGTCTCCGTTCCGTTCCCTTAACCCAAACCACACGCATCCCGATGCGCCGTCACCTCCGTCCACCACGTTCCCCACTAACCTTCAACACTCAAACTACTATTCTAGAATGAGAATTGTTTTGATCATTTACTTTGACTTCTTGACATTCTGACTATGACTACAACCCTAATTGGGTAAACCTAAATCTAAAGTTGTTCTATGAAAAAAGGTAATTTTCTTTTTATTTAATCTCTTAAATTTAACTAATAAACTTGCCGGAAATTAAAGATTGTAATTGAATATTAAATGTAAGTACAAATTTACACTAAAAGTGTATACTAATTAAATTCATATAAAAATATATATTTTATTATTTTTATTAGTTAAATTTTAGTTATAAATAGGACTATTTGTTTTTTTACAACTAACATGTAAAAACTTTGTTCCAAGCAGTTTTGTTTTTAAAATTTTCAAAAACAAAATTAGATTTGTTTTTAAGTTTTTAAATTTCTAAAGTGGTATTTTTTATTTTCAATAAACATTGTTGTTAAATTTCAATGGTATAAGAATTTTTTCTCTAAAATGTCTAGGGATGATGGTAGGTAGATTGATATCATAGATGCTATAATACTCGTACTCGTCCATATATTCGTGTTTATAAAAGTATTTGTACCCGGTTTCATACTCACTTGAGTTTGTAGGGTGGGTACCTATATGTTGGAAATAATAGTGGATTGGTATTAATCAATTATATTTTATCATTATCTGGTAATTTAAGATTTGGTAATAATCATATCTTATAATATCTTTATGATTATTTGAATGGGATTATAGTAAGATTGACTCTGTGATGGGTTGAGTCAATCATAAAAAAAGCCCATTTGAGGGGTCTCTGCCTACCCTGGGGGATTATAAATTTGTCATCCCATTAAGCAAGTTACAACAACAACAACAATACACATTCTCTAAAATAATAATCCCCTAGAAAGTAGGTAGTAAAACCCTCAAGAGTTCTTATTGAACTCATATCTCTACAATAATCATTCATAGAGTTTTTTTGTTCTTGAAAATCAAGAACTTCAATTCAATATATTTGAGGTACACAAATTCTTTTTCCTCTATCCTTTTATATTTAATTCTCTATCCATACTATAATTTTGTATCTATTGATTTAAGGTTTCCTTTTATTTCCATCAATTGGTATCAGAGCCAAATTAGATACATATTATGGTTGTTTTCTATTAGAGAATTATGGTTGTTTTCTATTAGAAAATTAAATTTGAATTGAAGATTTTTTGTGTTATTAGTGAAATTTTATAATATAGTTCACTATTAGTTTTTTCACAAAAAAAAAATGAGGGTTTACGCTACTTGTTATTGTTAAAATAACATGTTAAAGTTTCATTCCCTTACTCTTACATGGGTAAATTAATATTTTTTAAGTGCTACCCCTTTAAAACCTAGTTTTCTTTTTTAAATAATTATGGGGTAAATTGTTTTCAAAATTACTTAATAGTTTTCTTTTTTTTTATGTTTGACCAATATGAGTCATTTGTGTGGGCAACATAATATATTTGTGATAACTTTACTTTGGAAAGTGTTAATGGGGTTGCATGGACTCATTTTTATACCCATATTTTTTGTGATTTGGTCAAGGGAGAACTTTGTCGTTTTGATACGATCATGGATGATGATTCGTGTGTTAAATTCATTCTCAGAAGCATTGAATGTGATTGCTAATTTTTTATATTCTTATTTTTTCACAAATACCATATTTATTTAATATTTTTATATTATTGGTATTTTTGAGTATAAAAAAAATTGATTAATTCAAGATTAAATTAAAATTTTTTTTACTATTATAATCTTGAATTTTTGACCTATTTTCATTGTGATAATTCTTTACAGTATTTGTATTTTCCAACTATACTGTATTCTCTTGAATATTGAATTATCATTTATAAATTTTAGGTTATTTTATTAATTATGCACAATCTTAATTGTCTTTCTATTATGAGCATAATTTTCTTTATTAATTTGCATTATTATTACTTGTCTATCATAGGTATAATAATGTGAATTTTGTATGTTGGTCATATAATATATATGATTAAAATTATGCAAATTTATTGGACAATATGCATAATTTCTTTTTTCATTTACATAATTATAATTTCACTATTTTGGATGCATTTATGTGAATTTTGTGATATAATTATTTTTTTTATTGCATTGATGATAACTATACTCTATCGGTGTATTGTTATTAATGTAATTTGGTGTTATACAATGTATTTTTCTTGGCTTATGTTAATGATTTTTTAATACCCTATCGGTATTAGGATTTTATTGATATAAGTTATAGTACATTGTAATTTCTTTAGGGATTCTCTTTTAACTGAACTTTTAGAATTACATAATGTTTCCCTATTTTTGTAATGTTCAGTTTATTTCCCTCATTTGATCATGTTTAGTTATATTTATATGGAACCAAAATTTACACTCTCATTTCCTTTTGTTCCATATTTACTTATAACTTTTAATTGGACATTTTTCCTTCAAAACAAAAAAAAATGTTGCATTTTTTGTGGTGCAAATTTTCTATATATATATATATATATTGATAAAGAAATAGTTGAATTTTATTTAGCCCTCTGGGTATTTTTTTGTTATGTCAACTTATTTTTTCTTTATCAAGTGGAAGAATTTTGTATATTAGAATTTTAATTAATATCTTATAAAATAAATTGTTGTGATATAAGGTTTTTTACTTTAAATGTCCAATTAATCATACATGTGAAAAAACAAATGTTCTTGATAAAATTATTTTTTCTTATCACATTATTTGTGATCACATTGTTGGGATCTATATTAAGGATTTTATATTGGTCTCTTGTAAAATATTTTCTTGTATAACAAACTCTCTATTGATTTGCAATATTAGTATGCAATTCTTGTAAGGACAATATAGGAATCCCAAATTTTAAGAGATTAATTTCTCCATACCATATTTTATAATATTGTTAATGGTATTCTTGTAAAAGCTAGAGGCTTTATTTTGGGATATATAAATAAACCTATGTCCAATATAAATTGTGATGAGAGTTAGAGACTATTTATTATTATATCCTTAATATATGTAAGAATAGGTTTCATTCTTCCGCTGCGTGTAATCATGTTTTATTCTCAAGTGTGCATAAATATTGTTTATTGTAGCACTTGATTTTTGTTTATGATTACTTGAGAACTTGCTTATGATCTCATATTCTACGTAAAATTATCAAGTGATCTATTTTCTCACTCATGTAATTATTTTTTCAAGATCCTCATAGGGGTCAATATTTTTGTAAAGATTGATTAATATGTGGTTAATTATGAAACCATTTGTGAGAATTATTTATTCTTATGGATGAATTTGTAGGTTTCATATTCTTGTTATTTTAACCACTTCTCTCATTAATCATTTGTTATTCTACTACTTTCTAATTCCTTAAGTAGAATAATAGTGAATTTTAATTCACTTTTATTATTATCTTATAAAGTCATCATCCCACTATCACTAGAACTTTTAATACTAGTGTACACTAATGATAATCCTAATATTTTTTTGGTATATTAAGGATTAGTGGGAGTATATATAATCTTGTATTATCTCTCGAAACTTATATATTTTTTATTGTCATATAATCTTGTGCACATTTAATTATGATATGACATATTCTATAGGGCTTCTCTATTTATTTTTGTCCTATTTTTATTGAGATACATAAAATCCATTGTATCTTTGTAGACATCTTTAACTGATGTTGGGTACTGCACATTAATCCTTTTGGCATAAGATTATGCATTGTGCATCTCTTTTACCCAAATTTAATATTAATCAAAATTTTAGAAGTATATAATTTTGTATCATGTCTCGATACTTATCTATCTGTATTGTCATATATTCTTGTGCATATTTAATTGTGATATGACATACTTTATAGGACTTGACTATTTATTTTTGTCCTATTTTAATTGAGATACATAATTCATTGTATCTTAATAGACATCTTTAATGGATGTTAAAAGCATTTTGTTGGGTATTGCACATTAATTCTTTTGGTATGCAATTAAGTATTGTGCATTTATTTACCCAAAATTTCACATTTTGTTTGGTCAAAATTCTATAAGTATATTGTAGATGCAATACTCCTATCGAGTATGATTTTCTATTTTGTAAAAAAAGTGCTTATTATGATAGTACTCCTATTGAGTACAATTTTGCACTTTTGAAGTACTTATGAATTTTTTTTGTTTGGACCAATTATCTAAGTGTTTGCTCAATTGACATTTTGTGGCCACAATAATCTGAGTATCATTTTATATAAACTAGGTGTCTATGTGGTTTTAGTAGGGAATTTATGGATTTCCTACTTATCTTTGGATTCTTACATAGTCACTCTTTTTTGAAATTCAGATTAGTTAAATGTCAAATATTATAGAGCATTTATGTAGCCTATATGTAATTACATATGTTATTGGGCTATGATGAATAATTAGATGCATGTAAATTATGCTTTCTCACCTATATAATTTTTCGGACTCAAGTAAAAAAAAATTATATTAATTAAATATTTTTTTATTCACCGATCAAATACTTAACTTTGGAGTTTTATAACTCATATGATTTGGTTAAGTTTTGATGTCTTAGATCAGTGGGAGTCTGAAAACTTTCTTATGAGATATTTGTGAAGTAATATCATTTTAGTAACATATCTCTTAGCATTTTTGGATGCTTGAGACCATGTAGTATTATTTTATTGAACTACATTATTCTATATACTTTATGAGAAATATTTATGATATATATCCCTATCGGATATTATTTTGTAGCTCAAATTTCTCATTGTCTAATATAAGATTTGTCTATAATTGTCATTCTAGCTTAATGATTTATCTTTCTATTATTGATTAATACCATCCAAGTGGGAGAATGTTGGAAATAATAGTGGATTGGTATTAATCAATTATATTTTATCATTATCTGGCAGTTTAAGATTTGGTGATAATCATATCTTATAATATCTTTATGATTATTTGAATGAGATTATAGTAAGATTGACTCTGTGATGAGTTGAGTCAATCATAAAAAAAGCCCATTTGAGGGGTCTCTGCCTACCCTGGGGGATTATAAATTTGCCATCCCATTAAGCAAATTACAACAACAACAACAACAACAATACACATTCTCTAAAATAATAATCCCCTAGAAAGTAGGTAGTAAAATCCTCAAGAGTTCTTATTGAACTCATATCTCTACAATAATCATTCCTAGGATTTTTGTTCTTGAAGATCAAGAACTTCAATTCAATATATTTGAGGTACACAAATTCTCTTTCCTCTATCTTTTTATATTTAATTCTCTATACATACTATAATCTTGTATCTATTGATTTAAGGTTTCCTTTTATTTCCATCACTATATACTCATAATCACACCTGTGACCTACGTGATCCGCATGTATAAGCAGGGACAGATGCACTCAGTGGAGTGTGGGGGTATTTGCCCCCACTAAATATTTTGTTTGTTTTAAAATGATGTATAAATATTATATTATTTTCTTTTTATTTTAAAAAAATATTATTCCATTAATACATTTTAATGTAAAAAAGATATCATCAAATCTTTGTAAATTCTATTATCATGAATATGTTAACTTTTTAAGTCATAATCTTTTAATATAATATTATTATAATGTATTATTTCTCATGTATTTTTACTTATATCTCTATTTCTCTTCTTATTTATATTTTCTTTAGCTATTTTCTAATAAACACTTTTTATTTACATTTTATTTCTCATTTATTTCCTTACATCTATTTTATTCCATGAATACATTTCACTCATCTCTACCAAAAATTATGTCATATACTTATATTTTTGAAATATTATTTTTATGGTTACAATCTTTTTATGATCATTATTGTCAAGAAAATGGATCAAGCAAGGATTGCTTTAGTTTAATCAAATATCTCAAACTAGTGGATGATATATGTAATTAAACCAAAAGAAGTTTTGATTTAAACATGTTTTTGGTTCCTAATAAATTTGTGAATTTTAGTTTTGGTCCCTATTAAATTTTTGTGTGTTTAGTCCTTAATAGTTTTTTTTTTCTGGTCATTAAAACTTTTCAAGCAGTGTTTTAAAAAGTTCTAAAAAATGTTTAAATAGCATTTTAGGAACCAAAAACAAAATTAAAATTTTATTAGAATCAAAAACAAAATTCACTACTATATGAGAGATTAACAAAATTCTTAAACCAAAAGTTAATTATAATACATATTGTCTCCATTACATTAAAATTCTGGATCTGTTATATAAGTATATAAAATCAATAACATTTACATATAAGCAAACATAATATAAAAACCAAGTTAACATGACATTAAAAAAACATAAAATTTGTCTAAATTCAAACATTAAAAAAAACAACATAAAAATTCATAAAGATGTTAAACATATTCTTAAGTGATATTATGATAAATAAATTAAATTTATTATTTAAAAATTAATCATAATATAATTATAATATGTAGTACTATATATTATAATTATGCTCAATAGGTGATAGTATAATTGTACAAAAATATTCTCATTATATTATATAGTATAATATAATGTTCTTGGTGGGGTGAGGTGAATAGTAGTATCCGTAATAATTTTTAGGTCTAGACCTACCCTTACATGTCGACTCAATTTAAGAGTAATTACTTCCTATATCAGGATATTTTTGTGGGTGTCATTAGGGTTTGACTACACTTTGCTATCTCTAGTGGTGACGAGTAATTTGAGGCCGATGACAATAAACAAAGATAGATAACGATAATGATAGGAGAACAATGAGTGACAACAAATAAGGGTAAGTGACAACAAACAATAATCATGCGACTATGATCAAAGACCAACGATAGCGACTTGAGATCGATAATTGATGATAATGATTGAGACTAGCAATGTGTGATGGAATATGGTGACCAATGATTGATAGTGGTGGCTGATGCGATATTGTATGTCAAGTGATGATAACCGATGATAAGCGATGAACTTAGGTAATAATATAAAATATGATTGTAGTTTATAGGATTACATTTATGGTATTGATGAAAATAACAAATATTAAACACTTTATTATTTTTAATAAATAGCACAATCAATACCATTAGTTAAATTTAATTATACTATTATTATTTCCTCTTATTTCTCTTTCTCACAAAAAGCATTTTTTTACCTTGAAAGATGCTCTATATAATCTTTCAAATAGTTAATGTGTTAATAACATTTCTTATATTAATGTGTCGATAGTCACTATACTTGTATAGTTGTATCTTTATTTTTTTACACACGTAATTTTTTTAAATAACAACATGAAATTATTTTATGTTGTTAAATAATGTGAACCGATCAAAAGAGTCTCGTGTTCATATACATGAAAAATATTTTTTTTCTCTTTTCACTTTTCTCTTTGAAATAAGAAAGAAGATAATTTCCATTTTTTTTTTAAAATTCTTGAACCAAATAACCTCAACTTCTATCCTATGCTTGGTCTTTTATTTTTTCTCTTTCTTCCTTTCCACTTTTTTACTTTCTTTCCAAACTAAGTGTCAGAAGAAATCTGTTTCACCCTATCCCGTTTTAAATTTGACTCCCCTACAAAATTTAACCACATTATAAACTTTCTTGAAAATTTCGCCCATAATTTTAAGAAGATACCCACTTGAATTAGAAAATTCCTATAAACTTTACTTTCACATTAATAGTACAAATTCAGAACTTCATTTTCACACCAACAATGCAAAAAAGTGACAAACAATAATCAATGCTATATTTACCACTTCAAAAATTTCAAAGAAAAATCAATACCTACACTAACTCAGGCTGTACGTTAATTTATAATAATCACTCAGTAGATACAAAAACCTTGTCTTAAAAGGTAATTTCCATACAAAGATGTGCTTTTTTGAAAAAAAATAAAATTAGAATGAACTATTTCACCTTATAAAAGGAGTACATGGTCTATATACTTGTATGTTTTGTAAGGTTAAGTATTGAAATAGAAAGCAAAATAAATTCTTTTGGTCATAAACAATATTATTAAATGAGTAAATAGAAATAAAAAAAGAATTTTTTTTAAAAAGAAATAAAAAATAGATATTTTCTGTTTATTTTATTTAGCTGAGTGAAAAATAAAAATAAAATACTTTATATTAAGAAAATAAAAACTTAGGTGGCTTTTGGTTTGAGAAAATATTTTCTATTTTCATTTTATATTTTTATTTTTTAAAAACTATTTTCATTTTCAAATTTTTAATATTCAAAAAATATGTTTGTTTTCACTTGATATTTATATTTTTAAAAAATAATATTATTAAATTTAATCAATTTTAACAAAAATATTATAAATTATTTACATATATAGTTTAAAATATATTTATATATTATTTTTTTATATACTTACAATATTGTTATTAAGTTTTTAAATACTTTTAACTTTTGAAAATATTGAAAACAACTTTTTTTTGGTTTTTTGTTTTCAGTTGTTTTCTGAAAATGTTTTAGTAAAACTATTTTCTAAATTGTAACTAAACATTTTTTTTTTTATTTTTTATTTTCTTTGATAATCAAAACAGAAAACCAGACAAATCAAACATCACCGTAATTTTTTTATAAGATCCTGTTATAATTGAGTATACCACAAACTCTTTATGAATGAATATATTTTGATATTGTTCATGAAATTTTGAAACATCAATTGTCACTTAAATTGATGATTATTAAAATAGGTAATTTAGATAATACTTTTAAATACTTTCAAAATTTTATTTAAATTTTAAAGACTAATAACATTTAAATTTTTAAAGACTAATAACATTTAAAAATTATTTAAAATATAGTGAAAATATTTTTTCAAATACCTAATAGTCAACTTTTCTACTATCTTTGGAGATCATTATTGAGGACTTTCCTTAAAAAACTTTCCCCTCCCCTTATGGGAAAAATATTTTTGAAGTAGGTCCAACGAGAAATTTAACTTTCATTTCAATTAAATTTCACTCGTCTAAATCATGAAAGTCTATTCCATTTTCTTTAATTCTTTCTCTTTTACTTTCTTACTTGTTTGTTCCTTTAATTCCTTCTCTTTTACTTCCTTACTTGTTTGTTCCTTTTCCTTTTAAACTCATCTGCCAAAAAAAGTAAAAAATAATATATAATGCTATCTAATTATAAATTTATTAATATATAAAATAAAATACGTGTACTACTTTCATAACATTTATTTTAAAAGTGTACCTAACATAACAACTAATCAATTAAAAACGTAAGTGCAGAAAAATGAATTAATCTCTATAAAGAAACTCCAAAAAGTTGATTTGGTGCATGTAAAAAACTAAAAAGGTAAAACCAACACTAATATAAGCATGTCTAGTAACAACTAACACACGAGTCACAGAACCACTGAAATGAGCTTGTTTCTTGTGTCTGGTGGGAATAGACAACACACAAGCGACACACATCACACGACACAGCACAAGTTGATTTTAAAAAATTAAATTATTTAGCAACGAAATTGGACTATGTATGTATATATAATAATACGAGAGTTTAACACCTATACATTATTCATGTAAAAGAGTTTTATACTGATAGTTAATTACAATTACTTATTTAAATTATTTTTAAAATATTAATTGATAAAGTTAACAAATTTATTATATATAAATAGTTGTGATTAATGATTGATGTAAAACTTTTTATATTATTAGTATATAAATATTTTTCTGTTAATATAATATAAATATAAAAACGGTAGAATACAAATATTATAAGTCAGAAAATTAATAAAAATTATTGTTCAATAGAAAGATGGTAAGTGTAATAATAGGGAATATCGGGTCTGTGTAATTTATTAGAATGGCAGTAAAATTCTTTTTAAAAGCATATTTAGTGAGATAGTTTTGAGGTTATTCTTATCAATAACATTGGTTCTTTAGAATCATCATGTAGAAGGTGTTGGTTATTAATTATAAGAATAGTTGTTTAAAACAACCATTTAAATAAGAACTTACTATTAGTTTTATTATTGAAATAAAAAATTATAAAATTTTTTAATTTTAGGTGGTAACAAAGTGAAATCCGCCGATAATTTTAATAATTTTATAATGTTTAGATTGATATTGATAAAATTGATTTTCAATAAGATTGATTTTAAAATATTGATCTGCGAAATAATGTGATTTAGGTATAAAGTAAGTTAAGAAATTAAGTGTAAAAACTAATATAAAATTCATGTCAAAATTCTAAATACTTAATCTATTACAAAAGTTATTCTAAATCATTTGAGATTATATGATTTATAATTCTTCATAAAATTACTTTAATTGTTTCAATTTTTTTTATTTTATGTAATTTAATTTTCAACACCATTGGAAAAACATATCTAGGGTTTTTCCATTTTCGTTTGCAATCTAATTGTCCACATATAAAAAAAAAATCAAAATCAATTCTAAATACTTTCTTAACATGAACTAAACATGTTAAAACTTATTTAAAATTAATTTTAAATTCATGATAAATTATCTAACATGAAATCCAACACACATTGAATCATAAATAGTGCTTAATGTGTTTACATACATTGAGCCACAATTAATATAGAATGAAATTGATTGTAGAACATAATTAAAATTAAGTTTGAGATAATGTAAGTTATGTTTGAATATTTTTATTATAAAAGTAAAATTTAGTTTAAAATGTAATTAAGTTGTTTAAACCCAAAATCAAGTCTAAATATTCTTCTTCTTATTTGTTTGCTTCCGTGTAGTAAACACAGTTTTTCAGATCAACATGAAAACTAATAATAATTCAAATTTTTTATACATTTTGTTGAGATGTGATTATAAATACAATAACACATTTACTACACAAAACTAAACATGTGAAAATTAATAGTGTAGAAATTCTTCTTCAATGTGAAACCATACACGCACGTAGTAATGGTGACGTTCCTTTCACTCATATATATATATATAAATTAATAAACAAAAGGACTCTTCAAAAGGGAGAAATAAAGAGAGAGTGGTCATTCATTTTTCCAACCGAGTAACGCCGTTTCCATTCTTGCTTCTTTTCTTCCCATAGTTTTCTTTCAGAATTTGGTTTCAGACACACAACACAACGCGCGTTGTTCAACGGAACAAGACCAAACCAAACCAAACACACCACAACCCTTTCTTCTTTTCAGCTTCTGAAGCTCTTCACAATCACTTACGTTGGACGCTGTCGTGTCCCCTCAGTTCTCCGAAGGGATCTCGTTAAAGAGGATTTTCAGATTGCCTCACGAAACGAACCGTTTTGGGTTTCTTTTCTGTTTCAATTCTTTTTGGGCCGTTGACTTGTGTTGGTCTGTTGAAGCATGTTGAGCCGCGCGTCAAATGTTTCGGCCGAAGGTTGTTTCTTTTTTTGTGGAATTTGAGGTTTTTTTTTTTTGTTGTTGGGTTTAACGGTGTCGTTTTGGTGTTGGTGGTGGTGATGCAGTGGTTGGCTCCGGAGAGAGTGAAGATGAGCTGTATGGGCAACTATGGAAGGCTTGCGCGGGACCACTCGTGGACGTTCCTCGTGTTGGCCAGAGAGTGTTCTATTTTCCACAAGGGCACATGGAGCAAGTGGGTTTTTGCAAAATTTAAGAAAAAAATGTTTTTTTTTTTTAATGTTTGTTTGTAATTATGAAACATTAATTGTGTTTTTGCTTTGAAAGATTTGTAATTTGGTGTTCAAATCCAACAAAAAAAGTAAAAGACCGTGAATTTTGACTTGCTGTTGTTGTGGGTGTAGTTAGAGGCTTCAACAAACCAAGAATTGAATCAGAGGATTCCTTTGCTGAAGCTTCCTACAAAGATCCTTTGTCGTGTTGTGAATGTTCATTTACTGGTAATTTTTTTTTTATTCTCTTGTGGTTATTCTTTGTTTTGTTGTTTTTTTTTTAATGTGTGAAGGGGAAATTATGAATCTTGTTTGGTTGGGATGAGGAGAAGGTGGAAGGGGCATCTTGATTTTGGTGTTTTGGAGTTTCTATTATTGTGTAAGGTTTTAAATTGTGGTTGAGGTTTGTTTGGATCCTTGGTGTTGTGGGAAATTGCATACAAATGGGACTGATGTGACTAGAGTTTTGGTTGTGGAGATTCCTAAAACTTTGATGTTGTAGTTGAAATTGGGAAATTGCAGACAAATGAGACTGATTTGACTAGAATTGTGGTTGTGGAGATTCCAAAAACCATGATGCTGTAGTTAAAATTATGGTTATGGCTAACTAAAAGTTGATTATTGTTATGTTATGGGGAAAACTGGAAAAGGGGTTAAGAGCTTATTTACCTTGAATTTTGGCATGTTTTAGGCTGAGCAAGAAACAGATGAGGTTTATGCGCAGATCACTTTGGTGCCGGAATCTAATGTAAGCATGTAGATATGGCCCTTTTGATTTTCAGTATTATCATAGTTAAATTTACCTTCTAATGAGATGAATGTGTTAGCAAGATGAGCCTACAAGTGCTGATCCGTGCACTAATGAGCCTCCGAGGGCGCCTGTTCACTCGTTCTGCAAGGTCTTGACTGCTTCGGATACCAGCACCCATGGTGGCTTCTCAGTTCTCAGGAAACACGCCACTGAATGCCTTCCTCCATTGGTAATACGACAATTGCTTTTGTTTCTGTTGAGTTTCTAGTTGGATTTCTATTTCAGATTGACTTATTTAAAAAAAAAAACTGTGTTTGGATTTGTTTTATCAGGATATGTCTCAACCAACACCAACTCAGGAATTGGCTGCGAAGGATCTTCATGGCTATGAATGGCGCTTTAAGCATATATTTAGAGGTAAGGAGATGAGAATTGAGAAGTTTGTTTTCAAACCTTTCGATTTAACTTTCCGGATTGCGTACTGATTTTACCTCAAACTTTTTTCTTTTGTTATCAGGTCAGCCACGCAGACACTTGCTAACGACTGGTTGGAGTACTTTTGTGACTTCCAAGAGACTAGTTGCTGGAGATACCTTTGTGTTTTTGAGGTAAACATTAATTAGTTTTCATTTTCTTGGTTTCATTTATGAGAAATGCTAGCGAAACTCTTTCTGACACTCTTTATGTTTATGAAACTTTCTATAATTGGTTAGAATTTATTGGAAATCACCAATTTTAGGAAAGAGAATCATTAAATGAGAAGTGAAATCGACCAAAATTGATGATTTCTAATAAATTTGAACCAATCATTGGAAGAGTTTCGGAAAGGAGTATTAGAAAGAGTTTTGCAAGCATTTCTCTTCATTTATATGTCTAAAAAATATTCTGGTTTTTACTGTAAAATTCATGAGATTTTTTTTTAATGTTCTGCTATACAATTGTTAATTTAACAAAGATCTTGTGTGTAGAGGGAACAATGGGGAATTACGTGTGGGAGTAAGACGTCTAGCTCGTCAGGCAAGTAGCATGCCTTCATCAGTGATTTCCAGCCAAAGCATGCACCTGGGAGTTCTTGCAACTGCCTCTCATGCTGTTGCAACTCAGACTCTTTTCGTAGTATATTATAAGCCAAGGTAGAATTTTTACTTGTTTCAAGAACTAGACTAGAAGATGTGTTAGTAATAAATAATTGGTGGATGATTCCAAATTGTTGATATGCGTTTTGTTTTCTAAGGACGAGCCAATTCATCGTTGGTGTGAAAAAGTATTTGGAGGCCATGAACAGCAAGTTCGGTGTTGGCATGAGGTTTAAGATGAGATTCGAGGGGGATGATTCTGCTGAGACTGACAAAAGGTAGTAAAATTTACCAAGGTAGTTGGTAATGTTACCTTTTCATAGCTATTCATTCTAATTCATTGTTGATCAGATTTTCGGGTACGATAGTTGGAGTGGAAGATATTTCTCCTCATTGGGTAAATTCAAAATGGCGATCACTCAAGGTATTGTCATCTTTCATTCTGCAGTTGGTCATTTTATTTTTGGTGATCTCATGTTAGTATGTTACTCATCTTTTCTTATTTTGTCAAACCCAGGTTCAATGGGATGAACCTGCTGCTGTTCCAAGACCTGATAGGGTTTCACCATGGGAGATAGAACCCTTTGTTGCATCTGCTTCTACACCCTCAGTTCAACCTACTATTGTAAAGTCTAAAAGGCCCCGACAGCCCAGCGATGTTCCAGATGTTGGTGAGTATTTATTTTATAGAGTTTAACATCTATGCACGCATAGTATAAAAAAATTTTTACACTAACGTTTAATCATAACTATCTATTTATATGATTTTTAAAATATTAATTGGTAAAGTCAACCGATTTACCATATATAAAAAGTTGTGATTAAATGTCAGTGTAAAACTTTTTATACTGACAGTGTATAAGTGTTTTTCTCTCTTTTATAACCCCTCTCATTTCTTATGTGATTGAGTTATTGATTTTATTTGACACAATAATTTACTTTCAAACTAGACACAACATCTGCTGCTTCTGTGTTCTGGGATGCTGGTCACACACAGTCAGAGATGACACAAATTAATAATGTTTTGCCCGAAAGCAAACGGAGTGACATGAATAATAAAAGCAACAGCAACAACACTATGTTAAGGAATCAGACAGAAGGAAGTTGGCTATCTTCTCCCCATTCTAGTTGTCCGTCTCATTTGTTTCCGGACACAACAACAGATGATAGCAAGAGTATTGCAGCTTGGCCTGTTTCAAAGCCACACTTATCCAGATTGAACAATGATCATGTGCTTGACCAAGCTGACAAGGAGAGCAAAGTCGAGACTGCTACAAGCTATCGATTGTTTGGAATTGACCTTATCGATCATTCCAAAAATTTACCTTCTGTAGAGAAGGCATCTGTGCAAGTAGTAAACGTATCCAAAGTTACTACTGAAGGCAGTGCCAGCACCTTGTCCCGATCTGAAGCTGGCCAGAATTCAGATTTACCAAAGGCTTCTTCCAAGGAGAGGAAACAAGATCAGCAGCAAGTATCAGCAAAGGAGATTCAGAGCAAGCAAATTAGTAGAAGTCGAACCAAGGTGTTGAAGTTGAACATAGATTGTTTTGTTTTGTTTAGATGTTTTACATTACAAGTCTAATAAGATTTTTTTTCTAACATGAGCCTTCTGTTGATGTTCAAAACCTACCAAAAGGTTCAAATGCAGGGCGTTGCAGTGGGTCGCGCAGTGGATTTGACCATGTTGGATGGGTATGATCAACTTATAAATGAATTAGAGGAGATGTTTGACATAAAGGGACAGCTTCAACACAGGAATACATGGGAAATTGTCTTCACTGATGATGAAGGTGACATGATGCTTGTAGGAGATGATCCATGGCTGTGAGTATCTATTTAAACACAATGTTTCTGTTGAAAGAATAAGTTGTAGGAATAGTAGTGTTGATTCAACAAGGGAATTGGAGAGGAGAACAAGAAAAAAGTAGTAGATAATGGGTTTGTTTGTGCTTAAAAAAACATTTTAAAATTGTTTAAAAAAATTATTTTATTTTAGAGATTCTTGTATAATCAGAAGTAAATTTTCAATTGCTTACAATCATAAAAAAACACTTTTTAAAACTTTTGAGAAGCAGCTGCATTCTCTCTCTTCTATTGCAACTTGCCTTTTTTGGAAGCAGTGCTGAATTGCTTCTTGAAAAAAAGCAGAAAACTGATTATTTTTTTATTCTGCATCTTGAAAAAAGTTTAAACAAACATATTAAAAATTCTTATAAATGATTTTTTTTTTTTAAAAAAAAGTGATTCTTTCAAGAAATAATCTTAAACAAACAGACTCAATATCATAAATCAGTGAAAAACCATGCTGATTTATATCATATTTTCTTGCAGTGAATTCTGTAACATGGTGAGAAGAATCTTCATTTGTTCAAGCCAAGATGTGAAGAAGATGAGTTGTGGAAGCAAACTGCCAATCTCTTCAGTGGAAGATGGGACTGTAATAAGCTCAGACACGACAACTGAAACCTGAAACCCTGACATTCTTTCTTGTGGTTTTGTGTTTGTTTGTCAGCACCTAAATGCTGATCCTTGTTGCTTCAAATTATTTGTGGGAAGGAAATTGGTCTATTTTGGCTGGGTAAGTTTCATGTTATTAGATATGAAACACTAGCTAATTGTAACTTCATTTGTAGAGACAGCAGGCATTAATTGTACTAGAAAAAAAGACCAAAACAAATTTCTTTAATAAAAATTAGTGTAGTGGGAGGTGGCAAATTTAGGCTTTAGCATCTGTGAATATTCTTCATGTTGGGGGTTGATGTTTCAAAAGACTTGCCTTTTTTGGTTAAGGGGCTTATCAATATCCATTGTTGTTTTGTAAGCATATAATGTGCACTGTGTCCTCCAAAATTCTTATCTGGGTGAGTCAATGAATGTTGCTGTCATCAGTGAATGTAAATTATGGCATTAAATTGCTTCATTTGTATTGTTCAGAAATGCAGTATGCAGTGGTCCACTGTTCCAGTGAATCACTGATTCTCCTGACAAATGCGTTGAATTTTGCAGGGTGGTGGCACCCCTCAAAATTCAACAACAGTAGAAAAATTTCATGTTACCATTCAAATATCCTTAGAGAAATGTTGGATATGAACCATAATTCTAACAATTCCCACCCACTCATGATTCATGAACAGTTAACAAATTTGATTAATTCAACAATGAATTTTGAATTCTGGTATCTAACGCATATATTGGTAAAAGATTTCTATTCTTTTACAAGAATCATGTACTATTTTTTATGTAGTTATTTAGATATTTTATTCTTTTAAAAAAATAAGATGTGCTTGTGTGTATAATTTTATTTTTATATTTTTTAATGAATTGATTTTCTATAAAATGGTCTTCAATTTACAACAAAGTTTTATAAAATATGAAATCAATTTTTGAAATTTCTAGATAAAAATTGGAACAAGAACATACACTTCAATACACTCTAAGCCCAAAATTTAGTGAAAAAAAATAGTTTTGGGATATTAATTTTATTGTCATCTCAACAGGGACATACATACGTTTATATATTCTGGAATATCTTTATTAAGAGACATATAAAAATTATTGTTATCCAAAGTTGGATGATAAAAATTAATTTTGGCTGTTTCATGTTCTAAATTATGTTGTTTGTACACTTCAGTGCACACTTCATTCTAGGATTTAGGCATATAAGATTTCATTATGTTGTTTGCATTCTGTAACTTTATTTCAAATTTCAGTTGATTAGGACCATGTATCTCTATGATTAAATTGTGATATGAATTGAATATCAATGAAAGTTTGACTTTTGGTTTCAAATTAGTGTGAATTTGTTGAGAATGTGGTGTGAAATTTATGAAATCTATTGGCTGCCATCTAACTCTGTTTTAGCCTAACCTGTACCATGCTTAATAAGAAACATATGTTAGAAAGTGAATCTAAAATTTGCAGGTTTTCGATGCCTTAATTCTGCAACGTTTTAAGGACTAATTCTGCCGCACAAATTGGCCTTTTTATGTAGAATTTTACTGATTTTTAAGTGCATAATTTTGTTGCATCAAAGTGCAGAATTTTAGCATTTAATAAAACCTTTTCAACTAGTTTTCTTCGTTCCAAAATAAGTCATTTTATTTACACATTTCTCTATTAACCTTTTTGTTTGAATTGCCAAAAGGGGGAGAAGTATCTATGGAGAAGTGTAATTGGAATTTGTTTGGAAGATTGAATGACTCAACCTCATTGCCTCACTTGAAGACCAATCAAAGTGTTTGATTCAAAAGAAAATGCTAGAAGATGTTAGAAGAGCGGTATTTGGCTCATCAAAACCAAAAAGGGAGAGATTGTTGGAACTAAAGGCTTTGGAAAACATGGAATATCTCTTTTGATGTTTTGGTTTTGAATTTTACTTCTTAGTTTTGCTTTAATAAATTTTATAATACCAAACACGTTTGATATGTGTGGTACTTGCTTTATGTATTTGGAGAGTTTAGAAATAAATACATAGGTTGGGAAGTGCTGAAATCTTCAAAAGTGATCATTTAAGCAAGGTAATCAATTACCTTATTATGGTAATCGATTACCCTTCGAGGAAATTTGAGTATTGATATTACCGCTCTCAGAAGTAATCAATTACCTGAAAATAGTAAGTCTTGACTGTGTTCTATTCCTTTTCTTGAAAACCCATTTTTGAAAATTACAAGGTAGATTTTGAAAATTTCTTTAAGGGGGAACTTTTGAAAAACTCTGATATTGATTTGAATAGAAAAGTTTGAAAAATATTTTAGTGAATCTACTCAACCCCCTTTCTAGATTTCCCCTAGGACCAACAAACACTGCCACGAAAGCCCAATTGCATGATCTCTAGAATCAACAATCCAAAGAAGGGAATGACGGAGATAAGTACCACCAACGGAACAACTCGACCCAAAATGCTCAAAATGATGAAACTGAGCATCACTATCGTAGTACAGCAACATGCGACACCCGTAATAAAGGTCCAACACTGCCATAAAAAAACACTCGATGTAAGACATGTGCAATGATGAAACATCTTAGAACAACCACACATCGAATCGTGACCAAATGGAGGACAACAAACTAACATGCATGAGGACGATTGAGAAGGATAAGGATCGCGAACGTGCAGACCAACAACTTTTAAGCCGACAACAACCCTTCGTCAATTGTATCCTCGAGACTCCCCTTCCCTGTGACTGGAAGTACTCACTATGAAATGCTATGATGGCTTAAGTGCTTAACCAACCCCAACGATCACTGAGAGGTATTTCTTATCCAAGTAAATCTTTATTCTAATGATGACCATTTTCTCTGTAAGATGTTCCCAATGTCACTTACGGGCACGACCCTCAACTGGTGGATGTGTCTCCCCTTGCACACAATTGACTCATTCGACACACTTGTGGAGAAGTTCACAACATAGTACGCCACCTATTGACCACATGAGATCATGTCGGTTTCCCTCATCGCGTTGTATTCGATCATTGCTGCCCTAAAACCCAGAACATTCACTGACAACATAGTTAAGAGATGACCCAAGATGAAAGATGTTGGACAAGTTCCAACAACGAGCCTCGGGATACATATACAAGTGGAGGAAGTAACAATCTAGTGCAAACTACTCAAGGGTTCCCACAGCTTGAAGAAAGACCAAAATCGACAACATCGAGATAGAGACAAGGATCGTCATTGACATATGCAAGACAAGGAATTCAAGCACTCAGACCAACCCCCCAACCAAAGTACACTACCTACACACCTCTAAGAAAATCAAGAGCTCGAGTCCTAAAAGAATCCTTTAGCATAGAGGTCTTCCGCCTTCCTTTACCAACTCGGTTAAACAAAGGAGCAGATAAGAGGAAGCACTGTAGGTATCATCAAAACTACGGCCATACCATAGAAGATTGCGTCGCCCTTAAGGACAAAATAGAGGAATTAGTACAACAGGGGCGACTTAATCGATTTGTATGCAGACACAACTTAGCATCCTAAAGTAAAATCCACCATCGATCATCTTGAGACCACTTAGGCCAAGATACTAAAACCCGCCGACTGGAGCACTAGGAGAAGCCCCACACTGTCCAACCACCACAGAAGAACCAACCAGATAGCTAGACAAGTTCTCAACATTATCAATGTAATCGTTGGAGGATTTGCGGAAGAAAGTACATCCAACTCGACCAAGAAAAAACATCTTCGAACATTGAAAGCCATCAACGCAGTAACCAACTCCTTCAACTGATCTATGCTACCCATTACCTTCACAGGTATTGATCAACCACTAGGAGAAGCCCCACACTGACCAACCACCTAAGAGGATTTCAAAATATCCTCGTTGATCAAGGAAGTTCAACCAACATACTCTACTGGTCTACCTTCAAAAGGTTGGACATCCCAATCGACTTGATCAGACCATACCAAGAACCTCTATGTCGAGCTCATGACCATATTGGAAGAAGGGAAACTCTTACAAAGGTTACAAGTGAAATATATACTCATTGACAAGACACTTTATACAATGTGCTTCTCGAGTATTCAACCTTAATTGCCTTTGATGCCAGTGTCTTCACTTCTCTCCTCGTCATGAAGTTCTTCTCCTATAAATGAGACATCATCATAGTAAAGGCAGACTAAGAAGAAACCCAAAAATACAACGTCAAAAGCCTCAAGATCACCCTATATAGGCTATCAAATACCCCGACAAGTGTGAGCCACATATGCAACACCCAGACACCAAAGACCACCCTTGGTGGATTGAATTTGACCTTCTTATCGATGAAGATCGATGAACTTTTCCTATTGAAGACACACTGTCGCTTCAGCTTGGGCCATAACAAGGCAAATGCACCTAGCTAGAGACCCTCATGAACGAAGACATTATCGCAACAATAAAAAGGTACTCAGACTAAATGCTGACCTCTTCACATGGAAGGCAACATACATGTTAGGGATTGACCCCAACCTCATATACTAGAAACTATCAATTTTTCCTAAAGCCAAGCTCATCACATAGAGACACAGAAAGATAGGAGGAGATTAACAACAAGTAACACTAGTAGAAACAACTAAGCTATAAGAAGTTGGATTGATGAGGGAGATCCATTACACCAAATGACTATCCAATGTTGTGACGGTAAAAAAAGCATCAGGAAAATGAAGGATGTGTGTAGATTACACGACCTCAATCGAGCTTGTCCTAAAGACTCATATCCTCTGCCATATATCAACAAATTAGTACATGAGCTACAAACTCCTCAGTTTTCTAAATGCATACTTCGGGTACAACTAAATACGCTTGTACCCTTTCAATGAAGTGAAGACAACATTCTGCACCCACAAGGCCAATTATTGCTACCAAGTAATGCCATTTGGACTTAAACGCATAAGCCACCTACTAGCGGCTGATCAATGAAGTTTTTGAAAACCTCATCAGAGGAAACATAAGCCTATGTCGACGACATAGTCGTCAAGTTGCGTACCCCCGAAGAAAACACTCAAGACCTTGCCTTAGAGAGGAAGGGGGCAAGTTCCTTGGCTTCATAAGTTACAGATTCTTTTTTTGTAGCAAACCCTAGATTTTTTGCCATTAAATAACGCATACTCATTTCCCTTTTTCTCGCACTTTGTTTATAAAAATAAACACATAAGTTATAGGTTCTAATTTCGTGACATCCCAATGGAGTTGACATCCATATTGCACTCGTGTGGTGCACACGTTTCCTCTTCAGTCCCTTCCAGTTAGGTTCTAGTTTTGTGACACCATTAGTATAAGTGAGTGTGTACACATGTCCTTTTCAGTCCCTTACAAACAAGTTCTAATTTTGTGAAACCATTAGTATAAGTGACACGACACGACACCACTTTCGATTATTCAATTCCTTTGAGAGACAGTGCTTGCTTAGATCATTGGTGATGACAGACTTGTAGACACTCTTCTAATGCTTTAGAGGATTGCCAAAGTAAGCACATGGAGGACAGTGCATGCTCGGTTGCGAATGGAACTTCAACTTTAGCTTGCTTCAATCCTTTTTATTCTTTCGTTTGGTTCTTGATAAACAATGAAAGAGTTGATAGGAAAGTCCACATGCATGAGAAATACATTTTGATTTTGAATCCTTAATTAACACAATATCGTCTAACATTTACATATATTACAAATCAGATATAAAACGTTATTTCCCATGTTGTAGGTATAAAAACAAAGCAAATGGAAAAGGGGAAGGGAATTTCTATTTCTGCAGGAGTGAGAGTTGGAATTGGAGCTTCCGAGAACAAAAGTCTTGATGATGTAGCCAATATGCAACAATAGCCAAAACAACACATATCTACTTATTAGCTTCTAAAGGTATCCATATATATTACTTGTATACTTATTGTGATTCATTTTTTTTTGTTTCTCTCATTGGTTTCACACTTTGCTGATGTATATTTTGAATTTGTTTCTCAGGAAAAAGGGAAGGGAATTTCTATTTTTGCAGCAGTGGGAGTGAAAGTTGAATTGGAGCTTCTGAGAACAAAAGTCTTATTGATGTAACCAATATGTAACAACATATATCTGCTGATCAACTTCTGAAGGTATGCATATATATTACTTGTATACTTATCGTGATTCATTTTTGTTTGTTTCTCTAATTGGTTTCACACTTTGTTTATGTATATTTTGAATCTGTTTTTCAGGAAAAAAGGAAAGGAATTTTTGTTTCTGTAGGAGTAAGAGTGGGAGTTGGAATTAGAGTTTATGAGAACAAAAGTATTGTTGATGTAACTATATGAAACAACATCCAAATCCAAACCAACACATATCCCCTTATAAGCTTTTTGTCTTCTGAGGAACATGGGTTTGCTTCAGGTCTATTTCCGTGACAATATTAGTATAAGTGAGTGTGGTGTACATATTTCCTCTTTAGTTCCTTACAAACAAGTTCTAATTTCGTGGCACTGTTAGTATGAGCGAAACAACACGACACCACTTTTGATTATTCAATTCCTCTAAGAGACAATGCTCTCTTAGATAATTGGTGATGGCAAACCATCAGAGGATCGTTGATGCTCTTCTAAAGTTTCAGAGGATTGCTGACATAAGCATGTGGAGAATGGTGCATGCTCTATTCTGAATAGAAATTCAAACCTAGATTTTTTTCCATTTAATAACGAGGACTTGTTTTCCTTTTTATCATACTTTGTCTATAAAAATAGACACATAAGTTACATGTTCTAATTTCGTGACATCCCAACAGAGTCAACATCCACACCACACCCTATCGTGCACATGTATTCTCTTTAGTCCCTTACAAACATGTTCTAATTTTGTGACACCATTAGTATAAGTGAGTGTGCATACGTGTCCTTTTCAGTCCCTTATAGATAGGTTCTAATTCTTAACACCATTAGTATAAGTGACACGACATGACACCAATTTCGATTATTCAATTCCTTTGAGAGACAATACTCACTTATTTCATTAGTGATGGCGGACTTGCCGACACTTTTCTAAGCTTTGGAGGATCGTCGGTGTAAGCACGTGGAGGACAGTGCATGTTTGGTTGTGAATGGAACTTCAACTTTAGCTTGCTTCATTCCTTTTTGTTATTTTGTTTGGCTCTCGATAGACAAGGGAGTAATTGATAGGAAATTCCATATGCATGAGGAAGATATTGTGATTTTGAATCCTTAATTAACACAATATTGCCTAACAGTTGCCTATATTACAAATCGGATCCAAAATGTTATTTCCCAAGTTGTAGGTATAAAAACAAAGAAAATGAAGAAAAGGGAGGGAATTTATGTTTCTACAGAAGGGGAAGTTGATATTAGAGTTTTCGAGAACAAAAGTCTTGTTGATGTAATCAATATGCAACAATATTTAAAACAACACATATCTGTTGATAATCTTCTAAAGGTATGCATATATAACTTGCATACTTATCGTGATTAATTTTTGTTTGTTTCTCTCATTAGTTTCAGAATTTGCTGAAGTATATTTTAAATTTGTTACTCAGGGAAAAAGGAAGGGAAATTTTGTTTCTGCAGGAGTGAGAGTTGGAATTGGAGCTTCCGAGAACAATATTCTTGCGAAAACAATATGCAACAATATTCAAAGCAACACATTTGCTTATAAGCTTCTGAAGGTATGCATATATATTACTTGTACACTTATCTTGATTCATTTTTCTTTGTTTATTTCATTGGTTTCACACTTAACTGATGTATATTTTGAATCTATTTCTGCAAGAGTGGGAGTGAGAGTTGAAATTGGAGATTCCGAGAACAAAAGTCTTTCTGATGTAACCAATATGCAGAAACATCCAAAATAACACATATCTGCTAATCAGCTTCTGAAGGTATGCATATATATTACTTGTATACTTATCGTGATCCATTTTTGTTTGTTTCTCTCATTGGTTTTCTTTCTGTAGCAACAAAAACCAAATGTTGTTAAATTGAAGCAAATCAGGCACTATATGAATTTTTCATTTATTTTTTTCTTCTGTTAGTAGGTCCTCACTCCCTTCTTATTGACTCCAATAATTAATTTTTTATTAATAACTATTAGGTGAGAGCATGTAAGAGTAAGTAGTCAGATCAACTATTACAAGAAGATAATAGAGGGATGCAAAAAGGAAGAAAGTTTCCAAACGTCAATGTAGTGTAGTTGTTCCATTTTATGTGTATGTAATTTTAATGTAAATAACCATTAAAGAAGTCTTTCTATCATGCAACTTCTGAATGTGCTATTAGTAAATAAGTCAAGTCCACAGAAAAGGTTGAAAATTAGAGGCATGAGTATGAGTTTACTGCTATATTTCACTAATTTTTGAACTTCAAAATTTTTCTCTGCACTGCTTAGTAACAAGGCAACTCATAACTCTCCCTTGATTATGCATACATGTATAGTTTGAGAAGGAAATCTATAATGTTGAAAATTGAAAAACCTGAACCAACAAAAGATTTCTTGGACATGTAGTTACAAAATTAACTAATACACTACATATCATTAATAATTTAATTGAATTGATGTATATGATAATAGTGCATTATTTTATTTTATTAAGTATGCATGGGATACCCAACTATTACCAAGGTGCTAAATACACACCCCATTTTAGGCATTTTAATCACACATGATATGAAGCATTTTCCCATAATGGCTTAATTGAGTTCAAACTAGTGTTGTAAAAACCGGTCCAGTCACTAACTTGTTCAAGGCAGTGGGTCAATGGGTTAGTGGTCAGACCAGTTAACCTAGTTTGACCCGATCTATATATAAAAAAATAAAATATATATAAAAATGTAACATCGCAATTCTCACTTCCTACATTTGCAAGTTACATAAAAATAAAAAAAGTAAAAAATTATGTCATTTAATTTTTTTTAAAAAAAATCCAAGCTCAGCTCAGCCCGGGTCAACTTGGTTCGATCACTCATTTTTGCTTGAATCGACCGATTTTAACTGGTTCAAATCGGGCTAACTGCATGCTCGATCTGTTGGGGAAACTAGCCTAGTTATGTAACCGAATCCCAGTCCAACTGGTTTGACCAATCTGTTCAAACCAGTTTTCACAACTATGATTCAAACATCAATTTGTTGTATATATACATTAAGTTCTATTGTCACACTATATGACTTAAAGCTTGCAATTAGTCCATAACAGACGTTTCTTTCGGATAGATGTTTCATAACATATTCATAATAGATAATTTGGATTTATAAAAAACAAATTTGGATTATCTATTTTAAATTTATTATAATTAACATGAGATTATTGCATAATAGATAATTTAGATGTTTTTTACCTATCTAAATTACTCATTCTAAATTCATTAAAATTGGCATGAGCATCCACGATAGATAATCCAGATTTATAAAAAACAATATCTAAATCACCCATTCAAAAAATCACTCAAGGGTATTTTTGGAGAAAAAATGCTGGACCTAAGTCATTGAGAGGCCCATAATGAAAGCACCTAACCCAACCAATCCCCCCCCAAAAAAACCCAATTTTGACGTTTCCAATTTCCATTCTTTTTTCCTCCTTCCACGTTTCCAGAATCATTGAGACGTTTCCCAAATCCTTCACACACACGTTGCTGAAACTATATATCTGAAACCCTCATTTCCCACTCCAAAAACCTCGTACAAAAACCACACAACGTTGGTTCTTTCGTTTTGTTCTGTTTTTTCTCTCTGATCATTCCAATGGCCAAAGAAGGACCCAACTGGGACGGGTTACTCAAATGGAGCATTGCTCACTCCGACGGAACTCGACCCACTCGCAATTTAAGGTTCAAAATTCAATTTTTACCCTTTTCGTTTTCTTCTTTTAATTCTCTTGAGTTGAAGTGGTGTTAGCCCTCTTTATCATGGTATAGGAGCATGTTTGGCTGATCTTCTTTAGAAGAAAAAAAAAAAATATAAAGAGAAAATTTAAAATAGGTTTTCTGAGTTTTTTTTTTGAACATTTTATGAAAGTTTTTTTTATTTTTTTCTTTGTATTTTTTCTGAAAAGTTTACCCAAACATGGCCTAGGATATTAAAACCATGGAATTTTCGTTTATGTTAGTTTTAGTTGGAAAAAGCGTACCCATGTTTCAAAATTTAATTTTTTTAACGAAAAATATGTTTTCATTTCTCTTTCGTCAAAGATGTGTTAGCCCTCTTTATTATGGTCTAGGTTATAAAACGATGTAATTTTCGTTTTTGTTACTTTTAGTTGCTGGAAAAGGCATATCCATGTGTCAAAATTTAATTTTTGAATGAAAATGGTTTTTTTAGTTACATATATGAGTAAGGAATGTGGGGTTGCTAATCAGTGGATTAGGGTATGATTTTGTGATTTGTGGTTATCTATTTTTTTTGTTCTTTCAGGAGAAGATGTGGTTGAATTTGAATTAATAATATTAAGTCCTGAATTTATAAATTTATGATTGTATAGTGTTTTAGTTTCTTTCTCGGGGTTGTAGTTTCTGAAATGTGTACTGGTTTGAGAAATTTTAATGGTTGTTCAAAATGGAAAAAAGTGTATTGTAAATGAGTTTGGAGGGTAGAGTTAATAATATTCACTGGTTATGATTTGATTTTGTAATGCTGTAGTTAAGCAGTATACAAATGTTTCGGTTTTTGGTAGTTTTAGTTGCTAAAAATTGTATACCCATTGGTGAAAAGTTTAATTTTTGAAAAATGCTTATTTTAATTAGGAGAATGAAACCAATACAGTGGACTTGGTTTTGATTTTATGATTTTTATGATTTGTAGTGAGGAGGATAGGAAATGGTTTATGGAAGCGATGCAAGCTCAAACCATTGATGTTGTGAAACGTATGAAAGAGATCACACTAGTGATGCAAACTCCAGAACAAGTCTTAAAAGACCAAGGAGTAACCCCAGAAGACATTGAAGGTATTCAACATCTACCAAATTGCAAGACTAGTTAAAAATATTCTGCCTTTTATTGAGTTAATGATGGGTTTTGTTAACTTTTCATTCTAACTTGGTGGAATTCTAACTTGAAATTTTTTGACAGATATGTTGGAAGAGTTGCAAGAACATGTTGAGTCAATTGACATGGCCAATGGTGAGTTTCAAGGACTTTGAATGGTTATAACCTTCATTTTTGTTGAAGAGTATAGGGATATTAATTATCATGGTTTTAAACTGGGTTATGAATTATGATTGTGATCACGGTGGACATTGTGACTATTGTGATGAAAATTGCAATTGTTATGGCAATGAAATATATGTTTGCACTGAATATAAGAGAGTTTTACACTTATTTTAACTATTGGCATTGGCATATCTTTTATTTATAAGATAATTTACTACAAGATATTATAAATATAAATTTTCTTTCTTTTTAATATTCTGCATTAGTTTTATCTCAAACTATGTTTCCAACTCAATTTTTAATCTCCTATCTAAAATTTCTGTAATTTCCCCATTCCTACCTTACAATATAATCTCTTCCTCCCCTAAATGTTCACATTCCAGTTCCCCTCCTTTCCCCCCTATTCATACCACCTCACCTTTCTCCAATCTTTAACACATCATGCATTATGCAGCCTCCGAACGCACCACCATTAGGTGTCTGGTTCCCTCCTCAACCCCCAACAGTCCATGTACTGCATTATGGTTTCATTGCTGTCACGTTCTGGTTGCTTGTGGCATTTGATGTTATTGAAATTCGCACTGCAATTGCAGGTTGATGTGATAATGGGAAGCTTTGCAGCCACACTATTATTGTGGCCTCGATTCTGGTTGTGGACTGCAATTTATAACCATGCTAATTATGTTAATCAAGAACTTAGTTTTCATGCTTTAGCTTGTTTTATTGTGGCTTCTTATGTGGTAGTAGATAATGATTCAATTCTTCGTGTAATTCCTTAGTGCTGTCCCTATTATTTGCTGGATGATGAAGTGTCTTAAAATTTGGGCATTGTTGTAGGGGTCAATGTCGAATGGATAGTATTAACTTGTTTCGAATTAGTATGATTTTGAATAAAACAAGTAAACAATGCATCAGTTTATTTGTTCTGGCTTCAATGATTAAGATGTTTTTAGTAGTCATGCTTTTTCTGATAATTGTTGACTTATAACCTTCCTTAATATTCTAATAGTTTTTGTTCTCTTATTATTTTTCTTGTGATCATCGCAATAGTCCACATTGTTCACCTTTTGAGAACTACTTTCACCTGTATTTTTCTTTTTGGGAATAATCTTCGATTAGTGGGTTGGTTCATCTTCTTGGTTACTTCACATTTCTTGGTATTACTTGTTTTCAGATCTCCATTCAATTGGTGGGTTGGTTCCTCTTCTTGGTTACCTGAAGAATTCTCATGCTAACATTCGAGCGAAGGCTGCTGATGTTGTAACCACAATAGTCCAGAATAACCCTCGAAGTCAGCAACTTGTTATGGAAGCAAATGGCTTTGAACCTCTTATTTCGAATTTCAGTTCCGACCCTGATGTGACTGTTAGAACTAAAGCACTTGGTGCAATATCTTGTATGTATCATTATACTTTGGATTTATGTTTTGTATCCTGTGGTTGGAATGGTACTGATTTTTCTATTTTGTGAACAACTTGGCAGCACTTATTCGGCACAACAAACCTGGCATCACTGCGTTTCGTTTGGCAAATGGGTATGCAGCTTTGAAGGATGCATTAACCTCTGAAAATGTGAGGTTTCAAAGGTAATTAATTAAGGTTTCTCTCAAAAGCTTCCAACTGTGTCATATACGAGGAATTTGTAACATAGATTATGTAGTTTAATTACAAATTGTTCATCTTTATATGATGGTATGTCTACTTGTTCAACAATAGACTTTTGAACCCTCATTACTAGATGGCTAAAACTGAATCCTATCTCTGGTTAATTTTACTTTCTGTCAGGAAAGCTCTCAACTTGATTCATTACCTCTTGCATGAGAATAATTCAGACTGCAACATTGTGAATGAGCTCGGGTTTCCTCGAATGCTGATGCATCTCGCCTCAAGTGAAGATTCAGATGTCAGAGAAGCTGCCCTTCGGGGCCTTCTCGAGCTTGCTTGCAATACAAAAGATGGCAGTGGAGAAGATGATGAGAAAATGAAGCAACTTCTTCAAGAACGAATAAACAACATCAGTTTAATGTCAGCTGAGGACCTTGGTGTAGTCAGGGAGGAGAGGCAGCTTGTGGACTCCCTGTGGAGCACTCGCTTCAACGAGCCGTCTTCACTTCGAGAGAAAGGTCTTCTTGTGCTTCCTGGGGAAGATGCTCCCCCTCCAGATGTTGCCAGCAAAATTTTTGAGCCTCCTCTTAGATCTTCAACTGTGAATCCATCTTCCAAGAATGACTCAAAGAATGAAAAGAAAGAGACTCCTTTGCTTTTAGGATTAGGGCCACCACCTGCAGACTCTAACAACCAAGTTAGTTCAAATAGAGAAGGAGATGCTAATTCAGATGTTACTAGATGAAAGCTATGTTTCTTTGTATGCCTGTTTTCTAATTTCTATCACAATATAGTTTCTTTCTTTAATTTTTAATAGGCTATGTTTTTTTATTCTTCTTTTTGTCTCAATCAGAATCAATTTGTTTTCCATTGTGTTCTGGATGGTCTCATGGTGCGTGGCATTATAACTGGACTCCCATTGTAGGTTCTTCTGAATATATTGCAGCAGATGTTACATTCCCACTTACATGTATACAAGGTTCTACTTGTCCCCAAGATCCTTGTCACCAAAGTGATATTTTCATTGTTTATAATGATTATTGTCACTAATGTGATATTTTTCAGTCCTTGTTTGTAATAATCTCTCAAATTTGGTTATGCATGTCCAGTTGTATTTTTTGTATGGAGTTTAATTAATATGTACGTGTATTTTTTGTATGGAGTTTAATTAATATGTATGTTCAGTGTAAAATGATTTTATCAATTAATATTTTGTAAGTCATATGAATAACAATTGTGGTTGGATATCAGAATGAAACTCAACTCTTTTATACTGTTGATATACTACATAAACTCCAGTACTTTCAGGTCATGAGAGTATTCTATTTCAAGTCATGAGGAGTTTATGTAACATGATTGAAAAATATTTATATTTCAATCATTTCACATAAACTCCTGTACCACAATTGTTATTGTAAAAAAATTTAGAGTAAAAGAGGGTAAGTGTGTTTTAGATTTTTACAGAAAATTGTAATCATAGTAGAAATGTGAATAAGAAATCAGGGAGTGCTAAGAGGAACTGTCATAGTTTATTTTTAAAAGTTCGTATTCAGCCTAAAAAGCTTGTAGATTTAACGAATCGGTCAATGGTTGGAACACAAATATATATATATATATATATATATATATATATATATATATATTTTTAAAAAACAATTAAAAATTTATATTTTTTAAACTAACTAAATTATAATATATTATACTAAAAATTATATAATTATTTATAATAATCTAAACTATAAATATTTTCAATAATAAAAGCTTAAAACATCACAATTTACAATATAAAAAATCACAATATAAACACAAATTAATAGTCCAAAAAATAAATTTCTCTATTTGAACAGAATACAAGCCAAACTCGTAAGTTAACCAACTTAGTCCGTAAAACCTCTGAGTTTCAGGGATCCAACTCAAAAATTTTTTCTACAACTCTAATTATTAAAAAAAAGTCAAAACTTGCAAAGAATTGAAAATCCATGGACCACTCCACGTGGCCTGATTCAGATGAAACAATGGTGGTTGTAAATAAGTAAATCTCATGCATACACTGTGGAATGCTGATGTTGGGATTCTCAAAATTAAAAAAAAAAAAAATCTTATATTACTGTGATGCTTTTCCATTTATGGAAGTGTATTTTGTTGGTAGGGACAGTATTATTGAAAAGAGAATGCATCAAATTCATTAATTGAAGCTGTCAATTATTAATATAGGACAGATCCATGCGTTCCACCAGTCAATATTTGAAAATGGTAAATATTATTCACTTTTTTCATATAATATCATCTTTTTAAGCTGATTGACCCAAGTGGGTTTATTTTTTAAAAAAATTACCAGTATGGGTCTTTTTTGAAAAATATTACCAGCATGGTTCTGTTTTGGTAGTTGACTCGGTCAAACCGCAACTCTGAATTGCGGTTTCGTTGCCACGTCAACAACGTGATTACGTGTAAGCCAGCGTGAAAAAATCACTATGAAATCGCAAGTGGGAATTACGGTTTGACTGGTCTTTGACCAGCACCGCCTTATTGTCCAATGGGTAAAAAAACACAGCAAACGATGACTGTAAAACCGCAAGTCAGAGTTGCGGTTTTACTGGGGTTTAACCGGCCCCCCTTTTACCCGACGGTTGCAAAAAAAATAGAAATTTCTATTCACATAAAACCGCAAGTCGCATCTGCGGTTTGAATTAAATATTATTTTTACAGTAAATCGCAAGTGCGAATTGCGGTTTGTATTAAATATTAATTTTAATAAACCGCAGATCAGACTTGCGGTTTACGTGGAGTTGTTATTTAACCCGTCGCCCATAGAATTGCACACCAGTTCGACCCAGAGAACCGCACACGTAGTTGCACCCGACGTAAAACAAAGCTTTACGTTACAGTCCAGTTGTTCAGGTAAAAAACGTAATTTGTAAATTTTTTGTGTTTTTCAATATTTTTAAAAACAAATTGCTTTTTTAACTCTATTTTTTATGTTTAAATTTACTTTATTATTTATTTGTAGGTACATTTATGAATATTATGTCTGCTCCAATTGTCACCTTCATTTATAGTGAGGGAAGAATGTACGAAGGAGACGAAAGTGTTATTTTTGAAGGGAGTAGAAGAGCAATTAGAATTACACGTCCTATGAGTTTTACTTCATTAAAGAACAAAATTTAGGAAAAGTTAAAAATGCAATCAAATGAATTTATATCATCTGTAACTTGTAGATTTTTATTTTCTGGAAAATATGTGCCACTACAAATTGTTGATGATGAAGATATTGAAATTATGTTGAATGCTTTTGAACAAGAAAATAATGTTGATATAATAAAATTGTATGTTCAGAAATCATCAGTTGGTACTAGTTCAGACACTGCAGTAGACACTGGTATAATGAATTTTGACATAGTTGAAGTAGATGATGATGATGTTGTTGGTGAATCATGTGGTGAGGAAACATCTGACGAAGAAAATGATGTTTCAATTGATGGTAATTCATCTGATACTGATGACGATGAAACTCGTAATATGGAGTCATTGTCGGTAAGAAATGTGGAACAAGAGGAACAAGGTATGTTTAACAATAATTATTATTTTGTTTACGGTTTACTAGTTTAATTTGTTGAATAAGAGACACATGAATAAGAATATTGTTACAGTTGCAGAGCAACGTCCACCTTGGACTGATGCAGCTCATTATACACACATTAATTGGTTGCATCCTGATGAAGAAGATATTTTAGGCCAAGACTTGCATGAGTCATGGAATGTTGGAGATGCATTGTACAAAGGTCTACAGTTTGAGACAAAAGAAGATCTAGAAAATGCACTGATACAATATTCAATGCGAACACATCAAACGTATCATGTTGTCGAGTTAAAAAGTTCGAAATACATTATCAAATGTCCCAACTATAAAGATGGGTGCCCATTCTATATGAGGGCAATTTTGTCTCGAAAAACAGTCAATTGGACGGTTACTCAATGGGGTGGAGATCATCTATGTCTCAATCCGGCAGTCTCACAAGACCACAAAAAATTAAACTCAACTTTCATCAGTAACTTGATATCAGGTTTGCTTACCTGTCCATATATAACGTAATATTTAAATTAAATTATTATGATTTGTTATTAACTTTTTAATTTTTTTAGGAATGGTTGGTTCAGACCCATCTTTAAGAATTAATTTGATTCAGGAGAGAATTTGTAGTCAATATGGATACAAAATATCATACAGGAAAGCATGGAAAGCAAAACAAAAAGCAATTGTGCGTGTTTATGGGGACTGGGATGAATCATTCGCGACTCTTCCAACATTTTTGAAATTCATTGAAAGTAAATCGCCAGGTTTTTTCTATCAAATATGTCATGATGATCTTGTTGTTGGCAATCGAGGTTACCGTCAATACCAACAGTTTGAAAGAGTGTTTTGGATATTTAAGCAGTGTGCTGATGCCTTTAACTACTGTAAGCCATTGATATAGGTTGATGGAACACATTTATATGGAAAGTATCGTGGAACGTTGTTAATCGCAACCACACAAGATGGAAATAGCAATGTATTACCTTTAGCTTTTGCTGTGGTTGAAAGTGAAAACTCGTCCTCGTGGTCTTGGTTCCTATCCCACATACGACTGCATGTGACACAAAAACAAGGAATATGTCTAATTTCTGATCGACATGCTGGGATTAAGTCTGCTGTGCAAAATGAGGCATTAGGATGGCAACCACCATATACTTATCATAAGTATTGCATACGCCATATTGCAAGTAATTTCAACACCCGATTTAAAAATATGGATTGTGGAATCATTTTACACTTGTGGTTGAGAGAAAATAATTGTAATCATTTTACACTTGTGGAATGTGAGGTTGAGAGAAACAGATGATGATATGAGAGTATTCTATTTCATAAATCAGAAATACCCTCTTATTGTATGACTAACAAATCAGAAATAACCAAATTTGCTCTAAAAACAAAAAACATTCATCCAAGAATGAAATAATAGTTTCGAAATGGAATGAATGTTTATATCATCCATGTCACCGCATCAAACTCAGGCCATGTCATATTTGTCATGCGCCCCAAATCATCACCATAAACTCCCACGCTATCATTAACATTTTTATTAACTTACATTTTTATTAACTTGAAAGTACAGGAGTTTATGTAGTATATCAACAGTATAAAAGAGTTGAGTTTCATTCTGATATCCAACCACAATTGTTATTTATATGACTTACAAAAGAGGTTATTGTAAAAAAATTGCTCAGAAATTTTATGAGAAACTAAGTTTGTTGAGTCAAATTGAATGAAACTCAACTCTTTTACTCTAAATTTTTTTACAATAATCCCCGTCGTCCCATAGAATTGCACACCAGTTCGACCCAGAGAACCGTACACGTAGTTGCATCCGACGTAAAACAAAGTTTTACGTTACAGTCCAGTTGTTCAGGTAAAAAACGTAATTTGTAATTTTTTTGTGTTTTTCAATATTTTTAAAAACAAATTTATGTTTAAATTTACTTTATTATTTATTTGTAGGTACATTTATGAATATTATGTCTGTTCCAATTGTCACCTTCATTTATAGTGATGGAAGAATGTACGAAGGAGACGAAAGTGTTATTTTTGAAGGGAGTAGAAGAGCAATTAGAATTACACTGACCACTTGTTTCTTCCCTCCGGGGACACCATATACGATAATGTCTCTCCAACTTCACCCTACAATAACAATAGAACGGAAAACATTAAAACCATAAAAATGTTATTGCAAAAATTAAAAAACAAATTGGATAAGTATAACAAATTTTACCAACAACTATGCTTTTGCATTTCTTGGGTCGATAAACATTTTGGTTTTGGCACGATACCAAACCATGTACTCAGAGTTGAGTGTCAGCTCTCCAACCTGAGTTCCAGTTTCTTCGACCCTAAATTGGTCTATGTTGTTCCATATTGCAATGGCAGGTTGCAACAACATAAGCCAATTTTCAGAACCTTTTCCTCGCATAGTCAACCCATGTAATTTTTTGGGCTGCAAAGGAGGACGGGGTATGAGTTGGCGCATCCCAAACTGCCGCATTACTCTATCTGGTTGATGCCATTCACAAATATTGAAACAAAGCAATGACACAACACATTTTCACGCGTTAACCCCTTCTAAACATATCGAGGGTAACTGTGCCAAAACTTCGTTTGGATATGACATCCAAATGACCTATATACAATAAGAAGTAGTTAGTACGTAAACAAAATTAACAAATAATAACATACATTTTCTTACATCATTTTGCTTCATTGTATCCAGTAAACGACGATGATGTTTTAAATTATCGGTGGCTCCAATGTGTCGGTTTCCCCATCGTAGCCACCTACGAAAATTATATAAATAATATTAAATATTATATAACTAACCGACAAATAATATTTTAAAATATAACTAACATTATACTCAATAAAAAAATTACCTTGATCCAATGGGTTTGTTTGGTTTGTATGGGGGTAATATAGTCAGTGTAACTTTTGGGAATCTTTCCCATGCCCATATCTGTATTAATAGGCATAAACCACCCATGGATTTTATTTTGTAGTTTGTTGCGACACATAGTTCTCTATGCAAAAAACCAAGTACAACAGCACCCCATGCATATGCACTGCCCTCACCAAAATCTCGCAACAATAACAAATATCTTAAAGATACTTTAGTACTAGACTTATCTACAAACAGGACACTACCAATGAGGCGTAAAATATATGCCCTAGTAAACCTCTGTAAATTTTCTTCATTATTTTCAAAATTTGCGATATCACCAAAATTATGAGTTAGCCAACTAACTCGAATAGAACTACCATCAATTTCATCGTTATTTGGTGAAACGCCAAGCAGTTCTTCACATAGTTCAACCCAATTAACATTGGTTGAAACTATGACAGGAATGCCAGTTACTCGTAAACCCAACAAAATTGCAACATCTTGAAGGGTGATAGTGCATTCTCCACATCTCATGTGGAAAGTATGAGTTTCCGGCCTCCACCGCTCAACAAATGCATTAATTAAACCTGCATTAATACGAAGAAAACTCATCTACGTACAATTTGAGGAGGAATTGACTCTTCTCCATTGTACGTGGGAACTGCATGTCTGATTAAGAGTATTCTTTCGTCCTCCCCATTCCATATATGTTGAGAAACGTGTTGATTTTGCATGTACAACACGTCATTCTCCACAGGTCCAGAATGAACACAATCAACAGAAGGGCGAGAAGAAGATGATGCCATGACAATTGCTACAATTTAATACAAAAGATTATGTTAACATAATACCCAAAATAATATATATCAAAATATAAAATTAATATATAACAAACAAATATTATATACGAAAACTAACCTCAATATTTAGAAATAATTTCCAAAAAATAAAAGCTTTATTTGATTATCACTATGTGGTCTCCAACTACGTGTGCGATTCTCTGCGGCGGAGGGGTGTGCTGTTCTGTGGGGTCAGGGGGTGAATTTATAGGAGTCGAACTCCACATAAACCGCAAGTCGCATCTACGGTTTATGTGGAAAATATTATTTAATGCAAACCGCAGTTCGTACTTGCGGTTTGTGTGCGTAAAAAACCGCGTCTCTTCCTCAATATCCGCACCCGTTCGTAAAAAACCGTCGGGTAAAGAGGGGGCCGGTTAAACCCCAGTCAAACCGCAACTCTGACTTGCGGTTTTACAGGGATCCTTTTTGCAACCGTCGGGTAAAGGGGGGGGGGGCGGTTAAACCCCAGTAAAACTGCAACTCTGACTTGCGATTTTACAAGCATCGTTTTCTGTGTTTTTTTATCCATTGGATAACAAGGCGGTGCTGGTCAAAGACCAGTCAAACTGCAATTCCCACTTGCGGTTTCATAGTCGTTTTTACACACTGGCTTCCACGTAATCATGTTGTTGACGTGGCAACGAAACCGCAATTCGGAGTTGCGATTTGACCGAGTCAACTACCAAAACAGACCTATGCTGGTAATATTTTTCAAAAGAGACCCATACTAGTAATTTTTTAAAAAAATAAACCCAGTTGGATCAATCAGCCCATCTTTTTACTAATATTTTTAGTTAATATTATTTTAATTTTTCATTTTAATATTAATCCTAGACATGCTCACTTTTATGTCATTATAGAAATCCACTCTCTCCTTTCCCAAACGTAGAACATGGAAATCCGCTTTCTGAGAGAAGCCAACCAACTACGAGGGACTATTCCCCTTCAACCTTATAGAGATATTGGAACTTTTTGATTTTGTCTTCTTCTGTCTTTAATTTTTCTATGTTATAAAAAAATAATAAAATATTAACTTATCTTTTAGTTTTTTAAAATAAAAATTGCAATAAATGAAATAAAAAATTTAAACTTATTTCTTTAATTGGTATTAAATAAAAAATTTAATTAAAAAAAGAAAAAACTAAATTATTTTTTCAATTTAACTAAATATCTTGTATTAAAAAATATTTTAATTATTTTTACTTAAAAGGATAAAGTTACTTGTTAAAAATTTAAATATATATTATGTGAAATATTTAAATTAATTAGTTTTACCAATTTTGGTAGCAAAATGAGTATTTATATTTATTCCCAAAATTTTACCTCACTGCTATCCCTAGACTTCATAAGATTTTTTTGGGGCAGAGGGGTAAGGGCATCAAGAGTGGTGGTCCAAAAATATTAGATAAAGTTTGAGGGATGTCAATGAAGTAAATTTTTGGGAGGATAAATGGTTAGGAGAGTGTAGTTTGAAGGATGAGTATAACCGTTTGGGTGTGAGTTTGGAGGAGGGGGTTATTTGCATGGGAAGAAGAGGTAATAATGGAGCTCCATACACTTTTGGAGTCGGTTGTGTTAAAAAAAAGGGTTAAGGATTGGTGGATTTAGATCATAGAAATATCAAGGTTGTATTCTGTTTCTTCAGCTTACATGTTCTTAACTCTACACAATAAGGATTAAGGAGTTCTTTAAGCAGGTCTGGGCGAAAGACGTGTCACCAAAAGTACAACACTTAGCTTATATATTAGAATGGATTGATTGCCAATAAAGTACAAAGGTGGATTGAAATTTTAAATTAACACCTCCCTCTATTTCAATTGACAACTACTATTACAATTTTTTTTTTCAAATTCTTAGGAATGAATTGGAAGCATCTAATTACCTCTTCATAGAATACATAATATCTTATTGGATTTGATAGAAAGTGTGTCATTAATGACAGACATCCATACTGTATTTTTTAATACAACACATGGTCATTATTATTAGTTTTTGGGTAGACAAATAAAACAACAATAAACTTGATCTTTGATCCAGTTTACTAAAATTTGACAAATATAAAAAACGCAAACACGATGGTGCTCAATGCAAAACATATATACATTTACACAAGAAGTAATTCAAACCACTCAACTAAATTCAGTGTGATTCAGCAAATTTAACAATACATTAAAATTATTATGCAAATTTTATTGCTCAATTTTAAAACATATCTTATACTGGTTGTACAAGGTAACCTTATCAATCCTCTGACAGAGCAGCAAACCTTATCAACAAGGTAAGTATCAGACAACACTGTCACAGAAACGTATTTGCTGTGATTATAGGAGATTCCTTACGTGAAAGGTACTTATGATAGTACATCAAAATCAAATAATTTTTATTAATGTAAATTATACTCTAGAATTAATTTTAACATATTGAAACATTATTAATAAAAGAGAAAAACATATCATCAGTATAAAACTTTTTTTACATTCACCGATGATAAACTCTTAATATAACTACACGGTTTTAAAAATCAGAGAAAGAGAAAAGAAAGTAAAAATTAAATTTGAAAAATACTAGTTAATGCAATAATGTATCGTGAAAGGCGACAAAAATAAAAAGATTATTTCACATTGACACGTAACAATTGAATAAATTAGAAAGAGACACGTAGGGTGAAATTTGTATAAATTTTATTTATGAAAGAAACGGTAGCTTGAAATTTGTATCAATTTATTGACAAATTCTACACGCAAGGTAATGAATTATGAAGGAAAAGTGGTTCAATTTTTCAATGTGAGAAAGAGAAGGTATGGGCTAATATTTTTTCTTAAATAATCCTTATGAGTAGAAAAACAGATGAATATGCAGTAATTTGGCGGCTGAAATCTGCCATCATAATTTGTAGGTGAATTTCACATTTTAAATTGATTTTTTATAATTCAGTCGGCACCTACCTTGCAATTTATCAGGTTACTGGGTATTAAAAAATTATTTTTTTTATTTGAAATGTCATTTTAAGTTATAGTAAAAACTTTAATATTATTTAATCATCTATAACAAGTTACACACCTGCACAACAATCAACATAAGAATGATATTATGCATCGAAAATATCAATATACTAATAAATAATAAATCTTAGATTATGTGTTTAAAATTTAGTGATATTTTTTTATATTGTAGTGTTGTACAAAACGAACTCTTTTTGTAGTTTTATTTTTTATTATTTTTCAATAATAATATTTTGATTTTATAAAAAAAAAATATAATCAAATATTATGATAAACATAATCTTAAAATTCAAATTTGAACTTTTTTAATTTTTTTCTTATCAAACATTTAATTTTTCTTTGTAATATTATTTTTTAACAAATATTATTTATGCATAGATTGGTAGATATTCGCAAGTAAACTAACTAAATTCATAAGTTTAGTGGACCAGCCTAAAAAACTATCATTTTTTAAATGAATTCAAATTTTTAAGACTTACAGTAGATTTTGAAATAACTGAACTCAATTATCCTTCACTAGTAAAGAAAACATGGAAAATAATAAAAGATGATGTTACATGCAAATGATAAAAAACATTAAGGAAAAATGCTATTAAATGAAACAGGAAGATTTTAAATTTACTCTTTGAGAAATTTGTTATAAAAGAGAATAGGGAATGTATTAGTTAATTTTTTTAGTTATTTAAACATATTATTATTATTATATGAATTTTATTTTACTCTAGTTAAATAAGAGTTTGACTCACTCAATTAGTTGATATACATGAATTGTTGTAAACGTCTCACATTATCTTTCATTCCTCAAGAAAGGTAAAAAAAACCTAATATAATGAAAGTTTGTAAATGTCATAATATTTGACACTTTTATTAATTTATGAAAATTATAAAATGCTTATATAAGAACTACACGGCACAACCAAGATCTTGGTTCGCTCCAAAAATTAATTAATGCGTGGAATACGTGATTAAGACTAGCTACCTCCGTTTATAAAAGTAACTTTTTTTTTTTTACTTTTTATATTTAATTAATCAATCTACCTAAATCATTTCACATCTTCATAAAAGAAAGAGTATATTTATTACAAATTAACTAAAAACATTTAAAAAAATAGTCAATGAATAAGACAACTTTAAACATTCATGATATATAACAAACATAACAAATTTATCTAAGGATTCTTAATTATTTTTTAGGTTCTACACTTTTCCTTTCACATAGTTTACTTTATTTGTTTTTAATTTGAAAAAAAATTATTATGAATTCAAATTGGTACTATATATTTAACTTAAAAATAGGATCTTAGCAAATTTTGGTAAAGAACTAATTCTTTATCTTAGATATTTATTTAACTTCCCAAAAGAGAATCTTGAGAAAGACAAGTTTTAAGTTTAAGAATTATATTAAAATCTCTATTAAAGTTGCTCTAAAAAATCATAAAAATACCAAACAAAAACTTTAAAATTATGTTTTATTTTCAGTAACAAGCTTTAACAAGGAGTCAACCACCACCATTTTTTATCTAGTAGCTATATATAATATAGTTAAAAGCTACTATAGCCATTTAATATTTTATTTCCCACTTCTCATCTGCACAACAAGAAAACATCAACTCAAGAGATGAGAACCATTTCTACTATGTGTTGCAATTTTCACTTGATTCTTCTAATTGCTCTTGCTCTTTTCCTACGGATTTCATCTCAGCATGGTTCCAAGGTAGAAGTGCTTCCTGGCTTTGAAGGCCCTCTTCCTTTTGAACTTGAAACTGGGTAAGCAACACCACTTTCACTCTTTTGGTTTCATTTGTTATTGAATTTTAATTTGGTTAAGTTGAAGCAACCACAGGTATGTGGGATTGGGAGAAACAGATGATGATTTGCAAGTGTTCTATTACTTTGTTAAGTCAGAGAATGACCCTCAAAAGGACCCTCTTATGCTTTGGCTCACTGGTGGTCCTGGTTGCACTTCATTTTCTGCTCTTGCCTTTCAAATTGGTATTTTTTCTCTGTTAATTTATACTATTAATAAAGAGAATTTCTCTTTTGATATCAATTTTTTTAAATATTTATTCTACTATTATGTCTATGTGAAAATTAAAAAATAAACTATTTTATTATAGGATAAATACAACCTCTTCCTTGTCAAATGTAAATTTTATCACTAGATTATAAACATAAGAACAAAATTACTTTAAAACATTTATATCCAACCTACTTAATTGTCCTACTAGCTGTAGTCTATATGCATAATGAATAATCTATAATATTATATTTTATATTATTTATACTATTAATAAAGACAATTATAACTTTTTATGTCTACTTTTCAAAATACCTATTTTGTTAAAAGAGAGATTTGAATGCACGACCTCTCTCTTCCTATATATAAACTTTGTCAGTAGATCAACTTTATAACTTTGAAAAAAAAACTACTTTAAAAATATTTATATCAAACATAATATATATTATATATGGGACTAAGATCTTTTAATGTCCATATTTTATGACTATTACCTTTCTATTATGACTTTTCTCACTCTCGCAAATACAACTTATCCTATATTAATATATGCATCTCTTTACAAGTTCTACATTTCTTTCTTAAACAACATTAGTATATGTATACTTTTCATCATAAATCTTTTTAATAAATATGCAAATACACATGTGTGACAATATTTTGAGTTGTATTCAAACTCTCTCCTCTTTTCATTTTTTCAAATTCATTGCAAATTTGACATATTTGTTGATGATCTAACATGTTTCTATCATATTATCATAAAAAATATAAAAATTAACAAATATATTTTAAAATATACTAAAATAAAATTATTATACGCAAAATGACATAGTCAATTATTTATATTCTATCATGTTATTACAAAACATATTAAATTAAAACCCTAAAATTGTTATAACATATCAAAATAAAAATTACACATGTGTGACTACACTTGTGTTTTCGCTAGTATTATACAATGATAATAAGACCTTTTGGTGTCTACATTTTATGATTGTTTTACTCTTCTAAACATTTTATGACTTCTCCCACTTTCATAAATATAAGTTTTGTGAATAGATGTATATCATTGATCATTAATATTTTCAATCAAAATGCAAATACATAGGCAAAACAATATTTTGAATTTTATTTAAATTCTTTTCTCTCCTTATTTTCTCAAATTCATTGCAAATCTTTCATAATCATTGATGATCTGATATGTTTCTAATTATGATAAACAAGGAAATATACAAATTAGCAAAATATATTCTATATTTTATACACAAAACAACACAATAAATTATTTATATTCTATCATTTTATTACAAAATATATTAAATTAAAACCTTAAAATTATTATAATATATCAAAATATAAATACGAATACATAGACATAGCAACATCCGTGACTATGTTTTCACTAGTTCCTATAATAACAAGAATTGAATTTGGATTTTATTACTATACCATTCCATTTTAGACTTGTTTGTATAATTTTTTTCTAATTTAATAATAAACACAAATTCAACGGTTTTAAAAATTAAGGATATAATACTTTGATTTAAAAATTAGGAGAAACAATGTCACAAATTAGAAAAATTAAGGACGTAAAATGTAATTATGCTGATAAAAATGTATCAAGTTAAGCTACGTTTTGCTAAGTCTAACTTTGGTTTTGATTAAAATTATATGTCTGACTCTAGTATATTTATCCGTCAAAAGCCTTTTTTAAGGGCTTGAGTCTCTAACCTACATAAAAACACTCATCTTAACACCGAAATAAAGATAAAAATATGTATGTTAAGATTTATAAGATGAAATTTAACTTATATAGATATTCATTCAATACCAATACAAACGAAAACTAAAAGATAAAGACCCTTATAGAAACTAGAGGTAACCTCTAGTAATATAATATTCTTAATAACTTATTTAAAAAATATTTTACAATAGCACATTTAATTAAGATAACTTATTTTTCAATAAACTTAATTATTAGCTTTAGTTTGACTCTTTATAGAAACTAACATGATTAACATTTAAAAACATAAATAAATGGGATTTTAATGTATTATAATAGAATTTTTAATATATAATAATAAAAATAATACTTAGGGATCAGTATGGGATCCATTTCGCGGATCTCACAACTCGTATAGAATTTGAACCTTTTTTTTTGAAAAACTATAATTGTAGGAAAAATTGAATCTGATTCGTGATGTCGTGAACTTCGTAGGTTAAATTAGTTTGTGTTAATATTGACACTTGTTTGTTCTAAATTGTGATATTTTAGATTTTTAATATTGAAATATTTAGAGTTTAACACCCATACACTTTCGGTGTAAAAGAGTTTTACTTTGACGGTTAACCACAATCTTTGATTTAAATGACTTTTAAAGTAGTAATTGGTAAAGTTGACAAATTTATCATATATAAAATGCTATGATTAACTGCCAGTGTAAAATTTTTTACACTAATAATATATAAGTGTTTTTCTCAAACATTTAATGTTTTAGATTATTATAAATGATGATAAAATTTTTATTAATAAAGTTTAGTTAGTTTTAAAAAGTATTTTTTTTTTAATTTTTGTAAAATATGTGTGGGCTCGTGAACTAGTGTGTTAAGTCCTCATGAATTTTTCCAACCATAATCAGACTCTAAAAAAATCCATTTATTTGATGGATTGGATTTATTCGACTTATTTAAAATACAAACTTCACGAGTCGTCCTTAAACGGGCTGAACTAGTCCGTCTACCACTGATCTCACCCTATTAATTCTAATAATAAATATTTATTGATGATATTTTAAATAGGCTAGCTTGTTAGGCTTAAAAGACTTTTTAAATGGTCCTAAGCCTAACTTATTTAACTAAATAGACTTTATTAAAAGTCTTAGTACTTATTTGACAATAGTTTTATAAAACTGTTTTCAGTATTTTAGTATTTAAAAACTAAAAAACTCGTTTGGGTGGTGTTTTCTAAAAACAGTTTTCGAAGACAGTTCTGGTTTTTTAGTTTTTAAAAACTAAAAAACAGGAACAGGTAAAAGTAATTTTGCTTTTCAGTTTTATATTTTTGTTTTGAAAACTCAAAATACAATCAGAATATATTGTCTTATGCTTTTCATTAATGAAATTTTAATAAATATGAACAAGTTTTTTTATTTTTATATCTTCAAAACAGTTTTCAAATAATACTTACCAAACAAGTTTTTTTTTTCTTTTCTTTTCAAAAACAATTTTTAAAAATTATTCTTGAAAAATCTTTTCAAAAACTAAAAAACAAAACCAAACCAATCAAGCCTTTAGTTTGACATGTTTTCTGAAAACCTAATCTACCTTGAGTTGTACGTAAACTTGTTAAATGAGTCAACTTAAGCCTATTTATTTTTGTCCTATTGGGTCCAAAATGACCCATAAAGTTAAAGACTTTTTTATATACAACCTACCTTTTTTATTTCACCCCTACTTTTTTTAATTTTTTTTTTAAATATCCATTATACCCCTCTAACCCTAACCCTATCTTTAAATCCCCCTCTTTCTCCTTTTCCACCTACTTTCGCGACTTCCTCTCACCTACTTTTCCTTTCTTCTTCATTTTTTCCCCATTCCCTCGTCTGAGCAACCTCCCCCTCCTAAGCCACCACCAACCTTGCCACCTACAACCACCACCGATCTCGCCCATCCCCACTGCTGTTGTGCCAATAAACACTATCGCACCTCCTAGCCACTGCCACCCACTAAGTTCTTCGTCTGATCACTCTAAACCTTAAACCCTAAAAGAATTGTGACATTAGTCACATACCTGTGAAGAAAAGACAGAGGATAAACAACCCATTCCTGACACGTTTCAATCATAAAAACTTAGTATATTTGTTTTCATGCGTTGCAAAGGTTAATCTTCCAAAAACTATTTTAAGAATAGATTAAGACAGACATATCTTCATATGTGAAGGTGGAATAATTCTACACGTGAATTATTAGGATATATGTTAATTAATGTATATATGTATGCCTTTGTTATGTAAAAAACAGGGGAAATAATCTTCTTACCTTAATGCGTTTTTTAAAAAATTAACTTCGTTTTAAAAAATTGAATCAAGCTGAAGCTGATGTTCATAAGTAAAGTAAAAACATTTATATATTTTTAATTTTAACTATATAATGTGGCAGTATCTAAATTCTAAGTCAATTTATTATTTCTTAACAAATTTAAATACAATGTTATGTTATGTTTCAAATTTTATCATCAATTGGTGTAATGTAAATAGGTCCATTTGCTTTCAAGGATGAAGAGTATGATGGAAACTTACCAAATTTGATCTCGAGGCCAGAATCATGGACAAAGGTATAGACTTAAGAATTAAGAATGCATCTTCAACAACTTGAAATTGATTTTAAAGTTAATCTAAAATTTATAAAGATAATTATCACTATTTATAATTTTATATTAAGCATGTGGTTGAAATATGTTTTGAGATAACTATACATATAATGATACATTGTATAATTTCATGATTCTTTTTAATATTTTCTTAGGATGATATTGTGCTATTAATGTTAATTAATGTTTTTTTTAGGCATGTAGCATTATTTTTGTAGATTTGCCATTTGGAACTGGCTTCTCATATGCAAAAAATGTCACTGCTCAACGAAGTGATTCGAAATTAGTTCATCATACCCATCAATTTCTTAGAAAGGTAAAAATAAGTTGCATGTGTTCATGTCACTCTTATCTTGCATATTTTGTGCAACTATAAACTTTTCTTTTCCCCTCATAACCCTTCTTAAAATAAGCTATTTCAATTTTAATCATTTTATTATTAAGTTGCAATTTTTATTTGGTAATATCTGTAGTGGCTAATTGATCACCCAGAATTTCTTTCAAATGAATTTTACATGGGAGCTGATTCATATTCTGGCATTCCTGCTCCTGCTATTGTTCAAGAAATTTCAAATGGTAAGAAATTTCAAATGGCTTAATTTCAATTTACAATAACAATGTGGCAAAAAATTATATTAATATATCATTTTAATTAATATTAATTCTTACCCCAATATATTAATTATTTGAATACTGTCTTGGTCTATAGAAGATAGAAAAAACAGAAATTCCAATGATCGGATGTATTTGCCTAATTTACTCACTCATTATAACTAAATCAATTGACTAGTTACCTCTTTATATTCCTTACTAACTAGTTAGCTTGTTTTGTCTCCTTAGAAACAAAGTAATTAGAAAAAATAAAATAAACCAATTTGGCACACTAGTTTTTACTGCTATTTTTGCAAAATTTGAGTCTTTTAAAAAATCATTAGGGTGCATGAGACATTAACCACTAGAAGATTTCGGCTACTAGACTTTCTGCCACATCATAAGTGAGCTTTAACACCCTTACTTAACCTAAAACCTTAAGGTTGAGGCATGATATTTATGGATGTCATGGTGTCATTCGATCATACTTGAACTCCACAATCTTCCCCTCAAGTGTGAATTTACTCCACATGAGAGTCTTCCCTAACTCCTCCCAGACGACACTACTTCTTGGGGGTTCATTAACAACTAAGAGGAGATATCAATAACTGGACTTGAATTACCTCATAAGCGAGTGTTGATTTCACTCCTTAATCCAAAACCTTAAAGCAACAGGACTATTTATATAGTGCTTAATCACTTAACTCCACAAAAATAATTCAAGGGTCATGATATAGGTTCAATTACAATTGGATTATTTGTTGTACATGATAAAAACAAACACATATATGTACAAGATATAAAGTACCTTAGTTGGTTAAGGAAAAGAGGTAGGAAAAAGGTTGCAAACTAAATTCTTATTGTTAACAAAAGTTAACATTACTAAAATACTCATTTCACCTATAAAAAAACACATGTATACTAATAGTATAGGTAAATTTATTTTGGTTAGTAAGTGAACAATACAACTTACAATTTGATTTGGCAAATTTTTCCCTTTCTCCATTTTATTAATTTTTATACAATGGTTTCTCATTAATTTATACCTTAATGGTAACATATAGAATAATTTATGATGCTTTTAATGTAAACACATTGCGCCATAAATCATTTTGTTTTGTCCTGCATTTCTTTATTTTTAAACCATGAATTTTAATCTTACATGCTTTTTAAGACTAAACAATATGATGTAATATAGTAGATTATGAACTTAAAAAATCATTAAATATATTAACCTTAGAAAACCATTAAATATAATATTACAAAAATTAAAGACACTTTGTTTTAAAGCTATATAAGTTAGATAATGTTATAATAACAATAATAATAAGCAGAGTTATAAGGTTGATTTTGTAGTAGATGGAAAAAGAGATGTCGTGAACTTAAATTCTTCTCCTGAAAAAAATTAACAAATTAATAACTAATATTTGATCAATAAAAAAAAGCAATAATAACAAGCTTATAACATATACATATTTATTCATATAAAACTTCTTATTCTTAAATTTCCTTGATTAACAGGAAATGAAATAGGTCTTCAACCACAAATAAATCTCCAGGTTTACAATTATTTTCTCTATGCTTTTTACTAAAAATCACAAGAAAAGAAAAAGAAAAATCAAGAGAGTGGGTTATTTCCAAAACTGTAAAACATTCAAGCAAGCCTCTTACTAATTTTGATGCTTAATTAATTGATCTTTACAAATCTTCAGGGCTATCTGCTAGGGAACCCTGTGACAACAAGAAAAGAAGTAAATGATAGAGTCCAATATACTCATGGAATGGGACTTATTTCTGATGAACTCTATGCGGTAATCAATAGCAGTATTTTTTCTTCTTTAATAAGGCTAATAAAGTTTTTGTAGATTACTAATAAGGTTGGAAAGTTTCTTTTAGCAACTTATTTGCTATTCCCATTTATATAATACTTAAAATAATCTAAAAAACTTCAACATATCCTATTTTGTGATTTATAGGGTGTATATTCTAGAAAATACATTTTAAGGTATTTTAGACTAGTTGATCCAAAATATTTTAAATTGTATATTCTAAATCAATTAATCTGAAATACATTATGTTAATTACGAATCAGGTGATTCAGAAGTGTAAGAACACTTGTTCATTCTTATTTTAGATAGGTACATTTAAAATTGTACAAAATTAGCATTTCGGATTGACTCGTTCAAAAGTTATATCATATTCATATTTGGATCAATTAATCCGGAATATTAATTATTTTATGTTCCATATTGGTTGATTTAGAATACAATTGGACATGCCCTATTGGTGCATTCTAGATCACCTAATACAAAATTATCATAATTTATTTCAGATCAACTGATTTAGAATTACATCTTAAGGATTTCAGATTAATTGATTCAAAACACCATAAAATTCATATTCTAGATTAGTTAATCTCGAATATACACCTAAATGTAGGTTAAAACAAAATAAGAGTATATTGGAATTTTTCTTATTATATTAAATGTTGTAAGGTGCGAATAGAAAATGAATAGATGCTAAAAAAAAAAACTTGTATTTAAATTTTGCATGAAAAGATTTGGGTATCATTTATATTTTTAGTGTAGTCGTATAAAAAAATTGGGTTGGATTTGCTAAAATTGAGGTAATGAAATATTTTATTACTTTTCATTACAAATTATTCAAAAGATATATAATTCTATTACTGATAATCTAGTAATATTTGATCACATTTCTTTATTTATAAAACTTTTAAAGTATCAACGAGTAAAGTTAATACCCTTATCATAGATAAAAAATTGTAATTAAATATTAATATAAAACTTTTTATACTAACTGTGTATAAATTAAATTCTTTATGTATAATAACATTATCATGTTTTGTATTTTGGATTCACATTATCTACTAGCTACAACAATCTTATCATATGTATTTTGAAATCATATTATGTATTGTTGTTCTGTTTTTCTTGTCCTGTAGTTATGTGTATAAAAAACAACCTTTATGTACAATTTTTTTAAAAGAAAATTAAGGTTAGTGATTTTTTGTCATCTAACAGTCATTGCAAAGAAATTGTAAAGGAGAGTATATCAATGTAGATTCCAGAAATAAATTATGTTTAAGAGATCTCAACTACTATGATGAGGTAAGTAATGACTATCTTTTTATTATTTTAGAATTTGATTAGTATGTAAAAGTGTAAAAGAATTTTATATTTAAGTTTAATTACACTTCTTTATTTATATAATTTTTAAAGATTAATCATTAAAGTCAATAAAATTACTATAAAAGGTTGTGATTAAATGATTAATTAAAAGTTTTTTATGATAATCTATTTAATTTACTCTTGAGTTTATTCACCATAATAATAAATAACATTTCTCATGTTTAGTGCATTTCAACACTTTATTTGGAGAACATTTTGAATCGCTTTTGCCCAGAGGTAGTAGTGACACCTAAGAAACATGAAGCTCTCTATAGAAGATCTTTGACTCAGAAGTTTAACACCACCATTAATTCTAATGCCATAGTTCCAGACAGAAGATGCAAAATAGTAATTCTTATGCACCTTGTATATACACTTTCACATTTTCTTATCTACATTGTTTCAAATTTGATTTTGCTGTTTTTTTTTTTATTGTAGAATTTTGCATTTTTTCTTGCCACTCAATGGGCCAATCATGAAAGTGCTCGCAAGTCACTGCATATTCGAGAGGTTTGAGATAATATATAGTTCATTATGTTTGTTATGTTTAATAGATTGAAATAATATAGTTTAAGTTTTTATAAAATATGCAAAATATTAATTTTATTTTTAAGAATTTTGTGTTAATTTGGCCTTCTAATTTTTTTATAGTCATGTACTATAAAAAAGGACAGTCAACTCAAGAAGTGTGGAATCCATAACAGAAAAAAAGAAGAAGAAAGATATCAGAGGAATAATAGAAAAACATTAAAACAAAAGGTTTCAAATAACGACACAATAGAAAAACCATTAAATAAAAGACAACAGAAACATCTACATGTGTAGATTGAACCGTCAAAACCCTTAAATAATATTCAAATCTATTATTCTAGGTCATTTGCAACTAACGTAAATGGTAACTTGATATGACAAATAAATATAATTATACCCATTGTTTAATATGACATTGTTTAATTAGAACATTATAACATGTTTCTTGATTGGTAATATTAGAATCCAATTAGTTTTTTTTTTTATAGGTCAAATATTATTATTATTATTATTATTATTATTATTATTATTAGTTTTTTGACTGTGAAAATCGAAACCACAATCTTTATAAAATCCAGTTAGTTAGTAACAACAGTTTCAAATGAATTAGCATTTATAATCATTTCAACTTATCTTTGTTGACGTATCAAATAAGACTTTATTCAACGTCAGTGAATCAACAATTCCATATTATTAAGATGGTATATATATTCCCATTTCTCAAATTACAATTTCACAGGAGTAATAAATTAGGAGTTACAAAATATATTTAATTTTAAAAGGACTAAATTGATATAAAAATAATTTAAAAAATAAAATTAATATTTTGCATATTTTCTAGAACCTTAAAACATAATTTATCAAAAAAATAATTGAGTCTATGCTCAGAGATTGACAAAAGAAAGCATCAACATTCATATATCAATTTGCTTAGCATAATTATCTACCACAGGGAACTATAAGCAAATGGGAGCGATGTTACAAAACTGATTTTGAGTATCAAATCTCTAGTAGCTTTGAGTTTCATGTAAATCTCAGTGCAAAAGGATATCGTGCTTTAATATACAGGTGAAGATTTTCACATCTAAGATTTTATTTTATGTTTAAAGATTTCATGAACTTTTTTGTTACTGTAAATAGTGTGTGTTTTTAATATATGTTTTGGTTTTTTAAAGATCTTCTAATTTAGTTCTTTTATTTTTTTTATTTGGTTTTACTCCTAATTTTCAAGAAATGTTAATCTATACATAACAATAACATTAGTAGTTTATGATTTTTTTTAGATAAACTATGTTTTTAATTACTAATAAATTTGTTTGATATTACAAATTGTTTTAAAAAGATGACAAAGCTGCAAAAGTTGCTTAATATATTCTTGTTTGAAAACTAAAAATTAAAAAGAAAATTGTTGTTTGTCAATAGGTATAATTAAAACCAAACAAAAAATATTAAAAGGACTAAGAATCTTTAAATGATAAAAAAAAAACACCATTTTTCAGGACAAAAACTTATTTAAGTTTTTTTTTTTTTTTTTTTTTTAAAAATACTTTTGTTTTCACATGTTCAATTTTTCTTTTAACCTTCACAAGGTTGTTTTCAACTAGTGGATTTCTCATGACAATTAGTGTTTTGTTAACAGTGGAGATCATGATGCAGTTGTTCCTTTCAATTCAACTGAAACATGGATTAGGGCTCTAAACTACTCCATTGTGGAAGATTGGAGGCCATGGTTTCTAGAAAACTATGTTGCTGGGTAGGAATGAAATTTTAGTCTTGATATAATAAATGTTTAGCAATTTTACATGCAAAACCAAATAGAAGGTCATGCATAAAATTAGAACTTTACTCATATACTTGCATGTGTTTGTCCAAGTGGGATAAGTTTGGATCACTTTAAGCGTTTGGAATCATATTTTTGACTAAATTTATATAAGTTTAAATAAGTTTTGGATCCATTATAAATTAGAAAATTTTGTGTTAGATTCTCATAAATTTTTTCTTTGTTTCAAATCTCCAATAAACTTTTTATTTTGTTTTAGATCCTAAAGGACTTTAAATAGCACTTAAAATTTCTTTAAAATATTTTTCAAATTAATTTAGATATTGTTTGGACATAAAACAATCTTTGTCTAATTTGATGAGACATGTCTTACCTAGAAAATTATCTTTACTTGTATATATTTTTAAGGAAAAAAAATTAAAAAATGAGATATGTCTTATTCTAATTTTGTACTCATTGTAAATGGAGAAGAAATGGAGATATTTGAATCCTAATTTACCATTATTTTGTTTTAGAAGTTTTATTTTTCCTACCAATCACATGCATACAAATCTTTGTGAATAATTTGCCTTCTATGCAGATACACAAGGACATACTCGAATCAAATGACTTTTGCAACTGTGAGGGTAAGCTTCCGATTTTTAATTCACAAGTGCACATTTTATTTCTTTCTTTTTCTTCTTATTTAAGAAAAATACATTAGGAGTGCTTATGAATTTAAATCATTTCTTGGATCTATGAATCCAAATCGGTCAAAATTATCTATGAATCGATTGAGATGTAATAAGATCAAATCTGATCCAATATGATTAAATTTGATCATAGATAAATCAAATTATAAATTTGAACTTTGAAAATCTGAAGACTTTGAATCGATTTGTTCAATTTAAAATTTAATATTTTTATTATATATATTTATAAGAGTGAAAATATTAAATTTTCAACACAGCTAATGAGAAAGCATTTCAAGCATGACCCATTTATCCAATGTAGTCCACAATCCCATCTCAAGATCTCCTAGCGTGTCTATTTCATAATCCATTCCAATTTTCATTCATTTACTTACTCGTGATTTTTTAATCAATTAATCTTCAATTCTTTATGGCTTCATTTTTCTTCTTGACTTCACTGAATTGAGTGAGTTTTACAATGATGAAAATAAGGGGTTATAAAATTTTATTGTTTTTAATTTTTTAGGATGTACATTTTATCGTTTATATACTATTTTTTATGTAATTTTACTTTTATGTTATTTTGAAAAAACAATATACGTTTTATTTACAAACTTTTATATTTATTATTTTTTTTATATTTTATAAAAAACAAAATAACTCTAAAAAATCCTTTTTAAATACATAAATCCAATCCAATTTGTTCTTGATCAAATGATTATGTTTTTTTTCACATCTAATTCAATTAAATTTTATTAGATCAGATTTTATTTTACCTGGTATCTATTTCAATCTGATAGATGAAGACACCTAAAATTCATAATGTAGATAAATATTTGTCTCTTGTTGCATGATTTGTACAAATTATGACATTATAGTAATTAATTGTAGGGCGGAGCACATCTAACTTCTTACAATAGACCTGCGGAAAGTCTTGCCATGTTCACTAGGTGGATTGCTAATGTGCCTTTGTAACCAAACAACAATATTGATAAAAGTGGTACAATATATAATGTAGTCCCATTTCTAAATACTAAGAAATAAAGGAAGGTGCAATTACAAGATTTGAATGCTTCAGGAAGTACAAAGTGAGGATAATATGTTTTTGGTATATAATTTTTTTTTTATATTTATGATTTTGGTACACAAGCTTTTTGTTAATTAATCAAGATATATAATTTTTTCGTCCAATATTTTAATCCTTCTATTTATTTTAGCTATTAAGTAATGATGTGTCACTATATTTATTATTATTTTATGCGTAAACTATATTTTTGCCACATTAAATTTTTTCAAATTTATGGTTTTGATACACAATTTTTTTGTTGACTTGTCATACAAACATTTGAAAAAAAAAGATATATCTTGTAATAATATTTAAAAATTATTTTTTAAAGTTAATTAAAAAAGTAGTGTTGTGTTTAAAAAAAATTATGAAAGAAAAATTTAAAAATATGTTTATTATTATTATTGTTATTACTATTATTTTTATTGTAGTTTTTGGATGTAATAAGTTATAATAACACTGATTTTTTTTTTTATTTATGTAAAATCAGTGTTATTATTATAAGATAAAGGAAATGTAACATTTTTCTTTCAATAATCAAAGCTTACTTACAGCAGATGATTACTTATCAGCTATGAGCAGACGCTATACAGATAAAGGCTGCCACGTAGGATAGGAACAATGACTCAAACACACACCATACCTTATCTGCTTCCTATTATTAACTAATAATTAATTAATTATTAATAAAGTTTAATTAATATGTATTAATTGTATAAAATAATTTTTATATTAATATTTAATTGTAATTTTTTATTATGATCAAATTTACTATAATAATTATGATTAAATATTTATGTAAAATTTTTTATAACAGTAATTAACCTCTTATTAATAACTTTACTTTTTTTTTTTTTTTTTATCAAAACAAAGTTATTGCAGTCTCAGTTGTTATCGCTTCATTGATGGTCGCACTTCTAGAAAAAGGTCATCACTTGCAATGAAGAAATAACTGCACCACCCATTATACTGTGTTTGAAAAGTTATTTTTTAGTTCTATAAACAAGTTATTTTTTAAAAAATAAACTTTGTAATTTATAATTATTTTTAATGACTTATTTTTTCTTTTAAATATTTTCATTTTTTTTATATTATAAAAATATTTTTTATTTATCAATAAAATTAATTATTTTTCACTACTTTTTAAAAAAATTATTTAAATAAAAGTTAATTTTAATCACAATTGGTTATTGAAATAATCCAACTTTTCAGCTTTCAGAAACACCTTCTTAAGATTTTTCCTTCTTTGTAAAAATTAGAATTAATTTCATTTAGATAAATATAATTTTTTATTTAAGTAAGCTTGAAATTGTTTAAAAATAATTAATTTTATTTAGATAAGCACAGAATCTGTTTTTACATAATGAAAATTGTAACAATAACTGAAAATAAAATAAAAACCAGTTGAAAATAAGTACAAATGAATAATCTTCAGCTTTATAAAAATAAATTCTTTAATATACACCAACAATGGTATAATCAGAACATTGAAATCTAGGTTAAGCTAAAATAATCCTAGTTTATGTATGTGGCGATTTATATAAATAACTTAAACCATGAAAAACACTAAAATTGTAGTTTCAAAACAAACTCTCAATGGTTTTTAACAAATTTTACAGCAAAATATAAAAAAAAAATTCTATTATGCTTGAGATCATAGCAGTTGAGAGTGTCTGACCCAGTTTATTGAGCTGAGTGTGCGAATTATTATAAAAAAAAAAAGAAAAACCTTACCCCTCCACGTGTCCCAATCCAATCCATGCTTCTCCCCCTAATTTTTAATTTAATGTAATTATTTTAATTTATCTTTTGATACGTGCACTACAGAACAGAACAAGGTACGATCATTTCGTGTTCTAGGCATTGAAAAGACAAGATTTTTATTAAATTCAAGTTCAAATCCGTTTTGGGGTGCTATTGTTTCAGCAAGTTTGTCACATAGTCGATTAACATGAACAACAAGTTTGGAAGATTGGTGTCTTTGGTTTCTAAGAGGGGATTTTCCACCTCCACCTGCGTTCAAAAGGGTGGTTCTGAGGAAGGTTTGAAATCATTGAACCTCTGTTCTGCAATTAATCAGGCTCTCCACATTGCCTTGGACACTGATCCCCGGTGGGTTTCTTTTTTCTTTTTTTTTATCTATTTATTTAGTATTTATTTAAGAGATGTCTAGTGAGAGTGTTAGATGTGATAAGATTAAATTAAATCTTGCTCATTTATTCATGCACATATATGTTCACAGTTGTTTTAACTAATTTTAATTTTAACTATCCACTTCAATTATATGGTGTCATCTTTCACCTTGTGAGTCTCCTATAATTATTTATTTTTCTCTTATCCTATTCCTATATGTATAGACATACACACAACATGGAAAATCCATAGGATTGGCAAAGTTATGTAAGACCTCATTGCTTTCACATTCATACATAGGAGAACTATCTATTTAATAAGATAACTCTGTTCAATTCAGTGTTATTGATGGTGGATTGCGAGCACAGCACAATGCCAAAATTCTGCCATAAAAACATGCTACGATGCCTTATGGCGCCACCATGGCAAACATTCCTTCACAAATTGGCTATGGCGGTTGGAAAAAAGCCACCATGCTATGGTGCTATTGTAGCAGTTATTTAACAACATTGGTTCAAGTCCCTTTGTGTGTATTTATTTTTCTCTTATCCTATATCCCTATATGTAACACAACATGGAACATCCTAGGATTGACAACGTGATGTAAGATCTCTCTGTGTTCACATTCATACGTAGGGAAACTATCTATTTTAGCAGGATAATGCGTGTTCAATTCCCCTTTTGTGTATATTTATTTTTCTCTTATCCTATATGTATAGACATACTCACAACTAGGGATGGTATATAAACTCATACAGGTGGATAATTCCTAAACTCGCTCCAAAGCTGACGGAGAATCTCCGGTTTGACCAGGCACAAATACGACTATGTGAAATATCCGATTTGTTTAGTTGGGGATAGGGACGGGGATATACATACCCACCCCATACCCGTCCCCGTACCCGTTTCATCCCACTCTTATTTCAATGACTAAAATGTTAATTTTTCTTAAAAAAAAAAGTTTAACATTTAATTAACAAATTACAAACTTTGTATTTATTAGATAACTTTTGAATTAATATCATTTTATTCAAACAAATTATTTTTTACTAAAATATTATTATAATTTTTTTGCGGGTATGAAATGAGTATGTGTATACCCGATGGGGATGAGGACATAAATCTCATACTCGTTGGGTATGGGGATGAGGATGGGATGAGTTTTAGAAGGTAGGATGGGATGGGAATGTCATACCCATCCTCCCCTTCCCTATTGCCATGCCTACTCACAACATGGATTATCCATAGGATTGGTAGTGATGTATGGTCTCATTGCATTCACATTCATGTGTAGGAAAATGATTATTTAGCAGGATAACATGTGATAAATTCTCTTGAGCCACTGGCAGTCATATACTGTAGGTGAGATTAGTCTGAGACAGTGGGTTGGGAGATACTTATGTTATCTTACATAGAACATCTGGAAATTTTATTTCCTGAACTTGGTTTGTTGTTTTTGATTAATTACTGTTTCAAACTGTGTTCAGTTGTTGTCTTATGCTTTGGTTTTACCTTGTCCGCTGGAGTTTTTTTATTACAATTTACAAGTCACTGTAACTTATTCATCAAATGATATGGAAAATGTCCTCTAGTTTTTGCAATTTTGGTTTGTATCATTTGCATTGTTTCCCATTAGTCTGAAAGGCGGTTCAAAGTTCCAACTGTGAAATCACAAGAAAAAAATAGAAATCAGAGTGGGGAGAGAAACTGTGTTGTAATATGTAAATCATTTCAAGAAACATTCGGTTCCTTAAGTTTGTTATTTTGACTTTTATTTCAATATTTTTATGAAAAACTTGATCTTCACATTAGATAGCTTAGGGGCTTCGACTAAGGAAGTAGTTAGCAAGGTTCTATGTTGAGCATTCTATAGTGCAGGTTGCAAATAGTTGCTGGTAACTCCTGAGACTCAACGCCCTTGTGTAGAACATTTGAGATTTAATGGAATTATGAATTTCTGATATAAACCAAACTTTGTTCACAAAGGTTGCTGTTCGAGGCTTTGTATTTCAGCACCAGAATAAACAAACTCTATTCAAGTATTATTTTCATATTATATATCTCAATTGAGCCTTAACATGTTTCAAATATTGACAGACTGGATTTCTTTGTTAATTGTTACATGTCTCACTTTAAAGTTTTATCAGTTTTACTATTATGAGTTGTTTTTGAATAAAATAAGTATCCTGTACATCCTTATCTTCTCTTGTGCATCATTTCAGTTCCTATGTTTTTGGAGAGGATGTAAGTTTTGGCGGGGTATTTCGTTGCACAACTGGATTAGTAGACCAATTTGGTAAAAAGAGGGTCTTCAATACTCCTCTCTGTGAGCAGGTATATATTTTGAAGTATTTCATGTTGCCTCTGTGCTCTTTCTCTCATATAAATATATATAAAGATAAGAAGCACAACGAAAACTGATTCTAACATGTAGCAAATCATAAGAAAATTCTAGGAAGGACATCCAAGAGAAGAAGACAAAAGATCTTTTCTATCCATTAAAGGGGAAAGAAGCATATAAACAACATTTTCTAGAACAAGATCTGATGGAATATTCCTCTGAAATTGTATCCAAAATATTTTGTTGTGCATTTTACTGTATTTCTTCTTTGTATGCCAAGTATGTTTCTAATTACATCTGCTATCTGTATACCTTAGATTGACTTAAAAATTTATGCTGAAATGCTGCTCACAGGGTATTGTCGGTTTTGGCATTGGACTAGCTGCTATGGTGAGTCTCTGATGTTAAAATAACTCATAGCTTTACCATTAAGTGTGTGTTTGTTTCTTTGTTAGAAGTCTGTTGAACATGGTTTTCCCACTTTCCAAAGTAGAAAAGGAAGAGGAAGGATGTGGCTATGTTCAACAGAATGTAACTGAAAGCCAAACATGCACCAAGCCTTTCTACAGTCTGATATATTTAAGCTATTTTACATGTCAGGGAAACCGAGCTATAGCAGAAATCCAGTTTGCAGATTACATTTACCCTGCTTTTGACCAGGCAAGCTCCCTTCCCATGGCTTGCTTTAGTCAAAGCCTCTTTTGATGAGTAACTGACCAATTTTAGTTTCCAGATTGTCAATGAAGCTGCTAAATTCAGATACCGGAGTGGAAACCAATTTAATTGTGGTGGTAAATTTCTTTCACTTTTTTAGTATTGAAGTTTGGCTCATGTTTATCTTTGCATGTTGCATTAAATTTTTTATGCATTTTTATTATAGGTTTAACAATTAGAGCCCCTTATGGAGCTGTGGGCCATGGAGGGCATTACCACTCTCAGTCCCCTGAGGCTTTCTTCTGTCATGTTCCTGGTATCAAAGTATGGTTCTTTCATATGGACTTCAGTGTGTCAGTTAGAACCTTATTTTTCTATTCTTTTATTTCCTGTCCCTCTTTTTCAAATAGTGAAAGCCACCTACAATGTAGTGTTTGATAGGTCAATAGACTATAGAAATGTTCAAATTCTAAAACTAAGGTACTATGGCAAGGCATAAGTTGAAATCCATGTGCATCATAAATTCCTACTCATCCAATTAAGAAGATTATCAACGTCAAAGGGATGGTAATGACAGTAGATCATTTAAAAAAAGTTGTAGACAAGTTCTAAGATTGATATAACATCAGAAAAGAAGATGGAAGCTGTTAATGTATAAATATAATCTGTATGTTCCAGCTTAAGAGGGAGCATTAAATTAGTTTTCTAGAATTTTGGTATGAAGTAGAGTGATATACTTTACCAGTCAGGCCCAATAGAACCATAAGTCATGATCTTGCACTTTCCCTTATTGAATAACCTGAATTTTTGTGCATCATTCCTTTAACATTTATGTTCACAGATTCGGATAACATATTCTGAAATTTATGCAGTAAAAAAAAATATTCTGAAATTTTTTACCATCTTAGGATTTTATGAGAGAATTATGGTATATCACTCATTTCTTATATAGTAACAAAATTTCTTTGAACTTCTGTCTTTTTTACATAATTATGTTTTTCCCAAATGCCTCAATAGAGTTTCTTTATAGGTGGTCATCCCTCGAAGTCCACGAGAAGCAAAAGGGTTATTGCTATCTTGCATACGAGATCCGAATCCTATTGTATTTTTTGAACCAAAGGTTGTATTCTACAAAGATAACCTTAATGTGTTATGCACAACATGTCTGACTTGCAATTTTAATCATGTGATTCTTGGTTTCAGTGGCTTTATCGTTTGGCTGTTGAAGAAGTACCTGAGGATGATTACATGGTACCTTTATCTGAAGCTGAGGTATGCCACAAGTCACACTAAATAGAAGAAGGAATAGAAGTTCTGCATAACATTATTGACAACATTATTCTGTAAAACATATACTCTGATGAATATTGAAATATGTATTCAGGTAATTAGACAAGGAAGTGATATAACACTTGTTGGATGGGGAGCTCAACTATCTATAATGGAACAAGCTTGTCTTGATGCTGAAAAAGTAAGTGGCTTTTGCATTGAAACTTAAAGCTCTTAAAACATGTATTCTGCATCACACCATATTTTTTGTTTACTTTGGTTATGATGGGCAAGTGATACCGGAGAATTTCTCTTTATGCAACCTAATACAAATACAATTGGTATGTAGAGTCGTCTTTTCCATAAATAAAAGAACATGGTTAGGTTGGAATTTAATGATTAATATGTGTGATTGTGTTTAATATGGAAGGGAAACCAAAATGTTGGAAATTAGGACAAAAATAGAATTGGGACTTGCCATCATATAGCACAAAAAAATAATTTCTCACATTTAAATTATATGTAAAGTCAAGGTAGAATTTTATTAGCAAAAATAAATTCTAGTATTATACTTATCCAAAATATTATGGAATACTGAACCATGAAAAGTAATGGAAAAATAGGCAACAAATGATGAGTGCATTATTTGATTTTTATGTCAAGTCAATGAACATATCTCAAGGTGAAATTGTTTTTTAATGCAGCTAAGTAGGAGTGTAGGACATCAATTTGAATTGGGAGTATTAATTCTATATATTTCATAAATACACTTATTCACAGTAGGAGTGTCAATTTCTAATTTATGTCTTTACTCAAGAACAAAGTAGTTCTATTCTGTAAAAGATTGTTTGACATTTCAATTTCCCATTTCTGCAATGATATATTTTACCTGTATATAAGGAATTCATTCTTAAGTATTCGAGATTTTTATCTCTACTGAAATTCTAATGCTATTATGAGATTCTGCAGGAGGGAATTTCTTGTGAATTGATTGATTTGAAGACACTAATTCCTTGGGATAAGGAAACAGTAGAGGCTTCAGTTAATAAGACAGGAAAATTGCTTGTGAGTATACAGTTTGTAGAATAATACTGTAACCTGGTTTGGTTTCACCTTACATGATGCATTGAATGTACTTTGTAGGTTAGCCATGAAGCTCCTATAACTGGAGGTTTTGGTGCTGAAATCTCAGCTTCCATTGTTGAGCGTTGCTTCTCAAGGGTATGTGAAGCCATTTATAACTATTTCCACTTCCACCACATTGTGTCCACTATAATTAAATAGCCAAATAAGTATTCGATACATATCACGTGAAGACCTTCTAACATGGCATCACATACAAAATGAACTCTTTCTTTCTTTGTTTCTTTTCTGGGGGTGATGGCAGAAGACAGTTTTACAATTTGGTGTTATTAATTTGAATGATTTAGTACTATGTGCCTATATTTAAAAGGGAAAATTACATCAATACCCCTTAATATTTGTTGTAATAACACATGTACTGCTTCTTTTTTTTTACTAAACACAAGACTCCCCATTTTGATAACTCTGTTACAGTTATACCCCTTCCTGTACTAATAGCATAGGGGTGCATGTGTGATATGTTTAATTATAAAGGGTGGATAGGTAATTGTTTTAAAAGATGAGGAGGCACAAGTGTAATGAGATAATCAAAGTACGGAGGTTTCATGTTAGATAACAAAATGAGGAGGTACATATATAATTACATCACATCATAGGAGTGTCATTATAATTTGTTCTATTTAAAATAAAAATGGGTTTACAAGAGCATGCAAGTGTAAGCTTAGCCCATAGGAATATTCTTATCTGCATTTCTTTCTAATTCTACTACTATCAACAAAGGGTAATGTTCATTTTCAAAATCTCAAACTTTCAAGTAGAAATCTCAAAATCCACCACAGCCTAACTGAAAAACTAACCAACAACACTTTACCAGTGTCAAGAAATATAGCCACTAAAGGCTATAGAGCCTGTGATAAGAAACTTCTTAGCTAAAAGAAAAACCTAGAGCATCAAACCTTCAAAATGATTGTATCTCAAAAACACCAAAAAAATCTCCAGAGCAATAAAAGCTTGGTTTGGTTGTTGTTTAGAATTGAGAATGTAAAACTGTGCATATTTCTGATTCAACGAAACTTCAACATAATGGTTATATATGTATGCTTCCAAAACTAACCAATCCATGGCTTTGTGGTTATCTTTCTCTTTTATGGCAGTTAGAGGCCCCTGTAACAAGAATTTGTGGTCTGGACACTCCTTTTCCTTTGGTTTTTGAACCTTTCTACATGCCAACCAAAAACAAGGTAACTACTTTGTTTACCTGGATTTTTTGTGCTTTCTTATGTGTCATGTTTAAAAGCTGATTTACTGAAACAAGCTTGTCACTCTTTCAATGCAGATATTGGATGCAATTAAATCAACTGTGAACTACTAATCAGCATAGTCTTTATTTTTTGGCAATCATCAATACAGTCTTGATGCCATTGGGTGATGCATGTGTATATTGCACCATGGAGTTAGGACTTAGGAGGCTATCCAAAAATTAAATTTAACAAGATAAACAAAAGGGCATGTGCATGTAATACTGCTTTTATGATGCCCTTTGTACTGACAAACGTCAAATATTTGAAGGGGGTGATCCCATTAGTAAATTTCAAATAATAAATTGTAGTTTCTCTTTTAATTGTGAAGTTTTTTTTTTATCATCAACAAATGTTAGTTATTAGTATTTTGTTAGAATGTTAAGAGGAAATATTAGAACATGTGACATCTTCCTCTCCCTTTTTCCCTTCAACCACTAATTGTGAAGTTAATGAGTCAAATGTTTGGTCTCAGGTGTTTAAGATACTGTTTTCTACTTTTCTACGTCAATGAACGAACTAATAATTGGAGCTTTCATGTAATTGACCAATTTGATGTGATTTTTTTTTCCTTCATCCAAACATGCCATATCTTCAAAAAAAAAAATAAAAAATCCGTGTTTTGTCGTTTAACTTTTAGACGAATTTAGATTTGATTCCTATACTTTCAAATTGATAAATTTAGTGCTTCAACTTTTGAAAATATGTAAATTTGGTCTGTATTTCATCCTTATAGTCATAAAAAATAAACCACCACAAAATCTCAAATTTAAACAAGAGGGGCTAAATTCATAAATTTGAAATTAAAGAATGGACCAAAATTAAGTTTGGTTGAAAATTAAAGTATCCCAAACAAATTTTTCTCATTATTTAAAGTTCAATTTTTAATGTGTCTCCTTTAATCAAGTTATTCGTGCTTGAGTTATGGTAATGTATGGAGTAAAACATATTAGGAGGTAGTTAAAAAAAAGGTCCAACTTTTAACTTCCATAATCTTAGGGTTTGATTGATTTGATTTTTTTTTTTAGTTTTTGAAAAGAGTTTTCAAGAATAATTTTCAAAAATTATTTTTGGGAAAAAAAAAAAAATTGTTTGACAAGTGTTATTTGAAAACTGTTTTGAAGATGTAAAAATGAAAGAACTTGTTCATATTTAAAAACTAAAAAACCAGAACTATTTTCAGAAAACATTACCCAAATGAGTTTTTTAGTTTTTAAATACTAAAATATTGAAAACAGTCTTATAAATCTGTTGCCTAACAAGAACTTAATGTATTGCATCCATCCTTAAAACAATGTAAAGATTTTTTCCCTTGCATCTCTTTATTTTTTTCCCTGCTTCTCCATAGTCTTGCAAAAAGACAAAAAGTGCCCTTAGGTTAAAAATGTATAAGGTAAAAATTCTCCTCTTCTTCATGCTTCTAGTCTCCTCTTCCTTCTTCTGTTCCTTGGAACTGCAACAATGTCACTGTTTATTTATTCTTCATCTCTTGATTTTTGCATTTTATCTTCTCCAACTTAATCTGAACTCTCTTTTGCATCTTGCTTCATCTCCCTGACATAGTTGGTAAGTGTTTGCCTACTTTTATTTTGCTTTTTGCAGTTAATGCAGACTCAGTGAAATTAAAAAATATTGAGGTATTTTACAAAGGGAATTTTTGCCAGATTGACATGAGAGAGGAATTACTGTTTAAGGTTTAAATTGATGATAGACGAGCATAGAAGGAGAGGCATGAGAATTGCAAAGAAGGAGAAGAAGTGTGAACAACGAATGTTTGAGAGGAAAAAAGGTATAGAGGAGGTGTAATGAAAAAGTATGGAGGTGCAGGAAGAAAAAAAAAGCCTTAAGCCTCCTTTGTACCCTCCTCATTGTATATCAAAAGTTTCTACCTTCACCTCCATATTCTTTTTTTCTTGTACCTCCATAGTATGGGTTTGTGAATTAACACCTACTAAAATTTTATTTAAGGCCTACTACATTTAAATTTTTTTTAAATACTAACTTTATCCTTTCTAATCCTAACTTTAAATACTCTCTCTTTCTATAATGTATTCTCTCTTCTCCCCTAACCTCAGCCTCTATCTTTTTCTCTTTTTTCTTCCATTATTATTATTATTATTAATATTATTATTATTTTGTTATTCTTATTATTGTGTATATTATGTAAGCATTTGCTTGACATTTATGTATTTGTAATTAATATTTTTAAATGCCTTTATATAAAAATTAAAATTTATTTTAAATTAAATATATGATAAAACATATATTAATAAAAAAAAACATCAATCACTATAAAATATAAACCATCATAATTAAAATTGAAACATGATGAGAGAAAATTATATCTTTAACTCATAATTTAATAATATTAATTATATCCTTAATTACTGAGTGAAAATTTCCCATGATCTCTACCAAATAATCTTAGTCCAACAAAAGATAAAATAAAGAAAAAGGGTTTGAAAAGAGAAAGTCAACGAGTTTCATAATGCATAGTTTCATCTAACCAGGAGTTTAATAAAATTTGCTCACTTCAACAATCAAACAGTATTATTAGGTGAACGTAACCAAAGAAGTACACTGATTCACAGTCACCAAGAACCAGAGTTCCTAATGGTTCAATCACACATCAAATTTACAAGGCAGAGTCTTCAGATTTCACCATCCCAAAGTTCCTCAACAGTTCTGTAGGGACCATAAGTTTCATGGGCGAATGAGGAACCCCTGAGTAATCTTGCCTGCAAACACCACCATCACAATAAAAAAAATGCTAAAAGAAAATAAAACACCACAGTATCACATTCAACAAATTTCAATTGTCCATGCCCATAACACAGGAACAAAAATGCAACATTTTGAGACACTCTTTTAACACTTTCTATCATCGGTTGAAATTTATAAAAAAAACACAAGCTGTCAAATTCATATGGGTGAGGGGTTATCAAGCTGCTCGATTGGCAAAGTCTACAAATAGAAAAAAAGTAGAAACAGAATCCTTCCACTTGCAAAATTAACATTTGTCTATATAAAAAAAATCATAGGGTCTTGCTTATCATTAAATTACTCTATTTTGTAGTTTTTAATAAAGTATTTGTTAGCAGTGTATTACTAGCACTCCTGAGATAGGAATCAAGACAAACGGGTTTGCCAAATGAATCAAATCAACCATTGTATATATTTGATTATATGGCAGGGTTTTGTCGTCCGTATTTTAGTTTTAATGTTTCAGAGGTAGAGCACAATACAAATATAGTTGTTATATGCAGATTTTAAAATACTAGAAAGACTTTGGTTAAGCATCAAAGGCTTTACCTGTTGAATCTCAGAAAATTTAGCGAGCAAGTCATCAGGTATAGACCACCCAAAAACATCAAAGTTTTCCTTTATCCTTACTTCGTTTGTACTCTTGGGAAGCACACTGTGACCATTTTGCAGTCCCCAGCGAAGAGCTACCTGTGCAGGAGTCTTGCCTAGTTTCTCCCCAATCATGTTTATAACTGGATGCTTAAGGACTTCACTTTTAAGCCAGGTTGTTCCTGGGGAACCCAAAGGTGAATATCCCTAAACATATATACAGTTATAAGATCTCAGATGAAGGTATAAAAATTTAGGTACACCATCACAAATAATGTTTCATGACAACAAGTAGTTTTATGAGAATTAGAAAAATTTAGATACACTCTTACACAAAATAAAGTTCCATGACATCAGAAGGTTGGTTTATGAAAATAGACATATCTAATGTGCAGACACAAGTAATAAGAGCTGAAATTAGAAAAATTTAGATACAGAAATAATGTTTTATGACAACAAACAGGTTGGTTTATGAAAATAGCCACTATAATGTGCTGACACAAAAGATAGACCATTCAAGAGTTTAGAGTTGTGAACTTACAGAGAGGTGAACACCTTTGGATTTGCAGAAAGCACGAAGCTTGTCCTGCTGCCATGAAGGATGACACTCCACCTGGTTGACAGCAGGAGGGATACGAGCAATTTGCATCAAATCTGCCAGCTTCTTGGTGGAAAAATTGCTTACACCTATAGCCCGAGCCTTACCAGAGTCATAGAGCGCTTCCATTGCCTTCCATGTGTTAGGTATGTTTGGTTGCACAAGATTTTCAGGATTAAAGCCAACTGATCCTTTTTTCATTGGAGCAGGCCAGTGAATCTGAAAATGTAGAATCATTGGTTTACAACCGAATATGTCATAAATAAACTATTAATACACAAAATTTTGAAAAATAAAAAAAGTAAAATGAATCCCACATGCGTTAGAGGGGGAAAATGTATAAAAACAAATAAAACAAAAGATGCTAAAAAACATATGCAGGAAATGCTAATTTAGAATTTGATAGACAACCATTAATTAGTTAGTAGATTGGCCATGGGGGTTCGACAGTCAGAGACAGTTAGTAGAATAATTGGAAAGGTAGTTAGTTAATTGGGGGATGCAATAATTAAAGAAATAACATGTCGACTATAAATATTTTATGTTTCTCTTTTCTACTATTGAAGAGAAAATTGGATTAAATTGTTTTTATACAAGATTATAAGAGAAGTTGTTTTCGTAAGTTATCCAACAAAGCTTATTGAAAAAAACTAAAAAAAGTTTATAATCATATTATAAACTATTAAGGTCTTCCAAACAGACCCTTCTTTATCTTTGTGATTTGAGAGAAAATTCATATTCTCGTGGGAGAGTTTTGGCCATTGAAAGCCCTGAGATTTGTACTCTTTTCTGTTAATAGAAGCCTTTCTTTGTATAATTCTGTTCCGTTTCCATCACACTCTCCAGAAAAGATACATAAGATAGACAAGTCTATGAAACCAGTGTTGTTAATTAGTAGCGCTGGCATGGCAGATTTTTTGCCCTACGCTATACACAATTTGTGAAGAAATGCAATGCTAGTGCCATAAGGTGCAATTACATGTTTTTATGATGAAATTTTGATCATCCGTAATCTGTTATATTCTGCCATATTTATGCATTTTATTATTATTCTGTATGAATAATTAAGAAAAATATTATGCATATAGTATTTTAAAAAGCCATTATGTTTATGCATTTTATTATTAACCAAGCAATGGCTATGACGGTGATTCACCTCACAGTTCAATTACCTTTATGCTTTCAGAATAGGAAAAAAAAAATCAAAAGGCTGTTCCTAAAAAAATCCATATTTCAATTCAGACTACGTTTTCACTCCTAATTTTGAAATAAAACCCAAACAAAATAATCATCATGTTCAACTAACAAAAAGAAATTGAGGCCTTGAGGGTAATAAAATCATCAATTTTGCATAAAATTCTAACACAACAGTTAGAGAAAAGTTGTGAGATTAGTGATGCTACATACAAGATACAAATCTACATATTCAAGCTGCAAATCTTTCAATGTCCTGTCCAATGCCAGTGGTACATCTTCTGGAGCATGGTCAGTATTCCTACAGATCATCTTAATTGATTCAGTTATCAGCAGTGAAGACTATTGCATGTAGGAACCAACCAGAAATATTAATTTAGATAAATAAAATGCAAGAGTTAAATATGTTCTTGGTCCCTATTAAATTAGTAATAGTGAATTTCGTATTTGGTCTCTAATAATTTTTTTTTATTTTGTTTTTGGACTCTAAAACACTATCTAAATAACTCTTCAGAATTTTTTAAAGTGTTATCTAAAAAAATTTAGAAAATAAGTAAACAAATAATTTATTAGGGACCCAAACCAAAAAATAAAATTAAAAGGGATCAAGAAAATCCACTAATAACAAAAAGAAAACTAATTAATCTAAAATATAAAAGCAAACCAGAGTTTAGATGTAATCCACAAATCCTCGCGTTTCACTACACCCTCCTCAAAAAGTTTCTTCAACATACAGCCAATCTGCAATAGAAAGAACGAATCATTTCCTTCACATCACATGTCCAAATAATACTATTTTCCATCATTTACTTCAAATAGCTAGTTATGTTGTTGAACCAAAGATAACATGACACCAAATAAAAACTTCAAGAACAAACATCTACTTGTGACAATTACCTCCTTCTCGTTGCCATAGATTTGAGCACAATCAATGTGGCGATAACCAACCTGTATCAAATTGATCATATCAAAGATCATTAAGCTGAATAACAGATTTCTAAACTAAGTGTGAAAATTGATACTAATTTAGCAGTTGTAGCTTATATACTCATGTACAAAAAGGGAAACGGAAATAGTTGGTTGTTAAAATTGCAAACCAGAGAATAATAATCTTCTTTTAGATAAATAAAAAATTTATCAAGGTGAAAGGTTAAAGTACGGACAGGAGTATAAGAGCCTCAAGAACTAAAGAAATCAAGACCAAAATTTAAAGGAATAAACTAGAAACCTAAGCACAAGAAACATGAATCACGGCATGTTAACCCCTCTGTAAATCTAACACAGATACCCTCCTAAAAGAACCACGAGTAGAACACCACAATGAATCATGAAAACTACTTAATCCCAAGAGAACTCATTAGAAAACCACCATCCAGTAAACATTCTATTCTTATACATTAGCAAACAAGTAAGTTAATAGTTTAATCCCTATACCTGCACTGACTTCGTGTTTTAATCCCTACATTTACATAAATTGTAAGTTTTCATCTCTATATGAGCAAAACTTTTAATAGCCAGTCCCTGCTATTAAACATGTGTAGAGACTAAAACATGAAGTCAGTTACACTCACAAGCAAACTCCACTTAATAAATAACCAGTGTACCATAACAAAATTTATGTCTCTCTGTATATGGTTATTTTCAGAAATGGTTGTGTGTGTTAAAAATGAACAAGTTAATGATCTCATGATTGTTTTGATCTTAACGATGCAAATATAATTTATAATTCTCACTGTAGGATTCGCTCTATCTCTCTGCACAGAGATTTTAAAAGACGACCTGCCACCAATATTGCAAGAAGAATGTCAAGGTTTTTTTTTTTTTCAACACTACCAAATCCTATCAAAAAGCCACATTTATCCACAACATCAAACACATAACATCCGCAACATCAAGAATTAGTTAGTGTAGTGTAATCACAAGTCGAAGATAGAAACACAATCAAATAAAAACAAAAGCATTCAAAAATGCCAACAAGGATCCAAATCCAAAATAAAGAAGTTAAAAGATTGATGTGATAGTTCAAGAGAAAAAGAGACTGCGTGAGACTCTCTGGCCTGTTAAAAATAAGCAGAAAATGGTAACAAAATACTGATAATTAACATGTGCCAATAAAAAAAAAATATTGTAAAAATATGGTTGAAGGAAAGGAAAGACAGTGAGGCCCTAGGTTTAAATTCCTTTCACTAATATTGTAACAAAATACTAAAGGAAGTTTGTTGTTTCAACAAATAGTCTTTTGTTCCTAGAAATATAACATAATTGAGAATATTAAAAAAAAAGCTTCATTGTAATTTTTATCCATCTGCAACTTATGACCCTTAATTTTAAAATAGAGATATTTTCACCTTCAATGTTTAAAACTTTAAATTTCCTCAAGTTCTAGCCAAATGCCATTTTTAATGGTTGCTTATTAACTATGTTAATGTACATTACATTACATCTATTCCTGGATGAGGCATTGACAAGTAAGAGTAACATGGACAACTTTCAACATCAAAACTATCATTATGTAGGTGAAAATCTTGATCATAAAATTAGAGACCAAAATCTCTCCATTTTAAAATTGTTGATCATAAATTTTGGATGAACAAAAAATAGGGAATGGAAATTACAATTAAATCTGAATAAAAATATGTTTTGTTAGTTTAAAATATTCCTAAAAAATTAAATATATTTTTTAAATTTTTAAAAATTATGTTACAAAAAAAAAAAATCATGTTAAGGTGATCTAACTCTATGGACGGTGCATCAATCATTAAAAACCTCATAATCCTTATCAACAAAAAAATAAAAATAAAAATAACATTCTACACCTTATCATCAATCAAATAAACATGAAAATATGACATTCTTGAAAATAATGGAAAATCAAAATTCCAAAATATTTTGTATAAACTATTAACGAATGGAAATACTACTACATATTTTATGTGGATTCATAAAACAAAACTAACAATTAACAGTTTTCATAAAATAATTGAAAGAAAAGAGGAAACGTTGAGAGAACTTTGATGGCGGCGGCGACGGCTTGAGCGACGGCGCCGGGATCGGACTGCCACGTTCCCAAGCCGACGGAGGGGATTTTGGCTCCGGTGTTGAGGTCGAAGAAGCGAATGTCGTTCGACATTTTTCTTCCGAAAGAGAATCAGAAAACCGCTGCTGCTGTGGAAAAGTGCTTATTGTGCGAACTAACGCTGATTTGAAAAGTGTGAGTGAGGAAATGAGAATGGAACAGAAAAAGAGAATCCACAGTGACAGTGTTACGGGGGCGGGAGATTATATAGTGTTTGTTTGTGTCACGTTTTTTATGCAACAGAAAAAGCGCGTTAGTCTGTGACCGAGTAATGCGTCGCCCACTTGGCAAACTAGGAAGAAAATAAAATCTCATCCTATAAATTTTAGATTAGATATAAGAAATTTTTTTATATTTATTTTTATAAAATATAAGAAATAAAATAATAGATATAAAAATTTGTAAATAAAATATTGAATATACTTGTTTCTCCAAAATAATATATAAAGATAAAAACATAAAATTTAATAAATAATAATTTTTATGATCATAATACTTAATATATTTTTATTTGGGTTTTTATTTTTTTTTAATGTACACAGACATTAGATAGAGTGAGAAGATTGGGAGATGTAGAGTAGACATAAAATTATCAAATTGTGAATTGTTAATTTATTATTTGCACCGTATTTAATATATATATAGAGTAAAAATATTAAATAGTGAATTGAACAAATTAGTTCACAGATTAATTTATTTACAAAGCTTAAATTTAAGAATCGATCCCAATAAATTGGATTTAATCGGATTTGATCTTATTACGTTTAGATTAGTTCACAGATTTAATTAGATCGGTTCCAATGAATAAATTCACAAATCGATGTGAACACTACTAGTCCCAAACATATAAGCGTTTTGAACATTTATTTTTAAAAAAGCATAATTATAAGGGAAAATTAAATCTGAGCCATGAAGCCCACGGACCTGACGAACTAAGTCTGTGGGTTACAGGCTTAGCCCGTAATATGTTTAAAGGAACAAATTTGTCAGTTGAACTATTAATTTGTATTAATATTATGACTTGTTTGTTGTGAATTTGACATTATAAACTTTTAGTATTAAAAATATTTAGTTTTTATATTTTGGTGGATTTTGTGAGTAAAAACCGTACTCTTAAAAAAGTTTATTTAGTTTGGTGGACTAGACTTATCCAACTCGTTTAAAATACGGGTTTTACGCGCCATAGGATTCGTCTACCCACTTGTATGACTCATTGTCTAACGTATTGCACTTTTTTAATGAGTTTAACACTTATACACTACCAATGTAAAAGAGTCATACACTAGCAGTTAATTACAATCCTTCGTTTACACGACTCTTAAAGTATTAATTGGTAAAATTAACAAAATTACTATGTATAAAAGGTTGTGATTCACTGTTACACTGACTGACAGTGTATAAATGTTTTTCTCTTTTTTAATTATTATGGAAAATAGACAGGAAAGTGAAGCCTAGCAATCACACTCAAACAGAGAAACCAATTGCAGATAATCTACCCAGCTTGCTTCTGCATATTGGGCCCATTTGTAACACCCCTAAGACTCCTATTAGCAAAGTGCAGGGGGTGCAAACAGTGACAAAGCTCAAGACCACCCAAGTCCAACAACATTGCCTCCAAGGCTTGTGTCATCTACACCTTGAGGACATGAAGAACCAATAACACCTTGAGAACATTGTGATAGCCACCATTGACGACAGCCATGCGGTGACCCATGCTCATGTATACCTTATTTCAACTAAGGGAATCGCTTCGCATGACAAACCACTAGGCAAGGCAATTTGTGTCCTGCTCATGCGAAATAAGTGATGGTCAGGGCATCAAACTCTTATGAGAAGCGCTCATTTAAGGAGAAAAACATCTAGGTCTCTCGCATGGCCTAGCAAGCATACCAATTCTCCTGGTCCCGAGCAAAAACAAAGCTTAATTTAGAAACCTATTTTATGTTGGGGGAGTTAAGTCAGGGTCAAAGGGATCAACGTCAACCATGTGCTAAGGGTGTTGTCAAGACGTTTATGGTTGTTGGGTCCTTTTCCATACCGCTAGAATTGGTTGTGATTGAACTGAAAGAGGACTTATGCACTAACTCGCCCAAATCGGCATATGATGTGAACGAAGGAGTTCTTATGGACGCTACAAGGTATTCCCCTATTATATCTACTGGTTAGTTTTCCAGCCATTGTTGGTACTCTGGGAACTGACAGGCAAGGATATAGATTGGATATGGACTTACGGATCTTGTAAAAAATAATGAGGGAGCCAAAAAAATAAAATAGTTATACTTTAAGAAAGTCATGATTTTTTTTTTGCAAGAAATTATTTATTTGTCAAAAAGAAAGAAAAAAGTTTGGGGGAGTAAAAAACAAATAAACGAGAGAAAAAAGTCTAGGGGTGCCATGGCTCCCCCGGCTCCTAAGATCCTCCATTTATGGTGTCAACGGAATGCTCACTGTGCAACTTAAAGGGTGACAAAGGTAAAGCAAAGAGTAAGGCTTCATGGAAGAAATTACTAAAGTTGGCTGAGAATGAGTCACCTAAGAACTGTGGTCACAAACATAAAATTAGAGCTTTGATGGGTCAACCACGGGAAGTTTGCATTTTTCCTTTATTGACAGGAACATCTACAGTATGTTATGGTGTACCTATTGGAATCTGGAGAAAAAGAGATGTTTAGCCTAACCAACCCATAAGTCTTGCCCCGTCAAACTTACAATTGTAACTTCCATTTCCTGCTTTAGGGGCAACCAAACTGAGACTACATTCTCCTTAAAGAAGCGAGTTTGATTCTTGTTGCACAACTTGAATATGCATTTAGCCATTATTTTATGAAACAAAACAAGGGTTCGTAAGCTTTCTCGTACAGATCAAGGCAGTTGAGAGTTTGAATCACGACAATAAATCAATATTTTTTATACATAAATAAACATAATATAGAAAACAAACCAATATAACATTAAACATAAAACAAATTATAAAATATTTCCTAAAGTTTTATATGATTTTACATAAACCTATGTTTTTTTACCATAACATAAATTATAAATACATATATATATATATATATATATATATGTGGATCTGCATACTGGTTCGTTAAGTTAATGGATTTTGCAAGCAAAAAACGTACTCTTAAAAAAGTTTATTTCTTTTGGTGGACTAGACTTATCTGACTTATTTAAAATACATGTTTTCCGTGTCAAAGGATTCATACATCCACTTGTATGACTCATTGTCTGATGTGTTCCTTTTTTTAATGAGTGTCTGATGTGTTTCTTTTTTTAATTAAAACCCTTCGTTTACACGACTCTTAAAGTATTAATTGGTAATATTAATCAATTTACTATATATAAAAGGTCGTGATTAACTATTAAATGAATAAGTATTTTTCTGTTTTTTAATTAGGCTAACTTACCACTGGTGCCCCTCTATTTAGAGAGTAGCTCACTTTGTGCCTCTCAATTTTTTTTTGCGCACCTTTTGTCCTCCCATTTTTTCAAAAGTTTAATTTTTGCCCTTCCGTCAAATTTAGGGCATTGACTGTTAAATCATATACCATGGCAAGGATCAAACCCAAGTCCTGAGAAAGGAAAGCTAGAGCCAATCCACTAGACCAAAGTTCAGAGTCTGTTTTATTTTCCAATTTCAATGTATTTAAACTAATCAATAGCAATGTTAATTTTAAAAATATAGAACAGTTGAGCAAGGTTGGAATTGAACCCAAGTTTATAAGTTTAATTGCTAAAGTCATATCACTAGACTAAAAACCAATATTAGTTTTTTTGTGAGATTGAAATTTAATTAAACTAATCATGTGACAACATTAATTTTATATTAAAATTGGACAAAGTAAGATTTGAACTTAGGACCTGTGAGAGTTGTAAGACGATATCACTCGATAGTAAGCCAATTTTGGTTTTATTGTCTCTTTTTCTTTGTTTTGTTTTACTATTTTTGATCATTTATGTTGTAAATTTTTTAAATAAAGAAACTTTTTTAAATTCTAAAAGCTAGTTAGCTTGATTTTATGTTAAATCTATTTGAATAAGTTTATATTTTTTTAATTTTTAATTTTATATTTAAGTTTTAGTTGATACTTTAATTTATAGTTTTTAACTTTTAATTTAAATTTTAATTTCTATCTTCTATTTTTAATTAGATTTTATATTTTATTTGTATATTTTAATTTTAAATCTATTGTAGGTCATTTTATGTTATATATTTTATTTGTGATTTTGAAACTAAAATTAACAATTAAAAGATGAAATTAAAATTTAATGGTTAACAAATAAAACTAAAATTTAGTTATATTAACAACAATATAAAATTGAAAATCTAATAAAAAATAAATACATAAATTAAAATTGAGAATTAAAATTTAAAATTAAAATTTATCCATTTAAAAAAGTTGTAAATTTTAATATATTTTTAAAATTAATCTTGCCACAATTAGTTTAATTAAATTTGAATCTCATAAGAAAATTAATATTGACTTTCGGTCTTGTGGTATGGCTTTAGCATTTAAACTTCTAGACCTAGGTTCAATTCTAGCCTTTCTCAAATTTTCTATATTTTTAAAATTAACATTGCTATTGATTAGTTTAAATACATTGAAATTACAAAATAAAATAGATTCTTACCTTTGGTCTAGTGGATTTCTTCCCTCAAGACTTGAGTTTGATTCCTGCCATGGTACATGTTTTTTATATTTTTAAAATTAATATTTTCAAATAATTAATTAAACTTTAATTAACTCTTAATTACAATATAACCATGTCATGTCACTTAATTACGTAAGTTAACGTTCATTTTTAACAGTCAATGCCCTAAATTTGACAGAAGCACAAAAATTATACTTTTGAAAAAGTTGGAGGGCAAAAGGTGCGCAAAAAAAAATTGAGGGGCACAAAGTGAGCTACCCCCTAAATAGAGGGGCACCGGTGGTAATTTAGCCTTTTAATTATCATGGAAGATAGATAGGAAAGTGAGCCACAAAAGCCCAATCATACGAAAACGGAAAAACCAATTACAAATGATCAGCCCAACTTGCTTCTACATATTAGGCCCATTTGTATCACCCTAAGACTACTATCAATAAGGGGGGGGGGGGGGGGGAAGGGGTTGCAAACAAAGACAATGCTTAAGATCGCCTAAGCCAAACATCTTTGCATCCAAGGCCCGTGCTACTTTAGGGATTCCTCCCCCGCACCCATGCAAACGACATGAAGAACTAGCAGCATATTAAGAACACTATCATACCCATGCTCATGCAGACCCTGTTTCGACTAAGGGATTTGCTTCGCATGACAAACCACTAGGCAATCTGTGTCCTACTCATACGGAATAAGTGATGGTCAGGGCATTAAACTCTCATGAGAAGCGATCTTTTAAGGAGAAGAACATCTAGGTCTCTTGCATGACCGAGAAAGAACACCAGTTCTCCCCTAAGCCAAAACAGAGCTTCGTTTAGAAACTCACTGTGTTTGGGGATTCATGTCACAGTCATAGGGACCAGTGCCGACCGTGTGTTGAGCGTGCCACCGAGACATTCATGGCTAGTGGGTCATCTTCCATATTGCTATAATTAGTTTTGATTCAACTGAAAAAGGATCAATGCACTAGCTCTCCCAAATCGCCATATAATGTGAATGAAGGAGTTCTTATGATGCCACAAGATATTCCCCTATTATATTTGCTGGTTCCTTCTCGAGCCAGTGTTGTTACTCTGTGGGAAGTGACAGACAAGGATATAACTTAGATATGGACTCAATGGCGGATCTTGGAAAAAATATTGATGGAGCCAAAAAAATAAAATAGTTATACTTTAATAATTTTTTCTTTGTAAAAAATTCTTTATTCGTCAAAAGGAAAGAAAAAAGTTTAGGGAGTAAAAAAAATAAATATACTGCAAAAAAATTTACAATTTTTTTAAAAAGTCTATATTTATTAAAAGAGAGGGAAAAAGTTTAGGGGTGTCATGACTCCCTCAGCTCATAAGAAGATCCTCTACTTATATTGCCAATGGAATACTTGCAATGCAACTTGAAGGGTGACAAGGGTAGAGCAAAAAGGAAGGCTCCACAAAAGAAATTAATAGAGTTGGTTGAGAATGAGTCACCTAAGAACTACGGTCACAAACAAAAAATTGGATCTTTCATGGGTCAAGCATGGGAAGTTTGCACTCTTTCTTTCTTGATAAGGGCGTCTACGGTGTGTTATGGTGTACCTACTGGAACATGGCGCAAAAGAGATGTTTAGCCTAACTAACACATAAGTCTTACCTTGCCCCATCAACTTGCTAAAGCAATAAAGTTACAATTGTAACTTTCATTTCCTGCTTGAGAGACAGGCAAACTAAGACTTTATTCTCCCTAAAGAAGCGAGTTTGTTTCTTGTTGCATAACTTGATTATTCATTGAGCCACTATTTGATTAAATAAAGCTTGCGTAAGTTTTCTTGGATGGATAAAGGCAGTTGGAACTTGGAGTCACAAGAATAAATCAATATTTTTTATACATAAATAGACATAATATAAAAAAACAAATCAACATAACATCAGACATAAAACAAATTATAAAATATGTCCTAAAGTTTTATATGATTTTGCATAAACCTATGTTTTTTTACCATAATATTAAATTATAAATATATATATATATATATGTGTGTGTGTGTGTATGTGTGGATCTGCATACTAGTCCATTAATTTAATGGATTTTGCGGGCCAAAAACGTACTCTTAAAAAAAGTTTATTTATTTTGGTTGACTAGACTTATCTGATTTGTTTAAAATACAAGTTTTGTGCATCAAACATCAAAGGATTCATCTACCCACTCAAATGACTCACTGTCTGATGTATTGTTTTTTTAATGAGTTTAAGACTTGTACACTGCTAGTATAAAAAGTCTTACACTGACAGTTAATTACCACCCTTCGTTTACACTGGCAGTTAAAAAAGTCTTACATGACTCTTAAAGTATTAATGGGTAATATTAACAAACTTATTATATAAAGGGTTGTGATTAACTATTAAGTGTATAAGTGTTTTTTTCTTTTTTAATCATGAAAAATAGACAAAAAAAGTGAGCCACAAAAGCCCAACAATCATACTCAAATGGAGAAATCAATTGCAGATGATCAACCTAATCGCTTCTGCACATTGGGCACATTTGTAACACCCCTCAGACTCCTATTAACAAAATGGGAGGGTGCAAATAACGACAAAGCTCAAGACCGCACAAGCCCAACAATATTGTGTCCAAGGCTCGTGTCACTCTAGGGCTATCTCTCCTTTGCACCCAAGCAAATGGCGTGAAGAAAGAACTAGTAGCACATTGAAAACATCGTGATACCCATGCTCACACAAACCCTATTTCGACAAAGGAAGCGGCTTCACATGACAAACAACTAGGGAATTTGTGTCCTGCTCATGCGGAAAAAGTGATGGTCGGGTCATCGAACTCTCGTGAGAAGCATTATTTTAAGGAGAAGAACATCAAGGTCTCTCGCACACCCAAGCAAGCAAACCATTTCTACTGGTCCCGAGCAAAAATAAAGCTTCATTTAGAAACTATTTTATGTTTGTGGATTCAAGTCACGGTCACAGAAACCAACACCGACCATGTGTTGATGGTGTTACCAAGGCATTCATGGTTGGTGGGTCGTCCTCCATACCACCTGAATCGGTTGTGATTCAACTGAAAGAAGGTCGATTCATTAGCTCGCCTAAATCACCATATAATGTGTACAAAGGAGTTCTTATGGATACCACAAGGTATTCCCCTATTATATCTATTGGTTGGTTCTTGAGCCATTATTGGTACATTATGGGATGTGATCGCAAGGACATAGATGAAATATAGACTAAGTGACAGATCTTAGTAAAAATATTGATGGAGCAAAAAAAATAAAATAGTTATACTTTAAGAAAATTATAATATACTATTGGCTTCTAATATTTATTTGTCAAAAGGAAAGAAAAATTTTGGGGGGGAGGGTAAAAAGATTAAATATACTACAAAAAAAATTACAATTTTTTTTAAAAAGTTTATATTTATTAAAAGAAAGGGAAAAAGTTTCTGGGTGTCATGGCTCTCCTACCTCTTAAGAAGATCCTCCACTTATGGTGCCAACGGAATGCTTGCAATACAACTTGAAGGGTGACAAAAGTAGAGCAAAGAGGAAAGCTCCACGAAAGAAATTACTAGAATTGGTTGAGGTGAGTCACCCAAGAACTATGGTCACAACCATAAAATTGGAGCTTTCATGGGTCAAGCACGGGAAGTTTGCACTCTTTCTTTCTTGACAGAGGTGTCTATGGTATGTTATGGTGTACCTATTAGAATTTGGAGCAAAAAAGATGTTTAGCCTAACCAACCCACAAGTCTTGCCTTGCCCCGTTAACTTCCTAAACGGTAAAGTTACAATTGTAACTTCCATTTCCTACTTGAAGGGAAAGCAAACTGAGACTTCATTCTCCCTAAAGAAGCGAGTTTGATTCTTGTTGCACAACTTGATTATTGATTTAGCCATCATTTGATGAAACAAAGGTTGCATAAGCTTTCTCGTACGAATCAAGGCAGTGAGAGTTTGAATCACAACAATAGATCAATATCTTTTACACATAAATAAATATAATATAAAAAACAACCCACATAACATCAAACATAAAACAAATTACAAAATATTTCCTAAAGTTTTATATGATTTCGCATAAACTTATGTTTTTTACCATAAGATTAAATTATATGTATGTGTGTCGATCCACATATTGGTATGTTAAGTTATTGGATTTTGCGAGCCGAAAACATACGCTTAAAAAGTTTATTTTTATTTTGCTGGATAAGACTTATCTGACTCACCCATGGCTGGTGGGTCGTCTTCCATGCCCCCAGAATCAATTGTGATTCAACTGAAAGAGGATCGATGCATTAGGTCGCCCAAATCGTGCAATATGATGTGAATGAAGGAGTTCTTATGGACGCTACAAGGTATTACCTCATTATATTTGTTGGTTGATTCTCAAGGCAAATTTGGTACTTTATGGGAAGTTTCAGGCAAGGATATAGATCGGATATGGACTCAGTCGTGGATCTTGGTCAAAAATATTGAGGGAGCCAAAAAATAAAATAGGTTAACTTTAAGAAAATTATAATTTTTTTTTGTAAAAAAGTTCTTTATTTATCAAAAGGAAAGAAAAAAGTTTGGTGGGAGTAAAAAAATAAATATGCTACAAAAAAATGACAATTTTTTAAAAAAAGTCTATATTTTTTAAAATAGAGGAAAAAAATTTAGGGCAGCCATGACTCACCGACTCCTAAGAATATCCTCCACTTATGGTGCCAACGAAATGCTTGCAATGCAACTTGACGGGTGACAAGGGTAGAGCAAAGAGGAAGGCTCCACGAAAGAAATTACTAGAGTTAGCTGAGAGTGAGTCACATAAGAATTGTGGTCATAGACATAAAATTGGAGCTTTCATGGGTCAGGCACGGGAAGTTTGCACTCTTCCTTTCTTGACAGAGGCATCTACAATATGTTATGGTGTACTTACTGGAATTTGAAGGAAAAGAAATGTTTAACCTAATCAACCCACAAGTCTTGTCTTGCCCAGTCAACTTCTTAAATGATAAATTTACAAGTTTAACTTTCATTTCTTACTTGAGGGACAAGCAAACTGAGGCGCAAACAAATTGAGGCTTCATTCTCCCTAAAAAAGTGAGTTTGATTATTGTTGCACAACTTGATTATTCATTAAGTCATTATTTTATGAAATAAAGCTTATGTAAGCTTTCTTGTACAGGTAAAGGAAGTTGGAACTTGGAATCATAAAACAAACCAACATAACATCAATCATAAAACAAATCATTAAATTATATAAAATATATAACATAACTGTGGTTTTTTACCAAGGATCGTGTCACTCCAGGGATATCTCTCCCTTGTGCCCACACAAACGACATGAAGAACAAATAACACCTTGAGAACGTCATGATACCTATGCTAATGCAGACCCTATTTCGATTAATAGAGCTGCTACGCTTGACAAACCAAAGGTCATGTGTTTCTTGCTCGTGCAGAATAAGTGATGGTTGGGCCATCGAACTCTCGTGAGTGCGCTCTTTTAAGGAGAAGAATATCCAGGTCTCTCGTATGGTCGAGCAAGCAAACCAATTCTCCTAATCCCAACCGAAAACATATTTTGTGCTACTGTCTAATATTTTATTTTTTAATAATATGCATTTGACTAAAAAAAAGAAAATATTAGGAAGCCAATATCATTCTATCAACATGTTGAAAGGTAGTTTCAATAGCCAAACAAAGAGAGGTAAGAGAATTTCAATAACCAAACAAACAGAGGTAAGAGATTATTTTAACATGTTGTATGATGTACTCAAGATAGATGATGAGGTTTTAGGGGTGTTCACGGTTTGGATTGATTCAATTTTAGGAGAAAATGAAAATCAAACCAATTAATTTTAATTAGATTGGGTTAATTTGATTTTTTAGAAATTTTTTATCTAACTTGAATCAAACCAAATCAATGATAATCGAGTTGATTCGGTTCAATTTCAGGAAAAATCGATAAAAAAATTTAAAAAAATTATTTTTTTTCATTAAATCATAAAAAATAATTTTATAACTGAAACTAGTCGAATTCATTAGTCTACTAAATTCATAATTTTACAACAAAATATCAAGTGTTTCATTTATACTAAGTTAGTCAAATTAAACTATTAAAACAACATAATACAATACAAACAACAAATTGTATAAATTTAAAGTATAAAATAAATTTTTTAAATTTACTAAATTAAAAATATAAAATATAAAATAGGGTTGAGTCAGGATTTTAAAATGTAACACCCTAAACAAAATAGGTTACAAAATTTACTAACTTAAAAATATAAAATAAATATATAATATATAAACTTTTTGGTTGGTTCGGGTTGACTCAGGGTTTTGAAATGCGAAAACCACGAACTGAATTTGACATGATTGGTTCTAGTCGGTTTAGGTTGGGTCTAAACCCGATCAAGTGAGAAAACCAAACCAAAATAATTGGTTCGGTTCGATTTACCGAATTCGTCGGTTGACCCAAACCGATGAACACTCATATGACTACTCATTAATTCAAATAAATACCAGTAATAAAATAGTAGAGGATTTGATTCAATGGAGTTGCATGCATAGGCAGAGCCAAAAATATTATGTGAGGGATTAAGATAAAAATTTAAAAAAAAATATTATTTTATATGAATAACAAAATTTTAGATAATTATATTATATATAAACATCTCAATATTATATATATATTTTTTAATATTTATAATTTTTTATCAATCATGTTACTTATCATGTTTTTATTTTACTCTTTTCAGATTTTAACTTATATTAATTTTTATATATAATTATTTTAAATATTAAAAAATTTATATAATTTTTTATAAAAATTTAAACCAATTTATAAATTTGGGGAGGACCATGACCCCTGTCAGTCAGTCCCCTCCCCCTCGCATCTGCTCTTTGTTGCATGACGCGACTCAAGAGTAGAAGGTTTATGAATTATGACGTTGAAATATGTGAATTTTAAGTGTGATGAAAAGTTTCACATTGAGTAAGAATCCACATAGTAAATACTATTTAAGTAAAGACATTCATAAGTATGATTTCTTAAAGTTTTGGGTTAAGAATTAATATGAATTCTTAATTAAGAGGAGACTCAAATTCTCATGCCTTCTGTCAATGGTTAATGTTTCATGAAATCTAATGTGTGTGAAAACTCCAACAAATGGCTTGGTCAATCATTTTCAGATTGGGTGATAACTTTTGAATTTTCAACCCAATATCCAATAATAATAATAATTGAAAATACAAAAATACTGGATGAGATTTTGTAGTTGTTCAACATATTTCACTATTATTTTTAATTTTAGTTTGGACTATTATTGCTTTTGGAGTTAATAGTCTTATATTTTGTGTTAGAGTATTTTTTATAGCGAATAATAAACCAAAATTGAAAACTCTTATTCAAAGTTATCTAGATTCAACACCCCCCCCCCCCACACACACAAAATTGTAGCTTGAATTTTGATAATATTTTATCTATTTGTTGATTTTAATTTGTTTTAATTATAATTATTCATTTTTTACTTTACGATAATTATATTGTATATTTTAAAAGAGATAATTTCTAAAAAACCATTAAAAATACTATTGAGATTTCAAATTTGCAAAAATAAAATGTTCGACCTAATTTATCCAACCTAATCGAGCTCATTTTTTAGCGAGTTGAGTTGGATTAGTTTTTAAGTGAAAATTGAACATACATAACTCAATCTAACCTAAACAATTTTAATTAGATTAGGTGACAAATTTCATTAAATTTGACTAACCTAACCGTCTCCACTCTTAGTTAAGAAAGGGTGATTTTTCTGTTGTGTCGTGTGTATGTATGATGCATGTCATGGGTTGTGTGTTTTTGAAGAAAAAATGAGAGTGGGGATGTTCCATGTGATAGTGTATAACTAGCAGCTTGTAAGCTGAATTTGGTAATGGAGAGTTTAAAAGAGGGGTTGATAGAGAAGAGTGATTGAGAGTGTTTGTAGGGGTGGTGGTGAAGAACAGAGAAGGAGAAGACTTCCATTTGTTTAATTTTCAGAACTTTGCTATTTGCACATCAATGTAACATACAATCTTTTTGTTCAATGGCCCATTATGTGTTGTTTTCAAAAACTAACATAGTGTATTTAGTATAAGTGTTGGTGTGAATAGTAAATAGGTATTTTTGTGTTTTCACTTTTTTTCAACTTGAATTGGGCTCAAAAAACATTATTTAGGTCAAAAAATAAAGTTAATATCGACAGAATAATAAAAAGATAGATAAAATTGCATGTCAATAAGGTGCAACTCTTTCTACTTAACTGTAACAGTCCAAACATCATGATTCGACTATAACTTGATCCACTTAGGTTTTTGTTACCAGACAATTGGTATTACAATTAAACAAATATTCTGCAATATGCTAATTCTTGTGAAGAATATTCTTATAATTAAGAATCATCATTGTGGATGCTCTTGACTTGTATGATTTTTGTATTTCTTTTGTTGTTTTCTATAAGATGACATGTGTCTTAATGAATGAGCCTAGGTTTAAAAAAATGTTTTCAATTTAAGAAAAATGGTATTTTTATTATTTTACTTATTTCTTTTTAATACTTACCAAATAACTTTAATTCACATATTTATTTTCTATTTTATTTTATTTCATCACAACCAAACAATTTTACCTTTACTTTCTTTCTCCTATATTTTCTTGGGGCTTTTATGAGTCCCAATAACTCATAAACCTGATTGGACAAAAATATTTAGGATCCTAAGAGAATTCGGGTCAAACCTGACTCAATCCGATTAAGACTTGTTCATTTGTTAGTTAAATAACATGTTGTGTAATTTTTATGGGTGACCCAAGTTGTAAAAAATGATATCGGTCACAACAATAGCTGCTACAATAATAATATACAAAATAATGATTATATGTTTTTTTTTTAAATGTTTATGATATAGTTACTAATTTAATGATTTTATTCACTTACTTAAGGTGTTTGAGCAACAATTTAACAAATGATTTTTTGTTCATAAGAAAATAAATATATGTTAGAGTATTTAATAATTATAATATATGTAATATTTGACATATAAAAATTTAAAAGAATTTAAAAATAATCTAATCCAAAGTATGGACTTTTCTTTTAAAAAATATCAATAATAACAATAATAAAAATCAAATATTAATATTTTAAAATAATATCTTTATCTACTCTAGTAATTGAAAATGACACGCGATGAATTTCATTTTAAAAGAAATCGTCTTTTTCTATCTTCGAGTAATTGAAAGGAATAGGGGGGAAAAAAATCATCCCATAAAATAAAATTAAAAATACACTGTTCTAGAAACAATAAAATATCAGTTTTATTATAATTGGAGATTATCATGCTTCCATTTAGACCCATTTCCTCAAAAAAATTCCATACTGCACCAACTGCACTATGGCACATGTCTAAACTTCGAACAGTAAAATAAAGCCAATAAACGATGAGTTAGGAAAAGAAAAAGATGTAACATTTAAATTAAACTATAGTCATAAGTCTGTAAAATTGAGACAAAGTCTAAACCTAATTCTGATTTAGTTAAGAACTTCGATTTATAAAATGACTAAGTGGTCGGTAATTTGAATGATAAAAAATTAGTGCATATCTGTAAAAGTAAAGTAAAAAAGAAGAGAGATAAGTCAAAAAAATAATTCAGTCCATGTGATTGCATAAATGCAAAAAAAAAATTTATTTATCTATTATATTTTACTATTTTTTTAAGTCAAAATTGTATTACTAATAGAAATAAAAAAACATAAAATATGCCTTCTAATGGTTTTGAAAAGATTACGCCAAACAAAAAAAAAAAAAGCCAAGTGAAAAAACACTCAATAAACAAGTAAATAAAAAAATCACTAATCTTCAACATAAAAATGAAGATTCATTAATCACTTTGCATGAAGTTTGTGTCAATTTTTTTTTTTGTAAGCGAAGTAATGCATAGAAGTACAGTATGTTGTATAAGAAAAAAATATTTAAATGTCATTTTAGTCTTCTGCTTTTTTAAATTTTGTAACTTTAGACTTTTATTTTAAAGTAGATATTTAGTTTTGTAAAATTTGTTATTTTGTCCAACAAATTAGGATTCTTTACTGTTAAGAGATTAATTTGATGTGATCTAATTATAGTAACCTCACACAAAATTATTTATTTAATTAATATCATATTCAATATTAATTTGATAATAATGAACATTTTTAATTTCAAAAATCAGTTAAATAAATATATATTTTAATTTGGAAAATCAAAATTATGGATTTAATTAAAAAAATTAATAAAATAGTTCATGTTTCACGCGTCTGGATTTTAAATATTTTTTATTCAAAGCTACATGATAAAAAGTAATAATTATATATAATATTGATATTAGAGTAAAAATATTTAATTTAAATTAATAATTTTAGCAAATTTTACTATCTAATAAACTTTACATAGAGATGATTATTCGTGGCATTTGAAGTATGTAGGATAATAATAATAATATGGTTAGGTTTAAAAACATTAAAAAAACTAATTAATAAAAATAAATATAATCTTATTCTTAATTATTATAATTAAGGTTTCTGTTTGTTAGATTTAAAATTTAAATATAAATATTTAAATCATTAATATGATAATTGTAAGATGAAAGAGATATTTTTACGTGGCGGAGACATGTAAATGTAAAACAACAATGTATAAACACGTAGTGACTACCAGACAGTTTTACTAAGACTATTGAATTGGAAAATAAAATTTAATTTAAAGTATTAAAAAATCAAAATAAACTAATAAAATCTAAAGAAATTAATCTACCAACAACAAAATTCTAAAGAAATGTGGAAACTAATAAATAGGAAGCATTTATTTGTGTAAATAGATGAATGAGTTTAATTGATATACATCGTTAATGTAAAAGATTTAATCATTACTTTTCATATGTGACTTTAAAGTAGTAATAAATAAAGCTAATAAATTACGATTGTGATTGAATGTGAATGTAAAAATCTTTATACCAACCATGTATACTAATATTAAACTCTAAATAAATAGGCTGGAAGCAATATTAATGAATACAGAGCAAAGTCAATGGATATATCTTAACCATTAACAAGTAGCAAATGGCACGATTCAGTCATTGAAATATTTTAGTAGTGTAAGAAAAATTCCATATTTCATTATTATCTACTTTGATGGTTATGTTTAAGCTCATAACAGTAACATGAAGCCAATAAAGGATGAGTTAGGAAAAGAAGTAATGTTGTAAATACATTAAGCTATTATCACTAGTTCTGGAATTTTGACACTTTAAACTAATCTTTGATTTAGTAAACACAAGCTTCATATTATAAAATAATATTACAGGATAAAGCCAAGTGGACAAGCTAATTAATTTGAACTTTTTTGCTTCTGCGTGTTGAGCATATGCTTAATTAGTCTACTCTTTGATCAAGTATGCATGTGATGTAATTGTTAAGGAATGGTTCTTCATCAAATAAACAATTAATTAATCATGCTAAAGGTGCTTCATGAATCATGCTTATAAATAGCATGCTTCACATTAATGGAAATTCAATTCTCACAAGTGATTACTTATAGCATGATCTTTTAAGAGAAGAATGTGTTATTAAGAGGGGAAAATGAAAGTTGCTTATTTCCTTGTTGCCATCTTGGCTTTGACATCCTATGTTGTCTCCGCCTATGATCCTAGTCCTCTTCAAGATTTTTGTGTGGCAGTCAAAGAAAAAGATGGTGGTATGTACAAACACTTCTCACAACTAACAACTCTTCAGTACAAGTTTTAAGATGGTTTTATATGTGTGTGTTTTGGGAAGCTTATTTTAAAAAGCACTTGTTTTAAATTAAAAAATTACTTATGATGATTTTAGGTATTCAAGTAACTTTTAAAAATAAGCAAAAAACAAAAAATATGTTAAAAATTATTTTTTTAATGAAGCAACTTAGAGTTACTCTTATAAGAATTACTTATGAATAAATTATTTTTTTAATAAATACTTCATAGCTAAAAATTGTGTATCAAAATAAGTTATTTCTAACTTATTTTTCATTTATGCTTATTTTTAGAATGCCAAAACACTTTAAAAATTATCTTAACTGCTTCTTTTTTTATTAAAATAAGTGTTTTTTTTAAATAAGCTTACTAAAACACACTATCTATCTATTTCTTAAAAAAGTTATCTAAAAAATATTTGTAAAAGCATTTGGTGTTCTTAATATATTTTTTTTACAATCATGATATTAGTACGAACTAGTCATCATTGATAGTAATGACTAATACCATTGTCGGGGACCTTGAGCACACATAAGAGGGTATTTCTCTCCCAACAAGGTTTATTCCATACAAAGTGATATAATCAGGATTCAAACCTAGACCTACTTTAATTGATTTGTTAATTAAAATTTTGCCTTGTTCATTTGTAGTGTTTGTGAATGGAAAGTTTTGCAAAGATCCCAAAAAAGTGAAAGCTGAAGATTTCTTCAAACATGTGGAACCTGGAAAGGTTAACAACCCACTAGGTTCACAAGTGACTCCTGTGTTTGTTGATCAACTACCAGGACTAAACACACTTGGCATATCTTTGGCTCGCATAGACTATGCACCTAAGGGTTTGAACCCTCCCCACACTCACCCTAGGGGTACTGAGATCTTTATAGTGCTTGAGGGTACTCTCTATGTAGGGTTTGTCTCCTCCAATCAAGATGGAAATCGTCTCTTTACCAAAGTGTTAAACAAGGGTGATGTATTTGTTTTCCCAATTGGTCTCATTCATTTCCAATTGAATGTAGGATATGGCAATGCTGTTGCCATTGCGGGTCTCAGTAGCCAAAATCCTGGAGTTATCACCATTGCAAATGCTTTATTTAAAGCTAATCCACCTATTTCTCCTGAGGTTCTAATCAAGGCTTTTCAGGTAGACAAGAGCATAATTGAGTATCTTCAGAAGCAAGATTGGTATGACAACGACTAAATTTGAAAGAGAAATGACAAAGAAACTCTCAATAATACTCTCTTTCTTAAACTTTCATTATGGTTGGTTAAAATTTATTGATAAAGAAATACAAAAAGAGAGTATCAAATAGAGTTTCATTAGTTTTTCTCAATTTGAACTATCATTTCACACTAAGTATGAGTAATTTGTGATTTTCATATTTCAATCACCCTATGTCAATGATTTACAATAGAAATTATTGTTGTAATAAGTTAAATAATAGTGTGAACTGTATTTATTTATTGTATCATTGTCGTTTGGTGTTTGGTTTGATTTAATATACTGTGTTGTTTCAGTTGAATTAAAGAATCCTATTTTACCTTTTTCTTTTTCATTAAATTATTTTTTCTTCGATAGTGCATTGGTGTTTATGTTAATGTACAACAAAAAGTCTGACCCCTTAAAATATGTTTAGATGAATTTTTTAAAAAGTATTAAAAAAAGAAAACAAAAATTTTTCATAACTTAATTATCATAAGGTAATATGTAAAATTTTAAATAATTTTTAAGAGATAAAAGACTTTTTAAAAATTAGCATAAATTAACTTAAATTTATGAAGAATTTTTTTTGTATTATTTTTCTAGCAATGTTTCTAGATCCTTAATTAACAACTCACTCTAGTTCTTTTTAAGTGTTAGATTTTTGAAAAAAATATTTCTATTGAAATGTTGTTCACAAACTTCAATACCATATTAATTATCTCTTTATCATTCATTTCTTTTTTTCCAAAATGAGTCACATTTGACAAAAAAAATTTAAATTCGCATTCCTCTAATTAAGGTTTATTACACTCACACCTCCTTTGTATTTTGACCTTACAAACAAAAAAACCGTAATATAAAAGCAACATTAATCTAACACATGCATCTCTGTAACCCTAATGTAAGTATTTTTATTAGCGCAAATCAGTCTTACTTGTGTATCACGTGATAGTTATCTCCTTCCTTGGATCCCACCCCCTCAACTTCTTTAGGTTGGTTTATAATGGGCATGTGAATTCTAAGTTCAAACAACCCAAAAACTAGTGTTCTTGATGTGATCTTTAATGATCACTTGCTTAAAGGATCTTTCTAAGGTCACTTGGAAGGAAAATGAATTTATGGAGAGGAAAGAAATGGGGTGAGGCACCACAAACACTAGGTTTGATAAGTCAAAGGGGAGAGGCCACAAAGGAGGGCTCCCTTGATAACTCTCTCACAAAGGAGAAGGCGTAACACTCAAAAGTAAGAACCTCACAACCAATATGGTCTCTAGGATTAAATTAAATTCAAATGTAAAAATTACAATCCCTTCCTTTGAGAAACAATCCCCTCCTTAGATCATCAAACTTGGTGCCCAAGTTTCTCAAACCAAGAGCCAAGATTCCTTCTTATTAGTTTAGGGGGTTTATGTAGGAAAAGAGAGGTATAGATATCAAGGCTACCCCTTATTTCCTTCATAAAGACTCAAAAAGCTAAATCTACCCTCTAAATTCCTAAGACACCTTCTAACATAAAAATGGACTAAATACATGTCCCAAATTAAATTCCTAATACTCCTCAAAATTAAAATAAAGAAAAATTATATTTTATTAACTAAAGACCCTAGCTTAATATCTTCACTCTTCACAGGAGGTGAAGTCTTCCTTTGTCTGCAAGGGCTAGGTCTTCTTCAATCCTTTTAGCCATGACCCTAGTGATAGGTCCTTGGCTAGGCATGGTCACATAAGTTCTTTTCAAGAGACACGAATGTATTTAAATTTTAGTTAATTTGATATTAGTAAATGTAGCATACTAATAATTCATAGGTTTTTAATGGTATTTTAAGAATAAAAAATATAAAATGGTGCAAATAAATTATAGACAAAAATATTCAAATTGGTTTGGATTGGATTTAAATAAAATGAAATCGATCCAATGAATTTTATCAAAATAAGATTGGGTCAGATTTGTAAAAAAAAAAAATAGCGATCCAATTTGATTAAGAGTGGATACGATTGGACCCCAAATTAAAAAAAATGGATTTGTTTTTTTTTATAAAACATAAAAAATAAAATGTTAAACATAAAGCTTGTAATAAAACATTGAGAAAAACACTTATACACTACTGGTGTAAAATTTTACATTGGCATTCAATCACAATCTTTCATATATGGTAAGTTAATTGATTTTACCAATTAATACTTTAAAAGTCATATAAACAAAGAGTTGTGGTTAAACGTTAGTATAAAACTCTTTTATACTATCCGTGTATATGTGTTAAACATACAAGTTTTTTTCTAAATTACATATAAAAGATAAAATATAAATCCTAAAATTTAATAACTAGTAATTTTTATGACTACACTACTTCATGCATTTCTTTTCTAACTTATCTTCAACTTACAAATAATATATTATATTTAAGTGATAGAGTGAAGGAGACTAGAGAAAGATTTGGATTAGACATAAAAAGTTAATTGAGCTATTTCCTTATTTTTATTATATTACTATTTACACCTATTCAGTATCTCTCTCTATATATATATATATATATATATATATATATTATATAATAAAAACATTAATAAATATTGGTTTGAATAATTGGATTAACAAATCAATATGTATATGTGTATATGTGAATAACCAGTAGAAATGTGATATGTTAGATTTTGACCAAAAGTTACTCTATGTGCAAAAGAGAAAACAAAAATAATTATTTGAGCTAAACTTAAACAATATTAAGAGTTTATAATATTATTAACATTGTTGTTAAAAGTTAGTGAACATGGAGAAGTTTAGTTACTCACAAATAGACTTCGTGATTAATTTGGTATACCCATGACAAAGAATACTAAGGTAAGCAAAAACCACAACTCCAAATGCAAAGACAAAGTTGGTGACATAGTTTGAGCCATGAAGTGAAAAGGATGAGTGAGTAGCATTAACAACCACATAGTTTCGTGACATATTTGGGTCACAAAGTAAAAACTAACTGTTTTTTATTTAAATATAATATTTAGCACCGACTTCATTTGTATCAATTTTTAGAACAATCATCGCATTTATGATAGTTATATTTTTAATCACATTTTTTATCATTTTTAGTGACTAAAAATTTTCACAAAATATCTTTTATTAAAAATTTAAATTAAAGAAAAAGAAAGTCTCAGCAAAATAGTTAACATCATTAATGTTATTTTTTTATAGAGTTAGTAGTGAAATCATTAATATGTAAATAACAAATAAATTTAAGAACTAAAATGCCTTTAAAAACTTTTCAAAAACCTGACTACAACTGTTTCTATCTTTCATGGACAAAAATGGTGACTCATTGTAAAAATAATATATAGTTTTAATAAAGAAAAAAAAATTTTCACTATATATTTATCTAATATATATATATATATATATATATATATATATATATATATATATATATATATATATACATACTTGAATTGCAAGACAAAAGAAAAAGCATGTGTTAAAAAATGTTGTCATAGCAAAGGTTTTCAAAGATCTTCCATATTTTGGATAATTTTATTTTAATTAGTATAAATATTGAATTTATTTTTATTATTATTATCAAAATCATTTTTCTTGTACACACATTACACTTAGTATCAAACTTTTAAATCTCAAAATCTTATTTTGTAGGTCTCCATTTAGAGATAGAACTAGAATATACAAAAAGACATGGAAGACTTATAACAATTATAAGTTAAAAAAAAGTATAAACAATTATAAAGTAGAATAGAATTAGAATTACAAACCTTTATAACCATATAAAAATGATTAAATAAAGTAATGGAAGCATTACATTTATAAGCATGTGTATAAATACACAATAGCTATGATTTTTATGTATGAGCACATAAAACTTATCCATATAAAGATGCTATCAAAATAATTTTCTTTAATCAAGTTGTTGAAATAAGTATAAAGAAACAAAAAAAAAAAAAATTATAAAGAGGAGATAAAATATTAATTTTCTGTTATGGCCAGAAAAGATTATAGAATCATAAATAGTTCTAATCTTACTCTTCAAATGTTTAAATCAAATTCACTAATCTTAAACAGAATTCTTTTATTCAAATAAAATCTTATCACCATATTTATTCAAAATAAAAATTTTATCATCATATTTAGACATTATATAGGATGTCAATGATTATGATTTCTTTTCTTTAGCATTCAGTACAATTGATCCAACAAAAATGTTTGTCCCTTGAATTATAATATATTCAAAACACTTAATATCCATTTAATTACCATTTCCTTTCATTCTCTATTTATAATTTCAATTGATATTTTTATTATCATATTTAGACGTTTTTACAATTTCCTTTCATTCTCTAAGATGAACAAAAATATTAAATGAAGTTAATTTGAAGGTTTAATTAAGTTTTGGCTTAAATAAGTTTTTTGTTCTTAAAGTTTCATAAAAAATTACTTTTGGTCTTTAAAATTAAAAAATATTTGTTTTAGTCCTTGATTCACTTTTATTCATTCTTCTCCGGTTAACTTTGTTAAAAAATTACTGACAGGGAGCATGTTTTTGTACTCGTTGTAACGACATGTTTATTTAATAGGTTATAAATTCATAGAATAAATAGTGAAGAGAATTAAATTTAAGTATTTACTTAAATTGCTAATTGATTTGAAACGTGATAAATTTATTAGTTTGATAATAGTATTTGGCTGTGTTCACTTGATGATATAAGGATGGAGGAGAAGATAATAATTATTATTCTTTTGTTTTGGAAGGTTTTAGTTGAGTTTTGAAAAGTTTTCGGAAAGTTCGTTATAAAAAAAGTGTTGCATTTAGCAATACTAAATACACCCCTTAATATGTATAAACTTTTTTTCTTTCCTTTTTTCTTTCAATCCTTCATTTTCTTCTTCTCTAACCATGACTTCTCTTTTCCTATGTTTTGATTTTTTCTTGCTTGCATGGTGGCCTTTTAGCAGACAGAATCTAACATCTTTCATTGCTCCTGATTCTGAGAGATGATCAGTATAGGTATGTCTAATTGTAGTCTTCTAAACTTTTTTTTTTATTTTTTATCCTTTTGTTTTTTGTTGAAAAGGGGATTCCTTTGGAAATTTCTAATTTTCTTTGGTTCCTGTTAAAATTGGGATTCTTGTCAGGTTCCTATGTAATTTCTTCGGGTTGATTCTTCCCCTTCTATTTTAATCAGTTTTTGGACAAGAAATAGGTAAGATAAGCTCTTTTGTTGATTTTTGTTAATGAATTAGTGATTTGATATTTGAGAGATTTGAGCTATCTGAGATAGCGAGTATTTTGACTATGTTTTTAGTTATTTAAGATAACATATATTTAATTATGTTTTGAATTATTTAAGATAGTGCGTATTTGATTTTGATTTGAGCTAATTGAGTTAATGTATTTGTTGACTGTGATGTGAGCTAATTGAGTTAGCGTATTTGTTGATTGTGATTTGAGTTATTTGAGATAGCGTATATTTGGTTTCATAGTTGAGCCATTTGGGATAGTGTGCCTGTTAATTGCATCATTGAGCTATGTGTGGTAGCGTATATTTTGATGGTATGAATGAGCTATTTGAGATAACATGTATGTCAATTATAAATGTGTAATGATGATGTGTTGAGTTGATGCATGTTTTGAGTAATATGTGAAATTCTGCATTATGTGTGAACGATGAGTTGTAGAAATTGTGTTTGTAGATGATTGGAGATTGTAATAAGGAGTATTAATAAATTGTGTTGTGGACTGTTACGAGGATGTAACAGAGCTCTTGAGGTGATACATTGAATTAAGAAAATGGATAAGTTTAAGTGATCCTAGTGCTAAGGCCCTATTTCGGGTGATGATCAGTGTTAAGGTCTTGTGTCGGGCAATGATACACCACAAGATATACTCAGATAACAACACGATGCAGTGTTATGGCTTTGTTTCGAGCGATGATACACTAGGCATCAGTTGGTTATTTAGTGAGTATGCTCAGACTTCAACTGGTTATCAGATGAGTCAGATAGATACTAGATAACAATGTAGGGGAAATCAGATGAGCCGCTACTTTGGTATTCGAATTCAATGTAGTGAGTCTTTCTAGATAGTGTCAGTTGAATGTTGTGAATGCTTACATTCAAGTGAAACATAAGTGTGATTGATTGGTTATGAGTGTTTATGTTCAGGTGGAGTATAAGTATGATCGATTGGTTATGAACGTTTATGTTCAGGTAGAGCATAAATATTATTGATTGTTTGTGAGTATTTATGTTCAGGTGGAGCATAAGAGTGATTGATTGGTTGTTTACTATCAATGAATGTGTGTTGATAATACTAAATATAAATATTGTGGAACTTTCATGCTTTATGATTGATGTAATGGTATATTGTGTATTATGTAAGCTTACCCTTGCAATGTTTTTGTTTTTTATATGACTGTGATGATCATGTTTTGCACAAGAGCATATAGTAATGATGATGTGGAGAGACTGAATGCTCTAAAGTGATGTATGTCTGATTGTGGCTAGAAGTCTCAAAGGATGTTATTTTATTATTGAATATGTATATAAGAGAGTTGTGTAAAAATACTATTATTTGAATTTAGAGGCATTATTATTAAGTTTATGTAATCATTATGTTTTATATAGAAGTTGTGGGCACATGATATAAAAAGATAGACGAATTATGATATGCATATTATAAGAATGTAGAGTTATATGTTAGCAAGTTGGGTTGTTTTGGCAACTGAGATTTTGTTATCTATCTTGGGTCTCGCCAGGCGACGAGGTTTGTTGGTCAAGCTGGGATTGTATGTACTATATTATATTTTATTTTGAACTTTGAAAGTGTTGTAGTGTATACTTTAATATTAATTATAATGTAATAGAAATTTTATATCTCAGTATGGGAATATAAATAATAATAATGTAAATAATTATTAAGAGAATTTATAGTATAAATAGTATATATATTATTCTGCTGCTCAACCTTAACTCTCTCAATCTTCAACTTCAATTTCACATCTGACAGAATCAAATATACCAAAACTTATAAACAGATAATGTTAACAAAAAAATAAATCAATTTTAAGGACTAAAGAATATTTTTAAATTCCAATGATCAAAAATATTTTTTTGTGAAATTTTAAGAAAAAAAAACTTATTTAAGCTTTAAATATTTAACCCTAAAATTTATTTTTAAATTTTGTAATAACAAAGTTCTTAAACTTGTTCTACAATGTAGAAAAAGTTTGGAAAAACAAAAATGTTGTCCAAGTGGATGAGGTTCTGGTAGTGTTCGCATTTGAGTTATCTGGTTGCGTATAAGTTTGGGTGAGTTTAATTTGAAGGCAAGAACGAGTTGGGAACAGTCGTGTAACGGTTTTTTTAGGACTTTAGTAGGTTTCGTATGTTTAATTATTTGTTTGTATGATGATGTTGGTAACGGTTAGATCTTATAAAAGTAGAATTGTATATAGGTTATGGGTCTCGACATGTTCGTCGACCCGGTTCACAATGGTTCGGACTGGGTTTAAAAATTAAAAATTAAAAATTAATTTATTATAACTTATGAGCCATTGTGGACATGTGGGTTGACCCGGTCTCACATTTTCAATCTCACACTTTCACTCCTTCTCAAATTCAGAGGGACAAATTCACATATCACAAAGAAGCCAATCAATTTCATCTCTCAATTGGAAACCGAAATACTCTTTTTTGGATAATATTTGTATTACTTATTTCTCAAATTATTGATATTATACATTTGTAGATGATATATTAATGTAATAATAAATATATAGATTAAATTTTATTTTGATACCCCAAAATTTTGTATGATCTATATTTCGTTACAATATATTTTTTTGGTTGTTAGTATCATTTAGTTAATATTTTATATTTTTAAACTAATATTTAACTTATTATAAATGTAAACTTTCAGTGAAGAATATAATTTAAATATTTTTATTTTATTTTCAAACCCATGAAATTTAAAAATCATCTTATCATAAATATTTTAATTTTAATGTTTTTAAAATAGTGAAATTTTTTTCTTCAAAAATATTTTTTTAATTTTTTGTGGGTTAGGAGACTGACTTGTTTAACCCACAACTCATGAGTCAGACCAAACTCGCTTTTTAAACATGAAAGAATGGTAAATCAAGTTGGACCAACTTGTTTACTAAATAAATCAAAATAGGTCGGACCCAACACGAAAGACTTGTTTATCATGGTTGTTTGTTTGTTGTAGGCCTCGTGCTAGTCAAAAGGCATCAAAGTATCACTCTCTCACCATGGTGTTTGAACACTCATATGAAACTTGTCTTCATTGTTCTTCTCATTAATTATTGCTTTGACCCAAAGGTTCGATTGATAATCTTATGCAATCTTTAGAAATTAGTCTACAATGATTAGTTTCTTTTAATTTTTACTTGTTGAATTCACAATGACACAAATCCTATGCATGTGCGAATTTGTTGTTGTTAATGTTGCAATTTATCCCAAATTTTTTAAACGAAGTTTCTTTGTTTGATTGTTTCTTACTAATGACATTAGAGGCTTAACCTTCTTGTTATAATTTCAGGATTTTTAAAAGGTTCCAAAACTTTCATTTCATAATTAATTAACTACTTGTTTGATGAAAGACTCAAATTAATAATGATCAGACCTTTATAATTAATTATTCTTTCATTTGGCAGACATTATATTGAGTAATACCAATTCTATAAATTTATATGATTTGATCGTAAAGATTATTGTGTAAGTGCTCTTAATTTGTGTTACTTCTTCCTTAACTCTGAATGATTCCTTTGCTCTTTTTTCTTCTCTCTACCAATTCTCTCCCTTTCAAATACTCTAAAAGTCCATCTTAGGTTCATAACATAAATTACCAATTGACAAGGGACTCACATAAGCAGCAAAGTGATATTTTTTTACTGATTTTGCAATCTAACTCCATACAAGATGATTTAGAAGTAATAATTAGCAGAAGATGCAGCGATTCCGTTCTCATTCACATACAAATCACTCTGAAAATGGGTTGAAGAAGATGCAGCTTCCGATGCTGCAAATGCAACATCGTTTCTTTTTTAGTCATCTTAGCTTCTTCAAAAGTTTATTTTTTCATGCTTTTACAGAAACCTTCCCTTTCCCACTTTAATTAATATCCTTTTATATATTGTATAATGCTGTGTACTCCTAAGCTTATAATAGTATTAAACAATCTTAAAAATTCATTACTTCTTGTTTAAACTCAGAAGAGAGGTAATACAATTACTATTTTATTGGAAAACACTAAAAGAAGAAAAAGAATTAAGCTCAGTTATTAAAACTTCATCCATTAATAGAACACTACAAGATAATGTAATTATGAGATTGATCGAACTAAGTGAATTTTTAAATCGTCAGTTTTAACAAAATCTATTAGAATGAATCTGTTTTGCGAAGTTTGATCTGGTAAAACTGTAACTTTCAAGTGGTGAAATCACAAATATGAATTAGTGTTTAATGGTGGTTAAATGCAAAGTTAAAAATTAATCACATAAAATTACAAATAAGACCAACCGTTTAATTGGTCATTATCCATTGATTTTTTACTCAGGTTCTCCCTTTGACCAATTGAACAAGCAAATTTTCACAAGTATTAAATAGCAAATCGCATTTTGGGGAAAAAGGGAAACATATTTGTATATGTGGAATTGTGGTATCTGCCAAAGCTACTTTCTAATTTCTCCCTCGCCTACAAATATAAATATACAAAAAGTCTAAGTCAAATGCACTTTTCGACTTGTAGAACAATTAAATAAATTGACAATTATCAAGGCACTTTGTATGCATGAAGTGACGATCATGGTGTGGTCACGGGTGGGATATCCATATATCTGATAATTAATTAATTAACTTTCGTCACGAAACAAGTAAATTAACTCAAGACAATGAAGCCTTTCACCCATGTAGAAATCTGAGCATAGATCACAAGGGATGCCAATGGGGCAAGGTGTATGTAGGTTTGACCGTTTTCATTTTTATAAAGTGCGAGATGGATTTGAGTTTGGGTATAAAAGAGTGATATGAAATTTTAATCTTCATATCAGTTTTTGTCGCATATTTTTGGGTTTGAGTATATATGCAGTACCTGTTACATTAGTTTTTACAATTTAAATTTACTTATTTATTATTAAATAAATTATATATAATAAGTTGTTAATTATATTTTAATTTAAAAAGTATATAAAGAATAATTAATAACAAGAAATTATAAATTAAAGTTTGAGAATTAAAATTTTTAATTAAATATATAAATTTAAACTTATCATATAATTATTAAAATTATAGCGGGGCGAGTACGAGTTCAAGTATGGGGTGGCTAATCACATATTTATACCCATACCTGTATCCGATTCAACACATCGGGTAATATCTGTACCCATACCCGGTCAAAGCGGGTAATACTCGTCAAAATCGGGACGGATTCGGACGAGTACTCACGAGTATGAGTATTTTTGTCATCCCTATTGGATACCACATCGACAGATAATTGACACTAAAACTGCAATTGAGAATTGCGGTTTGATCAAGTCAAACTATAAAACAAACCTACCTCGGTAAAGTTTTTTAAAACAGACTCATTTAGATAATTATTTTTTAAAAAATTATCCACTTAGGTCAATAAGTCATAACTACGTAACTATTCAAAACAAGATGTTGACGGGTGCTTTATTAAGGGAAAAAATATTCATTAAAGAAAACATAAACTACAACTCAGATTTGTGGTTTTAGCCATTCAAAAATCTATGTCATTTAACCATTGGGTAAAGTAAGGGATAGAAAAAAAATTAAAATGCTCAAACCGCAACTATCAGTTGCATTTTTAATGTAATGGGAATTCGCATCGTTAGTGACCATTGGACAAAGAAAAGACATTGGTCCAAGACTAGTCAAAACACAACTCAAAGTTACGATTTTATGCATATACGGGTCAAATCTCAACTCATATTTGCGGGTTTAATGAAACTATTTTGACTTTTGTGCCACCTTGAACGTCACATAAACATACAATTGACGTGATACTAAAACTGTAACTGTAAATTGCGGTTTGATCAAGTCAAACTACAAAATAGAGCCACCCTAGTAAGGTTTTTTGAAACGGATCCATTTAAGTAATTACTTTTTAAAAAGAATCTACTTAGGTCAATCAACCTCAACCTTGCATGTAATTTTCATCCCAACTGTTAGATCAACCCATAGAAGCATCTTATATGTCCACAACAAGCACAATTTGTGCCATGACAAGCTCCCCTATAGCGCAATGCCACGTGTCCTTCAACCTTGAGGGCAAGGTTATATCTAAAGGGGAGGATATTGTTAGACCTTCTCTGCTATTCACATCCCTGGTTTGCTAAAGGATTATGTTTGGACCCATATTACTTTATCTTAGTGTGTGTTGAGTTATTTTGGGGATTTTCTCCTTGCACCTCCATAATTTTTTAAAATGAAAAAATTGTTCTAAGTAAAAACAAGTAAAAATTTAATCACTGCGCTTCTTTGTTCCTCTTTCTCTCGCCTGCATCTCTTTTTGTCGCACATCTCTCTTGTTTTTATGTGTGTTATTTCTCCATTGAACACACGTTGAAGCACGAGCGTGAACCACTGTGCATTTCTCTTCTTCGATTTTTTCATTTAATCTCTCAGCTAGTATACTCTCTTATCCCTTTTTTGTTTTCACTAAATCCTGTATCTGCAAAACTTTTTACAATCCAAATTGTGTAATCCAGACTTGTAAAAACATTTGTGATTTTTTTTACAAATCTTTGTTGTTTGTACTTGTATTTGCATTCATCATGTTGTGCAAAAAATGTTATTTAAGTCAAAACCTTATAGATAAATCTATATGCTATTCTCTCTCATTTTACTTACAATAGAACTAGTAGGTATAAAATCACACTTATCAGGAACCACTAAGCGTTGGCAAAAATAATAATTAAGTTCATATAATTATAACAATAATAATCACAACACTATACAACAAATTTCCTACTACAATCATTGTTGGAGATTTCACATTGGTTAGTGATATGACTAAATAAAAGTATATAATGAGGTGCAAACTTCACCTTACAAGCCAATTTTGTGAGGTTGATTTAGGCACAATTCCACCATTTTTAACATGGTATAAGAGCACTTTTACCCTTTTGTTTCTCTCTGTTGCTTCATCAATTCTTTCTTAGTTCATAATTTTTTTTTTCAAGAAGAATATTGAAATTTCTGAATTAGATCTTTTACTTGTTCTTGTGCATTGTTCTGTTTCATTTGTCTTCACCACACTCTCCTATCCAAAAAGTGTGAACGAAAATTAAAAAAAAAAAAAGGGTTCATATTTCATTTCATCTCATATCAGATTCGCTCGCATTGGTTTGTGTTGTATTTTTGGTTGTTCAGTATCGAAGAGGAAGAAGATGGGGAAACAAGTTATGCTAGTGAAATCTGTGATCGATCTCAAGAGAAGAGAGAGAGAGATTGCGATTTGCAATGGCTTCTTTCACAATGCAATTCTCCTACCATTTCTAATATGGTATCAGAGTTTATCCAAGCGGTTTGTTGTTGTTGTTGGGCTTATCAAGCCGCTATTGGACCACCCACAAATATAAACTCCACGCTTGAGATGTCCAGTCCTCGGTGTGAGGGGTGTGTGTTGGAGATCACACATTGGTCAGTGATATGAGTAAACAAAAATATATAATGAGATATAAATCTTACCTTACAAGCCAATTTTGTAAGGTTGAGTTAGACATACCCTACCATTTCTAATAATTATTTTAATAATTCTTAAAGAATTCTTTCCAAAACGGTTCTAGTACTCCTAGTACTAGAGATTGCATCTTTATTTTCTTTTTTTGGTAGCACACTAGCACTTAAGTAAATTTGCATTCATTATGTTGCACAAGAATGAGAGAAGCCGTGAATGGAAGAAAACGGACCAGGAGTTCTAGGAAAAAAAAAACCGTTATTTTATTATTTGGAATCTTATCTAGGTTTTTACCTATATAGGATATTTGTGTTTTTTCTAAAGACATAATGAAAATTCTGAATATTATTCTTCTTTTTCATTGTTTTATGTATACCTAGTTTTAAATTGCGGTCTTGGGTATGCCCTTTGAGATAACCCTTATTTTGGGTGCTATCACAACATCAGTTCAGCAAATTCGGACCTTGTTACCTAAACTTCCATTCGTTAATTTTGTATATTCACATAACAAATTGGAATATACCAAAACTATGGTACGACAATATATTATATATATAGTCACTTGTTTTAAAATTATCGTCATTTTTTTGTCAATTTCATTTTTGAAATACGTAAATTTAATTATTATTTGCATATACAAAAATTAAATTTCTATATAATTCCTTTGAAACTTATTCAACAAATATATAAGCTTTACTGAGTACACAAGCTAAACTAACATGGAATTATATGACCTTTTTTTCCCTGAAAAAATTGTATATTTAGCTTTTGAAAATGACCGAAACAGGATATTGAAAAACAATTAAATTACCTGAAGGATATAAGTTGACTTTTGAAGGTCAATTTTGGTTTTATAAGCTAATTTATAACATTTTTATATTCTTTTTCACAATTTTAAAAGTGGTAAAAATATGTGTTTTAACTTTTGAGGTATAAGACTTACTGAGGTGTAACTTTAACTTTTGAGGTATCAATTAATTGGTGAAATGTTGTTATATAATTTTTCATATAAACGTTATCCTTAATGTGTTTATCTTTATTTTTAAAGTGTATAATAGTAAATATGAACCTGTGACGGAATTTCTTATCAATAATTTTGTACATTCACACTTGATGATAGAAAAAGAAAATAACAGAAGTAAAGAGAAAGGTGAGTGTTTTAGACTTAGTGCAGTTCTTAATTAGTTAAACATAATTTTTATATTTTAAATAATTTTTATGGGGGATGGGATAGGATGAGTACCATAATACTATGTTTAGTCCATACCCACATAATTTTTGTTGGTTTACACTAGAGATGACAAATAAATTCGTATCTTGGGTAATCTCCCAATCCACCCCAAGGAATCCCCAATTTGACCAGACACACAAGTATGCCGGTATGAGTATGAGAAATACTCAATTTGTTAAATTGTGGATGGAAATAAAGATATACATATTCGCCTCATACCCACCTCTGTACTCGCCTCCACCCCACTCTTACTTTAATAATTAAAATATTTCAAACTTTTACCATTGATTTGTTAGACCTAATTTTCAAATTAAATGACACCTTAAATTCTTGTTTTCTTCACAAACTATAATTTTGTGATGTTAAGAACGGTTTGAAACATAAGGTTTGACATTTATCTTTTATCCTCGAATCCGCCCCAAGGAATCCCAAATTTGACCAGACACGGGTATGTCGATAGAGGTATAAGGAATACCCAATTTGTTAAGTTAATGATGGGATGAGGATATACATACTTGCCTTATACCCACCTGTGTACTGGCCTCCACCTAACTCTTACTTTAATAATTAAAATATTTTTCAAACTCTTACCATTGATTTGTAAGACCTAATTTTTAAATCAAACGACACCTTAAATTCTTGTTTTCTTCACAAATTTTAATTTTGAGATATTAAGAAAGGTTTGACATTTATCTTTTACCCCTGAATCATTCCTAAGGAATCTCCAATTTGACCAGATAATTCATCCTAAATACGGGTATGCCGGTATGAATATGAGGAATACCCAATTTGTTAAGTCAAAGATGAGATGAGGATATACATACCCGCCTCATACTCGCCCTGTACTCACCTCCACCTCACTCTTACTTTAATAATTAAAATATTTTTCAAACTCTTACCATTGATTTGTTAGACCTAATTTTTAAATCAAACGACACCTTAAATTCCTGTTTTCTTCACAAATTTTAATTTTGAGATATTAAGAAAGGTTTGACATTTATCTTTTAAAAAAATTTAACATTTAATTAAAAAATTACAAATTTTGTATTTATTTGATAACTTTTGAATTAATTAACATTATAGTTAAAAAAATTATTTTTTTATTAAAAAATTATCATAGTTTTTTTGCAGGTATGAAATGTGTATGGTATACTTGATACCCAACATGAATATAGATAGGGACATAATCTCATAGTTGTTAGGTATAAGGACAAGGAAGATGATGAGTTTCGAGAACGAGGATGAGGATCGAAATGTTATACACATCCTCAAATCGCCCCATTACCATGCCTAGTCTATACTTGTCCTATACCCAAACACAAATTGCGGAGATTTGTTCGTTCTGCTTAAGAATATTTTTACATATATTTGTAAAGTCTAAATACATTTTGTAATTCTAGAATAGGGTAGGTAGTAGTCATATGATATTCATTTCGTATGATAAATATATGTCATGTTACCTTCATGGGTCCTAATTGGTGAATACTCACATATTTTTTATACATGAATATCCATAAATATTTTTAAGATAAAAAATCACTTTAACTATAATTATTTATTCTAATATTTTCTTTTAAGAAAAAAAATTCAATACTTACAACTAAAATTATACAAATATTTTACACAATTAAAAGGACCATATTTATATACTGAAATAAAATGAACAAATACCTAATTATTTTATTTTATGAGTTCCAAAAACTATAATCTAAAAACTACCCTCTAAAATATAAACATAAAATAAAATGATACTAAAATATAAATCTAAATAAAATTACACTATAAAACATAAATATTAATAAACTAAATATTTTAATATTAATGGATACTTAGTAATTATGGATACAAGTAACCTAATGTCTAGAAAAAAATAATGGGTTAGATGGGTATGAAAAATACAATACCAAAGAGTAATCATTAGAAATATTCACAGTGTATTCTTGTGAATTTTATCCAAACATACATATAAGTGAATTTCTTTTTCTTATCCCTGAATTTAATTTAATAATTCAATTAAAGTAATAAATAAATTTTATTAAAAATTTAATGCTTAATTAGTAACTACCATTAATTATATATTTTGATGATTTATTATTTAAAAAATACATATGAATAAATGTCCAACAATATAATTTATTGTTTCAAAATGTATCTAAATTTTAGTTCATGAATAATGAAAATATAAATTAATATTAAAAATAAGAATTTTTTAAAAATTTTAACTTACAGAGTTTTAAATCATAATTTTAATTTATGAAAAGAATTCATTATTAGTTAAATATGAATATTATATTTATCAATTATTTTTCATCATTAATTAAAATTAAAAATATAGTTGTAGGATAAGTTTATAACATGATTTAAATTTTAAATTATAGACATTTTCAATTATTTATAAAATAAATCCATTTTGAATTTATTATATATTAAATATTTTAATATATTCCGTGAAATTCATGGGTTATTATATTAGTAAATCTAAAAAGAAAAATAAATAGATAGATAAAAATATGGCATTTCATTAACGACGTTAATCTATATATATTTTTTAGAAGAATCAAAATAAATATAATAAATTTGAATATTTTCATATTTATTTGAGTTTAATAATGTAAAGAATTTTACTCTAACGTTCAATAACAACTCTTCGTTTATGTGGACTCTTAAAGTATTAATGGGTAAAGTCAATCAACTTATTAGAAACGAAGGGTTGTGATTGAACATCAGTGTACAACGTTTTACACTAATAGTGAATATTAATCAAACATTTCTATTTTTATGAAAATATAATAAGGAAGAATAAGGGTTTGATTAGTTTGGTTTGTTATTTAGTTTTTGGAAAGAGTTTTCAAAAACTCTTTTCGGAAAGAAAAGAAAAGAAAGATGTGTTTGGTAAGTGTTATTTAAAAAATTGTTTTGAAGATATAAAAATGACAAAAGTTGTTCATATTTATTGAAATTTCATTAATAAAAAGAAAAAAAATATTCTTATTGCATTTTGAGTTTTCAAAATGAAAACAGAAAACTGAAAAACAAAACTATTTTCAGCTATTCCTGTTTTTTAGTTTTTAAAAACTAAAAAAGTAGAACTATTTTGAAAAACTATTTTAAGAAAACACTACACAAACGAATTTTTTTAATGTTTAAATACTAAAATATGGGAAACAATTTTATAAGTGTTTGTTTGACAACAGTTTATGAAAAAAAATTCAGTATTTTAGTATTTAAAAACTAAAAACTCATTTGGGTAGTGTTTTCTGAACACAGTTTTCGAAACAGTTCTGGTTTCTTAATTTTTTAGTTTTTAAAAACTAAAACATAGGAACAACTGAGTAGTTTTGCTTTTCAGTTTTCTATTTTTGTTTTGAAAACTCAAAATACAATCAGAATATGTTGTTTTTTGCTTTTCATTAATGAAATTTTAATAAATATAAACAAGTTTTTTCATTTTTACATCTTCAAAATAGTTTTCAAATAACACTTACCAAACAAGTTTTTTTTTTCTTCCTGAAAACAATTTTTGAAAACTATTTTTGAAAACTCTTTTCAAAAACTAAAAAACAAAATCAAATCAACCAAGCCCTAAGTGGTTATTTGGCAATAATTTTATAAAACTGTTTTCAACATTTTAGTATTTAAAAACTAAAAATCTCGTTTGAGTAGTGTTTTTTTAAAACAATTTTCGAAAACAGTTCTGGTTTTTTAGTTTTAAAAAACAGGAACAACTGAAAGTAGTTTTACTTTTCAGTTTTCTATTTTTGTTTTCAAAACTCAAAATATAATCAAAATATATTGTTTTTTACTTTTTATTAATGAAATTTTAATAAATATAAACAAGTTTTCTATTTTTACATTTTGAAAACAGTTTTCAAATGACACTTGCTAAACAAGTTTTTCAAAAACTAAAAAACAAAACTAAATCATACTTATGCAATAGTTTTTTAGTTTAATTATTATGCACCGCTAGTGTAAAGAGTTTTACACCGAAATTCAATCATAACTCTTCATTTATATTACTAAAATAAAAAATCTTACAATAAATAAAAGATTGTCATTTAATGACAGTATAAAATATTTTATATTATGAATGCATACTAGTTAAGCTCATATATCTTTATGCAAATAAACTATAAATTTAAGTAATATGCACAGTCAGTCTAAAAAGTTTTAGACTGATTTAGTAATATAGTAAGTTTTTTTACTTTATCTATTAATATTTTAAAAGTCATATAATCAATAGTTGTGATTAAACTTCAGTCTTTTACACTATCAATTCATACTTAAACTCAAATGATTTAGAACTTACATAAAAGTTTCACTAAAAATCACTTTTGGTCCTTGAAATTCAAAACTATTTTTTTAGTTCCTGAATTTAATTTTTTTTGTATTAACGTTGTTCATTTATAAAATCTGATGTAAAATTGAAAATTGAGAAGGTTAGGGTTAAGGAGGATAATGACGTGTATAAAAACATATTATCTGTCAATAATTTTTTAACGCGGTTAATAAAAGAACAATGACTAAAAGTAAATCAGGGACTAAAAAAATATTTTTGAATTTTAAGTACTAAAAGTGATTTTTAGTAAAACTTTAGGGACAAAAAACTTATTTAAACCATTATTGTATTTGTTGAATTTATCTATTAATACTTTAAAAATCATATAAATTAATAGTTGTGATTAAACGTCAGTCTTTTACACCATCAGGGCATAGTTAAACTCATAAATTATTTAGGATTTACATAAATTTTTTGTTACTAAATTTTCACTAAAAATCTATTTTGGTCCTTGAAATTCAAAAAATAGTTTTTTAGTCTCTGAAATTATTTTTTTGTATTAACATTGTCTGTTTATAAATTTCGGAGTATTTAACGCAAATGTCAAATTGAAGATTGAGAGGGTTATTGACGAGTACAAAACAAAACTATGTTATCTGTGAGCAATTTTTTAACGAGGATAATAAGAGAAGAATAATTAAAATTGAATCAGGAACTTAAAAAATATTTTTGAATTTAATACATACATTAAATGATGAATATATTTTTTAATTTAATACATACATTAAATATTAATTAAATACATACATTATTATTATTTAATAAATTTTTATTCTGAATTTAGTACATCAGATACATACATTGTGTAATATTAATTTTTTGGAAGAAACTAAAATAATAAATATAATGAATGATGAGTATATATTTTACTCGGTATAAATTTCCATTGATTGTATGTAAGGAAGCGTGTTAGATTTATGCCTATTCCAGGTTTTTTTATGCAAATAATTTTTATGTGGAAAAATTCAACCTTAAATATTAATTAAATAGATAAGTTAATACTTTAATATATTAATTTTTTATTCTATATTTAATACATTAAATACATACATTGTGCAATATTAATTATATATTATTAAGAGATTAATTATATATATTAGGCTATGTTTCGCCCAACTCTTATTTTTTATTTAAAAGTTACTTCTAAGTTAAAATTGAAAAATAAGAATTTAAAAAAACAAGGAGAAGTTGTTTGTCAATTTTAGTTTTTTTAGTTTAAACAATTCTTTTAACCTAAAAGTTGTTTGGTACATTTTTAATATAATATAAAATTATATATCCTACCAAAGAAAAAAATAGATTTATAGAATACAAAAATCATGTAAAACTAATTTAATCTCTATAAAATTATTTGAATAACAATAAAAGTATTCAAATGTATATATTTAAATTATTTATTTTAAAAATATAAAGTGAACTTAATTAGTATTTTCTATCTAAAATGTAAATATTTTTATTAAACTGTGTTAAACTTATCAGTTTTGTTAAAAAGCAGAAACTAGTTAAATCAGTACCAATTTTTTTTTTGCTCTCTACCATTTTGAAACATCATCCATTTTTATTTTTATTTTAAATATTGGTACTTTATAATTATGATGAAATATGTAAAGTATATTATTTTTAAGCTTTTTAAATATAGACTTGTTTAAGCAGCTCAACTAGTGATTTTCTGATCCAACCACTGTACATCAAACCACTAATAGAACCGAGTCAATAACCAGTTTGGTTTTAATAACATTAGTTTGAAATACTAACTAAACTCCGTTGGGGACCTTAAACGAACCTAATGTGGTATTCTCTCCTAATATCTAACATGATTTACTCTACAACCAAAGTAGTGTCAACCTTTAAAACTCAAACCTAAACTACTTTCTTAAAAGATACACATTTCTACTCTTTTTTTTATAAGACAAATAATTTCATTAAAATAATATCAAACATTGAGGAATATAAGATATGTTTTCCAGTTATAATATAAAAAATTTGCATAGAACAAATCATGAAGATATGCCTACAATTAATAATGGTTTAATGTTACATAAGTAGGCAATACAGGAAGATATGATTAATCCAGTCATTTTATATGACAACAAAATCATTAAGAGATATATCTGTACTTAATAATGGTTTAATAGTATATAAATAGGCAATACAGGAAGATGATTAACCCAGTCATTTTATTTGACAATAGAATCTTGAAACAAAATGATCAATCTATTACTTTTTGTCTTGTTTTTAGCCACAGGCAATGCTGGGCATAGAGTTCATGGCATTCAAAGAACACTGAAGGAAGATTTGGAGTTGGAAAGACAATTAAAACTCATCAACAAACCTCCTATCAAGAGTATTCAAGTATACCCTATATTTCATCCTATACTCTTTTTTTTTTTTTAAACTTGATTTATCTATGTAGGTTAATATTTTCATAATTTTATTTTTATATGTTGTATTTTGGATTCTACAGACAAAATTTGGAGACATTATTGATTGCATTGATATATACAAACAACCAGCATTTGATCATCCTCTATTAAAAAATCACAATATACTCTTTTGAACAACCTCAAATATCGTTAATTTTCATTATTTTTTCCCCTTTATTTGATTACAGAAAAAACCTAGCTTTCAAAAAGAAAAAATAAATGTGAAGAATTCAACAACTAGACTCATATTTGGGCTTGGGAAAGACAAGTGTCCAATTGGAACTGTACCCATACGAAGAACAACAAAAGATGATATCATTAGACTCAAATCAATGTTAAATAATGATACTATGAATCAAGATCTCTCTAATATTCAAGTAAGTTTTCTTGGTTATAACTAAATTTCAATAAATTACATCACATTATATCTAATGTTCTAAGTTTTAAGTTGATTAGTTATTTAAATAATAATAAATTTTGCAGCGTGCAGAAGTATATGTGTTACGACTTTTTCGTCCTTTTTACAAAGTTAGTGGACAAAATAGCATTTATAATCCCAAAGTTCACACCACAGATCAAATAAGTGCTTCTCGTTTGTGGGTTGAGAATGCTGATAACAAAATCGAGTTTGGATGGCATGTGAGTTTTAATTGATGTAATTATAATTTGTTTTTTCAAAACGTTGGTTAATGTTATTTGATTTGTGTCTATTTAATGATGTAGAAAATAATACCTAATTAAATCTCACATATTGATATTAGGTGGCTCCGAAATTATATGGTAACGATGGAACTTATACTTACGCATCATGGACGGTAGGTAAATATATATTTTTACATTTATTTTGTCTTAGCTTATTGAGATTAAACACATGGTATTTTTGTCTACAGAGATATTTAGTATTTGTTTTCAGTATTTATTTAAAAACTAAAAAACTTATTTGGTTAGTGTTTTATGAAAATAGTTTTTAAAAAAAGTTATGATTTTTTAGTTTTTAAAAACTAAAAATCAAGAAAAACTGAAAGTAGTTTTATTTTTCAATTTTTTATTTATGTTTTGAAAACTTAAAGTATATTCAAAGTGTGTTATTTTTTCTTTTTTATTAACGAAATTTTAATAAATATGAACAAATTTTTTTATTTTTATATTTTTAAAACAGTTTTTAAATAAGACTTACAAAACAAGTTTTTTTTTTTTTTTCAAAAACAGTTTTTAAAACCTATTCTTAAAAACTTTTTTCAAAAACTAAAAAACAAAACCAAGTAAATCAAACCCTTAATGTTTTGATTTTTTTTTTCATTTTAGGTTAACGAAAAAACGTGTTTTATTTCTTCAAAATTTAATGTGATGTTTAATGGTGACACAGTCAGATGATTTCAAAAAGACAGGATGCTATAATATACTATGTTGAGGTTTTGTCCAAGTTCACCAAGATTTTCATCTTGGTTCACTTGTGAACCCTACATCTATCTATGGTGGAGTTATAATGGAGTTTTCAATTGCTATTTCTCAGGTAACATTCATTCCATAATTTCGTTATAAGAAACATATCATTATACATAACTGAATAAAATTAGTATTATTTTAATTTTCAATCATTCATTCTTAAGTAAATATAGTAAAAGAAATTAATAATGTTATATGCAACATGCCAGATTATGTATGGTAATATAATATTTGCAAAATTTTATGTGATCTCAGGACCCTGTGACAAAAAACTGGTGGTTAAATATTGATAATGAAGGTTTTGGATATTTTCCTGCAACATTATTCTCCAACTTGGGCTCAGCTAATAAAGTGGGATGGGGTGGATATTCAATCACTCCTCCTGGTACTACCAGTCCTCAGACGGGATCTGGGTATTTTCCTGATGATGACTTTGAACATTCATGTTATTTTAGGTATATGTCATTTCAAGATTCAGCAAGACAAGATTTTGGACCAAAAACAGATATGGTAGATAAAACTAATGACAAATCTAACTGTTATGGAGTTGATTTCTATGGAGATCAGAAAGGAGAGGTTGGGATTTCTATGCAATTTGGAGGACCTGGTGGCAATTGAGCCTGTTAAATGTTCATCTTTATATGAGAATTTATAAATAAAGTTGGACATCTTTTCTTTCTGGTTAATAATTGAGAATGATGTTTTACTTAAAAAATTAAAATAATATTGTTTATACATTTATCAAATGCAAATGATGTTCATTATTCTTATCAATTTATAAATGAAATTTGTTAAGGATAATAAGTGAGCTTATTTAATTTTCTTTAAAAAAATCACTTATTTAAACATAATAAACACTTACTACATTTTTTTAAGAGAAAAAACACTTATACACGAACAGTGAAAAAAATTTTACACTCACAATTAACCACAACTTTTTATATATGATAAGTTTGTAAACAAAGTTTGCGATTAATGTAAGTATAAACTTTTTTATATTAACAGTGTATAAGTATTACACTCATTTTTTAAAGTTCGAGCAATTTTTTTTTTTTAAATTTTCACAATTCTTTTTTTATAAAAAAAATTAAAAACAACTTATTTTGATAAACTACTTAGAGTAACTTACCAAAATAAACTTTTGTAGAAGCTAAAATTTATAAAAGAAATATATAGATGTCTTTAATAAAAAAAAAACTTTTTATAATTATAAAACATTCGTCTCTTCTTTTATTAAAATCACTTATAAATAAATTATTTATTTTTAATATTTTTTAGCTTAAATCACTTATATAGAAAATTTTCATCAAATTAAATAATTTAACAATAGTAATATAATATTTTGAATAGAAACATTAATTATTTACCATATCAAATGATTTTAATAAGAATAACTTGATATTTTTATAATAATTTTTTTACTTGAAAACCCTAAACCTTAGAAAACTCAGCCTATGTTTGGTCCGTGAGTGAAAAGTTAATAATCATACATGAAAAAAATGAAGAGAAAAAAAAAATTCTCTAATTAGATATAAAATAAAGTATCAAAGAAAGATGTCAATAATTTATAGGTCTCACATATTTTTTTTTAATAAACATGAAAAGTAAGAAAGTGCAAAAGGAGTGCCTCCAATTTACTCACAAACAATTCTCAAGAAACATATTCTCCTATACATTGTAAATTATTACAATAATCATAAAGATATACTCATTTTGCATCAAGCAAAAGAAAAATGGCCAATGTGGAAACATCCCATTACTCACCATCCCAGAGTTCTTCAGTTGTTTTGTACCCAGGAGAAGTTTTGCTGACAAAATCATCTCCAGTAACTAATCTCTCCTGCATCAGTAAACCACAAAGTCAAAAAGACCATAGTGAATGAACATAAACATGTTTATTAAATGCTCCCAGCAGTCTCAAATATAAGAAGAAAAAAAATGCCATAGGTGTTGGTCTATATATAAGCAAATCTCAATTAATCTTACATCACTCTTAAATATGCTTCATTTATTTCAGATTTTCTTTCTAATATGTTATTTTATTATGTATATCAATTCCAAGGAGAGGTAGTTTAGGAAAAGAGTTTATTTTTTTATTGACAATGACACGAGTAAATGCTGTTAACTAACTTTTATATAATTGTGAAGTTTTTTTTTTTCTATTTGAGACCAATGGGTATCATTCTCGCAGAGCAAGTAAAATACTATATTTAGAAAAAAAAACAATTCTCAGGATTTGGGTCTTAGATTAACTAGTTTTGAAAAAACAATCATTTTTATTGATCAGAAGAGAGCATAAATAACTTTACCTGCTCTATGTCAGAGAAGTTGGCAAGCAAATCAGCAGGTATAGACCAATCAAACACATCAAAGTTTTCCTCAAGTCTTGCATCATTTGTGCTCTTGGGAACTACACTGTGACCCATTTGTAGTCCCCATCTAAGAGCTATTTGCGCAGGAGTCTTCCCTAACTTCTCTGCAGTCGAGTGTAGAACTGGACTTTTAAGAATATTACTTCTATTGTATCCTTTACCCAGTGGTGAATAACCCTGAATCAGACAGAACATTGATAGTGGAAAGTAGTAAACAAAAGTGCAGTTCATAATCACAATTTTTCTGTATGTTAACGCTTAAGTTGATACAAAATGTCTACTATACTATATCAATTATTCCTTTAAGTCCTATATATTCTGAAAGGTGTACTTATGTAGCATACATAATTATTATGGGTAAATTACATTGAGAGATTCCCCCAATTACATTTACATTCCCTACTTTTTTCACCCTTTCAATGGTCTCCCTTATTAGGAAATGTAAGTGTGATGCTGTTAGAAAGAGCAACTGTAGTGATTTTAAAATAAGGGAGATATTTGTGTATGATTACAAAACAAGTTAGCGTAACCCCATAAAACCTCAAAGAGTGTCAATTTAATTTATTCTTGTTATAATTTATCATGACCTTAAATTTGCATACTCACTGATAAGTGCACTCCCTTGGATTTACACAAAGCATGTAATTTTGGCTGCTGTAATGAAGGATGCAATTCCACTTGGTTAACAGCCGGAGACACATGTGCCACCTCCAACAGATCCTGAAGCTTTTTTATAGAGAAATTGCTGACTCCTATAGCTCTAGCCTTGCCAGAGTTGTAAAGTGCTTCCATTGCTCTCCATGTGCTAGGTATGTCAGGTTTGGTAAGCTTCCCATTTTTCATGCTGACTGGCCAGTGAATCTATAAAAATATAGACACATGACAAATTGACAAGTCAAGTTTCTAACTCAAAGTACTTGAATTCAGTGACACTATACTATTTCAAATATACTAAGAAGTGATGTAGGAAGCAATGAATTTCTTATGATTACACACAAAGTAGAGATCTAAATAGTCCAGTTGCAAATCCTGTAAAGTTCTCTCAAATGCCTTTGGGACGTCTTCCGGCAAGTGATCAGCACACCTAAAACATGTGCAGAATAAATTGGACACAGAAGGTAATGGCGACATCAATATGATAATATGTAATCATGTTTAAGAATAAATTAGCAAGAACAGTTTGAATAAATGCCAGAAATCTGTAGACTTTGTTATTGGGAAAACCCTTTGCTTTACATAAAACTGTTCGGGTTTTTGAACAATAATATATGATCACAATAGTCCTTTGTTGAAAACAGAGGAAGAACTATAGGCTTTAGAGTAAAAACTTATTTGGTGGATACAAAGATACTGAAGAAATAATGTTCATATTCAAAGTAAATCATTGTTCGTTGAAAGTTTTAAGAACTGGAAAGATTTTTTTTGGGATCTTGAATAGATATTTTCCATAGGAGGCAATCCTACTCAAGGCATGGTCAAACACTAAATGTAAGTGCTTATACTAGCATGGATTGTGGGTACCATCCCCCTCTGCTAGCCCAACCTTAATTGGTTAAAACATTGAAAAATTTAAGAATATATTGCAACTGTTAAGATCATTAATGATGCTAAATTGCTAATCTAGAATTTCACATCTTTCAGTAGAATGATAAATCGATCAGAGTTATGTTGCAAACTTAACAATTAAATAATATATGATAACTTCAAATTAAATATCTCTTCTAATCTTCTAAAAGATAATTCAATGAAAATACTGAGGAAATGTCAGAACTTTGGGAAGGAGTAGTTAGGATAATTAGAATATTAGTTATAGTAAGTTAGTGACATAAATAAATAGGAGAAAGCAAAGAAAGATCGTATTTCTTGATCGGAAATAACAGAAAATGAGAGAGATAACTCTTCAAGGGTTCCCTTTCACAAAGGCTTTTTCATTTCACAAAGAGCTTATGCTCAATCTACAAATGAACAGATCTGAATCCCTTCTCTCCTCTTCAGTCCTCCAATGTATTTATGTCACTAACTAACTATCCAAACCAATTCCCCCTTCACAGAGTCCTAACAAGAAATCTGACTCATTAAATTGTATTTTCAATAACTATGAATTAAGAAAATCAAGCAAAGATTTTCAAGAAATCTATAGTAAGTGATAGCACCGATAACCTTGGCAAAAAAAAAAAAAAAAAGAATAGTTTTATAAAAAAGACAAACCATAGTTTGGAGGTGATAAACATATCTTCACGCTTAACCACACCATCAGCAAACAACTTCTTCAAGGCAGCACCAATCTACATAAAATTTACAACAAGTTAACAGATAAAGAGAGTAGAGTACAAAAACAGCGAAATAGATAAAACAGCATAAGAATTGTAACACTAAATTGAAAAATTTAATCATACAACCAACATAGTTAAAGGTGAAATACTCATTATCACAGCCCTAAAAATGTTAACTGCATCCTTCTTTAAAATATAGAAAGTTAAGCAGGAAAGGGAGGAGCAGGAAAGGGAGGAGAAGGAAAAGGGGGAAAAGATGTCCACTGGCCCCAAAAGAAGGGGAAAAGGACAAGCATTTATGCATTTCAACTCCATATAGGAGTATAACACAACAACTCTTCTGAATGAACATCCTGGAAATGAGGAAATAAAGAAGTTCCTTCAAATTAAGACTAATCATCACTTATCCACAAAACAAGCTTGATCAAAGTGTGAACCTAGACCAGATGAGAATATTTAGAATTATGAGTAAACCTGCTCATAGTTGTTTATTAATGTATTAACTTAGACATACTGACGGGAGTGCTTAAATTCTTGATCCTGCAGCTTCTCATTTTTTAAACAAAACAAGGCTCGTACTCTTTGCATAACTTTAGATCTCAGCTTACATTCCCTCCTAGAAACTTTCCCTCACGACAGGCTACAGCCACCATGGGCCCTGCTGAGGCATATGGTCCTGTACTCGAGTTCTCAACAGTATTCTCGTCTCATCTCTCTAGAGTAAAGTGAGCCAGTAAAGTACACACTATTGCACAATTAATACTCTTAGAAATGTGAGTTTGGGTTTAACTCAACCCTACCAAATTGACTTCTAGCTAATGTTTGTACGTCACTTATATATTATATATTGACGGTATAACTAGTCTGACAAGGGATCTCCGACACACCTTTCTAACGCCAAGTACCAAACATCTCAAGCAAGAAATTTGCACCATCTTAAATTGGATATTTGTAGGTGTGATCCAATAGAGGCCCAACAATAAATTGCTAAGATAAGCTTTAACATCATCTTAAAAATGTAAGTTTGAGTCTAATTCAACCTTACAAAATCGACTTGTAAGGTGAGATTTACACTTTGCTTATGTACTATATTTTTATCAGGTGTGGGATCTCTAATATATACAATTAACCAGGAATAAAAATTCATACTTTCCTCTCCATTTCTTACTAGTTCTTTCACATTAAACCATCAATTGTGGTTCTTTATGGGGAAGCACAAACTAGCTTAATGGAAATTGGCAACAAACATGAGCATAGAAAATTCCATTTTATAAGACCATTTTTAGTACAATACCTTTTCTGCAGCTAATTGCATGACTACGCAGAAGCTTTTATAGAGTGAACTAGAAAGAAGAAAAGCAGCCTTGATTCTTTAATGTTTGTTTCTGGTTCTATATGAGATCAACTCGTTTCAATTATGTAAAAATAAATTGAATGAGAAGGAGAACATTTCTGCCTTCTCAGATGAGCAATCCTATTAGCAAATTTTATATTATCCTGAAAAACATCAAAATTTGTGAAAAAATTATATCGCTTTGGTGTAGTTAACTTAGTTTGGATTTATCTTTTTCCTAACTCTCATGTCAGAACTATTGTTTTCTATTAACTCATTAGGACTTAAGCCCAAACCAAAACAAACTATACTAGCTTGGGAATAGCAACTTCCATTGCTTCTAGTAACAACTCATAACTGATTTGATTTGAGGGACATACAGTACATACTTGTAAGGGTAGATTAGGTTACTCTCTTGTAATAACGTTTATTCTAATTCAGCTACTTGTTTGATACATAAACACATGCCATTTGCTCTATTCTATCGGTACTGGTCCACTAAGGCTCTGTTTTCTTGGTTTTATTCAAAAAAGCTACTCAAATGTGTTATTTGTCAACATAATAGGATAAGATATTATATCAAATTCAGTAAGTGAAAAAGGGAAGTATAAAATCATAATATGATTCTTCAAGTAAAATAAACTCTATGCCATAAAAATAATGAACAGTCACAACCTTTCTAGAAACTGTATAGCATTGTGCTCTAACCAAATTCCAGCATGCAGAATATCACCACAAAGTCTTGCACTCCATATCTCTCCCAAGACATAAAAATTTAATACAAAGAAAATGTTCATGAACATAAACCTGTTCATTGTTCCTCCAGAACTAGAAAAGGTCTATTTCAAAACTGTCAAGCAACTTTACATTGGACAATAAAATGGTTGATTTTCCCCCAAACTCCAAAAAACATCACACAGACAAGTATAAGTGCACTCTAATTAAATTATATTATTTAATTTATTTTTAAATTTCTATGCATTTATTGTTCACTAACAAAGTAATGTAGTTTAGCGATCGCAAGTTAAGCGAAAGTAACGCATTATGAAAACAGATAAAAATAAAGCTTTCATGACTTGGTCTTGTCTAGCACAAGGAGGGAAATTAAATGGATAAAATCCAAAACAGCATTTACCACAACCTAACCTCAAATTCTATTTTTCTGAAATAGACGATAGTTATTTTCCGTTCAAGACAATCCTATTCAAGTAAATAGGACCCCTAGAACAATAAAGTTTTCACTATGAATATTTTACATAGTTTCACTTCCAAACTCAAACTTAAGACCACAAGTTGAAACAATCTCACACTGGTTTATCCACACCCTCGGTGTTAACCTCAATTTCTATGACTACTTCCAACTATTTTCATCTTTTACTAATAGAAACACATTTAATATAAAACAACTCTTAGACCATTACAAATTTAGAAAGTATTCCTACCACTCAAATTCAATTATAAACAATTGAACAAAGTACAAGTGACGTGTTTATTCAAAATAAGCATGAAACTCTTACCTCCTTCTGGTTGTCATAAAATTGTGCACAATCTATATGTCTATACCCAACCTGCATCAACATTGTCAGTTGATCCACCATAAGCCATCATTTCTCCAAAACCATACATATTAGCACTTAAATAAATCCATAAAGTAAATAATCACAATACAAATAAAAAAAACTAGGTAGGAAATTGGGATCAGGAGTCTTGTTGATGAAAAAAATATGGTTGAAAGCAAAGGCTAAAAGGTGACCAGCCAAGTTTTCAGATGATTTAGAGAAGATTAGTAATAGACAAAGCTAATAAATACTTAAGTAGTGTTAACAATAAACTCTTTACATGAGTTATAAGTTGGTCCAATGGTTAAAAGCCAACGAGAACGACAAATTATTGGTCTAATCCTTCCATTAATAAAACTAGTAATACTAACAACAAATATTTTTCCATTACAAAACAATAAACAATACACTCTTTTTAACTCACGTCATTCACTACTAGTTGAAATTATTGAAAATCACAAAATTGAAATAAAAATACACTTTTTTTTTAACTCACGTCATTCACTACTAGTTGAAATTATTGAAAATTACAAAACTGAAATAAAAGCGTTAACTTCCAACTCATTGATAGTGAATTTAATAAACTACGGAGACTTGAACTTGATTGATTTGATTTTCTTTTTTAGTTTTTAAAAAAAGTTTTTTGGAAGAAGAGAAAAAAAAAACATATTTGGTAAGTGTTATTTGAAAACTCTTTTAAAAATATAAAAATGAAAAAACTTGTTTATATTTATAAAAATATCATTAATGAAAAAAAAAACATATTTTCATGTATTTTGAGTTTTCAAAACAAAAATAGAAAATTGAACTACTATTCGTTGTTCCTGTTTTTTAGTTTTTAAAAATTAAAAAGTCAGAACTAGTTTGTTTTTTTTCAAAAACTGTTTTAGAACAAAAATAAACAAATGAATTTTTTAATTTTTAAAAAATAAAATATCAAAAACAGTTTTATAAGATTGTTATCAAAGAAGCGTTTACTGTTTTCCTTTTCTTTTCATTATTTCTAACCATAAAGGTTGGTATAATATTATTTTTTAAGAGGCATGGTGTAATGAGAGTCCATCCTCATAATGTAGACAAAAATTTAGAAAGGTTTTTAACAGTGAAGGGAGATAGACTATGTGTTTGTTTGAATGGTGTTAACTAAATTGATTTTAAATAGATTTGATTATATTAAAATTGATTTTAAAAAATGTGATTTATATTTTGGTATTTTTATTATAAAAGTAAGTTAATGGTGAAATCTAAGATAAATTTTCCTATCCAAAAATTATTATAAGCTGTTTTAATTCATAATTAATTCTGAATTTTTCTCTCTATTGAAATTAAACATGTCAAAATTAAATATGTTGAAAAGGTTGTATGTTTTGAGTGTTGCAAACATTAATCTACATAGTTTGGCCAACATCATGAATGAATATTCAACAACAACAAAAGCACAGAAGCATGGTTAAAAAGAAAACAAGAAAGAAAGAGAAGAACAATAATGAACAGTGTGTGAGGGTGAAGATTGGAACCCTAATTGCGGTGGCTAAAGCGTGAGCTAGAACGCCAGGTTGAGCGCGCCACGTGCCCAGACCAACGGAAGGTATCTTAGCGCCTGTGTTCAACTCGAAGAATCGAAGATCTTCGCCGTTCGCCATTCTCTGCTGTGAAGAGAGTGAATTGCATGAATTGAATTGATGAAAACATTGAATTGATGAGTGAGTGAGTGAGTTGGATTTATGCCTTCACTTTGCGAAGAATTAGCAATGGATATTCTGTTTGATTACACGATACACTCTCGTTCAATAATATCTCTTTTGATTTGTCTAATTATAATTATGATTAACTTTAAAAGTCAATGAAATAAAAAGTCACTATTGATTTTCAAGTAAAAATAGTGTATACCAATAGTGAATATATCAAATGAGTTAATATTCAATAATTTTTATAAGAGTTTAAGATTAGTACATTGCCATGTTGATATTAACTCATTTTGTTATCATTAACACGTATAATTTTTATAGGAGTTTAATATTCAATCCATCACTTTTTTAAAGTATTACTCGGAAAGTCACAATAACAAATTGGTTAATCTTCAATCATTTTTTTAAGTATTACCCTCGTTCATTTTACAAAGATATCCACCACCTTGTTTTTATAAAAAATAGTAATATTTTCATTCATTTTAGAATATTCATCCTAAAATGTAAAAAATACATCTAGTAGGTGAATATGAAAAAAAAAAAAACTCAAATTATATTTGGAACATCCATTCGTAAACCTTAGAATACTTTTTTTTTTTTAAATTTCTCTTGTATTAATGAGTTTGGACTTCCCTATTTTTTTCTTGCACCTATGTAGTCTTTTAAAATGGAAAAAATGTCCTCATGTATTGTGAGTTTAGATTAGTTGATCTTAACTTATAATCACATTTTTTTTACAAGTCTAAATCAGCTGGTCCAAGCTTGTAAAAAATTGTGAGTCTGAATTAACTGATTTGGACTTGTTAAATACCTCACTGTTTTCAAATTTCACTAAATTCGGATTAACTGCAGAAAGCAAAATAAAAGTAGGCTAGTAGCTATGTTAGGAAGACAAAGTGAGATGCAAAAGGGAATTTGGATCAGTAGTAGATGTGACAGGGAATCGCAACAAGCGACAGAAGAAGAAGATGTAGTGGAAGGAAGAACAACTAACAATATGAGGGAAAAAGATTATTAACTTTTTACCTAAGGACAATTTTTCCATTTTAAAAGAGTATGAAGGTACAATGAGAAAGTATGGAGGTGCATGGAGAAAATCTTATGAGTTTATACGGCAATGAAGACTTGAAGAGTTCAATAATTTTGTAAAATATTAGGCACAAGTTGATTTTAAGTTTTTGGTTTTTTATTTTGAAATGTATTTTGAGAACAAAAATGTATTTGTCAAAAATAGTTCGTATTTGTTTTTTATTTATTTTCAAAACATTTTTTACCTAATTTTAAAAATAATAAGTTTAATTTTTTGAATTTTTGTTTTTACTCGTTTGACGTTACTTACCACCATCTTCAATTGTATGTCAATTGTTGCCACTTTCGATCATTGCTACCAATCACCTTTTGACTATTGGTCAATGATCACTATCTCTGACCTTCAATCACCGGTAGTCACCCCCAACTTTTGGTTATCAGTTACCATATTGAACCTTCAATCACCAACCATCACCTTCAACTATTGGTCACCGACTACCATGTCCAGTCACTAATTGTCAATTGTTGGTTGCTATTTACTAGTTGTCACCTCTCATAATTAGTTATCGAGTGTCGTCGCTGGCTAATGATTGTTAGTTGTTGGTCATTGATTGGTCATTGATTGTCACATCCAACTACTGGTCACTAGTTGCCACCTATGATTGTTGATCACCAACCATTGGTTATTGATCAATGATCACACTGGTCATTAGTTGTCACCTCTAATTATTAGTTGGGATGACAAAAACTCACTGGCTGTCACCTATGATTGTTGATCACCAACCATTGGTTATCGATCATTGATCACATTGGTCATTAGTTGTCACCTTTAATTATTGGTTGGGATGACAAAAATACCCATACTTGTGGTACCTACTCAGACTGTCCCAATTTTGATGGATATTACCTGTTTTGACCGGGTATGAATACGGAAACAGGTATTACCAGATGTGTTGAATTGGGTACAAGTATGGATATGTGACTACCCGTTCTGTATCCGGACTCGTACTCGCCCCATTATAATGTTAATAATTATATAATAAGTTTAAATTTATATATTTAATTAAAAATTTTAATTCTTAAACTTTAATTTATAATTTCTTATTATTAATTATTCTTTATTTACTTTTAAAATTAAAATATAATTAATAATTTAATATATATATATATACAATTTATTTAATAATAAATAAGTAAATTTAAATTGTAAAAAATAATATAACTGGTATATGTGATATACTTGAACCCAAAAATACCTAACAGAGACGAAAATTAAAATTTCATACCTTCTCATTTTATACATGAATCTGAATCTGTCCCGTACTTTGTAGGAACAAGGAGAAAAGGGTCAAACTCACACTCGTCCTGTCTTATTGTCATCCCTAATTATCATTGGTTTTTTATCATTAAATTTTAGTGGGTTAAAATTTGATGAAAAAATTGATTTTTTTTATATTACATAATTGATTTTTTTTATGCCAATTAATGAAAAAATTGATAATGATACGAATGACAGAGTAGACCACCAACTTTTATTACACATGATAAAAAATATAATCAAATTGGAATCTTGGTACCAATTAACGAAGGAATCCTAAAATTTCAGCAAATTACATATGTATAACACAAGGCATGACATTGAAATTCGTATTCTATGTTTTTGGTGAGTTATTTTTTTCTTTAATTTAGACAAGTTTATTTGTTACATTAGACATTTTGTTTTGGTAAATGATGGGAAATCTAATGTGAATCAAGTTAATTTATGGTTCTTTGGTTCATGATTTACAATAATGAAGTTCTTGCTCAAACATTTAGGCGTGTTCGTGATCACATTAATGTTGTGGTTATTTAGAAAACATGTTAATGATTAATCTCACATGTTAATGTTTGTGATATTCTTATTAATGTGGTCAAGATATATTGTTAATTCACATAATGATAAGTTGCAAAGGATTCCCGTGACACATTATAAATTTATTCTTCTAGAATATCTATTTTTTTCCCCTAAGGTGAGGATGGATATTGTTAAAAGTTGAATATATTATTTCAACAATTTGTTGCTGATTCTTATTCCATGATTGGATCCGGTGTTTGTCTTTACAAAATAATAGCCAATTTTTATAAAGAATGTGAGTGTTATATTATGGATGTGTCAGGTAAAGTTAACTTTTAGTTAATAAGCTAGCTACTAGTTAATAAGCTCTTAACTTATAAGTTCCGAGTATATAAGTTAATTTATTGAATTAGAAGTGATTGCTATAACTAAATGATAAAATGTAAAATGAAATAAAAAAAACATAATTACATATGTTCTACTATATAAATAAAATTTATGTTTTCTAGACATAAGTATATTACTATGTAATTATAATTTTAGATTTTTTAAAAAAATTAAATTCTCATTAAAATTTTTAGTGAAAAAATACGTATTGAGAAAATCCTTTTATTTATTTAAAAATATTGTTATTATTATTATTAAGAAAAAAAAAGAAGATACGGCAAACATAAAGAGAAATTGATGGTACATTCAAATAATTTAATAAAAGAGTCTTCAATAAATTTTTTGCTACTTGTCCTTATAAAATCTTTTATATTAACAATACATGTTTCCTTTCTTTTATCCTACTCAATTTTCTCAAGAGAAGAGGGTCTATAATAGTATGAATGGAATCCAACAAAAGATGCAATAAAATCAACTGTCTTGTCACTTGATTGCAATATTTAGGGACTGAATCACATTTGGTATCCAACAAGCCTATAAAGCTCAAGTTTATGCATGCAGTTCTTTCTCCTTTTACTAGCTTCTTTGACATTCACATGTAGCTATCCCACACAATGTCACTCTTTAACTTTAACTATTGTAATACACAAGTTTTCAGACAAGAGTAAAACACTCTCATGGGTTCTTTCTTTCATCAATCCATTTTGTATAATATGCCTGCAACTAACTTTATGTACTCTAGGTCTCTAGTAGAGATTTTCAAATGGATCTTAATATATTTGTTTGTTGATAACTTATACTAAACAACCAACTAATGAAGGTAAACATATGGTTAATTGTTCCAGGTTGAATTGTCAGTTTCTTGTTAATCAAATTCTCAGTGTCTTGCTGCTGAAACATTTTCCACCTGGTTTCTTACCTGGAGCTATGACAGGATTTAATTTCTTAAAAATCATAGAATTTACAATTGTAATACTAATGTACTCTGTTAAACCATTTGATCTTTTCTTAGAAATACGACCCGCAAATTTACAACACCTGAGTATTCAACTAGTGCAATTAAATTTTTAAAATTAAAATCTACAAAATTTGTCACGCTGAAAGAATCAAAAGTAGAATCAAACTCATATTACAAGGACCAGTGATGCACAAAAGATGGGGAAAAAGAAATACAATCATTTATAAATAAGACATATAAGTTATGGTTTATTCTTCTGTGTCATCATCAGTAATAACACTTCTCAAAATCTGAATATACTTGAAACTAGTGGCTTTAAGATGGCCATAAGTAAGAACTAAGAAGTAGAATGATCTGTTTTAGGAGCATTGTATTTTGTCAACATCTCAATGATGTATATTGCTCAGAGTTCATCATCCCATAGCTCTGCAATGGTCTTATAAAATCTGTAGGTCTCATAGTAAAAAAAGTGGCTTTAAGTAGTCTATCCAGCATGAGTAAATTCAAATTCCATGTTTTCATTCAAAACATGAAACCTTCTGTTATTTTCTAACATTTCTACTGTTATGAAATGTACTCTTTTAGTTGTATATCATATGATATGATGTTTAATTTTTTGACACAAATTAGTATTAATAAATACAATTAACATTTTGAATTTTATAAAGGATAGAGCCAATCATACAAATGTTTTAATTTGTTTTATTAGACTTATTCACTTATCATTCTAATTTTTTACATTACTATTGACCGGTGTAGGGTCTTTTTTGTTTAAAAGAAAGGACGGTATAAAGAAGATAAAATCTCCAATAAGATATCTATCTATATCTATCTATATATATATATATAAATCATTGGATTTCTAAAACTATGTTTTTTCTCTCAAATGATATCTAATATGAAACAAAGGGAGAAGTAAAAGATGCAGAGGAAACAAATATAAACACAGAATAAAAAGCTGATCACACAGAGTAACTGACTACTTGCCTGCTTAATTTCAGAGAACTTGACCATTAAGTCTTCTGGAATGGACCAGTCAAAGACATCAAAATTTCCCTTAATCCTGGACTCATCAGTGCTCTTAGGTAGCACACTATGGCCTGTTTGCAATCCCCACCTAAGGACAACTTGTGCTGGTGTCTTCTCCAATTTCTTTGCAATCTCTAAGATAGCAGGATTCTTAAGAATGTCACTTTTGAGCATTCCTGGTGAGCCTAGTGGAGAATATCCCTGAAGAGAAATATATATATATATATATATATATATATATATATATATATATATATATATATATATATATAATATTTACAAAACAAATATGAATAAACAATAGTTGTTCAGGATCAATATATATACAAAAATCATTTTCAACTAGCTCAAGACATTTTCACCAAAAGTGATGATTGATTTTTCTTTGCAAGTGTAATTATAGGAATAACAGCTCTTTCAAGTGAAGGTCTTGTAATGAAGGAAGAATTGGATGTGGAAGGTAGAATTGAGCCAATGTGTGAAAGAGCATTCCCAGTATGACTTGCTTAGCTAGTGCTTCCTAGCTGACTGTATTAGATGTATTGATGTTGTCCAAGCAGCACTGCATTCAATCTTGCATAGGTAGGGGTAGGGTTTCCATATATGCTGAATGAGGAGACCCATCCTCTACCCGCTTTTTGCATGTTAGCGCCTCTCTAAAGTGCCCATTTATCAAAGTCCTAGGCTTGGAAAATCATCCCACTTCATTGTCTTTATTTATAGAGGTTAATGGTAATGGTAATGATAATACATTGACAATGTAAAACATGTTTACATTTTACACTGTCTATCTAATCACAAATCACCATTTGCTAAGATAATTATTGTAAAAGTTAAATAAATTAACATACAATGTAGTTTATGATTGGATGATAAAGTAAAGCTATTTTACTTTGTCATTGAATGGTCCTTTTTCTCTGTATTATGTATGTTATACTCACAGATAGATGAATTCCTTTAGATTCACAGAATGCACGCAACTTTGGTTGCTGCCATCCTGGGTGCAATTCCACTTGGTTAACAGCAGGAGGAACTCTTGCTATATCCAAGAGATCTTGAAGCTTCTTTGAAGAGAAGTTGCTTAATCCTATGGCTCTAGCCTTGCCTGAGTCATACAGTGCCTCCATTGCTCTCCATGTGCTGGGAATGTCTGGTTTAGCATCAAGATATTCTTTCTTGAATCCAACTGATCCACGTTTGAAGCAGACTGGCCAGTGGATCTACAGCACAAATCAATTTAGTTTGTTTGAAGGAAGACACTAAAAAGAGTAATGGATGACATGAACCTCATGTAACTAAATTCAGCATTACATAAATGTGTTAAACCAATGAACTTTATTCAATTGAGAAACCTTAATTTGAAGGGGGGAAAAAGCTAATATGCTCACTAACACTTTACAGACAGTCTTTTTCCCCATTGGGTGGAATACTGAACTGAAATCATGTAATTCCCACTAAATATATTGGTTTTGTTTCCCATTTGGTATGTCTCAAATTCCTAAACTAGTTGGATTCACAGAAATTTTCAACTAGAAGAGTTGGATTTCTTTCCCATTTGGTAGGTCTCAATTCCTAAACCAGTAGAATTCACATAAATTTCAGCATATATTATGTTGGAAAGAGAATCTCAAATTCCTAAACTAGTTGGATTCACATAAATTTCAACTAAGAGAGTTGCGTTTCATTTCCCATTTGATAGGTCTTAATTCCTAAACCAATAGGATTCACATAAAATTCAACCTGTGTTATCAAGTGCCAAAGGTAGACCATGACAGAAGGCCAAAATTAGGCCCTAAAAACACACCATTGCATCTTATGGTGGACATTCATTTACAAATTAGCTTTGGCAAAAAATCCATCATGCAAAGGCCACTATTTAAGAATGCTGATTTCAACTAAAAGAGAGTATGTTGGAAAGAGAATCTTAGAAAGTGTATTACTACAATTTCCTTCTTTGGACCTATAGCACTTAATCTACCCCAAAATTTGGCTGACATGAAATTCACATATCAGGAAACATAATGCACGCATACCAGGTAGAGGTCAAGGTAGTCAAGTTGCAAATCCTGCAATGTTCTTTCCAACGCTTTTGGCACATCCTCAGGAGCATGATCTGAACACCTAAAAGATATCCAACAAATCAAATCTTTTATTCAGTAACCAAACACATACTTTATATAATTTTTACAACAAACCAGAGTTTGGAAGTGATCCATAAGTCCTCACGCTTCACCAAACCATCATCAAAAAGCTTCTTAAGAGCAGAACCAATCTATAGAAACCAAAATTAAAACTAACATCTCAATTCACTAGCAACAATAAACTGAGTTTCTCTCTATTATTCTGAACAATACTTTAGCAACTCCAATACATTCTGAGGTAAAAATAAACTAGCACCAGCTGAAACAACCCATAATTAACAATTTTACACTACGAACATAGTTTAATTATTATAGTATATGAAATAAACCCTGAATTACACACAAGTTATCAACTTGAATTTATTATTACCTCTGCTTGATTGTTATATGCTTGAGCACAGTCAATATGCCTGAATCCAACCTGAACAAGGGGAACCCCACATTATAGTTAGTTTTCAATTCCACCAAAGAAAAATCAAAATTTCAAAAATATTTGCCCAAACATATAAATCTAAACATTATAACTAAGCCTATGAATGTTATTTACATAGTAATAAAAATAGAGAAAATGACTTCTGCAGTTTGGGTGGATAAATAAAACCACAGCAGAAATTTTCTTTGAGTGATGTTTGGATTGGCAGGAGTGTATCAAAAGCACTTTTAAGAAAAAAAATCAATTTAGAATCATATTCGGGTACTCTTTAAAAGTATGTTCAAGAATAAAATTTTACTTAAAAACTCAGTTTTATGAAATAAGTTAGAAATGAAAGCAAAATAAAAATAAAAACAAGGGTATGTTTTGACAAAATTACTTTTACTTGAGAAGTGCTTTTCTGTCAATTTTTCAAACATATACTTAGCATACTCAGTTTGTTGTAGTGATGCAGGATTTGGAATACTTCTACAAACTTATAGTTGGGATATTTTTAAAAACCCAATATTTAGAAACTTAAATTTAATTAAAAAATTCAAGTTTAATTCAAACAAGCATGAAAGCTATAAGGAGGATGGTTACAGAATACACAAGAAGGAGAAAATCCTCTCAGCTGATAAAAATTAACAATCTAAAACCTAAAATTTTTTAACTATTATTCACATATATATTAGAAAAGAAAAATAGTTAAAGATTCATGTAAGTGAAGTATATCTTAGCATGAAAAGTTATTAATCTTAATAATTGATTTCTAAAAGAAATTTTTAATCAAATTAGGTTGAGAAGAGGTTGGAATCTCTTTATTAATAAAAATTAACATATTAATAATTAATTTTTTTTAAAAGAAAAAATCAAAGTCCTATTTAAATTATTGTAAAAAATAAGATAGAAGACTAATTTATGATTTTTCTTAGCTAGTGTTTATAATTTTTAAATGCTAAAATTTGAAAAAGGAAAATATAGAAATTAAATAAAAATGGGTTTTACCTGAATGGCTGTGGTGACAGCTGTAGCTACATCATCAACTCGTGAAGTACCTAACCCAACAGAAGGAATCTTTGTTCCTGTGTTCAACTCAAAGAATTGGATTAACTTAGTCTTTTTTTTTTTTTCCTTAATAATAAGAAGAAAAATTAATTAGAATTTAGAAATATAGCCTACACTAATGATGGATATGTTTTGAGATTAGTTTAAGTTTGATGCAATTTATGTATTTTATAGGCAAAAACTGAAGATGAAGCAGTGGACATGGAAGAAGCTGAAAAATGGAAGAAAGAATCGGTGTAGTTTGTGGATTTGATGTTCTGTGTAAGATTTTTTTGGTTTTGGTGTATCAGCGAAGCATACTCGTTGGATTAAAATCCTATGATTGATATTTTATCTTGTAAAATAGAATGAAAATAGGTCTTTGATTTTTTAACCGTGTGATCTTTTAACAATGGTTAGGATTGGTTAAGTATGTGAATGGGTGAAAATGTAACCGTGGGAAATCCTAATTGTATTACCAATGTACTTTGTTGAATAGGATATAAGTTGGTTTAGGGTGAATGACATAATTAATTATTAGATTAATAACGAAATATTTAAAATAATATAATATATTTTAATAATATAAATTTTATATATTTAAATTATAAATATTTATAATTATATATTTAAATTATAAATTTTTATAATTATATATTTAAATTATAAATTATAATAATTAGATATTTAAATTATAATGAAAAATAAAGAAACAAAAGAAAAATACATTTAAATTATAATAATTTTCTATAATTATATATTTAAATTATAACAAACACATAATTTTAATTTATAATATAATATAATATAACAATTTAATATTATGATGGGGTTGGGTTGGGTCTCATTTTGGGTTCAACTTACTAAACTCGTCACCCAACAGTAGTGAATTATGTTTGATTGAGTTGAGTCAAATTTCATTAAATCACAAGAAAAACCTAATCCAATTTGTTTGGGTTGGATTTGGTCAAATTGAGTCTTGAGGTCACTCGATTCATTTGTTTAGGTTGGATTTGGTCAAATTGAGTCTTGAAGTCACTCGATTCAATGGACACCCAGTTAACAATTCATTCATTAATAAAGGATAAAGTTGTAAAAGAAAATTAATTAGTAGTTAAAAATAGATGGTTTTTTAAAAAAATTAATTGAAATAGCTTTTCAGAAAAAAAGTTAATAACTACCTAAAAGTTATTAGTTTTTACTTACTAAACAAAGTTGAAAAGATTGAGGAGAAGTTCATTAATTTGAATCTCTCTTTTAAAAAAACTAAATTACTAACATTTTTCTATAAAAAATGTTGGATATGATTTTTTTTTAAATAAAATTGTAAAGATTAAGAATAATTTGAAAGTAACTATGATTAGATAGAAAATTCATAGGGTTCTTTTGCAAATCAGGTTTGTTTGCTTTTGCTATTAAGTTTGAAAGTAACCATGAATGAAATCATACAAATAATAACATTGATGAGATAAATTATTCGATTTCAATATACCTTTATGATCTTTACCATTTCTTTATTTGTAAAAGTAAAAGCAGCACTATAACACGCAACGTGTTTAATTTTGGTGCTTAAAGATGTGGAAAAAATGGCAACATGAATCTAGTTTAACATGTGGATATATTGAAATAGTGAGCAAAATTAATCATTTGAGTATTCTTATTTAAGAGAACTATTTAATTGAATATTACATGATACAGTTCACTTTTTCATCAATAGCAGAAACTAGTAATTACAGTTTTTTTTATATATTAAATATTAGTTGTTAATTTTTGTCAGTGGAAGATTTTTTGTCCATTTTACTACCAAGTCAATCTTATAACTTTGAACTACTTGTTATCATTATGATAGGTACATGGATTCGAGTTCATGGACTTCTAAACCCATGTGAATTTTGAACTTTTATTTAAAGGATTATAATTATAGGACAAATTTGAGTTCGATCTACAAAACTATGTCCATAACTCGTTTAAAGGAACAAATTTGTCATTTAAGTTATTAATTTGTATTAATATTGTAACTTTTTTTGTAAACTGTGATATTTTATAATTTTAATATGAAAAATATTTAATATTTTAGATTATTATAAATAATAATATAATTTTTAGTATGATATATTATAATTTGGTTAGTTTAAAAATATTAAATATTTTTTAATTATTTTAAATATATATATATATATATATATATATATATATATATATATATATATATATATATATATATATATATATATATATATATATATATATATATATATATATATATATATATATATATATATATATATATACACACACACGCAAACCCAACCAGTCTGTTAAACTCACAAATTTCATAGCCGAAGTACAAACTCCTAACAAAGTTTATTTTAACAATTAAGACTTCTCTATTCCATTTAAAACGCGAATCTTTGAAAAATTAAAGCTGAAAGCACAAGTAATAAAAATAATTTGTATCCAAAATTTGTGCTCTTTTTTTTAAATAGGTTGAGTAGATGGGCTTTTAAGTTTACAAGAAGTGGTTCAGAAAAGTGGAACTAAGGATGGATGAAAGTGGATACCAAATCCAATAGGTGGAAATGACTGTATTGTAAAAGAAACAAATAATGTGATTCATGGAAATGTGTAGTTTCCAAATTCTAACTTTTTTAGGTTAATCTTAAAGTCAGAGGTAGTATATAAAGTATGTCTTTTTGCTTAAAAAGTGATTCTAAATTGAATTTCAATAAAAGTTGAACTTATTAAAAATAATATAATTCTTTTGGATGATGGTTTATAACCTTTGTGTCAGGTTGCCCATATCAAGTTTGATAGTATTATTATAGATGGTTGATAAAATCAAGGTTTTGTCGTCTAAATCTAATTGACACAACTTGAGTAGTAGCCAAAATGGGAAGAGACCATACTTGTATTATATAATCCAAATATAATCAAATAAATATAGATATTATTTTTAAAGTATAAATTAATATAAGTTTAATTGGTATACATTGTCAGTATAAAAGATTTTTACACTGATATTTTATCATGACTTCCTGTAACTTTTAAAGTAACAATAAGTAAAATCAACAAATTTTTCATAAAAGAAGAATTGTAATTAAATGACAGTGTAAATCTTTACATACATCATGTATACAAACTAAACTGAATTAATATAAGTTTTCTAGTGGGTATTAATTTAGGGGGCTATATGCATATTATGGTGTTTACAATTTTTTTAACTATTTTTGCTGAATAAAAGTTAAAAAGTTTCACATTTTTCAAAACAATAAATAAAAAGATCTAGTACAACATTAAGTATGAGTCTTATGATTTTTAAAGCAATATGAAAAAAAGTTATTGCCTATACAAAAGTACTACAGAATTACCAAGAAGCTTTTTTTTTTTTTTTTAAATTAACACTTAAAATGATGACCATAAAGATTGGTCTTAATAATTTACATTTATAGATGCATTAAACAAATATCAAGTTCTTGATTAAAGGCATTAAAATATATTACTTTAGTGGATCCACCGTTACTATCAAGGTGGGAGCACATGCTGTTAGTGACTTCAACATTTAAATATAGAAAGAAAAAAATGAAAGTGTAAATTACAATTGCATTCCGTCACGACTTATTTAATTTTTTACATAAATTTTTAAAATATTAATAAATAAAATAAACAAATTTATTATACATAAAAATTGTAATTAAAGATTAATATAAATTTTTTTTTACAATATCAATACAGAAATATTAAAATGTTAATTATATAGTTCATTCGTTTTAAACAAATTAAGAAAATTAATAAATAGAGATATTAATTTCATAAATTAATTTTAATATTAATATTATATTAAAAAAATAAAATGATATTTTAGAGAAAAAAATCAAACTTTGTTGCTTTACTCCCTTTTTTATTGATGACGTGTGCACATATATCATCCTTTCACTTTCCAGAGTCTTCTTCACGTGAAAACCAAACACTTTGATTCCGATTCCGCACAGTTACATTTTCACGTATTCACACACTTAACCAATCCTAACCGTTAAAAAAGATCAAACCGTTCAACAATCATAAACCTATTTTCATTCTAATTTACAAGATGCAATATAAACCACACGATTTTAATCCAACGACTACACTTCGCAGATAGCACGAAAATGAAAAAAATCTTACACAGACGATAAAATCCACAAAACCTCATAGTTTCTTTCTGCGGTCTTCAGCCTCCAACCATTGCTTCATCTTCAGATTTTGCCTATAAATACATAAATTGCATCAAACTTATGCTAAACTCAAAACATATATTTCAAAATTTTAATTAATTTTGCTTTTGTTTATTGAGAAAAAAAAAAATGGGTAAGCTAATTCAATTTTGTGATTTGAACACAGGAGCAAAGATTCCTTCTGTTGGGTTAGGTACTTGGCAAGCTGAACCTGGTGTTGTTGCAAAAGCTGTCACCACAGCCATCAAGGTAAAAAAGAAATTTAATTTTTTTTTTTTCATTTTTCATTAGAATACATACATATTACATGTTTAATTTATTTATTTTATTTTATTTTATATATGAATGATAGTTAAATTTTAAAATGTTAATTTTTAGGATCAAATTCACTACCTTTATACTTTCAACAAGAATGCTTGAACTAAACTTAATTTTTTTATTAAATTTAAGTTTGTAACTTGAGTTTATAAAAATCCCAAATCTAAGTTTGTAGAAGTATTTCAAATCCTGCATCACCAAAACTGAGTGTTTTTTTTTAAAACCAAATTTTACTCACAAACATTTTTATCCGAAATATGAGATTGGAAAGTTGGTGAAAAGTGCTTTTGAAAAGTAATTTTGTGTGCTTTCATTTGTAGCTTACATAATAAAACTGAGTACCTAAGGATGATTGTAAATTGATTTTATTCCTAAAATCCAAACTTATCCACCGAAAGAAAATTTTTCTGTGGTTTTAATTATTTTTATTACTATGCAAACAAATTTTGCTGTGGTTTTAACTTTTTGTTGAATTTATTTATTAATACTATATAAATGAATAATGTTAGATTTATATGTTTGGACAAATATGTTTTAAAATTTGATTTTTTTGTTGGTGGGATTGAAAGCTAACTATAATGTGGCGCTCCCCTTGTTCAGGTTGGATACAGACATATTGACTGTGCTCAAGCTTATAACAATCAAGCAGAGGTACTGATATTTCAATTTGATAAGTTTTCGGAAATTCTGGGTTTATGTTATCTACTATAATTATTAAAATATGATCATGGTGTAAAATTGTTAATTAATGGTTGTTTCAGTTTGTGCTAGTTTATTTTTACCTTGGAATGTATTGGAGTTGCTAGTGTGTTATGTAAAGTATTGTTCAGAATAATAGAGATAAACTCAGTTTCTTGTTGCTAGTGAATTGAAATATTAGTTTTAATTTTGGTTTCTTTAGATCGGTTCTGCTCTTAAGAAGCTTTTTGATGATGGTGTGGTGAAGCGTGAGGACTTATGGATCACTTCCAAACTCTGGTTTGTTAAACTATGTTTTCCTTTTGAATGTTGGATAGGATTGGATGGATTTGGTTGCTGAATGAAAGACCCTTTGATTTTGTTGGATATATTTTAGGTGTGCAGATCATGCTCCAGAGGATGTGCCAAAAGCATTAGATAGAACATTGCAGGATTTGCAACTTGACTACCTTGACCTCTATCTGGTATGCATGCATTATGTTTTCTGATATGCCAATTTGGGGTAGATTTAAGTTCTCTGGTACAAATTAGGAAATTGTAGCAATGCACTTTCTAAGATTCTCTTCCCAACAGACTCTGTTGTTAAATAATTGTCATGACAGGGCCTACTTTTTTTTTCAACCTTCATAATCAATTTTTGAAGGAATGATTCTCATGACAGTACCATAATGTTTTTTATTGTGATTTTTGACCTTCTGTTGTGTTTCACCATATTGGTTTAGGAATTGAGCCTACCAAATGGGAAATGAAACCCAACTCTATGTTAAAATTTTGTGCATCCAATTTGTTTAGGAATTTGTGATTCTCTTTCCAAGATCCAACATACTTTCTTATTATTGAAACTTATGTGAATCCTACTGGTGTAGGAATTGAGACCTGCCAAATGGTAAATGAAACCAACTCTCTTATTAGTTGAAATCTATGAGAATCCTACTAGTTTAGGAATTTGAGAACTACCAAATGGAAACTGAAACCCATATATTTAGTGAGCATGTTAGCATTTCTTTCCCCTTCAAATCATGGTTTCTCAATTGCAAAGTTCATTGGTTTTACACATTCATGTAATGCTGAGTTTAGTTAGGGGGCTTCATTTCATCCATTCCTCTTTTTAGTGTCATCCTTTAAACAAACTAAATTGTTTTGTGATGTAGATCCACTGGCCAGTCCGCTTCAAAAGTGGATCAATTGGATTCAAGAAAGAATATCTGGATATTAAACCGGACATTCCCAGCACATGGAGAGCAATGGAGGCATTGTATGACTCAGGCAAGGCTAGAGCCATAGGAGTAAGCAACTTCTCTTCAAAGAAGCTTCAAGATCTCTTGGATATAGCAAGAGTTCCTCCTGCTGTTAACCAAGTGGAATTGCACCCAGGATGGCAGCAGCCAAAGTTGCATGCATTCTGTGAATCTAAAGGAATTCATCTATCTGTAAGTATAACATACATAATACATAGAAAAAGGACCATTCAATGACAAAGGAAAATAGTTTTACATTATCATTCAATCATAAACCACTTTGTCTGTTAAATTTGTTAACTTTTACTATAATTATCTCTTAAAAATTATACAAATAGTGATTTGTGAATACATATGGTATAAAAGTGTAATTGTGTAAACATATTTTACAAATTTGTTAACTTTTACTATAATTATCTCTTAAAAATTATACAAATAGTGATTTGTGAATAGATATGGGTATAAAAATATAATTGTGTAAACATATTTTACACTGTGAATGCATAAATGCATTAGCATGTATACGTTCACTTAAAAGACCTGATATTACTATAAATTACACCTAAAAAAAAATCACTTTTGGTGAACATGTCTTGAGTTAGTTGAAAATGATATTTGTGTATACTCAAATTGAAGGATTATTCTTCTGATATTTGTATTGTAAATATGTATATATCATGAATATCTTTTCAGGGGTATTCTCCATTAGGTTCACCAGGAAATCTGAAAAGTGACATTCTTAAGAATCCTGTTGTCATAGAGATTGCAGAGAAATTGGGAAAGACACCAGCACAAGTTGCCCTTAGGTGGGGATTGCAAACAGGCCATAGTGTTTTACCTAAGAGCACTAATGAGTCCAGAATTAAGGGAAACTTTGATGTCTTTGACTGGTCTATTCCAGAAGACTTGATGGCCAAGTTCTCTGAAGTTAAGCAGGCAAGCAGCTAGTTACTCTGTGGAATCAGTTCTTTGTTCTTTATGTTTATGTTTATTTTCTCTGCATCTTTTGCTATTCACTCTGCTCTAAATTACATTAACCTCTTTGAGATTTGTTCAAAATATTAATTATTTTTTTAATGTGTCAAAATATTAATTTTTCATATAGAACAGAGAGAATACATTGCATTATGCTTGTATAACATAACAGTATACAACAGAAGAAGGCTTATTAACACATGGTATTTACTTATGCAGGATAGACTAATCAAGGGCACCTTTTTTGCTGATGAAACCTATGGTTTTTACAAGACTATTGAAGAGCTCTGGGACGGTGAACTCTGAGCAATATGCATTATTTAGATGTTGACAAATATAATGCTCCTCGAACAGATTGATTCTGCTTCTTAGTTCTTATCTATGACCATCTTAAAGCCACTGGTTTCAAGTATATTGAGATTTTGCAGAGTGTTGTTACTGATGATAACACAGAAGAATAAACCATGACTTTCTTTTTATTTATAAACAATTGTATCTTTTATCAATTATCAATTATATTATAAAAACTGAAAATTGTCCACCTATTGTCACTCTTTTGCATTTTTATTTTATATCTTTTATTTGTTTCTTTTTGTTACTTTTGTACCAACTTTTATTCATATGATTGCAATAAATCTCCATTGCAATAAGTCATGTAACAACTCCAGCTAAAAAAACTAGCAATTAAAATACTTCAGCAGCATGACAGTTTTAGCATTGTGGTGAACCATTACTATGAACTCGATTAAGAAGTAAGTGACAATTCCCTGGAGAACAAAACCATCCTCTAGGGTTTCTGGCTCCTACTCTTGCCGCCCCTTCATTAGCTGTTGCAGATGTTGTTGTTCTTCTTCTTGTGTTGTTACCTTCATTAGTTGGAATTTTAGTGTACCAACAAAGAAATATAGAATGTACATATGAGAATCTCTACTAGAGTACATAAAATGAGTTGCAGACATTATACAACATGAGATTAATGAAAAAAAAGTAAAGAATCCAAGAGAGTATGGGGATTCATATATAAGATAAAGTTCAAGGCAAGATGTGTAAGGTTTCTTTTATGAGTATGGGGAGGCGTGACGGCTCCCGACCATAAATGGTATTAGAGCCTAACCGATATCTAGCTGTAGGTCTTTGTATTCTTGATCTGGAAAATATGATATGATTTTGTGAGGAGAGAGTAAGTAAAAGAAGAACCTTTCCAAAAATGAGTGAAACATCACCTCAACCTTTGTTATTACGTACGTCTTCTATTAACTTAGAAGTTCCTCCTTCATGTAAAAAGATCCTTTCAGATAAATTAGAAAATCTTATAGAATTCACTCGTGTGCCTACTGAAGCCCAGATAGAATCTCAGCTTCCTCCTCTTTTAAGTCCCTATAGTGTCTTCTACCGCCATAAATCTAGCTTTACATATAAAGTCAAAAATCTGATCTCAACTCCTCGTCCTGGAGTAAAGGAGTTTATCCAAGCTTCTAAATTAGATCAGTGTCCGCTCAGCGCAACTTCTCAAGAACAATATGTTGATCTAGAAATACATCAGGATATGATAAATGCCTAGAGATCCCTAAATTATGTCGCTCTTCACCTTGGAGTAGTCAGGTTGGCCCTAACCCTTCATGGAAGAAAAGGTCTACCAGTCACTATCCTTTTAGAGATATGAGCAAGCGGTGATAGGAACGGTGTTAACCACTTTGAATACTGGAAGTGTGGTTTTAACTATGTTCCCCAATTTTAATGTTCAACTGAGAGATCCTACACTCTAAAAAAGGTTTAAAGTTCAAGTTCAGATAGTAGGAGCTGAACAAGACCCTGAAGCTATTGCTGCAACGCTTCACCATCAAATCTTCTTCAGATTACAGGATCATTGTTTTGATCTTCCCTCTGAAGCTGGTGTATGTGAAAGTGCTCTGATGGTAATTGCTAACTGAGACAGAGTCCCTGCTATAGTCCAGATGCCAAAACAGATTTCCAGATCTGAATTGGAACAACTGATTCCACTTGAGTGGATCAGTAACTATGAAAATTTTATATCACAAACACAACCCATCGTTGCTGGCAGTCCTGTTTACAGGAGGCAAAATGATGGCAAAGTCAAAGCTATTTACAAAAGAAAGAGGAATCTACATCCTCATCAGATGGTCCCGTCTTTTTAACAATGATGATTTCTCTTAGAGAAAAAGAGAGAAGTATTCCAGTCTATGCTTTTAGGACTAATGGGTATGGGTCTTCCATTTACTCTGATAAGCTAAATGGTCACTTTTTGTGGGATGTTGACCCTACTATGTGTGACAGTGATTGTGATTGCTGGATGGACCATGATAATGACAGCGATGACAGTGATGATGATGTTGACAGAAAAAAAAGCCAGGCAAGCCATGTCGGCCATCACCAAAAGCAAGAAAGCCAGATCCCAACAATCGTCTTGGGTTGCTTTCCATAACCCTTTAAAGCCTTTACCAATCTATGATGAGATGATAAAACTTCTCAAGGCAGAAGAGAAAAAGAAAACTGGTACTTCTTGTATAAGGGAAACACCAAAATCTGTTGATCTCCTTCCTCTAAATGATGCTGATCTAATCACTTGGCCACCTTTGCCAAATATAGAGAACAGTTTTTCAACTAAAGAGGTAATTCGGCCTCCTCACCAGATGTGCAGAACAGAGGAAAAAAGCTATGCTACCCAAATGGCTAGAATGGGTGAATGCATGATGTTCTCTCCAGATTCTCAAGATCTTTATAAGGAAGAAGAAGGGGATTTCCCTCCTCTTATTCGACAAACCAACATCAATAGAGGAATTCAACAAAGACCCTATGTTACTCCGTCATAAGTGTTACCTGATGGAAAATTAAAGGGTATTGCTCAGGAAGAAGAGGTCTTAAACTGGCAAACGCAGAATATGGTCGTTCAGAACAAATATCTCCAAGAGATTGATCAAAAGCTTGAAAAAGTATCTAATTTGGAGAAACAGGTGCAGAAAGTCTCTGACAAATTACACCAAAATTTTAAAGAACTGAAAGAGAAAATAAGTTCTTTAGAATTTCAGGTCAGAGAAGCATTAAAGACACGTGGAAAATCAAATCTGTATTTGGAGAAAGAAGCAGAGCTTCAACATACTCAAAGGTAATTTGATGAATTAAAAGAGTATGTAGAAAACAAATTAAAGCCATCAAATCCTTTTGATGAGCTTTATGTTACTCCAATAAAAGTTATCCAAGCCAGTCTTCCTTCAGAAAAGAAGATGACACCTCTTTTTCCTCCTAAAGTTGAAGAAAGGAGAATAGCTAAAAGGAAAAGGAAAGGTTCATTAGAGACATCTCCAGAATACTCTTCACAGCCTCAAATGCAGGCTGAATCAAGCAAAAAAGGAACTTATGAGTTTCTTAAAGCTAAGTTTCGTGCTAAAACTAAACAAACTGATGAAGTGAGGATGAAAACTGAAGAAGACTCACAGGAGTCTAAAGAAGAAGTTCAACAAATTGGGCAACAAGAAAGAATCATGCCAGAAATATCAGATTATGACTTATCTGATACTGTGAACACAAAGACTTCGGAATCTAAAAATGGTGATAATTCTGAAGATACTATTTCTACCTCTAGTGCAGAAATCTCTGAAGGAAATAATGATGATCTTTCTATCACTAATTCAAAAAATTCATCTTCTGGTACTAGTTTAGAATCCTTTGATGACAACTCCACAATAAATTATGAATGAGAATCTCTCATTATGGCTATTGGAGAAACATCTAGAGAAAGATCATTGCTTCATACTAAAGAAGTAATGCTCCGGCAAAACATAATAGCAGTCCGCTATTTTCATTAGATGATATTCCTCTAAATCAATGGAGAAAAAGATTACTTGGTTTTCAAGCATGGATGGAAGCCAAGATGGTTAGAGCGGATGCAGATCCTTACAACGTTATTGAAGAATTTTGTGCCCAAACCACTGGAACTCTCAAAGAATGGCACAATAATTTTGATAATGTTACAAAAAATGTTCTTTATTCATCAGGCATTGAAGATGTTATTGCTGCTCTTCCATATCACTTCCTCGGAAATACTGAACTTCTAGACAGAGAAGCTAGAAGAGAATATTTTGAGATGAGATGTTCTCTTGATAAAAGGGATCTTGATCACATTACCAAAGAATGTCTCAAAGATTCTACCAATTGGGTGGTCTGAGAGATCACAACTTGAAGAATACTTATCTTACTTCTCTTCCTGAGGAACTCTAAGAAGAAATGTGGAGAATTTTCAACACAATGAAAAAAGAAATCACCAATTTATCTCTTGGAGAAATTTATCAAGTGTGCAATGCAGCACTTGAAAAGATATGCAATCAGAGGAAGATGTTTGAAACTCTCACTAGTCACAAGCAATATGATAAAATGTGCAAAAAAGACTATCTGAAAATCAAATGTTCCAAAGAAGGATGCAGTTGTCCTACCAAGAAACATAGAAGGAAAAAGAAGCAAGCTGATACAAGGAGATTTCATAGAAGCCCCAGCAAGCACAAATTTTTCAAGAGAAAACCTTTCAAGGGAAAAATAAAAAATCAACAATGTTTTATCTGTGGAAGGACAGGACATTACTCAAAACAATGTCCTCAGAAATCAGCCAAAACAGCTAAGCTGATTGAATCATTACTCATACATGATGATGCTGATATCGAATCTCTGTGTGATGAACAAGAATATGTAGATGAAGAAATAGTTTTCTCCTTAACTGTTTATAAAAATGATTCAGAATCAGAATGTTCAAAAATCATAGCCAAGGAGCCTAAAGAGACATTAGCCATCAGTCCTAAGATGCCTAATGTAGAGATTTCAATCCTTCCCACAAAATATGATCATTCTTCAAGGTCATAGCTTTCATTGATACTGGTTCTCAGTGTACAATGATCAATCCAGATGTACTTCCACAAGATTTATGAATTCCTATGAAAAAGGAATTCAGAGTTGCAAATGGATAAACTCTCTATACTGAATTGATTACCAGAAAGAATGTGGGAATTAAGTTTTTTCCAAACTGTATTGTTTGGCAAAAGCTTATTGGAAGTAATCTTCCCAAGAAAGATATTTTGATTGGCAGAGACATATTGGTTCAAATTCAGATATTGCAAATTCTCTCAGAAGGGATTAAGTTTAAAAGGGAATTCCGCCCTTTTTGCGACACTCCTAATCTATTTGCTCTCAGCAATGCTTCATTAGAATATGAAACAGAAAAAATTCAGATTGAAAAACTATGTGCTGATAGTCATGAAAAATTCTCTCATCCACGACCTTTGTGGAAAAGAAGTGATTTCTTTGTTAAGCTTTCTTTTAAGCTTAATGAAGACATTAATCCAACCAAGGCTATACATGCTGGAGTGACTCCATCAGAATTAAAACATGCCCAAGAAGAATGTCAACAACTGTTGAAACAAGGCTTGATTGAACCCACAACTTCTGAGTGGGCTTGCCCTGTTTTTTATGTCAATAAAAGGTTTGAACAAGTTCGACAGAAGAAAAGGTTGGTAATTGATTACAGAACCCTGAATCTCTTTCTAAGAGATGATAAGTTTCCCTTGCCTAAGATTGGATCATTGCATTCTTATATTAAGGGTGCTTTTTATTTCTCAAAGTTTGATCTTAAATCTGGATTTTGGCAAGTCAGATTAGCTCCAGAGGATCGTCCCAAAACAGCTTTTTGCATTCCAAATGCTCATTATCAATGGACGGTATTACCCTTTGGATTGAAGGTAGCACCATCGTTGTTTCAAAAAACAATGGTGAAGGTATTCGAGCCTATTCTGAATAGTGCATTGGTCTACATTGATGATATCCTATTATTCTCTCTAAATAAAGACCATTATAAGGCTTTGTTACTACAATTCCATAAATTATGTGATAATTATGGAATAATGCTCTCTACAAGAAAGTCTGAGATTGGAGTCACTGAAGTAGACTTTCTTGGTATACATTTCAGCCAAGGAAAATATGTTCCTTAACCACATATTGTTGAAAATCTTCCCAATTTTCCTAATGAGAATATGATGAAGAAAGAAGTTCAACAGTCCCTTAGTATCATAAATTATGTTAGGAATTTTATTCCTAATATTGGAAAGTACTCAGCCAAACTCTCTGTGATGTTAAAGAAAGATGCCTCTCTTTGGGGAAAAGAACAAACAGAAGCGGTCAAATACTTGAAAAAGGTCGTACAAAATCCACCTCCATTAAAGATTCCAGGAGATGGTAAGAGAATACTCCAGATTGATGCCAGTGATTTTTGTTGGGGAGTAGTTCTCTTAGAAGAAGACAACAATGGTGTTAAACACCTTTGTGCCTATGCTGGAGGAAAATTCAAAGATTCTGAACTTCATTACCATACAGTGTTTAAAGAAACACTTGCTGTAAAAAATGGAATCCAGAAGTTTAATTTTCATTTTCATGGATATAAGTTTGCAGATTCCTCCAGATAAGCTGACTCATCTTGGGTGCTAGTTTGTTTGTCTAATTGTAATTATTTCAAAATGTTATCTGAAGTAGGTGCAATAGTAGAAGGGACAACTGTTTGTCCACTTCTTAGGCAGTGTGTCTCCATTTTCTATATAAGAGAACTTTGTAGTTTGTATATGGCAGAGGGAACTCGGTAGAGAACCTAAAAGCCTTCAGTAATAACAATGTTTCAATTCTAAATTTTCTTTTCTTCTCTGAAAACTCTCAACTCTTTAATTATGTCGTAAGTTTTAGAGTACGGGTACAAAGAGTTATATGCTAGACAAATGATATGAAAGTAACCTCTATACTCGCCTGAAAAAGGAACTTGTATATGAGAAATCATATCTGAAGATCCACTTTGTACGGTCCCTCGTTACGGTACCTCTATGAATAAGAGAAATTTGTTTATGGTACTTGCAGAAGATCATGAAAGATCTTATGTATGAATAAGTAAAGCGAAAGAGCCATGGGGACATAGAAAATCTTCTGGAGATTCATATATAAGATAAAGTAATGGTTCAAGGCAAGATGCGTAAGGTTTCTTTTATGAGTATGGGAAGGCGTGAGGGCTCCCACCATAAGTGGTATCAGAGCCTAGCTGATATTTAGCTGTAGATCTTTGTATTCTTGATTTGGAAAATATGATATGATTTTGTGAGGAAAGAGTAAGTAAGAGAAAAACCTTTCCAAAAGTGAGTGAAAAATTGTTCTCTAAATTAAATTTAGAAAACTCAGTGATCTTGTGTTAGGAGGGGAAGGTGGTACAGTGAATAGTATAATAAAACTAAGAATGCTTGAAATGTTTACATATAAGAGTACCTTTAATGGAGTCCACTCTCCAAATAAAGGGACAAAGGAAGCTCTAAGAGGCATGAACAAAGTGAGATTATCCTAAGTATTTGTTTGCATATATTGTTATTAACGAGAATCGTAACATCATTCAATTGCTTGGAAATCCAAGCATTGCATTTCACCATTAGAGATTCATAAATTTCTTGCGGAATTTGAAGTAAAATTAATTTGTAGGAAATTCTTACAGGCATTTATGGAGAATTTAATATGTAGGAAATTGTTGCAGATTTTTATGAGTTATACTTTTTGCAGGAAATATTTACAGATTTTGCTTCCAAATATTCTTCGCAAGTAATTACTGCAGTTTTTTCTGCCAAAACTGCACAGCTTAGTAGTTTTAACTGCAGTTTTTCTCGCCGATATTGCAGGAAATATTAAAAAAATAAAAAATAATATTCATTAGTTTTGACATTAACTACTAATATAATTTTAGAAACTAATAAAAGATAATATTTATTAGTTTTTATCAATTATGATTAATTATAATTTACTATTCATATTACTAATTGTAAAAATTTACAAATTCATCAAAAATATTAAATTGTGATCAATGATAATGTAAAATACTTTACACATTACATGTTTACTCATTTATCATTAGCCCGTATAAAAAGTTTATTACTCATAATTTTTTATTGACCATTAATATATATTTTAAAAAAACTAATAGTGATTGATTTGGACTTGATTTCTTCACGATGAAAGCATATAACACTCCACTGAAAGATTAAACTCAACAACTATCTTGGATAAGCACAATAGGTGAGAAGCAGAACTGGGGTCCCAAACCATTTAAGTTCTTTGATTATTGGTTGGAAGAGGCCTCCTTTAGAGAATTGATAAAAGCAAGGTGGGACTCAATTCAGTGCTCTCGGTGAAAGATGTACCAGTAGGTAACGAAGCTAAAGGTTATCAAAGGGGAGATAAAAAAGTGGTCTGACGAGGTGTGGAAAAAGGATGATAGATTCCTGGCCGAAAGGGTTAAGGAGATGGAAGTGGGTGATCAACAGTTGGTGGAAGGGAGGTGATTAATAGATCGAGACATGACCTTTTGGCAGAATATTGGGGCAAGGCTAGGATGATGGAGCATGCACTGCTTCAGAAGTCTAGGGTACGATGGGCTCTAAGTGGAGATAACAATTCTAGATACTTCCATAATTGTTTTAAGGCGAGATGTCATGCAAATGCCATTTTGGCTGTCCAGTCAGAGGCGGGATGGCTGGAAAGTGTGTCTGATATTAGAGCAAAAATATTCGACCATTTTTCGGATAATTTTCAGGAAAGATGGTCGGGTAGACCTACAATGGATGGAGTCCCGTTCTCACAATTATCAGACCAACAGAAGTTGTTTCTGGAGGAGCCTTTTTTAGAGGAGGAAATCAAGGCGGCAGTCTGGGCTTGTGAAGGAGGGAAAAGCCCAGGACCTGATGGTTTTGGAATGAGCTTCTACAAATCCTGCTGGGGAGTAATTGGGCCAGATGTGGTGAAGGCAGTACAGGAGTTCTATGAGTCGGGTACACTTCCGAGTGGGGTAAGCTCTTCTTTCATTACTCTCATCCCAAAGGTGGTCAGACCTTCAGGGTTGAGCCAATACAGGCCCATTTCCCTAATTTCAAGTGTGCAAAAGATCATTTCCAAGTTACTGTCATTAAGGTTGAAAAAAGTGTTGAATGGGTTGATATCGCCCACTCAGACGGCTTTCTTGTCTGGAAGATCGATTCTGGATGGAGTTGTGGTGGCAAATGAGCTTCTGGATTGGGCAAAGAGAAGGTGAAAGTCGTTCTTTTTGTTCAAGGTGGATTTTCAGAAGGCTTATGACTCGGTCAATTGGAATTTTCTTGATTATATTATGGGTAGGATGAGGTTTGGGAGGAGATGGAGATTGTGGATGCGTGCAATAGTTCGAAGTAGCTACATTTCCTTTCTTGTAAATGGGTGTCCGACACCAGAGTTTAAGCCAGAGAGAGGTTTGAAGCAGGGGGATCCGCTGTCTCCTTTTTTGTTTTTGTTGGTGGCGGAGGCACTAGCAGGTTTGTACAGATCAACCATACAAAAAGGTTTGTACATGGAAATAAAGGTACAAGAGCATGCGAGTTATTCATTGTTACAGTATGCAGATGATGTCATTATGATGGGTGAAGCGGATTTGAAAACTGTGTGGTACGTGAAGGTAATTTTGTGGAGCTTTGAGATGGCGTCAGGTCTTAAGGTTAATTTCAGCAAGAGTAGTTTTTATAGCTTAAATGCGGCTAAATCCTTCACACTTGCGGCTAGTAGAATTCTTAGTTGTAATATTGGCATACCACCATTCAAATTTTTAGGGGTACCAGTGGGAGTCAACCCTAAGAAGGAACAAGTTTGGAAGCCAGTCATCGACCAGTTCAGGAAGCGACTGTCAGGCTGGCAGGTTAGTAACGTGTCCTTTGCTGGGAGGTTGGTATTACTGAATTCAGTGCTAGCTTCTCTTCCATTGTATTTTTTCTCCTTTTATAAGGCTCCCAAGTCAGTGCTGAAGTCTCTGAAGCGGCTGTAGCGGTCTTTCTTATGGGGAGGCAACGAGAGTCAGGCCAAAATTGCATGGTTAAGTTGGGAAAAAGTATGTAGGCCAAAAGAAGAAGGAGGTCTAGGGGTGAAGTGTCTAGAGAAGTTTAATTTGAGTCTGCTGGCAAAATGGAGGTGGAGAATATTATCAGATGATACGGCGATTTGGGGTCCGCTAATGAGGAGTAGGTACGGGGACGGGGAGGTACATACATATATGGATAGGCCGTCATCTTTTGTTCATATTTCTCAGTGGTGGAAAGACATATAGGCCATTGACGGACCTAAAGCGGTATTGACTGCATGGTTTCAATCTAGAGTAAAAAGGATAGTAAGGTCGGGAGTGGCTACGCTATTTTGGGAACAGAGGTGGTTTGGTGATATGGCATTTTGTGTACTTTTTCCCAGATTGTACGCCCTAGCAGAAGATAAGTTTATTACTGTCGCGGATAAATGCCAGCCAGAAGATCCTTTGTCTCCATGGAGATGGGTTTGGCGGAGGGAGTTGTTTGTGTGGGAGGAGGAGTTGTTTCTTGTTTTACAGACTGCTCTAAGGGAGGTGGAATTGGTGGATCGGTCTCCAGATGAATAGGGGTGGAATTCAGCGGTGGGGGAGAGTTACTCGGTGGCGGCAGGGTATAAGGTGTTGAATGAAGGTATACTTGAGTTAGGCATGAATGGTGTAGAACCCAAGCATTTAGGTTGCTTGTGGAAGGAAAAGCTACCATCTAAGGTATTGATGTTTGCTTGGAGACTGCTAAGGGATAGACTGCCCACTATCGATAACCTGCTAAGGAGAGGAATTCATATCTCTGTGATCAATCCAGTATGTGTGTTTTGTAATATTGGGCAAGAGACAAAAAACCATATTTTCTTACAATGCACACACGCACAAACGTTGTGGCATAGAGTTATCAGGTGGGTAGGGGTGCAGACCACACTCCCGGGAAACCTGAACCAGCTATTTCTTCTATCCTCTAGTTGGGTGGTGGGAAAGCGGAAACAGAAATGCAGGTATGTGTTTTGGATTGCTATATGTTGGGGTCTCTGGTTGTCCAGGAATGTTATTATCTTTCAAAGGTCTGCGATGGAATCCCTGGATATATTAATGTCGATAAAGGTTTTCTCGTGAAAATGATTGCGGTACTCGTTTGGTTTTAATGCAGGGTGTGTATTTTCTGATTGGTGCTCGCACCCTAGATTATGCATGATGAATATGAAATAGATATATAGGTATGTGGAGTATAGTAGGAAAATATCGTCAGTATTGTACAACAGTTGAAACATTTTGTTTCAGCTGCTTTTGATATCTAAATAATAATATAACTTTTGCTTGTAAAAAAAAACAACAACTAAACAACTATCTAAGTAATGTGGTACGTCGTGAACTCAAAATGTTTGATTAAACTCTTTCAAAAGCTTTTGGGAAGATAACATTTGAAAATGTGAAAATTAATTTAGCATGATGTGGAACAAACATATCAAATACAAAGGATCCAAGAAGTTTGTAGCTTAAAAAAACACTAAATTCTCAACTTTTGCAGAATCCGTTTACGATCACAAATTTTAGTTAGTAAATACTATTTTTAAATAATTTTTCGGATATATATTACTCCTTACCTTCAAGAGGAGTTCATTTGGATAAGAAATGACTAAAATCATTACATTTTTAACTTTTGAATTTAATATTGATTTTTTCCACTAATATTTTTAATAATATCATCTTATTTTAGTTTTTTAATTTAATATTAATATTTTAATTTCATTTTAATAATATATAATTTATCCCACTTTCATTTCTAACAAATTCTAAATTTTATGTCACTATCAATATGCTACAACAATGACGTGGCAGTTCTAAATTTTTTTTGCAGGTATATATATTATAAAAAATTATTAGCGCAATAAATTTTAGTAACTATAATTTAGGAATGGGATGTATAATTTTATTTAATAAAAAAATTTTTTACTTACAATTTTTTTTAACCACTTTTTTCAAGCAGTTATGATTAAAAACTAGAGAATACTTTATATATAAAAAAACTTTATACTAATATTTAATTATAATTTAATATACTGTTACATCACTTTTAATTTCTAATAAATATTGTGATTGAATGACAAGATTTTGAAATCATAAATGAATTTTAGTTTAAAGTTTCTTTACACTACTTATTATTTTTTAAAAAATATTTATTTTGTTATCAAATTGTTAAAAATAATTAATTCAATATTTTATCTAATATATATTAGAATTCACTAAGAGGTAACTTTAACATTTATATAATAACAATTACAAATATTTTGTTTGTTTTAACAGTTATTACCATAAAAACAATTGAAAAGATAATTTAATATTTTTTTATTTTTTAGTTACAAATTTTATTTAATTTCAATTAAAAGGATAAATTAACTTTTTTAATTTTCTTTGGACGTTTCCTTGTATCTTGATGATTTTTTTAGATAAATTAAATTGAATTTAAGATTCTAATTTAATAATATAATATTTATTTAGTGGATTTTTTTTAAATCTCAAAGTTTTTTTATCTCGTATTTACTAATTTTCAGATATACATATATAAAATTTTGATTTTTACAATTTTATTTTGAAATTTTGCATTATACCCTAACGGCTTAAAATTTCTGAATCCATTACTTTCTGCAGCCCTTTAACCTCTCCTAAAAAATGAAAATTTATGCAATGTCGATTTACGATAAGTTTGTTTTTCGAAGTCAATTTGTTTTCTCAACATACACTTTCTTAGTTTTTATTTGCTTGGGCATTAATCAATCAACCAATGAATTAACTTAAATGATTTAATAACTATTTAGAGTTAAAAAATTAATTATTAATTAATTAATTTTTCGTACAATTTTCATTTTCAAAATTTTTAATCGGGTCCAGCTGGGTCATAGGTCTTAATCCATTTTTATGACTTTATTTTTATCTAAGAGCATAATATTTTAATGAATATATACTCACATTTACAAATATTATTAAATGGACGTGAATGTGAGATTTAGATTTCTGTTAAACACACGTTAAAATAATAGTACATTATAAGTCATACTTAGAATTCACAAAATATTATTTGTTGAGAAATTAAAATTTATATAATAAAACTTTATTTATTTATTTTAATGTTTTTTAAATATATGATTGGTTACACATAAAAAAAAGTTTATATAAGTTTTTTCTTCCTAACATCTAATCGAAAATCACTTTTAGTCCTTAAAATCACTTTTAGTCATTTCTCTCTGGTTAAGAGAGTTAAAAAGTTGGTGATAAAAAACATGTTTTTGTATTTGCCAATTACTTTCCTCATCAATCATAACCGTCATATTCAATTTTACATTAGTATAGGTAAATACATTAGAATTTATAAATGGATAATATTAATACAAAAAATAAATTAATTTTAGAAACTAAAAAAAAATATTTTTAAATTTCAAGGACTAAAATGGATTTTTTTATCAAAAGTTGAGGACAAAAAATTATGTAAGTCAAGAAAATATATTACATCCACTGTAGGATAAAAGTGATGTTTTGTACTAAAAAATATTTATTTTTATAAAAGATCGCTATTTTTATTAAAAAAGTATATGAATACCTACAAATATAAAAAATATCGACAGATATTTATTTTATGGATATGAATCCCATGCATTTTATTTTTTATATACAACTGGAAAAAAAATAAAAAATATGATTTTCTTAGAGTTAGTTAATTAATTGATTAAAAATAAGTATGAGTTGTTTAAAAATAATTAATTGATTAAAAATAAAATATATCATTTATGAGGAAGTTATACTAAAAAATATCACAATATTAAAATAAAAATTAACTAGGAAGCACCCTACACAATATCAATTAGCACGTTAATAAATAAATTGTTGTAAAATAAGGTTTTAACATTCATTTATGAGTCTTTTATTAGTCTATCTTAATTCATACAAAATATATTTCTAAAATCAAAGAAAATAGTTATTTATTATATCTTAATTCATACAAAATATATTTCTAAAATCAAAGAAAATAGTTATTTATTATTCTATTTTATTTAAAAAAAAATCTTTGAAACAATGACTCTTATCAAAGACTATGTTAAAAACAAGGTGAACTATAACATATCATATCATTGTTTGAGAAAGTAACTGCAAGCTTAATTTTAAATAATTTCAATTTTACGACACTAAATTTCATTAAAAATATGTTTAGTTACAAAAAAAATTAAAAATATTTTAAAATAAAAATTAATTTATCTCAAATTAAATTTTTATATTTTTTTTATAAAATTTTAATTAAAAAATGTTATGTCTTTAAGATTTATTTAAATGTAAAAATTTTGAAACATCATAATTTTAATTAAAAATCAGGGTGGTACCAATTAAGCGATAATGTCATGTCATTATCATACTAGAAGACCAAAAATATTTTTTTTACAAGAATTAAATATAAAAAATTAAACTTATGTAGGAATTAAAAATGAAAAAACTTAAAAGAAATGAAAAACTTATTTAAACACTTGAAAAATAATTTAATAAAATTTTAAAATCAATTTATATAATGATAGAAACATCATAACTAATTTACTTCATTTTTTAAAAAATTTAAATATAACGTATATAATTTAAGAAGTCAAAATGGTAATTTACTTACAAAAAAAAAAAATTCCGTTCCCGAACTCGCTTTTTTATGGATGACGTATGCGCGCACATATCAGCTTTTTAGTTGCTCGTAAATGTCTATTATATATATATAAAAATTGAGTTTAATAGGTATATATTTTCAGTGTAAAAATTTTTACACCAGTAAATCACAACCTTTTATTTATGATAGATTTGTTGACTTTATGATTGAATGTCAGTGTAAAAATCCTTTATACCGACAATGTATACCAATTTTATGATTGAATGTCAGTGTAAAAATTTGTTGACTTCATGATAGATTTGTTGACTTTATGTATACCAATTAAACTCATAAAATTTTATAACTTTATGATACTTATTTGATAAGAAATTAAAGAAAATATTTTTTATAACTCAATTTTATCATAAAAATATTTATAAATAAATTTGTTTTGAAATAAGTAATAGATTTGTGCATTTAACAATTGATTTATTGTATAGATAAATAAATTGAATCTTATTTTTAGTAAAGCAATGGAATATATATATATATATATATATATATATATATATATATATATATATATATATATATAGTTTAATTGGTATACACTGTTAGTGTAAAGATTTTTGCACTAACATTCAATCACAACCCCTTTCATTCATGTTAAATTTGTTGACTTTACTCTTTAATATTTTAAAAGTCACATAAATGAAAAGTCATGACTGAACATGAGTATAAAAATCTTTTATACTCACAGTGTATGCCAATTAAACTCATATATATATATATATATATATATGTTTGACTTACATAAGTTTTTTGTATGTAATATTTCATAAAAAATCACTTTTAATCTTTGAAATTAAAAAATATTTTTTTAACTCCTAATTCACTTTTAGTTTTTTTTCTCCAATTAATGCGGTAAAAAAATTGTTAACAAGAAACATGTTTTTATACTCGTTAATCACTCTACTCTTTAACTCTCATCCTCTCAATCTTCAATTTCGCAAAAGAATTTATAAACGGACAACGTTAATACAAAAAAAAAATTAATTTTAGGGACTAAAAAAATATTTTTGAATTTCAAGATCAAAAGTGATTTTTTTGTGAAACTTCAGGGACAAAAAACTTACTTAAGCCTATATTTTGCTGCCAAGAATTCGCTCAGCAGATTTTCCAGAAAAAAGTGATTAATATTGTGTTGAATTTTACTCCATTGGTTAAAATCTTTGTATATGTAAAATTGCATTCTTGAATTAGTTAATATTTTTAATTGAAGTATTGATTCTTGAATTCATTATTGGAAGTTTGATGAATATTGGATTAAAACATGTTGTTGTAGAATTTTCATTAGTCTTCACTTGAACTCAAATCTTGAAAAAGAGTTTATTCTCAAACATAAGTTTAATCTTTTAATTGAAATTGTTTTGAAACTCTTAGATAGATTTTGGAAATTTCTAAAGGGGTATTTTTGTTTTTGAAAACTTCGATATTGCAGAAATTTGCAAAAACATTTTTAAAATCTATTCAACCCCCTTCTTTTGAGACCAACATGAATCCCTTATAAGGATTCAGTCATACAAACACCCAATCTTTTTCATCCATTTAAGCATGTAACCCTATAATAACTTGCCCGCAAAGCTCGCAATTTTAATGGACCCTAATTTGACAAATTGCATTCACCTTAAATAATTTGCATGTTAAATGGGTTGAATCACAACTACAAAAAAAATACATAATTTAATTTTTTTTAGTTAATTTTTTTAATATAACTAAATTACTCTTTTATCATTTTTAAGTAGGTATTTTTCTAAAGTCTTCTAAATGATCTAATATTCTCATTATTTAATATTTCTAAATTAATATTCAACAAAAAAGTGTTTAAAAATTTTAAATATATATTATTTTTTAATTGATGCAGGCCCACAATTTGGGTTCACTTAGCTCGTGAGCTAAACGGGTTTGGCTAAAACCCCACCTTTTAAATAGATTAAAAAATTGAGTCAATATATTATGTTAGTTGCAGGTTAAACGGGTAATCCGCAAGTCCAAACTCATTTTTTCTGCCTCTAGTGTTGAACCCTTTTGAGAGTATTTGATTATACTTAACACTTAATCACTTAACTAAGAGACATCATACTTTATCATCATGATTAGGACATGATCATGAGGTAAAACGAGTTATCTATGTATTACCTAATTAGTAATCTTTTGGATAAAATCTCAAGGTCTAGAAAAGTATAAATAGAAGATCGATCGAATCTAAAGTAGGTGGTTCATTGTTCATTCTCACCTAGTACGTTTATTTATTGTGATTCGAGTCTTCATGTGTTAGTATTAGAGTGTCTATAGCAAGTATCTCATCCATTTGCACTTAGAATATTTGGAGTGGAGATTGTGGAGAGAAAGGTACCTTCTCACTAAATGAGGAGTGCTAGCAACATATTTCTCACATCTTTTATTATTAACTGAAATTTATTGAAAAGTACAAGTTATGAGAGAGAATATGTTTTACAGTAAATTTCAACTATGTGAATATGTGTTTTACAACAAAATTTAACTAATCATAATGAGTATATTAGATAATGTGTTGATAATACTTCTCAATAAATTAATTTAATTACAATAAATTAAACAATTGAATATTATAAATAGAGATAATATAAGATGTCATTATCGGTATAGTTAATAAATATTTATCCATACAATTTCTAACATTTTTTAGACACTATAAATCATGAAACATTAGTCCATCTCTTTTTTTTAACGGTAGTAACAGCAGGACTAAAATTAGAAAATTAACAAATATTAGGAACAGAAAAAACTTATACAGACAAAAATTAGAAAGAACTTAATTTACAGACTGAAATTTCATATTTAAGCCTTAAAATTATTAAGTTACAAAGTGATTATTATTCACTATATAAAATTTTAAAATAATAAATATAGAAAAAAGTCTACCACCTGGCAATACGATTGTCCACATGTATCAACAGTTAGAAAACATTTCCTTCATGATAATAAGTTCACTATTTTTTTATGTGCAAATGTTAAGTAGGTTTATTTATTTTTGTTAGTAAGAAAATTCAATCACATGTTTTCTCATTCCCTTTTTTTTATTCATATATTTTTTACTATTTGGATAAATCTTATTCATTCATATATTTCTTACTACTAAATCAATTTTATAACTTTTTATAATTAACTATATATATATTTAAGTTATTGATTTGCTGATTATGAGTGAGGATGTCACTCTTCTTGTTAATTTTACTTGGTATCTTTACTAGCAAAAATATTACTATAGTCATTCATCTAATTTAAGCCTTCACATTGATCAACTACACCACATTTTGGCTCATAGACTTGTCAAATTCCATTTCACAACATTCATTTTATTATAATGAATAAAAGATAACCATTATAAATGAAAAATAACTCTTGGCTTCTTATTCTGTGCTGTCATTTGTGGCTTTGAGAATATAAAATGGTGGCCTTGAGAATCTAAGATGATAACATGGAAGAGGCATGGTGAAATTTCTCTAGGAGCAGTGTAGTTTTCAATGTCTCAATGATACATAATATATTGCTCAAAGTTAACCATCCCACAAGTCTTCAATGCTCATATGTCTCATGAACAAAAAAATCAGCTTTAACTAGCCTTTCCTGCATGAGTAAATTTCATGTGCTTTAATTGTTCAGGCACAGTGATGTGGTAAAAGATGTAAGGAAAATACCTGATGAAAAAAATTTTTACACTCCTCTTGATATTTTTCCTTGAGGTTCTAAGCACCATGAAATGGATGATGAAGGGGAAAGAAAATGAAAGTGGGACGTGACTCTATAAACCAAAGTGTTTAGGTTTGCTACAAGGGAAGGAATCCTTGATAAAAACCAACTTTTACTAAGAATGTGCTCACAAAGAAATTATTTTCATTCAACTTCAAAGGTGAAATTTTACAATGAAGGGAATGAGTATATATAGCCAAATGGGAGAGCTTGACACACTTTTCTAGGAAATATGGGATTTGGGCTTAATTAAGATTAAAACTAATTAACCCAAGTCTTAGGCCTTAAGTGAGACACTTAAGTTCACCCATGGGTACAATTAGCATCTCCTAATGTGAATGGGCTAGCCTAAAATCATGTCTTTACTTATGCACTCATTCTAAGCTTACTTCTCCTTTTTAACTAAAGACACCTATACCTTATAAATTAAGAAGATGACCGAAAATACATGGCCTTAAGGGAATTAAAAATACTCTTCTATTTAGCTAATTAAAATAAAATATTTACAAGTTAAAAATAATGAAGACTATAGTTTCAAATTTTCAATGAGCTTTTATCCATGTCATGTCTTCCTTGAATCCTCCTAGCTATGAAGATACTAGGTGGGATTGCATCAATACCTATCAAGATAATATTAAAAAAACTAGATGCATTTGTTTGAGGGAACTTTTCCAAAAACATTTTTAGAAGAAAATATAGAAAAAAGTTAAAAGAAATTGTCCATAAGTTAAAAGACAAATATTATCCTTTGTATTTTCTTCTTTCAGAATAGACAAAAACTAGATGCATCTGTTTAAGTGAACTTTTACAGAAACAGTTTTAGAAGAAAATATAAAAAAAAAGTTAAAAAAAGATTGTACATAAGTTCAAATTAGCTTATCATAGACGAACATGCATTTTTGTAGTTTCTTCTTTCATAATCGCTTTTTGAGAAACTCACTCAAATAAGGCCCTATAACTAACTACTTGCCTGCTTAATTTCAGAGAATTTGGCCATCAAATCTTCAGGAATAGACCATTCAAAAACATCAAAATTTCCTTTAATCCTTGACTCATTAGTGCTCTTAGGAAGAACACTATGACCTGCTTGCAATCCCCACTTAAGGGCAACTTGTGCTGGGGTTTTCCCCAATTTCTCTGCAATCTCTAAGACAACAGGATTCTTAAGAATGTCACTTTTGAGCATTCCTGGTGAACCTAGTGGAGAATATCCCTGAAAACAAATTCATCATATGTAGGGTTGTAATACAAGTATCAGAGGAATGGAGAGGTTGTTGAGGCACACCATCAATTTAACTTGTGTATACACCAAATTCATTTTCAACTAGCTCTAGACAATTTCATTGTGTTCATTTTTCTTTGCAATTGATAAGTTATAGGAATATCAGATCTTCAAGTAAATGCCCATTTTAGTTCATGAATTTGTGAGACATCATGTTAAAAGTCTTTGGACTTTAAAAAACATCAAATAAATCTCCAAAATTAAATTTCTGTGATTTTAGCCCCTAAAGTGTAAAAATTATTTGTCTCAAACATAACATAATGGTCTACAAGGTTTGAATATAATTGTCTTTAGGAGAGGATATTTGTGATTAATACCAAAATGTAGTCTCTCTAACAGAGTTAAGCTAACAGTAAGGACCAAGGGCCAATGTCACTAACAGATTTTAATTTTAGAGATTTATTAAATATTTTTTTAATAACAGAACTACTTAGAAATTAAAATAAGAGTTCACTCTCCCGTCTTGAAAGTTAAATATTCGAAGGAATGCTAGCAACACTATCTGTCAGTGACACTTTATTTCTAACACTTTCCTTGTGATTGGTTTAAATTTATTGGACATTTTTATTTTTGGTAGGTTTCACTTTTCATTCAATATATATAGAATGCAAAAATCAAAAGAATGATAAGTGGTTGTCGTGTTGCACCATCAATTTAACTTGAGAATACACCAAATTCATTTTCAACTAGCTCTAATTTCACCAAAAGTGATTTATTTTTCTTGTCAGTGTAATTTATAGGAATCTCATCAGGTCCACTGTGTAAAAGCCCATTCTAGTACTGAATTTTGAGGCATCATCTGGACTTAGGAAGAATCTCAAATAAATCTAAAATTAAATTTTTGTCATATTGGTATGCACAACCTATTATTATAGTTGCTTATTAAAAAAAACCTATTATTATAGTCTCAAACAGATCTATGCTAGCAGTAAGGACTAAGATCTAATGTCACTCACAGGTTTTAGAGTTAGAGATTTATTTGACAGTAGACCCTAAAGTACAACTAGCTCTGGACAATTTCACCAAAAGTGATAATTTTTCTTTGCAAGTGATATTTTATAGGAATATCAGGTCCTCCGAGTAAAAACACATTTTAGTTTGTGAATCTAGGCATCATCTTAACAGTCTCTGGGCTTTAATAAATATCAAACAAATCTCTAAAACTAAAATTTCTTTCATTTTCTTGAAATGAACAACATATTATTGTCATAGTCTCAAACAGAACTAAGCTAGGAGTAGCAACAAAGGACTAGTGTGACTAACAGATTCTAATTTTAGAGATTTATTTGACATTATTCAAATAACAGGACCACTTTGGTACTAAAATGAGAGTTTATTCTCTGGTCATTTGAGTTTAAGGAATGGATCTATATATAACATTACTATTTACTATAATTTTGGTAAGAGTTTAATGGTTATAAACTGTCGTATAAAAAAGTCTTCCAGAGTGTTATTACTTACAATTCACTGATTACATAATTTATAGAGTATTAATTAATAAAGTTAACATACTTATAAAAGTGTTGTGATTGAATGACATAATCTTTTTCTTTTTTTTAATATGTGTAATTATAAATTATCTTTGTAATTTGAAATATAATATAAAAAAATTATCTATATTATAAATTTCCCTCCACTAATTTATGTAGATAAGTGTTGCTCCTGCAGCATAAAATTTCTGAATTTGTCTATGATGGTATATGCCATACTTACTGATAGATGAATTCCTTTAGATTCACAAAATGCATGCAACTTTGGCTGCTGCCATTGAGGGTGCAATTCCACTTGGTTAACAGCATGAGGCACTTTTGCTATATCCAACAAATCTTGAAGCTTCTTTGAAGAGAAATTGCTCACTCCTATGGCTCTAGCCTTGCCTGAGTCATACAGTGCCTCCATTGCTCTCCATGTTCTTGGAATGTCTGGTTGCTCAAGGTATTCTTTATTGAGTCCAAATGTTCCACTGTTCATGCGGACTGGCCAGTGGATCTACAACACAAATCCATTTAGTTTGAATCGATTTCATAAATATTGATAGAATATAAGAACGAAAAAAATTATTGGATAATGAACTATTGATTCTAAACCACCTCTCGCAATGAGTCTACCAATATTGTTAAATATTCGTTATGGCGGCGCACTAGCAACATTGTATAGCAGTTTTTTTCCAACTGTTATATACAAGTTGTGAAGGAAAATCCACTATGGCAGCGCCATAAGAGATGCAATGACTGTGTTTATAGCAGAATTTTGATGATCTTTCACTATGTTCCACTATTGATAACATTGGAGTCAACAAATTAAAATGTTTTTTCTTGTGTATTTTTGATAAATCAGTGTTTATATATAGATCTAGGAATATATGTTTGAAAAGTAAGAATCTTCTTGACATTTCTTCTGTATCTGTAGAAAATTGTAGATAACATCGATGAAATGAAGCCAGATAACTCAAAGCAGCAATGCATTGAAGGAGAAAATGTTTTTATCTTTATTTTGTATTTTTACCTTGAAATGTTATCAAGCCACTATATTATTGACGGGAAGCATATTGATTGGCTTTGTGGATGATTAGTATTCACTGCCAAAAGAACTTAACTAGCCACTTTTAGGAAGATCAATTTAACTGCATTTTGTTTTCTATTCATAAGATTTAAATATGAAACCTTGCTTATGGAATCAAAATCAGAATCCAATTCCACTAGGATCAATTGGTTCAAAAGATTATATACGAAAAAGTGAAAATAGAAAACAATATGGTAAATAAAAACAAATGACATTAATGTAATGTAAAGTAAAATTGAATCTGTCAAAATAATAAAGTAAAGTTGAACATTTTTTTGTACTAAACAATCTCTTAATCTTCCCCAAAATTGCCAAAACATGAATTCACTATCAGTAGAACCAACAAATGCATACCAGATAGAGATCAAGATATTCAAGTTGCAATTCTTCTAATGTTTTATCCAGTGCTTTTGTCACATCCTCTGGAGCATGATCAGAACACCTAAAACATAGCCAACAAAGCAAAGGATCTTTCATTCAGCAACCAAACACATACAATCCCTTTTCAACATTCAAAAGCAGAACATAATTTTTACAAAAAACCAGAGTTTGGAAGTGATCCATAAGTCCTCACGCTTCACCAGACCATCATCAAAAAGCTTCTTAAGAGCAGAACCAATCTACCAAAACCAGTGTTAAAAAAATGTCAATTCCCTTGCAAAAACAACTGAGCTTCAAACTATTTTTCAGAACAAGATTATAAGTATAACACTATTTTTCATGATCATGTCTTTGTAGTAGAGCAAAGGCAAATATTAAAAAAAATAAAAATAAATAAACCCTGAATCATACAAGAGTTATGAACTTGAATTATTATTACCTCTGCGTGATTCGAATACGCACTAGCACAGTCAATATGCCTGTATCCAAACTGAATAATAGAAAAAATTTAGTCATCTCTTCTACTTATGAAAAATCAAAACTAGAAAAATGTTTGCCCAAACATAACCAAAAACTTATTTTACATGGTAATAAAGCATAAAACCCCCCTTGACATTGGTGAAATCGTCTTTGGGTGGATTTTATTCATAGTTATAAAAATAACTTTAGCAGAGATCTTAAAATAGTTCTTTAGCCTCAATGATTCTATCTTTTCAAGATTTCTCAGTACAGAGTATAGAGAAATTTCTAAAGTAAATGTTCAGTTCTTCACAAAAATTGTTTTTTTTTTAATCAAAACATGTGTCACTAATTTAAATTCATAAGTTCTCAAATGGAGTAAAAAATAGATGGATCGAATTCTTAAAAATAATATGAAAGTGTGAAATAAAAAAAAATAACTTAAAAACGAGTTTCTCATTGTGATTCTCTCTGTTGTCTAATTGCAATCATTTGAAGGAATAAAGGAAAGAATGAGGTGGTAAGTGGATTCCAATCCCTCCCACCCGAAAAATGTAACAAAATAACATTTTTCATAAAAAAAAAGAAAAAATTATGTTTAAAAGAGTGTTATAGCGGGGTTCTAGAGACAAGTTTAATTGGTATTCACTGTAAAAAACTTTTAATTGACGTTCAATCATAACTTTTTGTTTATGTGACTTTTAAAGTACTAATTAATAAAGTCAACCAACTTAAGGGTTGTAATTGAATGTCAGTGTAAAAATTTTTACACTAACAGTGTATACCAATTAAACTCTTTACAGATTAACTATTAAACTAAAAAAATGAAAGAAATTATGGTATTTTAGGTAGCATTGACACTCACAAGGATACGAGCACAACACAGATATGCTAACACGTTTAATGAAATAAAATATGAGTAATACAACAAATTAATTAAAGTGGTGATATATTCACCAATTTAAACAAATTTTCTATGACAATAAGACTAAAAGATATGTCCAACATCATTTTTTTATAATATCAGTGTTTGTCCTTCTATGTTGAGGTGTCAATTTAGCTATATAAATTGTATACAAGTGAGTTTAAGTTTTTAAGCAAAAGATTTTTAATGGGTAGCGGATTTTTGTAACGGATGAAATGATAAATAATCTTTACCCCTACTTGTTCCTAGACAAACTTACTCTCTTAAACTTTCTCAATAGTTAAACATCAACAAAAGCTTTAAATGAGCCACCAGGTCCTACCAGTTTAAGGTTTTTACTTTCTTATAAGAAAACATTTTCTACTTTAAAACTGTTAACTGATAAAATTTATATTATTCATAATTTATACGTTAACAAGATTATGCAATTCAATTTGTCAAAAAAAAATTATATAATTTAAAGATAAAATTACTTATCAAGTTTCTCAATTATTTAAAATCTTTTATTAAGTTATTAATCAAGAATATAACTCATACACTAATAATATAAATGTTATTTATCTTTTTGAATTATAAGATTGTTCAAATAACAAAGTTCACATATAAACAAAAAGGAGAAGAAGAGATTGTGGGCTCGAATCTCTCCACTAATAAAAACTAACACATTAATAACTAGTATTTGATTTATAAAAAAATTATCATTATCTATTATTTATTGTAAATTTATCAAATTTATCATAAATATTTTAAAAATAAAAGAAAAATAAATGTGAACTTTATAAATTTATAAATTTTCTGCTGATTTTGTGCAAAAATTAATCAGCAGAAAATTCCTACGGATATTTATGGGAATTTAATATGGAGGATTTTTATGGGAAAAATTTATTGCACGAAATACCTGTGTATTTTTCTACCAAATACTTTCTGCAGGAAATTGTTAGGTTTTTCTGTTCCTTTTTTCTCCTCTTTTTTAAGGCTTAGAAATCCCAGAAAATACGGAAGGAAAATTTTTAACAATTTTCACTGCTGTTTTTCCTGCTACTATTTCGGCAGAAAATATTAAAAAATAATATAATATTAATAATTAATAATAATTTTAAGTTTCATTTTTTAATAAATTTCTAGGGATTATAAATTAAAAATTAAAAATTAAAAATTAAAAATAAATTAAAATAAAAATTAAAAACTAAAAAATATAAATTAAAATTAAATAAAAAGGCCACTAAAACATAAAAAAAATTAAAAGTATAAATTAAAATTTAAAAATTATAAATTAAAATAAAAAATAAAATTAAAAATTAAATAAAAAATGAAAAATTTAAAATTTATAATTTAAAATATAAAATTAAAAATTAAAAATTAGGAAAAACATTAAAAATTAAAATTTAAAAATCAAAACTAAAAATTAAACAAAAAGATAAAAATTAATTAAGATTATAAATTTAAAATTTAAAATATAAGATTTAAAATTAAAAATAAAAAATGAACAGTTATAAATTAAATGTTATAAATTATAGATTATAAATTATACATTAGAAATTATGAATTTATTTTTTATATATTTATTAATAATTGTAATTTAATTTTTTAATAAATTACTAGGGATTATAAATTATAAGCTAAAGTTAAATAAAAAAATATAAATTATAAACTAAAAGATATAACTTAAAATTAAATGAAAATAAAACTAAAAATAAAATTAAAAATAGAAATTGAAAATTTAAAATTAAAAATTAAAAGTAAGTCTAAAAAGTAAGAATTATAAAATTTGAAATTTAAAACTGAAAACTAAAAGTTAAAAATTATAAATTTATAGTGTACTAATGAACAGCATGACCTAACACTGTATTGAATGAGATAATTTCTTTTAACACCTCCATTTACTATTAACACCCCCTCAAGGTTTATAGTTTTTTACAAATTTCTAATGTACACTTACCCTTATTTAATTTTTAAACTTTTGAATTTATCTTTTTTATCATCTTCTTGTGCATGATCCTGCTCAATTGTCCGTGTTGTGTGTCAAACATCAATTGTCATATTATCTCTATTGTATATTTTTAATTATTCTTGCAAGTCTTTAGGGTATTGTTCGTTGAGTTAAACATTTGTTGAAAAGGAAAAACACAATTTTGTTAAGATATGACTTTCTTGATTTACGGTTTAAGATTTCTTTTGCATTTTTTATTGATTATAATTGAGTTAAAGTGGTTTTACATTATGATAGTGGAGGTTTTGAAATACAAAGATTATCCTTCTGAACCACTTTTTCCAAAATATAAATTTGATACACTTCCAGATTTTCTGATCCGGAATGTATATAATGTATTTTGGATCAACTGATCTGGAATACATTATGTACATTTCAGATCGTCCTGTCCAGAATACATTTGCTAGATCTTGTTTTCCTTCTGGATCACTTGATTCAGAATTCAATTGTCAAGTCTATATTTGCCTTTCGAATCAAGTGATTTGGAATGCTTTTATGTGAATTTAAAAAACTGCATTCTTGATCGTTGATGCAGAATACATTATGTAATTAAGTGACCCGAAAGGCAAATAAAATTTAGCAAATGTATTTCGGATAGGATGATTCATAATGTACATAATATATTCCGGATCGGTTGATCTGGAACACTACAAAACCTCCACTTCATGCAAAACCACTTTAAACTAATTATAATCAATAAAAAACACAAAAAAATCTTAAACCCTAAACCATAAACCTTAAATCGAGAAAGTTATACCTTAACAAAATTGTATTTTTCCTGTCCAAAAAATACTTAAATCAATAAAAAATACCCTAAAGACTTGCAAAAATGATTGAGAATATATAATATGGCACATCATGACAATTAATGTTTGACACATAAGAGGAACAATTGAGTAAGATCATACACAACAAGATGATAAAAAAAAAAATTCAAAAGTTTAAAAATTAAATAAGAATAAAAGTACATCGAAAATTTGCAAAATATTATAAACCTTGAGGAGGTGTTAATAGTAAGTGGGGGGGTGTTAAAAGAAATTGCCAAAGAGAATGGAGTATATCCCATGATAGTAGTCTCAGTCTGTTGTGTTCTATTTTCTCAATCAACACAATGCATTTGGTAGAGCGTTTACAATTGAATAGCGAGAGGGAACAGAGAACCATCGAAAGAAACCATTAAACAACATTTCCTATTTGTATAAGAACCGCAAAATCAAAACCCTAGCGAGCTGCGACCACAACGTGCTGTGACGAAGGTGCATAAAACCTTCATTCTCCTCTTTATTCTCAATTTATAAGTGCCTAGGAATTAAGAGCTGCCTTCACCAACAAGTTTTTCCCTAATTTCGTGATTAGTGCTCAATTTTAATTTGTAAGTGTTTCCCCCAATTTACTAGCTATTTTATCCGATAGGATACTGTAACTCACACCAACAGTAATATTCTGCTTTCAATCTTAATAGGATGAGATGTTGAAATTAAATTACCTAAGTGACTGACCTGATCAAATATTATGAGAGTGAAGGTTTTGGTTGTGTAACCAGGTAGAGATATTTGAGATGAGATTAGAAACTGAGACTATCTTTTTCTATGACTATCATTGATTGATAGTCTAGTTTATCAGCGTGGTGTGCTTTTTTATTTTAACCTAGTTCCTGTTTGGTTGGTTGAGTAACTTTGTGGGGGTTTCATTTTGAAAATGGTTACAGGCTTGAAAAGCCTTAAATAGACATTGGGTCTTGTATTTTAAGATCGTGATATTATATTCTAAATTTTAAAAAAATGTGAATTGTTAGGGCTTAACTAACATTAAAAATGTGTGAATTGTTAGGGGTTAACTAACAGGCTTAAGAAATAGATGGCGTGACACACAATTACTGTTATAAAATAATTAATTTAATATTTTAAGTTTAAATGAGTATTAGTGGGAAGAAAATGTGACATCTAATAATACGCATGTAAATCTTAAAATTTTAAATCAATTTTTTTGTTAGGTAGCGAGTGAGTGTCACTTTACATAATTTCTTACATATGATAGTCGATACAATCATAATTAACCATCAGTATCAACAATTCACGAAAGAAATATCAATTCACATATTTTTTAAATTTGGAACATAATGTCACAGTTTTAAAATATAAGAACATAATGTCTAAAATTGAAAAACTATGGGGACATCAATTATATTCAAGCCTTTAAAAAACCCATTAAAAAGTAAATATATATTTAAAAAATATGAAATTAAAATAATAAATTTAAAGAGTAGAAAGAACCAATTTGAGAAGTTGCATAGTGCTCTTTTTAACTTTTCTTTTCTACAAGTTAATATGAATGGTAACTTTTCTTTCACAAGTCTACCACGGATTCTTTTGTTCTTGGTGGACATGTTGACCATGTGCTATCTACAAAGTTTATTGTTTTATTTGGAGAGTGGAGGAATTAATTGTAAATATAAAATAGTAAATAGGTGAGTGGGGGAACTAATCTGTTGCAAAAAAAATAATATTCTGGTTTCAATCTTAAAAGTGATACAAGAATGAAAAAGAATAATTTGTCAACCAAATATTGAATTTTGTGGGGAGTAGGTTGGATTAACCAAAGAATGAAGAAACAATAACAGAATGAGATGCATGTTAAGCTGGTTGGGTTGCCTTCTTGAGAGCTGCAAAACGAGCCGACAAGTCATCATAATCTGGCAGACTAGGATGCACATGCCTGGCTGTCCTCAACATTTCCGGTACTAAGGAAGTAACTCTTCCATGCGTTCTCAATGTTTCCATCATACTTGTGTCATCTTTGGGAGGAAGAGATATTTCTGATAATTTTGTTTTCTATGTCCCCTGTCATATTCAACTACTCGTTGCAAAGGATATGCTATGCCTGATTCACTAGGACATTGTTTCTTACTGTAATGCATTAAGAGTCCATCCATCATCCTTTCTTCTTCATCTTCGTTGTAATGCATTAAGAGTCCATCTATTATCCTTTCTTCTTCATCTTCATTGTAATGCATTAAGAGTCCATCCATTATCCTTTCTTCTTCATCTTCAACTTTGGTTTGTTGGTGTTGGTGTTGCTTTGCTTTCTCTGACTCAGTGCTATCAATTTTAGAATCTGAAATTGGCTTGTTTCGAACAACTGGTTCAGGAATATCTTGATTTGACTCAATGCTTTCGCCTTTATTCATTTTTTCTTTCACATAAGGAGGTGGAACAAGTTTGTAGGAAATTGGCCTCTTAACTTCAGCTTCATCCTCTGATACACTTCCTAGTGAACAATGGCTTTCCAGCGATGAATTGTCAGTAGTTGTCTCGTCTTCAGTGCTGCTTTGCACCCTCCAATAGGCATCAATAATATCCTTCGTTCCTTGAGATAAGGTATCTCTCTGTTTGTCCCCATTAACCAGGTTGGCGACATCATTGTTCTTGTGACCACCATGATCATTTAGTGGACCGTGTTTAATTTTCTCCTGCAACAAGTAGAATGCCTTAGAATAAATAATCACTTATCAGCATATGTTGTGGACTTAGCTGTAAAAGTTGAGGTAAGTCAAAAGCATTCTTTAAAACTATATATGTATCAATGTTTATTTGTTGAAATATAATGGATACATCTCAGCTTTATAGATAATTGTTAGTTCCCTTAGATCATATAATTCATGAAAAGTAACTAAAATCTTATCGCAAGGAGATTAAAATATATCAATGCACTTCTAATTATCCAATTCTAATTCCTATTTATGCAAAAAGATGTGCTTGATGTTGAAATTAATTGTGGATTAGTATCACTCAATATCTATTATCATTAACCGACATATCTTATCTCTAACCGACAATATCTTATCTTTAACAATATGGTTAATTGAACTGGGATTACAGTGATATTGACTCTGTGATGGGTTAGGTCAATCAGATTAAAAACCCAATTAAGAGAGGTCCCTGACTACCCTGGGGTTATAAATTTGCCATCCCATTAAGCAAATTTATACATAAGAATTGTTCTCTACAATAACCCCTCAGAAGGTGGCCAGAAGAACCTCCTAGAGTTCTGTTCAATAGTGCTCATGGACATGAATGCCAATTCAGGTACACATCCATTCTCATTCTATCAATTCAATATCATTAATTGGCATACTATAATTTGTGTCTAGTACAGTATAATTCAAAACCTACTTTATACTTTCATCAATTGGTATCAGAGCCAGGTTTCGCGGCGGCAGTCGAGTCGTCCGCCGGCAGCCGCATCGCCTGCCGGGACCGCGAACCTCCCGGTGGTCCCGACCCTGCCGTGCCGCACGATCGGAGATCGCGTCTCGAACGGACGCCCAGATCGCGGCGGGCATCGCCTCCCGGCCACCCAGATCGCGGTGGAGATCGCGCTTCGGCGCTGTTCCACTGGGCCGTGCGCGCTCCAAGCGGCGCTTCACCGCTTCGTTTTCAGCCACGCAGATCCCGTCGGAGATCTTAGCTTCGACACTGCTCCGCTCGCTCCAGCGGCTCTTCGCCGCGCACCGACCGCCCAGATCCCGTCGGATCTTGGGCTTCGGTGCTACTCCGCGCACTCCTGCGGTACTCCGCCGCCGTCTCGAACCGCCCAGATCGGGGCAGAGATCGCGCTTCGGTGCTGTTCCACCGGGATGAAGAGCGGAGATCGGAAAGAGAGGCGGAGATCGCGTTTCGGCGCTCCACCGCCACGTTTCGAACCTCGCCCTCTTCGCCGCGTTCCGCCCGCTCCAGCGGCTCTTCACCGCGCTGTCTCGAACCACCCAGATCGCGATCTGGATCGCGTTTCGGCCGCCCAGCTCGCGGCGGATCTTGGGTTTTCGGCCCTGTTCCACCGGGCCGCGCGCTCCAGCGACACTCCGCCGTGCTTCGACCCGCTAGATCCCGTCGGCACTGCTGCGACGGATCGGAGAGAGCGAGGCGAGACGACCGAGAGAGAGAGGCCCGAGTGGCATGGGCTTCGGCGCTTAAAATAATTTGTTTAACAATTAGTTAATAAATAAATAAAAATAAAATAATAATAATATTGAAATTTATTCAATTTTGAGATGTATTTTTTTTTAATATTGAATTATTACTTACAATATGATTTTTCTATTAATTTGCATTGTGATGACCTGCTTATCGTGGGCATGATGATGTGAATTTTGTTTGTCATATTTTAAGATAATTAAAATCATATGAAATAAAGCATGATTTATGCTATTAATTTACATAATTATAATTTCACCTATCGTAGATGCATTTGTGTAAATTTATGAATAAATATTAATTCATTATATTAGTGATAATTATACCCTATCGGTGTGTTGTTATTAGTATAATTTTTTGTTGTACAATACATTTCTCTTTACTTATGTTAATGTTTTTTGGTACCCTATCGGTGCTAGAATTTATTAATTTAAGTTATAATGTATTGTAATTTGCTTAGGGATTTATTTTAAGCTGAACTTTTAAATCACTTTTTTTCTTTATTGTGATATTCAGTTTTCTTCCCTGATTCCGTCAAAACTCTAAACGGAACAAATTATGAGGACTGGAAAGAATCATTAGATCTCTACCTAACCATTGGCAATCTGGATTTAGCATTGAGGACGACGAGGCCTGCGCCTCTTACAGATGAGTCTTCTGAAGCTCAGCGAATTTCTCATGAGAAATGGGAACACTCTAACAGAGTGTGCCTGAAGGTGATTAAATTCACCATAGAGAAATTTATTAGACAGAGCATTCCAGATCTTGATGATGCCAGTGTTTTTCTGAAAGCAGTCGGTGAAAAATTCACAACTTTTGATAAGGCACAGAAAAACCAATATCTTTCCTTATTTGAAAAGACCAAATATGATGGTGTCAGCGGTGTACGTGAACACATTATGAAGTTAGTACATTTCTATAATAAGCTGAAGCCTCTCAAGGTTGAGGTTGGCGAAGACACTTTAATTTATCGCATCTTGGAATCTTTGCCTTCTCAGTTTGACATCATGAAGACTTCATATAACATTCAAAAGCATGACTATGGAGTGGATGAATTGATTGCAATAATCACCCAAGAGGAGGAGTCAATGAAGAAAAATAAGTCTAATAGCATTCAGTTCGTTGCTTCTAGTTCAGGTGCTAAAGGTGCTAACAGGTATAAAGGAAAGAAGAAAAAGGGTACAGAGAAAGCAGAATGACATTTAGAACCCAAGAAGAAATTCTTTAAAGGTTCTTGCAAGTATTGTAAGAAACGTGGTCACAAGGTGGAAGATTGCTTTATCCTGAAAAAGAAAGAGGAGAAGCAAGGTAATCTGCTAGCACTAACTTGCTTTGAATCTAATATGGTTGATGTTCCTCCAAATTCCTGGTGGTTAGACTCAGGGGCTACTATTCATGTTGTGAATTCTTTACAGGGGTTCACAAGCCTGAGGAAACCAAGTGATGTTGAGACGAAGATTGTTATGGGAGATGGAGCTGAAGTACCCGTTGCTGACATTGGAGTCGTCTCTTTATGTTTATCCTCTGGACATACTTTATTATTACATGATGCTGTTTATGTCCCTTCCATGAGAAGGAATTTGATATCAATTTCTGTTTTAGACAAATGTGGATACAACTTTCATTTTGGTGATGGAAAATTGGTGATTTATTATAATTCAACTGTCGTTGGTTCAGGAGTTTTGCATGACAGACTTTACATGTTAAACGTAACTGATATGTCAGTTAACTCCATTAGCGGGAGTAAACGTAACAGAATTGATGAATCTTCCTCTATGCTATGGCATATACGTTTGGGGCATATTTCTAGGCCTCGAATTGAAAGACTCATAAAAGAAGGTATTCTGCATGATCTTGACTTCTCAGATTATGACACTTGTGTCGATTGCATCAAGGGAAAGTTCACTGCCAAAACCAGGAATAAAAGTTCAAACAGATGTGACGATGTGCTACAATTAATTCACACTGACATATGTGGGCCTATTACACCTACTGCTATGGGTGGATATAGGTATTTTATTACCTTCATAGATGACTTCTCCAGACATGGATGGGTATATCTTCTTCAGGATAAAGCAAACTCTCTTGAAGCCTTCAAAACCTTTAAAGCTTTTGTTGAGCTGAAAATAGAAAAGAAAATTAAGCGTGTAAGGTCTGATAGAGGAGGAGAATATTATGGTCGTTATGACGAGACAGGAAGAAATCTAGGTCCATTTGCTCGATTCCTTGATGAATACGGAATTGAAGCTCAATACACCATGCCTGGAACTCCTGAACAAAATGGCGTTGCTGAGAGACGAAATCGAACACTCATGGACATGGTGAGATGTATGTTATCACATTCATCTCTGCCAGAATTTCTTTGGGGAGATGCCTTGCGAATTGCTATGTACATTCTTAATCAGGTAGCTAGCAAATCTGTGCCCAAAACTCCTTTTGAGCTAATGACTGGTAGAAAGCCGAGTTTGAGACATTTCCATGTATGGGGTTGTAAGGCAAAAGTAAGACCTTATAATCCCAAACAAAAGAAACTTGATCTCAAAACTATTAGCGGTTATTTCATTGGCTACTGTATCGGTTCTAGAGGATGTAGATTTTATTGTCCTTCTCACTCTACACGAGTTATTGAATCTGACCGAGCAATTTTCTTTGAGGACGATTTGGACAGTGGGAGTTACACACCTCGAATGATGACTTTCAGAGAAGATCGAACCATGCTTCCATTACCATCTTATTCTCTTCCTACAGACATCTCAATCCCAATGGTTCACACAGATGAACAAATTGTTGAGAGGCAAGATGAACAATTGACAGAGCCACGAGTTGATGAACCACAACTCAATGATCAACAACTTGATGATGTTGATGTGGCCCCATTAAGACGATCTCAGAGAATACGCCGACCTTCTATACCAAATGACTATGTTGTATACCTTCAGGAGCACGAATATGATCCATATGATGATGACGATCCCATCACATTTCAGGAAGCCCTTTCTGGTTCTCATGCTTCTGACTGGCTAAAAGCTATGCATGATGAATTGTCTTCCATGTCTCATAATAATGTTTGGGATCTTGTGGACTTGCCAGCAGGATGTAAGCCTGTTGGATCTAAATGGGTCTTTAAGACAAAACGTACTCCAGATGGAAAGGTTGATAGGTATAAGGCTCGATTGGTGGCTAAAGGTTATAGTCAACGAGAAGGCGTTGACTACAAAGAAACCTTTTCACCAGTTTCAACGAAGGACGCACTCCGAGTTGTCATGGCTTTAGTTGCTCATTTTGACCTAGAGCTACACCAGATGGATGTAAAGACAGCTTTTCTGAATGGAGATCTTGCTGAAGATGTCTACATGGTTCAACCTGATGGTTTTGTTGAAGCAGGCAATGAGCATTTGGTGTGTAAACTTAAAAGGTCCATTCATGGACTGAAACAAGCATCTAGGCAATGGTATTTAAAATTCAACCAGGTTGTCACTACTTACAATTTCAAGGAAAATGTTGCAGACCAGTGCATTTACTTGAAGACTAGTGGGAGTAATTTCATCATTCTCGTATTATATGTCGATGACATTCTCCTTGCTAGTAGTTGTATGAACCTATTGGTTGAGACAAAATCAATGTTGTGCAGACATTTTGACATGAAAGACCTTGGTGAAGCTTCTGTCGTTCTAGGCATCCAAATTCTTCGTGATAGGTCACGTGACATAGTTGGATTGTCTCAAAAAGGATATATCGAGAAGATTCTCAAGAAGTTCAACATGAATGCTTGCTCCCCATGTGTTGCACCTGTGCAACGTGGTGACAAATTATCTAACAAACAATGTCCTCATAATGATGAAGAAGTGGATGCTATGAAGAAAATTCCATACGCTTCCACTGTTGGCAGTTTGATGTATGCTCAAGTCTGTACTCATCCTGACGTTGGTTTCATCGTCAATGCCTTAGGCAGATACTTGAGCGACCCAGGTATGGGTCATTGGAAAGCCGTTAAAAGGGTCATGCGATATTTACAGGGAACCAAGGATCATATGTTGACTTTTATGAAGTCTGATCAACTTCAAGTCACTGGCTATTCTGATTCTGATTTTGCAGGTTGCCCTGATGATCGTAGATCTACTTCTGGCATTATTTTTATGATGGTAGGAGGAGCTATCTCTTGGAAGAGCGTTAAACAGTCTCTTACAGCTACCTCTACCATGGAAGCAAAGTATGTTGCTTGTTTTGAGGCCACTTGCCAGGCCATGTGGCTTAAGAAATTGATATCTGACTTTCACATAGTTGAAAGCATTTTCAGGTCACTTGTGATTTATTGTGACAATACTGCTGCTGTGAGTTTCTCTCGGAACAACAAAAGCTCTACTCGTTCAAAGCATTTTGATATCAAGTATCAATTTGTTAGAGAGCAAATTCAAAGTTTTCACACTCGGATTGAAAACATTGATTCTGAGGAGATGTTAGCAGATCCACTGACTAAGGCCTTAACTGTTGGAATTTTCCTTATTCATGTAACTCATATGTGTTTAGTCAAGGCTTTTGATGTATTAAGTTAGTGGGAGTCTGATTCTCTATTTTCTTTAAGAGACATGCTCTAGTTGATGTCATTTCATGTTTCTTATTAGCATTTTATTTATGCTTGGACCATTGTAGTGTCATTTATGGGACTGCATTATGCCATATATCTATGAAAAATATTAGTTAAATGCAATTGTTTAATATCCCTATCGGATATTTATTTTGTTGCTCATATTTTTCATATTGTTAATTAATATATGATATATCGGCAATTGTCGTTTTAGTTTAATGATTTGTATGTTGATTATTGATTGACACTATCCAAGTGGGAGAATGTTGAAATTAATTGTGGATTAGTATCACTCAATATCTATTATCATTAACCGACAATATCTTATCTCTAACCGACAATATCTTATCTCTAACCAACAATATCTTATCTTTAACAATATGGTTAATTGAACTGGGATTACAGTGAGATTGACTCTGTGATGGGTTAGGTCAATCAGATTAAAAGCCCAATTAAGAGAGGTCCCTGCTGGGGGGTTATAAATTTGCCATCCCATTAAGCAAATTTACACATCAGAATTGTTCTCTACAATAACCCCTCAGAAGGTGGGCAGAAGAACCTCCTAGAGTTCTGTTCAATAGTGTTTATGGACATGAATGTCAATTCAGGTACACATCCATTCTCATTCTGTCAATTCAATATCATTAATTGACATACTATAATTTGTGTCTAGTACAGTATAATTCAAAACCTACTTTATACTTTCATCACTTGATTGTTTAGATAACAAGCCAATAAGAGATATCATAAGTAAGCTTTTAAAAAAAATCAATGAAAAGTGAAACTCACTTCATGTAACTGAGTCGGAGAGTTAAGTCTCTGCTGCAAAGCCTTGCTATCCCATTCTATATAAAACTCTTGCGCTAAATCGTGCAACAGCTGGATCTTCATTTCTTTTGAAGGAAGTTCTTGCTTTAACTTTTCAACAAACTAAAGAAAAACAATAATTCGAGTAAGTGACGGAAAGTGAAAACGAAGTCCTCGTCAAGAAAACAATTTACTACCTGTATACTTATGTAAGGTTCAAGAGAATTTCCAAATTTGCCTCTGAACAAAGTTCTGAGCTAACATAGTTCCGGCATATCAGAAAACCATGCTGCAGCATATATCAATGATTGTATAGCTTCTTTACATTCGTGGGGACAATCCCTGTTAATGAAAATTTATTAAAATATATAGAGGCACAAGCTTAAGCAATGAACCTCCAGTTTCATTAAATGCCACTTGGATATTTCTTTTGGTGGTCATGTGAGTGTTATCGGTGAGTCAATAACAGATTCTTTGTGTAAAGGAGTAAATTTCATATAAGCCAGAAAATGGTAGCTTATTCAGTTATTCAATGCATTACAATTGGTAAGCATGAAACATAATGAAATGAGAAATAGAATGCATATTGAAAAGTCATTGTCATTTACCTTAGACTAAATTTAGAAATCAACTGAATGCACGGATAGAATTGAATGGGAAGAAAAGGAATTGAAGATAATCTTTGAGGTGCATACAAAAAAAAAAATTAAAAGTTTATCACTTATATATTGTTAATGTAAAACAGTTTTTTCCTGATGGTTAATGATCATTCTTTATTTACACGACTTTTAAAGTATTAATTGATAAAGTTAACAAACTTATTAGATATAAAAGGGTGTAATTAACTGATAGTATAAAACTTTTTACACTGACAATATATAGGTGTTTTTCTCAATAATTATTAGTCTGCTTACAAAGATCTCGAACATGATGCGCAACACAAGTAGCAAAGTTTGCAATGAGTTCATAACAAGATGTCATATTTTGCTCCATGAGAAGCCCTTGAGCCTGCTTTTTCAAGCGTAAATAAATATATGTATGTATATATTTTAACATTCAAGCTGGCTAAAAGGGCTAATGGCAAGGGAAAAAGATTACCCTTCCATATGCATTGTACTCAAGGTCGCTCCTTAGAAGGTCTGCAATGTCTTGCTTGAGAAATTTCTTCACCGCGGTCCTTTTCTTGTGTATCCTCTCTAACCTCGTCTTCATCGATTCCAACCACGAGGTGCTGTTTCTGAATATTATTATGAAAAAAGGTTCTTAAGCACTAAACAGGATAAGGAAAAGAAACAGAAAAGACATTATTATTATTACCACTTGGAATAGAATTTGGGCTTCAACAACGTGCGAAACATTTTCACTGGTAAAGAATATTTGCTTGAGGAGCAAGAAATATAGGAAGAAGGAGCCAATAATATCGTGAAATGATAAAGAGAGACAATGGGGTATCTAAAAATTGGGAGGGAGAAAGATAAGGAAAGTTCTGCATTATATTTATTGAATCTAAAAATTGGGAAGGAAAAAGATGAAAAGAAGAAAAGTTTTGTATTATATTTATAGAAAGATTTGTAAATATAATGTAGAATTTAAATTAGATGATAATATTTAAGATAAAAATAATAATAATTAGATGAAAATCAATCAAATAATTAAAAGATTAAACTATAAAAAAATTTGAATAATAAGATTAAGATAATATTACTTTAAAAATAGAAATAATATAAAATAAATAAAAAGTTGATCTCATATTGAATTTCATCTATAAAACTAATCTTCTTCAAAAAAGAAAGCATAGAAAGAGGGAAATTAATCTTAGATTATTATATAGGATTAAGTAGTTCTTTAAGAGAATTAGATTAGTTGGTTATTTAAGGGTTGAGAAAGAGGAAGAAGAGAAGAGAAGATAACAAATTAAAGTTTTGAAATTTTGTTTCTAGAAGTGAATAAAATTCTTTGTTCAAAACCATTTATGATATGTAAACTATTTTAGGAAAATACGTAAGTAAGCTATTAAACATAAACGTTTTTACAATTGCTGGTGACCAAGCTAAATTCAAATTATGTGTAATATATTATAAATCTATATACTTGTTATGCTATATTGCTTACATAAAGTCTATAATCTAAGTTTCACTTTGGATAAGAGATTCTTTATCAATACCAATCTTCTACGTGGAGCATTGTACGTAAATAAAATATTAGAATTAATTTTAATTGACCAAATGAATTCTAAGCTTCATATACATGTATATATATTTCAAAATATTATATAATGCATGTGTTACTTGCTTTATTCCTATAAATGGATATTTATCGAATTATGAAAAATGAGATACCTTTATTGAGATACCTTTATCTGGTGTTAAGATGAAAAATGAGATATTTTTATTTAATATGGGAAAGATGTTTTAGACATTTTTATATGGGTCAAGAAAGAGATTCAGATATCTCCATATAGGGATGGGTATATGGACTCAAGTCCACGGGCCTCCAAGTCTGTGCGGGTTTTTGATCTTTTTTTTAATGATTCATAACTATAGGAGAAATCTGAGTTCGACCCATGAAATCCTCAAACTTTGCGGGTTAAATTTGCAAGCTCACGGACTTGTCCCATAACTCGTTTAAAGAGGCAAAATTGTCATTTAGGTTATCAGTTTGTGTTAATGTTGTGACTTTTTGTTATAAATGGTGATGTTTTACACTTTTAATATTTTAGATTATTATAAATAATTATATAATTTTTAGTATATAATATGATAATTTAGTTAGTTTAAAAAATATTAGACATTTTAAAAAAAATATATGTGTATATGCGGGTCTGCGAACCAGTCTGTTAAGTCCATGAACCGAATACTAACATGAAAAAAATGTCTATTTATTTTAGTGGATCAAATTTATCCGGTCTGTTTAAAATGCAAACTTTGCGGCCTGGGCTTAAATGGGTCAGATAAATTTGTATACCCACGCTTGCCTCTATAATAACGTGGAGAAGGCAATGAGACGTCATTGTATGAAATATGAACTCATAAACCTTTTACGAATCTGTGAAAACTTGGTTCTGGGAACCATAGAATGGGAACGAGTGATATGGGTATCACTATCTTTTTTATGTAGATTGTGTGTACGTATGATGGTGTTAGTTAAAAAAAACTATTTTCTTATGGTGTTGATTATTATTATTACAAATTATTTGAATTAATTTATATTTATGAATAAAAACATTTTTTAATGTGGGTATCATAGTTGGATATTTTGGATTTCGTATTGGTTGAGAACAACACTATTTGCAAACCGCTTTTAGAACTTGTTTTATTTACATTATTATCTCATTAAGAGTGTTATTTTTAGAGCTGAGAAGTTTTGGAAACGAAGGATGTTTGAAGACTAAATTTCTTATTAATTAAAAGAAGGAGACTTGAAGACTAAATTTCTTATTAATTAAAATCTCTTGCAGTATTGGTTTGTACCTATTTTAGAACAAATATTTTTGTAATTATTTTTGTTTTCTATTTTTTTTAGAGAGACTCAAATTTAAGAATTATATTTTATTTATTTTGTAAGGATTCATGTACTTACTTACCTTATTTTAATACAATTTTTTTTAATTCTTTCCTATTTTATTATAGGTTATTGCTGTAACAAAAAAGTTACATATTTATTCTCACGAGTTTCAAAACTTATCTGGTGTTTTTGTTACTATTGAAGTATGAAATTTTAAAAAATCAATGTTATTCTTCTTTAACCTACAAAAGTGTTTTTCTATTATAAAATTGTGATGGAACTATTGAGTTTAAAAACAAACAGATAATATTGTGATCCTAATGCTCTTGATAGGAACAATTTAGTTTTAAAATTTTAAAATTATTATGATTTTGTTTGGTTTTGGTCTTGAAATTTTGAAAATCAATTTTGGATTTTAGAATAATTTTAAAATTATTTTTAACACTAATTTTAATTTGGATCCCAAAACTAATTTGATGTGAAATTAATTTTCAAAGTAACTTAAGTTTTAAGATGGATGTGAAATCTTTTTTTCATGATAACCTTAAAAAAGGAAAACTTCTTTCCTTTATGTTAACTACTTCTTAATTTTTGTTTGATTGAGAAGAAAAAACAAAATAGATGAAAAATAAATTAGTATTACTTTTTATAAGTCAAGTATTAGTTGTATAGATTGAAAAAAACAAGTTTCTTGATTGGAGTTGGTAATGGTGAAGCTATTTGGGGATAGGGGGACTCATGGTTCCTGCAAAAAAAATTTAAATTTGTTATACACCTATATAAATATATATATATATATATAATAAAATATTTAAAAATTTTATAATTATTATATGAGTTTAATATTTATGTACCACTATTGTAAAATAATTTTATACATATATTCAATCACAACTTTTTGGGTATAGTAAGTTTTTTAAAAAATTTATTTTTATCCATCAGTATTTTAAAAGTCATATAAAGGGTGAAGAAGGTTTACTACTCATGCATGACTCTTTTATTTTTATTATATATACTTTGAGTTTCACCAACTCTTCGCAATGCGTCACCATTATATTGCATGACTAATTATCACTTATTGTTATTATAATTCTTTTGATAGAATGCCTAAAATTATAAATTTTACAAAATTAAGAGATTAAATATCTTTATTTTATAATAAGGAATGAAACTAAAATTGCGAGAAATTAAATATATATTTAAAAAATAAGATATTAAAATTATAAATTTAAAAAGTAGAAAGACACCATAACTTAAATTTAATTTTGGGGAGCTGTGATGGAAGTTGGTTTTTAGAAGTTGCATAATACTCTTCTTAAGTTTTCTTTTCTACAAAGTTAATATGATTGGTAACTTTTCTTTCACAAGTCTCCTACTAATTCTTTTGTTCTTGGTGAACATATTGACCAATGTGCTATCTACGATGTTTGTTGTTTTATTTGGAGACTCCTTAATAATTGTCTCGTTACATAGTAGAATTTGTTGTAAAGAGGAATTGTTTTGGACTATCTTGTGTGTCTTTTTTGTTTGCTTGAGATGACATTATTAATAAATTTTTTTTCCATATCTTCTTGCATCTCATCAAATATGGTGCACATGTTTTTTTCTTATGGAAAATTATCCGTCATATCAACCTTTTGTATAACTCATCTTTTTTAACAAATTGTTTTATAGGTCAAATTTTAGTTGTTAATGTGTTAATATTTTATAGTAAAGAGATTGAAATGACCTGTCCCTTTCCCTTTTCTCCACCTATCGATTTTGTTAGTAAACCAACCTTATAACTTCTTTTCTCAAACAAATGGATTGGGAAATTAGCTATTACATAGAACATATGGAAGCCAAGGAGTGATTTATCTATGCCACATGACTACATACCTAGTTCACATACCATCGAATAAATGCCCTAAAAGAGATACTTGAAAAAAAAATGGAAATGGTTTAACATCATATACATAAAATCCCTTTTCAGGTGTTCAACCTCATCAACACTGAATTCCTTTGAAGGGTTCGATCATAGAAAAATACTAAATTCCTTTGAAGTGTTCGGTCTTATGTAGACTAAATCCCTTTTGAAGTGTTTGATACCATCAACTTTGAATCTCTTCGAAGGGTTTAGTCATACAAACATCCAATCTATTTCTGACAATTTGTCCATTTAAGCCCCCAACTTGTATAATAACTCACTTTGCGAAGTCCAGAATTTTAATGAGTTCCAATTTGACAAGCCACATCCACCTTTGAATAGTAGCAGTCAAACGGTCGGTTTGCAATCACAAATATATATATATATATATATATATATATATATATATATATAATTTAAAAATTTTTATCTAATCAAATTTTTTAATATAATTAAATTACTCTTTTATCATTTTTATTAGGAACTTTTTTCAAAATTCATCTAATTGATCTAATATCTTTTCTATTTTAATATTTTCAATATTTCTAAATTAATATTCAATAAAAGTTTCTAAAAATTTAAATTATATTGTTTTTAAATAATGCAAACCCATGGACTAAGTTCACTTAGCTAGCAAGCTAAATGGGTCAAACTAAAAAAACCTCATCTTAATAAAAAAATTGGAGTCCATATATCATGCTGGTCGTGGGTTAAACGGGTAGTCCACAAGTCCAAACCCATTTCCCTTGCTCTAATGTTGAACCCTTCTAAGAGTATTTGACTATACTTAACACTTAACTAGTTATCTCAGAGATAGAGTACTTTATCACTTAATCATGATTAACATTGATTAGGATATGATCACGAGGTAAAACGAGTTATCTACGTATTATCTAATCTATAATCTTTTGTATAAATAGAAGATCGAATCTGTAAGCAGATTTATTGTTTATTCTCATTTAATACGTTTATTTATTTCTCTGATCAAGGTTATCAAAATCGAGAGTTTACATAAACTCGTGAGAATGCACTAAACTCGACTCGTAAACTCAACTCATAAAATCATAAGAGTTTACTTCATTAAAAATATGACTATAAATCACATAAAAATTGAAAGTTTTTAATACATAATAATTTCAAATTCACATAATAAATTTAAATTACTCCAAATAAGTAGAAATTAAAGTTGAAACACTTAAAATTTCAAAATTTTTTTAGACATAAGAACAATTATATTCAAAACACTCAAAATTAGAGTCAACATAGAAAAATATCACCTAAAAAGTTTGTTCACGAGTTTACTTCGATTTTACGAGTTTACTCCGATTTTAGCGAGTTTACTCCAAGTTTACTACTTTTCTGATTTTACTATGATTTAACTCGTCTGGGACTTGTAAACTCGTATGATTTTATGAGTTAACTCGCGATTTTGATAACCATGACTCTAATTCAATCCTTCCACCGAGTTTAGTATTAGAGTGTCTTTAGCAGATACTCCATCCTTTCGCATTTAGAGTATTTAGAGTGGATATTGGAGATTGTGAAACACATAAACAAAAGTACTTTCTAACTAAATGAGGAGTGGTAGCAACAAACTCCTTCTAACAGATACTCTATCATTATTTTAAATTTATTGAAAATTACAAAATTATGATAAAGAATCGAATAACAAGTGGGACCACATGAATTTGTATTTACAATAAATTTTAATCAATTATAAAGAGTGTTTTTTTATAAGCCAAAACATTTTATAAATAATAAATAGAAAGCAAAAGATATGCCTTCCGCAAGCCAACAATAAAAGACTAATGTCTATGCAATACAAAATAAGTCAAATCACGTTTTGCTATACAAGAATAGGGGTTTATAACCCACTCAACATGAGAATATGAAACTAATTTAGAAGTACAACACCACTCCCACGAATGCAGTTGTATAGCTTGAATTATGACTTTAATATCCACTGCTTTTGCCTGAAGATCACAACATTCTGTGCCTTTCAAAGTTGCCAAATTCCTGCAAACCACACCAGAGACCACGCCTGTCTATGCTCAGCTAGTCCACCGATTAGGTCTAGTTTAAGAACTGATAGTAATGATTGCTAACCCCACTTGTAAGCACCATAGAGAATCCTCACCAGCTACATACTACATACCATACCCATGATGAGATGGGGCAAGTAAAGAACATGTGGTGGTCTGTCCCTTTCTTATCATTACAAAGATTGCATAACTCCTCCCCTGGACTTACAATGCTTCGTCTTTGCAAGTTGCACCCAGTAGATAGCCTATCTGCATCCAGTTGCCAAACTAGCAATTAAACCTTGGTTAACACTCTTTTTGCCTATAACACCTTAAAGAATGAATGTAATTGGTTACTACCCTTCAACGCCCTGTATGCTGAGGCACCTGAGTGTTGGTTGAAGCTATTTGCTTCCCACATCCACCTATCAAGAACTCCTTGTCTCACCACAACTCTATTTAGCCTCACTGACAACTCCTCTACCATTTCCTCTTCCCAAGCAAATAGTTGACGTCACCACTCCCACTACCACCCTCCCCTATACCTCTTATATCTGCAACTGACGCTAAAGGATTTACCACTAGGCTAAAGAGCCACTGATAGGCATTAGTTAGACTCTAATCGCCTAACAACCTATCCTTCCAGAACAACATTTCCTTTCCATCCCCTATACCATGCATTACCTTACTCGACCACCACTTTTCAACGCCCTGCTCACCTTTCTCAATAGAATTTATATCCTGCCACCACTTCTCTCTACCCAATTTCCATCACATTGTTCATATTTATCTTTAAGCAGGCTAACCCACAAACTCTTTGATTTAACTCTCGCTCACCGTTTTCATTTCCTTAATAGAGCTAAGTTTACCACATGGATATCTCTTAAACCCAACCCACCTTCATCCTTGGTTCTACAAACCCTCTCCCAAGACACCCAGGAGACTTTCTTCTTACCCTTAGAACCACCCCATAGGAAATTAGAGAAGAGAGAATTAAAATGAGAAATGATACCTTTGGGAGCCTTGAAGAATGAGAAGAAGTAGATCGACAGCGTAAACAATACAAATTTAAGCAGTACTAGATGATTGGTCAATGATAGATATTTACTTTCCTAGGACGCTAATCTCTTTCTCACTGCTGCCACCATAAGAAACCATGTAGTCAAGCGTAACAAATTAACCCCAATTCCAAATAATTAAACGACACTGACCTTGACCTTGACTTACAGTCCCAAACAATTAATTTAGAGTAGCCTAGGTTGAAACATGCAAAATACTATCCTTAAAGTAAAAAGATTCACTACACTAATATTCTTGAACTTTATAATGTGTTCCTTTCCCCTTTTGACATCCATTTTTCAAAATATCTATTCTACCCTTACACCTATTTTAAAATTAAAAAATAAATTATTTTTTCGTAAGAGAGACTCGAACCCACAACTTCTCACTCCCCAAAACATAAACTTTACCACTAGACCAACCTTATAACTTTAAGCAAAAAATTACTTTAAAATACTGATATCAAGCATACATAATTATCCAACCATATCTATAGTTTATAATATATGATATTATATTATATTCTATATATCTATACTATTAATAAAGAGAATACCTCCTTTTGACGTCCACTTTTCAAAATATCTATTCTACCGTTACACATATTTTAAAATTAAAAAATAAATTACTTTGTCATGGCACAAACCCACAACCTCTCAATCCCCAAATGTAAACTTTATCACTAGACCAACCTTATAACTTTAAGTTAAATAATTACTTTAAAATATTGATATCAAACATACATAATTGTCCGACTATATCTATAATTTATAATATATTATATTATTATATTATATACTATATATTATATACTATATATTATATAATGAGAATATGACATTTTGGTGTCCACATTTTATAACTATTTTATCTTCTAAATATTTTATGATTGTTCTCATTTTCGCAAATATAACTTCTCCCTATTAATATATGCAAATTTTCACAATTTCTACCTTATCACAAATCAATATTTCTTAAACATGATTAATATATGTATACATTTCATGATAAATATTCTTAATAAACATGCAAATACACAGGGGTGACAATATTTTGAGTTCTATTCAAACTCTCTCTTCTTTCAATTTTTTCATATTCATTGCATATTTGACATATTTACTGATGATTTGAAATATTTTTACCATGTTATTATAAACATAAATATAAAATTAAAAAAATATATTTCAAAACATGTCACATAATAATTTATATTTCAAAATATAAAAATTTATAAAAGATATTAAATTAAAACCCTAAAATTGTTATAATATAGTAAAATAGAAATGTGAATACACTTCGTGTCTGTGTTTTTGCTAGTATTATATAAGTTAAATTTAAATTTAAAATTAATTAATAATTTCTAACATTTTCTCCACCCTACCCCCTTATTTTCTCTCCTTAAATCCTTCCTTCGTGTCTGTGTTTTCGCTAGTATTATATAAGTTAAATTTAAATTTTAAAATTAATTAATAATTTCTAACATTTTCTCCATCCTACCCCCTTATTTTCTCTCCTTAAATCCTTCCTTCTGGCTACTTGTTCTTCTTCTTCTTTTTACTTAATTCCTATTTTTTCTTCTTTTGCAAGAGTTTTTCAGAGAGTTAAAAACATTTCAAATTTTTTTAATCTTCAAGGAATTGTTGCAGAGAGTCGTGTGTGAGAGATAAAGTAAATGATATATAAGTTTTTTTTTATAGGAGTAGGTATAATTTCAAATTATGAATGTGTTAACTTAAATTCCTGAACTTTGTAACATTATTCATCTAATTTTGCAAATATGAGAAATATTAGTAATACTCTCAAAACACTTTGTATACTGTATGATATGATTGACTGAAATTCAATGAAAATTATTAATTTTAGTAAATTTTACTTTTTATTTAATTATAAAAAAATTATAGTTTTGATAAAGAGGAGAAAATACGTAGAAAGAATTTACTGAAAATAAAAATGGAGGTGCTAATTTTTTTATATAAAGGATATTTTTTATAATAAAAGAAAGAAGGTACATTGAATAATTAAAAGATGTATAAATGATAATTGCCATATAATAATTAGATTTATGTAATTTAATATTCATGTTTGGTAGGTCCCTTTCCTTCCATACATGTGTATAGGAGAGGAAGGCTATTGATATTTATTTAATCCTTGAAGAAGTGTAAAACTTTTTTTACTTTTTAATGTAAAGTGTAAACTTTGAATAATAAGTTATTTTTCTTTTGCTGAAAGCAACGTAATAAAACGTTATTTTGTCATCATGGAAGAATGCAATGAAGAATCATTCCAAAGCACATATGTGCAATACATATTAGTCAATTGAAACAAAATGTGATTTAAATGCAAGGATAATGAAGCCCACAATAAAAGGAAGGCTTAATTATACAGGAAATTTATATGAGCAATTATCTCATTATAATTTCAATTTTTAAAATTGTAAAATTTGTGTCTACTTATTAGTTGATTAATGTTGATGTTTGGTAACAAACATTGACCAATAATTTAATGACTTAACAGTAATTTAATGAGGTAACAAATCTACTATTATGCGATTTAAGGATATTTGAATAATAATGAAATAATTGTAATTAACTAAATAACATTTAAATAATAGAATAAAGATATTATACGCCATTGTATTACTATCTTGTAAAAAACACCTATCAATTAAAATCTTTTTGCTTGGGATGAGTTGTTTGGGATTAAGTATGACCTCTTTTCTGTGGTGATGTAGAGAACATCCTTCTTATATAATATACATATTATATTTTGCCTTTCAAAAAAAAATATTACCACCACATGTCTATAAATATTTGAGAGAGTCTAGTGTGTTTTTCATAATTTGAAAGGTATTGATACTCTTTTTTTAACCAATCAAATTATAAATTTTATTTTTATTCTTTTTTATAAATTAAAATAAGTTTTATTTATTTATTTATTTATACATACATTCTTAAAAAAAATTACTATCAACTCACTTAAAAACAGTTACTTTAATCTATATCTTTTCAAAATAGTAAAATACATTTTTTTAAGGATTTATGTATAAATAAATAAATAAAACTTATTTTAATTTATAAAAAAAGATAAAAATAAAATTTTCAATTTGATTGGTTAAAAAATAAAGAGTATGAATACCTATTAAATTATGAAAGACACGGTAGAAATTGCCTAAATATTTATCCCTTAACAATTCATATCAATCTGCTGTTAACTAAATACAAGTTCAATAATTTTAAAAATTAAAATGTATTTAAAAGTATTTCAAAATGTTAGGCAAAGTTTCACTAAGCCAAAAAGGAATTTGACAAAAAAGCATTTAAGTATGATATTGAACCATGATGTTGAGGAATAAGGAAGTGTCTTTATTAGTGATAGAAGCTATTATGGTCTTTGAACATAGTGGAATTACTAATTATGGTCCACATTCATTAAGGTAAGAGTGAATCTAAGTAGGGAATAGACCTTTCAGGGAATAGTCCTTTTCTAAAAGTAGGGTCCTTTTTGGTGACTTTATATATATATGTAAAACTATTGTGAGAGAGAAATAAATAGTAAAAACAATTAATAAATCCAAAAGTGCAAAGAAATCCTATTTAAGATACAGGTTCAATTATTCGCAATTGAATACAATTCAATGAAACAAAGGAAAAGGGTAAGATTCTCAAAATTGAGTATGTCTCTATCTATTGAAAGTTGAAACATACTAGATATCTCCTCCAGATTTAAACATATAATAAAAAACATTTCACACAAAATATAAAAATTGATTCCTCCATCCATCCTAAAACAAGTGTGTTGTATTTGGGAAAAAAATCTCAAAGAAATAAATTTCATATTTAATTTTTTAATATAATAAATTTTTTTTAAGTCAAACAATTTTTTAATATAATATTAACTTTTTTTTTTCTACTAATACTCCTAATAATATCATTTTAATTTTTATTGTAATATTCATAGAGTTTAATTAGTATATACTAACCGCCTAAAAAAGTTTTACATTGACATTCAATCATAACTCTTTATACTGCCCATGCATGCATATTAATCTCATATTAATATTAATGATAATTTTGTGAAATCACTATTCTCTTTAAACTATTTATTAGATTTTCTTAATATGTGTAAAACAATTTAAGCTAACACTTATAACTGAAAATCCTAGTTAAAAAATAAATCATTTTCCTAAACTACCATTCTTTAGAGTTTAATATAAGAATAAGGAGTTATTTAAATGAGTTTAACACCTATATACTGTGAATGTAAAAAAATACATTAACGTTAATTACAACATTTTGTTTACACAACTTCTAAAATATATTAATTGATAAAATTAACAATCTTATTATATATATTAAATACTAGTGTAAAACTTTTTATGAATAAGTATTTTTCTCTATTTAAATATAGTCTTATTAAATGAAAAAAATAATTAAAATTTTCTTATATTTAAGTCCATCATTTGTCTTTTTTTTATTTATATTCAAGTTTAGAGGGAGCAAGATTGTTTAGTGAACTTCTCCAGAAATACTTCTAAGAGGAAAAAAATGAAAATAACTTTTTCATAAGGTTTTTAAAACATATGAGACTTTCACAAGTTAATTTTTAAGATATCCTGCACCTTTTACAAAAATTATAAGATAATTTTTACATATTAACTTGTCAATTATCCCACATCTTTTAATAAAGTTTATGGAGAAACTTTTTTGACTTTTTTTTTTGTATTTGTTCTCTTAGAAGTGCTTCTAGATAAATTTACCCAAAGTGCTTCTAGATAAATTTACTAAATCAGGCATTGATAAATTGAAGGTTAGTAGGTTACAATGCCAGGGAGAATGATGAAGAGTGTAAGTTACATATGCATTGTTTGATGCTACTAATTTTTAAAATGTTGACGTTTATTGTATATATTTTGTCCACGACAGACCAATTTGGGAATAAAAAGTTACTTGTTATCATGAAACACTGCAATGAGGAAATATTTGGAAGCATAAAAAATAACCCTTCACTTTTTAAGCATTAAAAATTAGAGTTTAATGAATATATATCGTTAGTATAAAGATTTTTACATAGATTTAATTATAATTCTTCAACCATGATAAATTTGTTAACTTTCCGCATTAGTACTTTAAAAGTTACATAAATAAAAAGTGATGATTGAATGTTAGTATAAAAATCTTTTACACTGAGAGTGTATACCAATTAAACTCTAAAAATTAATTTAATCAAAGTAAAATACTATATACAATTTCCATATATGTTGGACTTTAAATTATAGTACCATGAAATGAGACTTCAGACACTGATAAGAATATATACAACTGCAGTCACCCAGCACAAAGAGAATATCTTGGCTACAATAAGAGAGTTTACAGAATCATGTCCAAGGCTTACAATAAACCAGAATCTATATCTAGAGTTGGAGAGAGAGAGAGAGAGGCGTGGCAAGATTGAAAAATGAAAAATCAATCAAAGTTTTGAGAAGGGACAAGAGGAAAATTTTGCTCACATGTCATGACAAGTATTGATACAACAAAATTTACAAGAGCTATCAAAGATACAGTGATATCTGTGGTGGTCTTGTGTCTAGCAAAGGAAATAAGTCAAGCTAGACTGAGGCCAAGATCCAAAACATCACATGTGATGACATTGCTGTAAGAAACCAGGTAACAAATGCCATGGCTACAGAAATCTGGTACCTGTTGCATGTGAGATGCTTAGTGGTCGCACATACGTTCAGATCTCTTGTGTATAATACTACAATTCCTGCGGATGAGCACGCGGCTGCCAATGATAAAGTCGCTGTTACCTGCATTTCATAAATCACTATCATTCACCAGCTAACTACTATAATTTTCATTAGAATACAAACATGAGTAAACACCCATTTTTTGTTCCCTGAAGGATATAAGCATTGATAGGTAGATTTCTGAAAGAAATTTTCAAGCAAATTGGTCCTTAATAATTATGTTGTTGTGTAAGTTGATTCTTAAAACGCTGTAGACAACGCTTTAAAACACTTTAAAATTGCTATCTAAAGCGCTTTAAGAACTTTCAGGGATCCAAGTACTAGCCTCTTTGACTTTTAAAATCAGTGGTTTGCTCATATTGTGCAATAGAAGAATATTGACTCCAGTTCCATCATTATAACAATCAGAAGTTGAAGCCCGGCCTTGTCAATACTTCACCACAGTTTTAAGTTTCACCAAGCGCCATTAACAAGATCACCCAAATAGAGAAACACTATTCATGCATTAGTGCGACATGGAGTTGAAATAAAGCAGCAAATGATGTTCAATTTATATTTCAACAATTTCCATTACAAGCAGATTATGTGTACATACTTGACAGTAGCATGAAGTTGTAATTTCATTAGTTTATGAGTAAATTATATTGACACCCCTGAAGTTTTCTTGGATTACATTAACACTCCAGCTTTTCTAAAATCTTACACAAACCTACCCTTTGTTTGAAGAACATTATATTGACACCCATTTTGACATTACATAGGCACCTCCTTAAACCCTTGAAAAGGGAGTTGCATTGTAACTTGTAAGGGACCTAAGGCTAGAAAAAGGGGGGATGTAAGTGTAATCTAAGAAATCCTCAAGAGATGTCAGTATAATTTACTCTTAGTTTATTAGTTGCTGTTTAAAAATAGGAACTTGCACAAAAATTTGAGACATTCAGACTTCAGATGTTGGTGTAATTAAAATTTTTAACTCTAGCAACTATTTTTGAGACTATCTCAAGTACTTATTGCATGTTTGAAAAATCGTTCAAGAAATGTGAAAGTCCATTGATTTAAAAGCTACCCCCCTGTTCAAGAAATCGTTCAACTTTTTTCCAAACATGCTATTAGTTAATACTAACCATAAAAATTGAATTCATGCTCAATTATGTGATGCTTATGTTTAACTATGTTCTTGTCTGAATTTGTTTTTCCACTTGAAAACGAATAAGAAGAAAAAGAAAAGGAAAGTGGCATGATTATTACCCAGTCACCTACAACAAACAGGCTGACAAGAATTGGATTTTGTAGGTCTCTCTTTCTCCTCAAGGCATAAATATCAAGGCATGCAAGTCCAAAGCTCCAGAGCACTTGAAGTCCCATTGATGCAATTAAATAGCTGAAGGTGCAGAGAAGAACCAGAGAGTTATGTTTACAAGAAAGTATGATAATCTATTTAAAAAGAAAAACAAAAAGGTATCACTTCCTACTTAATACAAAAAGAAGAGAAAATAATATTAAGTAGTACATATTTAAGCATACTTTTAAGGAGTAAACAATAATATCTCAGAATCCAGTGCAGTCAACAAATGACTGAAACACTACTTGCAAATTACAACAATGTCCATGGAAGACACAAAAACCACCATTAGCATTTTGCATGACAAAGTAGCCCTCCCCCTAAACTTAACAAAACTAATCTGGCAGGAACAAGCAATCAATTCCTTTTATTCCCATTAGACTAGAACCGTTAGAATTCAAACAGTTCAAAGCAGTTTGCACAAATCAGAACAATTTGCTCAAACTTTTACACAATTCAATTCAGTTGGCCTAAATTGCTTTTACAATTTACAGTTCAATTCAGTTTAGCAATTTTGCCCTACACTCTTCTTTGTTGGTCTCTCTTGTCATCTTCTAACTACAAATGCTGGTGCAGGTGGTCTCCTCTTCCAAAAATCTGAGTGATGGTTGCAAATGTTTATTTTGTTGAGCTGTTGGAGTGCTTCCCCTCTACATGTATTGCGCTGCTGGTCCCCTTGCTTGCCAGTACTGGTAACCTTGCTTATTAAATTGCTGATTGTTGGAGTTATGTCTGTACACATATTTAGCTATGTTTTAGTGATCCGTGGATCTTTCTTGTCTTGTTAACCATTGTTGCACAAACAACTATTGTTTGCTGAATTTGTGCAGCAGACAACTCTTTTAGGCCTTGTGGCTGCTCATTGAACCTTCTTTTGTCTTGAACCTTATATGTCATTTCGTTAGTTGTTTGACTTCCATATATATGTGTGTGTATATGTATATATGTATCTATGTTTTCATTTTTCATGTTTTTTATGTTAAAATGCTCCTAAAGTGCTCCAATACACAATTTGCATCCCGACTCAACTACCACAGATAAACATACATTTAGGGACAACATTGTACTAGTTGAATTGAAAAGGCACCTCAGGCATATTCGTAATAGAGATTATTAGATTTAGAAATGTTAATGTGGATCAGTGCCAGCTCACCACAACCCTCCCTGGTGGAATGGGCCTTCAGGGACTCAAGCTTACAGCTCAAGTGGTTACATATTAAATAGGTTTTCAAAATTTTATCTAGCCTACCTCTTTATAGGTTTAATTGTCCATGAGCAAAAGGGATGGTCAATGGGCAGCTGAAACTCGTTTGGACACCTCCACCTAGAATATTCTAGAAGAATTAAAATGCTAACAGACATAAGGTAGTTTCTAACTTAAGCATTGTGTAGTGAAGTAGATTTGAGTGACCAGATAATTCAGTAGGTGAAAAAACTGAAAAATGGAAAATCTGGAATAAAAAAACTTTTTTTTTTCTTTCCTTGTTCAATTTACAGCTTAAAAACAAGTGCAACTCATTTTCACTGTTAAGAACCAGTTCATGACCCCTTTAAAATTGTGGTAAATCAAGTTCACAAAAAACAAGTTTTTCAAGCAAATTTTCACACAAAGTTCATCCGTATTCCGTGTGTATCCACATCCACATCCATGAGGATGCCATCACATACTTCATTGAAAACTCCATTTTCACTCACTCCTCTATTTTGTCTGTTACTCAAGTGGCACCACCTCCACCAGACGATTTCTGGATACTAAACACCAAAGCTTTAGGTTGTATTTGGATAAACGTTTTATTCAACGTAATTGACTTTTATCTCAATGACACAAAATACTTGCTTATCAATCTTGGTTTGACAAGTTTCAAACTAAAATCCAAACACACATTTATGTTGTGTTTGGAAAGGTGTCGGGGTTGACCGTGGAAATCCCACTTACCAAGACAAGAACACTCCAACAGCGCCACCGTTGCTTTCCCATAAAGTTATAACTAACACTTTCACAAGAATAAAATTAACTAGCAGCCACAACATAAAGATATTGTTTTTTAGGTCTCTTCAATTGTGGTTGCATCAACCTTATATCTCCACAACATGAAAAGATAATAACAAACAAACAACCTGACAATTTACCAACAGCATGTTTGGAAGCAACCCCAAAAAAGAGATATCATCATATAACCTTCCACCAAAGCTCCCTTCTTCATTTCTACAAACATTTTCTCATATCTATAAACAAAACACTAACCTCTCCCCCATCCAAACACACCCCAAAAAAAAGTAATCTCCCCAAAACATAAGCACCAATTTTTACTATTATTTTAACCACAAATGTTAGTTATTAGTTTGTTACTTCGGTTATCAAAATCATTCCTAATCAACAACCTCTCCCTCATTTCTTTCAAGTGACTCCCACCCTAACCTTATAACCCCACTTCATTTTCTTTCATTTCTTAGCAAAAAAATTAAAACAAAAATAATGAGAATTAGGAATAGTGTAATACCAGAAAGCAGTGTAGCTAGAAAACCCAAAAGCAGTGACCATAAGAGCAATAGAAGCAGCACCAAACGTGCATTGGCCAAACCTCAACAGAAACCCGCTGATTGTTCCGGGCCCACCCACTAGCCGCTTCATCATCCCCTCCTTCTTTTTTGCTTCCCCTCTGCCTTTGGAGAAATCAAAACCCTAACTTGAGACCCTTTCCATGACAAGTTTGTTGTTTTTTTTTTGTTCTGTTCATCACCCTCTTCACATGGTGGATTGGGTGTTTGTCAAAACAGTTTCTTTTTGAGAGATAGAGGAATGGGAATCAAAAGGGTGGAGTTTGAAGAAGATCACTTTTTGATGGCAGTGAAGGGAATAATCTTTGGGTAAAGTTGGTGGAAGGATGATGGTTAATGCTTGCTTACTGTTCCTCAGCATCTTTTTCTTTCACCCCTTTTTTTAACTTTGTTTTTTCCCACTTGTCTCATTCATTTTTACAACTAATCATACTGAAGACACATTCAACCATAGTAGACACTTTCAACCATAATGTTTGATCACTTAAAATGGATTTTGAAATGATATAATTATGTTTATGTTTTTATTATAAAAAAATGAAAAGTAAAATCTAATGTAAAATTATTAATTTAATGCAAACACTATTATAAATTATTTTACTTAAAATCAATTCTCCATTCAAAATCAAGTTTAGTGTTATTTCATGTGAAACTAAACCTATTAAAAATCAATTTTGAAACTATAATAATTCTCGTCACACCATACCGGCACTTAAGTTTAGGTTTGGTTTCACACTCAAATCATACTCGTGAAAGTATGAAACTAGTTGAGATTATTTTTTAATAGTAACTGATGATTATTTTTTAATAGTTTTTTTTTTCTTTTCAGCTCCTTTGATATTATTTTATTTTTTAAAATTTAATTTTTTTATGTACCAAACAATATTAATTTTTCTCAGACACACTTTACAAAAATGTTTTAAAAATTAAGTTAAATATTAATTCTAGCAAAACTATTTTTTTTATCTAAACAAGATTAATTATTTTTAAACCACTTATTTACAAACTTATCCAAATAAAAATTAATTATTTTTATAATCAATTATTAGAATAATATAATTTTTTTAATTTTCCTAAATATATTCAAAATTAAATGTAAGCGCCCCTTTCACTTGAATCTTGGCCATTATATTGTGAACGAATAACCATCATGCTAGATTCAACCATTATCCCTTCTATTTTAGTTTTTAAACTATATTTTGTATAAATAGTGTAAGGTTGTGTGCATTAAAATCGGGTTTTTTAGAACATAAAAGAAGAAAGGACTTGAATTAGTATTACATTCGATTGGATGTAGTTTGTCCAAGAATCTAATTTTTCTTTTTTCTTTTTGAAAGAATCTAATTTTTCTTTATTCCTACTATTGTATGCCAAAAATATATAAATGTTATAAATAAGGAAAAATAGGCTATCCATTGTTTTTAGGATTAATTACATTTGTATTTCTTTTCTTTTTTTAATTTTTGACATTGTACCCCAATTTTTAAATCATGATTTTGTGTTATTAATTTTTCAAATTTTGAATTTATGTCTAGTCACTGTTAAATTGACACTAAGTGACAAGTATTTAATAACCACATGACAGAATGACAAGCGTATCCTAATTATGTGATTTAAAGGTGGTTTATACGATAAAACAATATTTGTAATTAATTAAATTATTATCATATGTCAATTACAGTTCTCATTTCTGGCCACACCAACCCTTTCAACTTTGAGATGAATTTCTCAATCAACATCGAGAAGGGCCTCTCACCCCTTGCCTTGAGGCAATCCTCCAGATTACAGACTTATCCAACAGGTGAGAATGCTGGTCTTGAATCCGGTTCAGGATCGGGGGAAAGCACTGACTTTACTACTACCTCCATTGGGTGTCAATCAAATCAATTGGTGAAATTGCTGCTTTATTTTATTTTACGCACTGAAACCGAAATTCTGTTTAACAACCACTTTAACAATAGCTAATCGCAATTTCAACAATTTTATTTGAAAATTGGGAAATACAATGTCAAAAATTGAAAAAATTGTTAGGCAAACGTGTAATTAAGTCTTGTTTTTAATTGGTATTCAATCACAAACAATCATATATGATCTACTTTTTTTTTTAAGATAAAAAAGCAGGAAGCATAAGGAATATCTGCTTGGTAACAGTACAAAAAGGTGTGACACCCGATTTATATTGAAAGCTTAACACACAAGAAAGGATTCGTTGCCCCATTTAGTATAAGAATTGAGATGTATTTTTTGCTGCATGACACCACTCTCATGAGTTCAATTGTATTGCCTAAATGACATCATCTACTTCTTGACTTTGACCTTTGAATATATTTGCATTTCTCACTTTCCAAATGTGCCATAATGCAAATCATACAAACAATCAACCCCTTTTTACTATTTTGACATCATGAACAGGCCTAAAAATTGGATCCCAAACTTAAGAGCACACAGTGCAATTCATAAACAGAAATTGTGCCCTGATTCTATTAAGGCATCATATAGTACACATCGTTTGTCTTCACCTAGTAGAATCCATCTCCATCACAAGTTATCATGTGTGACTAACTTGTTTGTATCCAATTGTCAGGCTAAGCATTGAACCTTTAGAGGAATTTCTTTTGCCCATAAATCCAATATACTTCTTGCTTATGTGTTGTCTATACTCATCCATCTGAGACCCCTTCCGTTGTCTTGATGCCCTCTAGTTTGCTATCCATACCCATCTATCTGAGAACTAAAAAAATATATGATTTACTTGTTGATTTGTATAATATCTATCTTAAAAGTTATATCAATAGTTTATTTTAAATTGAATTTCAGTGTAAAATTGCCTTATAACAACAATCCATAATTATTAAATTCATAATAATATATGATTCTCACATTTATTTAATTACATGACATTTTGTATTATTATTTTTTTATTACCATGGTATTGATATGAAATATGCATCCTTTCTACTAATGAAGATTTTTCTTCAAGAAATCCCATTGAGTAATTATATTGAAATCTTCTCTTCCAATAACATTTTAGTTCTATTTATAAAACTCAAAACCAAAACTTTACTTAAAGAAATCAGACATAATACACTCAAATGAACAATATTTTTTTTGGTATTCAGGAGGCTAAGAACTCAAAAGACGACACTTACATACAAACAATGTTGTTTATGGATATTCTCTCATAACATCCTTACATAGAAAGAGGGAACATGATACACATAGAGTATATAAGACATGAATCCCTATTACATAAGAATAAACAATATTTGCTAAATGATCAACACTACCATATCAAATTCTATATAAATATGAATAAAAACAATCTCCCAATATTTACCTAACAAATTTTGATAAATTGCACCATTGGCCAATATGGGTGAGAGTCCATTACTCCCTTATTCACAAATTGAATTAACATGTTAAAATGACATTCAACCTTCAATTTTCTCACCCCCTTATAAGCAAACTAGGGGATAGATGCAATCTCTCACATTTTTTATATGATAACATTAGTTGAGCCCAAGTTACGAACAAAACCTCTCAATAACCAACGCCTTTCCTCATAATTGTAACAGATTTTCACAGGTTGCGACTTGGCCATTTTGCTTCACAGATTTTCTATTGTCTACCCAACAGTAAAAGTGTTCCACCTCACATGTTGGACCTCATACTTGCTTGAGTCATGAACTTTATCAAGGTTATTAGCATAAGTAACCTGCCTAGCCTTTTACGTTACTAAGGTAGCAATATTCCAACTCTCAAACTTCACTTTATTTAAGACATAATTGTTTCGAGACTTCAAAAGTGTATTTGAAGTTATAGAAAATAACATATTTCATTCAACAAAGTGGTCTCCCAGATATTAGTTCTTATCCAGCCACCAATAGTAATGAAGAAATCATGAGTTAGGTTCATATTAATTTGCATCCAAACAAATTTAGGAAACACACAATCTCTTAAAATATGTAAAATCATTTCCATTTGCTGAGAACATAAAGAGTATAAGGATTATTTAGACTCCATCCTCTCTAAATTTGTTTGTGACTAACATATCTCTTCAAATGAACATGTTATATTCTAATTTATTCATTTTAATATATTGGCAATATTTTATAAAATGAGAAAATTAGTCAAGTACTTTTTGTTTAAACAATTACAATTACACTGTCATTCAATCGTAAATCTTTATTATAATAAATTTATTTTTATTAGCACATGAAGATCTAACCAAGTGAGTGTACAATGTTAAGATTGTTAATAATGTTAATAAAGTTAATTTTATTAGCACATGAAGATCTAACCAAGTGAGTGTACAATGTTAGTTTAAATTTTGATTGTAGTTTCTCTCAAAAGTCACATATATAAAGATTTTAATTAAATGATAATGTAAAAATGTGCCTTTTTTTTACCAAATCGTGAAAAGATTTATTTACTAAGCTTAAAATTTAAACTTTTTTTAACTTAGTTTAGAAAGGTGATTATTTTTTGGTATAAAGCTATAAATATTTTTATAGGAGATAAGTGGAAAAAAATATCATAAACAACAATTTTTCTCAAAAAATGTTTAATACAATTATATATTTAAAATTCAAACTAAAAGAGTACTTATCTAATTTAAATAACTTGTACCAATGGATTTGTTGATTTTTTTTTTATTTATTGTATAACATTGAAAATAGAACTTATCCACCAAACCCAAGAATTGGTAACAGTGAGGCCTGACTTTCATTTATAGGCCTGTAGAGATCCCCCACCAACTATAGAGAGATTGCTAGACATGTGTCTATACTGCACAACTAAAAGTCACCACAGTGATCTCACACAAGCCATATACTGCTTCTTCACCTTGTTGAAGTATTCTTCTTTGCACCAAATTACTCATAGTAGGCAGTTATTCAACATTCAATTGGAAAACCAAGAGTTGAACCTTTGGTGGAACCCTAGTATCCCATAGCATTTTGAAGAAATGATGAGGTTGGTGTAAAGCACATCCTGTTAGTACCTTGAAAACTAAGGAGACCATGTAATGACCAAATCCATCTAAATTCCACACCTATTTATCAGCTGCTCCCTCTCTCAACTCCATTCCTTCTAGACTCTCAAGCAATCTACCCAACAACTCCTTCTCCAACACGAACAATTGACGCCTCCAAGACCTTTGCCACTTTGAACCACTACCTTGTATTACTTTGATAGACGCATTTGATTTTCAGTTAACTTGAACAACCACTCAAAAGTATGGCTTAGCGTCTGATCCTCAAACCATTCCTAACCATGTGCACTACATTACTTGACCACCATACCCTCCCTCTTGATTCTCTTGTTTGATAGATTGTAAATTACTTCATCACCTTGAACAACTGCATCCCCTTCTTTCCCAATACCCTCTTTCTGTCCCATACTTAGCCTGCAAGAGTTTACCCCACATGCTATGACTTTTAACCTTCAACCTCCATTTCCACTTCCCCAACAACGCTAAATTGAAAGCCCTTAAATCTCCCAAGCCCAATCCTCCCTTATACCTATCTTAACATACATTCTCCCAAGACACCCATGTCATTCTACTCTTACCCTTTGAGCCTCTCCACAAAAAATTAGTAAAAATGGACTCAAGTTGCGAGATATAATACCTATTGGTGCCTTGAAAAAAGATAGAAAGTAAATAAGAAGAGCAAATAGAATGGATATTAAGAACACGAATCTTCCTGCATTTACTGTCCCATGAAGCAAGTCTCTTGTTAACCACATCAACCACTAGGGACAATGTGGCAGGCGATTCATGAGGGGTTAGCCCCTATAGGCAATCCCAAGTATTTCACCAGTAATGCCCCAACCTTACAGTTCAACATGCTCGACACTCTAGCCATCCATCCTACAACCATATTCAACCAAAGAATCTAACTCTTGTGGAAGTTCACCTTCAACCCTGACACCAACTCGAAGTTTTGCAAAATCACTTTTATTACCTCCATGGACTTCCAGTCCCTTTTTGCAATTAAGATGCTATCATCTACAAATTAAAGATGTGTGAAACTTTGACCATTATTTCATACATTGTACCCCTGTCATAATCCTTTACTCTCTGCTTCCTGTACCATTTAACCCTATCCCTCAGTTGCTAAGATAAATAAGAAGGGGGATAAAGGGTCTCCCTAATGGAGACCCCTGGACACATTAAATTCCTTTATAGAGCTGCCATTGAGCAACATTGAAATCCTTATCGTGTTGACACATTCCTTAATCAACTTTAACCACCTCGTACCAAACCCCATCCTTTCCATGATATACCACAAATATCTCCAACTCACTGAGTCGTAAGCTTTTTCGAAATCTACCTTCATACACACAAAGTCTGAATTCCTTCTTTTTGCATCATCAACCAATTCATTCATGATTAGAACATCCTCTAAAATCACAAATGTCGTCTGATTGTTCGATTTGTACATACACACAATAAGAGAGATTGGGTGGTAATCTCCAATCTGATGGAGGTTGGATTTTTTAGGCAACAATATAATAAAGGAAGAATTTGAACCTTTCACTAGCTTCCCAGTCAGATGAAACTCCTAAAAAAAAGCTACAAATCAGTTTGCAAGAGAGGCCAAAATTCTTTATAAACTTGAAATTGAGCCTATTAGGTCCTAGACTTTTGCCACTATCACACTCTCATACTGCTTTCTTTATTTTAGCCTCAGTGAAAGGCCTTTCCAAATCACCCCTATGCTCATTTGACAATTTCTTAAAAGTTAGCCTATCCAACCGAGGTCTATTCTATTCGTCCTCCGCAAGGTGTCCTTTAAAAAACATTAACTTTTCCTTTTAGACTGTTTACCTCCCCCATTTCATATCCATTGAAATCTAGACTCAAAAATTCATTGTGCTTCTTGTGAGCCAATAGGGCTTTATGGTAAAAACTAGTATTGGCATCTCTTTCCCGAACCATTGAAACCTCGATTTTTGCCTCACCATAGAGCACTTTCTAGCTACCCACCTCTGTAAATTCTTTCACTTATCCATCTATCCTCTAAGCTCCACTACCTCTAGCCCTCTTTCCTTATTTAAAAGATCCAATTCATGAAGTTTTGTCTTCTCTATAGCGATATGTTTATCAATATCTCCAAACTCTTGGTGATTCTACACTTTGATCTTTTGCTATATAAGTCTCATTTCTCCTTGAGAATAAACTCCTTTTTCCCTTCGACATTTAACTTTGATAATTTTTCCTCCACAAAAGGTCTGAACCATTTATCATCTAGCCAACAGTTTATAAAACAAAATGACTTTGGCCCCAATTTGTTTCCCCTACAGTTAACATCACCAAACAATGATCTGACACACTCCTTGGTAGCTTTCATTGCTTCAAATTACCACATACCTCCATCCAGTCTTGAGTTCATTGATCAACTAGTGTGTGTGATTGTTCATTTTGATCTTGAATTTGAACATTGAATATGCAATTTTACTAAATACTCAAATGAAAAGCTTTATTGTCAAGGTTATCGAAATCGATAATTTATGTAGACTCGTGAGAGTTCGTAAACTCGACTCGTATAATCGTGAGAGTTTACTTAATGAAAAATATACTTATAAATAACATGAAAATTGAAATTTTTCAATATATAATAAATTTAAATCTACATAATAAGACTAAATTAATCTAAATAAATACAAAATTAGAGTCGAAACACTCAAAATTTCAAAATCTTTTTAGATGTAAGAACAAATTATATTCAAAACACTCAAAACTAGATATAACACAGAAAAACACCACTCAAAAAATTGTTCACAAGTCTACTCATGAGTTTACTGCGTATACTACTACTCTTCCAATTCAACTCATCAATAACTTGTATACTCGTAAACTCGTACAATTTTATAAGATAATTTACAATTATGATAACTATATTTATTGCTCATATTGTCCTGTTAAATTAGGATTGTCTATCTCTATCACATAAATAAATTCTCAAACTAATTTTAAAAGGATATATAACTTTTAAAATAAATTTATTCTGAAACTAAAAAAGTTGAGAAAAACTAAAACTAAATTTTAAAATTAAAAACCAGTTGTTTTTAAAATTTTTAAAATAAAATAATAATTTAAAACCATCCCAAACAATCCTAAATATGTCTATATTGTTGAGAAAGTACGGGCACCTTGCTTCGTTTCTATGAACAACTGTAAAGGTTATTAACAATAATATTATTTTTTGTCTTTATTGATAATTTGAAAAAGTTGCGATATTTTTATTTGATTTTTCATTCCTTTATTTTATATACAACTAATAAGAAAAGTAATATTTTTTTTTCTATTTTAAAGTGTGTTGGGTAAGCAAAAACAGTTTCCAATAAAAAAAAGTTATTTTATTTTTCATTTTAAGATTCGTTCAATAAAAATATTATCTTATTTTTACTTCTTTTATCTTGACAATAACCTCTTTATATATAATTTTCAAATCAAGAAGAGTAAGCTTTGATAATTATACCATGAAAACGTGTCATGATTCCACTATGCCATAAGACTCGAAAAAAATTGCCTTTCGGTGGAAAGATACATGTATATATACCAAGACAAGTTAGATGATTATGATATTGCTAAGTGAACCATCGTATTATTTATTTTTTTATTCACAAGAATAAAACTAGGGTACCATGTTTAACTAGACTGCTGACAATAATTTTCTAATTTTGTGATATTAATATTTTTATTTAAGTTGTAAGTAAGTTGAAGGATAATTATTTGGGTTGTAACTAAAAAAAATATCCTTCTTTTTTTTTCCTGAGATTCTTTTAAGTTATTCAAATTTATTCAAATTTTAAATTATCATTTAGTTTTTTATTAAAATTAATAGTTGGCTAGAATGTGTTAAGCTGTCAAAATTCTCCGACATATAATGTGTCTTAAGCATAGCTTAGGAAAGGAAGGATTGGAATTGTTCCAACAGAGAATTGATAAAAGTGAAATTGACTGAAAAGTTAAATCATTATGTTGGTAGGTTTTTTTTAACAAGCATTTAAATAAAAAAACAAAAAATTAAGATTTTTTAAGATAATTTTAGGTAATATATACAAGTTTTCATATATTCTTTTTTTTTCTAAAAATGCGAGACTTTTTAAAAATGAAGTTTCGTATCATTTTAAAAAACTTATGAAAAAATTGTTTTAACTTTTTCTTTATAATTTTTACTTTTCTCCTTTCTAAATAAAATATGTAACATCCCAGATAAATATCAATATAATACATACTATTAGTAATCAATTTAGCCATTTAAAATTCAAATATTGCATAACTCATCCAACGGCTAGTCACCTAACTAGGATCTGGAACATCTTGCCCAACGATACTTGTGACCCTGGGAGAGATGTCACTAAGCGAAAAGCCTCACGAAAAAAAATATCGCAGCAATTACTTTGCACTAGGCGCAAAGTCAAAAAATTGTCTAATATGGGCAACTTTTCGCTAGGTTCGCCCAACGAGACTCTACAAAATTGCAGAACTTTTGTTGTAGAATTACACAAATACCTACAAATAATCACAAACCAAAATAAAATAGGTTCCAACATACATACTTACTTTATACTATATATCTTGTTCAAGTATTCTATAGTTCTATTATTGAATACAGGTATACATACTATAACTAGTTCTAACATCAAGTTTAACAAGTTATATCACTTTACAAAATCACACCATAATCTACATGTCCTAAGATACACCCAAATGCAGATTTATTTCCAGAACTAGGCTCCCATCCTTAGTCATGTTGTCCTTGACCTTCAATTCCATCACTTATATCTGCTCTCGTATAAGGTACGATCATTACAGTCATACAGAATACACATAAAATGCAAGGATAAACTCATAATAATGTGAAACAACATACTTATTGAAGACATTACAAATTCTCATTCATGTTCATTACATAAATTTTCCAAGCAAGCAAACTACACTTAACATTCAGACTTATGTTCTCTCAAAACAAAAGTACTTAGATCAAATATTCACTTGACAAGACAATTTCTAAAAAGGCTAACTACATTGAATTCAGATACCAAGGTAGTGGCCCATTTGACTTCCCCTAAACATGTATCTGATATCTATCTGACCTATCTGATAATCAGTTGAAATCTAAGCATAGTCAACTGATATCTAATCTACTGGACCCATTATGATATTCAGTTGTTAGCTGAGTATATCTTATGGTGTATCATCACCCTAAACAAGGCCGTATCATCACCCGAAATAGGGCCCTAACATTGCATCATCACCCAAAACAGGGTCTTAGTACTAGGATCACTTACACCTATTCACATCCCTAATTCAATATACCATATTAAGGGCTTTGTTACCTCCCCATAACAACCCACATCACAATCAATCAACCATTCTCAAAATATGCATAAACTAAAGAAATAATGTATAATACAACTTGCCTCAAATTACAATTCAAACATATCTTTTTCACGATCATAATAAGACCAATCATTCACAAAATTTACACAACATATTGAAGCTCAAAACATTGATCAAAATCTCAATCACTTACATGAAAATACATTCACACCATAAAATCAAAGCTTCACATAATTTAAAGATAAGAATTTAGCTCCCTTTAGCTATTTCTCTATAAGAGCTAAATTTGGAGAGTAAAGAAAATCCGATCATAGAATTCACTCAAAACCTAATAAAAGTCCCAAAGAACCTAAGAAATTGGGATTTCAAAAGGAATCTCCCTCAATGGGAATGATTGAACTGAAAATGAATGGAGAACGACCCAAAGAATTAAGATCAGACTTACCTATGAGGATCAACTCTCGAAATTAGGAATAATGCAAGAGATTTCATTGAATTTCGTTCAAGTTTGGATGTCCATACAAAGCGAAGAAGGGAACAACCATTGAAGAAGAAAAGAAGAATAAAGAAAGAATGAAGGATTATGAAGGAGAAAGAAAAAGAAGAAGAAAATTTATAGAGTTGGAGTGTACTTAGTGATTTTGCTATTGCTATTCACACATTTACTTCCAAAATTAGATTTTCAAATAAAACTTTTCGTAAAACTAGCCTAACAACCTAAACTCAAAAGAATGTCATTTATACTCATCATTCACTCTACTAAACATCACTTTCCCATAAACCATTATTTAATTCACTTAATTTCAACGAGACACACTTAACCTAAAAAGTTCATAAACTTCTCAAACCTGGCTCAAAATATTTCTATAATTATCCTTTTTTTTTTTAAAAAAAAAAAGTTTCAAAATATGTATGAACCTGAAAGTTCCACAAACTAGTCTTAGACTCTGGTCTTTGTACCTACTATTATTGATACAATCATTGAGTTGGGATATATCTAGGTTATTAGCATAATTGATATGATTTTGGGACAATCTCAAACAGTAACACGGTTGAACTAATAAACAAAACTGGGAAAGAGTAGGATATATTTACCTTTTTTCTTTCTTTGATGGATAAGAATTAGAATAAAATCCGAAGCGTTATGTATAAAATCATATATAAAAGGAAAGATGTATATTAACCAACTTGTCTTAGAGGGTATACTATTAATTGTAAAATATCTAGAACCAATTAATTAAATTAATAATATTTAACATAATAAAATAAAAAAAGTAATTATATATAATCAATATAAAATAAATCAATAATTAAATTAATAATTATTACAAAAATAAATACAGAGAGAATAAGGCCAATGATGAGCATTCTGGTTGGTGACATTGGTGTTTAAATTGAAAAATATAAAAATACTGTAAAAGTATAAATAGACAATGCTATAAGTTCAAAACTAAAAAATATAATAATAATATTTGTATCTACAAAAATTGGTAGAGTACAAATGTTTTTCGTAATAGTCTACCTGCATAGATTGGTAGGTTACCATTGTCTGGATGTGTCTCTTTCGTTGGCTTCCGATCCTTGGTGGCCATACAAGTGTGGTGGCACAGGTGGGTACCTGCAATAACACTTCAACGCTCAAGTCAGTGTGAACTCGACCTTAGGTAGGTCAAAGGTGTTATCAACTATGAGTAAGAATAGTATATATAGTATATATTATTGAGTGGTCAAACCTATACCTATTACCTTCTATTTATAGTGTTTACCTTTCTGAGCTTAGACCTGTATAATTTAGAGGTTTACCTTTTACATGTAAAAGATGAATTTGATTTATCTTTATTTGTAAAAGACAATTATGGTTTATCTTTTAGAGTTTAATTGATATGCATTGTTAGTGTAAAGATTTTTACACTGACATTCAATCACAACCTTTCATTCATGGTAAATTTGTTGACTTTATTCATTAGTACTTTAAAAGTCACATAAATGAAAAGTCATGATTGAATGTTAGCGTAAAACTCTTTTACAATAACCGTGTATACCAATTAAACTCTATATTTTAAACGTAAAGGATGATTTAGATTTATCTTTATTGCTAAAAGATAATTAGACTTTATCTTTTACCCATAAAAGATTATTTGAATTTATCTTTGTTACACATGACCTTAAATGAAGATCTGACCTATGGCCTTGAATGGAGATCCGACCAGGGTGGGAGATTCCTATCGTACAATATTAATATATATTTAAGGATTAAGATTATAGTAGATAATTAAATTTAAAAATTTGCTTTGCATTTAAAAATCTACCACTTTCAATTGAATCAATAACTAAGTGAAATTCTCATATGACCATGTAAGGAAAAAAATTCTAGTAGAAATTTTTAGCCCAAGCCTTGAAAGTATCAATTTTATGTTTTTGAAGAATTCTGACCATTCTTAAAGGGGGATTTTCAAGCTTTCTTTGAAGAGTTTTACCAAAATAGGAAGTTGGATAAAGGTTCCAATAATTCATTCAATACCTTATTCCTAAGAAGGCAAACCCACTTAGGCACAATGATTATAGGCCAATTTGGCTCATTGGGTGCATTTATAAAATTTATTTGGAGTGAATGTAGATCTAAAATGGGTCGATTCAGCCTCAGTGTCACTTAATTGTAAGGTTGGATTGTTGCATTTAAATATTTGGGACTTCTAGTAGGAGCAAACCCTGACTGGTTAGGAAAGTGGTCCCTAATATTGAAGGTAGCCAAAAATCGTCTCAACTGATGGGAATATAAGTATCTCTCTCGACAGGGCTATTGGTGTTGTTGAAATTTGTGTTGTCCGTACTCCTGACCTACTTCCTTTCTTTCTTCAAGGCTTCAAAATGTATCATCTCTAACCTCCAATCTTTATTCTCTAATTTTTATGGGGTGGTTCAGGGGAAAAGAAGAAAGTGAGTGAGTTAGGTGTCTTAAGAAAATGTGTGTAGGGGAAAGGAGGTGGGGGGACTAGGGTTAAAGGATATAGGAGTGTTTATTTTAGCTCTATTAGGCAAGTGAAAATGACGTTTAAAGGTAAAACCAATAGTGTGTGGTCTGGGTGTTAAGGGCCAAGTACTTACGAGAGGATGGGGAGTGGGTAGTTAGAAGGAAGAAATGCTCGAGATGGTGGAAAGACATCCAATCCTTAGAACAAGATAGACAAGGTTCCGCACAGTGGTGGTCGAGTCATGTGAGACATGAGTTAGGAGATGGTAGTGACACTCTCTTTTCTAAAGAACGATGGTTAGGGGAGCAAAAGGTAAACATCAATTATCAGAGGTTATACTCATTAGCTTTGAATAAGGAGGTGTCAATGAAAGCAATGCAAGGTTTAGGTCACGAGTGGCAATGGAAATGGTGATGAGGACATCAAAGACCAGACCTAAGACCAAAAGGAAGGCCAAGACCCTATACAAGGAATAGGAGGGACCATGACTAGAGCAAGAGCAAAAAAGGTCCAAGAAGCTTTGCAATGTATGGTTACTAATAAGGGCAGTCCAATTACATGAAGGATTGCTAGTAACATGTATTGTTAATGTGGAGTGAGAGCAAAAGGCTAAGGGGGAATCTTATCAAGAATTCCTTAATTCTTATGGCAATCCTCTAGGCTTATTAGACTTCACCATTTGTGATGCCTATCTCGTTCTTAACTCAACAATTTCGGTTCTATTTATAGTTTTCACATTCCCTTTTTCTGTCTAAATCTTTAGGATTGTATTTTGCGTTTTGCTTAACATTTGTTCGGTGTTTCTTGAGTCAAAATTGCAGTTTAGATCATGAGCTTTTGCCTCGTTCTTGAATCGTTCCAATCTAAGTCCTCTAGAATGATATACGAATAAAATAAAAAAGACACATTTTTGGTTCAATTGGCGCGTAAATTCCAACCTAGAAGGGTCCGAATTGAGCCAGTTAAAGGGGTTCATATCAAATGGTGAAGACAACTGAATGGAGTTGTGTTGCAGGAAAGTGTCTATGATAGATGGGTGAGGGACCAGGACAACTAAGGTCAATAAACGATAGCATTTGCATATAAGACATTGTCAGAAGACCATCAATTTCATCCTCAACACTTCTTCACAATCCTTTGGAGGTATCTCGACAAAGATTCCATTCTTAGTGTGGTAGTTAGATCTTAACAGGTCAGCCCACTAGGCACAATTTAGTTCGCCGCAATATAATTCAGCCTAGTGATGGGTTATGCGTATTATGTGCGGACGAGATTGAAACAGGTACTCATATTTAGAGGGTGGATGTTCAACAAATGGTGCAAAGTATCCAACTACATTCTTAGGAGTAGTGTCGAGTATCCAAAATTTCATTTTATTCCCACATTGAGTGAGTTATGAATATGAAGTTTTGTTTGTAACAATTATTTTTCTGATTTATTTAGTCCTTTATATTAGACGGAGGCATGCCTTATGCTTTTTGTTTTGAGTTATAAAATTTGGCTTATAAAAAAAATTTTTTATGTTCTAGTCACAAATTTTATGGTGCCGTAATCATAAATAAAGAAGTTTTGGTGGTGTCGAATATACAAATACTTAGTTTTATAAAAACAAAATTACATAATAGCAAAACAAAATTTAAATTTAAAATTTCATGCTAACAAGTTAATTAAACTTCTAGTTTATAATTATGATACTAGTGACAACTGGACTTCTATATTAGTTTTTATTATGAGTTTGTATATTAAAATTGATTTTCAGATAAGATAGATTATACATATTTTGAACTTTTATTATAAATATAAATTGACAATAAGATTTAATATAATATAGAATTTTTATTTTATCGAATTTCAAAAGTTACTTATAAGTTTTGTCAATCCATAACCACTTATAATCCGAATCAAGTGAGAAATTATTTTTCAACACCAAAACTCGACATGGAAAAATTTAGCTCAAATCTGAGTAAAAAGCAGCCCTTAAAAGAGATACCAAAACTTTCAGCTTTATAAGTCGAAATTTCACAAATGGCGTGTGGAAACATGTCAGCTTTGTAAATTTTATAAAGATTAAAAATATATTTTATCATGGTAAATTTCTAAAGTAATTATAAAAAATTAAATCGTAATCAAGCAAAACTGTAAACATATGAGCTTTTTTGGCAGTGACATGTGTGCTAATGTCAGCTTTTGACTTTCAAATTTCAATAGTTTTCATGAGAAGACCCAACACCATAGATTTGATTTGAATGCCCATATATAAATACATACGTTGCATCCCTTCAACCAAACTCAACATCACACCCATCACTAGTATTAGATTTTCTTCTAACTTTCAATTTTGCTTCTTATTATTATTGAGAAAAAATGGCCAAGGAAATCAAATTCTTTGAGTTGAACACAGGTGCCAAGATTCCTTCTCTGGGGTTAGGCACTTGGAAAGCAGAACCTGGTGTTGTAGCCGAAGCTGTCACCACAGCTATTCAGGTAAGTAAAATTCTAAGCATATAACAAAAATCTTCTTTTGATTTTATCTTTTGTTCTTATATCAATTGCATACAATCATTTCTTTCTTTTGTTGAGTTTAATAGTTAATCTGTAAAACTACAGCATAAAACTCTTTTAAACATGATTTTTTCTTTTTTTTATGAAAAATGTTATTTTTGTTACATTTTTCCAGTGGGAGGGATTGGAATCCACTTCCCACCTCATTCTTCCCTTTATTCCTTCAAATGATTTCAATTAGAGAACATAGAGAATCGCAATGAGAAACTCATTTTTAAGTTATTTTTTTGTGATTTTACACTTTCATATTATTTTCAAGAATTCGATCTATCTATTTTTTACTCCATTTGAGAACTTATGAATTTAAATTAGTGACACATGTTTTGATTAAAAAAAAAAACAGTTTTTGTGAAGAAATGACCATTTACTTTAGAAATTTCTCTATACTCTGTACTGAGAAATCTTGAAAAGATAGGATCATTATGGCTTAAGAACTATTTTAAGATCTCTGCTAAAGTTGTTTTTATAACTATGAATAAAATCCACCCAAAGACAATTTCACCAATCTCAAGGGTTTTTATGCTTTGTTGCCATGTAAATAAAGTTGAATTATAGTTGTTTTTTTTTGTTATGTTTGGGCAAACATTTCTGTAGTGTTGATTTTTCATAAGTAGAAGAGATGACTAACTTTTTACTATTGTTCAGTTGGGATACAGGCATATTGACTGTGCTAGTGCGTATTTGAATCAAGCAGAGGTATTAATAATTCAAGTTCATAAGGTTTATTTATTTTTATTTGTTTTTCGGTTTAATTAAGTTTGTAATCTCTGAAATTAAACTTAATCCTGAAATTTGATTAAATTCCAGTTTTGGTTCCTTAAAATTAAAAAAGAAAATCGTCTTTGAATTTCAAATTTATATTATTTTCAAGAACAAAATTTGACTCATATTGACTAAAATTCAGGAAAAAATTTATTTTTCATTTTTAAATTTCAGGTACTAAAAACTTCATTAAACTTTGTTTTTGTTAATATTTTCCTTTGCTCTACTATAAAAATTAAGACATGATCATGAAATGTGAAAATTATTAATTGTGGCTATCTTATACTTATAATCTTGTTCTGAAAAATAGTTTGAAGCTCAGTTGTTTCGGCAAGGGAATTGACATTTTTTTAACATTGGTTTTGGTAGATTGGTTCTGCTCTTAAGAAGCTTTTTGATGATGGTGTGGTGAAGCGTGAGGACTTATGGATCACTTCCAAACTCTGGTTTGTTGTAAAAATGATGTTCTGTTTTTGAACATTGAAAAGGGATTGTATGTGTTTGGTTGCTGAATGAAAGATCCTTTTATATGTTGGCTATATTTTAGGTGTGCTGATCATGCTCCAGAGGATGTGCCAAAAGCATTGGATAAAACATTACAGGATTTACAGCTTGAATATCTTGATCTCTATCTGGTATGCATTTATTATCTTTACTGATATATGAATTCATGTTGGATATCTTGGGGAAGATTAAGGGATTGTTTAGTACAAGATTAAGGGACAGTTTTACTTTACATTACATTAATGTCATTTGTTTTTATTTACTTTGTTGTTTTCTATTTCCACTTTTTCATATATAATCTTTTGAACCAATTGATCCAAGTGGAATTGAATACTGATTTTTGAATCCATAAGCAAGGTTTCATATTTAAATTTTATGAATAGAAAAAAAAATGCAGTTAAATTGATCTTACTAAAAGTGACTAGTGCCTAATTAAGTTCCTTTAGCAAGTGAATACTAATCATCCACAAAGCCAATCAAATATACTTCCCATCAATAATATAGTGGTTTGATAATATTTAAATGTAAAAATACAAAATAAAGATAAAAACATTTTCTCCTTCAATATATTGCTGATTTAGTTATCTGGGTTCATTTCATCCACGATATCTACAATTTTCTACAGAAGAAATGTCAGTAGGATTATTACTTTTCAAACATGTATTCTTACATCTACTTATAAACACTGATTTATCAAGAATACACAAGAAAAAACATTTTACTTTATTGACTTGTGTTATTAATGGTGGATGGTGGAACATAACAGAAGGTCAAAATTTCGTTATAAAACAAATCATTGCATCTTATGGCAGTGCAATGGTGAGTATTGTGCCATCATGACGATTATTTAACAACTCTGGTTGACTCATTGCTAGAGATGGTTATAGTTCATTATCCAATAGATTTTTTCGTTCTTATATTCTATCTGAGAGTTATCAAATGAAATATTTTCAAACTAAATGGATTTGTGTTGTAGATCCACTGGCCAGTCCGCATGAACAGTGGAACATTTGGACTCAATAAAGAATACCTTGAGCAGCCAGACATTCCAAGAACATGGAGAGCAATGGAGGCACTGTATGACTCAGGCAAGGCTAGAGCTATAGGAGTGAGCAATTTCTCTTCAAAGAAGCTTCAAGATCTGTTGGATATAGCAAGAGTGCCTCCTGCTGTTAACCAAGTGGAATTGCACCCTCAATTGCAGCAGCCAAAGTTGCATGCATTTTGTGAATCTAAAGGAATTCATCTATCTGTAAGTATGGCATAAACCCTTATTGACAAATCCAGAAATTTAATGCTGTAGGAGCAACACTTATCTGCATAAATTAGTGGAGGGAAATTTATAATGTAGATTAATTTTTTAGATCACATTTCAAATTATAGAGGTAATTTATAATTACACATATACATTATATTAAAAAAAAAAAGTTCATGTCATTCAATCACAGCACTTCAGTTTGTTGATTTTATTGATCAATACATAAAAGTTATATAAACAGTATATTGTAATTAAATGAAAGTTTAAAACTTTTTTCATACTAACAGTGTATAATCATTAAATTCTCAAAAAAATTAAAGTTAGTAATGTTATAAATAGATTAGTTCCTTAATAAAACAAACATTTAACTCAAATTACCAGAGAATAAACTCTCATTTTAGTACCTAAGAGGTCCTTTTATTTGAATAATGTCAAATAAATCTCAAATTAAAATCTGTTAGTCACACTAGTCCTAACTCGCGACTCCTAGCTTAGTTCTGTTTGAGACTATAACAATAATATGTTGTACATTTCAAGAAAATGACAGAAATTCTAGTTTTAGAGATTTATTTGATATTTCTTGAATTCCAGAGACTATTATGATGTCTCAGTGATTCAGGAACTAAAATGGGTTTTTACTCAGAGGACCTGATATTCCTATAAAATATCACTTTGCAAAGAAAAATTATCACTTTTGGGGAAAATGTCTAGAGCTAGTTGTACTTTAGTGACTAAAAATGTCATATTAATCTCTAAAACTAAAACCTGTCAGTCACATTAGTTCTAAGTCCTTACTGCTGGCTTAGGTCTGTTTGAGATTATAATAATAAGTTGTGCAGAGTGCAGACCAATATGACAAAAATTTAATTTGAGATTTTTCCTAAGTCCAGATGATGTCTCACAAATTCAGGAACTAGAATGGACTTTTACAAAGTGGACCTAATGAGATTCCTATAAATTACACTTGCAAAGAAAAATAATCACTTTTGGTGAAATTAGAGCTAGTTGAAAATGAATTTGGTGTATTCTCAAGTTAAATTGATGGTGCAACACAACAAACAGTTATCATTCTTTTGACTTTTGCATATTATATATATAATATGTTTTGAATGAGAAATGAAACCTACCAAAAATAAAAATGTCAAATTAATTTCAACCAATAACAAGGAGAACGTTAAAATAGTGTCACTGATGATGAATAAAATTAGCATTCCTTTGAATATTGAGTGAACTCTCATTTTAATTTCGAAGTAGTTCTGTTATCAAAAAAATATTTAATACATCTCTAAAATTAAAATTTTTTAGTCACATTAGTCCTTAGTCCTTACTAGCTTAACTGTGTTTGAGACTATATTTTGGTTTTAACCACAAATATCCTCTGCTAAAGACAATTATATTCAAACCTTGGATGACAATTATGTTATGTTTGAGACAAATAATTTGTACATTTCAAGGACTAAAATGACTGAAAATTTAATTTTAGAGATTTATTTGATATTTTTTAAAGTCCTGAGACTATTAACTAGATCTCTCACAAATTCATGAACTAAAATGGGCATTTACTAGAAGATCTGATATTCCTATAACTTATCACTTGCAAAGAAAAATGAACACCGTGAAATTATCTAGAGCTTGCTGAAAACTTGAAAATGAATTTGGTGTATACTCAAGTTAAATTGATGGTGTGCCTCAATAACCTCTCATCATTCTTCTGATATTTGTATTACAATTTACAACCATATATATGATGGATTTCTTTTCAGGGATATTCTCCACTAGGCTCACCAGGAATGCTCAAAAGTGACATTCTTAAGAATCCTGTTGTCTTAGAGGTTTCAGAGAAATTGGGGAAAACCCCAGCACAAGTTGCCCTTAGGTGGGGATTGCAAGCAGGTCATAGTGTTCTTCCTAAGAGCACTAATGAGTCAAGGATTAAAGGAAATTTTGATGTTTTTGAATGGTCTATTCCTGAAGATTTGATGTCCAAGTTCTCTGAAATTAAGCAGGCAAGTAGTTAGTTATACGGCCTATTTGAGTGAGTTTCTCAAAAAGCACTTCTGAAACATATTATAAACTAATTTGAACTTATGTACAATTTTTTTTTAACTTTTTTTCATATTTTCTTCTAGAAATGTTTCTGTAAAAGTTCACTCAAATAGATGCATCTAGTTATTTGTTTATTCTGAAAGAAAAAAATACAAAGAAATATATTTGTCTAATAAGCTAATTTTAACTTATGAACTATTTTATTTTATATTTTCCTCTAAAAATGCTTTTGGAAAAGTTCACTCAAACAAATACATCTAGTTTTTTGTCTATTCTCCAGATATTTATTTCCTCTTCATCTTTTACCACATCACTATGCTTGAGTGGCATAACAATAAAAGCACATGAAATTTACTCATGCAGGAAAGGCTAGTTAAAGCTGATTTTTTTGTTCATGAGTCATATGGTGCCTATAGAAGCATTGAAGACTTCTGGGATGGTGAACTCTGAGCAGTATATTATTTATCATTGAGACATTGAAAATTACACTGCTCAAAGAGAAATTTCACAATGCTTTTTACCTGTTACCATCTTAGAATCTCAAAGCCACAAGTTGTAGTGATTCAAGTGCAGTATTCTTATTTATGATAGCACAGAATAAGAAGCCAAAAGTTATTTTTCATTTATAATGATTGTATCTTTTATTCATTATAATAAAATGAATGCTGTGAAATTTGAATTTGACAGGTCTATGAGCCAAACTGTGATGTAGTTGATCAATAGTGTAATATGAAATGTGAAGGCTTAAATTAGAAATCAAGTGTTGGAATCTTTTTACTAATAAAAATCAATAAACTTACTTAACATTTGTACATAAAAAAAAAGTGAACTTGTATGTTTGTGGACAATAATTATTGCCAGGTAACAGAGCTAGACTATCCTGTTTAGGGTGGTTAAATATTTAAATACTACTGACGAAGACATTTTTTCTATATTTCTTATTTTAAAATTTTATATAGTGAATAATAATCACTTGTAACTATATAATTTTAAAGCTTAACTATGAAATTTGAGCTTGTAAGTTAACTTCTTTCTGTTTTTTGTCTAAGTTTTTTTTCCCTATTTGTTAATTTTTTAATTTTAGTCCCTGTCCTGCGACTGTTAAAAAAAAGATAGATGTGATGTGACTAAGGTAGATATATAGATTCAAGTCTGCGGACCTCAAAGTTCTTATGGGTTTTGGATTGTTTTTTTTTTTAAAAATCATAACTATAGAAAAAATTTGAGTTCAATAAGTGAAATCTGTAGACTTTGCAAGCTAAATGTGCAGTCTTACAGGCTTGATCCATAACCCGTTTAAATGGTAAAATTGTCATTTAGGTTATTAGTTTATGTTAATGATGTAATTTTTTTACAAATTGTGATATTTACACTTTTAATATTAAAAATATTTAATGTTTTAGATTATTATAAATGATTATATAAATTTTTAGTATGCTATATTATAATTTAATTAGTTAAACAAATATTAGATATTTTTTAATTATTTAAAAAATATAACTATATACCGGTCTGCGACCAATCCGTTAAGTCCGCGGACTTCGTAGTCCATTAAAAAAAATTCAACTCACTTACAATGCGAACTTTACAAACCAAGTTTAAATAGGTTAGATAAACTCGTATAATATCAAAGAAAGTCAACTATTGCATGGATAACTATTTATTAAATATTAAATATCTTCTGTGAGATAAAATCTAAAACAAAATGTCAGAATCATAAATGTGTTTGATTTGGATCTAAAGCATATTAATTTCTGATAATTTTTAGTCAGCATATATTATTTAATAAATACTTATCCATGCAAATTTTTACGATTTTTAGTAGCTAGAAATCATGTAGAGCTAGCACATCATATTTTAATTTAATAGTAGCAAACTATAAAGATTAAAAACGAAAAATTATTAAATGTTACAAACCAAAAGTAAAAAAAATATGGTCGGGACCAAAATTAAAGAAGAAACAAACTTACGCAAACGAATTTTATATTTAAGCTTAACTTTAATATTTTAGAATTTTGGAGTAGGGGTGATTAAAAAAAAAAATCAAATTTTAGAATTTTGGAGAACTTATACTCGACCATCAAACACATAAATTAATTTGTAGGACTTGTTTAAGAGGTTTCAAGTTCAATTTCTTTATACATAGTTATCTTACATATAGTGGTCTTACAATACCACCTATTAGTCAACGTTATTAATTTAGTAATCTTAAATATTAGACAATGATATGATTTAAAAATAAGAACATCTCTTGCAGCTTTGAAAAAAATCTGTGACCTAACCAAGATAGAAAGATCTTTCATGTGAAAAAGCTTTATCTAACATCTCTTGAAGCTTTGAAATAAATTTGGTAACTATACAAATAATAACATTGGTATATATTTCTATTTATAAGATTCAATTGCTTAATTTATCTTAATTAAATTAATTTAATAAAAAATATTATCAACACATTATCTAACACATTTTTTATAATTTTTTTTAAAAAAGACGAACATTGAGAGCAAGTTGTCTATTTGTCATAAGAATGGATAGACAATAGTTTTACAAATCATAAGAGCTTAACAGAAATAAGAGCAACTTATAATATATCACTCATAGCAGTAACCTAACAAACCTGCCACACAAAATAAACTAAGTATAGTAACTAATTCCAAGGAGCCCATTACTTAGACTCTAGACCAGACACATGTCAGGGAGTGTCTTAAGCATTTCTCTTCCCAAATCTTGCAATGTAGATTTCTAGTTGAGTGTCCCATTCAAAGAAAGATACTGACAAGACTTTACATAACTCTCTGATCCACAGTCAAGACCTTTGCAGAACTAATTGTCAAACTTCTTTTAAATTAAAGGTTCCTCCCTTAAATACTACATCGTTCCTTGCAAGCCAAAAGCCAACCATATTACACTAAAGACATAAGCGGTTGACTTCCTGCTAGTTTAGATCTTTCCCATAAGATGCAAAAAACTAGATTCACAGTTAGCAGGTAACACATACACATACCCAGACCATATATAACATCACATCCAGACAAGATAACTAGACTTGCAATAAAATAGCAAATGACTTACAGATTCTGGAGCCAAGCAACATAGATGATAGATATCATCATTAGAAGAAATAATACTTCTCTTTATCAATTCAACCTTTGTAGAGATTCTATTCAAAGTTGTATTCCAAGCGAAAGCCACCACCTTGGTAGGGGTGCTCATTAGGTTGGGTGACCCAATCCGACCCAATCTAACCCAAAGTGAATTGGGTTGAGTTTTTTTTATTGGGTGAAACCCTACTTAACCCAATCTCTTACGGGTTGGGTGATGGGTTCAGTGAGTTGAACATGAGACATAACCCAACTCAACCCAATAATTATATTATATTATTAATTATTATTTTAAATAAAAAAATGTCTTTAATAGTTTAATACTAAGCATGTTTCTGAAGTTACAACAATGATACGTCTTGAACATGCTACTGATGATAGTAAAAAGATGTTATGTCAAACACTAAACACATGAGTTTTTAAGATTTACGCCAATGATTCTTTTTATTGATATGACTATAACGTGCCTTTAGTAAAAGCCTTTTAAATACTGACAAAATTTAGACATAATACTTTGTATTGAAAATATACATTAATTACAATGATGGAAACATCAATAATCCTACTAATGTAGTAATGTCTGGTTATAGATGTGTGTGTTATGACATCTGGAACTTGATTCTTCACACTATAAGAGCTAATAATTTATTATTTATTTTTATGTTACCACAATGATATATTCTTTTTTAAAAAAAATCTATAAAATATATAATAAAAAGTTCTAAACATTCAATTTATTTTTCTAAAACAATATTTTTTAAAACATTGGCCCAATTAACCTAACTCGTTCAATGGCGGCTTGGGTTGGGTTGAGTTTGATGAAAAAAAAATGAAAACCGAACTCAACGCAACCCAATGAATTATGATTGGGTTAGGTCTTGGGTTTGCCTAAACCCGACCAAACCCAGCCCGTGAACACCCGTACGCCTTAGACGAAGTCTTTGATTTCCATAACCTATTAAAAAATAGAGAATTGACCTCTTGAGAAACTCCACAAACTAAGCGGTACGTTTCCTTCACAGGGTATTGACCAAGACATCCAGGAGTCTTTCCCTACCCCCAACCATCCTTCAAATCACACCTTAAAGACACCCTATCCAGTACCTCCTCTAACTCCCTCACCCACTTAGCTTCCCAGCTAAATAGATTCGTCCTCCAAGTAAGCCTCCACTCCTAGGTGTTATTACTCCAACCCCAAATCTCATAAAAGAGAGCCTCTTTTTTATTAGACAGGGCATATAGCCTAGGAAACAAAGATTTAAAGCTACCTGACACCCTTCACCCCCTTCCTAAAACTTAAATAATGACTCATCTTCAACCAAGGGATTGATCTCACTAGAGAACCATTCACATGATCCCACTTCAGAAGTTAATTCCAAAATATCCTTCTACCACTAGGGACCCCCTCTTTCCTATGGCTCACTACCAAACTTCTTCTAATATCTTCCATATATCTAGCCTCCAGAATTTTGATTCAAGGAGCACTGTCCCCCAGAGAATCCTCCAACACCATTTACCAAGAAGAGCCTTGTTGAATGTCACCATATCTTTGATTCCCAGACCTCCTTGACTTTTGTCTTTGCATACTTGTTCCCATTTTATCTAAGCTACTTGTTCCCATTTTATCCAAGCTACTTTATTGTATTCATTTTATCCAAGCTACTTTATTGCATTCATCCGAGCCACGGCACAAAAATTTCCTTTGCATAGATTGAATAACCTTGGTCACCTTCTTCTAAATCCTGTAAAATGAGAAAAAATAAAGAGGAATGAAGGAGAGAATAGACTTAATAAAACAAATTTTCCTTCAAAGTAAAATTTATTTTTTTCCCACATTGTTAGTTTCGCTCTCATTTTCTCTAGAACTGACCTCTAGGCACGCTCACGCCTCACATTCACTCCTACTAGAATCCCCAGATAAGAGAATGGCATATGTAGTATCCCATAGTTTAGTATGTTAGAAAAGGTCAGCAACTCCTATATCTTCACCCTTACGCCCCCCAAACTGCTCTTATGGAAATTAATCTTTAGCCTAGAAGCTAATTCATAGCACCTTAAAGCACTCTTAAAAGTGTATGCATTCTGGATCTCTGGCAATATCATAAAGATGGTGTTATCTGCATATTGTGGGATCACAACCTGAAAGAGCCTTCTTAATCATTCCTCCAAGCCCTTCAGCCACGATTAAAAAGAGGAAAAGAGCCATAGAGTTGCCATGCCTTGAACCTCTTTGCATGCAAAACTACTTCATAGCACTTCCATTTACTAGAATTGAAATTGACAATGACTGAAGGCACCCTTGAATCCAACCAATCCACTTCTCCCCAAACCCAAAGTGATGAGGACATGAAGCTTGAAGGACTTGGAGGACCTATGACAAGGGCAAAGACAAGAAGAGATAAGGAAGCTATTCAACAACTATTGGCAGCCCTTTTGCAAAAAGAGTCAAACATTGAAGAAATAAAGTTTAAAATTGTTAATTGTCTCAGGACTGAAGAGAGCAATACTTGACCTTAATGGAAGAGAAGTTTGGAATAAATTAAACTCATTTTCTTGGAGTTTACTTAGTTAATGGTGGGCAACCAGAATTGTCTAATTAAAGTTGCAGCCACCTAGGTTATCAATTTTAATTAGTATACATGTTTAATTTGCTTTGGCAGTTACACTTTGTTATTAAGCTGCCCATTATTAGTTTTTATTATTTTGTAACTTTAGCTGAATTTAGAAAGCCACTAAACCTACACAAGCTGAGTTTATTAGGCATATAAATTTGGGCAAGACTGACAATCCAAAATCTTTTGAGATTTATCAAAGTTAATTCACCCCTTTGTGTGTGCAATCTCATAGACATATCTTCCGTCCTTGGAAGTGTGGAGTCTATAAATTCCAATTCCATTTTTTGTCTTTTCCATTCATACTCAATTCTGCCCAGCAAACTCTATAACAAGAAAGTCCTACACTATTCGAAAACTCGTTTAATCGTTGAATTTCAATAACTTTTAATTTCCATTCTGTGTCTAAAAGTTTGATAGTAATTCTATTCAGTTTATTTTTTGCAATTATTTGCATTCCACGTTGATTAATTTTGTTAACGTGGAAAACTAAATTCCTAGAATCCTTTCAAAATCCTAAACTAACAGCGGATTCATATCAACAACCTGAAAGAACCTTCTTAAGCATTCCTCCAAGCCCTTCAGCCACGATTAAAAAGAGGAAAAGAGCCATAGAGTTGCCCTGCCTTGAACCTCTTTGCATGCAAAAATACTTCGTAGCACTTCCATTTACTAGAATTGAAATTGACAATGACTGAAGGCACCCTTGAATCCAACCAATCCACTTCTCCCCAAACCCAAAGTGTTTCAACATGTAGAACAAAAAGGACTAGCTAACTGATTCATAAGCCTTTTCAAAATCCGCTTTAAATAACAGTAGGGGTTTCTTACACTGTTTTGCCTCATGGAAAACTTCATTAACAATTACTACACTATCTAGTAGTTGTCTCCCTTTAATGAAAACGGTTTTGGTTTCTTCAATGATAGAAGGCAATACCTTTTGTAGCCTTACTGCTAACACCTTAGCAATGATTTTGTAGATTACTCCAATAATAGAAATGGACTTGTCATCCCCGAGGCCCTCTAGACTCTCTTTCTTAGGAATCAAGGAGATGAAAAATGTGTTGAAGCCCCTAGGAAGTTTTCCCTTTTGATGAAAGTCTACCAAGACCTTTCTTATATCCTCCTTTAACATATCCTAGAAGTATTTTACAAACTTCATATTATACCATTTGGTCCAGGGGTTTTTGAACTTTCACACTCCTAGACAACCGCTTGAATTTCTTCCATAGAAAATTCTCTCTCTAAATCATCTCTTTAGGCATTCGAAAGGCAATTGAAAACCACCTTGTCCAATCTAACACATGCATCCCCCTGATATTGGAATCTCTCATGAAAAAAAATGCTTGATTTCTTGTTTAAATTTTAGTGGATCTTCTACTCATTTCCCATTTGCTATCACACCTAGGATTCCATTGGCTTTTCTCCTCCGATTAATTGAGGCATGGAAGAAGTGAGAATTCTTATCTCCTTACTTTAACCACTTAAGCTTTTCCCTTTATGCCAGTAAAGTTTCTTGAAATAAATTTCATCTTATCAATTCACCAGTGGCCTCCATTCTCATCCTAATCCCTTCATTCTCAAGTTGACCTTCCTCAACATGTCTATCAAAACTAGCAATTTTCTCATTCAGATCACTAATTATCTATTCTACCTTACCAATATTGTTTTTACTCTACCTTGCCAATATTGTTTTACTCTAGCTCTTGATATCTACTTTTAGTACTTTTAATTTTTCTTTGAGCATATACGCACCCCTACCCTTGGACATCTATGCTTTTGTACTTTTGTTTTAAAAACTCTACAAAATCAACATGCTCAAGCCAACCATTGATAAACTTGAAAGGTTTTACCCTTGATGAGCCATTATTTTTCCTCATTTTCTTACCTTTATGTATCTACCTTGGTATTTGATTTATGCTTAATTGTTTATTGATACTGCATTTTTATTAGTTGGGCTTCACTGGGCCAGTAATTTGGATTTTAATTAATTTGAATTTGCTTGGTCTAATTTTTGTCATTAATTATTTCCAGGTTAGTTGTGAAGCATTTTTGGGCTTGGACATTATGTTTTTAGCTTGAAGAAAGGATGCCACATTAGCTTCTTTTATTAGGACTAGCTTTAATATTTGGTTTTGCTTTTTGTACCCCTGGCCCATATTTGGCCCAATCTAGAGTTTAAGGTTTTGGTTCTCTTTTTTGTTGATGTGACCACATAGAGAAATGGGCAGTTTTCTTTTGGTTTTACGTTTTGGATATAGTTTTGAAGCTCTCTCCTTCAGTTTCAGTTTTTCTCTCTATTTTTTAAGTTTTGTAGAACATCTCTCTGTTTCGTTTTTACCCAGGTTTATATACATTGCACTCTCTATTTCATTTTTGCTCTATTTTATGTTTTTCATGGATAGCTAAATTTGTGTATTGATTTCCTGAGGAGAATGCAGTGGAATCTTTGAGGTTTTATGCATTTATTTCAATTGTTCCTCTTAACTCTTCATCTCTAATCTTTGTTCGCTTATTCTATTTATGCTTAATAAAATGAACTCGTTCACAGTTTGCTTAATTATGTGTTGAGATCAGGTGATGTATGCAATGCTTAATTGTATAAGGATAATCCAGATTAATCTCTGCTTAGTTGATTAACTTCGGGTTGGAATAAGGGTTAAGTAAAACAAACCGTTAATTTTGTAACCTAGGATAAGTGAAACTGCATTTGAATCAGGGAATCAATATCTTTAATCACTGTTTTATTAATTTCGTGTTCTGCTGCATTACATATTAATTTTGAAATCTACAAAAACTAGAACCCCCTTCACTGTTTTATTTGCATAACTTTGTGAACCTATGACTGGGATGAGTGGTCCTTGGGAAACGACCTAGGCGAGCTTCCTAGTACTACATTTACTGTATTTATTTGACTGGGTATGACCTCGATCAAGCCCCCAATTTACATTAGGTAGTTTTAGTATTATTGGACAGTGATATCAATAATCTTCATTCAAATTCAATTGAAAGTTGTTAGGGGCTAATTCCAACCATTCTTGAGATACTAAAAACCTATCAAGAACACTACATCAGTACATGCTTTACTTTTAACACTAAACCATGTATGTCATATGTTTACATGTAGGATCTTTAGAATTAGAATTAGAAGCATAGATAAAGTCCTCAACCACTGAAATGGAAGCACTCGTCCTATTAATCTTCATTGTTTTTGCCCAACTTGTCAGAGACATCGAAGATGTAATTACTAGATCCTTGTATATTTCACATTTTCTGGCAATTTTGTTTCTTCGGAAATATCTATCAATGAGCCCAATTCACTATTTACTTTAGAAAATCCATCCCAATTCCATTAAATAAGTGGCAAACCTCTGCAAAATAACCAAACCAAACAACTATTGGACTTAATTGAAGGGGACCAATACTGAATGGAAACGACCATCACCTTCCATGAGTTATCATCAGAGGCCAGAACATCTTCATCATCAATATTCTCTACACCGGGCAAAAGCACCATATGCCCCCAAGATGTTTAACTTTGATAGAGACCAATCCTTGTCAGTAGAATCCTTCCTTTACAGTAGGCAACTATTTTGAGTCCCTAAGCTTTCTAATTGCACACGTATAGAGCCACTCCTTGTTGGACTCTTCAACCTCCCATTCATAAACATCCTTCCTATGAGACCCTGAATCTTTATGCTTAACACTTACATGCTCCTTTGGCTGCCCCTGAGACCCACCATTAAAACTGCCATTTTTTAATGGTTGTACTACCTTTTATTGCTACAGGTATTGCCTTCTAGAACTAGAAGAACCTAAAAGATTGCTGCTACAAATTACCCTAGGATGGAACATAGGCAGGTTCACTTTTAGCTTGTTCTTACCAATATAGATTTGGTCTAACTCCATCTCCAATCTCCTTGGATTTTTCATGTCAAAGAAATGAACAAAGTCAAACTGAGCTCCATTCTTACTTCGGTGATGCTCCATGAAGATATCACCAACCGTTCCCCACCTTCTAAAGATCTTTAACATTGCCTTCTCGTCATAATCCTCTGGAAAATAAGAGAAGTGGAATTATGTTAAGTCCTTGAGAGATCCCCCGGGCCTGTAATTAAATGTCAGAACAATTCAAAAAAAAATTGCAGGAACTGAAAAGATTAAGGGTCAGAGAGATCAATGCATAATAATTTATACTAGTTCAATTAGATGGACCTACATCCAGTTTGATTCAACTACATTGGTTAAATCTTTCCACTATAGATTTAGGTTACAAACACCATACACATACAAGAATGTATCTACAACCTATCCATTTTTGCACCTAACAAGTGAATGTTGGAACCCACACAACACCCTGTTGTAAGAATCTCTAAGAAACTCTTAAAATGAAAAAAAAAAGTAGGAATGACGACACCTTTTAACGCAGATCACACGGATAATGTCTAAAATCAGTTAGTTTAGAGGTTTATGAAATCATTTATCTTTCTTAAAGAATGTAACCTCTTGGGTTGTTTTTCAAAGTAATGATAGAGAATAATCTTAATTCGTTTTTGGTGTAAAATGAATTGCTATATATTTTCAAAATAGTTTCAAAATTCATAAAAATAGATGTAGAGCAGATGATTTTAATCAGTCAATTAATTGTAATCAATTAAATTATGTTTTGAAAATATTTTCCAATTTTGATTTTTGTTAAAGTTTATTAAAATAATTATATTAGTTTTCTGTTAAGGAATAGCAATGATTATTAATCTATTAGAGACTTTACAACACATTAATAAACTTCCAAAAAACAAAGATGGATTTTAGAAAGGATTTGATGATACAGATGACATAGTTATGATCAAATAGATTCAAAACTTAAAAGCACACAGGCCTATATCTAGAATAAACAATACAAAATGTCTTACCTATAGGTATTTGACATAAGTAAAAAAAAAAACAAAAATACTTAATTAATTTGATTTTGTTTTTTAATGTTTGAAAAAAGTTATGAAAAATAGTTTACAAGAAATGTTTTTTGAAATAAGAGATTTTTTTTTAAGTATTGTTTGAAAACTATTTTACAAATGTAAAAATGAAAAATTTGTTCATATTTATGAAAATGTCATTAATGAAAAAAAATTCATTCTCCTTATATTTTGAGTTTTCAAAACAAAAATACAAAATTAAAAAGTAAAATTACTTACAGTTGTTTCCATCTTTTAGTTTTTAAAAACTAAAACAACTTTAGAAAACTATTTTAAGAAAATAGTAATCAAATGAGATTTAGTTTTTAAATACTAAAATACTGAAAATAGTTTTATAAAATTATTGTCAAACAAACACTTAAAGAGATTGACAAGAGAGTAATGGCTTGATTGGTTTGTTTTTGTTTTTTAGTTTTTGAAAAAAATTTTCAAAAACTGTTTTCAGGAATAAAAGAAAAAAAATAACTTGTTTGGCAAGTGATATTTGTAAACTGTTTTGAAGATGTAAAAATGGAAAAACTTGTTAATGTTTATTAGAATTTTATTAATAAAAAGCAAAAAACAACATATTCTAATTGTATTTTGAGTTTTCAAAACAAAAACTGAAAACTGAAAAACAACACTATTTTTAGCTGTTCCAGTTTTTTAGTTTTTAAAAACTAAAACACCAGAACTGTTTTCAAAAACCATTTTCAGAAAACACTACCCAAGCAAGTTTTAGTTTTTAAAAACTAAAATACTGAAAACAATTTTATAAAACTGTTGCCAAACAAGCACTAAGTGATTGTTTAGCAACAGTTTTATAAAACTGTTTTCAATATTTTAGGGTTTGATTAGTTTGGTTTTGTTTTTTAGTTTTTAAAAATAGTTTTCAAAAATTGTTTTTGGGAAGAAAAAAAAAACTTGTTTGGCAAGCGATATTTGAAAACTGTTTTGAAGATGTAAAAATGAAAAAACTTGTTAATGTTTATTAGAATTTCATTAATAAAAAGCAAAAAACAACATATTCTGATTGTATTTTGAGTTTTCAAAACAAAAACTGAGAACTGAAAAACAAAACTACTTTCAACTGTTCCAGTTTTTTAATTTTTAAAAACTAAAAAACCATAACAGTTTTCGAAAACTGTTTTCAGAAAACATTACCCAAACAAGTTTTTTAGTTTTTAAAAACTAAAATACTGAAAATAGTTTTATAAAACTGTTGCTAAACAAGCACTTACTAGTTAAAAACTAAAAAACTTGTTTAGGTGGTGTTTTCTGAAAATAGTTTTTGAAAACAATTATGGTTTTTTAGTTTTTAAAACCTAAAAAAAGGAACAACTCAAAGTAGTTTTGCTTTTCAATTTTCTATTTTTGTTTTGAAAACTCAAAATACAATAAGAATATGTTATTTTTTGCTTTTCATTAATGAACTTTTAATAAAAATGAACAAGTTTTTCCATTTTTACATCTCCAAAACAGTTTTCAAATAACACTTACCAAACAAGTTTTTTTTTCTTTTCTTCTCCAAAACAGTTTTTGAAAACTATTCTTGAAAACTCTTTTCGAAAACTAAAAAACAAAATCAAATTAATCAAATCCTAAGTCTTTGTCTTGCCTTTCACCAATCTTTAATAAGACTTAGCAGTAGAGTTGTCAAAATAGGTTCAGACCCGTGGGTTGGCTCGACTCACCACGGGTCTGGGCCAAGTTGGGCTGAAAATTAAAAAACAAACTTAATATACCAAATATACAGGCTGACTCACTTACAACCCGATCTAATTGGTTAAACTCGTGGTGAGCTGAGTTGACCTACCAATCCACCTAAATCTTATTTTTATTATTATGTGAATATGATTTTTTTTATTTTTAAGTTTTAAATTATTATGTTACTTATTTGATCTATATTCCATTATAATTTTTTTTCGTTTATTGGTGTCATTCAATTAATATTTTATATATTTAAAATAATATTTAACATGTTATAAAATGTAAATTTTTAGTGGAGAATATCATTCAAATATTTTTGTTTTATTTTTAAACTTATGAAATTTAAAAATCATGTTATCATAAGTTATTTAAATTTTAATGTTTTAAAAATAGTTAAAGTTTTTTTTTTAGAAATATCTTTTTTTAATTTGGTGGGTTGGTGGACTAGATTGGAATTACTTTTTGAAACATGAAAGAAAGGTGACCCAGGTTGGATCAACCCGTTTACTAAATGGTTCAAAGTGGGCCAGGGTTAACAGGTCGAGTTAATCCATTTTGACAACTCTACTTAGAGGTATGTTCTTTTTAGCAAATCTTAAGAGAAATATTTTATTATAAAATTAACTTTAAAAATAAATATAAATTTACAAGAAATATTAGTTATATTTTATATTTACTATGTATTATTCATTTATTAGTTAATGAATTAATATATATTTTTACTTTTTAATATTGACCAAGTTAATATATATTTTTACTTTTTAATATTGACCAAGTTAAACTAAGTTAATTAACTATCTATTGGTTGAACCTTTGACCACTTATGTGTTGTCTCAACTGGATCATTGACTGAGTTAGTTTTCATGTATTAGTTTTCATTTTTTCAAAAGTTTTTTTTTTAAGGTTTAAAAGTTTGGTTTTGAAACACGAATTCTTATCATTTAATTTCAATCTAAAGTAAAGAAAAAAAATTATTTCTAAAATGTCTTTTATTGAAACTTAATTTCATAAAAAAAACCATATGTGCAATTAAATTATAGTGTTTTAAGAATAATACCATTAATATAATACAATTAATTGTATTTGCTAATGCAAATTTCTATTAAAATAATAAGTAAAAAATCTCGAGAGATTTAAGTAAAATATTTCTCAAATTTTTTAACAAAAATATAAATATTTTTATTTTATTTTTAAGTATGGTTTAAAATTCACCGAATCTATCACTTTTGTCTGCTTATTTTAAATTATTTGATTTACATATTTTGTGAAATTCACAATTTTGATCCTTTTGTACAACTGAAAATAGTAGTAATTACTATCAAATTAACTTTGATTATAACATGAATTACACAAATAATTTTATATCATATTAATAAACTTGAGTCACTTAATTTTTTTAATGGTCAATATTTCTAATTCTATAAAATTAGGAGACTTATTTTTAAATAAGGATCAAAATTATGGAATTTGAAAATTAAGAACTAAGTGAAGGTTTCACAACAATTTTATAAAAAAAAAATTAGTCTTTTAATTTTAAAAACTAAAAAACTTGTTTGATTACTGTATTCTTAAAATAGTTATGCTTTCTTCATTTTTTAAAAACTAAAAAACAAAAACAATTATAAATAGTTTTGCTTTTCAGCTTTCTTTTCTTACTTTGAAAACTTAAAATATAGTGAGAATATGTTAGTTGTTACTTTTCATTAATAATATTTTTGTAAATATAACCAAGTATTTTCATTTTCATATCTTCAAAACAATTTTCAAATAATATTTAAAAAAAATTTCTCTTTTTATATAAAACAGTTTTTGAAAACTATTTCTTAAACATTTTTAAAAAACTAAAAAACAAAACAAAATCAATCAAATCCTAAATTTTTCTACTTAAAACAATTGATGTGTATATTTCAAAATATAGAGTGACCCAAGTTGTATTTAAGTTTTTATTTTTCATAAACAACAAATACAACAATAATAAGAGATGATTATCAAAATTTAAGAGCACACATGTTGTATCTCCAACATCAAATAGGATAAAGTTAATTTGTGAACAATGAGAGTAGACTTGTATTTGTGGGTGAGGATCTATATGTATCACTCACCTCCATGGATATCAGACTCATGAGTAGAAAGTTGTTACTTACAAGCACATGAAACATGATCCTCACATTCATTGCACCAAAGGTGGTTTGGATCTCCATGAAGGATCCCTATGCTGGCTTTAGACATGGTTTTGATTTCATAAAATGTATGCATAAATAGTTATATAATCGGTTGATACATATTTTATTTATTATATAAATTTATTTATTCTTTATGCTTTTACATCATTATAAAACAAACATTGCTAAATAATTTATAAAAAACCAATAAATAAAAATAATTTTTTATAGTTTATAAAAATAATTGCTAATAATTCATAAAAAAATATTAACAAAATTTAAATTTATCACAATCAAATTTTAGAATTTAAAATACTATTTAAGGCTTCAATTATTTTAACGAAAATAAAGAGTAAACCTCATATTAGTCTAGATAATTAGGTGTTAGCATTTAAAAATTTGAAAGATTTTTTATGCATACTATTCTCTAATAATTCTACCTTATGCAAATTGATTCCTAAAATGCTTTAACTAACACTTTAAAAATAAGTTTAGATAACATTAAGGACTAATTTACACAATAATAAAATAATTAAAGATTAATTTGTTTAAAAAATTCTTAAAGTTAAGTGTTACACAATAATAAAATAATTAAAGATTAATTTGTTAAATTTTTTTCTTTTGAAAAAGTTAAGTGTTAAACTCTTATAACTCTCAAGAATAAAAATGAGAGTTTCCTCAAATATAAATATAATTTGACTAATTTATTTTATAACTTTTATCTTTCTTTCATGCATAATTTTACATCATTCAAATAGATGGAGTTATAGAGATTCTGTTAAATAAATCAATATACAATTGATTCAATAGCATAAAAAATGGATTAAGATATTGGAATCCAATGTTAGCACCAACACTTTGCATTCTTCTTCAATTTCCCAATACCGACATCCTTTTACTCCACACCATGCATTCTTTGACTCATTATCCATCATTATCATCACATCACACGAAATAATAATTACAATTAGGTTCCACCCACACTAAAGAACAACAAAATAAAATTATAGCACATAAAAGTAGTAGTAAAGGATTTTAATTAGTGATGTTCCAAAACATTCTTTTAGGATTTTTTGAACTCTCCAAAGTCAAGAAGGGATGCTTCACCACAACCACACATGATCTTTTCTAACCTACTCTTCTAGTCTTCTATGTAGAGGTTCATGATATCAACCCTATTTTCCTGTGCTTCCTTTTTATAACCCAACTAATGGATCCGATTCATGGCACCATGCAAGAACCACTACCCTAAAAAAAATGAAGGGATTCTCGAACCACAATTAGAAGGGATTGGAAATTTAGGATCTTAGCTAAAAAGATCAAAACAAAACCAGGGGGAAATTGTTATGGGCAACTAAACATGGCAATTGAAACATAGACAAAAAATAATTTTTAGAAATAATATATTGGAGGAGTGGGAAAACCTAATCTCATATAAGGACAAAAATAGAACTGTTTTTTTTTACTCTAACATGGATTGAGAGCAGCGGCAAAGAGAATTTGGAACATTGTTATAAAAACTAAACCAGGATCAAATCGATCAAGATACTGGTTTAATGGTTTAATGTTTGAACCGAAAAGTCAATAATTGAGTCGATTGATTCGATATATATTAAGAAATATAGTAAACATATAATTTGATTGATTAATACTTTAAATGGAAAATAATTATTATAATAAAATACTTAAAGTCACAAATAATAAATACAATTTATAACAACAACAACAAGAATTTATATTTTAAATTTATTAATTAAGATTGTTATGAAATAAATGCAGTCAAATAGAGTGGTTCAATGGTAGGTCTGTGTGTTGTTAACTGCATGGTGTAGAGCTTGATTCTGACCAACATATAAAATTTATTTTTCTCATGAATAGCACAGAAAACATGTATGATCAATACTGGTTTTCACTTGCTGAATCCGAATTTAAGATCACTATGATGAAGACACAGTGGTTTAACTACAATTCTTTTATATTTTAACAAACCAAAAACAATGGTTTGGAGAATAAGAAATGGAAATCGAGAAGACTAAAGTCGTCTCTAGTAATTATCATGTATATAAGAAACTTATTTGGATTTATTGAATGTCATATCTTGTGAACATTCTACCTAATAAGGTGACATTTTGTTACAATTATAAAAAATTCTTTGCATAATTCAAAACTATTTTAAAAGTTGATTTTTTAATAATATATCACATGTATTTTGTTACTACCCTTTCTTCATAATTTCAACTGTACAATCTATGTTTTTAATCTCTTATCTAAACAATTTATAATTTTATTCAAATTTATAAGTGATTAAAAATACAATTATTTAAAAAATTATATTAAATTATTTCATTAAATTCTAAACGACGTGATAAATCATGGAACAACTAACATTATCGTTAGGTTTAGGTTAATTTTTTTTTTCAAGTAAGAATTAAAACCAAACATGCATAGAAAAATTGGACTAAAAAAAATACTATTTTTCTGGTAAAAAAAAGTTACTTAAACCTAATAATTTAATATATTTATAAAAAAATATAAACATATTAAATGATAACTTTTTTTGAGAATAAGTTATGTATAGATGATGTAAAATAGTTAAACACGACCATCTAATCACAAATTAATACATACGATAAATTTGTTAATTTTTGTAGTAATAATAATCTTAAAAATTCAATAATGATTTGTGATAGGATGAAATTATTTTACGTATCATTATGAAACTTTAACTTTTCAAAAAACAAAATAAGCTTTTGTTTTTCAATATAACTAATGTAAAATTCTAAAAAAAATACATGGTTCCCACATCATCTCATTATAATAAAAAAAATTATAAACCTGACAAAGAAATGTATATTTTCTTCAAGATTGTATATATTATATATTATTATTATTATTTTTCTAACATGGTGATAATTACGTGAAGAAAATTTTGATTTTTTTATATCTCTTTCGTAAAGGAAGATCAAGATTATTGGACTAAATAGTTTAAAATCAACCAAGAAGCAAAATGAAACAAGGTATTAATAATCACACAAAAAAAAAATCAATTAGAATTAGGTTTACACGTTGAAAATTCAATACATGCATGATGCATACATACACACATTGAGCCAAATAGAGAAGAAAATTTCCCTATGTACACGCCATCATCCACCAAACCAGATATATTAAAATAATAAATAGTTGAAGCATTTTTTAATGCAAATCTTGTTAAATGATAACAACAAAATGGTTTGCCAACACAACAAAGTATTTAGCTAAATTGACAACATAGTTTCAACTTATTATTTCCCCCAAACAATATACTCTCACTTTGTCTTTGTCTCTTATAATCTGCTTACAAATTTCGATCCAAATGTTTTTATTTTAGGAGTAATTTTATAGATACTTTTTTGTCGTCATTACATGTCAGCTGAATAGATAATATTTAATATCCGATAAGAAGTGTTAGAACATATTTTTTAATTTATTCTTTCTGATATATATTTTATTATCGATTGAAGTTTATTAAAGGCTATAAAATTAGAAGAAAGAGTGATATAAAGATATGAGAGACTCATATAATTTGTTGTTTTTATAAATTTTAACCAATCATTTAGAATGTATTATTAATATTTCTCATGTTTGAGATTTAATTACACTCAAGACCAGTTTAGTCACACTTAAAAAAATTTCATATGTTTTTATTAATACAATTACTGTAATCAATTAGTTTAAGGTTTGAGTTTTAATCTCATTTAAGACTTTTTATCCTTTTTAAGCGTGAATTTTGTGAAATCAAACTCAGATACTTCTTTACAACATGTGTTGCAAGTTAATCTATATCTATTGAATATTTAATGCTTCTTTTATGCGTCATAACATAATACACTTTTTTTTTCCCTCTTTTTATTGGCATTGCATATCATGCAAAGCATAAACACTAACTTAATAGTTTTTAATTTTTTTTTAATAAAAATAATTTCTGACGTTAGTGACATGTTTGTCTAAACTGTTTTATTTAAAAAAAAAATTACTTTTTTCAAGTAGCAGATCTCATTATTTAATTTAAACAAATATTTTTAAATTCAAACAAACTAGTGCGTAGTTTATTTCCTATTACTCTTTTTAATGGACAATTCTCACAAAATCGTATTTCAAATGCCAACATAACAAACAAAATCTAAAAAACACCCACCCCCAAAATGGGAAATAACAATCAAAACTTGAAATACAAGTAGTAATTAATACATCCCTTTGGCCAAACAAACAAACAATTGAAGTCTAATTGTTCTACAAATTCATAGTTTAGCCAAGAAACACATAAATTCCATTTGACATTTTCCCCACGAACACCACATAATATAAATGACCCTTTGGCCATGAAACACATGAATGTTCATAATCATCATAACAAATATTTACAATTGCACAATACAACCTTGCAAGCATAGGACTCCTTTGGTTGTCCACAATCTTGCAAGTTCAAACTTGACCCAAACTTGAACCATTTGAAAAGACAAATTAAAGCACTTTAGAATACAAGTAGTAATCACATTCATGTACCAGAACTTGTTGTCTAGATCATCATGTTCGAACACTATGTGAATTCATGCGATGGTGTGGAGATTGAACACCGGAAGAAACTATGATTTGGGTTGAAGATGAAGCAAGCTTGGAAGAAGAAGAAGAAGCAGAAAACCCATACTCTGGCCCAAACAGAGCAGAAGCAGGGGTTTGAAACCGACCAGAGTCGCCGGGAAGCTTCATGTATGAGTAAGAAGGTGACTCACATAGCCATGAACCAATAGGGCATTGTTTCCCATTCTTGTATTGCATTATAGCTTTGTACACAAATGGAATAAGACCCTCCATTTTTATGAGTGACAATGGGGAAAAAGCAGAGAGAAACAGAGGAAAACAGAGCAAAAACAGAGAAAGTGAAAGATTTTGGGGGAGTTGGTTTGTGAATTGGATTGAAGGTGAGAGGAGAACAGAGAGATTCTTGGGTTTAAAGGTGTGAGGTGGTGGTATGTATGATGACGTGGAGTAATAGCATGTAATGGAGTCCAACTCTTCACGCTAAGCCACCAAGATTTCAACGCAAACCCACAAAGGATATCTTGAAAGCTATGTGCCAAAAACATAAAATCTCATTGGAATCATTTTGTATTCACCCCACTTTTTTATTGTTATTTTGGGGGTTTGGTTTGAGGGGTATTCAGCTTTTAAAACAAGATTGGTTGGTTTGATATGATTTTTAATTCATCCACCACTTGGTTTGGATTCATCTCAAACTAGGAATTGGCTAAAAACCACTGATTTTTCAAACTTCATTATACCTTTTTTTTTTAATAGCTTTTGTTCTTAACTTTGATTTTTTTTTTATTTTGGTTTTAATTAACTTTGATAGTCGAGTGAATTATCATATTATTGGTAGTCTGATCAGATAATTTTATATAATTTATTAGGACAAATTGTGTTTTTAATATCTAATTGTTCAAAATAAATCATGACATAAAACAAGTTTATATAAATTATTAAAATCATAATTTATTAAAAAAACATATATTAGAGTATCTCGTTAGACTTCTAAATGGTAACTCATTGGACTGCTTATATTCTTATTATGTCTCATTTTTTTAAGGTAGATGTTAAACAAAAATATATTAAGTGCTTATTTGCAAAAATACTACATCAAACTAACATCTAATTTATACGTAAGTAACACTTAAAAAGTATTTAAAATACAAAAATTAAAAAAAGAATATATTTTTTTCATTTTAATGTTATAATATTGATCACCATTGTTGGTTCAGATGTTGTTTTAAAGTATGGTATGTGATAAACTATTGTTGTGTTCATTCTATAGGGCCAAGTGTATCTGTGTGTGAGTTGGGTTATAAGATTTCACAAATCATGTTTTGCACATTGCCGACTCCAAAATAATGGTGCAATGCAACAAGATCCGATTTAAGTATATGATTATATTTTTAGTGATGTTCTTCTCTCAACTAACACTTAAAATAAAAAGGTTTCTAATGCTTTGATTGAATTTGAATCCAACAAATACCCATTAAAAATCCATTTTTTTTGTTCAATGAGTTGGATTAACACGTGCTCTCTACTTCTTAAAAAAATTTAGTGTATTAAATTTGTTTTTTTTTTAAAAAAAAATATACCATTTTAGTTCTCTAATTTTAAAATATCTCATTTTTAGTCTTTAAATGATATCTAAAATACTTGAAGGACAAAAAGTTATGCATTTTAAAATTAGAGGAACAAATAAATATAATTTTTTTGGAAGAAGTATTTAATATTTAAAAAATATTTAGAGAATTGAAAACATATTTTACCCTTAATTTTATCGGCAATAATAAGCAAGACAGGCATGGCTTACAGTCAATTTAGGTGAATTTATTTTTTTAAATAAAAAATACTTGTTTTATTAAGAAAAGCACCTGTTATAATTTTTTATGTGTTTGGATAAATTTTTTAAAATAAGTAAAATTAGAAAATAGATTAGAAACTACTTATTTAAAAAAAAAACAATTTAGAGTTGTTTTATAAAAAACTATTTATAAATTGATCACTTTTTAAAAAATAGAAAAGTAAACTTTTTTTTATCAATTATTATTTTTTGAATGAATTGTCATGCTAAGCATCACTAGAGGGTTATACATTCTTGCCATTGCAGGCAGCCACAACCATCTTAATCATTTCAGCATCATAGAAATGTATTAAAAAAAGAAAAAGAAAGAAGAGTAGAAAATGGGTTGTGGGGCACTAAAACCAGAATTAACATAAAACAAAAGGAACAACAAAAAACTATCAAAACATGTAGAAAGACAATCCTAGTTTATTATTGAAAAAAGAAATCCTAGTCAACATACTGTAGTTAGCATATAACTCATTTAAGTCTTTTCTTCTTATTTTTTTCATAGAAGTGTTTCTAAAAAATGTATATTTAACTAAATAAATTTCTCACTTTCTATCTTCACAACAAGTTGTTTTCATATTTTCTTTTCAATCCTTTAAAATTATGTCAAAGTTTTTCTTCTCTAAAATTTTAAAAACATATTTTAGTTCTTTAAGTTTAAAAATAATTATTTTATTCTCCAGATTTAAAAATTATTTTATAGTTACTTAACTTTAAAATATTTTTTTGAGTCCTTGATTTTAAAAATATTTTAAAAATAATTTTGTTCTCGTAACCAAGTTCAATTTGAAACAATGAAAAAAAAAGTGGTTAAAAAGAGAAACTCCATTATGACAGAGATTAATCATCAGCAAAAGTTGATTGATACCCATACTAAATAATAAATGGAACAAAATAGTGTTTATTAGTGAATTATATAAAAATAATTATAGGGTAGAAATTAAAATATTTTATAAACACTACTTCCTCTTGACATATATAAAATTAATTTTACACTATTTAAGAAAATTAGATATCTAAATGTAGTTCATTGTTCTCAAGAAAAAAATAAGGTTATTTTTAAAATATCGATTTATAATTGCAACTAAATAAATAACATTTAAAATAATAACATTAATTATAAAAATTAATCAAATTTATTTATGTATAATTAAATTCACGGACAATTTTTTTTTTTATTTATACTTGAGTTCAAATGAAATATTTAAATGTGTATTTATACAGTAGTGGGGTCGTGGAGATCTCTTGTCGCATTATGTTTGCATACTTTATACAGTAGTGGCCATGACCTACTTTTCTATTTACAAGGGAGAGACATGACAAAGTTTATGAATATTATATTTTTTTTAGAAAAAAGTGAAAAGTTCATGATTGAAATTTTTTCTTCAGAAATTTACTATGATTTATCTCTATAAAGTCTCTATTTTTTTTAAGGTAATATGTAATTTATCATCTAACTATGACAAGTTACGTTATTTTCGTCTTTGAAAGTACACCTTAGTATAAGTAAAATATTTATATAAAGACAAATTTATCCTACCTTAATTGTGCAAATGATATCAAATATACAATAATAAAGACGACCCTACTTGAACAGAGTAACATATCTATGTGTGACAAAGTAATTATTTGAACATAGAATCTATTATTAAATTGGCATAACAGGTTATTAGTTGATCCATAATTTGGTGAGTACATGACTATCATAAATATACCTCGATAGCACCTATAATTCCGGTAAAAAATAATTAAATAATAAATTTAAATCACATATTTCATTAAAATATAATTTAATTAGTTCATAACCTGTTTATTTTGAATATTTTTATTATATTTTTTTAAATTTAGAATGTACTTTATTGTATATATGTACATTTTTAAAGATTTCATGCAACTACGCGTTAACTTGGAATGGAGGGATTGTAATTGGAAAAGAATATTAAACTAATATTTAATCACATCTTTTTATTTATATAAACTTTAAAATATTAATTGGTAAAGTTAACCAATTATATTATAAATTAAGAATTATAATTAAATATAGTATAAAAAAATTTTATATGCTGATAATATATTTTAATTAAACTCTTTTATTAAAAGGTAGTTTTCTGTAGAAAAGAATGTAAAACAGAGAAATCTTTTTACTTTTTTTTTTTGGTTTCTTATTGTGGTAGAGGTTCTCGTTCATTTAAGGTTTAGGGTTTCAAAAAAAATTTCTTTTATGATATTAATGTGTCTTCTTATTTTATTAATGTAGCCATGTCAATGCTTCAGGTGAGATCATTTTTCTTAAAACATATCTTCCAGAAAAAGTTTTACTAAATTGATGTCATTGAAGCAAAACAAAATACCCTTTCAAATTTTTAGGAGTTGAAATTGGGATAAATCGCACAAAAGTATTTAGATTTGTGAAAATCTAAAGAGGGTGGTAGAATTGTTCTTACTAATTAATTCAGTTTTAGCAAGTAGTCTCTCTTAGGTGATTATTAAGAAATTACAAAGTATTTAAAGAAATTTTTTGTTGTCGGGTAATTCAGATGGTTAGAAAATCGTTTGGATCAAATGACTCAAGTTTGTTCCCCAAAGGAAGATGGCTGGTTGGGGTAAAAACTTTAGAGTGGTTCAAAGTTAGTCTACTTACTAAGTGGAGATGGAGGTTACTATCTAATACATTAACTCATTGGGTTAGCTTAATCAAAGTCAGGTAGGGGTTCGTGGGGATACAATTCATTTGTCTCCATCAAACCCAGTTTCTTCTTTGTGGTGGAGAGATATAATCAATCTAAGATGTTCTTCTTTTGTTTCAGGCTTTTGGTTCTCAAACAACATTAGGAGACAATCTAGAAATAACCCTTCTACTCCTTTCTGGTTTCGCCCTTGGTATTCAACTTCCTCCCTAGTTGATATATATATTTGCCTTTATCAAATCTTTTACGATAAGACTTACACATTAGCTAAACTTTATATTTTGAAGAGCAATAATATTCAATGGTCATTTCATTGGAGAAGACCTTTGTTTGTGTGGAAACAAAATCTTTTGGATGATCTTTTGATTTAGTTACACAATACATATCACTATATTGATGATCCAGAACTTTCCGTATGCCTTGAAATGATTCAAAGAAATTTTCAATGGCCTCACATTATAGATACATTCAAAGTCTGTGTGCAGGGAATGTTGAATTTCATCATTCTAAAGACCTGTTTATTTAATAGCTCATAAATGCATAGAATAAATAGTGAAAAAATTAAATTTAAATTTTTATTTAAATTACTAATTAATTTGAAACATGATAGATTTAAGAGTTTAATTAATATAAATAGATTTAGATATTATAATCATCAACATATTTATAAAACTTTGCGGAGAAATAAAGTTCCTTTTAAGCTCTTATGATTTTCCTAGTGTCTTTTACAACAAAGACTTCCTACTATGGGTCATCTTCTCAAGTTTATGCATTTTTTGCATTCTGTATTAAGACAACCAGGATCACCTTTTTCAGAATTGTTGGCATGTGAAGAGGTATGGGAAGGAACTTTTAGTTGGCTAAACATACGTATGTGGTTATTCCACATATTAACTCACTTCTTCAGGTTCTTATTTTGTTTTTTGGGGGTCATCAAGGTTCCTAAATGGAAAGTAGATGTGAATCATGTGATTTAGCAAGGAACTTGTTGACTTAGATGAACAACTAGAAGATGAAAATTATAGGTTACCAAATTGTGTCTTGTTTCTACTTCATCAGATGTTATCTCATTTAATGATTTTTCTATCATAAATATTTTTTTTATATAATTCATTAAAGAGTTTAATTGGTATATACTGTTAGTTAATTATGATCTTTTATTTATGATTAAATATCAGTGTAAAGATCTTTATACTGACAGTGTATATCAATTAAATTCTTTCTTAAATGATATTTCTTAATTCATGAGATAAGTAGGACACAAGATTTTTTTCATCTACGAGAAACTCTATTATTTCTAGACATTTCTAGCTTGATGATTTTAATATTGTTTACTCAATTAATTAAAACTTTGACTAGTTAGTGGGTATTATATAAAGAAGGAATTCCTCAAGTTTATATTTTTCTTCTAGACGCAAGAATTCATTAGCTTGTTTTTATCATTATTTTAGTTGTGGGGAGCTTTTTTTTTTTTTTTTATGTAATTGTTTTTCTTCTGCTGCTGTACTTCTTGTGCAGTCTCCTTGTATTTTCTTTTCTTTTTTTTATCAAAATTTTCTTTTTGGTTGTGATAATTTGTGTTTTGATCGATTAAAAAAATATAAAGCACCAATGAAAAAATAAAAAGTGAATAAAAAACATAAAAACACCTTTTAGGTTAAACATGATGAAGGTTGAATTAATACTTTTTAAGTTTTTTACAATATTATTCATAACAATGTTAACAAATCTATCTTCTAAAACTAACTAAAAAAAAAAAAAAATGTGCATACCATGCTTGCTTCATCCAAACACCAACTCCACCGTCTAAATCTTAAAATAAAATCACAGCTTGCATCATGAGGATAATCGTGGTCCTAAATAATTGGGATTATAATAAGACAATTAATGTCATTTTCTCCTCGCAATAAAACGTTACCTTCAAACCCTAGATCATTTCCTCTTCAGATAATTAATCAAAATTGAAGCCACAAAACTCAGTGCATCATCCACAATATCATATCAATGAATTCTTAACTATTTTTATGAGTCCCACGTTTTATATTATTTTAAGAATTTTATCCAATTTTTTTACTGGAATAAGAATACACTATAAATTCAAATGGGATCCATATATTTCTATTTTTGCATTTATTTATATTTTTAATTGATAATTCGTTTATAATTTTAAATTAATTAATAAATTTATTTAATATTAATAACCTATTAAATTCATGCTTATAGTTGGTTATAATTGTAAGAAACTCACTTTGATATTTATATATTGACTTAATTAAGTTTTTAATCTTTAAAATTTTATCAAATTCTGCTTTTTAGTCTCTTATTTTTTATCTTTGAAGTTTTAAGTTTATATTGTTTTCTGGACTTAATTAATTTGATTAAATTTTACTAAACCCAGGAATAAAAAAAATATTTTCAATTTTCAAGGACCATAAGCAAAACTTATTTAAATTTCAGGAACTAAAAACTTAATTAAATCTTAAACATTTAAATATAGCATCCATTAAAACTTATGCTAAATTGCTTAAACTTGTTTTTATGACTATCAAATTCATACTCAACCTCATTTCAACCGCCGTGAAACTGCTTAATGATTGTTGTTCTGATGGTTATTGATAACTATTTGATTTAAGTTTGTTTTAAACTCAAGTAGTCACAAAAATTCAACACGAGAATTCAACTTAAAACCAACCCTAAAAATAAGTTTTCTTGCAATGCCATGACCACTAACCCAAACAAAACAAAAACCTGAATATGCATCTATGTGGGTGCATGTAGTTTTGTGGATTGTGTTAGGTGGAAGATGGAAGAAGAAGGCTTAATTAATTAATTGGTGCGTGGTGTGAAAGTTAGTCTAAGGTGTTGTAAATTTCGGTTTTGAACTTACCTTGCAAAACAACAACGTGAAGGCAACATCAACTTTAATTTTGCACTGTATCTTTCTTATATTAATGTTCATGCACCTCATAACTTTTTTCTCTTTTCTCTTTTCTCTTTCACCGTCAATTCCCTCACCAACAAAGAATAAGATGTTGATTATATCCACGATATTTTCCTCAAGATATTCCCAACTCAAACCTTGTTATTTTGAGATGATTCATCTTTTGCTTAAACTATAATATTATCCACCCTAGATGTAAGACACATACATTTAATTTACAATTTTAAAAAAAGTTTATTAATTTAATTAAAAACATTAAATTTTAGAATATATCATTTTTTTAATTTCTTTGTACTTATAACAATTGTTTTCTATCAAATTAATTAATATACTTTAGTCATATCTCCAATCTTCATAAGGGGTATTTTGGTAAAAAAATAATAATAAACAAGACAACTTATAGTCTTATAAGAAGCTACGAAGAAATTTAAAATTCTGTCTTACATTTAATGACAAAGGAAATATTATATTAAGAATTGATTCCTCTAAAATGTAAATATGAAGTTAAAAAATTAAGTGCAATAATAATTTATTAATAAATAATGTTGTTAAGATTAACGATAAAATCATACGATATATATTATAAATTCTATGTTTTTTTTTTAATAAAAAAAAAGACATCTATAAAGTATTAAAAATCTCTCTAAAGTTAATTATTATATAAAATTGATTTCTCAATATCAAATTATTAAGGTATATTTTATCGTAGAATACACTTTAGAGAAGACAAATATATCAGCTTAAGTAGAGAAAAATATATTATTTTAAATTAATTTTGATATATGGTTAGTGTCAATTTTAAGGGTGTATCATATCTTTCTTCTTCTTCTTTTTTATAGAAGGGGAGGATCATATCTAAAATACATAAATCATTAATTACGGGTTCCTAAATTAGTATTATTTTTTAAATAGTCTCCAAAAGTATTACAAATATAAATAGTTGTTAAATAGTATTAAAAATTATATTGTACAGATTTTTAAGTATATATTAAAAATTCATTCAAATTAATCCATCAACAACGTTATAATATACAGGGAATAATAAATTGATAATTTTTCGAAATATTAAAGATTAAGTTTATACCGGGAGAAGATCCACTTAAAGTTTTAAAAGACTTATTATTGTTTCTAACAATAAAAATTAATATTTATTACAACCATTAAATTTCAATAAGATGAATAATGAGATGGAAAATAATTCTTTAAACTTATTCTAAGTGAATCTCTCCTCTTTTTCTCTCTCTATATATATTATAATTTCATTAATTAATAAACTTGACTTTACGTAACTTGAATGTGTGGTAGAAGGATCATATATAAAATATATATGAAGAAAATAATTATTTTTGTTAACTAAATAGTTAAGTTATTAGTCTTTCTTAAGCAATTCCAAAGTATTGGAAATTAAATGTACAAATAGTCTTTATAAAGTATTCCAATGAAAAAGACATCTTTAAAGTATTAAAAATCATATTAATTATATAGATTTTTGAAAAATTCTTCATATTAGTCCCTTAATATTATAGGGACTAAATTAATGGATGTTACATATTTCATCATACTGATATCTTTTCTTAGAATATTACATCCATTTCAAAATGAGTTTGGTTGGGTTATTGTACATAAATTAATAAAATTTAATAAATAGATAAAAATTGATATTCTTACAAAATTAACCTTAACATTAATATTACATTAAAAAACTGAAATAATATTATTAAAAGTATTAGTAAAAAAAATTATTATATTGATAAGCCAAATATAATATTTATTTTGAGATATATTTTTCCAATTATGGTACTCCTATGCAATGAAAGAAATATTTGTTTTCTTAATATTTTTTTTTATATGCGTGAGTAGTTTAATTACTTATAAAAAAATATGTGTAAACTAAACATAAAGAATGCAAAGACTAAACATATTTTTTTGGATTACGTAATACCTTAGCCTAATTATCTTAATAAACAACCGCCAAATAAGTCAATAACTGTTTAATTAATAATAATGTCTCAATATCTGTTTCATGATCATTCCAAAAGCGAGTGAACATGTTATGACGCATTTATATTCTTCTTCTTTTTCTAAAATGGGGAATGCTAACGACTATCTTTCTGGCTCTTTAACAGCAACCTTATCATTAAAAGTTGTTAAAAACTATAAAAATAGAGAGAGAAAAATTTAGCGTGTATGTTTGTTAACTTTATTAATTAATTAAGTTATATAAATAAAAAATTATAATTAATTGTTCCTGTAAAACACTTTTTCACACATTAAGTATATACTAATTTAAAGTCATACAAATAGAATATTTTATCACAACATCTAAAATTTAGATTTTAATAAAGAACTATAAAAAAAACATTTTATTGAGATGTGCAAAATTGTATTGATAATTTTTAATTGTACTTGTATCTAATTTTTAATGAATATTTTTTTCTTTTAGATTTTTAGAATAGCAAGACTAGAGCTGTCAAAACGAGTTCAAACTTGTGTACCAACTCGGGCCACCATGAATATGGTCGGGTCGGGCCAGAAAAAATAAGAAAAACGAGTTATAATAGCTAAAAATCAACTCGGTCTACTTTGGATCCGACCCATACAGGTTCAACCCGAGTGAGTCGGGTTAACTTGTATTCAACCACTAAATATTTATTATTTTACTAAATATTTATTATTCAACCATTAAACATTTATGATTTACACTATTATATTACATAATCAAATAAAAAATATTTTTCTTAATTTTAAATAAAGACTTAATTCAATAATTAGTTTTAAAATTTTAAATAATTTAAATTTTTAAAATTTTTTATTTTTTAGTGAATTGGTTCATATAATCCCTCAACCTATGGTGGGTCGAGTCGAACTTACAGATTAAGTAACAAATTTTAAATGAGTCAAATTGGAGTCAAGCCATTCTAAAAATTATCTTAAGGAAATGCTAATCAATTAAGGAGTGAGCTATATGAGAAGAGAAAGAATTTTATTGAGTTGAGTTGCATTCGCATGTGATTTTTATTAAAAATGTTCTCTTTTTCTAATCACTATGTACTCTTCCGTTACAAAATTATAATTATTTAAAATTAGTCTATCCTATTGGCTTGATTTGTAATTTTGTCTTCTAATTTTTGTCAAAATTGAGGGATTTTGCCCATAATTTTAAAATTTACACAAAATGATAATCTTGACATTAAAAGTTGTCCACATCTGTTGTAAGGGTAGTGCGCTAAATTATAATTTTGTGTCTTTTAATTTATTATTTTGATATTTTATTTATAATAAGTTTAATATTTATATATCGTCAGTGTAGAAGAGTTTTTACACTGGCATTCAATTGCAACTATTTATTTACATAACTTTTAAAATATTAATTAATAAAATCGACAAATATATACAAGGTTAGTACTGAACGTCAATGTAAAACTTTTAACACTTACATCATTTTTAATTGTTTATATTTTGCAAAAAACTTCTCTTTACTACAGGAAATTTCCAATATAGGTGGGTTCTACACACCCATGAATCTTTCTCTCTCTTCTGTAGATTTCTAGTAACAGAAAAGGATATGCACTCTTATATTTTGTCCTTCCATTTTTATAAACTAATAATATTTGAACCATTTACTAGATTATAGTCACAAATGAAGTCGAAAATAAAGACAATGAAAATGAACAACATGACCAAACAATAGATCAACTGTCTGCGTTCTCTCCCATCACTTAAAACTTAATTTTAGAAATTTGGGATTTTACAAACCCTAAACCAGTCTTGCCATTTTAATTTAAATACCTCAATTAGCTAACAGAAAAATGACTATGATCTAATATATAGTTTAAATGTCAATCATTTATAAAATGTTGAGACAAAATATAAATAATTAAAAAAATTAACAATTATCTATTAACAATGCACATTTTGGTAGAAATTATAGAAATTTTAAAATTGAGCGGCAAATTTTCTTAATTTCGAAATTGAGGTCATAAATTGTGGATGACCAAAAGGAAACAGATGAAGATTACGACTAAGCCTATTCTATTTCTACCACCGATTTTATTTTATTTTTTACTTAGGTAAGTTTTTTTCCTAAAATTTTATTAAAAATTACTTTTGATCTTGAAATTCAAAAATATTTTTTTAATTTTTAAAATTAAACATTGTTCATTTATAACTTTTGATTTCTTTTTATGTATTTGATTGTGTTAATGTGAAATTAAATATTAAAAAAATTAAAAAAAATCGGATCTCTCCAACACTTTTCCTCTCCATCTACAATTGTTAACCATAAGATAAAAAATTCATCGGTTTAAAACAATCATGACTAAATACTTATTAAAACATTCAAAGCTAGAAAAATATCAATCATTGATGAATGTAATCAAAATTTTAATAAAATAAATATCTATATATAATTTATATAATTAAAATTTATAATAATTAAAGATATATATATATATACTATGGATTTATGATAAATAATTATATTATAATATAATATTATTTTTAATTATAACCAGGTTAAAAAATTTATTTTGAATTATTGATAAATTATTTTAAAATTATTGCAATTTAGTTTATAATTAAATTTTGAAAGTTAATATTGAATACAAATATATTTAGCATGTAGTAGAAAATAAGAAAATTTTTTAAGTTAATATGTTTTTAGTCATGATTGTTTTAACATTTTATGAAGACCGTGGATTTTATATCCTATGGCTAACAATTGTGCTGGAGAAAGATGGAGACGAAAAGTTTTGGAGAGGATATAATTTCAGGATTAGGGTTGACAAGTAAACTAATTTATGAGTATAAAATGTGATTTTTATCACTAACTTTTTTATGGTATTAATTAAAAAAAATTAAAAGTGAATAAAAGACTAAAAAAATATATTTAAATTTTAAGGATTAAAAGTAATTTTTGGTAGAATATTAGGGACAAAAACTTATGTAAGCCTTTACTTTTTAAGGGAAATATTTTCTTGTCTCTTTTTATAAAGGTTGTTTTACTTTAATTAGTTTTTACTAAAATATTCTTATTAATTATTTATATATTAAATATTGCTCATAATTTTTTTCTTTCTCTCCCATTCCTTCCATCTTAAAACTATAGTCATTGTAGCATTTTAATTTTATTCCTAAACTATGGTTATTTTACAAATTTATGACTATGTTCATAATTCTTTCCAATTACACTTTTATTTATATTTTCAAATACATGAAATTTTATAACTATCCAACCAATTGTTAATACCCATCGATGAGAATATTGATGATGAATTATTATTACAAGCACATCACTTATTAACTTTAGAGTTAAGTATTCTTGACTCAGAGTAATTATAAATGACCCAATTTTTTTATTCTCAATTTTATATTTAGATATCAATATTATTAATTATAATATCAAAATAATTTTATATAAAAACATATATTAGATTAATACTAGAAATACGGATAAGTATATAGTTGTCCAAATTACAAATAATTATAAAGATCATATTCTAAAACATTTCCCAAAATCCTAATACTTTGGTTGCATCAAGTATCTCTATTAAGTTCTTTCATCATTTTCTAGGATAATCAAACCCCTAAGATTCAGGAGAAATATGGATCAAACATACCATCTAAGTATGAGTTAAATATTTAATTTCACTACGAAAAATTAAATATACAATCAAGTTTACAACATTAGTCAAATAACATATAGTATAAAGATCAATACAAAATAATCTATAAGAGATGCAAATGCTTATGAAATACAATTTTTTACTACAAAACATTTTAAAAATTATTTTGACTTAGTACTCTATAGAGATTTTCTCTTTTGGGTGTCTAGTGAAGTCAAAACTTATCATCATCTAGTCCAATGATTCAGCAATGCCCTACTAAACCAAATCGATATACAAAAGTGAGAACTAATCATATGAGGAATCATCAATACCCCAACACTCCCTAGACCATAAGGTCTCGTATACCAACTCATCCCAAACCTCGTTCACTGTCAAGAACAACAAGATATTAAGATATATGGGCTTACTTATCATCAAGATTCATTCTCATCCTCTTCCTCAATTTCAAATGTTGTTCTTTCTTGATAGTGAACATAAACCTTTGCAAATATCTTTTCAAAATAATTTTCATTCATTTTTTTTATCAAATGTCCTTGACAGTAATTCATAGAAAATCAATTTCACAAATAAAATATTTTCATTATTTTCCCACAAAATCTTTTGACTTAAAATCATATATGCACTATGTACTATGATGTAAATTGTTTTATGCATAATTCATATTACGATAGAAGCACATATTTAACAATTTCAAAATAAAATAAACAATTATAATATTCATATCGTCCATCTCCAACAACTCTTTAGATATTATAAATTACATTATTTCTAATTTCTACTCAATTCTATAATAATATTAATTACTTAAACCTAATTATATATAGACTTTGTGACTCAAAATAAAGGTTTTTAATGTAAACAACGCATATGTGACATAAGACACAATTTTGCGGAAAGCACAGTTTATGGTAACACAATCAAAGAAAAAAAATCACACCATTTGTCTAAAGCCACACCTTTGTGGGCAACACAATTAAAGGTGAAATGCTCTACGGATAGAGTCACACCTCTTTGTCTGAATTCACATATCTATGGACATTGCAGTTCCAATTATTTCATTATATAATTCTTTCTATCTTTGAAATTTTTAGGCTTGAAGTTTCTTTTTTTAAATTTGTACCCTCATATTCTTCTTTTGGCCAAATAATTTTTACTTATAATTAACATCCAAATCAACACCATCATCACAACACCTATATTAGTATCTATACAAAAAACATCTAAATCCATTGAAGATTTAAAATTCATAAATTATAATCCATCACAGCAATCTACTCTATACGAAAATCTAATTTAAGTTTCATGAATAAAATTAAATATAAGATCCATACCTATTTCTTAAAACTTGTTAAATTTTTCCTTTATTTTTTTCTTTTCTACTCTTTCTTCTTCTTTGTTTCCTTCTTTCCTCTTGAGTTTAAAGCGCTTTCTCTCCTAATTCTTCTCTTGACTTTTAGTCGTAGAAAAGCTCTTGTTATCTTTCGGTGATAACTTTTAGGAGAGAAAAATGTAGAATATTGGAAGTTGTTTTGCTGTTATTTTTAAGGTATTCCACAGCATTTCTGCTTTGTAATATTTTAATGAATTTTCTTTTGGTTTCCTGCGGCTCCCACGTCAGTTTTTGTTGAATAAAAATAAAGATTTTGCTTATTAAGAGTATAGAATTTTGTAAAGACTTATAGATTTTTTATCTAACAAGATTTCAGCCAATTTTTGTTATGAAGTTACTGTCTCTGTTTGTAGTTCAATTCCAACCAATTATGCTTTGTACAATTCTTGATCTCTCATGGTCTAGTTCTATTAAATTATTAGAGTTTCTAATTTATATAGCTTTTGCATCACTTATTATGTGACACAATCTCATCCATTTTTTGTTTATGCATTGATATACAACCAGTTTTTTTTTTTTTTTTTTTTTTTTTTTTGAGGTTCTCTTTCTAGAAATTTTCTCACTTGGTCTCACTAATTGGCTTAAATTTTGGTTAAATCATGTATACTCTTGGTACATCATTTCACATCCATGTGTCCCTTGAATTTTTTATTATTGTTTTTATAAAACTTCCATACTTTTATTATTATCTTCTTGTTTTCTTAGATGTAGTAAAATTTTAATTATGTCACTCTTATGGTTTAATCATTTTTATCAATTTTGTTTATCTACATGTTAGGTTCACGTACCAAAATAAAACTAACATAAAAGTTTTCTACAAATCATAGAATTAAGTCTATTGATAATCTCTTAATTATACTTAATTAATAGAGTAAATTTCAGTCATTGAAATAAAAATTAATGGTTGAGATCATTCACTCATTTAACATTTATTATTTATTATTTTTTTTTCTTTTTCAATTAATAGCTAAGATTTTCTAGATATTCTTCTATCTTATGTGTCATTGAATGAGATTTTCTCGATTAATTGAGTATAATACTTTCAAAGTTAAATTGATGTTATATATATATATATATATATATATATATATATATATATATATATTATTTATCTCAATTTTAGTTGGTTAATACTTTCTATTTCAATTTTATGCATCTACAAAATTTTACTAATTATAATCTTACAAAATCTTAAATTTACAGAAATTTACACTAAAAAAAGAGTATTACAAGAAGCACGCTAAAAAGTTTTGTGTCGGTTTATAGGTTAGTTTTGATCTCAAAATAAATTGGACACCTCAAAAAGGTTATCCAGAGAAAATTGTGAAATCGTGATCAATGGAAGATTCTGCCTAATGAAAAGTTGAGTAAAGTCCTACTCTGTCAAGTACCATGGAGTCGAACTATTGAGATACTAAATTTGAGGATTCTTATAACTATAATGGGAAAGGCATGATGTCCTCCTTCCAAAACCTACCAATCTTGATGATTAAGCTAGAAATATATAATCTGACTTATTTAATTGAAAGTTATTAGTAAATTAGATTATTAGTTAGTAGATAAATGTAAAATGACGTAAAAAATATAATTTGCTATTTGATTAAAAAAATAAAATATCTTAAGTAATTTAATAGGATAAAAATGAAAAAGAAAAATGTTAATAGTTTATAAGATACTATATTTTGTAAGCTATTTAAGATAAGCTTTAATGACAACCAAACTTATTTTTCTCAAACAAACTTACAAGTTCTACCGGATCTTACTAAATAAACTCATACTAAATTTATAAAGTCTTTTTGCTAACTTAATAGTTTGTTTAAGTCTTTGGTAAACAAGCTAGTAGTTTCTAACTTTTTTTAAAACGCTATTTCAAAATAATATTTTTGAAAGGACTAACTTTTAGCTTCTAGTTTTTTATATTCATTTTTTGTGTCCTTCTTTATTTATTAGATTTTAATTTTAATTTTTTATAATATAAGAATTTATTATTACTTTTTTTATATGTTGTTTTACATTTTTGGCTACATCAAAAAGATAATTTTATCAAATACTTATACCTTAATAAACTAGTTTAACAACTTTCAGTTATTATTTAGTTTTTCATTTTTCAACTAATTTTTTTTTCAAACATATTCAATAGTTTCCTTATATATATCAATTTGATCAGAACACCTTACAACACATGTAAGAAAAATTGAATGGAAAGACACTTGATAAATGAACTTAGAGGATTAAGGATGTAGGCATAAAATAAATAGAGTCTTGGGAACACAGATAACAAAAATACCTAGATCTATTGGTACCCACTCGAACTTATCTCGATTTTAATAAGTATTATTTGTTTTGATCAGGTATAAGAACGGGTATTACCCGATGTGTTAACCGTGTACGAGTACACGTATGGGTATGTGACTATCCGTCTCGTACCCGCCCCGTTATAATTTTAATAATTATATAATAAGTTTAAATTTATATATTTAATTAAAAATTTTAATTCTTAAACTTTAATTTATAATTTCTTGTTATTAATTATTCTTTATATATTTTTAAATTAAAATATAATCAATAACTTAATATATATAATTTATTTAATAATAAATAGGTAAATTTAAATTATAAAAAATAATATAATGAATTCCCGCAAGTATACCTAAACTCAAAAAATACCCAACGAGAACGAGAATAAGGATTAAATTTTCATACCCTTTTTTTATATTCAAACTCAAACCTGACTCGTACTTTGTGGGAACGGGAATGGGGAGGGTCAAACCTGCACCCGCTCCGCCTCATTGTCATCTCTAATTGGGAATCAAGGATTTAGTTTTGCTTAATAAAGCATTTTTTTTTCAAAGTGGAGATGGAAGATCTTGGCATAAAAAACGGGGTCTTCTAAGATAAGGTCGTAATAGAGAAATATAGACAAATGTCACATGGAAGATCTTGACATAAAGAACGGGGAGTCCACAATCACAATGTATGCAAGCTTTCGCATGGTGGAAGGGTGTGATGTAATTTAAGTGAAGGCAAAGGGGAGACAAGTTGGTTTAATCAAATGTTGTATAGAAAACTTGGTGTTGGTTTAATCAAATGTTGTATAGAAAACTTGGTGTTGGTTTAATCAAATGTTGTATAGAAAACTTGGTGTAGGGAGGATATTTTGTTTTGGGATGATGTATGGTTGGGAAATGAATGTTTAAAACAAAAGTTCTCTAATCTATATATGATATGAATGAGTTATAAAATTGGTCTAGAAACAATGTTTACATGTGAGAAAAAGGTAGGAGGGAGAGATTTGTAAGTTTGAATCTCTCGATTAACAAAACTAATATATTAAAAAATAACAATTAAAATTTGTCTATAAAAAAAACTTATATATCATCGCATAAGGGTTTTAAAGTGAAGCAAATGGGAACATGGCACGATCATAATTAGTAGTGGAACATAATGTGGACAAGGAACTTAAGAAATTGGGAGGTTGACAAGCAACACTAATTGCAATAAGATATAAGGGGTGAATTTGAAGACAAATAGAGATGGGGTGAACAAAAGGATGGTGTGTATGTTGTGAGAGAGGTGTATTTATCATTAAAGTTAGCACATGTGGACTTGAAAACCTCCTTTATGAATGTTTTTTCGAAATGCATTGCACCTTCTAAAATAAAAGCTTTTTGCTTGGTAGTTTTTGCTTGGAAGAATACTATTTACACCTTGGTTTCAGTGGGATGACAAAAAATTATTTAAAAATAAAGAAATTGTCACTAATATTTATTTTGAAAAAAAAATATTTGAAAAACCTTTAGGAAAAGAATTGTCAGCGAAATCAAATTTTGAGTTCCAAAGTCAATTATGCATAAGGAAAATATTAACATCTTATGGTATTTGTTATAAAGATAGTTACCTCTAATTAATTAAGCAAATTATTTATTTATTTTTAAATTTTTATCTCACCCTAAAATAACTTAAAGTGAATAAAAACATTAAAAAAAATTATTATTACTATTATAATTATTATTTTTGTTATTATTATTGTTATTATTATTATTATTATTATTATTATTATACACAACCATATTTTAATATTAATATTTTTTTTTAAAAAAAGTGGGTTATATTATTTTTTTTTATTTTAGCTCAACAGGAGTGGTCTTTACTCCTGCATATCTTTAGGTGTATCAGAGAATTAGAATTTACGTAATTATTTTTTAAATATGTACGTGTTGATATTTTTTAATTTCTAATTTTACTTTACTAAGCTTAAGGTGTCTGAACTATCACAATTCATACGTCCTAAAATTTAAAATTGACAAGGGTTTACAACCAAGTCAACCCATTAGAACATTTTTATATTGCATGTCCTTTTTATTTTTTAGAAATATAATTTTGACTAACAATTTTATTTTTAGAGATGAAATTTAAGACAAAAATGTTGTTACAACTTATGTATCAAAATTTCGGAATTAAAAAGATTTCACATCTAATTAATCATTTTATCTCTATTAAAAATTATAAGTGAAATGAGAGATACATTTAATAGTTATAATAGATATCTAAAATTTAATATTTTATTTTTATTATAAACTATTGTTAGCAAAAAATTTTATTATAATTATCCTTAAGCAACAAATTTAAGAATACCAAACCATAACAATTTATATCTTCAAATTTTCGTAAAGCAAAGAATGATACATTTAGTTAACCTCCTTTTCCCTTTAATAATATTATTTATCTAAATTAGCTATTTTTTTCAAACTAAATGTATAATAAGATAGAAATTTTTTAATAGTTATTTTACGTATACGAAAAGGAGATAAAAAAAAGAGTTTAACACCTATATACTGTTAGTATAAAAGAGTTTTATACTAATAGATAATCACAACTCTTGGTTTATGTGACTTTTAAAATATCAATTGGTAAAATCAACAAACTTATGATGTATAAAAGGTTGTGATTAACTTACACTGACAGTTTATAAGTGTTCTTCTCTAAAAAAAAATATATCCTGCACTAGTATCCAATTCTGTTTGTGGTTAAAGTCAAAAAGAAGAAAAAATAACTTAGACATTGGTATGAATTTGAATGGAATATTGTTAAATTTAAGTTACTAGGCTATGGAAAACAATGCTATCATACTCGGCTCGATCATCGACTCAGCCGAGTTAGAGATCATGGAGTTAGGGATCAACTAGGAGGTCAAAAATTGGCCCACATAACTCGGCTCACATTAAAAAACATAAAATAATTTATATAATTTTATACTTAAAAATCATAACAAATACTCATGATTGTTAAAATTAAAATTTGTTGTTTCATACTTTTGTTTTATATACAGAGTTCTTATACACTATCAGTATAAAAGAGTTTTATACTAATGGTTAATCACAACCTTTTGTTTACATGACTTTTAAAGAGTTAACAAACTTACCACATATAAAATGTTGTGATTTAACTATCAGTGTAAAATTTTTTACACTGATAGTGCACAAGTGTTCTTATCTTATATATATATTTAGTGGTAAAACATCTGAACTTTAAACTTAGAGATACAGGTTTGAATCTCATCTATGTCATATTGCCTTGATTTTTAAACACCACTAACTTTGAAAAGATGTATAAGTTAGTCCAACTTTGAAAAAGAACATCATGTTTCACTTACACTTGAGAAAAAGTAGGAGTGTGAACTTGGAAAGTGTGTGTGTGTTGAGCTTGTTTATGGAAGCGTGCAATAGTTTGGATAACGTGTGCATGCAGAAACCCGACCCAACTGAGATACCAAGTTACTAAAAAGTTGCCTGAGTCAGCCAACGTGTGTGCCAATACCCAAGGCAAAGTCCAACTTTGTATATTCCTCTTATAAGATTCAGGACAACAATTTCAGATTCGGTGACACACCATGGTGACTATCTTTTTATTTTTCCTTCTTCTTTTGTTTCATTTGTTTATGGATTCCAAATTATAAAGAGTAAATAAGAGATGAGTACCTATTGTATGCAAACCTTTAAATTCGAGACCAAGTAAACTTCTCTTTGTTTTGGCTTTGAACTTTTTTTTGTAGTTCCTTCCTTTTCCTCCATAAAACAAAAAGCTAACCCCCTCCCTCTTGATTCGATACATGTCTTTTATAAACTTAGTTTTTGAATTTTTAATCATGATAATTTTAAGCTTCTTGGTAGCTAGCTGTTGGAAAGACTATTTGGAGGTAACTAAAGTTGAACAATCATTGTTGAATGTATATGACACATGAATAACATTGACAGAGTTAAAGAGGAGCAACTGAAAATTCTTTTCCACTTTTTTTCTTTGCTTGGTTGTTTTTGTTTTTTTATTCTGTTATTGGATTTTATTTTATTATTTTGTATATATGATTTTTATTTGTAAGCTGGTCTGAGAAGGGCTGGAGTTTTTTTGTTTTGTTTTAAAACATTCCCATTTGCACTAAGTACATCTCCATAACTTAATAGGGTATGCTTACAATAAATGGGTGTCAAAATCTTTTTTTTTTTAATTGGGCTCTCCTAGAATTGACCTAAATAAAAGAATAAATAGTTAAAAGAATAATCATATTGAAAAAGAAAATGATTATTAAAGGTAGGACAGAACTAGGTACTAACAAATACTTAGTTTTCAGTATTTTATAAAATTAGTTAGGTACTAACAAATACTTAATACTTTTTTTACAACAATTTTATAAAATTATTTTCAGTATTTTAGTATTTAAAACTAAAAAACTCGTTTGTATAGTGTTTTCATAAATTAGTTTTTGAAAATCGTTCTAGGTTTTTAGTTTTTAAAAACTAAAAAACATGAACAACTGAAAGTAATTTTATTTTTCAGTTTTCTATTTTTGTTTTGAAAATTCAAAATACAATCAGAATATGTTATTTTTTACTTTTCATTAATGAAATTTTAGTAAATATGAAAAAAAGTTCATTTTTATATTTTTTAAAAAAATTTCAAATAACATTTACCAAACAAGTTTTTTTTTTCTTCTAAATTTTTTTTTAAAACTATTCATAAAAATTCTTTTTAAAAACCTTAAATTAAATTTGCAGCATCGTCATATACTAATTGGTCATCAAGTAGAGCAGTATCCTATGTGTGGTTGCTTTGTTCCTTTGCTTACAATGTTTAGCAAGCATTCCATAGATGAATGGGGTATTCTTTGGTAGGTTCAGATACAGCTACAAAGCATATGATAATTTTTTATAGGTATTTTATAGGAGAAAATTAAGGTCACGTTTGGTTTGAAAAATATTTTTTATTTTTATTTTTTAAAAGCTGTTTTTATTTTTAAGTTTTTAATATTAAAAAAATATATTTGTTTTTGTTTGATATTTTCTATTTTTTAAAAAATAATATTATTAAATTTAATTAATTTTAAAAAAAAATATTATACATTATTTATATATAGTTTAATATACATTTTTATATTAGTTATTAAGTTTTTACATAGTATTAACTTTTGAAAACACTGAAAATATTTTTTTTTATTTTTTGTTTTCAGTTGTTTTTTAAAAATATTTTCAATAAAAATATTTTTTAAATTATAATCAAACATATTTTTACTATTATTTTTTTTCTCTAAAAATAAAAACAAAAAATTCGCAAAACAAACATCATTGTTATATGGATTGCTAGTGTTTAGTTGGTGTGGCTTCGTAAAAATGATATGGTATTTAGAAATATTAAATTATCTGCACAATATGTCTTTGATTACATTGGTATTAGATCCTGGAATTGGTTAGTTAACAACAATAACGTTGTCACTATTGTATCTTAGGAATATTAAGTAGTAATTATTTTTTGAATTACGTACGGTGTTAGTACTTCAGAAATTTTTTGGGAAGGTTATTCTATCTTTTGCTTTGTTTATGCATTTGTTTCATGTCTCATTTATTACTCTTGTTTTGAGGAGTTTTTTATTATTTTAGGACTTGTTCCGGTACACCTACAATCTAATATTGCTTAAGAGTTGAGAGCAAGATCATTTATAAATATAATCTTTCCTTAATCTACTGAGATGTTTTTTCAAGATAAAACCATGACAAAATTATAACCACAAAAGCAGACAATATCTTGAGTTCAGTGACTTTAACCATGTTCCGAGACAGACTGTAGGAACAATTAATAGCTTTTTTTATTTAACTATTAAAAAATTAATTGTAAGTAAGACTTGTGTATTGTAACATATTTTACATTATGTTTGTTACTTTCACACTGAAAATAATTCTTCTTTCTCTTAGTGTGTATTTGGATAATACTTGAACTTAATTAGAGTTAATAAAAAACCAATCATTTATAGCTTTTAATTTCAACTGAGATTCAATTGCATTTTGCTTTCAACTAAATGTAAATAAAAAGTGTCAAACATATTAACAGAATGTTAAAAAGACATAGATACAAAAATTTAGCACAAGAGAATTTCTATTTTAAATTATACAAATTTATATAGTACATAGAGTATCTATTATTTTAAAAAATTATGAAAATGTAATAATTATTTTCTTTAAAATGTTTGTTGACTAATGAAATAATTAACCAATATATAGATGTGCACTAAATTATCAAAAAGTAATAATCGCTTTCATTATTTTTTAATTCATTGAAATAATATACAAAAAATAAATGAAGTGCACACAATAATTCTAAATTTCATAAAACACAGTTGCACTAGGTATTCCTATCTATAAACTACAACATATCATTTTATCTCCTTTTGTCACCATGAAAAAAGAATTTGCCTCTAAAACATGTAGAATAATTACTCGTCAAATAATATAGGCTCGAACACATAATCAACACTATTAGATTATTAGGGAATTTACTATTAGATTATTAGGGAATTTAGTTTTTTTGCCTGTATTCTCCATTGTACTCTCGTCCACCTTTGTTCATTTTCACAAATTTTTTAGCGAGTCCGGATTGGCCAATCTCGACTTGTAAAAGAAATTTGCTTTTGCAAGTCCGAATTATTCAAGTTGTACTTGTAAAAATTAAAGTCCAGATTTGGTAATCCAAACTTGTAAAAACAATTTTATTTGCAAGTCTAATTGACCTATCTGGACTCGCTAAAAATTAGCGAGAACGAATGGATAAGAGTGTAATGAAAGGTGTGTGAACAGAAATGTTCGTCACGAGCAGAGTTGCGTTGACAATGGAGGTGTGTTGTGAATGGAGTATAAGCAGAAAACATGGAGGTGCAACAATTAAGGAGGCAATGTGGAGGTACAACAACGATTAAGGAGTACGAGACGAAGAAGCGAGAAGCGCAAGAGAGAAAACAAAATTTTATTTTTTTTTACCTAAGGCTATTTTTGTGATTTTTAAAAATTATGGAGGTGCAGAGAGAAAATATGAAGGTGCTGGGAGAAAAACTATAAGCAATATTGTGATTTGTTAGTAAAGGTCATATAGAATTTCTACTACTTAATTCTAAACTAGACAAATTCATTTGGCACTCTTCAAATTGCTATGGCACTTTCCAAAATCTTTAAAACAACCAAAATGTCCTTGTTTTTTTAAACTCTTAAATTTACTTCTCTATAACTGTGTCTTTAACACTCTATGCTTCTTCTTCATGTTATGCCTCCTCGTCAACATTATGGGTTTCACAAAGCAACCTATTGTTGTTCATAAATATAATTGGATTATTCATATAATAATATGTTGGGGTGAAGAAGATAAATCCGGATAAATATGGGGTTTTTATATCCATATTTATTGGGCCTCAAGGTTTCATGTCTTTTTCTATCTTTTGCTTTGTTTATGTTCGAGAGGGAGCAATAACGAAGAAAGTCTCAACACCAAAGGAGGAGGATCCATCTGGCTTCTAGAGTTGAGATCGAGAAGATATATGAAGAAGTTGTGTACAAGACAGAGAGCAAGGGTACTTCTTTCAAGTCAACACGTTATTCAACTCAAATAGGGGAGGTATCAAATCGAGACTTAAAACTTGAGGACATATTTTAAAGAGGGCAAAGGATGTGAAGGTTAAGAATAATAAAGGGAGATCAAGATTGATACAAATCAACAAACAAGAATAAAAAAGTCAAATATGTAATATCCATGAAGGGTAGTTATTGAAAGTCTTGAGAAGTTATGGATAGTTTATATATGTTAGGAATAAAATAATGTTTTTAGGGACAAATATTTATTGTAAAATAAAGCGAGATCGAGATTGTTACAAGTCAACAAAACAAGAATCAAAAAGTCATATATGGAAGTTATTATCCACTAAGGGTAGTTATTGAAAGTCTTGAGGAGTTATGGGTAATTTATGTCCGTTAGGAATAAAATAATGTTTCTAGGGATAATTGTTCGTTATAGAATTTTCAATAAATACTCTTCACCCATGCCAGAATGAAGGGTCAAAACATTTCATAGCATCTTCCTAACCTTAATACGCCTAGGACACAAGAAGTAAAGATATAAACATGTATGTTCTTACCACTTTTGAGGGTACTTCATTATGCAAAATTATCTTATTGTCTTTGTTACATTTCATGCATTTCATTGCTTTCCTAGAGTAGAAAATGAGGTTTTTTCTTTGAGATTTACATTGCTTTTCTTTAAATTCATGTATTTATCGCTTTCATTGGTGTTAGACCTTTGAAGTTTTCTTTTTGAGGTGTATAACGTATTTCATTTACTTTATTAGACAACTTAACTGCTTTAAAATCAAATCCTTTAGTGAACAATTTCTAGAACATCCATTCTGGGATTACTTTTCTTAAATCTGGACTTATTTGAACAAAATCATGTTTTCATCAATTTTCATATCTCCTAAATCAACATTTCATGATTTGGAGCTTCGTTAAATACAAACCAATTCTATGAAAAAAATCCACACACATACACCTTGATATTTTAAAAGTTTCTCAAATAAATATAAATTTATTTACCTTTTGGAGTAGAAGTGATAATTAATTATTTTTAAACTTATTTATCTTTGACATAAAACAAATTTCACAAGAAACCTAATCATATAGTTATCAATTTTTAATTGCGTATATAATATATATTCATGAAGATTGGAGGAAGGGTCTCAATGTCCACCCTTGACCCCTGCATCTATCCATTTAAGATACGATCAATGGGAGAATAATACAACTAAAGCAAAAATTTTAAGTCGATTAACAAAATTATTTTTTAAGTAAAAAGATTCCACATGTTAGACAAAAACGTTACTTACATCGATAAAACATACATATATATATATATATATATATATATATATATATATATATATATATATATATAATTACCAAGAGGAAACATCACCTAAAAGATCATCAAGGGACTTCAGATTTCAGTATAGTAAAAACTCGAAGTATATAAATCATCACATTACCATAACCTTAAAAACCATCCTAAGAGACTTCGGACTTCGGCATGGCCAAAAACCGAAAATATAAACAAAAAGAACAGAAGAATTTTATATGAGAATAAAGGCGTCTAATAAGGAGACTTCGGATTTCGGCATAGCTGAATTCCGAAATATAACATAATCCTAAAAGAGAGGAAATAAAACCCCAAAGGATTTCGGCCTAGCCGAAATTCGAGGTCCTGCAAACAACCAATCAATTAGCTAAGGTAACCCAGAAGATTAATCAACATAATCACTGATTAACATCATTCCCAATAAACAAAACAAGATCTACAAAGTACTAGCTGGATAAAGCCAAACACGCTGGGTAAAAGGAATGCATCAAGAGAGATAGGTATTGACCGTCAAGTAATAGCCACATTTCTTACTATAAATACAAGGTAGGAGGTACATGTCATTTACTCAGTTCAGGAAAATTTATTACACTTCAACATCTTTCACCTTCTCTCTCTTATCTACTGACTTGAGCGTCAAAGTCCTCTCTTGCAGGTTCTCCCCCTTTGTCCACTCCAAAAGGTGCTAGGATACTCTACCGAGCTCATCACATACATTTCAGAAGGTTCATAGCCATTTGTACTCAAGTACTTTTCAGTAAGAACAATATTTAAAATTTTTTTAAAACTATTTTAAACCTCACCTGTTATTGTGCTATCCTTAATCATGGAAAGAATATAGAAAAAATTGAAACATCGGAGAAGAAAAAAGCTGTGTGGAAAAACAAGCAGGGATGCTTTAAAAGAATCAATTGATAAAGCAATTCCATCTTATATCCTAACTAACACAATTTTGATGCATCAGTAGAAGTGTCAAAATGGGTTTAGCCTAGTGCACCAGCTCGACCCACCATGGGTTCAGGCTAGAAAAATTTATATTTCATGAAACGGCCTCACTTATGTAACCCAATCTACCCAACTTGCAAGTTTGGTGGGTTGAGACCAGGTCGGGTCGGGTTGGTCCACCAGCCACAAAAAAAAAATTTTGACTTTTTTTGTTTCCCTTGTATCATTGTTAGCATGTATACGTTTTTTCTAATTTTGTTTTTCCTTTTTGGCTTTCCTCCCAAACGTGAAACCCCTAATACTAGCAAAGTCAAAATTTTCCTGAAATCTGAAAGTAAAGCCCCTAATTTGCATATATGTTTGTTTTAATATTATTTATAATTTGTACGTTGCTAACATAAATCCATTATGTATGTAGTTTTAATATTATTTATAATTTAAATTTTTTTATAACTTAAAAAAAAGAAATTAAATTTAATAATTAATTTTTTTGCAAGTCTGGTGGGGTAACCTACCTAACCCACCAGCTGGTGGGCCAAACTGGGTTAAAAATTCAGATTCTTTATTTTGATCGATCATGCTAACCCGACTCACTTATTTTATAACCTGTAGTAAGTCATCCGTGTGGATCAGACTTACCAGTTTTGACATCTCTACGGATGAATAACTATACAAGTTCATTGTCAACAAGAATGATAAAAGTATTTTCACGAAAATTTTAAGCAAATTGACCCCAAGCTATAACCTATTACGTTGTGCACGAGTATGATAATACATAATTGAGTTCAAATAAAAATTAGTCAGCAATAAATTGAAACTCAATTCCTATGTAAATAAGGTTTTATAATGTTAAAATTTTATTAGTTTAATTAAAAAAACTCATGACCTTAATTTGTCTCTTATCTTTCTTTTTATTTCTTTATATCGTCAATTTAATGAATCAATGAACTTGTAATGATATGGTGTGTAAAGTTTATAAGTGTATGAAAATAATTAAAAAAAAATTAAATTTCATTTAAGTGCAATTAATTAATTAAACATGGGGCGTTAGGTTATGATGTTTACATTTATGTTTTTATTTTGTTTAACAGGTGATTATTTAATTATAGACGTGTTTGGGTTTGAGTTTAAAATTATGAAAAATAGGTAGGTGAGTTTAGTAAGGTAATGAGGTATGTAATATAGATAATTTTTCAGCCTGAGGTTATTGGGCTGATTTTAAAGAAAACTTGTTAAAAAGGAGGAGTGTACTTAGTAGAAACCAAAAATTACCAATAACACCTTGTGATCTTTTTTGTACAATAGAGACATCATTCTCTGCATGTCCAAGAGCTTCCAAGGAAACCTAGGGGTGCTTTCTTCCATTTCTCCTCACCTTGACCTTGGATTCCAATGAGTTTTAATATATTTCAACAACTGAAAAATTGGATTTTCCAAAAAGTGTAATCTCTAGGTTATTCTTTTCTCCACAACCTAGCTTGAAGGAGAAATATGTTAGGAAAACTAAACTTTTGTTTTACTTTGGGAAATTTTTATTTAATAATGTGATTATACAACGGGGTGTGGATTATTGACGCATGTTTTTGGACTTGTATTGAAGTTTGAATTAGTTTTTAGTCTCATGTGAGTGATTGGAGATTTTCTACATGTGGGTTCCTATGGCTTTTGTGTATATATGTATATATAGTAAGGACCACTATAGGAATTATTGTTTAAGTATGTAAATGTATGATTCATGTTAGCAACTTATAGTTTATCCTTGAAATTTGTATAGACTCAAGAGATGAAAGTTTGGCTTTTGGATATATATATATATATATATATATATATATATATATATATATAATATTTGTTGTATAGATTATAGGTAGTATAATGTATTGAGAAGTCAATAGGTTCTGGTTGAACGAACGTTCTTACTCAGTGCAAATTCTTCTATGTTAGGTTTTTTTGGTTTTTTTTTTTTTTTTTTTTTTGCGTTCAGTGAGAGGATCTCACCAATTAACATTTCTTCACAAAAATTTATTTTTTTAGGCTCCTCGTTAGGTGAGATTGTAACAACCCAATTCTTTATCCACTCATTTATGAAAAATTGTCAAAGGTATTTACTCAATTATGGAAAATTTTCAAAACTTGATATTACATAAAGAATCATAATATTCTTAAAACAAATATAGAATAACAATATTCATTACAAAAACCTTTATTTTGCAAAATGTTTCTCAATACGTCATATATTAATTATCACCACTACCCCAATTAACCCTAAATTAGAGCAATGGACCTTTGACAAGATGAGTTAGTCAGACATCATAAGTAATCTAATACAAAACATCATTCATCACTAAACATCATGCATAAAGGAAATCTTCAAAGTTTTCTGTCACAACTGTTTGATCTGGCTCCTCTTGTATTCATATCCCAAACACATATGAAAATAAACACATAGAGAAAACGCACAGATGAGTGAGATAATTATAAATCATAATTATTAATCTTAATAAACTAACAAAAAATAGGGCCTAAGCTTTATCCTAGGACTCAGTTCCATATAACCCATCATATTGGCTCAATCTCACTCATTTCAACATCTAGTCTCAATCCCACTAGACTCTATGTATGGATCAATAACCAATCCAAAATGATTCACCCTAATCATCAAGGACTTTGTTTTGGGAAGTGATTGGTAGTTGTATATCTTACCCTAGTTGGTACGATAATTTCTTGAGAAATTGAGCTACTTGCCCATGGCTACCTGCCCTTTATAATTATTTGGCTGACTACCAATTGACTACTTGTCCATCATTGTAAATGGCTCCCCATAAGGTCTAGAGCAAAATATACCCTACCAATCATGAGATATTGAGCATTGTCGAGGGTTTTAAATAAATGAATATTCTATCCAAGTACCAACATGGACTATCCTAAATGTTCACCTACCTGATGAAACATCCTAAGCCCAAGTATCAACATCCTAAATATTCATTTACTTATAAAAATCCAAGGATATACAATCCAATGATCTATAATATTACATTTTATCTCGCAATGTACCAAACTGTGACTTCCCAAAACACTAGGGAACCTAGGACTTCTTGCTAAGCTCACTTTACAAGTTACAACCTCTTAGAACACTCCCAAAGATCATCAACTCATCAATCACACAATAGTTATTCATCAATCATCATTTCAAACAAAAGATTATAGTGGATATATATATATATATATATATATATATATATATATATAAACTAAGTTTAAGGTTGATAATTTCAGCGCATGATTTTATTCAAACACATCAAATCATTGGACAATCTTTCAATATGAAATTATCAAACTATTCACAGTCAATCTTTCAACTCAAATGTCACATTCACGGGCAATTCTTTGACCCAAATATCTCACTCCACAATTTACCAATTCATCAATCACTTAACCATACAAAATTTACATTTCAATCATCATGTGTAGCACCATTGTTAATAGCAATTCTCATTAGGTAAATTATCAAAAGTCCATGATAACAATAATGATTGAAATATTAGCATATTCTTATTACTAAAAGACATATTTTCTTATGTGGAAGATAAGACTAAAACTACAATAACAAAGCATACTCAGATTACCTTCCTAACACTTTTTCAAGAAACGTTGTATTTACCAAGTTTCATAAAACTCCTTTTTAGTATTTTATAAAACATTCTTCACCATGGATACCAATCTTTTGAAAACATAGATGAAATTTTGAGATAATAAATTCAAGAGAAATGATTAATTTATGAAGGTCAAAGTTCAACATATCTTTCTTAATAACAATAGTGATAAAAATGTGATTTAAGTCAAAACTTGAATAGATAATATCAATGAACTTCAAATGTATCATGTAGAAAATAGTGAAGAGTAGTTTTGGAAAAAGGTTCACAATTTCACAAGTTATAACTTCTTGAAAACTAAGAAATATTTATAATAGAAAATCAATAAGATAGTACCAAGAATCCTTTTACCATAAACAAAGTCTCACTAGTTAAGAATAATCAACAAAGGGATCAAAGTAACATTAATGAATCAATAAATTAGAGGACCTAGAATAGCAATATAAGACCAGAAAGAACATCTAAAGTAAATAAACAACAGACTAGAAAGTTACATGGAATGGATGAATATGAGATTATCTGGAAAGAATAGTTAATGGACTAGAGTAAGTTCTGGAAGGAATAATCAAAGTACTAGAAGAAATTTGGAGAAAACAATAACCACTACCAAAAGGTTATCTGGAACGAATGACCAAAAAGTTATTTGAAGGGTAATACAGAAATGACCAGAAAATTATCTGGAACGAATAATTAGAAAGTTATTTGCAAGATAAATAAGAGATTACTAGAAGATTATTTGGAGCGATTGACCAAAAAGTTATCTAGAGAGAATAATCAAATTAAGAAAGCAATAACAAATAAGAGTAATAAACATCATAGATCCAGAAAGCAATAATTGAATGAAAGCAAATAAACACACATAGTTTATTAAGACTAACACCTTTCGCGGTTTATAAATCCCACTTCCTTCTTACCTTGATAAGTACTTGATCAAAGAGTGACGCAGAACCTTCGTAGCTTTAATCTTCCTTGGAAGATCTTCCTCCTAACTCACTCTAGAATTCCTCCCTGCTTCTAAGCTTTTTCTCTCACTCCCCTTATTGATTTGTTCCTTTCCAACATGCACCAAAGGGTCTTTATTTATAGGAAACTATGGGCCAAATTCGCTCTGTGAAATTATTTTCGCTTAGCAGATTTTCCTGCACTACCATTCCACACTTTTCTTCCACCGCCATTGCACTGTCAAACCATCTTACCAAATCGCCATAAATTTTGCTGAGCGAAATATATTTTCATTAAGCGGATTCCACTGATAAAAAGAAACTTAAAATCTTTGCTAAAAATGCTTTACAAGTAATCATTAACCCACCTCAACCATTGATTACGTGCAAAACCATTTTTAACTATCTTGACTGTAAATTTAAAGGTGTTACAGAGATTGCCATAATTTTCCTTCCCCTTGAATTATTGTAATTTCAATATTAAGTATATTTTTTAAACAAAAGGAATTATTAGTATAATAATTTGTAGGTGTTATATAGAAATTTTTGGTTCGTTACATGCTACTTAAATAATTGCTTGTTAGTTATTTGTTTGCACACTAATGAATTGACAATTACATGTTCTTTATGATGTTTTAGAACTAGGTTATTTCATTTCACATTAGATATAAGATTTTCTTCAAATAATTTGCTTGCATCGACGTATTGTTATAGCATGAAATTATAGTAATACATACATAACTAGAGGTTTAGGTGCATAATGTAAATTTTTTATTTAAAAAATCAATTGTAACATGAAAATTTATTAGTGTAGGTGAATAAACATAGTATCACAATCCATCATATCAAAACAAGAAGTTACAAATAACAACTTAAATTATTTAAGACTAGATGATAGATTAAGGTTTCCTTATTCAAGGTCTACCATTTACAAACTTGTTGAAGGGGTTTTATTGGAATTGTATCCAACAAATTGAAATTGATCCAACAAACCAAGATGAGCGTGAAAGAGCCAGACATGAGAGAGAAATTCAGGCCCTCTCCTAAGTTGTTGAGCATGCATGTCTACTCTACATTGAGAACTAGCATAACTTATAATCTCAACCCATAATTCTTCAAGAAATTTCCATGTTTGATGTCTATTTTCTGCTACAATGAGTTGTTTTACAATTGCACAAGCATGGAATAGAATAGATGTACTTTTCATCTTTAAGGATTCATCTTCTGTTATTGTAGTTGTGTCATGTAGTATTAATATCCTACAAATTTCAACTAGATTATCTTGTTGTGGAGTAACTTGAACTCGTTCAAAAAAATTGATGATTTCAATTACTGTGTCACGGAGAGTTATCATCCCTGCTCCAACTGGTAACATGTGACGTTGCTTGACCAACAGATAAAACATATAATCAGACATTGCTTTGCAATTCTCCTTTCTGTCTAATTTATGATTTGACTCATCATTAGAGTAAAAAAGCAAATTTGTAGCAATATGCCAAGTAATAATGGTTCTATGAAATTCGAGTTCAGTTGTGAAAATTGAAACATTTTTCCCAAATAAAAGATTCCTATATCCAGGGGAACCTAAAGGATTTGATTGTAAGACATTTTTGGATTTATCTTGCAAACGTTTCATGACAAATGTTTGTAAACATTCAGAGGTTAAGCAATGGGTAACACCTTCAGAGGTTAAGCAATACATGACAGTTTGAAGTTGTTTGAACTTGTTCACTGAGAAGAAAGAACCCTTTGTGATCAAATTCTTATTGCAAATCAAATTGAAGAAGTTGCATTGTCCCATTAACAAAGAGAGCTGATCTTCTTTGGTCATCAAAAGAAGTTTCACATTTTGTACAAACATTGGGATGCAACAAAATGCTCCTAGACCCTTGATTAGAAAGTAGTGAATGGTCCATCTTGAGAAGGTAACCAATATAAAGGCATATATTCCTTCTAGCAATGCTCCAACCAACAACAAGTATGTGATGATGATATCCACAACTGAGTGCTTATTCTTTTCACTTGAATTAACATATTTCACAAGAACAATAATAGTGGTGATTAAAGTGCCCAAGCGTGACATAAAACCAAAGATGCCATAGTTTGCAAAGGCCTTGGTGTAGAAGACATCATACATTAATTTAAGTTCGTAATTCACCAAGTCATATGCATAGCTTTTTTTACTCATAAAATTTTCTCTATCTTTAGTAATCTCCTGTGGATTCAAGATCAAATCAACAAAGAGACTTACAAATATATGAATCGCTCGAAGATAAGTCCTTTGGTCTCCTAAATTGAAACATACACAAGATAATGAAGTTTTCATCATAAAATTGAGAAGTTGACAACGTGCAATGATATAATTAAGAAGTCCACAAAATCGAGAGTTGGTCCTTGACTCTTGTTGTTGTACACTCTTCCTAGAAGTATCAATTGAGTGAAGGAAAGAATCCCTAAGATTTTTCATACTTGCACAATACAAAGACCATGTTTTTTCTCCATATTTAATAATCCCAATTATTAGTATAGGAATGGTATGATGTGAAAGCCAGTTATCTTTCCAAGACAAATTAATTACATAGATAGTTAGGGCTGTTTGGGACAATAGACCAACAAAGTGCCTTAGCCATAACTCATTATCTTCTAATGCATAAGCTGTGATTGTGTCAGGACCACCAAGATGCATTAGGAAAAAAGGAGTCCAAAATGCAAGAAGTTGAGGATTAACATTCTTTGTATGTTTATCTTTGTTGTAATAATCTCCAATATTACTAGAGATGACACCTATTGCTATTATTGCTATCCAATCTGCTAGCAAGTAGGAAAACCACAAAAGTAATCGTGTCAAAATATTGGGTTTATATTTTGTACGATTTCCCAATACTATCAATATGGTTTGTGATACAAGACTAAGCAAAATCAATCCTCTTAGCTCCCATTCGTGCCACCATTCTTGCACTGGATTTGGGATAACTTGAACTAACCTCCTATGCCCTTCTATAGACATCCAAGTCACCATGACTGAAAAGGGAAAATGTTGATGACATCCATCGGCAATATAGATAAAATAATAATTTTAGATTATAAAGTATTAGGAACATTTGTGCCTCATTGTTAACAGAACAATTAAATTTTTCTGAGATTGTGGCACAATTATGTATGTTGACTATATATATTTTGAGAGTAATTTATTTTGTTTTTGTTTATTAATTTATAAATAGGTAATTATTCAAAAAATAAATAAGGGTAAAATTAGAAATCAAATGATATAAAAAAAGTGAATTCCCTTTGTATATGTTAAAGAATACTAAGATATAGTTATGTATGTTGGTTATATATGTTTTGAGAGTAATTTTTTGTTTTTTTTAATTTTTAAATAGGTAGTTATTGTAAAAACAAATAAATATAACATTGAAAATTAAATGTGGACACCAAAAGGATGAATTCTCTTTATATATGTTATAGATGATATATTATAGATGTTTATATATATATATATATATATATATTATATATAATATGGGGGCATATCACATGAGAATGGTGTTCTTATGTGAGAATGATAAAAATATTTTGTAGTCATCCATATTTAAATAAAAGATTTAGATTAACACAATTCACTTAAAGATATCATGTGTATCATCCACCGTATCATTCCACCAATAAGGAATATTCTTCTCCTACCACCACGGTCACCACCACCACCATTATAGTTGTCCCCGCCACCACCACCCACCACCTTCGCTGCCACTTCCACCACCACCATCGTTATTGCTACCACCACCGACCACTGATGGTGGCGACGATAGTGGTGGTGGTGACAGTAGTATTTTAAGAAAAATATTACTTATTGGTGGAGTGATATAGTTGGGATGCACATAATATTTTTAAATGAGTTGTTTAATCTGAACTATTTATTTAAATCTGAATAATTACAAAATATTTTTATCATTCTCACATAAGAACATTATTCTATGTGATATACCCACATATATATATATATATATATATATATATATATATATATATATATATATATATATATTTTGACTGATTAGGTGGTTTGCATGATAGTAACAAACTATTGTCTGTGGTCATTATATAAAAAAGTTACTACATGCATCCTTTAAAAAAATGTTCAATTTTAAAGAAACCATTAAAAAAGTTATGATATAAAGATGAATTTGAAAATAAATAATGGGTTATATATATGTGTAGTCTTGGAAAAATGTTCAATTTTAGTTTGATCTTTAACAAATGGATTCTTTTATTTCCTTGTCTTTAAAAAGGTTAAAATTATTTTTTTCTTTAAATATATTTTAGTCCCCATTAAGTTAGAAAATTTTATATTTGGTCTTTATTAACTTTTACTGTGTCTGATCCTAATAATGTTTTTATTTTATTTTATTTTTTGTCTCTCAAAAACTTTAGCTAGAATTTTAAAGTATTTTAAAAAGTTGTTCAGATAATACTTTATAAACAAAAAAAAAATTATTTGTACTAAACATATAAAAAACTTAACAAGGACCGAATACAAAAGTTGTTAATTTATTGGAAATCAAAAACATATAAGCATGAAACTTTTGTCCTATAATTTAATTTTTGTTCCTTTAAGTAAAAAAGTTTTATTTTGTTTTCTTCAAGTATACATGTTAAATCAAATTGGCCATTGCATAATTTTTTTTTTTTACATCAATAGTATCTCTCACAGTTTCTTTCTTCTCATCAAGTTGATTAAATTAGTGTAATAAATTAATGAAAGGATCAATTGGTTTATTTGAGTTATTGTTAGGAACCCTTGAATATACATTTAAGAAGAAGCATCTTATATGTATCTTTGGCTTAAAAAAAATACATTTAAGAGTTCTTAAACAATGATGCAAATATATATTTAATCTAACAAGACACATTAGGAGATCAAAGTGAAATTTTAGAGATAAAAGGATTATACTTAAAAAGGTTATATAATAAGGGACAATTTATTAATCTTTCAAAAATGTATTGTAGATGACATATTTTAAAAAATGTTAGACTAAAATAAGAATAATAAAGGCAACACTTTCCTATTTAGAAAACTAGTGGTGGATCTAAAACTTAAGGTAAGTGGGGATAAATTATTTTCTACATAAATTAATATATATATATATATATATATATATATATATATAAATTATTTTTCATTCACTAACTTGTTGGTGGGAGTATTACTTGACTTGAGATTCCTTAAAAAAGGTATTAGTTTGAATCTTGTGTATAAAGAAAACATAATTTAAACGATCAAAAGTGACTAACAAAGTTTCTTCAAGTTTCCATCAGTCATCGATTTTTAGGATGATTCTTAATCATAAGAATAGTTTTTCATAAGAACCACTTTTATTATATGAGAATACAGATGGAGAAGTGGTTATTCCTAATAATGAATTCTTTATCTAAAATATGAGTTTATCATGAGATCATTAAACATAAACTAAGAAGTTAAATAAGTTTTATCATTAAAATAAAAATTTATAAAAACTCTTCAATCATACCTGACACGGATAAAAAAAATCCTCTAGATGCTGTTAATGTAATCTTTTCCATTTGTTTTTTAAACTAAATGTGACTAATTTGAGATTATAAACAATTGAGAGTTATTGTTAAAGAGCATAAGGAAAAATTATAGAGTAAGGATATGCAATGAGACAATTTTTTTTTTCTTGCTTTGAAACAATAAAAAAATATTCATTGGATACTCAAAAAACTTACTTGGATGCAACATGATGCAGTTTCCCACTTCAAGATAGTGCTTTAGTGCTATATATTAATTGAACTTTATGATCTGCAGAGAGCAAGAAGGAATAAATTGCTGCGAAAAATAATTGAAGAAATAACCATAGCCAGCAATGTAATATTTATAATGATTGCATTGTAGTTTCTATTATTTTCTTGTGAAGTAATTAAGGTATCTATGCTAATAGTGATTCTGTTATATATCATTTACTTTATTCTTTTCCTTTCTGGAAGTAAGGTACTATTCTTATTCCCTATATCAACTACCTTGAAAGCAAGGTATCTTATAGTTATGTTTTCAAGATAATTTTTTAATAGAATATATATATATATATATATATATATATATATATTGTAAAATTAATTATAATTTAAATTGATTTTGAGGTAATATGATCTATATATTTTAATGTTTATATTAATTCAGAATCAATTCTGAAATATTCTTAAAGTGAAACTAATATGAATGGTTAATGTGAAATTAAAGGAAACAAAATTTTTCTAGAATAAATTATAAGATCATAATGAATTCTAAGATGTGTAAGCAAACATATATTTTAACTACTCAATAAATATGAAATGAATTCAGGTTTAAATTTTTTTTTTTCATGAAAGGATTTAACGGAAATAATCCCGTGTAATTTTTTAAGTTAAATGTGTTTTTAATGTGTTTGTTCAAAATAGTTTATGAGAGCAATCAAGTTTATAAATGTTACAAAATATAATTTATTTAAAAAAATTATACATTGTGTAACGTTGGTGTTTTTTTTTTTTAAATAGAGATTTAAAATAAAAAAGATGTTTTTTTCAAAGAAAAAATGTTTAATCCATAAACTTATCATAATGATTATGTGACACAAATGATTTTTACTAAGTGTGACACTTCCGTAAATAATTTTTACTTAGTGTGACACAAATGATTATGTGACTTTGCTCATGATAAATTTGGTTTTTGAACATTAAAAATAAAGGTAAATTGCACTCTTTTTTCTCTTATATTAAAAATTACACTTTCCTTTTCTGAATGATGTGAGTGTATTACGTTTTATTTCTTTTTAAAATTTTGGTTACGAATAAATTATTATTACTTAAATAAGCAAACATTAATTACACCTAGTTAAGATAGTATTTAAAACATCAATATAGCATTTATATTAATATATAAATAAATTCATGTCTTTTTAATTAACAATGTTTTTAATTTGGAGTTACAAGATTGATTTGGTGTTATGTGAATATTATGTGAATAGATCATAAGAGAGAGGTCATGAATTGAAATTCCTCTCGTAATAAAACTAACACATTAAACACTAACATTCAATTTACTGAAAAAATGTTTTCAATTTGATAAATGGAAGAGAAAAAAATTATGGCATATAATTGATATAAAATTAATATTGGGATTCCATTAAAGTTATTGAAAGAATTGCAAAATCAAATTGAATCTTAAATAATAACACTGCAAAATATATCATTTTAAAAAATATTGAAACAAAAATATAATTAAGTCTATTAATACTTATATTTATTAAATATAATACTGCTTTTTTTCTTTAATTGTATAACTTTAAGTATTAGCATTAGTTTTTTTTATAAATGTAATATATATGTTTTTAAAATTTTACCCTCAACATTATTGGAGAGAGTGTTATTTCTTATTACTATGAGAAAAAAGAGAAAACATAACCATGTCAACTAATCTAAAAAATACAATGAAATCAAATCAGACAAATCTAAAAACATTGTTTTAAAATTAGGGATGAAGGTAGAATATAATTAATTTTAATAATACTAGTAAATATTATATTTAGTAAATTTAATAAATCCAATGCATATGGAAGATGTTAAACATATAATATTTTAATAACTATTATGGTATAAATAAATTATTAAATAAAATTCAATTATTAAAAAATTCTTAAAAATTTATTATTAGAACTTTTTTAAAACTTATATATATAAATTTACTCATAGTATACTGTTAAATTTAAAATAATTAAAAATGAGTAAAAATGAATTAAGAATAAATGTTATCAGATAAATTATATATTACATCAATAAAATTTATGAGATAAATAATTTTTAATCAAAATTAACAAAAAATTAAAAAGGAATAAAGTGTAATACAGTCACATATGTGAGGATAGAAGAGGGAAGGGTTGCTTCCTAGCTTAATTTATGTAAAAAAACAATTTATAGTTTTTTAATTTTTCCTCCTTCACTATATACCAAGATTTATTTCTTAAACTTTTCTCGTCTTTCTTTTCTTCTTCTAATTTTTATTTTTTTAATTACATTTTATAGTTTATCTATATTATTTTCGTATATCTATCTTATCTATCAAGATAGCTGCACGTCTAAAAAAATTCTAAAATCATCTACATTTTTTCTACATTTTAATTATTGTAATTTGGTTTAGCAAATTTTGAGGGACAATATTGATGTTCTTAGGACTTCTAGCGTGATCTAAATATAAAGATTTTTTTATCATTAAAATTGCTACAATAAAATTTAAAAACTATTTTTTTATATAATTTTACTTTTATATAATTTTTTATATATATGATCAATTTTTTTATCAGCCAAGAAAATTTTATTAATTAGCCAGATAAAAATTATAATATATGTCTCCTATAAAATTAAAAAAAGCATAAATACAAATAATAAATATTCGAAACCTTCACTTGATCAATTATTATGATTTTTTAGTTGTTAGTTAAATATAATATATTAATTAAAAAAATTAATTTAATTTTTATATTTTAACACCTTAAAAATAATATTATTTCATAATTTAATCATTATCCTCTATCATCAATCAAATATAATTTTTTATTAAAGTTTTCATTCCTCTTAGTGTTTTTATTAATATACTAATTTTTAATTTTAGTTGTAATTCCTTCTGAGTTTTGGATTATATATCATTTGTCCCGATAAACAAAAACACCTAACAAAACTATTCAACGTAGATTGTTAACTGTAATACATCACACAAAAGAATGTAACAAAAATAAAGTTATATTTTTAGTCACATGTTATATTTTGATTTAAATTAAAAAGAAAACTTAAAATGTGATAATAATTTCAATTTATATAAAAATAATAAAATTAATACACAGACCATATGGCCAGTTTTTCTTTTTTTTGGATTAGCTCTACTCTTTCGCCATGTATTTATTCCTATGCCATACAATTTTTTTAGGTACCTCGTTACTTTTCGAAAATGATTATTTTTTTAAAATATAAAATTTAGAACTATCAAAATTCAAAATGAGTTGGCTCATGGAATGATAAAATGAGTGTTTTAAAATTTTAGATTCATTGGTAACGGTAACTGGGCATGATAACGATACAAGTATGATATTCTCATCCTATTTATACTTTTGAAACTCATTCATTTTTATAAAGTATGAGATTTATGTCTGTATCCTAATATCACTCGTTTTATATCTGCAAAAAAAAAATTATAGTAATATTTTGATAAAAAATAATTTGGTTGAATATAATAATATTAATTCAAAAATTATGTAATGAATACAAAGTTTGCAATTTGTTAATTAAATGTCAAACATTCTTTTTTTTTTTTTTTAAAAAAAAAGACAAATGAATATTATAGTCATTGCAATAAGAGTGGGTTGAGGCGGGTACAAGGATGAAGTGAGTATGTATATCCTTATCTCCGATTTAACAAATCAAGTATTCTCCGTACCTGTAAGGGTCAAATAAGAGATTTTTCATCAACTTTAAGGCGAATTTCAATATTAATCACATGTGCAAGTTTACTTGTCATCCCTATTGATGACTAACTTAAAATAACCAGTCCAATAACTCATAAAGTGAGTTGAATTAAAAAACTTAATCTATACAATACTAGATTTATTTGAACTTGATATTATTTAAATTTTTATATATATATATATATATATATGAATTTATGCAAGAAAATGGGCTTATTTGGGTCCGCTTGACTGACCACCAAGCCTAATTGGACAAGAAAAAAATAAATTCATATTGAATATATTTTGACATAATTTATGCATTGCACTTTAAAAAGTTTTACAAAGTCATTTATATTCCATATTTCGTACATCTTAAATTTGTTAATTTTATTAAATAATAAAAAATCATATAAATAAAGATTTATGATCAAACACATTCGATAAGTATTAAACTCTTTTGACATAATTATAAAATAATATCTATTTGTTATAATTATTACTATAAGAAAATAACACCACTTTGGCCAAAGTGTCAACATTTTTTTTCTTCATTTTCTTATTTTTATAAATATTTTTTTTTTCACTTTTCCAAATCGAATTTCTTAATATTATATGGAAAATTAAAGAAAAATAAATATATTTAAAACTTAAAAATTAAAATAAAACATTACTACTATAATAAATAAGGCCAATTTGATCCACGTGTTAAATACTATATTTCTTTTTTGTTTTTACCTTTTTTTTTTACTTTTAAAAATTTACGGTTTCACACCTTTCTTTTTTTTATTTTTCTCTCCTCTTTCCCATGCTTTTACTTTTTCATTATTTTATTTCCCTTTTGCAGTAATCCTCTCTTGTTATTTTCTTATTTATCTTTTTCATTTCATTTTAATTTTTTTTTCTCTTTCCCTAAATTGCGTATTCCAAAATGCAGTCATATAATATACAGGACAAAAATCAAAATAAAAAATGTTAAAGGAATGAAAATCTATTTGTTGTACACAATAATTATAAATTCGATAATAAATTTTTTATTTATCATCATTAACATATAAAAATAATTTTAAAAACTATACATAAATAAATAAAAAAATGAGCTTCAACAAATTCTTAGTCCAAGAAAGTCAGCCCGCCGGCCCATATGGCCCACCAAAATTATGGGCATCTAATACCATTTCATAGTATTTTATTGGCATTTTTATATCACTCCACAATTGACATTTTTTTAACATCTAGAAAGTAATTTTTAGTTGTAAAAAACATTGAAATTAATTTTAAATACCTCAACATGAAAAAGAATATATGAAATATAATATTAAGAATATACTACGAAAAACATTTTCCATGGAAAAAAACACACAACATCACATATAAATTCAATGAAAAACCCAATATATAAAGAATATAGAGAAGATTGAATTCAAAACTTCAGGTTAAAGAATAATAAAGATAACATGGATTGAAAAATAAAATTTAAAAATTAATATTCACAAGGGTGTAAACATAGGATTTAAAAAATATTTTAATATATAAACCTATTTTTAAAGTGTTTTAAAATATTGTCTAAAATGTTGTAGGAACTAACTTATACAATGAAAAAATATTAAAAACAAAATTCATGATTTTTAATTTAATTCATCTGGAATTTATAAATTTTTGGAACCAAAATGGAAATTTACTTTAATCGATATATATAAAAGTTAAGTAGTACATAGTGAATCGGGAGTGTAAATAACAAATGTCATATCAAACCTTTAGCCAATGATATTTTGTTGGGCCCAAATGCTACAAAATCTTATTTTCGCAATTGTTTTCTGCACTCTAAACGTTACTTACTGAACCCATTTTGAATATTTTTTAATTTTTGAATTTGCAACTCCAAATTTAAAAAGTATAACAAATCCAAAATATAATTTTATATCCAGTATTAGAAAATCCAAAATAAAAAATATAATTTTTTAATTTTCAATAAATTATAGCCAATAAAAAAAAGGAGTTTCAGAAAGAAAATATCACAGAAAGTTTCCTTAGTATTTCCTTGTATTTTGCGGAGATTGAAATACTTTATCTCTTTAAGAAAATTAAAATTTAATAAATTTAAAATATCTTATCCAAACAAAATATTTAAAAAATGAAGTTATTTTAATTTGAAAGTAGTTTAAAATTAATGTATTTCAATTTTCTTATTAAAATTCAATTACGCCATTTTCTTAATTTTTTTAAAAAAATATTATCAAATTTAATGTATTTACATTTTTAAAAAAAAATCCTATTCCAAGTATTTTTCTCCTATGTTTAATTTTATATAATATGAAATGTTAGTCGAGCACGAGTTTCAAAAATCCAATTTACAATTACTTGGGTCTCTTTAAAATATTTGTAACTAAATTAGTTCTTAAAATGTTTAATTTGTCACCAAAAGTATCTTAAATATTTTTTTAGGATTAAATGTGATTCTAGTATTTGCAAATATGTTAATGGTTATTTTTAGTTTTGAAAAAATAAGAGAAAAATGATTGTGTATGATCAGTGTAAAAACACTACATTCAATGACAACCTCACTTTACCTATTAATACTCTAAAAGTCATGTAAATCAAGAATTGTGATTAAATCTAAGTGTAAAACTCTTTTACACTTAGGGGTGATAAAGGTTGGGTTGGATCAAGTTTAGACAAACTGAAGATTCAATCCAATCATAAAACATTGGGTTGAGCTGGGTTAAGTTTTCGTTTTTCTTTCATTAAACCCAACACAACCTACTATTGAACTGGATTGAGTTAATCGGCTCACAGTTTTAAAAAATATTTTTTAAAAATTTCTTTTTTTTAAAAAAAAAAATTAGGATATTATTTTGTTAGTTTTTTAGGATTTTTTTTTAAAAAAAAGACTATATCATTATTATAATGTAAAAATAAATAAATTATAGTTACAAATTATATATCGTAACTAAAACAAATTAAAATTAACATATAACTAAAATTTCAAGTAATAGTAACTAAAGAAATATTTGTCTAAAATAAAAGTAAACATAATTTTATCCAAACTAGTGAAGTCATACAAATAAGCACATAATTTCAAATAATAATAATTTAATATTATGGTTGGGTTAGGTTGAGTTGAGTTTCGGGTTCAAGTTACTAAACCTGTCACCCAACTCACAGTGGATTGAGTTTAATTGGATTGAGTCAGGTTTCATGTAATTACAAGAAAAACCCAACTCAATATGTTTTTTGTTGAATTGAGTCGGATTGGATTTTTGAGTCACCCGATCCAATGAACACCCTTATTTACGTTTCCTACATATGCTAATTAAATCCAAATAGTCATCATGTTAAATACTATTGTTGTCATTTACAAAAAATATCTTATTTTAATCCTCTTCAATCTTTTTAAAATAAGATATTTTTACAAAACAATATCTTACACAAATTATCATTGTAATTTGTAAAATAATATTTTTTTAAAATAATATATATAAAGAGGGGAAGAAGATCCACTTAATCTAAGGATAATTTCAAAAAAATAATTTATTTTCATAATTCATTTTATTAAAATTTAATAATGATACACACATAATTTTTAAGCCACAACCCTGTTGAAAAAATTATATTTTTACAGATTTAATTTAATAACGATTTAAATAATTCAAAAATTATTAATGTTATGACTCCAATTTTCAAAAAGTGTTAGCAAAAGAAAAATTATAGAATAAAATGAGGCATAAATGAAATACTGACAATTATTGACATAAAGTGCAAAAACAAGTCGGAGAAAGACGTCTTTTACACCAAACTGGTATTTAAAATCAACAGACTCTAAATCAGTTTTTTAAAAGAAAAAATAGGTAATATATTGAAAGTATGAAATATTTTACCCTGTCTTTTAACACCAACTTGTATGTTTGTTCATTTTCATAATGAATATTTTAAAATTATACAAACAATAAAAATTGTGATTAAATAATGATTTAAAATTATTTTACAAATATATCTCGATTAAATATTTCTTAAAATATACATACATATTATAAACTTCACAATATCTATTTTCAATTCTTATAGATAAAAATAATAATATTTATGTATAGAAAGTATAAAAGAGTTTTATAATAACATTCAATCTATTTTATAAAAATCAGACCAAATCGGCTAATTTAACTGGAAAAATCGGTGAACCGATTTGGTAATTGGTTCAGTTAACTTTGAAAACTAGTGGAACAAAAAATGGGTATTAAAATCAGTAAAATTGGTGGTTCAACTGGTTTGTATTATTTTTTTTTGAAATTTTTTTATTTTGCTAAATACACCCTTCATTTTCCTAAATCAATCAATTTTTAATTAAAAAATTAATAAAAATAGGGTTTAACTTAGTAATATGAAGGTGTATTTAATAAAGTTATTTTTATCCTTTTATAATTACAACCTTAATACATTAATAATAAAAAATATTCTTTTATTAAAACCGGTTCAACCGCTGGTTCAATAACGGTTGAACCAATGAACCATGAATCAACACTTTCATCAGTCTGATCACTTGTCTGGTTTTAAAAATATAGCACTCAATCAGAATAATTCATATATATTAAGTTTGTTAACTTTATTAATCAATATTTTAAAAATCATATAAATAATTATTTATAATTAAACATCAATATACCTGTGAGTCTCCTAAAAAAATACAAACAATTTGATACTCTTCTTGCTGCTTAACATTATTATTAAAGGATATTATCGTCCTGGGAACCACTTCAATTGCATTTTTATTTGTAATGTGATTTCAAATAATCATATTTTTACTTGATTCTCTTCTCTTACATTGGCAACAGTTATAACACATTAACACTATCATTATCCTGTTACAACTACAATTTAAAACGTTACTTCTAACTGTTACAAACAGATTCTAAATCCTCCTCTTCTTTTTTCCCTTCATAGCTCAAATATCAAATCCAAATTCTTTCATAAAACAATTGTAAGAGGTTGTTTTCAAAATCTATTCCACAAAGATTTTGCAGATAGCACTGTTAGCCAATATGCACCTACAAACAGTAGGGAATGTTTCATTTTCTTGCAATTGCCGTGTTTCTTTAGAAATTGGTCACTTATTATAGAGTGGGCCAATTTCTCTAAATTATTCATCAGTCTTAATCAGACTAAGATAGGTGTTCTTTTCATTATAAATGTTTTTAATCTATTTCATATGCCATATATTTTCATGTTTTAGATTTTCTTTTTTCCTGGATCAGATACAACAGTTGTCTAGGAGAGTTGTAAGGTGATCCGTTTGTAAAAATTAAGAGTTGGTAAACATATGAGTCTGACCCGTTTAAGTTTGGTATCCAAAGCATGGATTTTTAATATATTAAAAAAGTTTGATATGTCAAAATAAATGATTTTTTAAAAAGTTTGTATCAGCTCACAAAGTCTGCAAATTTAATTGATAGGTCTGCAAGCCTCTATATATATATAATTTTTTAAAAATAATTAATTTTTTTTAATATTTTTAAACTAAATAAACTATAATATATTACATCATCATTTATAATAATCTAAAATACTAAATATTTTCATTACCATAAGTGTAACATATAATAATTTACAACAAAATAGTCACAACATTAATACAGCCTAATAGTCTAAATGATAAATTTGTCTCTTTAAACAAGTTAAAAGTCATGTCTCTGAGCCTGTGGAGTTAACCCATAAAGTTAATAGGTTTCTTACAATTATGATTCTTTAAAATAAAAATTCAAAATTTGCATGACTTGGCAGGTTCGTGAATACAGGTCCATACACCTACCCCTAAAAAAAACAAGGTGAAAGGTAGAGCTGGTATAATGTGTAGATCTGATGAACCAATCCATGCTTCGATAAAATAGGCTTTGTTGGACTTAAGTAACTTAGATCCATATAGAATCGAACCTAAATAGCCTGTTCCATTTGGTTGAAGTAGAAACTTAGGTTTATGTAGACCTAAACCTATTTGGTTTTGACATTATTTAACATTTTAATCTTTTTCTTTGAAATTTATAAGAATTGATGTCAATGTTATCAGAGACTTGGTCCAAACTCTGACTTGCCTAGGATAAAAAGTCATGTGGTTAGTGGTAATCGGGGGTCGATAAGTGATCTACATGACTCAGATTACATTAAAATATAAATATTTTATAACCTATATTTATACTATAAAAACTCATAAAAAAATTAAATTATATAAAAACTCAATGACACAGATTAAATAAGATAGTATCAACACCAGATTTGTGATTTATTTGATGTTAATTTTTGTGCAAGTCACAATCGCAGAAGGGCAAAACCGCATAGATTAGAGCAAAATGCAAACACATTGAGTCACAAAGAGTGAAGACTAAATGTAAAGAAGACTATGAAGAGTTTTTCCCATTTAAAACGACTTGTTTCACCCATTAAGAGATAAAAAACCATGACTCTCTGAGTTGACGGGATGCCGAGTTACCAGTTCTCAGAGTCTGACCGACTTTGATTCCTGGAAGTCCACAAAAAAATTATTGCTAATTGTCCGAAATGAGAAGCAAAAATATTCTGATAAAGACATTCCTCAGTAATATCATCATGACTTTCAAAGTCATGTGCGGTAGCAATACTAAACCAAATATGACAAGTAGTGGGGTCTTGAGCTAAGCCTTGACTAAACCTTGGAAATCTTAAATGCCATAATGATTTTCAAATCCTCCTAGCTATTATCCTTCTGCAATAATTCTTCCTAAGAAAAATGCCCATGTTGTGGCAATTTAGTCCAGTTCTTATGCATTTCCAATCTGAAAGGCAGCTCGAACTGATTATATGTCTGGTTCCCGATCAAATTGGTTGAAATGACCTGTCCAAGCTGAGTTTTAAAACATTGATTGAGGCAAAAAAAGAAAAAACGAGTCAATTTGGGCCCGATAGAAAATGTCAGAAAAAAGACGACTCATATTAAATATAGATTAAGTTGGTTTGACCCATTTTTTCAAGTTTGGATTCACGACCAATTTTGACAACTTTAGTTAAAAAGGGAAAGAAAGATTACAAGTTTCAGTTATTCTTATTTACTAATGACAAACATTTACTTAAAAAAAAAAAAAAAGACACATGTATTATCTAACCCAATAAATCATCTACTAATCTCCCTTGGAGTGCGTGATTTCTCTGCTCTAAAAAAAAATTGCACAAAAATGAATCAAACACGAAACCTCCACTAAATAGATTGTTACCTCACATAAAAACAAAATAGAGTTCACTCTACTACACTATCCATAAGAGCTATCATAATATTAGGTTGATTCTCTACCCTTGATCTCAAAATAATTGATAAGTCCTAGCTACCTAAACAAATTAATAATCCATCGCTCGTTGATGAATGGTCAAATAATTTGAAGCTATATAAAATTATTATAGATACATTCAAGCAAGAAAGAACGAAAATAATAGTTTGAAAAAATATATAAAAAAATTCAAGCAAGATACATCGGAATTAGTGGATGATATATAATAATAATAATAGTATAATACACAATGTCTTGTTCGTTGATAACTACTACTGGCGCGTAGTGCTTAACCCAAGCTTCTTTTCAGAAATTCTTTTCTGGATTTAATAGTTTATAATTTATACATCTCACTCATTTTTATTATTAAAAAAAAATCATCTTTAAAAAATAAAATTGAAGACTACCAAGGTAAACTCATTTTTATTATTAGTAATATAACTTAGTTAGTTTTTTTAAATTAAAAAAAAAAAATTGTCTGAATTTTTTTATAACCTTTCTTGTGTAAATAGTTATAAAAAATTGTTTTTTATTTTGATAGGAATTGTCACGTCTGTGTTTAATTCCTGTCAAAATAATAAAAAATTATAATTGAATTTTAGTGTAAAATCTTGATAAAAGCATTAAAGTAATATACCGATTAAAATTATATTATTTTAAAATTATGTTATTTTAAACCTTGTGACATCTTTTACATTGACAATATATATTAATTAAACTCTAAAAATTAAATTAAAATCTTAAAATAATATTATTAAAAATATTAGTAAAAATAATTAATGTTACATTAAAAAGTTAAATATCACACTTATTTTAGAATATTTTTTTCAAATAGGACATTTGTTTGAGAAGGAGAGAATAATTATTTTGAGACATATTTTTTCTTCTTTTACATAATAATAAGGAGGAGAGTCTCATTTTATCTTAAATTTGAGGTTAATTGAATCATGCATCAACACTATATTTTGAGACATGATTGATTGGGTACATAGGTTCAAAAAGTTATGCTTTTTGTTTAAAGTTGATTTTGAAAAGACCTATGATTCAGTCAACTGAAACTTTTTGGACTATATGATGGGCAGGTTGGGCTTTGGAGACAGATAGAGGATGTGGATCTCTAATATTATCAAAACTAGTCATGTATCTATTTTGGAAAATGGCAGCCCAACATCGAAATTCCAACCAGGTAAGGATATTAGGCAAGGAGACCCGTTATCTCCTTTCTTGTTTTTGGTGGTTGCAGAAGCTCTTTCGGGGTTGTACAGATAAGCTATTCAATTAGGAGGTTATCAAGAGATCAAGGTAGGAGAAGAAGCAAAATTCTCTTTGCTTTAATATGCTGATGATGCCATTATGATGGGGGAAATAGATTTTCAAACTATGTGGCACTTAAAAGTAATCCTTAGAAGCTTTGAGATGACAATATGCTTGAAGGTCAATTTCTATAAAAGTCATTTTTATGGATTAAATGTAGATCCGTTATTTGCTCATGCAGTAGGGTGCCTACTGAATTGTTCCATTAGTTCAGTGCCTTTCAAATTTTTGGGTGTTCTGGTGGGTGTTAATCCTAGGGTTGAAGAAGTATGGAGACCAGTGGTTGAGCAATTTCAAAGAAGACTAGTTGGGTGGAAAGTGAAGAACATGTCCTTTGTTGGGAGATTGGTAATGTTAAACTTAGTATTATCAAGTCTCCTAGTGTATTTTTTCTCCTTCTATAAAGCTCCAAAGAAGGTTTTGAAGATTCTACAAAGGTTGCAACGAACATTTTTGTGGGGGAGGGGAGGGAGGGATTTTCAGAATTTTAAAATTGCATGGGTGAGTTGGGACAGGGTATGCTTACCAAAGGTGGAAGGGGGTTTGGGAGTTAAGTCTTTTATGAAGTTTAATCTGAGTTTGCTAGCAAAATGGCGGTGAAGATTTTTAACAGACAAAAACATTTTTGAGGGCCATTGCTTCATATTAGATATGGAGATTTCCAACACCTGTCATACCAACCTACACCAAGGTCAAAATGTTCTATATGGTGGAAGGATATTTGGTCGATAAATTGATCATAGGTGGGTTACCCAAGCTGGTTTAATAACAATATAAAGAAGAGTTTAGGGAACGAAACTAAGGTTTTGTTCTGAAAACATAATTGGCAAAGAGGTGGCTCTTTACAGAGCCAATTTCCCAGACTGTTCGAGTTAGCTATGAACAAAGATGTAACAGTTAGACAGAAAGGGGTTATGGGGGGTGGAGGTGGTTTTGGCTAAGGGCTCTTTTCGTATGGGAGGAAGAGCCATTAAAGCTACTGGAAGGTTTGTTGCAGGGAGTAGTGCTAGATGGCCAAAATATGGATTCATTGGTATAGAAGTCTAATGCAAGTGACATTTTTAATGTTGCTGATGCATACAGAATTCTGTGCAAGGGTTCGAGCATAGAAAAGGAGGTAGGAATGAACACTCAGCTGTTTAAGTGGTTATGGAACAATAAATTGCCATCAAAAGTGGTAGCTTTTTCTTGGAAACTCCTGATAAATAGGTTGCCAACGGTTGATAATCTCTTGACAAGAGGAGTGGGTATTCATTTACAATGATTATTCTGTGTCCTATGCAAGAGGCAAGTAGAAGATTGTAAGCATTTATTCTTAAGTTACCCTTTCGCTCAGCTTTTATGGTATAAGGTTCTGAATTGGATAAGATTTGAAATGCCAATCCCTGATGATTTATCCCAAATGTTTCTTGTGGCTAGTAATTGGGTAGTGGGTAAACATAAGCGTGAGTGTAGATTTCTGTTTTCGCATGTAGTTTGTTGGACTATCTAGATATCTAGAAACTCCATTACTTTTAATGGATCATCACTGGAGGCTTTGGATATAGTGTCGTCTATCAAAGCTATGTCATGGAAATGACTTTGGTATTGTTTTAGTTTTAATAGGGGTTGTTGGTTTTCTTATTGGTGCAACAACCCATTGTTGTGTATGCAAAATATGAAGTAGGAGTGGTGACAGGTTTTATAGTGGTTACGAGTAGGTGTCATAGAAAGTAGTGTAAAATAGGATACTTCATATTTATGTACCCCTTTAGTTTTTTTTGGGATGATGTATCGCAAGCTGAAACATTCTGTTTCACTTTATTATATAATACATACTACATTTTGTCTTTTAAAAAAAAAATAGCACTATATCATTTCTCCATACATAAATTTCACAAAAAAAAAAATAAATCTCCGTACATAATAAAATTAATGGAAGTCATGTTTAAATATAGTCATTTAATATAAAAAGAGAATTTATTATTCATATATACATTACATTGTAAATTTTTTTTATACTGTTATTAAATCACAATTAACGCTTTATATAAATTTTTGTCACTTTCGGTGAATGAACATTAAATTAAAACAATGCATTTTGGTTTTTAAATAAAAATGCACGGACTAACCAAACTGTTTTAGTCAACGTCCCCCAAATCTAGGACTTAGGAACGTTTTGTTCAAATTAATAAGTTAAATTTTTAAAAATCATTTTAATTATCTTTCGAATATGGGATCGACAAATATAAAAAAAAAAATCCAACAATTTATACATGTCCAAAAATCATATAATTTATACTTGTATCACTAGTTTTTAGTGGATCTTCTTTGTACATGTCTCCACAGAAGACATTATTAATGTTAAGGACATCGTTAGTGTCATCATATGTGAAATATTGTCTGTTTTGAAAGTTGTATCTCTATGATGGTTTTGTCTTGAAAAGAAACCTTAAGCTATTAAGGGAGGAAGATGTTTATAAATAATTGTTGACCTTGACTCTTAAACGACTTGAGACTTTAGATATACTGGAAAAAACCTTTAATATAATATTTTCCCAGCTTACTTTCATGTTTCATTCTTTTTTTATCTATTGCTAAAATTATGTATATAGTATTTCTTACTCTTACTTAAAGTGAAACCTTTTCTTTTTAAATACTATCTCTAAAGTGCAATTTGTAAAGTCGAGAGTAATTAATTATTTCCCTTGATTTTTTTTAGCAAAATCTACTTCAAATACATTTTCTAGCATATGTAACTGTAGGATTTATTTAGATATATACAACAATGAAGTTTTAGAATACTTTTTGTAATAGGTTATATTTTAGAAGTGAATCTTAGTTTATATTTTGAAACATATAGGTTTGGATTTCTAAATGGTATTGTATTTGCATTTTGGTATCTAATCCTAGCTTTTCCTTATAACATATGTAAAGTTCTAAGAGAGAGCGGTTATGAATATAGGGTATATGCTTGAATATTTTTTAGAATGACGTAATTTGACTATTCAAACCATTAAACTATCAAGTTAGATGGCGTGTTTGGCCACATGTTGTGGAAAACGTCATCTAAGTTGTCGTGTTGGACCCACTCTGATAGGAGATAGAGATTCGCTCTGGTCTCAATGAGAATCCCAAACCGCTAATTAAGATAGCGGTTTGGATGTGAACATCATAAACTATTGCCTTTTTTCTTAGCTAACTTATCTATTATAAACAAAATAGATTGAATTTATAATAATTAGTTATAAATTATGTCTAAAAACTTTATTTATAAATCTACTTAAATTTATGAAAACTTTATTAGGCAAATACAGGCAAGGAATATAGATAAAAAGAAGAAAAAGTGAAAGGAGAGAATAAGAAAAAAGAAAAGGTAAGAGAAAGGAGTAGGTGCACTTTAAAAAAAAAAGAGAATAAGTGACAGATCTAGTGATTAAAAATAAAAAGAAAAAGCATATATGTATTATGTAACTCATAAATTTAGCCTCTAAAACCTATTTTATCAATATACTGTATTATAACACTATTGCAATGCTTGTTGATCCTATGAATAAAGAAGTGAGAGTGAGTGAGAGAGAAGTTGAAAAAGTAAATAAATAAGAGAGAAATTTGAAAAAGTGAATAAAGAAGAGAGAGAGAGGGAGGAAAGTTGAAAATTGAGTAAATAAGAGAGCAAAAAATTACACGAAAGTTAGAAAGGTGAGTAAGAATTTGAAAAAAGTGAATAAAGAAGAGATAAAGAGAGGAAGGAAAGTTGAAATTTTGAGTAAAGAAGAGAATATAATAGTGGGACAAATAAAATATAATAATATATATTAATAAAAAAATGGGAAATTATAATCCAAACAATTATTTTAGTTGGCAGTTTGAGATTCTCATAGGAACCAGGACGAATCTATGTCTCCTGTTAATGAATGAACCCAACACACCAACTTAGATGACGTTCACACCATCTAATTTGGCGGTTTGGTAGTTTGAATAATCAAATTACACCATTGTGAAAAATAGTTGAGCATGTATCCCATTTTTGTCATTATTTACAAACACCAGTCTTTACTGGAAAAACAACTTTTTTTTTGTTTTGTTGTAAGAAAATTCTTGTTATTTTTACATACACCTTAACATTGTTCAACATTCAACATTAACTGTTTTTTGAGTCATTTGTAAATAGTGTTCTATTTGATCATTTGTTATTGGTTGACAATCACTTTGTTATGTAATACTTTTGCACCTTAAAAAAAAAAGGATAGACTTTTGTATGTGTCTAGTAAGCATATCCACGAACGTGTAATGAGGAGTGTTTGGAAAATTTTAAAAAATTCTCATGTTAAAAATTTTTCAATGATTAATTAGAATTTATTTAAAATTATTAATTTTAGAAAAAAATAGTCCTATAATTGATGAATAATTTTTAATAAATTTTAACGAATCATCCAAATAAATCAATTTTGGGTTCAAACTATTTCGATCACTAACAAGAAATTAATAATAATAATAATTAATATATGTGGATAAAAAAGACATTGACCGCAGATGAGGTCGAAAAATATGAAATACTTTGGCTATTATAATTTTAATTCAAACAAATTCAAATTAATTAAGTTTAATTTTCTTACTTGATAAGTCAATTTAAAGAAAACTAGCATCACATCATTTGAAAACAACTAACGTGAACTCAAACAATGTTCAAAGCTAGTGATGACTCTTCAATTATACCCTCAAATCAGTGAATGGCAATGCTGTAGGGATCACGTTGAGTGAATTATTAATTATGATTAGGACATGTTAAGAAGATTAATTATATGACAAAGTTGGTCATTTTTTCGTTCTTCTTCGAATACTTGTGTTAAAAGTTGTCTTTTTGCATGGCATGCAATTAGCGAGTAACGTTTACTAAAAGTAACCCTATCAAACGCGCACGTACAGCAAAGTTGCATTATAAAAAAGCTCTAGTTGCACCTAAATTTGTCTTTGTGTTGTTTTATTAAATCAATATGATAAAGTTTATTTAATTAAGATAACGACCTACCGACATCATTTCTTCATATTACATGTTTCTAACCTTTTAAGATGGTAAGATAATATATACTTTTTTACATAATATTATTAGTTCGAATTACAACATCTTCAACAAATCTTCTATTGTAAAATGGTGTCTTATTTACTGCACTAACTAATTAATAAAAGTTTTACCGCTTAATGAACTATATAAAATATAAATAAAATATAAAAAAAATCATTAAATAATGTAACATTTATTAATTGGTTGAGATGAAAAATGAGACACTAATTTAGGACTAAGGATTTTCATCCCTTCAATGAGAGATTCTTAGATGGGGTGTTTAATGCTAAGACTATTATTTTAATATGGATATCACAAGTTGAAATACTTATATAAGTTACTCTCTCTAATTTTTAAATACCCAATTTGTGAAACCTAGATTAAAATAATAATTTTAATGATAAGTTCGTCATTTAAAAAACTCTCATTGAAGATGCTCTTAATCATCATCCGCAACCAACAATGACCAATATTATCATATTATCAATAAACCTTGAACTAATACAAAACACGAGTGTGGATCCTCTCCCGTTACGGGAAATTTTCAGTAGGAAAAAGAAAGACTCATGAGATGTGTGGAACCCACTTCATGAGTTTTTCTACTGAAAATTTCCAATAATTGAAAAGAAATTTTTTCCACAAAATAAATATTGTCATTCTCAATATAGTTTACTCAATATATTCTTAAAATTACTTGTTTAGAACTCGAATTGATCTTATCACTTTTTTAAGTGACACAAACTGATATTGCTTATGTCAGTTAATATTGGTAAGATAATAATATATAGAGACACCCATAGGGAGAGTGGTCAATATTTTAACTACCAAAATTGATAAAAGGATATTCCTGCAAGAGAACATTATATATATGTATAATCTGTCACTACAAATAATAAAAAAGATGCTTGTGTATTTTAATGTACACACAAAGAATAAGTATTGTACTCACAAAGAATTAATAAAATTAGAGGTGGGAATTAAGTGTGGGTCATTTAGTTCATGTATACGACAAAAGCCCGAATATCTCACAATTTTTAAAATTTTAGTTTACAGAATATGTTTGTCCTCTCAATTTATTTAAATTCAATTTTAGTCTTCTAAAATATTTTTATTTTTTCCCTTTAATTTATATAAAGGCTTTATTTTTATCCTCAAATAAGAAGTTAATAACTAACAGTTAATAACCGTTATATATAAATTGTGAAGACATAATAAATTTGTAGATTAAAAAATAGAGTATATATTCAAATTAGAGAGATGGGAATTAAATAAGAAAAATTTTAGAACATTAAAACTGAATTTAAAATTTTTTAGAAGGAAAAAAAGTATATTTTACTTTTCTTTTCTTGTATGGATCATCCCTTAGTGATACCTCTTAGTGATGTATCTCAAATTAATTTTTAAATCTTCAGTAGTTTGGAACTTGATTATATATAATCCCTCCCAAAATAGAAACAAGAGCCTTAGAAAACAATAAGAAAGTTTAAATTCAGCATCATCTTGATGCCAAGATAGGACAGTATTGTGGTACTATTTTATTTTAATAAAATAGAGATCAATCTTGCTACTTGATTGTGAAGGATAACTATAATGTATGAAGGAGGTACATGTGTCTTTTCTATTATGTCTGATAAAACAGAAAAAAAAAAATCAATGTATTCATTATCAATAGCAAGTAGCAAACAAATAGTACTAGTGATAATTTTAAGTAATTGAATATTGATTTAAATAATACAGACGTTCAAAGTTAAGTAATGTTTTTATAGGTTTCCATTTTATTTCTTCAGATGATTAAGTATATATTATCATCAACCTAATTATATGTAGTTTTTTATTTATATATGATAGATGTTTTGATATGAATTATTCAAAATATTTCATTTGTATTTTACTAAACATTTTATAAAAATCTAAGTCAAGGAAAATAAATATACACAGCATATATATAAAGTAAATTTTAATTTAAAAACTAGAATATTTATGGTAGACATGTCAATGAGGCAAGTAGGGAAATTATTGTAATATTATTTATTAATGATAATTTAATAATTTAACCTATTGGATAGGGTATCAAATATCAATATCCCCAACCCAACATCTTAGTTCTAACAAATGAGAAAAATCATACCTTAACCTTGAATTCAGTCAAAGAAAAATTTTCCCACTAATTAATTAAATTCAGGGCACGTCGGGAGGATTCCCACGGGTAAGGTGTCTCCATATATATGCCATTTATAATTTACCACATTGTTTCCTTTTATATGATTTAAAGAAATATTTTTTGCTTTTGTCACAGTAAGATACTTTACATATCATATCCAAGAGATGAAAATCTTTTCTTCGTGTTTGGTTTCTTGTCTTAGTTTTAATCAATAAATGTTACGTGGACTATATAAAATATAAAAAATTATAAATAAAATTTATTAAATGATATGAGATTTTTTAATTGATTAGAATAGAAAATGAAACATAAATTTAGGACAAAGAATTTTCATTTCATCTGGGATATTTTCAAGATCCAGAGCTAAAACTAAAAATGTATTCTACATAATAAATGTGTATTTATTATTTTAAATAATAAAATTATAGAAAAATTTAAAAATTATCATATCATTATTGTTATTGAATATTTGATTAATTGAATTAGAGAGATAGTAGAATGAGATGTGGGAGAGAAAAATATAACAACAGAAAAAAAAATAAAAGCTAAAAAAAGAATTAAATGAAGATAGAGAATGAGAAGCTTAATTAAACTAATGTGAGAGATAGAGGTAGATGATATGAACTTGAAAGTTTTTAAAAATAGAAAACAAAAAGAACAACTAGAAAAAAAAAGGGATAAAAACTATTTTCTTTTTCTTTTTCAATAAAAAATGAGGTCCTTCAAGATTGGGGTCCTATGTTGTTGCTCCTCTATTGAGATGATCCTGTACTTAGAAGAAATAAATGTTTATCATTAGACTAAAAACTACAATTGATAGTTAAGACGCCATTATTTTTATTTAACCATAATAGTCCAAGTGCCACCATGCAACTATGACTTGGTCCAGTGAAGTTTTAGTTATATGACAATTGATGCTATTAGCCAAACATATGCTCACAAATCAACTCAAATGTTCACACAAAAATTCCATCTGTTAGGATGACGACGAATAATCTTTAATTTCTTAGAGACTTGGATTTCAAATTTATTATTCTCGGATGGAAAGTTTATTATTACATCTCTTTTTTGTAGTTAAGAAATATTACACTTTTCAACGTTAAAACTAAGGGGTAACAAATCAATTCGACTTAATTAGGTTAGACTTATATTTTAAATAGGTCGGATATAAGTTTGATTGTCAAAATAAATAGATCTTTTGATGGTTTATATTCAACTTGCAAAACTCGCGAACTTCATAGATTAGTCTATGGACTTTCACACATATATACTTTTAAAAAATTATTAAAAATATATTTTCTAAACTAACTAACTCTACTATATAATACTAAAAATTATATAATAATTTATATTAGTCTAAAACATTAAATATTTTCAATAAATTTAAAATATCACAATTTATGATGAATAAGTCACAACATCAATGCAAATTCATAGTCAAATTAATAAATTTTTCCCTTTAAATAGATTACGGATCAAACCTACAATGTTCATGGATTTCGCAAACTAAACATATTTTTTCCTACAATTATGCTTCTTAAAAAAAAGTTGTCCAAAACTAACACTGCAAATGTAGATAGATATTTTTTTTTTGGCAAGCAAAAGTAATATTATTAATAAGATAATAAAAGCAGGTGAAACAAAATGTTTCAGCTGCTATACAATACTGACGGTATTCCCGTACTGTACTCCACTAACGTATATATCTATTTCATGTTCATCATACATAATCTAGGATGCGAGCACCAATCAGAAAACACACACCCTGCATTAAAACCAAACGAGTGCTGCAACTAGTTCCACGAGAAAACCTTTATCAACATTAATATATCGAGGGATTCCATCGCAGACCTTTGAAAGATGATAGCATTCCTGGACAACCAGAGACCCCAGCAAACAGCAATCCAAAACACATACCTGCATTTCTGTTTCCGCTTCCCCACCACCCAGTCAGAAGATAGAAGAAATAGTTGGTTCAAGTCTCCCGGGAGTGTGGTCTGCACCCCTACCCACCTGATAACTCTCTTCCACAACGTTTGTGCTTGTATGCATTGTAAGAAGAGATGGTTTTTGGACTCTTGCCCAGTATTACAAAACACACATACCGGATTAATCACAGAGGTATGGATTCCTCGCCTTAGCAGGTTATCGATAGTGGGCAATTTATCCCTTAGCAGTCTCCAAGCAAAGACCAATACTTTAGATGGTAGCTTCTCCTTCCACAAGCAACCCAAATGCTTGGGTTCTACACCATTCAGGCCTAAGTCAAGTATATCTTCATTCAACACCTTATACCCTGCCGCCACCGAGTAACTCCCCCCGCCGCTGAATTCCACCCCCATTCATCTGGAGACCGATCCACCAATTCCACCTCCCTTAGAGCCATCTGTAAAACCAGAAACAATTCTTCCTCCCACACAAACATCTCCCTCCCCCAAACCCATCTCCACGGAGACAGAGGATCTTCTGGCTGGCATTTATCCGCGATAGTAATAAACTTATCTTCTGCTAGGGCATACAATCTGGGAAAAAGTACACAGAATTTCGTATCGCCAAACCACCTTTGTTCCCAAAATAGCATAGCCACTCCCGACCTTACTATCATTTTAACTCTAGATTGAAACCATGCAGGCAATGCCGCTTTAGGTCCATCAATGACCCATATGTCTTTCCACCACTGAGAAGTATGAGCAAAAGATGACGGCCTATCCACATATGTGTGCACCTCCCCGTACCTACTCCTCATTAGCGGGCCCCAGATCGCCGTATCATCTGATAATATTCTCCACCTCCACTTTGCCAGCAGACTCAGATTGAACTTCTCCAGACACTTCACCCCTAGACCTCCTTCTTCTTTTGGCCTACATACTTTTTCCCAACTCAACCATGCAATTTTGGCCTGATTCTCGTTGCCTCCCCATAAGAAAGACCACTGTAGTCGCTTCAAAGACTTCAGCACTGACTTGGGAGCCTTATAAAAGGAGAAAAAATACAATGGAAGAGAAGCTAGCACTGAATTCAGTAATACCAACCTCCCAGCAAAGGACACGTTACTAACCTGCCAACCTGACAGGCGCTTCCTGAACTGGTCGATGACTGGCTTCCAAACTTGTTCCTTCTTAGGGTTGACTCCCACTGATAACCCTAAAAATTTGAATGGTGGGCTGCCAATATTACAACTAAGAATTCTGCTAGCCGCAAGTGTGAAGCATTCAGCCGAATTTAAGCTATAAAAACTACTCTTGCTGAAATTAACCTTAAGACCTGACGCCATCTCAAAGCTCCGCAAAATTACCTTCACAAACCACACAGTTTTCAGATCCGCTTCTCCCATCATAATGACATCATCTGCATACTGTAACAATGAATAACTCACTTGCTCTTGTACCTTTATTTCCATGTACAAACCTTTTTGTATGGTGGATCTGTACAAACCTGCTAGTGCTTCCGCCACCATCAAAAACAAAAAAGGAGACAAAGGATCCCCCTGCTTCAAACCTCTCTCTGGCTTAAACTCTGGTGTCGGACACCCATTTACAAGAATGGAAATGTAGCTACTCCTAACTATTGCACGCATCCACAATCTCTATCTCCTTCCAAACCCCATCCTACCCATAATATAATCAAGAAAATTCCAATTGACCGAATCATAAGCCTTCTCAAAATCCACTTTGAACAAAAAACATGACTTTCGCCTTCTCTTTGCCCAATCCAGAAGCTTATTTGCTACCACAACTCCATCCAGAATCGATCTTCCAGACAGAAAAGCCGTCTGAGTAGGCGATATCAACCCACTCAACACTTTTTTCAACCTTAAGGACAGTAACTTGGAAATGATCTTTTGCACACTTGAAATTAGGGAAATGGGCCTGTATTGGCTCAAACCTGAAGGCCTGGCCACCTTTGGGATGAGAGTAATGAAAGAAGAACTTACCCCTTTCGGAAGTGCACCCGACTCGTAGAACTCCTGTACTGCCTTCACCACATCTGACCCAATTACTCCCCAGCAGGATTTGAAGAAGCTCATTCCAAAACCATCAGGTCCTGGGCTTTTCCCTCCTTCACAAGCCCAGACTGCCGCCTTGATTTCCTCTGCTAAAAAAGGCTCCTCCAGAAACAACTTCTGCTGGTCTGATAATTGTGAGAACGGGACTCCATCCATTGTAGGTCTACCCGACCATCTTTCCTAAAAATTATCCGAAAAATGGTCGAATATTTTTGCTCTAATATCAGACACACTTTCCAACCATCCCCCCTCTGACTGGACTGCCAAAATGGCATTTGCATGACATCTCGCCTTAAAACAATTATGAAAGTATCTAGAGTTATTATCTCCATTTAGTGCTCATCGTACCCTAGACTTCTGAAGCAGTGCATGCTCCATCACCCTAGCCTTGCCCCAGTATTCTGCCAAAAGGTCATGTCTCGATCTACTAATCACCTGGGCCCCTTCCAGCAACTGTTGATCACCCACTTCCATCTCCTTAACCCTGTCGGCTAGGAATCTATCATCCTTTTTCCATACCTCGTTCGCCCACTTTTTTATCTCCCCTTTGATAGCCTTTAGTTTCGATACCAACTGGTACATCTTCCACCCAGAGCACTGGATTGAGTCTCACCTTGCTTTTATCAGTTCTCCAAAGGAGGCCTCTTCCAACCAGTAATCAAAAAACTTAAATGGTTTGGGGCCCCAGTTCTGCTTCTCACCTATTGTGCTTATCCAGCAGTGATCAGAGAACTCCCTAGTTCCTACCCTCTGTGCACTAACACCCCATTCCTCCATCAGTGACGGCGAAAATAAAAACCTGTCTAACCTGCTGGCTGATTGTCCATCTGGTGATATCCATGTCACACCTTTTCCAATAACTGGAATATCTACGAGCCCCATTTGCTGGATAAAAGATTCGAAATCCTCCATCTCCCTCATTGTATGGAAAGCCGATCTTCCTTTAACTTCACTCCTTCCTCTTACTGCATTAAAATCCCCGCCAACTACCCATCTCACATGTGGGGCCCCTCTTCTAGTCATCAATAAGTCATTCCATACCTTTCTCTTGCCCTCCACCGTACACGGAACGTACACATTGACAACGCAGTTCACCTCCTTCGGGTTAGTTCCTTTAAAAGCAACTCCTAAAAAACCATGCCCTTGGATCCTCCATCTCTTTTTTTTTTTTTTCTTTTTATCTTCTCAGTTCAGTTCTCAAATATGCTGGAAATGTTGTAAGATTAAATAAAGTATTTTTGTAACTTTCTAACGCGCTTAAAAATATTCACCTGAAAAAAAAAAAAACTAAAGGTGTCTTGGTTAAATGCATTTGCATTTTTTTATTTTTTTGAATTACAAGCGATATTATATGTATTTATATGAAGGTGTTTTTGGTGTTCTTTAACTTATTCTAAAAAGCAAAATCATTAATATTCATGCCCATGAATAGATAAAGGTACTTTCGACTGAAAAATTTATTAAAACACACGCAAAACAGATTACCATAACGGAACAAACTAGGGATGAGAAATAGATCGGGTTGGATTTAAACTCATTTTGCTCAACTCAAACAAACCCTTAAAATTTTTCTCATGTTTCCAATCATTTACTCTTATGGGTTGACAATTTTCAGGATAAATGGGTTTGTAGGGTTGAAACTTTGGTTTATCATAATTTGTTTTTCAAAAATTATAAACTTTCAAATAAAAACTGTTTATAAAAAAAAGAAACTTATCTCATAATCTTAAAAAATGTTTTACACTGAACAAATATTCAATTATAGAAGATGAATGTTAAATAATTAATGTTTCCACAATTGGTTTAAAATAATTAAAAAAATAATATATTAGGTACATGTTTTCTATGAATATAATTAGTATGAATTATATTAATTATTTAAGAAGACAAAAACTAAGAAAATTATTATTAATTATAAAAATAAAAAATAATATATATATATATATATATATATATATATAATAGGCGGTTCAGGTCGAGTATTTGTGGGTTGTGAAAATCAAACTCACATTTATCTATTGCAATACATTTGAAATCATACGTCAACCTGTTTAACGTGTCAACCCACTCATAATGGATTTGTCAGGTTGGGTCGAGTTACAAAATTCTGTCCACCCCTAAAACAAACTCTATTATGAGGCCAAGGGTCTCTTAATTTGTAATGAAATTATATTATTGTGTAAGGGATTTTGTGTAAGCCTCAAACAATGATGGTATGCGAGTCTAACAAGTCCAAAACATAAGATATGTTAATTGTCTGCTTGACTGTGATATCAATTGTCTTGTGACAAAGATTTAAATGGGTTAAGTCATAGTCGAATCATAATGTCTAAGGTATTATAACTAAGTAAAATGAGTTGTATCATCCTATATCATTTTTGGCCTTGAGGTAAGCATTTGATCCAATATAGATAAGTTTAATTTGCTTTAATTAACTTTGTTAGAAAATTCAAAATATTTTGTGATGAAATATCTTGTTTGAATGAGAAACTGTAAGCGATATTAAAATATTAATAATTTATAAAAACATTTTACTAGTTAAAATTGTAGAATTTGAATAAAAATTAATCATGTTATTTTAGCTGACATCAATAATTGACATCTATTGATCGATATCGACAAGGTTTTTTTTTTTACGATGACCAAGGTTTTCATATCGATATCATCTAGGTTATTTTGTTTAATGTCAATTATGATATTTTCAACCAATATTGGGTAGGTTTTTTTTTTAACTCAGGGTTTTTTTTGACAAATATTGATTAGAATTATTTTAGGGTTTAGAGTGATTGTTTTTCAATTAAAGTTAGTCATGATTTTTTTGTTCGACATCAATTGAGGTTATTTTGTGATAGATGTTAGTTGGAGTTGTTCTTTAGCCAACTTTGTTTGGCTAATGTTTTTCATTGATGTCAGCTATAGTTATTTTTAGTTAATATACTGATTGAGGTTATTACTCATCAGACATCACCAAAGGTTCTTTTTTTATCGACATTAGCTTAAAAATAACCTTAATCGACGTTAACAAAAAATAAAAAAATATTTTATAAAAAAAATTTGAGAATACATTAGATGAAAAATAATTTCAACCAATATTGGAAAAAAATATTGATAAATTTTATATTTGATAGAAATTAAAATATGCAAATTGCAAATTCATTTGTTTTTTTTTTTCAATATGATCAACAATTACGACTTGATTGGACTTTATTAAATATAATATTTAATTTTCATTCATTTGTGTATCTCTAAGATTTGGTTAAATAGATAGTTAAGGGAGGAAATAGTTGATGAAAAAAATTATTTATATAAGAAAATACATTTTAATAAAATCACCACGTTAGATAAGTATAATATGTTTTTATATAGTAGACAAATAACTAGAATCCAATTTGATAAGTAGCAAAAGTCTATAACATTTTCCAACACTATGAAAAGATGGGTTTGTAGACTATAAGAAAATGGATGTCTATGAACATTCACAAATACACTTCTTGTACTAAAGTGTGCCTTTAAACAAATATTTGTCCTTCAATGTAGGGTCCAAAGTTAGGATTACTTTTTTTTTTTTTAGACCTTGTTTAGAAGGTTCATTAAGAAGGCTTTCCAAGCCTCTCGTCATATAATTCTCCCTTTATAAAGGGTTTTAGTTTTGGTTCAAGTGATTTAAACCCCGAAAAAATATTGGAAACTTCGGATTTATAATTTATTGGATATAGTCAAACTTATGTTGGAACTGAAAAAAAAAATGAAAACGACATAATAAAAAAATTTATATTGAATTCAATGAAGTTGGATATCTCAAGCAATACGAAGAAGACAACAAGTAACATTCACAAAAAAAAAGTGGTTAATTAGATTTTGTGCTCCGTATTATTTACATTGTCATATGATTCCAACTTTTAAAATTGTTGAATTTATATCTATTTGTTGTTAAATTAGTCTTAATTGTTAAGTAACAAATATTAACTAACAATAAAAAAGTTATAAGGTTAATTTATTAGTAAAGTTGACATGAGGGGGGAGGGGGAGAAACAGAACGCAGGTTCGAATTCTTCTACTAACAAAATTAACAACTAATATTTGTCTATCTAAAAAAATAATTTGACAACAATTTAATGACATTACATATCCTTGTTATGTGATTTAAAGATGATTTGACTCATGGGAAAATACTTTAATTTATTAAATCACCTTTAAATAACATAACTATAACTTGTCACATTATTAAATTATTAGAATGTGATAATCAACATTTTCCACTTAACAATTAATGCCAACTCACTAAGGATCGAATACAATGTCATGATTTAAAAACTTGGGTTCCAGGTCAAAAATTGGGAGCTAGGCACAAAGTGTAATTTATTTCGATATACTTAAAGTTTCACATCACTTAAGAATTAAGGTCAATGGTGGTCTATAAACATTTTCCTCTTTTTAATCCACTGAGGTTTCTTTTTAAATAAGACAAATCTATGACGGACAATACCTCAAGTACAATAATCCCTAGAGGATAGGTTTGGTGACCAAAGTCATTGTGTTATAGTGAGGTGGAGGATAAGTGGCACACGAAACCTAGAGGATAAATGTGGAGGTTAACTAGTATCCATGATTATCAATTTTGCAACGTAGAAGAACTGTTTGAGTGCAAGTGTGAGTTGAAGTCTCATTGGTAAGAAATTGGAAAGTTGAGTAATATATAAGTGAGAAAGACCCATAACTTAATGTCTTAAGGTTTTGAGTTAAAGGTGATGTCATATTCTCTTATATTTGGGCTAGTTGTATAACAAGAGTGAATAGGGGTGGATTGGATTGAGGATAAAATTACATGCTCAGGGAAATTCATGTTTGTGGTTGGGTGGTTTATAGGCAATTTTGGTTTTGTCCGAATGTGATTTTGTTGTCTGTCATAGGTAATTGAATCTTAAGAAATATTTCTTTCGGTTATTGAATCTAAATAGAATGTTTTTTATATTAATTTTTTTACACACAAATAAGTTTTATAAAAGTTTTTTTTGTGTGAAGGGTATGGGTAGAGCCCAACCCGAAACATTAAATGTAACAAAAGTACAAATCAAATCAGACTTGTAAACAAACATCAATGAGTTTGACACATTCATGAAGATACAAGATTCTTGGTTAATGAATAAGCCTAATTTAGCAAAGTCATTCGCCAGTAGATTTTCCTCCTAGGGGCGAAGAATGAAATTGCATTCCACTGTACTCCCACTACTCCTATAAATGCGGTCCCCTATAGGAAAACACCCATTATCAAGCACACCCTTCATCCAACAACTTAATGGTATTGAAGGAATCAGATTCGGTAACCAACTTGCGAAGCTCATGCTTGTATGCCACAGTGAGTGGTTTGGCAACAACTTGAAACTTAGTCATGTCAACATCACAGTAGGGTATCTTGTATGCGAATCCCAAAATAAAAAGACTTTTGTAGTCATGCACCACACCACCAATGGTCGCTCTCCTGTAGGTGCTATATAAGGACAATGCATAACAATTTCAAGGTGCCAAATTCTGGAGGCCTCCAAATGTCTCGATTTCTTAATTTCATATATTGAGCTTCGTTATCCTTCAAGGTAGAATGCATCTGGTGTACCTCCTTGAAATCATTAAGCAAACTCTTGATAGAATAGACAACTTGGTCATCTGATTTCAATCAGTCTTGAAACATAAACTCATTTCATCTCTAACATAGACATTCTAGTACCAAACCAAAGATTTGACTTCAACAATCGTCGTTGTGGGTGCAGTCAAAGCAGAGATTTAACATAAACCACTACTCCTAGTTGTGTTGATTAACAAAGTTTGTAACATCCATCGCACCAAACTTCCTCAACACCAACTTAGAATGATAACAGACTCAGAGAACGTGCATCATGTTATAAAAGTAACATTGCAATGAAAAATAATTAGTAGAGAGAGAAAATAATATTATAAAAATGATAATTTAAAAAAAAATAGAACATATTCATTATTATTAACTAAAATTATAATTTTCTTTAGTCAAATTAGATAATTTAATATTATAAAGCTGTAAGATGTATGAAAACACTTCAATTCATTTGAAGATTAATTTTATAATATTTAACAATTTCTTTTTTCATTCACAACTCATCGGTATATCTGATGAAATTCATTTTGTCATAGTACATATATTCCTTATATATAACTAAGAAACCGTGTTCCCTTTTGCTCAGTAACTACTATAATTAAAGCAAACATCTAATATAAAAATAATATAGACAATTAGGATAAATTAATTTTTGAAGATTTTGTCCTTTGGCTTGTCCTACAATAGACTGAGTCAAACTGATGCTCTGCATAGTAGTGTTTAACATTATTAAAAGTTTAAATGAATTGTCCCAAAGAAAATTGAATTATATACATTTAAATTAGAGTTTAATTGATATACATTGTAAGTGTAAACTTTACACTGACATTCAATTACAACCCTTCATTCATCGTAAATTTGTTCACTTTACTCTTTTACACTGACGGTATATACCAATTAAACTCTTTAAATTAACAGAAAAATATGAGTTTAATTGGTATACACGGTCAGTGTAAAAGATCTTTTCATTCACAGTCAATCATGACTTTTCATTTATGCGACTTTTGAAATAGTAATAAATAAAAGTCAACAAATCTACCATAAAGAAGGGTTGTGATTGAACATCAGTGTAAAATTCTTTATACGGACAGTTTATACCAATTAAACTCATATGCTATATGATAAGCTTTAATAGCATATTAACTTTACTCTTTTCCCACAATCTAGCAGAATATTAGAAAAATTAACAATAAATACATTAGCATTAATATATTGTTAATTATTTTGCTTATTTTTTTCCTTAATAAATCAACGAACTTTGCATTTGCTCTCTATTTTTTTATTTAGTTTCTAAGTAATGTTTTTTTATTTTCTTTCTTTAAAATATTTTTATAGCGTTTGAAAAAGTGATTTAAATAATAATCGAGAGAAAATAAATAAATAAATAACTTATTCAAAAACAAAAACAATAAAAATTTAATATGGTTCAAACATAAATTTTACTAATTTATTATGGACCATCAATATATTTAAGTCTAATTATCTTTTATATGATATTCTTATAATATATAGAATCCAAATTAATAAAAAAATAAGAAGACTTGAAATGGAAAAGAAAGAAATGGTAAATCAAAGAATCAGGTTGAGAGATTGAATTAACTTCTTCACCTTGTTATTATCATTAATTATTTTGTATTTATTTATATTTTGAAAAGCACATGTGAAACGACTTTTCCTCCCAAATCATCTTCCTTTTGAGAGTATTTTTTTCTTGTTAAAACCACCCATTTGCCCTTCAATTCAACCCAATCAAATAAGGAAAACCTGACTTGGGAAACATAATTAACTTCAGATCACCTCTTCAAAAATCGCTCCCCAAAAATCAATGAAGGGTGGTGATGATGTATGCAGCAACAAATAAAACAAAATAAAAATTACTCACTGCCCAAATTTTTACATTAGATGTAAGTAAAGATAAGTGTTATTGTTGGACCTACATTAAACACAATCAATACCTTTAAAACTTATGATTTTCATTTTTATTTAAGAATTTTAATTTTAGATTAATTTGTAAATAATTTTTAACATTTAGTGTTATTTAATATATTAATTGTAGGTTGGAAATAAGTAGGAAAACGAATTCATGGAGTATTGAAGTCACAAAGACATTAATTATGTAGTTTCAACCATTTGTGATTTAGTTTTTTTCTTTTATAAACTACTTAATGTATGTTTATTTATTATTTTGTAAAATCTGTTCAATGTTTTATTTACAAATTTTTATGTTTGATAATTTATTTCCTATGTTTTATAAAAAAACAAAATAGATATAATTTTTTTTATAATAGATCCAAACTTATTTAACATATATCTTAACGATTCAATATTTAAAAAAAATGTTTACATTTGTAAATCGATAAGATGCTGAAAAATAATTATATATTACAAATTTACAGCTTATTAAAAATAACTTTTTTTTTTCAAAAAAAGATATAAATTTAATATGAATTCTCAAACTTCAATTTATTTTGCAAAATAACTTTATCTCAAAACATATTATAATCCAGATTATAATATATATTTGAGAAAAATACTTATATAGTGTCAATGTGAAAAATTTACACTATTAGTTAATTACAATCCTTATATAATATAAATTTGTTAATTTTACCAATTAATACTTTAAAAATTATATAAATGAATGTTATGATTAACCATGACGTTAAATTTTTTTTACACTTAGTAGTATATAAATGTTAAACTCTATATATTTTTCAAAAACATATGCGTTGTTAATAATAATAATAATTTGAAATAAGAGTTTTGAAATTTTTATTTTTTATTGACACTTTCTTTTAGTTAACTATGGCTTTAATTAGTTAAATATATTTTATTAACATTCTTTTTAATAGAGACTATAGACTACACGTATCCTTTTTGCATGGAATTATGGAAATGATTAACATTATCTTTTATTAACTCTCCTTACAAACATTTCGTATACTACGTATGCATGCAGAGAACAAATTCAATACTCATAATTAAGCTATAAAAATAAAAATCTTTTGCAATTTAGCTACACACTTGGTGATCCTTTATTAACTTATCTTTGTTTTACATCTAATATTTTTAGTTAGTTAATAGTTATATTGAACTATTTAACTATATATTTAATTTTTTATTTTTATTAATATAAATTAGTCATAATCTATATGTTAACTAAAAATACAGAATTTTTTTTAACAATAAAAAAGACATAAAAAAGAAAGAAGAATAATTGACCTTTATTTATATTTATATATATATATCGGTTACCTTTGCATAAGATGTGAAACAAAGAGTTATATGATATTACATATTAATTAAACTCAAATAATAATTATATAAAGTGAAATTAAAAGTGTACAATAAATGATGAATGTATTTTTCACACAGTCATATAAAAATCGAGCAATTATCCCATTTGTTGGAATCTAAAAAGAGTTGGAAAATGAAAAACAATTAGCACTATAATTTCAATATATTTATACTGTTTGGTATATAATCTGCATTAAATCCATTAATCATATATCTCACTAAACAAAATAAGTGTCTGAATCATGCCATCTCTAGCTGGCGATAGTTTCGAGTTGCTTAACTGTATTTTTCAATTCGAGATGGATATACTTTAGCAATATGAGTTTTTTAAACAAAAACTTGCATCTTTTAATTTCTTAAAATTAGTTTTTTTAGTGAAAATCAATTAATTATAATAATAACAATTTTATTTTAAACTAAATTTATTAAAACATAAAAATGTAAATATTTTAACTTTTAATCCTTAAAAAATATTTTATAAAGTTAAAATTGACATGACATTTCAGTTTCTCAAGCTTCATTCCATGCCAAGTCTTTAATTAGTACGCTTGCAGCTTGTCCTATAATCGTATATACTATTACTATTACTTTTTTAATAATAAAATAATAGTATACTATTATTATTATATTTTGTTATTATTATGCTATCTAGTGAAGTTATAATTAAAAAAATTATTTTATGTGCTCACATATTTTTAATACATACATTTTCTTTTAAATCTTTAACCAGTATTTAACAAGGTCTTTATTATTATTATTATTATTATTTAACAAAATTAATAATAATAATAATAATAATAATAAAAGAAAAAGAAGTACACATGTAAAATCATATATAATCAATGGATCTAATTGGTTGAAATTGTTGTAATCCTCGTTCCACTTTCTTCAACTTTTATTAGAAAATAAAAAAAAAAATGTAAATGTAAAACCGTGCAGATATTTATGTTGTGTACAATGAAAACCAAGTATATTAAAAAAGGACAACACAGGGGTGGATCTCTCTGAGGAGGTTGCAGTCAGATTTTTTGAGTTAAGTCAGTACTACAGTGGCTACCCCCACTTCTCATCTGATGTTATTTATGTAAGACATTAGAGGACCCACATGAGTAACTTTCAAAGTCATGGCTGCTCCTAGTTTGCTTCTCCTCACTAAGAAAATGCAGAAAAAAGGGAACTTGTGACTCCTATTATTCATTCTTGTGTGTCTCCTCTCTTTGACTCTCTTACAAAACCAAACACAAAACAACACCCCAAAAAGGTTAGAGTACCCACCACTTCATCTTCTTCTTCCACTCAAAAACCTCCCTCAAGCAATCAATCAATCCCTATCTAAGATCCCAACATAGTAGCTATAGCCAATAGCCTCATCATGTGTCTCTCATCAATTCCTTGCTTAAATATGGGATCACTTTCATAGTTTCATTTCATCACCCTCTTCATCCTTTTTTTCTCCTCTCTTTATTGTTCTTTTCATTCCCTAAGGGTTTTTGTGATTTGTGTTCCAATGGAACAGGGTCAATGTTGGACAAAGAGGAAGCAATACTCTTTGAGTTCTACTCTTGGTTCACCCACAAACCCTTCCTCCTATGGTGATTCATGGGAAGAACAAGCTTTTGCTGAAGATGCTAACAATTCTCTTGGTGGTTGTGTGTGGCCACCAAGATCATACTCTTGTAGCTTTTGCAGAAGAGAGTTCAGGTCAGCACAGGCTCTAGGTGGCCACATGAATGTTCATAGAAGAGATAGAGCAAGGTTAAAGCAACAACCCTCTAGCCCCCACAATGAAATTCTATGCCTTGACCTTGAAACTCAACATGTACAACTCCATAATAAGCCAGTTCAAAGTCCTTTTGCTTCTTTGGGTGGTTTCCTATACCCTTCTCCAGTTTGTGGATTGGCTTATAAAAAAACTAACCCTAATTCTGATCCTGATTTTTCTGCTTCACCTTCTTCATCATCACCCTCGCCTTCCAAGGCCTTATTGGCTCCTCCATCAGTCAATAGCTGCAGAGAGCAAACCATGAATATTCCACTTTATGATTCCTCTATTCTGCACAAGATTTCTCCTAATTCTTCTGAATCATGGCCAAATTTAGCTGAAGATCAAAGATTCTATTCATGTAAGCTCCACCATCATGATGATATTGCAAAGAAACCCTCAAAGGGTAACAAAGGAGATAATGATGATGGGGCTATGAGGTTGAATAATGTTGTGAATAGAACACACCCATCTTTGCAGTTTGAGAATCCAAAAGAACCGGATCATATAAGTTGCAAGAAGAGGAAAACAGATGCTTATTCCTCAGCTCCATTTTCTCCAAATCCAAGCTCAGTTGATAGACAACATGTGCAGCCAAAGATGTTTGAGTTTAGCCCTAGCTCAAATGAAGAGCTAGATCTGGAGTTAAGGCTAGGTAACAGGTCAAGGTATAGTAATAATAAATAGAAAACCACCCTTAATGAATATATATTTCTTCTTCTCTTTTTTCCTGTTCATCCTAGTTTGTTTTCACTTCTTTTGATACCTTACAATTAAGGAAATTAAAAGCCTTTCATCATGTTTGATTGGATCTCGTGATGGCCTCAGAATGTATAACCATACTGCAATTATAATATATTGACAGGCTTGTAAACTTCCTCTTAGTAGATAGTGTGGCCAAAACGGTGGACTGTTTTGAATAAATGCAGATCACATCACTTTGTAATTGATGATTCCATCGATTTTTACTATGAAAGTCTTAATACAAACATAATCATATAGCTGGTTGCATACATTGAATACTACAAAATTTTCATTCTAGTTTCATCCGACAAATATAACTTTCATTTTCTTACATTGGTAATTAGTTTGTCGACATTCAAAAGTTCAATAGGGTTTCTTATATATATATATATATTTATCTTTTAAGACTATATATATAAATATATCATACTTGAGCCATATATATAAATAGGACAATGATATATGAACATGCTAATTTTACAGAAAGACTTGTAAAAAATTCTTAGTTCTCTCTATGTTTCTCTTCTTATTACATCACATCACTTATTTTATCAATCATTTATATATGCTCTCTTTCTATCTTACTCTTTTAGTTCATATATACAAGAGTTTTTTCTCTATATTTCATCGTGAATGAAGAAAACTAATAGAAGAAGGTGTTCTAATAATGGAACAAAGCCAATGGTGTGTAGTGTAGTTCATTATTCTGCATGTGGACAACTAACATGAATTTCAAATTCCCATATAGGTAGGCATGGAGTCACTGTCTTAGAGTTTATAGAGAGAGAGAGAGAGAAAGTACTGTGTAAGTAAATACTGTTAAAAGAACTGAGATTAGGGCATTGTTTGTGTGGGGTTTAAGGGGTGAAAGAAGCATAAGAAGTGCATGGAATAATGTGAGCCCTTTTTCCCATTCAGAACCTCACTGACATTCCCACAGACAAACAACTAAACTAACCCATAAAATCACACTGATTGAGCTTTTCACAGCCGCATAAAGTCAGATACATCCCAACATTGATTCCCTTTTCCCTTGTATTATTCTCATCACCTCAGATCTGTTGCATTTAGTAGTATCCTTTGCACACAAATCCATTTGCTTGTGTTCTCTCTCTCACCTTTCTATCTAACTTTTCTTCTAAATCCCTCCAAAATTTGCCACCTACTCCGGAATCACCCCCCTTAAAAAATTGCCTATCATAATATGCTTTTGCATTTTAATAATCACACAGAGAATATTATCCCCTTCATCACTCACAGGCTCTAACTACGCAAGTTTTTGGTTTCTTCTGTATCTCAGAATTTGGTATACATACAAATACCTATACTTTTTTTAAGGGTATCATTCGGTCAACATTCTAACACTAATCTTTTTTCGAGATAGAGAAATTAAAGTGAATTTTATATCAGAATATCTCCTAAGTGATTCATGCATTTAAAATTATGTTCATGATTTCGTAATGTCGCATCAAAGTTAAATAATTTAAACACAAATTTACTTAATAATAAAAAACTAAAAAAATTCATCTTTCTATTTTCACTTGCACGTTAGGTGGTATCATATTAGATATATTATTTTAATGAGAAATTATTTTCACTCATTAATTATATTAAGTAAATTTATATTAAATATATTATTTTAATATAAAACAACCACGGCTTCATCAAACAATATAACTTCAACTTCAAATAACAAGTTTGACAAATAAATAAACTCCTATAGTAAGCAACTGTCATTAGGATGGAAAAACTGCAAAAAAAACCCACTGGAATGCTCTAATAAACATGAGCATTTGATACTATAAGGATCTCTCTCTTACTGTAGGCATAGACAGTAGAATAGAAGTTTTATACGGTGATTTGATCATCTATTATTTAATTTTTTCTATTTAATAATAATTACTTGAAAAGTTAAGAGATTTATGATTGATGGACAACATAAGACTATTTTATAATGACAACATCACATTTAAAATTCATTATATAAATACAAATTCATTTTAGCTAAAAGATGACTATATATATAACAACCTTAATTTCTAAGGATCGAGCTCTTTTTAATTTGTTTGTTTCTATATATAGGGTCAGAAATTGAAGTTTAGTAAGTATTATTCAGAAACTCACTAATGTGTCAATTGTGAGCATGAAGTCATGAGTTATAAAGAACGAAAAATGAAATTCATTAATTTCCCCTATAAACTCTAACCCTAGGTCCTCAAATTTGTTACATATATTGCTGCAGGACACAAGGCGAGCCTTCTGGGAGCTTCTTTCTGATCATTACCTTAAATAGAAATTTGATGGAACACCCTTTTGACTTAAGTTAGCATTTGTACCTAGCATGGTCATTCAAACGTAGCTTTCACATAAACACAAATATACATTGAAAACCTTAAGCCACACCCAACATTTAAATTCCCTTGTAGGCTAAAGAATGAAGGTCTCTTTAATGATTTGAAAGTAAGAGATGTGGCATTTCCTATTATCGATTCAAGTGTTTAGTTGTCTCAATTTTGCATGTGATTGGGAAGGAAAGAGAAACAAAATCCCCCTAGCTCTCTTTTATTTTATATATATATATATATATATATATATATATATATATATATATAATTATTTAATGTAAAATGGTGTATTTTGATTTTTTTTGGTGAAGTATATTATTATGGTTATGATAATAATTATTGAGGTTAATTAGTTTAAAATTGTGTAAAATTAGTTGTGTCTGTGTTATTATTAAAATGACCAAGGGTATAACTAATATAAAATTAACTATGTTTCTTATTATATTACGGTAACACGCAATAAAAGACAAATTAAAATAAAATTTAGTTTTAACTTTATCTGTAAAATTAGTAAATATTTTTAAATGATTTACTATTAAATTAATTATTTAAACAACTACAAAGGAAAGAAATTTTAACAACTCCCGAAGGCATACTTCTAACATATAGAAATTCTTTGTACCAATTCGTGTTTTATTTTATGTGCCCACTAAAAAATTGTCATATTACTTAATGAATTATTTTTTGTAAATTTTATCTTTTACGTCACTCATTAAATAATATAGCGTTTTTTAAGTGGTAGAAACACGAATGTAAAAAAAAAAAAAATTCATCTCACATCTAATAGCATTTTAGATTCATCTCTCATGCCAAATATTTACCTGCTTTGTCATAAACTAATGTTTGTTAAATTAGTTATCCTTAATGGAATCTCTCCTTCTAATAAGAAAATTAAGTTGATAACTACTAATTTCAATCACTTTTGGAGTATGAATTCTATGACTTTGAAATTTAATAACTTTGTTAACTTTAGTTTATTTTAAATTTTTATAATAATTAAATAATTTTTTTATAATAAATAAAAATTTGAACCATTATAATAATTCTAAATTATTATAATTAATATTACCAACTTCAACTTTTGGTAAGCATAATTAATGTAAGGGAAACGAGGTCCTATTTGTGTGAAAAATGGAGGGTCTTAAAGGCAGTTGGTGGGCTTTGTCTTCATTTGGGGTTGTGAGATGGGTAGGTCTGATATGAACAGAGAGTGATCAGTGAAGTTTTGGGTTGAAGTGGCAGAGTTGCACATGGGAAGAAAGTGTCGTTTCTCTATTCACTTGAAGGGTTACATAGAATAGGACTATAGAGTGAGTCAGTGAATTAAGGAGGGTAAAGGGATATTAATTTTTTTTTTTATCAATGTTTTTATGTTAATTTAATAGCAAATCACTGTTTTAGAGAATCAGAAGTTTATTTGATAGAGAAATATATTCCAGTGCATTGGGGGTTGGTGTTGTCTGGGATTTTTGTTCTTTATAATTTTAATGACAACTAAGGTGTAGGAATATATATTTTGCATGGGGGCAAGTTCCTTTAATCACGAGCTTACTTACATTCCATATAAATTATAATATCTAATCTCTCTTTCTCTCTCATATTAGACATTTTATATATACTTTGTATTGTGAATGTGAGGAATAAGAAGAGTTTTTTTTAATAAGCATAAGTAATATTTTTCTTAATTACAAGTTACAAAACACAGTTAAAAAAATTAAGAAAAACCTTCGAGAAGTAGCACAATAAAAACTGCACTCATGAGATCTATGTAAGGAAAAGGAAATCATAGTCCTTTGATACAGAAAACGAGATTCATCCACTATTTTAAAAAGGAGTGAAATGTGAATTTAATTTGTGATTTCATTTCCAAGTGATAATCTGTGTTTCTTAGAGCATTACAAACTTATCTATTATTTTGAAAGTATTTTTGTGGATCCTAGTGATAAGAAAGTTATTATAAATTTTTATTTTAATAATATAACTCATTTGAGTTATTAGTTTATTTTTAATTATTTAAACTACATTTTAAATGAAGAATTGGTTTTTATGAAAAGGGCAATTCTTTTATTGTGTACAACCGTAGTTTTTTTACCGCGGAGAACTATACAATGATCGTTCTTGTAAAACATAAATAACGATTCTTATGGTTAAATCCCTCTCTAAAATTTCCCTATGAAACTTTTTTTTAATAAGCTGTAAATTAAATTGTAAACAGTCACTTAATTGTTTTAATAATGTGTTTTTTCTTGCTTAAGTATATTAAATTTTGTAGTGGGATGATCATCTTTTTGAATAATTATATATTTTAACTCGATGATTCTGATAATCTAGAAGTTTTTTGGGAAAGTCTAATCTTTTGTCTAGTTTTTAAGTATGTAACACATTTGAAAGATATGTATTGTTTCAGTTTTTAAATCAAAACCTCACTGTCGAAGCTATTGTTCTAGCAATCCAATAGCTATTGGTAGTGGAGTAGGACAACAATAATAACATCACTTATCTTTTCAGAGTGGGTAATAAATTCAACTTATTGTATATGGGGGATGAGATTTGTTCCTTTATTTGAGCTTGACGTGTCAAAATCTGTTTATTTAATAGGTTATAAATTTATAGAATAAATAGTGAAGGAAATTAAATTTAAGTTTATACTTAAATTACTAATTAAATTGAGGTGTGATAGTTTTATTAATGATGATAGAAGAATGGGGGAAGATGAGGATAATTATTATTCTTTTGTTTTGAAAGGTTTTAGTTGAATTTCAAAAAGTTTATAGAAAATCTGTTATCAAAAAGGGGTTCATTTAGAAAATCGAGTTTACTAAATACACCCCATTGTTATATAATTTCTCTTTCTAACCTTCTTCTTTCATCTTTCATTTTTTTTTCTTTCTTTAGTCGTGTTGCACCTCCAATCTTCTCTCCTCTGCATGGTGGCCTTCAAGTTGGTGGAATCTGACGCAGTCTCTTCCATTGCTCCTTATTCTGAGAGGTCATCAATATAGGTATGTATAATCATAGTTTTCTAAACCTTTTTCTGGTTGTTTTCGGCCCTTTTGTTTTTGTTAAAAAAGGGATTCCTTTGGAAATTATAATTTTCTTTGGTTCCTATTGAAATTGGGATTCTTGTCAGGTTCCTGTGTAATTTCTTTAGGTTGATTCTCCCCCTTCTATTTTAATAGGCTTTTGGATAGAGAAACAAGTAAGGAAAGCTCTTTTATTAATTTTTGTCAATGGATCACTGATTTGGTGATTGAGACATTTGAGTTATTTGAGATAACAAGTATTTCGACTATATTTTGAGCTATTTAAGATAACATTTATTTTAATTGTGTTTTGAGCTATTTAATATAGTGTGTATTTGATTTTGATTTGAACTATTTTAGTTAGCGTATTTATTGATTATAATGTGAGTTGATTGAGTTAGCGTATATTGATTGTGATTTGAGCTATTTGAGATAATGTATATTGAGATTTCGTAGCTGAGTTATTTAAGATAGCGTGTATGTCGATTATAAATGCATAGTGATAAAGTGTTGCATTGAATACAAGATGATGTGTTGAGCTAATACTTGTTTTGAGAATTGGCACGTGATTGAAATGAATTATGGTTCTTGGAAATTAATGATGATGAATTAGACAACGATTCTGTGTCATAAGGTGTCAGATAGACACTAGACGTCAGTTTATGGTTGTGAGATGAATATTTCTTAGACTTAAATTGGTGGTAACACAAGAAGATTGGACGTCTCTCACCAATTGTAAGGAGTCTTAAGCTACCTCAGTGTCCAACTTCAATGAAGATATTCCAAAATATGTCGCATCTGAATATGTTGTTGTGTGAAAAACTTGTATTCATGGAAATATAAGTGTGTTTGATTTGATTAATTGTGATATTTAATTAATATTTGATTGATTGGTTGTTAGTGTTTATGTTAAGGTGAAGTATAAAAGTGGTTGATTGGTTGTTTACTATAAGTGAATGTGTGTTAATGATAATAAATATAAATGTTGTGCAACTTTGATGCTTTATGACTGATGTAGTAGCATGTTGTATATTATGTAAGCTTACCCTTGCAATGTTTGTGTTTTCTGTATGACTATGATGATTGTGCTTTGCACGGGAACAAACAGTAGTGATGATGCAGAGAGGCAAAGTGCTATGGAGTGAAGTATGTCAAATTGTGGCTAGCAGTCTCAGAGGATGTTATTTTATTGTTGAATATGTATATAAGAGAGTTATGTATAAATATTATTATTTGAATTTAGAGACATTATTGTTAAGTTTATATGATCATTATGTTTTATATGGAAATTGGGTGAACATGGTGTAAGGAAATAGATGAATTATGATATGCATGCTATAAGAATATAAAGTTATATGTCAGCAGGTAGGTTGATTTTGGTAACAAAAGTAGTTGTTACTGGGCGAATTACCCTGAGTCTCGCTAGGAAATGAGGTTTGTTGGGTTAGCTGAGATTGCGTACTATTGTTATGTTTTGAATATATAAAAAAGTGTATGATGTTAGATTGATTGTGTTATGATAAAAATTTTATATCTCAGTATTTGGAAATATAGATAATACTAATTTAAATAATTATTAAGAAAATTTAAGGTGTAAATAATATATATAAATTTAGGATGTTACATGGTCATACAGGACCTGTTTTGATTAGAAGTGTGATTATCAAAACTATAATTTGTTTAGCTCATATCTCTTTATGTTATCCTATTATTTTGTTAATGCAATTTTTACTTAGCCTATAAAAAGAAAAATCAATTGATACGAATGTGATATATGCGTATATTATAACATTGTAGAGTGAATAAGTAAATAATTTTAATAGATTATATGTACGTCAAAATTTATTAAATTTTCGTTATTTATAGAATATATTGAATACCCCCTTAAAAACATAATATAATGTCTTTTTTTAATCATACGAATCGAGTTTGTGTTAAGGAGTTTACGATAAACTAAACAATTCCTTAATAAATTGAATTATGTATACTTGTATTTTCCTTTTCAATAATATATATATATATATATATATATATATATATATAATATCAATGTTAAAATATATCTAAATAGATAAAATCTATTAAAATATATGCGAAAAAAAAAAAAGCTATACGTACCGATAAAAGTAGAAAACAACTTTTTGGATCACATTTTTAATCTCACAGGCACAAATGTCTATGCACACATCATCACGAGTAACGAAAATAAGAAAAATAAAAAGACATAAAAATCAAATCTGAAAAACAAAGAGAGAAATCAAATCGGAAATACAAAGAAGGAAAGAAAAAGAAGGAGCTTCAAGCTTTCTTTCACCGTTAACACTATAACTTTCCATGATTTTAGAATAAAAGTTTTCTATTTAATCTGACTTTTAATATCTCAATCCAAAAATAAAAAAACTTAAATTAATTACACATATTTTAGGAGAGTACAATCCTTTATATTTTATTAGTTAATTTAATCTAACTCTTAATATCTCAATCCAAAAATAAAAAACGTAAATTAATTACACATATTTTAGGAGAGTAAAATCCTTTATATTTTATTGGTTAATTTAATTTTGTTTTTAATTGTTTCCAAAACTCCAAGTTTCACTTTTATGCTCTAAATCAGACATAGAGAGCCTCAAATATGAGTAAAAATCATATACTAAAAATGTAACATATAAGCAGATTTTGCGAATTAGACACAAATTTTCGCTACAATTATCTTTCTTTAAAAAAAAGTATAAAACTCATATAGCTAAGCTTGGGAGGTTTGGCACCTAGGTCCATATAGCCAGTGATAAGTTTCAACTGTTATTAAATTTTCGTATGAAATTTTGACACTTTTTTATCTTAATTGTATTAATTAGATGTTAATTATCCCTAATTTAAGAATTATTAAATCCAAATGTTTGTTTTCGAGTCTTGTTATAAATGAAGACATTTGATCCATTTTTTGTACAATTTTCAGGTAATTAAGGACAGAAGAAGAAAATGATTGAAAGAATGATGAAGAAATGGAAAAAGGAGCAAAAAAAGAGAATCTGCCACATTCTCGCTCAAGCTAGAAGTTCTCGCCTGAGCGAGAATGATCAAGAGAAGGAAAGTGCATCAGTGGCATTCTCGCTCAAGTGCGATCATTCTAGCTTGAGCGAGATTCTAGCTTAAGCGAATTAATTCTCGCTTGAGCGTGAGTTGTCCAGAGAGAAATGATGTTTCAGGAGCATTCTCGCTTAAGCGAGAAATATCTCACTTGAGCGAGAGAACCTTTATTCAAGCTGAAGTACTCTTCTCGCTTGAGCGAGAATCAGCTAGCTCAAGCGAGAAATAACTTATAAAAGGTTTGGAACAAACAAATGAAAGGAGGAAGTGAGTTTCGGGAAGAAAAACAGAGGACCACAGACAGACAGCGAGAAACGAAGAGCTCTGGAAGCCTTTTTCTTCAATTCTTCTCCATTCCTGATTGTATTATGGCTACCATGAGTAACTAATTTCCTTTGTGGAATTGAATGTAATCGATTTAAAATCGAATGTATTGTGGTGATATTTATATATAATAATTTCATTCTCATTTGATATTTATTTCGTTCTATTTTTAATGCTTGATTCTATCTGATCAATAGATTCTTGAATTTGATTCTAGAATTAATTAGAAAGTATTTCTGAAAATCTGCTTTGAACGAAATTACTCGATATGTTGCATTGTTAGGAATAGATTTCAATATATTGATTGCTTTATAATACCTGATCGTAATGCTAGTTAATCTGTTAAATATATGAGGAATCGGTATTTAAAAGGTTTTTCTTATGAATTTTATACTTGAGGGATCAATATAAATGATTTTTGTATGTTGCATCAATATCAATTGTTTTAAATGCTATATATATTTATTTATCCAAAATATAGATAAGTGAGATAAATGAAATTCAATCCCAATTTTTCACACTAAATTCTCTTTATCACTAAGTTTGTTACTCTTTTATATTTATTATGTACTTTAATTTATCTTATTACATTCCATCATGAACAAATTCATTTACTATATATATATAATTAGTTAGCACTATAACTTTGAATTTTAATTGAAACCGTTCTCCGTTGGATCGACACTCTTACTTCTACAACTATTATACTACAGTTGATTCTGGTTAGCTTGTCAAAGTTCAACACCCACGCATAATTCTAAGTGGGAGAAACCATTTGATGGAAGATTTAGGGTCTATTTGATGATATTTTCTAGAAAAATTTCTAAGAGAAAAAATATATAAGGATTAAATCAAAATAACTTCTCCACGAGTTTATTTTAAATGATGAAAACAATTTTACAAGCTAATTTTTAAAAAGTCTTATGTTTTTTTTTAAGAAAAAGGCTATATAAAAAAGTTTTTACATAATGACTAAAGTTAACTTATAAAAATTTCAGAACTTTTAAAAAAGGTGATGAATTTTTTTTTACCTTTTTCATTACCTAAAAATATTTCTAGAAAAATTTTATGTGCCCTTTATATATAACTCTTTGATACAATTCAAACTCAACAAGGATTATGCTAGGTGTACATGGAAATGGAAATATATCTACTCAGTCAAATATATACCCATGCGATAATTACAACAACCAATTAACTAAACTAACATTTCCAATTTGTTCCATTGTCTTTTTATCTCAAATGTACCTTCTAACGTAAACATTTGAGTGGATATTGGTATTTGACATGATTCACATTAACCAAAGTAAACTTGATAAAATAGAAATATCATGATACAAGACCTAGAACATTCTTGGCCATTCTTAGGAAGTAACATAATTGTCAACATTAATACGAGAATTTTTTAAATTATTACAAAAAAATTAATAGCTAATTTTAATTAACCTGTAGTAAAAATAGTGTTGTTACAAATCCTACAGGAGATAAGATGGTGTTTTTGAACAATCCCTACAACATTTCTTTTCCCTTATGGTGGGGCTAGGTAACAATATACTACTTTATGATTTCAGGCGAATAGGTTTGAACTGAAACCAACACTATTATAGATGGTTGAGAATAAATAGTTTAGTGATATGTTATCCAATTGCTCATCTAAAGTTCTTCCTAAGGATGATAACTAACATTGTTTGCTACTTGAGGGTGACCTTAGACACAATGAAACTTGCGATTTTCTCATTCACATTAAATAGGAAAGCTTTGGAGTTGCGATCATTAGCAAAGCACAAAATCTACACATGGAAGAGTGTTCTCACAAATTTTGAGGAAGTATTTCTCTGCCACATAATTAATATGACATCTCCGAAAGGCTAATAGATGTATTCTATGATTAATGGTGTTAAGATAATTTTATACATTCAAATATTATATGTTTTTTAACTATAAAAATTACTTAGAAAATAAATTTATATTTATTTTTATAATATTATACTTTATATCTATTCACATATTTACAAAATATTATTATTAGCTTAAAATAGAATTAATTTTTTTTAAATTATTACATAGTATTTTTTGCATTATAAAAAATATTTAATTAAAAATCAATATATCTTATTTAAATTTCTTCCAACCCCTTTTCTTTGTATTTATATTTTAAAATAAACATTTAATATTGACAAATTATTATATATTTATTATTTTAAAAAATGACGTAGAAAAGAGGGAGGTTAGAGAATATCTATTTAATAAAATTTTTAAATTGGAGAAAAAAAATTGATCAAGTTAGTTAAAATAATGAAGATATAGGAGGCGTATCAAATGACAAAGATTTATGCTGAGAAATGAGATGAATTGATAATAATTGTAAGATAAAAAATAACAGCTTATATTAAAACAATTCATTTAAAAATATTATGTATCTTTTTCATCATAACTTTCCTGTACATTCACCTTGCCCCCATCCCACCCCAATAGTCATTGCTGCCAATATTGTGGCCACCATTGTTGTTGCTGCCAGCACTCCATTGTTGCCGTCACCATTGCTGCCTCTACAACCGTTGCAGTGATGGATCTAGAAATATTATATTGTGGGGACAACACTTCTATACATAAAATAGTAGTGAAAATATTTATTTTAAATAGTAATTTTTACAACATATTTTATACTATAGGGATAATTTATATTTATATATACATATATTATTAAAAGAAATTAAAATTTAGTGGGGGAAATTACCCTCGATGTATAGGAAGCATATGTCCTTGGTGGAGGTGGTGGTGACGATGACGGTGGTGGTGGCTAGAGTTGTAGGGGTGAGGGTGGCAGCATCGACGGTGATAGTTTTAGGGGCTGGGGTGGGGGTGAAATGTGTGGGTGTTAAGCTGAAAGAGGCACACGAAATCTTTAAATGAGTTGTTTTAATATAAGTTGTTAGTTTTAATCTAACAATTATTATTAATTACTCTCATTTCTTACGATAAACATTTTTCTTACTTGATACGCACTCATACAAAGTACAACTTAGGTGAGAAAAGAATTATAATGAGAAATAAGGAAGATTAATAATAATTATAAGATTAAAAATAATAATTTAGATAGAAATAACTCACTTAAAAATATCGCGTGTCTGTTTTACTATAACTTATCTGCATCTCCACCTCACCCCAACCTCATCGCCATCCCTGTCATCATCAATTTCACTACAACCAACACTGTCGGCACTGCCACCACCACCGCACTAACACAAGTTAACGAAACCGGTAATTGAAGTTTCTTCAAAGATAATACAAAAAAGGTTGATTTCCAACGTAGTGAGCTGCGCCACCAGCAAGGCAACATTTCTCACAATAACAAGAATTGAAATTATGAGTGTGGTGTGGTGGTTTTCCCACTATTTTAGTCCCCTTTTTTATTTTTGTTTCTTTAATATTTATTTTCTTTGTTTCTCTTTTCTATATTTTTAAATTTAAAATTATTATTTAAGAATATTTTCCAATTCTTATTAATTTATTAAATATATTTTAATATATTATAAATAAATTTAACTTAATTTAATAAAAAATCTTATATAAATTTTTTATATATTTTTCAACTATTGTTTAAGAATATTTTTAATTAAAATTAATTTATTAAATACATTTTAATAACTTAAACATAATTTTAAATTAATTTAAAAACTATTATATTAAATTTGATTGCATTTATGTTTTCTATATTTTTATTTAATACTAAAAAATATTATTTAAGAATAATTTTGGAATGAAAATTAATTTATTGAAAATTAATTTAATAAATTTTAAGAATAATTTTAAATTAATTTAATAAAAAAATATTATATTAATTTTTTTATTTATAAACTATTATTTGAGAATATTTTTAAATTCAAATTATTTATTAAATTTATTTTAATAAATTAAAAAATTATTTTAAATTACTTTAATAATAAAAATTTTATATTTTTATTTAACTTTAAAAATTATTATTTAAGAGTAATTTGGACTGAAGATTAATTTATTGAAAAATTTTAACTTTTAAAATATAATTTTAATATACTTTAAATTTTATTAGGTGGTAGCAGAATCTTAGAATGGGTTATTATGATTAAAACACTAGGAAAAAAATGTCTAAGTCTAGCATTGAGTTTTATATTAAAAACCAATAAATTTCCAAAAAAAAAAAAACTAATCCTACACATTAGGAGTCAGAATTGGCTTCTATGTTGGACCAAAATAATTAACTAAAATAGGTCACTTGAAATGAAAAACGCTTTAAGTACCACATTACCCGCAACTTACCAAAAAAAAAAAACAAATTGCAGTAGTACTCGTTAAGGACAATTTATTTACTTTTATAGTTTTAACTCAATAAATAGAGTATGTGACAGAAAATACTTTTCTAAAAATATTTTAAATTATATATATTATTATAAACTATTTATTATTATTATTAAAAAATTTTAAATAAAATAATATTTTTATAGGCAAAATAAAATAAGATTTAATTACCCAAATTTTATAATATAATTACTTAAATATCTAATTATATTATATATATATATATATTAAAATATTAATATATATTTTTACTTAATTAATATATTTTTTTAATTTTTTACTGTCTTTATACTCTTGTCTTCTTTTAAAGAGGTAAGGAAAGAAAAAATAACAAAAAAACTAAAATAAACTATACAATTATGTTATGGAAGATACAGAAAAAAACTTTTGAAAATAAAAATAATAAATTTTCTTTATTGTTCAGAATAGGATCTAGAGATTACAGAGTGTTTAACTTAAAATTCATTTGATGTATAAAACATCAAATTTTATATACATAATTTATAATATATATTTTTAAACTAATTTAAAAGTAAAAAAAAAATACATTTCTATAAAAGATAAATTACATATTTGTTAATGGTTTAGGGTTGGTTTTTCAACAAAATCCCTTGTAATGTGACTTTTCTAAATTTAATTACATTAAAAGAAGGTATATTACTCATCAATTATCTTTCACAGATAAAAAAAAAAAACAAGTGTCATACATCAACCATTCTTACTGTCTTAACTAAGAAAGTTATGATGGGATTCATGATTCATCCCCTCAATTCTCCACTATTGTTAATTCATAAACTAAGACAACATAAATATTGTATTTCATTGTAATTAACTCTTAATGTATACAAACTATAAGATTCATTTCTTGTTTTTCATTTTGACCCGTATATGTTGTGTGTCTTATATGATCACGAGCACTGCATGGGCCTTCTCGTATTGGAAAAAAAGGATTTGGCTTCCAAGTTTGAGCAAGTAAAGCCCGTGGCTAAAAATGTATAAACATGATTCAGCCATAAATGAATATGCATTAACTAAACCAAGAAGATGCAAAACAAGTTGTTAGGCCAAAAATGTATTAACAAGAAATCTAAATGGATGAAAGATTATTACTAAGCACCACCTCTATTTCTTTTGTTACATTAAAGTTATTTTTTTGTTGTTATCGGATTGGTTGTAAGGCTTGTTTTGTTTATCTTAAAATAGTATTTGCTTACCCAAATATCTAGTCGAGCCCCCTACTCAAAATCAACTCTTTACTCATATTGTGATGAGATGTTCATTGTTTGTCACAAATTTCCTAATGACCATTTTTCCTTCTCTTAGAAGATGACCTAGAATACCTTCGTGAAGAGATGACATCAAATTCTACCCTTGTGACTATCCATTTTTAACTCTCACTACAAGCTGTTTCAGGCCTTCCATCCTCTAAATCTTTAAAATTCTATTGCACAATTAAGGGTTTGTATGTGATGGTTTAGGATATTGTAACATCCCAAAAATATTTATACTATTTACACTATTATTTCTCCTTGATGATTCTATTTACTTACAATCTATTTTCCAAAATACAAAGATATAAAATTTTGATTACATTACACACATTACACCATGCATCACAATAGTTTCAAAGCTCAAAGTAATATATAACAAAGCACACACCTTCACGGCTTGCCCAACGAACTTGGTCGCCTAGCGAGGCCCAGAGTAGCTCGCCTAGCAACAAATATTGCCTAACGAGGATCATGTATCAGATTGTCCCAGTAATAGGGACTTCACTTAGTGAGACGTATCACTGGGTAGAAAACCCCTCGTTGGGCATGAACCCCTATAAAATTCAACCCGAGACAACTTTGCGCTAGGTGAAACCTCTCACTAAGTAAAAAAGATGAAATACAATTCTATCAGAGGCTAAAGCTCGCTAAGCAAGACCTGTCACCTAACGAGACCTTGCAAATAACAGAACCTTTGCTGATAAATTCAACTCATACATGAATCATACATTCCATTCATTTAAACATTATACTCTATTCCTTACAAATGGATACTAACACATAATTTACACATACGTCTTACTTTAACTAACTCAGTATACATGTTTGGATAGCTTTCATACAAAATAGGACTAAGCATTAATAAACTTTGTTAACATTGTCTTTAACATAGCTTTCTTCTATACACATATAACAACAAAATAACATCAATAAACTCCCAAGCATTAGCTGACATCCTTTACTCTGTTGCATTCTGATGGGGGCAATAACACAAGTTTGTAACAAAATGTAAACAAAGCAGCAGAAAGAAATCTCCTATCTTCCAAGATTATATAACAAAAATATAATACTAACCAATCATCACTCTTTCAAAATAAGACACCAAGAGATTTTAACGTAGAAAACCCTTAAAGGAAGGGTAAAAAACCACGGCTCGTCCAGACCATAAAAATAGCTCCACTATTATCAATAAAGAGTAAAAAAGAGTCTCAATCAAGTGTCTAAAACGACATTAATGTCAACACCAACTTTAAACAATAAAGCAATAAGCTTACAAATAGAGAACAAGGAAGATGAAAACCCCCAAAAATACTGCTGCCATAAGAATTGAATATCTCCAAACTTAAGCCTCTTTTCAATGATCCCAATGGTTGGAATTAAGAAACATGCATGCTGAACGTGCTATCCAAAAATCAGCATGATCCAGCAGTGAACAAATCTGCAGTGGTGAATTTACACTTGTAGCTCTGTGTAAAAACGACAATAACTTTCTCTTTTTCTTTTCTCTCAAAACAATTAGTATATTTCACTAACGTCTTTCTCTTTATCTCTGTCTACTCTTTGTGTCAAAACACCTTCTCCACTTAGCTTAAATAAGATATCAAGTGGGCTTCTTAATTTGGGTTTTTTCTCCACATAGAAAAGGAGCCCAATACCCAACCCATTCAACCTCTCAGCATCATCTCCATTATCTGTTATGTGTAAATCACGATCATCACAACCCATTGCAAGGGTAAGCTCATGAACTAAAAATCATCGTAAGATTAAACATAACATATAATTACATTTAAATCCAATCCTAATCGCATTATTGATAATCAACCACACTCAAGACGTTTTGCAAAAAGACTCATTGGATTTAGATACTATGTAGCCTAATAACCTCCAAACTGGTGTCTAACATCTATTTAACCCATATGTCAATAAGTTAAAGTCTAGGCATATCCATCTGGTACCTAAATACTATCTGACATCTTTCAACTCTATATTAACACCCAATTGCTACCTGAGTATATCCAAGGAAACTAGTTCGTTCACAGGACTATAGTCCCATGATCACAACAACCTTATATGTATCCCTAATCCAATATAGCACCACCAGGCTATGTTACTTCTTCGTAATAGCTCACTATCAAAGTTCAAATACCTGTTATCAATTTCAACATATATCAACAAGATTCAAAAAGAAGTATCTACTCAACCTTTCATCAACATCCAAATATTCTCAATTATAATTCAGCATATAAATAATTTAATAACTCAAGCAAATCAAAACATCATTTAAGAACTCAATCCAACCAAATATTTCAATTTCACATAGTACTCGATCAATTCCAGTTCAAAAACTCAATCAATCACTATATATTAACTTCATTGATCTTAAACCATAATTTCACAAATTTTAATAAAAGAATCAACTTCACTTACCTATTTCTCCCTTCCAAAGCTAACTCAAAAGAAAATAGAGAAATTCACGCGAAAAAATTGCACAAGAACCTGACACAAATTCCAGATTAAACATAAACCTTAGAAATTAGGATTTTCAAATAAATTCCCTTTTTCAACAAGAACGACAAGGTTGAAAATGAACAGAAAAAGGTTCGAGTATTCACGATTAGACTTACCTATAACAACAATTACTCAGAAATAGGATTTATGGAAGAGACATGTTGGAATCCATCAGCTCGAAGGCCACCATGCAAACTAAAACACACCCATGACAACAAGAGAAAAAACCATGGTTTTTGGGATAATTTACGACCAAGGAAAGAATTTAGAAACAAATAAGGAAGGAATAGTTTATATAGCCCCAATGGTGTATTTAGTAAAATTAGTTTGCTAATACAACCCTTTTTCTTATAGCATATTATCTTAAAACTTCCTGAAACTCAACTAAAATCTTCTGAAACAAAAGAATAAGAATTATTCTAGCCTCCCCATCCTTCTATCATTAACCAAATACAACCATATAGTATTGACACAACTAATAAATTCATCACATCTCAAATCAATTCATAATTTAAGTAAAAACTTAAATTTAATTTTCTTTACTATTTATTCTACGAATTTAAAACCTATTAAATAAACATGTCCTGATAGATATAGGTAGCTCACACAACATTTTACAACCTAGGTTTGCTAATAATTTGTGTCTTATTGTTGAGCCTACACCAAACTTAAAAGTCATGGTTGGAAATGGAGATCAATTAACATATGCTGAATTTTGCTCTCAGGTTGCACCCCTATTCAAGGTTACCATTTCAATGTTTCATCCTATTTATTTTCTATTGAAGGCGTTGACATTGTTCTTAGATTAGCATGAATATCTACTTTAAGTCCTATTTCAGCTGATTTCTTTATACCATGCTTCTCATTTAACTACAAGAATGAGTGGATAAACTTAATTGGCTCAATTACCCTTAACACCAAACCATCCACTTACCACCAACTTTGTCACTCTATCCACACTTATTCCATAACCTTGTTTTACCTCATAGCCCCCTAAATACCCCGACCTAAAAAAACCTAATTCACTTCCTCTCCCAATAGAACCAACATTCCAAAAATTGCCTTTAGACTTCCAAACACTCATTTTCTCTTATCATACCATTTTCAAAAAACCTCAAGCTTACCCCCTTCTAGATTCTATGACCACCATATTCCCCTACTTCCAAATACCCTATCCCCCATGATTGTAAAACCTTGTCGTTTTACCCCCACTCACAAAAGACTACTCATTGTCACTCTTATTCAAGACATGATCACTGAAGAAATTATCATGCCTAGCCACAACCCATTTTCCTCCTAGTACTATTAGTTAAAAAAAATGGAAATTTTGTGTAGACTACAAAACTCTCAATGTTGTTACTATCAAAGACAGATTCCTTATCCCAACTATAGATGAACTGCCAAATGAATTGGGTTCTGCTAGAATTTTTACTAAACTTGATTTAAGATCAGGGTATCACTAAATTAGACTCCACACACCCTACACTCACAACACAGCTTCAGAACATGCAATAGACACTACAGGTTTTTGTTCATGTTATTTGGGCTAACCAAGGCAAGCTTTACATTTCAAGTAGCTGTGAATGATCTACTCAAACCCTATTTGCAACTATTTGTCCTAGTTTTTTTATAATATCCTAATTTACACACTCAGCATCTCATACCATCATTAAACATGACTTCACTTAGCCTAATATTGTAGTATCTCGAGACATATAAATAAAAACAAACAATCTCATATTCACTTAAAATTATTTTCTCCACCAAACAAATTATTTTTAATATCTCAACTGATAGTTAATAACAATAGACAATTTAATAACTAACAATTAAAAACAACACAATTTATTAAAGATAAAACTACATGAATCTACGTGGTTTTATGAACCAAATTCTTAAGCCCTATTATCTACGTGGTTTTATGAACCAAATTCTTAAGCCCTATTATTCGTATATATAATTGACAATATTATTAGTATCTTTTAGTATATTTTGAAAACTCAAATATGAGTTTAGTCTTGTAACTTCGTGATGTTTTAATTTTGATTTTTGTGGAAAAAAAAATTTAGTTCATGTAAGTTTGCACTTTTTAAAATTTGATCTGTTTGTTATTTTTTATTCCACATAAGTTTACAATTTTTCAATTTGTGTCTCTTTTAATTTTTGTTTGTTTCTAGTTTCTATAAATTTGTACTTTCGCAGACTAAAATTGAAAAGAAAAAATCAAATTTACCAGAGGCATAAATGAAGAAAAAAACTTATTAGAATCAAACTTTAAAACATGGAAAGACTAAAACAAACAAAAATCTTACAGGAACAAAATTAAAAAATAATTGCAAACTTACCATGGTTAAGCTTATTTATAAAGGTATTTACTTTAATCTGCTAACCAAAGAAAAAGCTTATTTATAAAATTATTATTCTTTAAAACAAAGCTTTATATAATTTAACTAATATATGAATTTATAAATATTTATAATTATTTTTACATATAAATTTATTTGAACATATAAAATTAATTGAATATATATATATATATATATATTTAAAATTATTTCTATATTTTTTTAAAAAGATAATTATTCTATTTGTTACTTAAATATACTTTATATACACATTTTTTAGCTAAATATATACATATTTACTCACACACACACACACACATATATATATATATAAAAAGTAAAAAATAAAATATTAAATAATTACAATAATATAAAAAGTATAAATTGTAATTTTAAGCCTTATTGCTAGCTTACTTACAAAACCTTATTTACTTGTTTTAATATATATTCTTCTCTTATTTTAGAACTTTAACTCTTTGTAATATATTTTGAATTTCACAATAAATATCACATTGAACAACTTAATTACATATTTATTCATCTCTATCTTAATGTAAAACATAAATTCTTTTATAATTAATATATTTTTCATACATTTGTGGAGTTTTTATCGATAGAGTTTTCATTTAAGTAACTTATAAGTTTAAATTATTATGTCTTTTAAATTATTATTTTTTATATTAAAACATTCACGATAACAAAAATGAAAATTAATTGCTATGTTTTTTATTATTTTATATTGGTCATATTACTTCTTCCTTCCTTGTGCTCCCTACTTATAAAATTTTTATGAGTATACACTACATAAAATTAGACTTATAATTTTAATGATTATAGACTCAAATGTTAATGAGTATAAAATATGTATTTTATAAAAATTTTGAAATATATTACTTCACTATACTATAATATTTTGTATCTTTATTTTTAAATCATAACCTAAAAAAAATTAATAAACATAGTTAATTTCAATAAAAAATTCTACATATACCTTTAAAATATTATTATTATTATTATTAAAATAAATTACATACACATGAAAATGTTTTTTTATTAAAATTGTACTTTTTTATTAATAGAACCTGAAGAAAGCAAATATTTCACATCTAACAATTTTTAAAATATTTTTCTAACAATATCTTAAGTTATATATTATTATAAACTATTTATTTTTATTATTATTATTACTATTAAAAATTTTAAACTAAAATAAGATTTAATAAAACAAATTTGATCATATAATTACTTAAATATCTAATTATATTATATAAATATAATTATTTTAATTAATTATCTTTTAGAATAATTAATACAATTTTTAAAATTTTTACAAATTTTATATTCTTGTTTTCTTTTAATGAATTAAGGAAAGAAAAAATAACAGAAAACCAAAATAAATTATACAATTATGTCATCAAATTATACAAACTAGATACGAGCTTTCATGGTTAGACACACGAAAAGTTTGCACTTATTAAGATAAATATCACCTAAGAAATGTGATAAGGGACGTAAAATAGCCTTCATGGGTCAGTCATAGGAAATTTTGGATTATTTCTTTAATGGTTTGAAAGGATTCTCAATTCACCTAGGAAGAAGAATAACACCATCTTGAGAATTATAATAACATATTTAAATACAAGTATTTTCTTTTTTAATTTTAAAAAGTAAATCTTCAATAAAAAATATGTTTATTAGAGAATAAATCATATAGATGTAACTTTTTTTAATCTTGAATTTTAAAATACATGTCGTAACAACTTGATGTTTTAAATTTACTTTTTAATTAGAATTTTTAATTAAAATTAATTAGGTATGATAATTAATATATTAGATTAATATAAAGAAATTTTAAAAATTCAACAAAACATGGTTAATAACAAAATAAAAAAGAAATTTTGATACAAATATTTTCAAAAAAGAACTACATATTGTTATCAGAATTAAGAGTGTTGTTTTCAATGATAAAAAAGAACAACACTTTTATTCAATGATATTATTATCTCGTTAAAAGTGTTGTTTTCAGAACCCTAAGGAGAAGTTTTGGAAATCGAAGGAGTCTCAAAGACCTAGTTTATTATTAATCAAAATTTTCTTGTAGTATTTATTTTAACAATTTTAGAATATAATTTCCTTGTAATTGTTTCGTTTTTTAGAATCCTAAATTTGAAGATTATATTTTTTTATTAGGTAAGAATTCATGTATTTAAATATAAAATTTATTATTTTCTTTAAATTCTTCACTATTTTTATTATAGATTATTACTGACAACCAACGTTACATGTTTGTCTTCTTGGCCCTTCTAACATATATTAAGTATTATGCTTTTCGACCCATACTTTTATTATTCATTGTTTTAATTTTTATATTTTTAAATAATTTTTTATTTATGAATTTTATGAGTGCATTTGTTATATAGATTAAAACTTGATTCCTGAAAATATAGGCATGAGAATGTTTTAACTTCCCTTTTCCCAACTTTTATTTTTAAATGTGAAAGGGTGGAAAAGCGATATTTTATTAACTTTTATATATATATATATATATATATATATATATATATATTATTTTTTTTCTATTTTTTCTTATTATTTATTTTTTTTAAAATTTTAATGACATTCTCAGAAATATTAAAACATAATCAAATATTAATTTATTATTTCATACCACACATATTGCTATGACTAAATTAATGCGAATTATAAAATAGATTTATTATTATTTTATGATTAATGATGTTAATGTGTGTTACAAATACTGCAACCATAAGAATAAAAAGTGTTATATTAAGAAATGGATTTGCAATATTTGGTGACCCAATCAATCCAATTTTATAAATAAAAAATAAAACTAAAATTAACCCAACTAAATTGGGTTGGAAAATTTACTAAATCTATCCACCTGAACCACTTACCTCCTAATTAATTTTGCACTGAATATTAATTTTTATGTTTTAGTATATTTTTTGGTACATTAAGTTTAAAAGTTATGATCTTTATGTTTTAAAAAATTTCATTTTAGTATTTAGTTAATTTTCTATAACTTTAAAATTTTGAAATAGCTAAATTAAAATATGAATACTTAAAAATGTTATTATTTTTATTTAAATCTTATCAATCTTTTTTATATTCATCATAATCATTATCACCACTTGTGATACAATTATCTTTATCTTAACAGTCATTATAACTAAACATAATCATTTCCCAATGATACAAAAAGTGCGAAGGTAAATTCTCATACAAATTTGGTAAGAACATACAAATCTGGTGGGAATGAGGTGAATTTGCATGAATCTTCTTATAAAGGACCATAGTTAAATTAAAAAAAAATAAAATAAAACTTTTAAAACTTAATGTACCAAAATAAGAAGAGTTTAATTGGTATACACTGTCATTATAACGTTCATGGTAAATATATTGACTTTACTAGTTACTATTTTAAAAGTCTCAAAAATAAAGAGTCATGATTAACTGTAAATGTAAAATTTTTTTACACTATATATACCAATTAAACTCAAATAGAAAATACAAAAATATAATGGATCAAAATTAACATTATAGCCTTAATTTTGTTCACGTTAAGACTATTTAATTTCCTCAAGCCTCCATTTCTCACATTCATCTTCATTTGATTATTCATGTTTAATGAAGTAGTGAACTTGTTGTTGTAGCACATTGGTATATAGGACGATAATAGAATAAAACAATAGGAGTTTTAATATTCTTATTTTTATTTTTGATTTTGAACTTCATACTCATCCTTATCTTATTATCTAACGAGTATGGAATGTATTCCATTTTTGTCTCGCCGAGTATTGAGTATGTCCATATTGGCTAGGAATTAAAAAAAAAAAAATTCTCTAAACCATAAATCCTTAAAGTTACTTGAAGCACTCAACCAAAATCACGATACTCTAAAACAACAAAAAATGCTTTAAAAAGAGACTAAACTATTAAGTAAACTAAGGATGTTAACTAAGGATGTTTTAGTGCTTGTTTAGTAACAATTTTATAAAATTGTTTTCAATATTATAGTTTTTAAAAATTAAAAAACTTGTTTGGGTAGTATTTTTTTAAAACAGTTCTGGTTTTTTAGTTGTAAAAACTAGAAAACAGGAATAACTGAAAGTAGTTTTGCTTTTCAGTTTTCTATTTTTATTTTGAAAACTCAAAGTACAATCAGAATATGTTGTTTTTTGCTTTTTATTAATGAAATTCTAATAAATATGAACAAGTTTTTCCATTTTTACATCTTCAAAACAGTTTTCAAATAAAACTTGTGAAACAAGTTTTTTTTTCTTTTCTTACTGGAAATAGTTTTTGAAAGCTATTTTTGAAAACTATTTTAAAAAACTGAAAACAAAAACTAAACCAATCAAACTCTTAGTATTTTGAAATAGGGATTAAGCAAAGGTAAGGTGAGGATGGGACATGTCAATAAATATATATATATATATATATATATATATATATATATATATATATTTATAATCCGTGTCCTTGTACTAGACTAAGAAAAGTGGAGATATTGGCCATATTCTTACTCATGTTTAGTCAAACTCAAAATTTTTCATCAAAGTTGGGATGAGTTTGAGGATTATTCACAATACAAGTTTATTTGTCATCATTATAGGTATATCTCTCTACACTTTTAATAATATAATTTTACAATTTAAGAAGTTATGATTAAATAGGCTTAACTAATTTTTTGTTCCTTAAAAAATAGCATCTTTTTAATTTTAGTCTTTTAAAAAAATAGTTTAGTTTTAGTTCCAATTGTCAAACAACCTTTTCCAGCATAATGATTTATCACATCATCAAGGAGTCTAAATAGGATAATTATGTATAATTTTAGTATAAATTGTATTATTTTTAATTTCTCATACATCCAAAATTATTTTTTTTAATTAACAATACCATAATAACTTAGTATCGGGATTTAGTCACACTTAAGGTTCCTCATCCCTCTTCAAGAATGTATTATGTGGGATTCGAACTTAAGGCCTCTCCTACAAACTTAACGTGTATTGCCAACTGAGCTACATCTATTGAGTCATCCAAAATGATTTATGACATTGTACTAATTTATAAATGTTAAAACACAATTTATCCATAAAAGTACATGAGACTATCATGTTAGACACTCTAATGATGTGAAAAGTTCTTGGGTTACTAAATCGGCTGATTGACCCAAGTGGGTTTATTTTTTAAAAAAATTACCAGTATGGGTCTGCTTTGAAAAATATTACCAGCATGGGTCTGTTTTGGGTGGTTGACTCGGTCAAACTGCAACTCCGAATTGCGGTTTCGTTGTCACGTCAGCAAAGTGATTATGTGGAAACCAGCGTGGAAAAACGACTACGAAACCGCAAGTGGGAATTGCGGTTTGACTAAAAACACAGAAAACCGCAAGTCGCATCTGCGGATTGATTTAAATATTATTTTTATCATAAACCGCAAGTGCGAACTGCGGTTTATGTTAAATATAATATTTAAATATCATCAAAGTGGCTGTAGTTTAATGGTGAGAATTTCATGTTGTAGTTGTGGAGACCTGGGCTTGAATCCGCCACACATTGTTTTAATTGATGTCGGATTTAAATCACGTGGCTTACTTTTTTCACTTTTATAGGATGAAAAAGTAAGCCAGGTGATTTTAATTAAAACAGTGTGTGGCTACTGGGATTCGAGCCCAAGTCTCTACAACCACAGCATGAAATTTTCACCACTAAACTATAGTCACTTTCATGATATTTAAATATTATATTTAACATAAACCGCAGTTCGCACTTGCGGTTTATGATAAAAATAATATTTAATTCAAACCACAGATGCGACTTGCGGTTTTATGTGTGGCTGCTGGGATTCGAGTCCGGGTCTCCATAACTACAACATCAAATTCTCACCATTAAACCACAGCCACTTTGATGATATTTAAATATTATATTTAACATAAACCGCAGTTCGCACTTGCGGTTTATGATAAAAATAATATTTAATTCAAACCGCAGATGCGACTTGCGGTTTTCTGTGTTTTCAGTCAAACCGCAATTCCCACTTGCGGTTTCGTAGTCGTTTTTCCACGCTGGCTTCCACGTAATCACTTTGCTGACGTGACAACGAAACCGCAATTCGGAGTTGCGGTTTGACCGAGTCAACCACCCAAAATAGACACATGCTGGTAATATTTTTCAAAGCAGACCCATACTGGTAATTTTTTTAAAAAATAAACTCACTTGGGTCAATCAGCCTACTAAATCAGGACAATATCTTAGTAACGTATTTATTGAAAATAAAGACTAAAATCAAATACAAAATATATTTATGAATTAAATTAATATATATATATATATATATATACATATATATATGACTAGGTTAGCATAATCTTTTAATACATTGTTTTCAATATTTTTAATTGTAACCTGAATTTTAAAATATTTTTAAAAATTATAAATAATTAAATATAATTATAAGGACCAATTTAGTTAATAGATTATTAGTGGAAAAGAAATAAATGTTATGGGGAATTAAATGTTTAATTATTTTATATTAGTATAGCAATGCAGAATAATTGAGTTTATTTATAATATCATTATTAGTTAATTATTTTTTAAAAAATAGTTGGGAGGTAGAAAGTGAAATATAATAATTATTTCTTGATTTCGGAGAGTTTTGATTGAGTTTCGAGAAGTTTTCGAAAATCTGTTTAGGAGGGGATGCGAATAGCAAATCAGAACTTACTAAATTCACCTACTTCTTTTTTTCTTTTTTTCCTTTTTCTCTTTCTTCCTTTTCTTTTCCTTTTTTTTTTCTTTTCTCTTTCTTTCCTTCTTCTTTAGTTTCTTTTCTTCTCTGCCGCTTCTACACTCCGCGTCATCATTTTTCTTGCGTCCTTTGTATGTGAAGCTTTTGGTTGACGGATTTCGACGTGGTCTCTTCTATAATTCCTATTGCTGGGTGATCGCTGTTATAGGTTCCTGTTAATTTCTTCGGGTAGATTTCCTATTTTCTTTTGAGTTAGCTTTGAAAAGGAGAAATAGGTAAGAGAAGCTCTTTTGTTGATTTTTGTTAATAGACAAGTGATTTGGTAGTTAAGAGATTTGAGCTATTTGAAATAGCGAGTATTTTGATATATTTTAAGCTATTTAAGATAACATTTATTTTAATTGTGTTTTGAGCTATTTAATATAGTGCATATTTGATTTTGATTTGAATTGATTGAATTAGCGTATATTAGGATTTCATAGTTGATATATATGATATATTGTGTAGTGGATGATTATTATAGGAGTGATGTTTTATCTTGAATTGGATGATTATTGGATAGTTTGGATGTGACCATTATGGTAGAGTAACTTAGTTTTGGTTGAATTGATTTTCTGTGACTGGAATTGAATTATTGTAATGACAATGTATTATTTGGAATTGTGATGTAATGCATGTGATTGGAATGCATGATGAGAATATATTTATTGATGTTGTTGGTTGGGGGAAATTACAATTGGGTAACCTAGCTTTGAATGATATGTTTGGTGGGGTATATTGATGTTAGGGACACGACTGGGGTCAATGTAATCCAGAATATCAGATGTGCAAGGGCAATTTTTATGATTTACATTGTGGTCCTGTTACCAGATATGCAAGGGGTGCCTAAAGGACATACTCAGACAACGACTGTGTGTCATAGGGTGTCAGGTAAACACTAGACATCAGTTTGTGGTTGTTAGATGAGTATTGCTTAGACTTAAATTGGTGGTAACACAGGCAGCTTGGACGCTTGTTGCCAATTGGAAGGGTTCTTCAGCCGCTTCGGTGTCCAAATTCAATGTAGATATTATGGAATGTGTCGAGTCTGAACATGTTGAACATGTTGTGTGAAATGCTTGTATTCAGGGGAATATAAGTATGATTGATGATATTGTGATTTTTAAGTTTTTTATATTATGAATTTTATGTATTATTATGTTTACCCTTGCAATGTTTGTGTATTTTGTATTTTGTATGATTGTGATGATCGTACTTTGCACAGGAGCATGTACCAGTGATGGCAATGAAGATCAAAATTAATAGGATTGGGGCAATGGATTAATGGCAGTAGCGGACTTACTCATTTTGTGGTTGAAATAGTTTATGTATTAGAATATGTTATATATATAATTTATGTAATAGTTAAGTTCTAATGAAAAATTGACATGTTATGTCTCTGTTTTGCATGGGTTATGCTTTAACATGTTTTGGTGGGAAAAGGACATGAAATGTTTTATGTAAATATTATGTTATGAAATTTTGGTAAATAATTTGAAATATATGAGCGTATAATTTGATTGTATGAAACAAGTTTAAGTAGAGAGAATTAAATGGTTGAATATTACTAGTAGGCTTTTTTTCATTATTATTTTAAATTTGGAATGTTACAACAATAATATATCATAAAATACATTTATCATAAACAGTGTAAAGATTTTTACACTGACATTCAATCACAACCCTTCATTCATGGTAAATGAAAAGTATAAAAATGTCAGTATAAAAATATATACCAATTAAACTCATATATATATATATATATATATATATATATATATTTATCTTACTTTTTATATAAAACTATCGTATGCAATATAAATTAGCATATATTATAAAGATGAATTTTTTATTTGATGTAATTAAATAAAAATATTTACATTTACATTATATTATATTATTATTAAAATTGATAATAAAAATTATATTTAAAATTTAATCATCACATTTAGTTTTATTGTAAACAAATTAAATTTTTATGTAAAATTAAAATTGAAACATGGATAATTTCTTAATAAAAACTAATGAAATTTTATTTAAAAATAGGAATATAAAATGATAGGTCTACTTGAAAAATCAAGTATGTAAAGAAAAATAATTTGAAATTACTTAAAGATGATTTTTTATTATAATTACTAACATAGCATGTAAAATAAACTGAAAATGTTAAAAACATGTATTCTTATAGAGTCGGCTCCAATACTTATATTATAATTAAATTTTAAATTATACATAAATTATATTTAGAAATGTGAAAAAAGTTAGTGCGAATAATTTTCTCCTTCTCTTATAAGTGAATATGTCCCTAATCACAAATCTATAATATGTTTTACAAGTTCAAGCATGTTTAATTATTTCATATTTTAATTTTAATATAATTTATGTATTTATAAGTATTTATTATAAATTTTAATTGTAAAAAATAAATACTAAAGTATAAAGGGTGTGTGCTACATTTGATCAATAATTCAATAATTGCACAAAGGAAGCAACCTTTGTTTTCTTTATATTCCATGCGAAGCAACTTTGCTAGTCTTTGATTCCTTTGAATTCAATGGGCAACATAAATGAAAAATAACGTCTTAGAAACGTCATCATATATAATAGAGATTGGGAAAATGTTGTGTACTTACTAAAGTCATTTTTTTGAACATAAAATAAGATACCAAACTCCTTTGACGTAACTTGCATCCTTCACGAACAAACACAGAAAATTATGAATCACTTTTTCTCCCATTCCCATTCACGAACAAACACAATTTGGACATTCATTCCTTTATTTGTCTCTTCTCTAACTTCTAAGACAAAATTGTTCTTACCACTCATTATAATAGCACTAATTTGCGATCAACACTAACTAGTAATTATAAAAAAAAACAAATTAATCAAAAGGAGTTCCAAAAATCATGCCTATAGCATCATCTTTCTCTAGATTTCAACCTTCATCCATGATTATAAATCTAATTATTACTAACATGATAGCCACAATTTCAAATCATACTTCAATTTCAACAAGGTTCAAACTTGTTTTAGTAAAAAGTATGATTTAAAATTAACATTTGCATGTTAGTTTAGAGTGTAGTACTATGTAATAATTTCTTTGTTTTAAATTTATTTTTTTTTACATTTAAGGATACAACTTAAACCTACTAACACCTCTACCATGGTCGCCTCCGTCTTCTCTAAGTCGGAGTAATGAAGGGTTTGGAGCAGTAGCGCTGTGGTTTTTGCCTCAAACCTCGCCGTCTCCATGCTCCGCTCCGCCTGCCACCGCACGGTGTCATGTGCCACCGGTGACAGCCACTCCAAGAGCTCCTCCACGGCGTCCCGCCACCCGACGGCCAGCGCTTCCCCCTCCTCCTCCCTCCGCCATCTCCCCCTCAGCTTCGCTGCCACCCTCCGCCGCACCCTCTCCGGCAACATCTCGTACAGCACCTCACGCGCCCCCTCCTCCACTGTAGCCGGCGAGTGGAAACACCGCTCCGCAAATAACACCACCTCCGCGTACCTCGCTGCGAGCCCCGCCCCGCCCACCGTGTACGGCGGCGCCAACCTCAAAACCCTATTGTTAGCACTACCCATTGGCTTTTCAACTTCACCGGAACCACCACCGTTGTTCAAGAACCTAATCACACCGGTTTTGTCACCATTATTCACCTTTGGAATTGGACCTGATCTTGTGACACGCTTTTGAAGTGTTTCCTCGTAGAGACAGTAATTTTTCTTGTACAATTCACGATGTTCCAAGAGACAACAACAATTATTGTTGTTGTCATTGTAGCAGTTGCAATTAGCAATGTAAGCTCCAAAAACAGAACAAATTCTAGCGTAGACAATGCAAACCACCTTAGCCATGATCCCCACAGTTTTGTCCAATGTTTGGTTCCATAATGAAACTTCCTTGTAATGCTGCACTTGTTTCCTATGATATGCTATCCCAACATTCAAGCATTCCATGTTTTGCTTTGAAAAGTTGTTGTAATTGTTACCAACACCCATTGTCTTCAACTTTTGTCTCTTTTTCTCAGAAGTCTCTAGTTCCACCATGCACTGCATGGCGGAATAAAGACTTTTAGTTGAAGAAACAAATTTTTCCATTTTTGAGATAAGCTTAAGAGTATTACGAGTATCGTAACTAAGTTTCCGAAGATCTATGACACCGAGTTTGAGGTCGGAATAGACAAGGTAGAAGTTTGCAAGGCTTAGGTCGGAACATTTCCGACCGAGCCTTGCAACAGTGTTTGCGGCCGTGTCGAGTTCTTCTAAGCGTTCTGCGGCCGCAAGGTTGAGAAGAAAGCATTCATGTTCAGAATTTAAGTACTTTACCCCTTTTGATTTGATCACCTCACCACGTAGCTTGGTGATTTCTTCATTGGAGAGGGAGTGGTAGAGGGAGATAAGGTGGCACATGGTTTTTCCGGCATCGAATGCGAGGATGCCGAGGGTGTTGGCCGCCGCCGGCACCGCCTTGTGACGCCATGCCATGGTGGCAACAACCATAATCAGAAGCTCTCTTTACTTGCCAAACTTGGTTTGTTTTATTTTGTTTTTCTTTTCCCTCTCTATCTCACTTCAATTCACTATTTTTTTTTCTCTTTTGTTGGTGAATTACGTGTATGACTTTTGACTAATTGGGAAAGCACTTTGGAGTTTTCATGGTTTTGAACTTTAGAAGAAAAGGGTTCATTTATATAGGGTCTTGTTGTGGAAGGATATGATGTTGGGACGAAGGATCTAATGTTTTGAATATTCCATAGGAGGACGCGTTTGTAAAGTGGGGCCTGCGGACCCATTAGGATAATAAATTAATCAAAGACGTTTTAGTATGATTCATCTTTTTTTCCAAAGGTGTGAAATATTTTATTAATTTGACACTCATAATTCACTTCCCTCTAAAATTTGATTGACTATATTTAGTGAGATTCTCCTCTCAACTAAATTTTTTCATCAGCATATTTCAATCACACAAACATTACTTTTAAAAAGCTAAGTTTTCTATTGGGGTGATTTATGGTATTAAGTTTTAAATTTATAAAAGAAAAGCTACTTTTCTTTTTAAGTTGTTAAATTTATAAAAACTATGTTTTGTTATTTCAAAATTAAAAATATTAGTTTTAAATCTTAATGCATGAAATATATCTTCCACAGCAATTGGCTACATGAATACATCCCATCAAATCTTAACCCTACGGATGTTACATCTCCATATCAAATCTTATTAAAATAAAAGTTTAAAAAATGATTTCTTAATAAAATATATAATTTTAAATTTAATATATAATTATTATAGTTATAATGGGTTGGATATAAGTACAAAAAAGATAAGTACATACGAATGCTCTTATCCAATCAAAACGTCTAATACCCATTAAAATTGGGACGGAATCAAATACTCTCAAGTAAGATATTATTGTCATCCCTATTTGAGACAGAGATGTTGACAAACAACTAGTAATAGCTACTAGAGGTTGGTGTCCAAAGATCGAAGACAATGGTGTCCAGTGTCCAACAACAGAGGTTGGTGACTCGAAGTTGAAGCCGAAGACCAGCTATAGCTACATATGAAGAGTGAAAATGATGACAGACAACCAAAGAGTAATTAATTATTGATAACAGTAGATGATGACAATGACCGATAACTAACAACTAATAGTGAAGATAGTGGTGGCAACTAGCAATGGTGGCAGGTGACAATGAGTAACATCAAGTTATGAGTTTAAGAAGCTTAAATAAAAATAAACATAATTTTTTAGTAAATTAAATTGTGTATTTTTTTATTACTTATAAATTTGTTTGGTATCATAAATTACTTTTTCAATAAATAAGATTAAAAAATAAAAATTTTTCTCCTAAAAAAATATATAAGACTATTCCTCTTAAACTCCTTGATGATATAATAAATCACTGGAATGTCAAAGTTGTTTAATTAACACAATTATTTTAAAAAAAAACTAAAACCATATAAACAATTCTTTAAATAAGTAAAACTATAAAAACGATCTCTTGGCAAAAATTTATTTTTGAGGCGTTATTTATTAGTATATGATTAATCCTTTAATTATGCTTACTACCGCCAAATGCGATAACATGATAGTAATATAGTTTATTCATGGTCTTGAAGTCAATTATTCCCACACACAACACACATAATTTATCTGTATTTTTTTTCTTTTGTTTAATTGAATGCGATAAGGAAGGTGGAAATTGAAAAACAGTTAATAATTTTTTATTTGTTAATATTATGGTTCAAGTTCATTCATAAGATTATGTACACATTACGCATAGTGAAGTGTATACGCGTGAAGTGATTAATGAATATGCTGTAATGTTATTATAGTCACGTAACGTAAGAGACCAAGTTCTTCGTAGAAATATACTCGAACTGAAAGTTGAATGTGGAATTGTTTTTTTAATCAGAAAGCTATATTTTTTAATTAATTAGGTTTTGTTAAACGGTGTTTTAAGGTAGGATGAAAATTATTTATTAAATAACATGATGTTTTAAAACTGTGGAATAGGAAATTACACACAAATTGAGAAGATAGGATTTCTCTGGTAATGGTTAAGAAACAAGAAAGTTTTATTAGAAATCTTATGTAACTACAAATTATGGATGGAAATCTCCTTCTAATAAAAAAATGCTATATTATTTAAGGAGTTATATTTATTTATTTTTTTCTTTCTTTCATTAAATGATGAAACGATGCTTTTTATACTAGTGAGACGGAAAAGACATGAAGTCGGACAAAGGATCTTCATTTAATAAGACATGTCATGTGATGTACCTAATGAACTTAGTTTAGTTGAAAGGAATTCAATTGTGAAGAAAGTGGTGTGAAAACTGAAAAGGATAGAAAGTTCTAAAATTATAGTTATTATAATTACAAAATTCCTCATATATTTATTACTTCTCTTTTATAAACAAAGATAATTTTATAAGAGTCAATTCTTTTGCCTCCTCTTTTCTTTTTCATGCATGTTTTTAGTGGAAAGTTAAACATGTGTATCCACCAAATTAATATAATTTTTCTTACTACTTTCTTTGTTAACGAACTAGAGAAAGTACAACTTGATACTAAAACACGAAACTACTATTGTTACAACATAAATAGAAGAGCATAAACATATGGTCCAACACATAAGGGTTAGACTGTTCATTCCAGATGTTCTCACGGACTGATCTCCACCAAATGCTTCTACAAGATACTCCCTCACTAGACGTGCTCTTGTCTGCAACAAAAGTTTTTACTTGACTTATTCACAAACTATAAAAAACTTGAACCTTGAAAAAATTCCAATTCAACATCATCATTAATTTATAAATCTTGTATGAACTCGCTAACAAGTAGGCATAATTGTTCACTTCACTATGTAAGAGTATATATGTTATGAATTTTTCTTTTTAGGTGAAGTATGTTAGATTATGTTTTAAAGATTATTAATTATCTTCTAAGGAAAATATTATAGTGATAAACTAAGACAATTCCTCGTACAAAGTGTAACTAAATATTAAAGCATATTTAATCTAATTGTTTTCTTTGGAATAGAATATAGTATGTACATGCACAAATATGCTTGAGTACCAGAGTCTTTACTAAAGTCTTTATTGAGGTCTTCAAGTCTTCTAAGGGTCTGAACAGATGTCTTAGTCAACACAGACAGGTATCTGTAATGACACTATGACACTCAAGTCAACGTATGTACAATCTAATGGTATTGTATGTCAGAGAGAATAATAATATAATAATGAGAGTGAGTCAAACTTGAGTGGTGCTACCTTTTACCTTGGGTTTGGTCCAGATAAGTAGGATTTACCTTGGAGGGCAATACTAACTTTTATTTGGATCCACTCTTTACTGTGAGAGCTTCAGTTTCGATCAAGGTTTATAGGTGCGCCCCAACCTTGGGCTGAGTCATTCTTGACTTGGCTAGGGAGGGTTCTGTCTTATCCTAGGAGATATCCAATGTATAATCAAAATATTAATTAAAATATGTTGTTTTGTTTTAATCTATAATTGTTTAAAATGAGTATACATCCATAAAAAATATTTATTAATATATTTATAATCTAAAATACATTTATTTCACAGACTTTTCACTAACTTTGACACTTGGTATTAATGATTTTGAATCCACATGTGAGGGAGGAGGAGTGAGAGAAGTTATGAGTTTGAATCTTTTTACTAACAAAATTAACATATTAATAATTTACATTTACCTAAAAAAATATTTTGGATTATTCGATTAATTTAATATTGATTCATATTTTTTATATTTTAAAGTTAATTTTCTAAATGTTTTTTATATTTTAAAATCATAAAAGATCAGTAAATATGTACATCAGAATTCTTTTACTTTAACCAGTAATCTTGAATATGGTTCAAATTAAGAATGTTGAAAAATTAATTAAAATGATCATATAATTTTTTACAGATATTAAATTTGTCAAAATTTTTTATAGTGAAAAAAATCTCACTAATTAAGAATTGTCATAGTATATTCATGGTTTTAAAATATTTTTGTACCAATTAATCTACACACTCAATAATTTTTTATGATTTTCAAATATAAAAAATAAATTAATAATTAAATTATATAAAAACTTTTAAAGTAAGTAAAGAATTATGAACCATTAGATTAATCTAATAATCCAAAATAAGATAAAGTTACCAAAGTTATCAACTCCAAAGTCACTGGATGCATCTCCTATTTTATTCTAAAAATCACCATTAATCATCAATATTTTCATTGAAGAGTGGTTAATAATTTACTTAAGTACTTGTAAAAGTAAAGAGTTAAGTGCAAAATATATAAAGAAGGGCCCTTAGCAAGGCTCGAACTAAGAATTCTCACTTAACAAGCCAAATATTTTACCATTAAACCAAAAACCTATTTTGTTTTTATTTTGCAACTTAATATTAATTTGAAAATATATAAAAGTGGGGGCACAACAAAACTCTCACATAATAAGCCATAGATCTTACCATTAGACCAAAAATTCAGTTCATTTTTATTTTGCAACTCAAATCTAATTAAACTTTAACTAATATTAGTTTCAAACCGAAACCATAAATAACATGGATGTTATTTTTTATATAATCCCTAGTTTTAGTTTTTACTTTAATTTATAATTTTCAAATTTTAATTGGTTTTATACATTTTTACCTGATATGAATCTTACTTAATACCTTAAGCGGGTATAAGTATCACTATGTAATTACGCATCATATACTAGTATTCTGGTACCCACCCATCATCATTATACTTAAAATTTAATTCTTAAATTTTTATCTATAATTTCTTGTTATTTAATATTTTTTATTCATTTTTAAATTTAAATATAATAAATAACTTAATATATAATTTATTTGATAAAAAATAAAAATTATTAGAAATAATATACCGAGTTATCATATGTATATCCGAATCCAAAAATATTTAACAAAAATAAAAAAATAATTATAAAAATTTTATATCTAATTTTTTGTTATTAATCCTTTTAACAAGAGTTAAAAATAATATCAAAAGATTTACCATAACTCAGGTACCCTTTTCAATCAAATTAGACTCTTTTACTTATGAAAATATATTCACTACATAATTAGATAAAATCTCAATCATAATAATAAATTTTATAATAAAAAATAAAATATTAAAAATTTTAACCGTGAGATGATAAGTGTTATAAAATAATTATATAAAATCTAGATTTTTTTTTTTTTTTTTTTTTACATGGAAACTTGTATCCGCTCCACATTTTCAAAGAACAAAAATGAAAAAGATAAAACCTAACATGCCTAGCCGTCATCCCTATTTGTGCATTTTTTGGTCAAACCCATCTTCTTTCTGAAATTTACGTTATCATAGAATTGAAAGTAAAGATTATTCGAATGACTTGAGATGGCTTCAAGGACATAGCTGGCAAGAACATAGTAGAAATTGGGATACACATACGCGGTGTCATGGGCAATAATATCAAGAATGAGGGTGAGAGAAAGAAAACAAAATAAACGATTCCATAAGTTTTTTTTTCTAAAATTTTATAAAAAATTACTTTTAATTTTTAAAATTTAAAAATGTTTCTTTTAGTTTATAAAATTAATTTATTTTTTATTAACATTATTTGCTTATAAGTTTCGATATATATATTTAGTTGAGCTGGATGTGAAACTGAAAATAAAAAAAAGTTAAGGTTGACGAGGAGAATGATTCATGAGTACAAAAACGTGTTATCTGTCAATAAATTTTTTTTTTTAACGACGTTAACTGGAGAAGACTAAAAGTGAATTAAAGATTAAAACAAAAATTTAAATTTGAAGAATTAGAAGTGATTTTTATAAAACTTTAGGGAAAAAAACTTATTTAAACCTAAAATAAAATAAAACAATATCACATGCATTTTTAGACTTGCTAAAAAAGTGAAGAGTTTAATTAGTATACACACATTCAATCATGACTCTTCGTTTATGTGACTCTTAAATATCAGTATAAAAATCAACACATTTATTATGAACAAAAGGTTACGATTAAATATCAGTATAAAAATCTAGTATAAAAATCTTTAAACCGAAAGTGTATATCAATTAAATTCAAATTTGAATATCGAAATGACATTTAAAGAAGGAGAATATTTCCGCAATTAAATAAGTGCCTAATCAAATTGTTTATTTTGTTATCTACACTTGAATATAAACAACAAAAGATATATTTTGAGACTAAAACATAAGTAAGTTTTAACTTTTTTGGCTAATTTAATTATTCTATTTGAAAATACCTCAATTAATTCTATTTCCAATCACGTTTTCTTATTCTTGGTATAAGTTTCAAAATAGAATGTTTTAAGAATAATTTTTATATTTTATTGAGATTGATAAAATTAAATTATATTTACTAATTTTTTAATTGTGTATACTTATATCTACTTATATATTTAACTATTTTAGTCTATAGAGAAAAAGTGATTATTAAGTTGTCTGAATATGTTTTCGTGATTAGCAAACCTTAGGAAAAGGATAAAAGCAGGAAGAAAAAAAAAATGTTTTGTAGCTAGCATTTTGTTATACTTTTTACTTTCCTTACCTTTCATATATAATTAATTATTTAGTTTAGTAAATATACAAATCAGTGTATATGTATAGATTATTCTAGTTTAACTAGTAAAAATACCATTTCAATTATTCCAAATTACAAATGTATATCTATAAATATAAAAGTACAATATCGTGAGATTTTCTTCTTAATTTGTATTGATATTTCATTTACTTAGTTTGATTATGTTAATGATGATTATATGTAAACTCATTAATAATACATTAGTATACTAATAAATAAAAATAAAAGTTGACAGTTATAACATTGTTCGAGTAACGATAAAATCCATTTGAGAGGGAGGAGAAAGATGGGTAAGTTTGAATCCTTTCACTAACATATTAATCATTAATATTTGTATATATAAAAATAACAATAATAAAAACTTTAATATTTTACATTGTTTATACAATAAAATTGGTTTTTATTTTGTTACAATAGTAATAATATATATAAGGCTTTTCTATAATGAAATATCATTAGTAGATAATTTTTTTTTCTTTATACATATAGTCATATAGCGTCACACACTGAGTTTATGGAGGAGGACATGAGTTTTATCCTCTCTGTAGAATAAACTTTTGGAATATGAGATTACAGTGATTCTTAATCAAACATATAGTCAAAGATTAGATAAAATGTTTTTTAATTAACACCTACTAAAATTTCATTTAACACTTAATGCTTTTAGTTTTTTTTTTCAAATACCAACTTTACTCTTTGTAACCCTAACTTTAAATACTCTCTCTTTCTATAGTCTATTTTCTCTTCTTTCCTCTCTCTTTCTTCTTCTCTCTTTCCTATTCCATAATAATAATAATAATAATAATAGTAATATTATTCTTATTCTTATTATTATTAAGAAGCATGTGCAACACCTATTATTATTATTAAGCATTATTATTATTAAGAAGCATGTGCAACACCTATTATTATTATTAAGCATGTATATGCATAGTAGTAGTAATTTTAAAATTTAATCATTAGTTACGTATGAAAATGTAAGAATGTGTATGTTTCCAAGATTGATAAACCAGTTCCATTGTGAACGCTAGTAGTTTTCTTGCTGTAGCCTTTAGATACAATTGGTCACTAATCATTGAATCAAACATAAACAATGATACATTAACATATAATATAATGTCATTATATTTGGTACAATAATATTCTAAATCTTTGGCTTTTTTTTTGCGTATGTAACTTGCTTTATATCTTGCAATGAATCTCCTAGGAAATTATGTTCACTAGTGCCCCATGAACGAGCAACGTTTGGACTTATAGGAAATATTTGGCTAATTTTTTTTAAAAACACAAAAAAAAAGTATACGTCTTTTAGATGTAAAATTTTTTAAAATTAATTTTAATTAATATGTAAAATTTTCTATATAAATTTTTAAAAATATGTTATAATTTTAATGATATTTTAAAAATTGGTTAGTAAAAAATTTCTATATCATTTAAAAAAGATTATGAAAAAATTATTTTGATTTTTTTCTTTATTTTTTTATGAAATGTTTTTGAAAAAAATTCTCAAACATACCCTTACTCCACAGGGTGAGAACACGATTTCTGATTTGACTACACCATCAACTGCGATTTAATTAACTAATATGTGGACCAATCCTTTAAATTATTAGAGGATAGATAGAAACAACAACAACATTCTATCAAGAACAATTAATTTCCCAATTCAACGCTGATTCAGCATGAATGAGTCATCATGATAATAGATTTTTAGGACTTATATCATGATATAAGTAAATTGGTTTCGGAAAAATTAGATTTTTATTTTACTTAATTACAAGTTTGTGTTATCTATTTTTTTTAAAAAAAAATTTAACATTTTATTTTTATTTTAAATTATTATATTATGTTTTCAATTTTTAAAATTGTTGAATTTGTATTTAGTATTTGGGTTTGACTTTAAAAAACAAGTTGATTTTTTATTTATAATTCTTTTTTTAGTTTCCAACCTCTTACTAAAAAAAAGAGAAGACCCTCACAACATAGTTTTATGTTATTTGTTTTATAGTAAATTATATTTTTAATTTCATATAAAATTGTCCAAAAAATAACAATAGAGCACATTTTTTTAAACTATGTTTTGAATATGAGATTATTAACACTCAAATGACTTGAGACATATGTATAAAAAAAATGACTTTAGACAAAAATATAAAAGTTTAATATTTATTATTTGGCAATGTAAAATATTTACATTTACATTTAATCACAACATTTCATGTATAGTAAATTTATTGAATTTATTAATCAATATTTAAGAGTTTAACACTTATACAATGTTAGTATAAAAGAATTTTACATTTATGTTTAATCATAATCTTTCATTTATATGACTTTTAAAACATTAATTGTAAAATCAACAAACTTACCATATACAAAGAGTTGTGATTAAATGTGTAAAATTTTCTACACCGAAAATGTGTAAGTGTTTCTCTCATACTTTAATAGTCATATATATATGTATATATATATATATATGAAAAATTGTAATTAAATATCAGTGTAAAACTCTTTTATACTACTATCCGTTCATTAACATTTTTCTCAAATGAAAATATACAAAAAAGTTTTTAAGGGACATACTTAATATTTCAATCATTTATTAGTAATTATGTTATCTAAAATATCTTCAAATGAAACAAAATAAAGGACCAAAAAATATCATTTTTAAAACAAATTTTTTTTAGGCCTAAGTTTTAATTAAAGACTTATATAAGTTTCATCAAAAATCACTTTTGCTCCTTGAAATTCAAATTTTTTTTAGTCTATGAAATTAATTTGCTTTTTGTAGTAACGTTGTCTGTTCATAAGTTCCAGTATATTTTGTTGTACTGGATGTGCAACATGTTTCCAGTCAACAATTTTTTAATAGGATTAACCAGAGAAAGACTAAAAGTGAATTGGAATTAAAAGAATATTTTTGAATTTTAAGGATTAAAAGTGACTTTTGGTGAATCATAAATGTTTTGAAGAAAAAAAATGTTTTTAGTGATTTATATATCTATTTAAAAAATATGTAATTTAGTCTATATTTTAAAGAATTTAATATACTTTTCAAAGTTAAAAAGGAATTTGAAGAACAAATTCATTGTAGTGTTTCTTTATAATTTGGTTGCTCTTCCTTGAGCATAAATGCATTATGTTGTTTCCATAGATTTCATATAATTGCCATCTATACTATAGATACCCCTTTCAACATTTATTCCAACCCGTTTCCTAGGCCAAGAAATTTTTTAAAGTGACCTTTGTGTCTTGTTGCATGTTGGTTTCCAAACCCCACCATCTTATTACTCCTTGTGAGACTTGTAATGTGAATCCATGGAACAATAACATGTGGTGACCTATTTCAAATTTCTTAATTCCCACACCAATTGCAGATATCCTGATCTTGTGACATTGTCCCTCTTTGCAAATATTGATTAGCGTTGGTAACCTTCCTGTTTTTTATTTCCACACCGCAACTTGAACTTTTGGTGGTGCATTTACTTGCTATAACTTTTGGTATGATTCCTAGACTGTCTCCTAGTCCTTTGTATGTAACAACCATCAGTTCTATATGTTAGCTCATAACCACCCTTTGCGTCCACTCACCATGATAAATCACGTGTAAATCCTTCCACCACTGCAAACACCTTCTCCCTTTTACCTCTCATCTTTTGTCTTTTTGCATATATTTGGATTTCACAATTTTGACCTAGAATCGTTTGTCATTTGTTCTTAACCTCCACCACCATTTTCCAAGCAAGGTTAGATTAAACATACCAATATATTTTACCCTGAATCCCTCCATCTCCCTTTTTTCCTATACACCTCTTTCCATGACACCCAATTGATTTTTCTCCTACTAACTTTCACATTTCCTATAAAAATAATTGATACGTTTAATTTGTTATGGATAAAACAAATGGTTGTATTTAATGAAAGAGTTTATACATGCCTCCACTTGTCTGGAAAATTAATATCTAGTAATTGGAAATAAATTAAGAGATTAAAAAAATTTAATCATTAATATAAGTCTTTGTTTCTTGTATTGAGGACAAAAAAAGTCACATTTGTTTCTTATAAATAGGACTATATAGAGTATTTAACAATGAAAAAATTATTTCTGGACAATAAATTTTACAACTATGAGAGAAAAATTGAAAAAGGTTCAAAGAAATATAAATTTGGATAAATTTCTTAGGTTTTCTCTTTGAATCTTCCTTTTATAATGACTCTTGAAAGTTCAATACTGTAGATTAAGATATTTTTATTATTTTTTTCCCTAGCTTTGAGCTTACCTTAATTGCATTAGAAACATTGAAAATATCTTCTTTTTACATGACATATTTGAAGCACAAAGAAACATAGATTATTCTTTCTTTTCTAAAGCGGTACTATGAACACTTGCAAAAATAAAAAAATCTTCATTCTTTTTCGGTTTACATAAGTTTTTTGTCCCTAAAGTTTTACCAAAAGTCACTTTTGGTTCTTGAAATTCAAAAATATTTTTTTTTTATATTCCTTGAAATTAATTTATTATTTTGCATTAACATTATCTATTTATAAGTTCTGATGTATTTGACTGTGCCGAATGTGAAATTGAGGATTGAAAGAGTTACAATTGAGGAGGAAAGTGATTTACAAATACAAAAACGTGTTTCATGTGAGAAAATTTTTAACAACATTAACAGGAAAAAACAAACTAAAAGTGAATCAAAGATTAAAAAAATATTTTTAAATTTCACGAACAAAAAATGATTTTTGGTGGAACCTTAGAGACAAAAAACTTACTTAAACCTTCTTTTTCCTATCTTTATACTATATTTTGACAAATGCTATTTTTTTACTAGAGGTTGTACTTATATTTACTTTTAATTAAATGCTTCATATTAAAAAGTAGAACTGTATTAAAAAAAAAGATATAAGACTATAATATATATATATATATATATATATATATATATAAAAGGAAACCTGAAGCACAAACAACTTTAAAAAATCACAATCATAAAACAATATCTTTGTTTGCATAATCGAAAACTTAGTTTGTTGTAAAATATTAATAAAATTTTCTATGAAAAGTGTTAGATGCATGAACATTATAAATGGATTGGATACTTGTTTTTGTAAAAGATTCGGATGCATATTTTAGTAATGCATTAGATGTTAATTATGAAAATAATATTTTTGCATGTTAAAGTTAAAACAAGTATAGTTATCATCTTGTTGGACACACATGTTTCCTAAATAGTTCAATCAATCTCATTAGTTAATTAAACTATAATATAATTTATTATCATGAAAACTATGAGATTTGTAAGGTAAAACTTAAGCAATAAGATATCATAACAGACCACAATCATGCAAACTTTAAGCAATTGATTAAAAACAACCAAGAACAATATTTCTTATACTTCCTTCTTTGCATCATCTAAATCGCAGAAGAAAAACCATCATTGTTCATCCTATTGATGTGGTGATGTCATTTGAAAAGGTTGTTGTCCTAACTTTTGAGTTAAGCATTGTAGTAACATCATCAGTAAAGAACAACAACTACACTTAATTTATGATTGAACTTTAAGTCCATCTATTCAATTTTGCTTAAGTCCATGTATTCAAAATTTGCATCAAAATTAAGTTCAACAATTCTTCAACTTTTGTCAAAGTGAACACATTGTAGCATTGTGCAAAAATTGGTTGTGTAAAAGATAAAACACGAATAGTTATACTTTTGTGGGAATGAATGATAAGAAAATAACCAAGAAATGCATTAATTGATTATTTATAATTAAATTTCAAATTTTAAATTTTTTTCACCAAATCTTTGCAAAGCATGTAATAAAATGAGCACTCAAGATTTTATTTCGATTTCTAAGAAAAATATACATTAAGTTTCAATCTAAGACAACCTAAACTTATTTTATTTTCAACAACGGTCTTCTCATAACCAAAACTCACAATTATATGCAACCAAAATATGCAAACAAGTTGAAAACTTATCAATATATACAACTATATGCAGTAATCTACTACATATAAGACAAAAACATACCTTAAGTATATTCAATCACCTAGAATTAACAAATATATAGTGTCTCTATAGCGTTTATCTAAATGTGTAGAATAGAATAAAACATAAAATGCAAATATAGAACTTATTTAAATAAGCATCATATACTATTTATTTATTTTTTAATAATATAAACAACACCTCCTTGAGGACACTCTCTTTACCCTTCATATATAGTGCTTTTGTATTAAGATTTTACACAACTTTTTTGCACCCCAATTTTTCTCTGAAGTCTAAACTCTCATTCAAACCCTCAGAGACACTTGAACCTTCACTCAAATGGCTTTCTTACAAAATCCTAAATTTATGCATATTGTTCATTTTTGCTTCCTAATTTTAATCCAAGTAAGCCCATGTTATATCTTCTAACATACACAATTTTTTTGTGAGGATTCGAGTCATTTTGGTCTCATCCAATTTTTAGTGCTACAACATAAGATGCGTGTTCTTCTTAATCAAAACCACTTTCCATTATGTTCATTTAAACACCTTCATTTCTCATATCTGTTTACCCGATGGTTCTAGGATTCTTAACCTAAATTGCTCAATTACAATTTCAATTCTGATTGGGAGTGAAATTGACATTGAAAAGATCACATTGATAACATTAATTCTGACTTTTGATTGAAGAAATATAGTCAAAATTTTAGGAGATTCATGGTTTATTGTGCTAAAAATGTGCTTCAAAGAAGAAAAAAAATTGATTGAATTAGTTTAGATTGTTAGCAAATTTTGTGCAATTGTAGCTGTTGTTTTCAATACACTATAATAAAAAATAGAGACAAAAAATTAGGCAAAAGTGAGAATGGAAAAAAAGAAAAGAAAATGTTCAAAATGGAATGAAATGTGAGAAAAAGATATGAGAGAGTAACAATATTGAAAGAAAGAGATAGAAACAAAAGGAAAAATATAAATAGAAATGTGTTTGTTATCATCTTTATTTTAACCCTTTGTTTGTGTGTGAAAATTATCTTTTAAAGGAAATTAAGATGAGCTTCTTCCAAATGATGAATGCAAAACTTCCTATTTTGATTCCTTAATGGGAAATGATGTCTCTTGTGAAATTAATATCTAAAGATAAATAAAGAAAATTTTAAAAAAGAGAAATAAATGAAAGAAACTAACATTATTGAAAGAGAGGAGGAGAAAGAAAGGAAAAAATATAAAGATAAATGTATTAATTTGTTCGTATTTTTATTCTAATCCTTTGTTTATTAGTGAAAGATTGTCTATATTTTTAAGGAAATTCAAAATGAGCTTTCAAAGGATGAAGTCAAAACTTTATACTTTGGTTCCTTGATTAAAAGTCATGATTCTCTTGTGAAAGAATTTGGAGAAAAAAGAAGAAAATATTGAAAGAGAAAGAAATGAAAAAAGTGAGAGAAAACTAAATGGCAAAACATAAAGAGAAATGTGTTTGTTTGTATTTTTATTCTAACCCTTATTTGTATATGAAGATAATCTTTTAAAGGAGATTGAAAATGAGCTTTCAAAGAATGAATGCAAAGTTTCATATTTTGTTCTTGATTTGAAGTGATGACTCTTTTGTGAACGAATTTTAAAGAGGATTCGTTAAACAAGGATTGAAAAATTCTAATTCATTTTTCCTCAACTAAATTGTGAAGTCTCTTTTTGTAAACTTGCTTGTACTTCTAACAAAATTTTAAAGCTTAAGGAAGATTTACACATAAAGGAGTAATGGAAAAGACAATTTGTAGAAGTAGAGGCACATAAGATCTAAGTAATCCAATGGAGAGGAATGTTTTGGATCATCTTATCTTTAAACCTAATATTTTAAATGATTAGTAATGTATTTTATTTTTTGATTTCAAGGACACTTATGGTTTGCATGACGCTTTTCATTGGCATGATATTAGGTGATGGTGCCAAGTGCATGAGAATTTAAGAGTAACACATATAATTTAGACTTAAATGATCATTCTTCCATGTGTTAAATTTTCTAAAAAGAATGTGAGTAATGAATTCTATTGGCATGAAGCACATAAGACATTTTCTATGCCTATGAAGTGTTTGCATGATTCTTTAAATGGAGAAACTCATGCTCAACATTTATTAGATAATTGAAATTTCATAACATCTTGCATAACATTGTTTTGGGTCTAATATGATACAACATAATATATCTTTAGCACTATAGTAAATTATTTTGATGCTCTTTTGATTAAAGATAGTTCTTCTAGTGATGTTTTGGCCAAAGTTAGTGCTTCTCATGATGTTTCTAGTGACAAAGATATTTTATGTCATTGTCATATTCTTAGTGCTCCCACTGGTAATATCTACAAAACTTTTCTCATACAAAAATTGTGCTCGAGTTATGGGAAGCTCTTGAACTAAAATACGATTCTATCAAAAAAGGTTTAAGATGATACTCTTGGGAAAGAATAATTTATTTTTAAATGGAAGATGGAAAACTTTTTTTAGATCAAATTCATGAATTTGAAAACATTATTTATGACATGAAAATAAAATAAATTATTTTGCTTGATATCATGTTTGTTAGTCTTTTAATTTCCAAATTACCTCCTTCTTGGTTTGAATTTGCAAGAAGCCTAAAGCATAAACCTAATTATTTTACTTTAGATAAATTTGTTAGTTTCTTTGCAGATTGAAGATAAGCATCATCTTTCACAAAAGGATTCTCATAAACCTTAGCTAATTTTTTAAAAAACTTTAGATTTAATAAAAATAAATTTGGTCATAGCTGCTATTTGTCAAAAAATAAAAATAAGGTGTTTAATAACAACAACAAATCAAAGAGTAAAATTCAAGAAAATGAGTCATTTTGCTTTGTTTATCGAAGCAACAACCATTTTGCTAATGATTGCTTTCATCGTCGTAAACCTAAAGAAAAAGGATTTAAACCTAAATCATATTCTCAACCTCAAACTAATGTTGATACTACTAATGCTAGCTCGAATTCTCCATTAAACATATATCATGCACTACCCTGGAGTTAAATTTTATTTATAACTCAAATGATTGGTGGATTGACTCTAGCACTAATGTTCATGCGTGTGTTGATAAAAAATATTCTATTCATATTAGGAATGTGACACATGAACTGTGAGCATGAGGAATGGGAGCTTAGCACACGTTATTGGTTTAGGTTGAGTCAAACTAGAATTATCTTCTGGAAATAATTTTTTTTTTATGAAGTCTTTCATGTATTTGATATTAGAAAAAAATTGATTAATAGCTCGTTCAACAAGGGTTTAAAATTGTTTTTGAATCTAATTGAGTTGTAATTTCATGAAATGGTTTTTTGTTGGTAAATGATATATTTGTGATGATTTGTTTAAACTTAATCTCACTTAATCTTTTAGCACATTCCACATGTCTTCATCTTCTATTTCAAATGTTGAATGTTGTGATACTTGTCATGGTAGACTTATGCATGTCAATTTAAACTCCATTAGAAGGATAATGACTCTTGATATTATTCCTAAATCTTTTATTGAATTAAAACAAAAATGTGAAGTCTATGTTCAAGCTAAACAACCTAGAACATCATTTCAAAATTCTATTAAAAAGGAAACTTGTTTACTTGAAATTCATATTGATATATGTGATAGTAATGGTGTGTTAATTCGCGGTGGAAAGAAATATTTCATTACTTTATTGATGACTTTTCAAAATATTGGTATGAGTATTTAATAACTCATAAAAATGACTTATTTGGTAAATTCAAAGTGTGGAGGTTCAAAATCAATTAGAAAATAAAATTAAAATCCTTTGTTCTGATAGAGGTGGAGAATATGCCTCCAATGAAATGAATGAAGTTTTTTAGTCACATAGTATTATTCTTGAGGTCACTCCACCCTATGCTACTTAATCCAATGGTATTGTTGAAATAAAAAAATCGTACTTTGTTATACATGATAAATATGTTATGCTTATAAGTTGTAGTTTGCCGCATAACTTGTAGGGGAAACTCTTTTTACTGCATGTCATATTCTAAATAGAATTCCTTATAAAAATTTAGATAAAACCCGCGTACGAATTATGAAAAAATAGAAAACCAAATATGAAATATCTTAAAGTGTAGGGGTGTCTTGTAAAGGTGAATCTTCCTATTAATAAGAAAAGGAAAATTGGTCCTAAGACTGTCAAATGTGTTTTTCTTAGATATTCTCTGCATAGAACTACTTATAGATCTTTAGTTATTAATTCTAAAGTTTTTTTATATTTATAATAATATAATTATGGAATCTAGAGATGTTGTTTTATCTAAACCTATTTTTCATGCCTTATAACGGTAATTCTTGTTGAACCTAAAAAAAGTAAAAGACATAGGAAAGCCAAAGTTTTTTGTCATGAATTTTGTTCGTTCTTACTTGAATATGATCCTAAAACTTATAGTGAGACCATAAGATCTATTTATGCACCTTTTTGGAAAGAAACCATTAATGATAAATTGAACTCTCTTAAAATCAATGAAACTAGGTTTTTAAATGACGTTCTTCCTGGTTGTAAAAGTATAGATTATAAATGGGTTTAAAAAAAAAATTAAGAACTGATGGTTCTATAGAAAAGTTTAAAGCAAGACTTGTTATTGGTTATAAACAAGTAGAAAGTGTGGATTTCTTTGATACATATTATCTTGTTTCTAAAGTAAAACGAAATTGTTTGTTAACTAAAGTACATTGTTATAATTTAATCATTATACATGTCTCGTTCCTATGGTGTGATGTACTCTGTTTAAACTATGACAATAACAAAGTTAAGGTATTCCATATTCCTGTTTATTCATGATAAAATTTAAAATACCTCTTAATAGATCCAATGACAATAGTTGTAAAGGTAGGTGTCACAGACTACCCTTGGAAAGGTTCACCTAGTGAGTTTGGTGGTGGGGCCACCAGTATGAAATATGGGTGAATCTTTAAGTGACACTCATAAAACAGGTTACCCCGCAAGGTCGTATACACACCATTGATTAGAACTCAATTAAACACCTTTATTATATTGTGTGGTGACCTAAAGAGTGCTTAAAAGAGATGTAGCTTAAGACTGTTAAGTATCTGCATTTTCTTAGGTAAAGGTTCATATAAATTAAGTATAAGGCTCAAACCTGAAAGGTTCCTTATACTGAAAATATAATATACCATGCTCCATATTTTAAGTCTGTATACTATTTTATTATTTTCTTTACTTAATTTTTTTTTAAAATTAGTGTGGGAATGCTAGAAATCATTGATAAATTTTAAAAATTTAATTTATATAATATTATAATATCTTTAGCACTATAATAATTTAAGTAATGTTCATATATTGTTAACCTAATTGTGTGTATCCTTAGAAATGGATGTACCACAAGTTGCAAATTTTGTTAATAGTAACAATGCGCATTTTTACGAAAGTAATGTCTAGTACATACTCTAGTAGTTTCATAATAATAAAAATAATAATAAGGTTCAATTTTAGGCCCTTCATTATCTTTATATATGGGTGTAAAAGCAAAAGATAAAGCCCACTAGAAACAATTTTATCTTCTTTAAAATCTTCTATTTCTAAATTTTGGAGCAGTGTTCATTGCTTTGGGAATCCCTTGCTACACTCTAAGAGTCTATCAGGTTGACGTATCTTAGGAGAGGAAGACATTATAAAGCTCAAGAATAGCAATGCAGTGGGGGCGTCTATCCTCTAAAGACATCGCTTTACATGCTTCAACCTAAGCTACTCTAAAACTTAGCTTATTTACTATTTGTGTTTAATTATAATTATTGATTGTTCTGATTTAAATATTCATTGTGTATTATTATTGAAACGTAACATTTGACAATTATATTATTTATTTTCCTTAATTAATTTTCTAAAATTTGCATGATTCTGTAGATAGAGAAACTCATGCTCAACATTTATTAGATCATTTGAAATTTTACAACATCTTGCATGACATTGTTTTGGGTTTAATATGATACAACATATATGTACATAAAATATGTCAAAAAAGCATTAGATTTTGAAAGAAATCCTTAAGATTGTTGCTTCATGACTTGTATGTTACATTGCGAGTTATATGTGGCGATTTCTTTAAATTTGTCTTTGACCTAGGAGCTGATAGATAAATAAATACTTCAATAATAAGATATTTCTTCTTTTCAAAGGATTAAAGTCTTAAACTACAAAAAATGAATTTAACAAGGTTTAATTTTAGCATTATCAAGGGTAAAAATCCCCATTAAATGCTTCACCGAAGATTTCCTAAACCTTAAAAAAATTACCACTTGGAAAATGTTATCAAGTGTTTTGTACAACCCCCAAAATGTCACAACGTGACTGAGGTTTCCTAACCCTTGAAAATTCCACGAGGTTTTACAAACTCATTGTATTTAATAAAGGTCTCATGACTCTAATTAAATATCATGATTTTGTAAATCCACGTTATCACTAAAAGAATATTGCAAATGCCTAAGGTTTTGAATACATCATTTTTACATTAAAATTAATCTAAAAAATATAATATCATAATTATTTTTTTAAAAAACTTAAATAAGTAGCAATATCAAATTAGCTTTCTGTTATACAATTATACTCAAAATTTAAAATATACCTATTAAATATCTGTTAGATACATACCATACCAAATGTCAGTGTATGGGAAGTCAAATGAGTTGCTACCTTGGTATCGAAAGTAAGTGTAGTAAGTCTTTTCAGAAAGTGTGACTATGTGATTCTGAACACTTATGTTTTATGGGGACATAAGTTTGAATGCTTCAATGTGAATTGTCAATTGATAGGTTTATGTGATAAACATGAATGGTGATTTACAATGCCTTTAATAGAATTGTCGATTTATGTTATTATGAACTTACCCTTCCATTGTATGTGTATTTTATTTGATTGTAATGATCGTGTTTTGTACGAGAGTAAATATCAACAGTGATTCTAATAGGCACGAGAGGCTAGGTAGAAGTGAACAATTAATCACCAAAGACTAGAGATCCCATTTTGTCTTGTATAAACTATGTATATAGGAATCTTAGTAAATCTATATAATATTAACTTGCATGATGAGATGTTTTGAATTTGTACAAGTTATGTTTTGTGGGAAAATTATAGAACATTTGAACATGATATAGTATATGCATGTATGTTAGGTGAAACCTGAGATATAATCCTTTAAGCATGTTTTATGTTGAATTATGATGACTGATGTAGCTTTGTATGTATGTTGATGTAAATATATATGATGAAATGTTTCAGGTAGTACGATATTTGGTTGTTCTTTGAGTGATGTGAGTTTTGCAACTAAGGTTATGTATTCTATAGAGTCTCATCGGGCGATAGGTCTTGCCCAAAGAAAAGTTGTTTTTGTCAATATATTTCTTGTATTTGTACCCAATGATGCATCCTGTTAAGTGAAATTCCTTTACTAGAACAATTTCATTCAAGCATCTCATTGGGTGACCACTATCATTGGGTGAGGTACTCTGACTCCTCGCTAGGAAACTTTACTCACCTAGCAAGAGTGTACAGTGTATGAGTTGAGAATTTTATTTAAAATTTTAATATTCTGATATTTATGTTGTAATGCAATGGTGTTATTGATAGTTAATAATGTTAAGTATATAGGTAAATTTTTGGAATGTTACATCATATCTTGTAACCATCTAATGACTAGTATTGTGTAGGTGCATAAAAAAATAAAAAAGACACCATTGTGAGTAGAAGAAAGGTTAAAGGTCAATTTTATACAAAGAGTTTGGCATATTTTTGTTTTTAGTACAATAAAAAATTACTAGTCTTTATACAAAATATTTTCTCCATTAATAATTTTAATATAATTCGTCATTTAACACAATTAAGTGATGACGTGCTAGTAAAAAATATTTTATTATATTTCCTATCAATTTATTTTTTGGCAGTCTAAAATCGCTAAAAATTACTTTGAAAGGATATAGATTACATAACATTTCCTGGTTACTAAAGCTACAAATATTATAACAATACTAACTTTAAAATTTTATTTTTGAAATATTTTATGTTGGCTATAAACCACAACAAAAAAAAAATCTTTTAAATATTGTCATTCATTTTAAAAATTTAAATAATTCATAATTAAAAACATTAAAATATTTATATATACATAAAATTATTTTTATTTAATAATTGATGATTAAAATATACCATAAAGTTATTTACGTATAGTTATTTATATTAGCAAGTTAGGCAAAGAATTAATTTTACTCTACAAATTTTAATTTTAATTTTTTAATAATACAATTAGTGACCAACTTTGCAATCACTGTTAATAGTGATTAATTTTCATTCATTGATTATAAGATAAATAATTAAATATTCTTTATAGACACTTTAAAAAATGAAATCCTACTCACCTAAAATAAGTCTCCCCCTAAATCTTGTAAATCCCTCTGATTCCTTAAAATACAGCAAAAACATATCCTAAATCCCTAATTCTTTTTTCCATTTATTTCTCTACCATATAGACAGTGTGCCTCTATTGTTGCAATAAGGTAAAGATACTCAATCTCTTTCTCTAGCTTTTTAGTTCCTTCCAAAACTTGGTTTGTTTTCAATTAACCACTAAATCCTAATTGAATTAGTTTTTATTTTTTTATTGTGTTGTGATTCAGATTTATGCCTCCATCAAAAGGTAGTTTATTATGTTTCTTTTTTTTTTTTAACTTTTTGCTTATTATGTTAACATGAAGTTTCTTATGAATCTAGTTAACATGGGATAGTTTATATCCTAAGAGGTACATGAGAGTTATTTTATTAGTAGCTATGTTATTATATATGTAAATAGCATATTCTTAGTTACAAAGAAATAAATTTGTATACCTTACCACCGAAAGGATTTATGCTTCTATTATGCTTGAATTGGTTGTGGGTTTCAATTATATAAATAGTTAAATAATAAATACTCTTAAAATAACTACTATAATCTAAAATTGCACACATATTATCTTTTAATGTTTTATTTGCTTGAACTTAAAGAGGCTATGTAAATTTAAATTGATTAGTTATCTAGAATTAGGTAAACTCATAACACTTAATGAAAAAACAAATAAGTCTTATATTTTGTTTATATGTTTTTTAAATTAAGCTTTTTCATTAACACTTATGTTTATTATAGCATTTCATCTTATTAACTTGAAGTTCGATAAATTATAAACTCAATATTGAATTTTTGCATTTTATGATTGAAATATAGAGTCACGCATGATAAATAGGTGGTGTACTTCAATTATTGTGTTATATTTCAAGATGCAATTTTAGGCTTATATATCCCAGCTATAAAAAGGGGTTGTATATGTAAATTATTAGTTTTAAAAGGTGACAACTCTCTAAATGCCTTTATGATAATTTTTTTTACTAATCGATGACTTTTTTTTATGTTAATTGTTCGGATTGCATGTTGGACTTATACTAATTTTTTGAAAGGACTTTATCTTTGTCTTTGTTCTTTTAAATCTATTGTTTAAAGATTATTTAATAGTGTTAACAATCATGTCATTGTATCATACTTCATTATTTATGGAAAAAATTATTAATTTTGAACTTTTATTTTTGTCAACTTCTTTTATACAAAGTTGAATAGCAAACTTCAAACCCCATAAGAGTTATTTCGTCACACAATGTAAAAAAGATTATACATGAGTGAATTAGAGATCAACACATATTGATGTATGTGACAAAAATTATGTGTTAATTAGTTTTAAATTGATTTTTTTATGTTGTTATAGTTAACTACCTTTTTTTTTGTGTTTACAAGAAAAATGTGCATGTGTATATGAAGAAACCTCCCAAACTACATTTGTTATAGGAGAGTTTTCATATAATGAATTTCAACTCAAGTTGGTGGAGTGAAAAAAGACAAGGTGTATGAGCTTGGCTTGTGGTCAATCAAAGCAATTGGGAAACACTTATATCTTGGATATAGTTCTTCCTTAGGTGACTAGGTGAATAGTGAAAAGATTGAGGAATTAAAAAATAAATTATTTATTGAAACTGAGAGAAATGGTCTTATTGATAGAGTGGTAAACATTGAGAAAAATATTCAACAACACAACAAACTCTTCCAACAATTGATGGAAAACATAAATATCTTCTAACCTTCTCTAGTTCAATGTTGTGCTATTATTAAACTCAAGTGATAAATATTTTGGATAATTATCTAGATCATTGGTAACTTGATTACTACTTTATATATGTTTTCAATGAGTTTTCGTACTTGATTACTTCTTTAGTTCATTATAACAAGTATCATGACACATCTAAACAAAGTTTTGGAATATTTAATTACAACAATAAGTGAAAATCTAGATAGTTATATTTATCATATGATGATGCATAACAAGTTTGTTTTATTCAATATATGACTTATTCAAACTAAGTATCAAAGCATTCACAAAAGTAGTATGAAGATTCATTAAATTTTTTTAAATGAAAATAAAAATTAATGTTGTAATTTGTGACAAATTTAGTGATTGAAGTACTAAATCAGTCATAGATTAAGTTGTTGAAATATGTTATTAATTTAATGAAAAAGTTATAGATACAATCATTATATGAAATCGTAACTACATTTATTACAAAAATCAGCCACAAAAACAATTATGGATAATAAATTGTTGATTAATCACTTAATTATGCTCTTAATTTATTTTTTTCAGTCATAAAATCAATTATTGATGTCCAGTCACATGTTTAATTGTTGATTTAAGTTACAAATTTAGTTGTTGACTACAATTATAGATCAATCGTCCTTAATCAAGGACCAAGGTTATAGTGACTTTGAATGGTTAGTAGCTGAATAAATTAGAGTCATATAGTGACTAATTTTCATATCATAACAATTATTTTTTCAATCTCTATTAACTTATTTTCTTGTAGTGACCTAAACTTTAAGTTTTTTGGTTTTAGTTGTTGTTTCCTTAACCTTCCTCAAGGCTTGAAGTAACAAAACCTTCTTGACCTAGTAGTAGAATGTTGGATTCTAGAGTTTCATAATGGTTGGGTGTTTACTAAAAAATGTATATTTAACATCGCATCATCTACATTTGTTTATCTTGATGATTGATGTGTAAACAAATTTTTGTAACAATGATACCCTATACAATAGTAATAGTTATGTCCTATCCCCTGGTATCAATGATATAAACATTGCATAATCCTGCAGAGAAAACATTTTGGCAAAAGTCTATAGCCAATTTTTGCAACAAAAAATTATACACCTTTACTTAAATAGAAAAACTAATAAAAATAAAATAAACATTATATTCAAGGGACAATACTAGAATAAACATGCGAGCATAAGAATAAGACAAAAACTTTATTAAAACATGAAACAATTTGATGTTCTCCACTCCAACATTAATTGATAGTCTTTGTTTGTTAACACTATGATAAACCTATTGTTAACATCAATCAACAATTCTTTAACTATGTAAGCCAATCACCATTCTTTAAGTCATAAAAATTTGTTATATTCTTCCTATCTTTAACAATAAAAAATCTTTTTTTTCTTTGACAATATTCACTTTAAATATTAATATCATCAACATTTGTAGTAACTTCATTTGCAATTTGATTGTAAAATTTTAGGCTAAATATCTTTGACATTCAAATTATGTTCTGTTAAAAGACAATATCATAAGATGTTTAAAAAAGATTATTGTTTTTGCATAAAGTATGAAAAAAATTTAAAGAAGATTGTGATGGGTATGTAATGGTCACAATCATAATTTTAAGAAAGCATCCAAAAAATATTGCGACAATTACATAACTGTCACAAAATAATTAAAAAATAGGAAAACTTGCAACGGTTATGCAACTGTTACAAAATGGTACACAACATATATGGACAACATTGCAATGGTTAAAAACAACCATTGCAAATGTATCACTTATTTAGCAATAGTTTGTATGATGGTTATTTTAACCTCGAATATTAGGTCGTGGCAAACAACATTGCGTGGGTTAGTAATCATCACTATATTAATCTTGCAGCAGTTATAACTACCACAAATGGAGTGCTTAACCATTTCAATATACATATTTTTTTTGTAGTGATTAGATTATAAGTAATAAAATTTTTTATTAAAAAATTAATTATGTTGAGACTCAGAGGTTAACCTCTTAAACCGCAAGAGTCGAGCTTAAAAAAATCCACAAATCTAAATGACTCCAAAATTTTAGGACTCACGTACCATATAGAATGCGGGTTTTGCATATAACTATGGACCACAATCAAATGTTCATCTTTATTAATTAGAAGGACTTTTTTCTACCCTCAATTTGAGAATATTAAAAGTAGTTAGTTTTGTATCAAATGAATTCTATCACAATCTAGCTCATTAAGAATTTGATGTAATTTACAATTCTATTATATGTTCCTTTCATCTATTTCATATTTTTGTAAATAAGTAAAATGTTATTATTATTATTATTATAGTGAATCAAACCTAACAAGTAACAAGTTTGACTTGAAAATATTTTACTACTTGGATTGCTAAAAGTTATTTATAGTAAAGAGTTGTATGAAGTTACACCTATATCTTCTTATCCAAAGTTCTATTTTGACTTTTCTACTTTTTAATTAATTTTCTTTTTACAAAATTAATCTAAAAATTTGGTTAGATCACAATAAAATTCATTGTACAAACAATAATTTAAATTCGATATTCGAACTTAAGTCCACTACTACTATTGTATAGGGTACATTTTTCTTTAAGCTGACTAATCATGCATTATTAATCCTGTCTAAGAATTTGCTTGGATCACGATAAAATTCATTTACATAAACTGTTTTTTGGGTTTGATATCCAAAAGTTAGGTTCATTTTTACTATTGTATAGGGTAAACATTTTCTTAAGCTCACTAATCATACATCAATTCAAATTAAGAATTTTCTTGGATCATGACAAAATTCATTTACACAATGGATCCTTTGGGTTTGGTATTCGAACTTAGGTTCACTATTACTATGTATAGGGTATACTTTTCCTTAAGCTCACTAATCATGCATCAATTCCATAAAACAATTTGCTTGGATCACAATAAAATTCATTTACAAATGGGTCCTTTGGGTTTGATATCTAAACTTAGGTTCACTGTTACTATTGCATAGGGTACACTTTCACTTAAGCTCACCAATCATGATCAATTCATATTTTTTACTAGGTTCTTGCTTATAATATTTTAAAGCTACGATGAGAAGTTTCAATAGTAGGATGATGGGACACTTATCAAACTCATTAGTTTCCTTTAAGTTGATTTCTACTCATACCAAAGGTGAATATTGTGTTAGAAAATGTTCTAAACAATGGTGACGACTGTGGTGGGAGACATGAGAACATCTTTAATGATAGATAGATGATTGTGAAGCTTTAAATATATCAATTGTTATAAGGATATTTGATTTTTTTTTTGTTTTATTTTTGCCCCTCCCCTAATTTATCAGTAATTTTTCTTTATCTTCACTACCACTCACCCTCTATCACTATCACCACTACCCCTCAACTTTCTTCATTTCCTCTACATTAGATTCACTCCTCCAATACTAATTGTGTATATGATGGTTTCAATCACTCCACCCTCTTACTATATTATGCACTACCACAAAAATGATCTTCATTGGATTTTGTAATCTTATCCTTCTATCAATAAATGATTTTCGATGGGAAATGGTATTAGATTTTGTTTCGTAAACACCACTATCACCTTCACTATAAATGCAATGTTTTGACATCAACGACTTGTTTTTGCATCCTTGAAATTGGAAAAAAAGGTTTTGGATATCATGCCAACAATGTGACTATTTCCATCATAGGGAACTCTATGTTGATTTTTTGTTACTAGTTATTGGAGTTGATCTAGTGCTAGTTCTCAAAGTAAGAAAGAGTAGTATTTTATCTTAGTGATTATTTCTAAATTTAAGGGAAATAATAGGTAGTATATATCATCATATTGATTGGTATACTGCCTTTTCAATTAAATGACAAATCTCCATTCTTTTAAATGTAGATCCAAGGTGTAAGGTTATGTTTAGTATAAGAAGGAATAAATAGCCAAGAAATTTTATGAATAAAAATAGAGAAGAGATAACTAAAGTGAATAAAAGTAAGGATTAGATTGAAAACATAATTGTCTGGTTTAAGAGTAAAATTAAAAAAAAAATAGAATTATTTTACTTATGAACCACTAGAAGCCAAAATTATAAAATAATAATGTTAGGTTTGAATAATATTTTCATCCTGAAAAATAACACATTTTGTATTTTGTCCTTTAAATATTTGTTTGCTTTGATACTTAAACAAAGGTTGTCTAGTTTTAATCTTATTATCAAGCAACAATTTTTGTTTTAAACCATACTTTCGAACAACAATCTTAACCGACTTTGAAAACCTAGTGACTTATCACGTCATTAGGAAGTCTAACAAAACTAGTCATGTATAATAATTTTTTAAGGACAAATTTTATTTTGAATGTTTCATATATTCAAAATCATTTACAACATAAAAATAGTTTATAAGTAACTAAAGACAAAAAAAAACAGTATATTAGATTGTCCTGCTAGACTCCTTAAGGACTAGATAAATCATTGAACTGCTAACATTATTATGTCAAGTGAAATATCAATTAATTCTTGAAAGTTACAAGCATTAAAGCTTAAGTCTCTAAAAAAAATTAGATGATAGTTCCTATGTTTTTGTCTTATTGAAAATTTGCCCCTAAAACACTGTCTAAACCATTTTTAAATAATTTAAAGCGCTATCTAAAATACATTGGAGACAAATTGCAAACGAAAAAATCGTTAAGGAACAATTTGCATAAAAATTTCTTTCAATGATCTAATTAGTATCAGTGTCTTTAACTTTCAAGGACTAAAATGATATTTCACTCTTATTACCTTTTAGTAAATGTTACTTCTTAAAAGCAACAACCAAAAGCAATAAAAATTCTTTAAAAGATAAAATGAATTAAAGGAGAAAATAAAAAAAGACACAATTTTAAGGATCAAAATATTTATTACTAATCTCATATCATATTTGTGGAGAAATTAAAAGTTGTACCCACACCTTTTCATTTCTCATGTTGCTTATTTATCTTTACTAAATACATGCACTCCATTTCTTATTTCCCATCTATTTCTAGTTCCTATTTTTTTTATTTCTTCTTTATTCTATTTCTACCAAATACACTTTGGATATATTAATCCTAAATCATTAAATTTTTATTGCACTTAAGAATAATCCAAATATTATATAGGCTAAATTATAATCGGTATCTCCCTATTTTATCACTTGCACACTTTTTGCTCTCAACCCCTCTTTTTTTTTTTGCACACTTTTTGTCCTTCTTTTTTCAAAAATGGGTTAAAATTTTACTTTCCATCAAAATGACATCGTTGAATGTTAATTAGTGGATGTTGACTTGCTTAAGGAGGTTAATTGTTGTCTGACGTGGCACATTAGTATCAGCCAGCTGTTCAAAATCCCCAAATTGATTTAACATTCATCCTCTAATCATCGTCGCACACCCTCCCGCACCATCCTGTTGAGCTTGTTGCCTATTAGGATGACTTCATGGCAAGTACAGTAATTGTACTAGTAGTAAAAGATGAGTATTGAGTATCATATCCATAGAGATTGGTGTGTATTAACAAAATTTTACAAAATTAGCTAAGTGGTTTGTGAACATCAAGAATAAAAACATGAACTTTAAGTGAGATTTTGATTCCGAACAAGGTAATACACTAAATCTTGAAGTAAAAAACTAATCTTTTTGTGATTTTATATAAAATAAAAGTTGGAACAACAAATATTTTTCAATAACAATGGTATTCTCAGGGTTAGACTTTACCAAACATCACTTTGCTCTCAACTTTAAAGCACAATATGTATTTTTGTATAAATCAATGTTAAAATCAGTCATCTAATACTTTCTTAGCCCTAATCCCTTTGGTAAAAAAATTCTTAGTTCCTTCATTAAGTCTTGATCCCTCACAAACTTAATAAAGGAACTAACTTATGTCTTGTGACTTCAAGATAATCAATGAACTAAGCTCTATTCCTAGCAACAAAGCCAAATGAGTATTTTGCTTCAAATCAAAACAATGAAAGTGTTTTCCAACTACAATCATGTCAAAACAACAAGTTTATGGTTGATCACTCCATAATAAGCATTAAGCATAGAAGCATATACTAATATTTAAGATAACTGAAAAATACATACATATCATATCCAACAATACAAGAAGTTTGAGTTTGGTTATATCTAACCCCAACATGAAGAAATCAAAAAATAAGCAAAAGATGAAGAAAGAAAAGAGCTTTTGTTCAATAGAACACCAATGGATCCTCCAAAAATATCCTCGTTGTCACTTAAATGGTCATTTTCTCCTTTTATAGGTGAGAAAATATTTCTGAAAATAGACTGGTTTTCTCTCTATTTGATTTTCACTCAACCGCTCCTAGATGGCTTGAAGCCAAAAGTTTCAAAAGGCTCTTGACACATTGATTTTTCTTCCAATGCAGCAGTAGACTTCAATCATGATTTCTACACCAAAAAGTGCACAAAATGAGTAAATGTAACCTAAAATCTAATTTAAGTAATTGAAATTTAAACTAATTACAAACTGGATTAAAATTGAGGAAAACATCACTTACAAACTTAGAAAAGTAAGATAATTGCCTAATAAATTATATAAGAGTTAAATACTATAGGCAATTATCATTGCCCACCTTGCATACTGGCATGGAAGCAAGTGGCATCTCATACAACTTGAAGTCTGAAGCTTGAAGGCAACAAATGATGTGTAGTTGCAAGTTGGAACCTCCATTAGTGACATCTTGGATGCAGGACAACCTGGGACAAGATTTTACAAGTGTGTCTCTAACATGGTGAGGCAAGGATAATACATTAGAAATGACAGTGAAAGTTTTTGTTTTTTACATTTTGGGTGTTTTACTTATAACCCATGTTTTGAAATGGATCAAATGTAGGTGACAGGGGGTAGAGGATGCAATTTTTTTTAATAGTATGATCCAATGTTGAACAATAGAGTGAAAAACATCATTCTTGGTTTGCTTAAGAAGGTCGAAGAGCTGCAACAATCAAAGTGTAGAGACGAAAAAAGTTTCAACTAACTAAAGAAAATAGAAATCTTACATGTTGTTGGGTTCATTATGATTATAGGAATTGTGCTTATTCTTACCATTACCATTAGTGTTAGGGGAAGCTATTGATTTCAATGGGTATTGCTTTAGTTTAGGTGGAAGTTGCTAATGTAAGGGGTTATTTGTTTAGGGTAAGGGGAAGCTATTGATTGAGAGGTTATTGGTTTACTTGGTGTATGAAATTTGAATGTAGGTATTTTAACGTATTAATGTTATGAGATGTTTAAGTCCAGTTTTAATGTCATTTTAGGGCATTTTTTTACTGTCTTGTGATGCAGCATGAGAAAGCCTAATCTACATTTAAATTCTATTATTCCTTAAATTGGAAGTTCATTTTGAAATTTGAAAAAAGTGGAATAATTTAACTGGCATAGCAGACCAAATGTGCCCTATAAAGAACAACAAATCTGCTCAAAATTTTCCATATAAAGCAAACTAAATATGCCACATAAAGAAGAAAAAATCTGCCATATAAACCAAAAGTAGTGCATAAATCAAAAGTGAACCAAAACCAAAATCTGTCAGAACCATAGCTAATAAACAACTGCCATTTCAGTGCAAAAACCAGAAACCATAGCTCATAATATATCAGTGCAAAAACCAGAACCATAGCTCATAAATCACTGCCATTTCAGTGCATAAACCAAATTTTCCATATCACTTGAACTAGTGCATAAATCAATGCCATTAAATTGAAAACAAATCTACATATCAGTACATACACTTGAACTAGTGGATCAAATTTGCATAAACCAACAAGTGAATGAAATTTCCATTGAATCAGTTAACAACAAGTCACCATTACATCAATTGTGTAAACCATTACATAAAATTTTCACTCATGAAATCTGCCATGATTGTACAAAAAATGTTAATTGACCAATAGCAAAAGTCCCACAACTACAATCAAACCAGAGTCCAAAAAGGTCCTTTAAGCACATCAGATCCTACTTTAAACCCTAAACCAAAAAATTTACATAATGACCCTGGTAACTGTAAAATGTCCCTAATTTAACTAAGTTCCTAATTGTTGTGTAGGTGTAGGTGCAGAATTTTAAATAGATGCAGATGTAGTAGCTTTCACACTACTTCTATTAACCTTGGTGTTGACATGGTGTGTAACATTTCCAGTAGAATCAGCCAATTCCTTTTCTTCTTTGTGTTGTCCCTAGCACTGGTGGTTGGTGCAAATGATAGCATAACTTTAGTTTTCCTTTTTTGTTTTTGAAAATTTAAATAAACTGTAAGTGAAGTGGCTACACAATGAATGGAAGTTGACATTATGTTAATACCTTAATTCCCTTGTTGGGAATTTTTTTGTCTTTAGTTGTCTTCCCTTTACAAGTTCTTATATTGTCCCAAGTTCACCACAGTATGACAAACAACTAAGGTGGACTATCTTCCTAACCATGTTGCACTCTTAGACTCACCTTGTTTCTGACTTTTTTTTGTCTGCCAAGGGCTCGCCTCAATGATGGTGGTAGAATTGACTCACTTGTATCTTTGGCCCACAAGTTTGGTCCATTGCATGGCAACACAATGTAGGAATATGTTGTCATAAATGTATTTTTCTTGTTAAAGTAGAAATATAAATCAAATGGCACATGGCAAATGACTTACATAAATGAATGAGAGTAACTAACCTATAGAAGTTGTTTACACATTTCTTGGCTTTTTTATTAATGTACCATATGTAGGCTATGGCATGGTAGTGGGGTATACCACTAATATCCAACTTCCTGCAACTACAAGTTATCTGCTTCAAGTCCACCGCATACTTAGTACAGTCCCTAGAAACCTCAAATAGAGACATGACATCATCACCATCTTAGTTAGGATTCTAATACTGTGATTCTTTCTTATTTTTATCTAGAATTTGTTATATTTTAGGGTATATGAGCCTTTCATACCTTTGCATTAAACCTCTTAAGTTGATAATCCTCCTTGTGATGTAAAACATGACCCCCTCTAACTGTGTAAATATTGGCTTGTCCCTATAGTCCACAATTGCTCAGTTAAGTGCCCCACACATATTGTTGACTTAAAGGTCACATTTGGTGTTTGTGGAGTAGGCATAATGTGTTCAAGTTGAATGAGTTTTGTTGTTCAAATCCTACCAAACATCTTGATTGAAACTTTTGAGATTCTCCATTGCTCTCTCAAAATCAAGAAATGTGGTTTGTCTTGCAGCTGCCTAAAACATCTCTTTCAACTATCCACCTGAAAACTTCTTCCTCTAGTTCCCATACAGATGCCTAACACACAATTGATGTTGGACATTATCTCCACATAATTCCTCAAATGCCTGTAATAAACCCTGCAATATAAACCCCAATACATGTAAATAAGTTGTTACTGAAATTTTGTACAAATGAATTAAGAAAATTTAATGTACCTTTTGTTGATCTAAAATATATGTCCATGATGCAGCTTGCACTCTATCTAAAATCAGCTGACAGTAACTCCAAAAAATATCTCTAAGAATCTCCACATTCAACCTCTATAACAGCATAAGCAATTAGTATCATCTGATTATTTCCATCCTTCCCAACTACGCTTAATAGATGACCTCTATACTCACCCTTTAGATAACAACAATCAAGCCCAATCAAAGGGTGATAAGTAGTTGCAAATGCTATTTTGCAAGCTCTCAAGCACAGATAAATCCTTTCAAAGAAAGCTCCACTTCTAATCATATCACACTTAATTTTGACAATACTGTTAGGATTTCTATGCAATAGTTCTTCAGCATAGCTTCTGATATAATTGTATTACTCCCTAGAGGCATCGTGTATTTTTTCAAGGGCTCTAACTTTTGCTTTATATATCAAAGGGTGATAAGTAGTTGCAAATGCTATTTTGCAAGCTCTCAAGCACAGATAAATCCTTTCAAAGAAAGCTCCACTTCTAATCATATCACACTTAATTTTGACAATACTGTTAGGATTTCTATGCAATAGTTCTTCAGCATAGCTTCTGATATAATTGTATTACTCCCTAGAGGCATCGTGTATTTTTTCAAGGGCTCTAACTTTTGCTTTATATATCTGATGACAATTCAACTGCACACCCCACTTGTCCCTTGCAAGTGTCACAAAAACGTTTGTCTTCATATCAGGAGTATCCCTCAAGAAGGGAACAAATCTTTTTGTCAATTAATCTTTTTTGGCTTGCTTGTTGCATGGAATCCTGACACAATTGTGGTCATTAAAAAAACTAACCACTTGCCAATATTGACTTTGCTTGGACTTACTCACTCTTAGATAAAACGAGAATCCCTTTACACATTTAATAACTACCCTCTTTTGACAGCTTTTCTTAAACCTTAGATATTTGTTTGTCACCATTGAAAATCTATTCACAACCTATGTTATGTCTTCTTTACTACTGAAAAACATGCCAAGTTCAAAGTGGGTATCATTATCATTCTAGATTTTCTAAAATTTGGAAATTTATCTTTTGTCGACCCTCTTTATCACTCTCAATAGGTGTATCAAGCTCATCCTAAAAACCATCCTCATCTACAAAATCTGGAATTAATGGTTTAGCTTCACCATCTAAGCTACCATTTCCATCATCATCAAGGTTTGCAAATGTTTGACTTAGCAGAACTAAGGTTCAATCTCAATCTTCCTCATATTCACTGTCTTCAATAGGTGAACCATCATTGTCCCCCTATTCAGATTCATTTTTTGCTGGACCAATTTCTTGTGACCAACATTTTCACCACCACTTTGTTATGCAAAAAAAATTTTATTGATCTCTTTCTTGTGCACCCATATTTTTAGGCCCACTTTGCTTCGTTCCAACATTTTCAAGCCCATTTTACTTTGTCCCAACATTTTCATGCCCACTTTACTTTGTTACCACTTTTTCTTTATCCAATAGATTCCCTTTTAGCATGTTCACTTACACATGCAGTAACAATCTCCCATCCAATACTGTGACTTTCAGCCACATTCTCATATGCACTACCACCATCCTTATCAACATCAACCACAACTACAGGAACTTGTTGTCTATCCTCTTCTATAGCAGAAACATCAATACTATGCTCAACAAACAAATCAATTATTTTATGACATTTGGCATCCTTTGCCAACTTCAATACATCTTTGTTAGGCTTTAATGGAAGTAATCCACATGCAATACTTAAGTCAGGGTGTCTATACCATAAAGTTTTGAAATCAATATAGCCAAAACCTTTTATGAGTTTGTAGATATCTATGTAGGATATCTTGTCCACATCCTACCCCCATTCTTCTTGACTTAACACCCATTTAAATACTTTGTTTTCAGATTATCAACAAAGGTACCACCATGATGTATGTTAAACTTTATTCTATGAACACCAGTGGGCTAGTGAATAAATTGGCCTAAATTAATATATAAACAATGTTTAACCACAAACCAAAACAACCTTAGTGGGACACTATTTAATTTTAAAATATCTAACCCCATTTCATACCAACCAACAATAAAGCAAATCACAAACCATGAACCACATTCCTTTACCTCGAACAGTAGATAGGGCCCTTTGAACTTCGTTCAATCACCGTCTCCGTTTCCCCCCTCCCCCTTTGCGTCTCCAATGGCTTAGGTTTCAAAACCTGCAAAGTCTCCAATGGTGTTCATGTCGCATCTCCAAGCATAAGGAGAATCTCCATAATGGTTGCAGTAATGGGGACAATTACTGTTTCCCAACAATTTCAATTCAGTAACTTCCTAACCACCCAAATTAAAATTAATCATTCCTTAAGCATGCCACGTATGTAATCCTTTTTATTCGCATCGCGTAAACAAGTCATCATCCATTAATTAATAGTCAACAGTGTCATTTCGATGAAAGGTCAAATTTTACCCATTTTTAAAGAAAAGTGGGCAAAAGTGTGCAAAAAAAAAAAAGGGCAAAAAATACACAAGTGATAAAATATGGTGCAACCTTGAAGGTGCTTGTCCATGGATCATCTTCAAGTTTCTTCAATGCTGGAGAAATAAAGGTGAAGAGATGAGAGAATTGAAGGTGAATGACACCACTTCTAGAGAAGATAAGTCATTGGAGAGAGCTTGCTACAAAGAAAAGAGCCTTTGATAAAAGCTTATGAAGAACTTCTCAAAGAGAGAGAAAAATTCAGACACTCTAGAGAGAACTGAACTCACAAAGTGAAATTTCATTCAAAATCAAAGTGTAAATTCTAGAATGAGGGAGTGAGGTTGTATTTATAGAGTTAGGGAGTGTTTAGGACGTCCAAGCACTTAATTAGGGTGTTTAGATGATTAATCATGTGTTAATTATGCTAAGCATCATTAGCACATGACTAGGAGAGGTAATCATCCATACAAGGCCCTAAATAGGTGGATCTTGTTCCCTATGTGCCACCTAGATCCTAAAAAAGTGGATCTAATTCCCTTTATATTTAAATCAAGAGACAATTAGATGTCACCTAGGATGGAGAAGCCATGTGGCGCCTACTAGAGGAGACATGTGGGTCTCATATGTCTCTTATGCACATGTGTATGTCTAAAAGGTATGAGAATCAAACAAGGGGGTGTGTAAATTAATATTTGCACATCCTCTTGCTACAAAAAGGCAACCTTCTACCATACACCTCACATAAATAACCAATGACATCCCCATGCCAAAAATAAGAGAAAGCAAGGTGTAATGGCCGAATTACAAAGGCCCAAAAATTACTAACAACACCTATTCAAAATACTATACCATTTACACAATATTTAGAAGTAATTTTAAGACTATAGCCCTAAAGTTTTCATGAAGCTTCTTCCCAGCCATGTAGTCTTTCTAATCTTCCTAGCAAAGGGACCTTACTAGGTAAAATTGCACCAATATAGGGGGGCACCGAGTATAATTTAGCCTATTATATAAAACTTAATTTGTAGATAGTATTTTTATTAGTAAACATTAGTTATTAATTTGTTAGATTTTTTTAGTGAGAAAGATTTGAACTCAATAGTAATCTCTCCTTAGCACAAAGTTAGAATTCTAGCTCTTCTAAACTAGTATGTAACTAATGGCCCTAGCCCCTAAGAAGGAGACATTCTTCGCCCTCTGTCTAAGTTGTGTGGGAAAAGCCCAAGGCCAATCCTAGAAAACACTGAAGCTTCATAGGATCTTTTAGTCTAGGTGCAAGTAGCCTACACTTTCACAGACATGGTTATTTCACTGAGCCTCTCTCCAAGACAATGTCTATATCGTTAGATGAATTATATGTATAAAGAATAAAATAACTGTATAATTGGAACCAACATTTGTAGCATAGATATTTGCCATTTCTTCATATTTACCATGGGTAATTAAGAAGTAGCTACTGCATTAATTAGATCTATTAAGATTATTTTTCCCATTAGTTAATATGGAGTGCTAATGTTATTCCAAACACATCCTAAATCAATCACCAAGAGTGTAGATCAAATATGGTGTTGAGTTGTTCTAGTTTAACTAGAGGTCTTGAGTTTGAGCATTGGATATGCAACTACATTAAATATTTGGAGGGAGAGTTTGTTGTTTTCTCAATTAAGATTAGGATGTTAGGTCTATAAATAGAGATTTAGAGAAAGAAGAATCACTTAGTAGGGGAGTCACCACCTTAAGTGAGAGAAAGGGTTATGATATAGAGGAAAGGTTTATGGGTTTTTCAATTGCCCCAAAAAAAAGTAGTGGATGTAAGCATAGGATGCGAACAATATAACAAAAAGGTAGAGACTCCTACAGACACCTATAATGTGGTAAATGGAGGATATTAGGGGAAGTAGTGAGTAAGGGTTCCCCTATAGAGAGCCCTATAAGGGGAGACCTTCACATTCAGTTCGGAGGCTGTGGAGAAGGATGCTTGCTTATGAAGCCATCCACTTGAGAAACTAGTCACTAGAAATAAATGGCGAGGACAAAAAGTTGTCTACGAAGCGCTAATAAATACCAACCTATTAATTAAAGTGTTGGATTTGATCGAGACTGACTCGGGGCAAGAAAAACTTTCTTTCAGCCTTTAGTGATAGGGGGGTCACTCTTGCCTTATCTCTCTTTGGTGGGTCAGTCTCACTCTCTCTTGTCAATAAGTATATTTTTTTATCACAAGTGACTTGTCGTGATAAGGACCAACAAGCTCACTATGAGAAACTCCTTTTTAGAAAGTGTCAACACCAATCCAAGAGAATTTTTGCTTCTTGATGGAGCCCCATCGGCGGTTAGTGAGTCATTGTCTGCAACACTTGATTTAAGGCATAAGCAAAACATTGTCATTGTTGTCTGTTCCAAAAACAAAGCCCCTTAGCGCCTTGTCCCGAGGGTGGGGGACACCTATACGTAAGCAACAAAAACACTGACTCTATGGTTGACACCACTCAGTAGGAAGAAAAGAGCATCAAATTTTTTTGAAGGCTTCAAGCCTGTTTCAAAGTAGAGCATGTATTCCCTTGGCACTTCTCTTCCACGGGCATATTTAAAGAAGTAGGAGTGGGGCCTTTAATGAAGGTTGAAAGTAGTAGCCCCTATGAATAACACTCTTTAAGTTAACTCCTTTTACATCGTATCCTTGTTAGCCAATGGCACAGACCTAGCCCCTTTTGGCTTTTTCACCGCCTTGGCTCCTTTTCCTATCTATGTTATGCTCCCTTGGCACAGGCTACCATGCTTCGCACTTGCAACATTTTTTTCAGACGATCTTTTCCAATAGTTTCATCCTCCCTGCTAGCCTCAAGCATTTTATGTAATCCACTCAAGGACTCTTCGCCAGTGGCAGTACATGGATTTTCCAAGGCCCACGCCCCCTATCCCATCCAATTGCCACTTGGATGCAGGTTTGTCATGACCATGATTATATCCACCTTGACCTTGAATAGGTTTTTAGCTTGAATTCGGGCCATTTGTATAGCATGGGAAGAAAGGAAGATTCTTCTCCCCGAAAGCCTCCACTACCTTACTAAGATGGTTATCAGCCCGAGTGTCTGTCACAACTATAACTACCAAGATTCAATTGTCTTCTTTTTGTTTTTTTGCTACTGCTAACTTCCCAGTGTACTTTTCTACTCCTAATATAGTGCCTGCTTGACAAAGAAAAAGAAAGAAATCTTATGAACCAGTATTGTTTGGATGGCACTCATAGGCTCTAGGATTGATGACCTTATTCTTCTAGTCTTTTCTAGTAAGCCTTGTTGGATGACTAAAAGCTCATAGGTCCTTTCTTTATTTGGTTCTTAAATGGTGGGTCAATCAGTCTACTTGCCCATGAAATGGATGCTCCTTTCATAGTATCCTGTGAGTCTCTAATTCAAAGCTAACTAAAACGTGACTTTCAAGAGCATTCCTAAAACGAACTAGCCGTGAAGAAAAAGAAAGCATCCCTTGTAGCGGAGAGGGGACACTTTCCTTTTCTTTGAATGAATCTTATCACCTTAGCTTCAAATCAATGTCCCCAGAAGCAAAGAGTACGCCTATGTGTTTCAATAGTTGGTTGGCTAAGAGTTGGTTAGATCCTTTGGTCAGATTATCCCATGTTTTGTCTAGAGGAGTGACACTCTAGGTTCTCACTACTAAATACATAAGAAATATGCCAAGAGAAGGATTCCTTTCCTTCTCTTTTAAAAGGCCATCACCAAGATATAACCGAGTTAGGCATCTAGCAGGTATCTATATTGGTATGCTAGAAACCCATCTCCCCTTCTGAAGGGTGAGGGTCCCAGGTTTACAGGTTTCCCAGTGGTCCCAAAAACTTGTTGTAGATATAGGCATGAGGTGTGAATAGGGGTGGTAGCAGGGCAGGGCAGGGCCCCTTCCTCAACCCTTAAAAGTGTGAGGCGGATTCAGGTTCGGGTTCGGGTATAAAAAAATCAAGTTTGAAATTTTAATCCTCGTCCCCATCCTTGTCGAGTATTTTCAAGTTCGAGTATAGTTGCAGGTAACCTGTTATATCATTTTGTTACAATTTAAATTTACTTATTTATTATTAAGTAAATTCTATATTAAGTTATTAATTATATTTTAAACAGTATATCATTATGCATCTTTCACAACAGTGTAGCATCGGCCAGAGTGTTATGGTTCTTACGAAATTATGTTTTAATGGTCAATAGGGGGTGTAAATTTATACACAGACATTGAAATTTTTGTTGAACATAGAAACAGGGCGAGTTTGGGACTAACAATCTGCCCCCCACCCTCATCCTCGATTTCCTTAGGCGGGGAAGACTGAACTCGACCCTAACCCCAATCAACGCGGGTTTCCTCCCATCAAAGTCGAGGCGGGACCGGCAAGTGTGATTATCATCCCTAGATACGAACCATATAAACAAAATAATATTGTTATCTTTCTTTTTCACTACTTAAATGTTGTCTTTTATTGTTTAAGTGTTTTTCTTATCATTATAAATAAAAAATAGCTAATTATGTGATTTTTTCCCAAAGTTTAGTTGTTTATAGTATTCTTTTTCTGTTTAAACCACTTTTATAGGAATCTTTTCCGGTTTGAACAAAATTACCTCCACCAATAAAACCCTAAATCTTTATTTTGTTCGAGAGTGTTCCACGAAGGATCAATAATGGCCCTTATTTAGCTTTGGACCTCTTTGTACGAAACAAGATATATGTGAACACAAGTAATCTTTCAAAGTGGCTGCTTAATTATGCAGATTGTTTTTATGTGTGACATTGACTGAGAAGAAATCAAGAAACAATGTTGTGTTGATTTGTCATGAATTAGTGGTTTCTAGTCAATGGTCGTGTGGACTCTCCCATGGATCTGTCAACGTAGCGTCTCAAACTCACTCAAATCTTTTCTTTCTTGCCATTTGAAACTCATTTATATCAATTCAGTTTCACACTACAAAAGTTGGTACATTTCATTGTCTATTAATTCTATTTTGGGATAAAGATGTAGTAGGTTCTTGTCATTTTGTGTGTCTCAATGACATTGGTAATTAACTAACTATGTAAGGGGGGCCCACACTAAATATAGAGTTTAGTTTTTAAATAGAATTAGTTATATTTGGATTTAATATAATAATAGAAAATAAATTATGCAATTTATAGTATAAATTATTTTAAATTATTAATTGTTATTTAGAGTTATAACGTTAATTTAGTGATAAAAAGTCATGTGAAAGAGGTAAGGTTGTGATTTTTTTAAAATTAAAGAATATTATTAATATAAAATAATTAAGCATAAAACACAATGAGTGTTGGGTTAAGAATAAATAAAATCTTTGGGGAAAAAACTTCACAGAGCCAAAAAAGCTAAACAAAAGCATCACAAGAAAAATTGTGAGTTTTAATTTTTTTTACTAATAAAAAAATTAACAAATTAATCACTAAAAAAAATATTATATTGTTATTTAATCACAATTTATTTTGATATATAGAATGAAAATCTTCAATTTCAAAATGGTGTTTCATTTTATGTCTCATATCACTACAAACAAATATTATATTGTTTTTCTCAAAATTTGATTACGAGAAAGATAGTGAGAATCATTTTTTCAGTATTCATGATTCCAAATCATATTTTTTCACATGAATCAATTCTCTTTGTAGTAAATGCTCCGTCCAAATTAAGATAAATGAAACAAATTTTTTATTCCATCTTATTTTATAATAATTACGAGAAAAAATCAAGTTAAGAAATAATTAAATAAAATGGAATAAATCCAATAATTTTCATTAGATGTCATCCTTATCTTATCAATTCAAATAAAAACAATACCAAATTTATTTCCTTTGATTTCGTCTTTTTCTACTTACCAACATGCTTTTGTCTTGATGCACTTGAAGAAATTTTAGGTACGTTAATCTTATTTAATTTTAACGAATTTTCTTACATGAGAATGCGAGAATTCAATGTTTTACACGAGATAATTTCTTTTAAAATCTCAAGATTTGGCATTTTCATTCACATGAAGGTCAATTATATAAGGAAAAAATTTGCAAAATTAAGTAAAAGTTTGAAATATTTATTTTAATTGTTGGTGACTAACAACAATAAATTGACTCGATTAAGAAACAATTAAATCATGTCGACAAATACGTAGACAAATTAAATCTAACCCTTCATGGTGTACACTAACTAAAGACACTGATTCATACTACTGTATATCAACTAACGATTTGTCTAACTTAATTTATATCCAATTACATTAAATATTTGGAATAAAAATTTTGTGGCATATAATAGTTTTGCCCGATTCAAAAAGGATTGCATTTAATTTTAAAAGTTGTTGCGTAACCCTTTTTTTTAAAGTAATCTAACATTTATATATATATATATATATATATATATATATATATATATATATATAATAGTTCTAGACAAAAAAATGAAAAAAAAAATGTGAGCCCAATAACACCCATAAAAATAAATACTCACTTTGAATATTTGATTATTTAAATGGGTTTCTGTCACATATAAGTACAAGTTTTTTTCTATCCATTTCTTATTGGAGTTTAACACTTATATACCTTATACCAACAATTAATCACAACTCTTCATTTACATGACTTTTAAAGTATTAAATGGTAAAATCAATAAATTTATCATGTATAAAGAATTGTGATTAACTGCTGGTGTAAAACATTTTACACTGACAGTGTATAAGTGTTTTTCTCTTATTGGGAGTACGAGTACAGGTATCATAGTACTCATATTCGCTATCTACTAAATTAAAATACCGCACATGTTTAATTTGAATAAGACAATATTTGTTTAAAATAAATCAACTTAAAATTAATTTTCAAATGAAATTTCATTTTATCAATGTTTTTTTTTATGAAAACTATATAACTAATAGATTTTTTTTATAAAAATATTGGTAATGTAAAACGAAGTTATATTTATATTAAATATTTTGAATATATAAATCTATTTTTAAATTTAATAACTCTTGTAGAAAATAGTATATTTTATTTTTAGATTTTTCAACAAATGAATTATTGTTTTGATAAAACTTCATATAAAAAAATATAAAATATTTGTAGATACCCACAAACATTGAAAAAACCCACGGATATTTTTAAAATGGATACTCAAAGGGTTTTGAGCAAACATCGAGTACAAATATTTTGTTGGGATATGAGTAGCAGGTAACCACTACTTGCCCTGACTTATTAACAATCCTAATTTGTAATAGAGGATCTAAATTCAATTACCCTCTTAAATGAAGAACATTAAATGTGACTAAATTCTCTATCAATAGATATAATTATTGTTAATAAAAAAACATATATCTTGTGTTTAAATAAATTGTTTTCCACATGTGAATCCACATAAGCATTTACGATTGGACTGACCCTATAGGTTGGTTTCTTATATAAGTACCATTATTTAACCAATTTTATAGAATGAAAATATATTTTATAGAATTCACAAAATTAAGTTAAGCACTCACTTTGATGATCGTAAGCTTAGAGTTTTCATATAGAATACTTGAATTTATATGGCATTATAAAATTTATCAAGTTGAGATAAGCAATTCATTTAGACAAACATTGCATATGTTTTAAGATAGGCTAAAAGACTTCTTTTTTTCTCCAATTTAGAACTTTTCATTTTTGTCTTAGTAATTTTATTTTTTTCATTTCATCCTTTTAAAATGTTTTTTTTTTCATCTTTTCAAAATGCAAAAAAAAAATGCTATCTAAAATGCTAAAAAGGACAAAAAGCAAAAAATAAAAAATTGCAACGACAGAGGTGACAACAAATTGCAGGGAAGAAAATAAAAGAAGCATTGTAGGTTAAAAACAAGTATTTAAGCTTTTAAGATATTACAAACATTTGGGAATAATAGTATTTTCGGAAAAATCATTGACATTAATTTAAATGTATTGTTTATCCTTCAAAGTATACAATTCTTTTAATATCTATAATTTTTTATTTACTTTTAATCTTAAAAATATTTCTTTTTGATAAATATAAAAACTTTAAAATAATTTAGAGTAAGTTAGCAATATTCTCTAAACTTTTATCAAACTACATTTTTTTTTACACCTTTTTTACAATAGTTTCTCTTTAAATTTAAAAACATTACATTGATATACCTGTTATCTTACACTAATACCCCTTAAAACAGATAAAAAAATTATTAAAAATATTCATAGTTGTGTAATTACATGAAAATTTTATGTGTATTGTGATAATTTAATCAACAATTTATTAATTTTTTGGAGTTATAGGTTGGTGTGGTGATAAAGTAGAGAGATAAGGGAGGATGAACTCGTGGGTACAAAACTCTTCACTAAAAAAAACTAAGGCCCCGTTCGGGTGGTTCTGAATTTCTAGTTTTTTGTTTTGAAATGTATTTTGAAATCAGAAACATGTTCGACAAAAATGATTTTTTTTTTTTTACTTATTTTTAAAGCAGTTTTCACTCAATTTCAAAAAAAATCAACAATTTTATAAAACTATTTTTAGTATTTTAGAATTTAAAAACTAAAAAACTCGTTTAAGTAGTATTTCTAAAAACAATTTCGAAAACAGATATGGTTTTTTAGTTTTTAGTAGTTTTGCTTTTCAGTTTTCTATTTTTGTTTTAAAAACTCAAAATACAATTAGAATATGTTGTTTTTTACTTTTCATTAATGAAATTCTAATAAATATAAACAATTTTTCCATTTTTACATCTTCAAAACAATTTTCAAATAATACTTATCAAACAAGTTTTTTTTTTCTTTTCTTCCCGAAAACAGTTTTTGAAAACTATTATTAAAAACACTTTTCAAAAACTAAAAAAAAATCAAATCAATCAAGCTCTTGGTTTTCATATTCCTGTTTCTATTTTTATTTAAGTTCATTATTTGACGTCACTTGTTATCATTGACGATCATCTCTGACCGACGGTCACCGGCTGCCACCTCTGACTAGAAGTCACTAGCCGCCCCTTCTGACCAGCAATCACCGACCGCCACCTCTGTTCGACGGTCACCGAATGCCACTTCTAACCGGCAGTCACCAGCCCTCACCTCCGACTAGCAGTCACCGGTTGTCACCTCTTATCGACGGTCACCGATCGCCACCTCCGACCAGCGGTCATCGGCCACCACCTCTGATCGACGATCACCAGTCACCACATCTGATTAACAATCACTTGCTGCTACCTCAACCAGCCATCACTAGCCGCCACCTTCGACCGACGATGACCAACCGCCACCTCCCATCACGGGTCACTAATTGCTACCTCCGACCACCAGTCACCAACCACCACTTTCAATTGTCTGTTATAGACCACCTTCGATTGCTAATCACCGACTGCTACCATCAACGATTGTCTCAACCGTTACTTACAACTAGTGTTTTGGTTAAGATTTGAAAATAATGTTTTAAATTTGAAAACAAAAAACAATGTTGTTTTTAAAATTTTGAAAACTTGAAAGCAAAACTAGTTTTTGTTTTTATAAACTTCAAAATTAGAAACTAAAAACCACTTTGAGCAGGGTCTATCACATTAACAACTAATATTTAACTTATAACAGAAAATTATTTTGTTTTTGTAAATTATAACATATTTCTTATAAATCGAGACATGTGTTGTGATCTTTATGGATAAAAAATGTATTTAAAACCTCAAAACTTTAACTAAATTGTCATAGTTGCATATGAGCGTCTATGTTAATTATTTTTTAAAATATTCATTTCAACTGTTCAGTCAAACCTCATCTTCAGTCACTGTTAGTTCTTGTTAATATATGTCACAAATGGGCCAAACCAAATTGCTAGTTGCATTTAAGATCACTATTTTATTTTTTGTAAATTACATTCATATTTATTATAAAGTTTAGTTGCATTTAACTATTTTATAGTTATACTATTTTTTAACCGTTATTTTTACACCTTTAAAAAGTGTTAATGAAAAGTGTAAGACGAATATTAATGCATGTTAGTATAATAGTTTTAAATTTACAAAGTGATTAATATAGAATTTTTTAAAAAAATAATATGTATAATTTTATAAAATTTGAGAATATTAATGTAATTTAATCTTTTATTTTTTTCAGTGGTCTTCTTTCTTATTTAAATGAGACACTCACACACATACGCGGTTATATTTTAATGTTTAACTCATAGTGGCTCGTCAAGTGTGATTTTGTAATTAAATTCTCTTTCCGCTTGCAGTTTTTTTCTTTCTCTTTTCTCTATTTTTTCTTGAATAATATTATTTTTTATGTTTAGTTTATCTAATGAATCTTACAATGTAGAGGACCCAAAGTAATTAATTAAATTGGAACCTAAATCTTGTTCACACCAGTTTTTTCCTTTCTTACCTAATTCTCAGGTCCAAAACTCAAGGGTGCTAGCAACACTGGTTGAAATATATTTAATTATAAAACAACAAAATAGATGAGATAAACAATTAACATTAAAGTAGGTGTTAGATTCATTAAAATTTGAGTTTTTCAATAAATTTTAATTAATAATAAAGTGTGTTAAAGAGGTGAGACATATTATATATAGAGTTTAATCCTTATACATTGTCAATATAAAATAATTTTACACTGGTAGTTATATCACAACCTTTTATATATATAACCTTAAAAGTAGTAATTGGTAAAGTCAAGATACTTATCATATATAAATGATTGTGATCTATGTTTTTAAAATTGGACTGTGATCGAACCCGGTGAAGGCACTGGTTCACGGTTAATTGGTTCAACCGTTACCGAACCAGCGATTGAATCAGTCTTAATAAAATAATATTTTTTATTATTGAAGTACTATAACAATTAAGATTATAAAAGAAAAAATGTAATAAGGTTGTAACTATAAAAGAATAAAAGTAATTTTACTAAATACACCTTCATATTGTTAAGTTAAACCCTATTTTTATTAATTTTTTAATTAAAAATTGCTTGATTTAGGAAAATAGGGGTTGTATTTAGCAAAAAAAATATATAAATAGGTTGAACCACTGGTTTTACTGTAAGTTCTTGATCGATTTTTTGGTTTTAACAGAGTTGACCGAACTGATTACCAAACCGGTTTTTTGATCGAACCGGCCCGTCCAGTCCGATTTTTATACATAAGTTGTGATTAACTATCAGTATAAAACTTTTTACACTAATAATGTATAAGTGTGTTTCTTGATAATGCTAGCATTTCTCATTTTCGGATAATAACATACTCCTTGTATCCCTAATTATAAGAAGATATATCCCTTTCTTTTGTTTAAACTACAAGTTTTCTCTACTAGAAGTAGGGATGACAATGCAATAGGTGTGGGTTTGACTCTCCCCATCTTTCAAAAATGCGGACAGGTTTAGATATAAAAAAATTTTCTAGATTCATTATTTGTCCCCTGTCTACTTGAAATCTTTTTTATAAGACACTTTTCTATCTAATTTCTAGATACATTATTTTTTTTCCTGAATTACCTGATCAATTAATCAAAGCAACTCATTATCTCTTATTAATATGGGATACCTTATTTAGAAAAGTAATTTTTTTACTCTTCAAACCTTAATTAATTTTATGCAAACAATTAAGTAAGAGAGAATAAGGATCATTTTGAAATAATAACATAATAGTTGATAAATTTAATGCAAATAAGTGAAGTAAAATAACCAAAATTTTGTTTCACCCAACTTATTTTTAACTTAAAAGATACTTTAAACTAAAATAAAAAAAAATTAGAACTTAAAAAATAAGAATAAATTTGTTAAATTTCATTTTTTTAGCTTAAAAATATTTCAATTTAAAGTTGTTGATATTTTTTTATTTTCTAATAAAAAATATATTTATAAAATAAAAATTTACATTGTAAAAATTAAAATTAGGTATAAATAGTTTGGGTCAACTTTTCCTTAACAGTAAATTTAATCTAAAAATAGGTTGAACCAAGATATTAAGGGTACTTTTCTTTAATTTTCAGAAAAATTATCCGAACTGAACATATAAAAGAGGTTTAACTAATTGGTTTGATTTGAATTGATGTTGAATCAAGCCAAATCAAATTAATCTTCATTAGGTTAATTCAACGTTTTTTTTTCTAAAAAAGACGTTTATTTTTTTAGATGAATTTCAAAATTATTTAATTCAACATTTAAAAAAATAAAGAAAAATCTTATAATGGATTTAGTTATTACTATTGGCTGATCCTTGTTAGAAAATTTGGTAAACATTATTTTTTAAACATTACTTAAAAGTAAAAACAAAACAAAAATATGTTATAAATCTTGAAAATTTAAAAATAAAAACTAATTTGAAGAGAAAGTACTTTCTCAAAACGATTCTTAATTTGTCTTTTGAAAAGTAACTTTTGAAATTTCATTACTTCCTGAACCTACTTTTAAGTAAAGGTATTATTATTAAAGATACAAAAATGTGAGATGTGCATTTAGTAAAATGTGGAGTGTAAAGTTTAGTTCGAATGTTTCCTCTCTTTGAAGCCCATATCAATATCCCACAAAGCTAAATAGAACAATTTCTTTCAGCACTTGCACAATTTCTATTCACATCTCAAAAAAACAAAAAACACCTAAATATCCTTATTTTTTTAGATTAGTTGTCCAAAATACATAAAAAATTTAAATTTTGGATCATGATCCATAAATGAGTATTTCTAATGTTTCTGGACCGGTTGATCCAAAATTTATCTTTTTATGTGTTCTAAGTCAACTAATCTAGAAAACAATAATCAATATTAATTCTGGATCAACTGATCCAAAATCTATATTAAAATAAATTTTTGAATTACGGATTCAAATAACATAAATTTGAAATTTAATTCTAAATCAACTATCCTAAAACCTCACAGAGAATAAAATTTATATCAACTAATCTAAAATAATAAATTATGCAAAAAACATATGAATTCAAGGTGTACTTGTTGAGTTTCACAGAAGGAAGATTATAAATTGTTGTTGGGATGTCGTTAAGAGGTTGTCATCATAGAGGGAGTTTTATGACAGTTGTACAATTGGAGTGAGCATGTTTCGGGAGAGGAGAAGCAAGAGGGGTATGATAAAAGTTTTGGAATCTTTGATTAAAATATAATAAGGGTTTTTTGAGATTTTTAAATATGTTAACCCTATGGGGTACGAATAGTTATTGTGGGAGTGTTAAAAAAGGCCTACATAATAGATACTAGATTGGGTTTACTTTTGTGCAGCTTTCTTCCATTGGGCTAGACATTAGTAGGCCAATATTTTTTCCATACCCTTTCATGATCGGCCCACTGTGGTTTGGGTGTTGATTTCTACACCCACAATTTAGTTTTCAGACCCATTTCTTTCGAAGTTGTTTGTTTCACATTATGGAAAGAATTTAATATCACATTCCTAAACATGTTATTACTAGAAATGTTAGATTATTTAAATTTTTTTTTAATAGGACAAATTGTTAACCTGTTAGGATAAATTAGATTATTTAAATTGTATTTATTAAGATTTTAATATTCCTAGAATTGTTTTTAAATTTAAAAAAAAAAAAACTACCTATAACATTCAGTTTTATACTTGATTTAATTACAACACATAAATTTATTAACTCTACCAATTAATATTGTAAAATTCATATAAATTAAAAGTTATAATTAAACCTCATTATAAAACTTTTTTATCTATACATACTAATTAAACTAAAAAATAATTATATAAAACAGAGAAGTCTATACAGCTCTTTCACAATACCTATTATAACAATTATTATTTCTTAAGCATCTTTCTTAATCATAAGCATTCATGTTTGAATTAAGTGTTGATTCTAATGTAAGTATTGATTCTTATAAATAAAAAAATTATTTTATAATATTTGACAACGTTTTTTCACAAGAATGAATAATGTAAATTAATTTTTAGGTAATGTTACACGTGCTTTGTGATTTTTTATTTTTCATCATTTAGTTTATTTTCTTTTTATATTTAATATTTTTATTCGTGTTAAAATAATTGTGTAGATTTTATTAATTTTTATGAATGTTAAAATATTATTCAATAAATACATATTGGGTATCTTACAAAATATTAAATATTTTTTTTAATCTTTCCAATGTCATGTGAACTTTAAGATATTCATACATAATTTTGTTTTATGGTAGAAAAACTTTAAAAATCACATTTTTATTTTTTTATTTTCAATTATTTCTGAAAAATTAAATTTACTGGTTGAAAAACTTAAGTTTTAATATAAAGCAAAATTTAATTTATAAACATAGCAAGAAATAAAAAACAATTAAATTAATAAAAAAATAAATTAAGAATAGTGAGAGAAATTCGAAAAAAATAAGAAAAAATAAATTAGTATAATTATTTCATATTAGTTTGTTGGTTTTCTTAGTAAAAGATATTCAAATCTGAAACTTCTCATCTTTTTAAATGACTTTTAACCATTAAGTTAACATTATAACTACTATAACAGTGATATTTTATTTTTACAAATTAAGTTATTTTTCTAAGTTCAGTTTAGGTTGATTTTTAAAATCCCATCCAAAATTTGATTAAAAAAATACAAATTTGTATTTTAAGTTATTTAATTTTCTCTCTTTTGATGTGATTTTACTATTCATATTAAATTTAATTAACTTATAAGGACGAGGCTATTTAGTCACAAAAAATATTTAAAGACTTATTTGTGAAAAGTAAAAATAAGAGTGAATTATAAATACATTTCCTTGAGTTTAGTGAAATTATATATGTATCATTTTTTTTTTGTTACATTACACATTATCCTCTTATTTTTATATATTCATTATAGGTGTATTCGTGTGTATATCTGAAAACCTTACACTAATACTTCTTTTAATTTTTATACTAACATCCCCTCACAGAGGATGTAAAATAATGTTTAAAAAAACATAAGTATATGTTTAATTTTATTAAATCTTAGGGATCCATCGCTAATTAACTTTAAAAATAACTAACAAAAGGAACAATTACGGAGAGATTAAAAACATAAATAAATGTATGTACCAAAGGAAAAAGAAAAGAAAAAGAAAAACTTAAATCACTATGGTACAAATATAGAAACATTTATTCTAAAACGAAACTACGATAACGTACCAAAAGCGATTGTGACCATTCCAATGAAATGGGACAAAAAGAAAATGTTTTTTTAATAATAATAATAATAATAATAATAAAATCTTCTATTTTTTGTTGGAATAAGTATAAGTTGAAGTTTTACATTAATTAAAAATTAAGAAGTTAAGTTATATAAAAATGAGCAAGACCAACAAACCTAATACATTAATGTTTTGAGTTAAAAATGGTGTTATATTTTCTTATATATAGGTTTATATCTCATAATTATATATTATTATGTGATGATCAAATATATAAAATATTAATTTGTTAGTTAAACTTTTTTGTGATAATTTAATTTTTTAATTTCTAGTTTTAGGCACTATATTTCTTTATATTTTTTAAAAAAGTAATTTAATATGACAAATGGATGTGTTGACAATATTATATTAATTGATGCAGAGTGAAATAGTTTATTTAGAATATTATAATGAGTAGAACTTAATTAGTTAATAATAATAAATCACATAAAAATTGATTCATTTCGAATTGAGGTTAATAAAATTAGAGTGTGACTTTTATATACTAATAGTAAAGAAGAGTTTTATCTTGATGTTAAATTATAATTCTTTATTTACATGACTTTTAAACTATTAATTGGTAAAACAAATAAATTTACTGTGCATGAAGAATTGTGACTAAATATCATAATAAAACTTTTTGTTTATCTGTACATAAGTCATTTTTTCATAAAACTATATAAATAATTTTGCTTATTTAAAATTATAATATGCTCAAATCGGTAATTAACATTATAATACAGGAGCCCTATAAAAAAATTATAATACTGTAGATGTTGTGAAGATATCATTGTAAAGTTTTTAAATATAAAGATACAAAAATATAAATGTAATTTTTTAAAAAATAATAAAGTCAGTGCAGAAATAAAAAAAAAAGGAACATATATGTTTTTTTTTTAATTTCAAGAACTACGAGAGAAATTTACTCAAAATAATACACGGATATAGATTTTAGGTGGGTTGGATTTAGTTAATATCAAACATTTTGCTTTAAAATGTTTGCCTCTAGACACTTTCCGAGTCCATTTTTATAAATTAAACAAACAGTTTTACCATAAAGTATTTTTTAACTTCAATTAAAAAATCTTACAATTTTAATATCTAAAAAGCACTTAAAAATAATTGTTGCATTTTTCCTTTCAAAATGTTAATTTTTAAAACTTTGTTTATTTTTTGTTAAGAAACAAAAATCCTAATAACAGAAAAAGTCTACTTTTCTTATTTCATGAAAGTTTTGCAGCAAAAGAAGCTACCAAATATGAGTGGTGGAGGGTGAAGTTGCAACTCCAACCTCAAATAACCACAGTTCCCAGAACCCTCCAATTTGTTTGTTTATACAAAGTCCACAACACACAAAAAACCACATTCCAAAACAAGTCACCACCAAAAGCCACGTATTAATAATACCACAACACAAACCAACCCCACTTGTGTGGCTGTTGTCAAATTCTCAATCCAATCCACAGATTTTTCCACTGTTACTTTTGCCACACTATAAAGTAGTACTCTCTATTTTCCTTACCTATTCAATCCAAACACTTTGAAAACTCAAACACTTAGTTTTATATTGTCTTCATCTCCTTCAACACTAGAACAACACACAAAATGGCAGCCTCAGTGGCAACCGTTGGAGCAGTTAACATAGCACCGGTACTATGGTTTGTTTTGTCACATTAAACTGTTCAAACTTTGGTCTAATAGTTAGAACTTGTTTTGTGGTACTATGATTTATTTTGTCACATTAAACTGTTCAAACTTTGGTCTATTAGTTAGAACATGTTTTGTGGTACTATGGTTTATTTTGTCACATTAAAATGTTCAAACTTTGGTCAATTAGTTAGAACATCTTTTGTGGTGCTATAGTTTATTTTGTCACATTAAACTGTTCAAACTTTGGTCTATTAGTTAGAACCTGTTTTGTGGTATTATGGTTTATTTTGTCATATTAAACTGTTCAAACTTTGGTCAATTAGTTAGAACCTGTTTTGTGGTACTATGGTTTATTTTGTCACATTAAACTGTTCAAACTTTGGTCTATTAGTTAGAACCTGTTTTGTGGTATTATGGTTTATTTTGTCATATTAAACTGTTCAAACTTTGGTCAATTAGTTAGAACCTGTTTTGTGGTACTACGGTTTATTTTGTCACACTAAACTGTTAAAACTTTGGTCCATTAGTTAGAACATGTTTCGTTTCACTTATTCATGTTTTTAATGTTATAAGTTCACCAGAGCGTAGACAACAACATAAATATGCATGCATGATGCAATCGTAAGCATTTTTTTGTATTAGTAGGGAGTGGATTCTGAAGTTAAATAATATATATAATCATGGGGTCTTTCTGAATTTAGGTGATAAATTTATAGTATTGTTTTTTAGTAAATTAAAGTATAGTGTAATGAGATAAACATGTCCTACTTTTTGAAGCATTATTCCTCTTTTTAGGGTGTTAACGTATGATTTGAGGAGTATTAGGGGAATGATTTCAAAATTAAAGAGAATTTATATGTAATTTGATAAAAATTCACAGGATATTGCTGTAATATTTTTTTTTTCTATTTGGGACTGTTCCAATTTGTTATGATTCTTATGAAGCATCAATCTTGCAATTAAATTTGAAGTTCATGGTTCATTGGTGTTACATGTGGTGCAGTTGAAACTGAATGGCTCTAGCATTGGAGTGATAGGCTCTGCATTCTTTGGAACAAGTTTGAAGAAAGTCAATTCTGTGAGTTCAAGCCAGAGGGGTGTGTGTGGGAACTTGAAGATTTCTGCACAGATTGAATATGATGAAGAGAAGCAAACATCAAAGGATAGATGGGCTGGACTTGCTTATGACACTTCAGATGATCAGCAAGACATTACTAGAGGGAAGGGCATGGTTGACAGTCTCTTCCAAGCTCCCATGGATAGTGGAACTCACTATGCTGTTATGAGTTCCTATGATTATATCAGTACTGGTCTTCGCCAGTAAGTTGTTGGTTTGAATTTGAGCTTAATTTAGCTAAGAAAAGTTGGAAGCTCAAGTTTTGAATGCTTGTGTTGTGTGAATGAGCTTAAAGGTCATATACTAGTTTTATATTGTCATTTAATTACAACACATTGTTAGAATGATTTTTAAAGTATTCACGGTAAAAGTCAACAAACATATCACAAATGGTAGATTGTGATTGTATGAAATGTTTTACACAGACCATCACCTATTTCTTTTGTGTGAAAATGTTGAGAATGTAAATGGACTTGTTTTTCAGGTACAATTTGGACAACACCATGGATGGCTTCTATATTGCTCCTGCATTTATGGACAAGATTGTTGTTCACATTACCAAGAACTTTTTGAGCTTACCAAATATTAAGGTTCCTCTCATTTTGGGTATTTGGGGAGGCAAAGGTCAGGGAAAATCATTTCAATGTGAGCTTGTCTTTGCCAAGATGGGAATCAAGTAAGTTTAACTCAATTCCAATGCGCATTCCCCCCAATTGAAAAACTTATAGGAAAACAATTTCAAAGTTGGTTTAGCCATCCAAGATGAAAATGACACAATTAAGAGTGTGTCCAGTTTATTTAGACTATATTACTAAGACTTTGGTTTGCCAAAATTAGAGTACATAAGTGAAACCTCATAAGCTGATTTTGTAGAGTAGAACTTAGTGCATAACCTATATTTCTAATCCAGTATCAAAGTCAATCTAAATTCTAGACCTATTCTATCACTTGCTATTAGACCGCTCATAAATGTTCTATCCTACAAACTTCACGCTCATGCGTGTGAGGTATGTGTTGGAGATCTTACACCAACTAATGACAGGGTCAAAATAGAATATACAAGTGGGGAGCAACTCTCACTTTACAAGCCATTTTGATCAAACTCAACCAAAATAAGGTTCTAAGACTAACATGTAATTTATGGATGAAGCTTAATTTAAACTCTCAAAACCATGGTTTGGTATATACAAAGTACAATCCGAAAATGCATTAACTATTTGATCCATTGCCTATGAATGCAGCCCTATAATGATGAGTGCTGGAGAATTGGAGAGTGGAAATGCAGGAGAGCCAGCAAAGTTGATTAGGCAAAGATACCGTGAGGCAGCAGACATAATCAGAAAAGGAAAAATGTGCTGTCTCTTCATTAATGATCTTGATGCAGGAGCAGGTAGGCTTGGTGGAACAACTCAGTACACTGTTAACAACCAAATGGTGAATGCAACACTAATGAACATTGCTGATAATCCAACCAATGTGCAACTTCCTGGCATGTACAACAAGGAGGAGAATCCTCGTGTCCCCATCATTGTCACTGGCAATGACTTCTCAACATTGTATGCTCCTCTCATCCGTGATGGACGCATGGAGAAGTTCTATTGGGCGCCAACCCGGGACGACAGAATTGGTGTCTGCCAAGGTATTTTCAGAACTGATGGTGTTCCTAAGGAGGACATTGTCAAGCTTGTTGACACCTTCCCTGGACAATCTATTGGTAAGTCACGCCTCAATTCAAGCTTCATAGTAAAATCTGTAGGCTTAAATATGTTTTTGGTTCCTGAAAATATGATGTTTTTTGGTTTTAGACTTAGTTGATAAAGAAATGCAAACAATACACTTTCTAACATATTATTTTAAATAAACTCTTTGTGTAGCTTTCTAAGTCTTGTTTTTCATTAAATAACTCTCTCAATTTTGTAATTTTCGATAAATTCTAACTAATGAAAGAATGTGTTAAGAGAAGTGTGTTGAGAGTGTGTTTCTGACACTTATCAATTTCAATTCAGGTTTCTGCTATATTTAACAAAATTAGTGCTTTAGTCTCTCTTTAAAGACTAATAGTTTTAGCTATATTTAATAAAATCAGTGTTTTTAGACACAATAGCAAAATTCTAACTAATAATAGAACGTGTCAAGAGAAGTGTGTTGAGAGTGTGTTTCTGACACTTATTAATTTCAATTCAGGTTTTAGCTATATTTAACAAAATCAGTGTCTTTAGTCTCCCTTCAAAAACTAAAAATTTTAGTTATATTTAACAAAATCAGTGTCGTTAGACATAATAGCAAAATTTAATTGTTGTGTCAGGACTCACCCTCAATTGTTGAGAATAAAAAAAGTAAAACTTAAATAGGGACTAATTTTGAAGAAGATAAAGTTATACTTTGCTGGATGAAAAACATATTTAAACCAAATTTGTATTTGCTAACTCCTTATCTTCATTTAGCATAGAAGTTTGAGGCATTGGTATCAAATTGTGTGGATGAAATGTGAATAATCAATTGTTTGATGCATTTCTATGCAGACTTCTTTGGTGCCCTGAGGGCCAGAGTGTATGATGATGAAGTCAGGAAGTGGATTTCTGGTGTTGGGGTCGATAATGTTGGGAAAAGGCTGGTGAACTCAAAGGAGGGACCTCCAACTTTTGAGCAACCAAAGATGAATCTTAAGAAGCTCCTTGAGTATGGAAACATGCTTGTCCAAGAGCAAGAGAATGTGAAGAGAGTTCAATTGGCTGATAAATACCTCAGTGACGCTGCACTTGGAGATGCAAATGAAGATGCCATCAAGACTGGAAACTTCTATGGTTAGACCTATGATCCTAATGCCCTTGATGAGAAAACTGTTTCTTGCTTCAAGATTATGATGGAGTAATAATTTAGTATAAGCAAGACTAAGGGTCTGTTTGTCTAAACATAAAAAAATAATCTAAAACATATTTCTTAAAAAGAAAAGTTTCTTGTTTTTTCAAGAAAATTGTTTCTTAATTAGAAGTTTAGACAAATATGTAAATATTTTATGCCATGTTAATCCCTTAATATTTTTATGGTATGCATGTTAGTCTTTAAAATGCTTTAAACAGTGTTTTTAAAGAGTTTTAAAAAACCATTTAAAGCTTTTTAAGGACTAACTTGCACAATCATACAATCAAACTGATTTATCTAAAAATTTCTATTGAGAACCAAAGTATTAGTGTTTATAACTTTCAGGAACAAAAATGGTGGATTACTTGATTAAAAAATAAGAAACTGTTTATTTTATTTTAGAAAAGTATTTTTTTTACAAAATAAGTTGAAACAAACATATCCTAGATAAAAAGTGCCTTAATTGTTTGGTTGCAGGACAAGGAGCTCAGCAAGTTCATGTTCCTATACCAGAAGGTTGCACTGACCCTACTGCAGAAAACTATGATCCCACAGCCAGAAGTGATGATGGAAGTTGCACATACACATTTTAGGTGATTCTTAGATAATTTTGTAGCAGAAAAATAGAGATTTGAAACAGCAGAATAAAACAATGTTGCTGCTATGTTTTTCTCATTAGCATTCACTTTTTAATGTATGGTGTAGTTGAAAATATCATTTCCTCTCTGTTTCACTATCAGCTTGCCTTATTGGTCCATCAATAGTACTAATAATGTCTCAACAGGTAGTACGAAATTGCCTTAATTTTTTAACAAAATTTACCTAAAACTTTGTTAGAGAAACACTAAAAGAATATAATATTAAAGCGCAATCATAATAAGATAAAACTAATGTGTTCTTAACTATTGAAAATATTGACACTAGAACTGATGATATTAGATGGTTGACCTGAGAGAACTTTTGAGAGTGAGGCACAATTTTAGTCTTTGAAAGTATCAAGTGCCAGCGAATGAAATTTCTGACAAATTAGTTTTTGAAGTTTTTATTTTTGTACAATTTGGTCTCTAAAGTACTTTTGACAACATTTTAAAATACTTTAAAAAGTTAGTTAAATAACTCTTGGATAACCAAATTATACAAAAATATAAATATTAAAGACTAATTTGTCCAAATAAAAATTAATGACTTAATTATTAATGTAAGAACTAAAATTTTACTTTACTTGCAACTTTTGTTTACACTCATCATAGATAAACAAATTATGAAATGATGTATAATAACGATATTAGTGTTATTGAAGAATGGTCATAAAGAACTATTATAGGGATGGCAAAAAAATCCGCGTCCGCGGATATTTATGGATAAAACCCGTAAAAATATTCGTATAAATAATATAAATAGATACTTGTCATCCGTGGATACGGATTTTTTTCTACCGTTACTTACCGGACATGGGTATCCACTACCCGTTAAACAAAAATAATATATAGATATATAAGTTAAAAAAATATTTTTGGAAAATAAATCAAATTAAAATATTAATTATCAAAATTCATTGATATCAATCTTATTGTTTTATGAAAACTTTATAATTAATAAAACTATTTATTATAAAAATTACAATAATATAAAATAAATATTTTATTTGTATTAAATATTTTTTATAATATATTATATTAATCTACTTTTAGATCTAATTAATCTTGTAGAAACTAGTATAATTTTATTTCTAGATTTTTCAAAAAATAAATGATTTATTTAATAAAACTTCTTATAAAAATGTTTAATTTTAAAAAAAATATTTTTTTAAAATATCCATGGATACTCATGAACATTTGTGAGTAATAAAAAAATCTGCAAATATTTCTATAACGAATACCCGACACATTTTTAATGGGTGATAGATTTTTATAACGGGTCAGATAATGAAAAACCATTGTCCATACTTGCTGCGACCCATTATCATTGTTAGCCCTATAATTATTGAAAAAATGTTAGAAGGGTTGCGTAATTAAATCTGCACTTATTCCTATTTCCTCAGCGAGGTGTAACCTCTCTCTTCCAAGTTACAACCTATTTCTAGTGACATCCTATGGTGTATTTTCATTTAATCCTCTGTTTTTATGCTGTTGCAACCCTTTATTATGCTATTGCACCTTTTTTTTTTTCTTTAATTTCAATATTCTTCTACAACCCTCTATTTGTATGTTGCTAGAACCCTCTTTGTTGTGTTGCTGCAACTTTTTTTTTATTTCAATACGTTGTTGCAACCCTTTGTATGCAGTTGCCACACCCTTTATTTATTTTTTAATTTTAATTGGGTTGTGTAACTTTTGTTTTCTTATTTTTTATTTTGAATCTTTTTATAAAGATTTTGTTTTAAAACCTTTTTACAAATATATAAGAATTATAAAATTTTTCTAGTAGTAAGTTGATAAGATAAAGAAAAAAAAATTATGAATTCGAATCTTTTATTAATAATATTAACATTTGTTTTATGTATAAATTTTTCATAAAAACTTTGCTCCAAAATTCAATGTCGAAGAATTGTAATGGAATGAATTTATATTATTGGTGCATAGACTTTTTCTTTTATTATAATTAATAATCTATCTAGGTACATTGCATTGAAATTGTTCTACATTCTCATATGTATATTTTCAAAAAAAAAAAAAAAATTAATCCATAAAATAAGCGTGCTTTAACATCTTCTAGAATTTCATGGTATTTCACATCATAGTTCTTCTTTTTTTTTTTTTTGTTTAAAAAATATAACCTGGCATGATTTTATATTAAAGAGTTAAAACGCAAAAGAAAAATAACTTGCTTTTTATTTTCTGGTTAAATAAACTAAATTTTCGACTTTTTTATGGATTCTCAATTTTTAATTTAAATTGGTTTGAAACTTTAGATAGTGTTTGGTTTTAAAAAATATTTTTTATTTTCATTTTTTGAATTTTTAAATTTTCAGTATCTAGAAAATATATTTTTTTGTTTGATATTTTTATTTTTAAAAAATCATATTATTAAATTAATTAATTTTAGCAAAATTTAATTTGAGCAAAAATATTTTAAACTATTTATATATAATTTAAAATATATTTATATATTATTTTTTATATAATTATAATAATATTATTAAATTTTTATATAATACTAATTTTTAAAAATACTGAAAATAATTTTTTATTCTAAATAAAAATATTTTTTAAATTATAACTAAATATATTTTTACTGTTATTTTCTCTCAATAGAAAATGGAAAAAACAAAGTGCATCTTAAATACCTTACCTCAAGACAATGTCATAGTATGATTGATAATAATATTAATTGATAATAGACAAAAGGAAAGTCACGAAACTGTATGGCATTAATTTTGAGAATAAAACACTGCTCTGTGACTGTGACTCTGTTTCGATTATGTCAGAAACAACCAAAGTACCAAACGGTGCAGTGTCGGAACAATCACGTCCTCTCAAAATCACGTTTCACGAGATAACAAGTTATTTTTTTAATAAATTATCCAAACATTCTTAAAGTTTACTCTAATTATATATGTATTTTATTTTTTAAGAATTATTTTTGCACTTTCTATACGTATTAAAATAAGGTTTGAAAAAAATATTTGTATAATGTTTTTCAATATATAAGAAATATTTGTATAATGGTTTATATTTTTTGGTTGTTTAATAATACTTTAATCACCCGATTCAAGAATTTAATTATATTATTTTTTATCTCTCCTCAAGAATGTGTATTATATAAGATTCAAATTATAAATTTAGTGTAAGATATCAACCGAATTATATCTATTAGGTTAAATTTAAAAGAGATTAGTGTAAAAAAATAAAGTTATATATAGTTTAATAAAAGTTAAGAATATATGTGTAATTTATTTATGTTTATAGATAAGTAAACTTTAAAAGTGGCGCTGAAATAGGTGAAAGATGATTGATAGGTTGCTTAGAAATATTTATTGTAATAGTTGTTTAATTTTTTTAATATTATGTAGGTTAATTTTTAAAATATTTTAAATAATATTTTTAAAGTGTTTAAAACATTATTTAAAAAATTGTTTTAGGTTTTGCTCAGTTGCATATAAGGAAAAGAAAAATAAAGTGATGAAATATAGTGGAATTTAAAGTTGTTCAGTTGAGAAAAAAAATTGTATAAAAAGACAAAAGTTATCAGTAAAAGTGATTATAATTATAAAATTATTCATATATTTATTATTACCCAAAACAAAGTAGGGGTAATTTTTAAGCACCAATTAATTAGTTTTTGAATTTTCTTTATTTTTTATATCTATTTTAAGTGAAAAGAAAAATAGGTAAAAATGTGAAATTAATCAATTGTTAACATTTTTTCTTACTACTTTTTTTTAACAAAATATTTTCTTTCTTTTCAATTCTCTAAATTAGTAACTTTTCACTTTACTTTCCATCCAATCCAATATGTTAAGGACCTATTAGCATAACAATATAATTATTATAAGTAGGGATAACAACCATACCTGCCCTCGTAGATATCACTCTGTCTCTGCCTTAACTTTGACGAAAAACACCTGCTTTGTTGGTCCCCGTCCCGTTCCCACATTTACTCACCTTGCATAAGATAATTGGAAATGAGAATGAATGTGCATTTATTAGTCTCACTTCTATATTTTACATATAACTATATGTTAAATAAAATCTTACATATATATAAATTTACACTTCTTTAATTTAGTCCCTGTAGTGTTTAATAAATAATTGTGTTAGGATTGCTAATGGAATTCACATTTCGACATTTGAAACTAGAGTTTCTAGCCGTTATAAATAAATTATCATAAGTGTAAATGTTTTCTAACAATTTTAAAGCAATATAAGTCTATATATTGTAGGAATATGTAGTTGTTTGTGATAGTTTATGTATATCGTATACTTAATTAGTGAATAGTGATAGTTTGTGACTGTCAAAAATTATACTTCCAAGTAGCTATAACATAAACTCGGTTACATTAATATTATTAAAAAAACACACTAAATTTACATATTTTTAAAATTAAACAAATTTCAACCTTATCTCTCTTTAATTTTTATCAAATTATATAATTCTGTTTTTTTTTTATTTTTTACACTAACTTTCCTTTTAAATTTAAAAGTATTATATAAACACTCTTACATATTTGAAACATGATTGAAAATATTATACCCATAATTTTTTAAATCCCTCTTTGACCTTAGAACTAAGGCCCCAAGAATGTGAAAGTATGATCGAAAAAATAAGAATTCGTGTACAATTATACTAAAGTATTATTTTAGTTTTTTCTTTTGAATTTTGAAAATAAAAATAAACTAAAATAAAATATTATTGAAAGTATAGAAACAAGATATATTTTATATTTTTAATAAATATGATTTATTATTTTATATATTTGAGATCAGACGAAACATGTCACATGTGGGTTTCTTTTAATGATTGCTTTTCTTAGGTAAACCCTATGCTCGTGTAGATTAAGCAAAAGCATTTAATGGGCCTAATAGCTACGATTTTAGTGTAAATGAGTTTTAAGAAATATTAGGTGACATAATTGGTCAAGAAAGATGAGTAGAAAAAAAGTAGTAGGTTTAATCTTTAGTATTAATAAAAAATTTAAAAGAAAATTATGAGTTTAAATCTTTTTATTAATAAAAATTAACACATTAATAATTAATATTTAATTTATAAAACAAAACAATATTAATATTTAATTTATAAAAAATAAATTTTATAGTACTATTTCGTGATAAAATTAACAAATATACCTGCGTCATACATGAATAGTATTTATTTACACTGATAGGAGCCTTTTTCTCAATAATTATTTATTAGTGTAAATCCAAATATTTACATTTTTCTCTCGAAGATGGCTTATTCAAACATAACAGAACGATTAATTAAAACTGTCATTTATTCAACATAGCATAGATAATGGAATACAATTAGTCAAACATTAACGAAACTCATCATTTGGGATTTAAGTAAATGATTAATAGTTTTTTTTTTAAAAAAAAAAAGCAAATCAGTTTGTATAATATTCATAAAGGTCGAAATAAAATGTTTTAAAGACCTGTACAACATCTCAAAAAAGAATATGCAACAAAACATTTCTCATGTAAACTCAAAATAACCAACATGGCCAAAACCACCATGCCTACAACAAAGATTCACCTACTCTATACCTCTACTACATGTCTAACATATATAATAGTGGTTTGCTGCACCAATAACAAAAAATACAACTCCTATTAAGTCCAAAATAGTACAATAATCATTTCCATGACATGATTTTAATAGACATCAAAATATCAAAAAACTCTGATGTAGTACCAGTAAAGATAATAGAGTTTCTGGATATTCAGATGCACCAGCAAACAACATGCAAAAACAAAAACCTACACTTAGACTTATACTTGCCTTCTACCCATGAGCTAGACAATAAAACCAACTGAGATAAATAATCAGGAAGAGGTAAAACAATTCCAAACCAATTCAGAACCTTATACTACAAGGTCCGAGAAAATGGATATGATAAAAAGAGATGCTTACAGTCCTCAAGATGTTCATTACACATAACACAAATAAAGCCAAGCAACTGACTATCTTCACCTCTAATCAACAAATTACCAACCGTTGGAAGTCTGTTAAGGAGTAGCCTCCAAGAGAAACCTAAGATTTTGGATGGTAACTTATCATTCAATAACCGCTTAAACACATGAGTGTCCACAGCTACCCTACTCCCATTATGAGGGCCTCTGGACACAGTGTTTTAAGTATCAGATATTGAGAAGATTCCATTTCCACCCAACACCCAGACCCATGTATCCGGAACAAAGGCATCTAGAACCACATTCAGCAACATCCCTTCCAATGATAGAAGAGTCTCCTCCTCCTAAGCAAAAGATTCCTTCGCCACGTCTACCTCCACCCAGAGACAGTGATCCAGGAGCCATTTTCTCGCCAACTTTGACATCTTTATCCAATGCTAAACCATTCAATTTAGGGAAAAGTGAATCTAAAGATCCTCCTCCTAGCCAATTATGCTTCCAGAACCACATGCCCGCTCTATCCCCTAGCTTCCTTCTAATGTTATTAGAAAACCAACCTAGACATTCTACCTTTGGACCATCAATAAACCAAATGTCCTTCCACCACAAAGATGACTTTGAGAAGGATAAAGGATTAGATGCAAAATTTTTAAACTCTCCATATCTATTTCTTAAAAATGGACCCCAAATAGCCCTTTTATCATTTAAAAATCTCCGTCGCCATTTAGGAAGCAGACTCAAATTAAACTTCGTCAAACATTTAACCCCAAAACCCCTTCCATCCTTGGTAAACATATTTTCTCCCAACTTACTCAAGCAATTTTTTATTCCTGGGCATCCCTCCCAACACAAAAAATTATGTTGCATCCTTTGAAGAGAATTCAATACCTTCTTGGGAGCCTTATAGAAGGAAAAGTAATACAGCGACAAACTAAACAAAAATGAGTTTAACATTACCAATCTTCCAACAAAAAACATATTTTTCACCTTTCACCCTACAAGCCACTTTTCAAATTGGTCTACCACCAGTCTCCACATTTCCTCTACCCTAGGGTTGACACCAACCGGAACACCCAAAAATTTTAATGGTAATGAACTAACAGAACAATTCAAAAGACATTCCATCACATGAACAAATAACAGGTCCACATTAAAATCATAGAATTGACTTTTATAACAATTTACCTTTAAACAAAAAGTCATCTCAAAGCTTCTAAGAATAACTTTAAGATACCACATAGTTGGGAAGTCTGCTTCCCCATCAGAATTAGCAATGAAAAATTAGCTTGATCACTAACATTAATCTTTTTATAAACACCATTTTGGATAGATGATCTGTACAGACCTGATAGAGACTCAACAACCACCAGAAACAAGAAAAAGAGATAACGGATCATCTTGCTTGATACCCCTCCCTGATCAAAACTCTGCTGTTAGACTACTATTGACTGAAATAGAAATATGATTGTTACTGATAATGTTATAGATCCACAACCTCCATTTATGCCCAAAATTCATCCTGTAGAACATATAATCCAAGAAATGTCAATTGACCAAGTCGTAGGCCTTTTCAAAATCCACTTTAAACATAAAGGATGATTTTTTAAGTCTATGTGCCCAGTCAATAATTTCATTAGCAACAAGAACCCAATCAAGAATAGATCTACCTGGCAAGAAAGTTGTTTGACAAATAGAGATAACCCCACCTAATACTTTCTTAAGCCTCACTGACAAAATTTTGGAAATAATTTTTTGAAGGCTCGAAATAAGAGATATCAAGTGATACGGTGAAAGGTTCACAGGATGGGCCACCTTTGGTATCAACGTGATAAAAAAAGATGTCACCCTTTTTGGAAGCCTGCCTGACCCATGAAACTCTTGAAGCACCTTCATCACATCCTCCCCTATAACCTCCCAATAGGATTTATAAAAGTTCATCTGAATCCATTAGGACCTGGGCTTCTACCACCTTCACAGGTCCATACTACTTTCTTGATTTCCTCAACCAAAAAAGGTGCTTCTAAAGATACTTTGTCCTCCTCTAACAGTTGATTGAAACTAACCCCATCCAAAAAAGGTCTAGAATTGAATTTCTCTCAGAACAATGCCTCAAATTGTTGCATGACCTTAGATTTGACTTCAGGTACAGTCTCTAGTCATCCTCTATCAGACTCAACAGCCAAAATGGCATTCACGGAGCATCTCTCCTTAAAGCAATTGTGGAAGAATTTGGTATTATTATCACCTTGAATAGCCCAACGCACTCTAGATTTCTAAAGAATGAAATTTTCAATTACCCTTGCTTTCCCCAGTAATCAGAAAGAATAATGCTCCTCAAATGTGATAATGAATTGACCTCTTCCACCAGATTCTGATAAGCAACTTCTAATTCCTTAGTCTTGTCTGCCAAAATATTTTCATCCTTTCTTAGAATATCTTTATTCCATCTTTTTAATGACCGTTTCTCATAACGTCTTCATCATGGAAGGAGGGATGATGAAGTCAATGATCAAAGAACTTAAATAGTTTAGCTCCTCAATTCAAATCATTATCTTTAGTAATAATTCAGCAATTATCAGAGAATTTCCCAGATTCCACCCAATGGGAAGTAATACTTCACTCCTCAATTAGAGCTTGAGATATAAGAAATCTATCTAACCTGGTAGATGTGACTCCATTAGAAGAAATACATGTAACTTGCTTATCAAAGGCGGGCAAGTTCACCAACACCATCTGCACAATAAAATCTCTAAATCCACATAATTTGATTAATAGTTAATATTAACACGTACCTCCAAACACCTAACTTTAGCTGATTTTATAAATAAATAAATAAATAATATAATTTATATTTAATTATTATAGTTATTTTGTTAAACGGTTTAATTTTATGTGGTAAATATATTATATTTTTTTAGTTAGTAAAAACAGAGAGATGAAATACATAAATAATTGTAGAGTCTTCATGTAAAAAAATACATATTGTAGAGTCTTGGTATTGAATACTTTTACTATACTGCTTATCATGTGTTTGAATGTAAGAATAAAAATAAAATAAAAATGTGAAGAATGAAAAAGGATAAATGAAAGATAAAAACGGATAAAATATATAAATTTTTAAAAAAAGTTTACTATTAATTACTTTCAATTTTTGTCTCTAATATTTTATGTCAGTCAGAATTTTGTTTTCGTTGTGTATAAAAAAATTTTGAAATTATTTATAAAAAAATCATGAAAGAAGCTAGACACATTCAATTATAATTATGCTTACCACATAATCTAATATGTTGATTTGTTTATGCGACCATATTCAATTATGTTGTAAGTAAATCGATTATGTGTGTAATATAATCAAATATGGCTAAGTTGTGAGTGCATAGATGAAAAGCATGGTTTTCACTTTTACATGTGTGTCATAGTTATTATTGTTGAAAAGATCTACTTTAAACTAACATATTGTAGAAACTAAAATAAGAACTTTTTTTTTTTATTGAAGATCATATTAGAATACAATTCAAAATTATAAGATCATAATTTTGTTTGTTTCAATAAATAACTTTATTCTTTAATTTTCTCAATAAGTAGTACCTAATGACACTTATTAATATTTTTTGCTTTATGTAAAAAAATATACATCCATATTTATTTTGAAATGAATGAAGGATTGAATTATTTATTATGAGAAATAATAGGTTAATTTTCTAAAATATATCATGGATTTAAAAGCTCTACTAGCATTTTCTCTCCTCTTATAAACTTTATTTCACTTAAAATTAGTGTTTGGATAAGTAACATTTAATAACTCTTTACTTTTTTAAAAGCTTTAAGTAGAGTTTATGAAAAAGTTAATTTTCAAAGCTTTTTCAAATTTAGGCTCCGTTTTGGACCATTGATCATTACCTTTGACCGACGGTTACGCCAACTCTAACCCATGGTCACCAGTCACCACTAGCCACCAACTTTGGTCAATTGTTACCAATCTCCACCTCCGACCGGCAGTCACCAACTGTCACCTCCGATTAATGATCACTCACCACCACCTCCAACCAGCAATTATTGACGACCACCTCCGACCAGAAATCACCAACTGTTACCTCTAGTCGCTGGTCATTGGCTGTCACCTCCTACTAGAAGTCACCGAACGCCACCTCCAACTGCTATTTGTTTTAAAAATAATTTTTTATGAGAGTTTTTAGAGAATATCTACTTTTATAATCTATATTACATAAGTTTATCCAATCAAGAACTCGATATGGTTTAATTGGATAAAATATATTTCTCGTTAATTAAAGAACTAAAAAGAAAAAAAAAATATTGAGAATTATAGGTATGCATTTCAAAATATAAAGGATCACAATCCAATAAGACATTCTTATTTTAATTCCTTATTCAGTATCCCTTATTAACATTCTCCAATCTAACATATCTCCTGGAGCAAATTTTATTTGTAACATGTGAAAGTTAATCTTGAAATCATTATTTTAATTATAGTATTAGTTGATTTTATATTTGATTACTAACTTTAGCTGAACATATTATTATTACAGATATTACAATAGTATTTATAAGCTAATAAATCAATCACCTAAGGCAGTAAAAGTCTTATTTATTATTAATTTAAGTTATTAAATTTTGCTGTGATAATTTCATAGGCTTAATTATCGATTTGGTTCATGATTACTTTAAAATATTCAATTTAGTATCTTAATTTTTGAAAATTTAATTATTTTTTTTTAAAGGGTTAATTATATTTTTATTTCTTAAAATTTTTGAAAATTTTATTTTTAATCCTTAAATATTTTTTTTACCATTTTAATCCCTATATTTCTTTGTTAATAGTTTTAATTTTTACTATCAAATAATTGCATTTTTTATCATATAATAGGCACATTAACAATCTATAAACTTGTTACATCATAATCAATCTAACAAGGCCATTCACATATAATTTATTTTTTAAATTGCATGTTTAATTCTTCATAAGTTGAAAACATTTGGTGATGTTAGTCTAATTAATAAAAGATTAAAAATACATATTATCCAAAAATTACATATTAGTACTCCGGTAAGACTTCTTCATAATGTGATATTAATCACTAAATTGTGAAGTTGTTGTTTTATAAAAAAAAATGCCATTACTTAACCACAAAGATTAAAACTGTTAGCAAATAAAAAATTTAGAGACTAAAAGTATTAAAAAATTTATTTATAAGACTACAAATAAAATTTACAAAAAGTTTAGAGCTTAAAACATAATTAACCTTATCTAAATTGGTTGCAACTTGTTTCCTGAATTTAGAAGTTTGAGTCTAAAATATTATTTCTTGACATAAGCCAATTTAAAAATCCAACTAGACTTAAATATATAAAAGCCAATTGTAATTTGATATTTTAAATACGTCAATAAATTTACTTTTAAATAGGTCAATAAGCTTTTGACTTTATATAGCCAACAAGTCCAAACCTTTTAAATATAACTTGAATGGACTTATTATCTTTTTTTAAGATTGAATGTTTTGCTGTATTTTAAAAGTTTTTATAGAGTATTAAAAACAGAGTTTAATTTTGTAATGAATTTTAAAGCTTTCAATTAATTTAACCCAAAAATTTGAACAAGTTTACTAGTATGAAGCTTCTATGATCCCTACTTAGTTAAAAAAATATTTTTTAATTGAAGAGAATTTTGCAATGAATTGAAAAAGATTACTCTACAATTTGACAAAATTGTTTCCCTCTCATATTTTGAATTTTGGGATTTGTTGGAATGAAAAAGGAGAGTGCATAAGAGTATCTTCCATAAATTGGAACCAGAAAAAGCTAATAAAATTTAGAATATATTTTTGAAAAAGATGATATTTTGGGTAAAAGAATAGAAAAAGAAAGTGCACTAATAGAATTGAAAGTGAAAATAACAATTGCCACTCTTGTGTACGATCAACAAACCTTCAGAACCTTTTGTCAATATTTTTTTATAATATTTTTAAATAAACATTGTTTTCACACTAGATAAATAGCTATTTACGTGGAAATTGAAAATAACAATGTTAACGCACTAGTGTAAGTTGAAGTACCACATTCTGTAGAAATTGAAAAGTTGAGTAATATATATGAGAAATACCTACAAACCTAATACTTTAAGATTTTGGGTTGAAAATTTACTATAAGCAAAAGAGTTTAATTGGTATAGACTTTTCATTTAGATAACTATTTCACCTAACTAAAATGGTTTTAACTTCAATTGATAAGCAAAAAACTAATAGCTTTTTTATATAACTATCAACTTTTTGTGAAAATTTATTATAGTTAACATATTTTATTTTCAACTATCAGTTTTTTTTTTTTTTACAACTTTATCTTTTATTAATGAATTGTCTCTAATCTCTCCTTATATGTCACAAGTCACAACTTTATAATACAATTTTTATAATTTAAATATTTAATTACCTAATATTAAAATTATTAAAATATATAATTATAGAAATTTAGTATTTAAATATATAATTATAATAATTTAAAATTTTAATTATATAAAACTATAATTTAAATATATAATTATAGTAATTTATAATTTAAATATTTAATTAGTAATTATATTTAAATATAATTATATAAGAGTATAACGTAAATATATTATTATAGTAATTTAAAATTTAAATATTTAATTAATTACATATAATTTATATATGTAATTATAGTAATTTAAAATTTTTAAATATTTAATCATTAAAAATTATAGTTTTAATATATAATTATAGTCATTTATAATTTAAATATATAATTATTAAAATTTATAATTTAAATATATAATTATAAAATTTTACGATTTAAATATTTAATTATAGTGATTTATAATTTAAATTAGTAATTAATTTATGTTAAGAAATTTTATATTATTAAAATATCTTATAATTATTTTAACTATCTTATTATTAATCTAATAATTAATTATGTCTTTTTTTTTATCTCTGACTATCGATAAACTTTCATGGTAGGAAGACAGATACTAGATAGTGTGCTTGTGGTTAATGAAATGGTTGATAAGGCTAGGAGACTGAAGAAGGATCTCGTGTGCCTAAAAGTAGATTTTGAGAAGGCATATGATTCAGTGAATCAGAATTTCTTATGGGATGTGATGGAAATTATGGGTTTCGGTGGACAATGGATGAGATGGATTAAGAAATGTGTAACATCAACAAAAATGTTTTGCTAGTGAATGGAAACCCAACAGAAGAATTTGCCATTGGTAGAGGCCTTAGACAGGAAGACCCTCTCTCACCATTTTTATTCCTTAATTTTGTGGAAAGGCTTAGTCAAATGATGCAAGTAGCTATGAACATGGATATGTGGCAAAGGTATTCAATAAGAAAAGAAGAGGTTTGTGTGTCACATCTACAGTTTGCCAATGACACTTTACTTATAGCTCATATGAATTGGGAGATGATGGAAGTGATTAAAGCAATCTTGCAGAATTTTGAGATTACATGAGTGTTGAAAGTGAATTTTCACAAGAGTCATCTAATAGGAGTGAATGTTCATGAAAAGTGGTTAAAAAGGGCATCGATACTACTAAATTGCAAGGTAGGAGACATTCTTTTTAATTATTTGGGCTTGCCAATTGGAGCTAATCCATCTTTATGCAAGACTTGGCAACCTATATTGGAGGTAGTTCACAAGCGACCGTTTGGATGGGAGAATAAATATCTATCTTTGGCAGGTAGGGTTGTGTTGATCAAATTTGTGTTGTCTGTGTTACCAATTTACTATCTTTCGTTTTTCAAGGCTCCAAGAGGTATTATTCTTAAACTTGAATCTCTTTTTAAATCTTTCTTATGGGGAGGTAAGGAGGAGAGTAGAAAGGTGCACTAGGTGTCTTGGGAGAAAGTCTACATGTCAACATAGGAGGGGGGTTAGGGTTGAGGAAACTTGACAAGTTTGATATTGCATTATTAGGAAAATGAAAGTGAAGATTAGTTATAGAGGAAATAGGATGTGGAATCTTATTCTAATATCACAATATTAGACTATAGAAGGTTAGTGGGTGATACAGGGTGAGAAGTGTTCTAGGTGGTTATTGAATTTAAATTCCATAGAGGACAGGGAATGGGGAATGAAGATTGGTGGTCTATGAATATATGCCATCATTTAGGGGATGTGAACAACACTCTATTTGGAGAGATAAGTGGCTAAGGGGTCAGAGTTTTGGAGAACAACATCTTAGATTGTTTTAGCTAGAGTTGATAAGAGTATCATAGTGAAAGAGGATGTGAGGGGAAGAAGAGGGGAGTTAGAAGTGAAAATGGAGAAGGAGATTATTTGAGTGAGAGGAGGGAAATCTAGAAGAGTTATGTCATAATTTGCAAGGTGTAAGGACGACATATGGGTCACAAAATAAATGGAATTGGATGAAAGAAAGGTCCGTTCAGTATTTTGTGGGATCGCATATAGGATTTTGACTTGGGAGGGTTCCACTTATAAAGATTATTTCTTCAAATTATCTGGTCAAAAGGACCCCTCTAAAGGTTCAATGTGTAGCATGGAGACTAGAAGAAAATAAGCTAACAATAAAGAACAATCTACGCAAGAAAGGGATTTACAAGAAGAGGGTGAAGTTTGTGGGCTTTATAGCGAGGCTATGGAAACAAGTCAACACATTTTTCTAAACTGTAAACTGTCATATAGGTGTTGACAAGGCTATGTGCTTGGTGGGGAATCTCTATGCCCTTTCATACCACAGTTTGGGGTCATTGCTGCCAATCTTTAGGATTATTGAATGGATCATTTATGCGAAGACAAATGTGGTAATTCATTTGATTCGCAGGAATATGGTTCATCTGAAAAGCAAGATATGACAAGATATTTAGAGATCATGTATAAGAGGTTGATGACTTAATTCAATCTGTTCAATTGAAGACATGTGGATGGTATCATGCTTTAAAGATATCATCACACTCATATGCAGACTGAGTGTTAAATCCCAGGTTACATGTCATTTAGATATCTCTATAAGCTGACATATAATTTTGTTTACTCTTTTGTACTAAATGTTAAACGGATACTCTTTGTGCTGTTTTTAATGATTTTCATTAATAATATTTATCGACTTATAAAAAAAAATTATATATTTTTCTGCTATTAAAATATTTTTCAGCTTTCAACTAAGTTTTTAATTTTTTAGTTTTCAACTAATTAAAAAAAATGTATTTTACCCCAAAATTATATAGAATTATCCTTATTTTCTAAAAGACGTAAAATTTTATTTGGATTGCCAATTCCGAAAAGTTGTTATCATGGGCTCATGGCAGGGTTTTCACCGTTGTTATATATAAAACTATTTAGTTTTAATCTAAAAAAATTATACACTAAGAATGATAATAGTTAAATATAAAAATTCATATAAGCAACTCAATTTTTTTATTATGATATTAGTGTTCTAGTCTATTACTATTTATAATTTTATTTTATATAAAAGTTTATTTCAACTTAAGTTGCGTGCATTCTGACATAAAGAATTAAAAAAAAATAATTATTTAAAATTGACTAAAATAAAATTTGATCCTGAAAAATAGTGTGTCTTTTTATTTTAACTTTTTAAATAAATTTTTATTTAAATATTTAGTTTGATTTTAATTCATGAATCTTTAATTTCAAATAACAACTGACTTTAAACCGAACAGAATTAGTTAGTTTTATATAAATTTTTTAAAATAAACTATGTTTTTAATATTTGAGTTTAATTTGCATATATTACCATATAAATAAATATTATACTATATTTAATTATATTTTTTTATTTATATAATTTTTAAAATATTAATTAATAAACTTAATAAATTTATCATAAAATTAAAGATTGTAACTAAATATCAATATAAATAATATTACATTAATAATATTACATTGACGATATATATTAATTAGACTTTTTAAAATGTTAATTAGTAAAATTAATAAATTTATTATAAATTAAGAGTTATGATTGAATATGAAAAAAATAAAGTCATTAGATTTTTAATTAATGTTAAATTATGTTCTTGAAAGAACAAAATAAAAATCTCATTTTTTTGGACGATATTATTATTTAAGGAATTTAATTCTCAGTTTTGAGCTTTGGATTAGTGCAAATTCAATCGACAAACATTAACATCATCATTTCTAAAAAATCAACCTAGAATTGATCGAAAACGATAAAATTCAAAACTGAAGGATCACAAAGATATACATGTTTGTTCCTGTTTCATGCATTATATTAAATATGCTTTTGGACCATTATTCAAATGTTAGACTTTTGGTAACCCCCACTTAGTTCTGCTAGTGCTATGTGTTTCAGCAGAAAAAAAAAAAATAAATAAAACAACAACAACAACAAAACCCACAGATTTAACTTTACTACTGACCCATGTGGCCAACTAGTTTCCTTCATTCCTAATAATGCCACCCTTCAATTTGATCAACACCATTTTCACCAACTCTTTCAAATTGAGAAAATTTGACCTTTTTATTATGCCACCTTTTCCCTTACAACTCATTCTATATTGAGTATATTCTATTCATACCAATTAATATTTTGAAGGCTTTCAAGGTTCAAGGTTGAAGCCCTTGTTATCATTCAAATCCAAAGTACTTGATTTTGCACATCTTGTCTCATGACCAACCTCAACATGATTCTTCAGTTCTTGTCTTTGTTGCTGTTCCTTCTGATGCCAGTTTCATCTCAGCCTGACCAGCTTTTGTATGATGGATTCAAGGGTTTGGGAAGCAACAACATGACCCTTAATGGGGTAGCTGAGATAGAGTCAAATGGGGTGTTGAAACTCACCAATGATTCAAGTAAAGTGATAGGTCATGCTTTTTATCCAACTCCTTTTCAGTTCAAGAACTCTAGTGAGGGTAAAGCTTTCTCCTTTTCTACCTCTTTTGCTTTGGTTATTGTTCCTGAGTTTCCAAAGTTGGGAGGGCATGGCCTTGCTTTTACAATTGCACCTACTAAGGATCTGAAGGCTCATCCAGCCCAGTATCTTGGTCTTCTTGACTCTAGTGACATGGGGAAGTTCTCCAACCACCTTTTTGCTGTGGAGTTTGACACAGCCAAAGATTTTGAGTTTGGGGATATCAATGATAACCATGTTGGAATTGACATCAATAGTTTGGCTTCCAATGCTTCTGCTCCTGCAGGTTACTACACTGGGAATGATGATTCAAGCAAACAGAATCTGACTCTCCAAAGTGGGAATCCTATTCTAGCTTGGGTTGATTATGATGCTTCTCAAAGTGTTGTTAATGTCACAATTTCTGCATCTTCTACCAAACCTAAAAGGCCACTCTTGTCCTTTCATGTGGATCTTTCACCAATCTTTGAGAAGTCCATGTATGTTGGGTTCTCTGCATCAACAGGGTTGCTTGCTAGCTCCCATTACATCTTGGGTTGGAGCTTCAAAATCAATGGACCAGCTCCACCACTTGATCTCTCTTCCCTCCCACAGCTTCCAGGGCCAAAGAAGAAACACACATCTCTAATAATTGGGGTTTCAGTCTCTTGTGTTGTTCTTGCATTGTGTGCTGTCTTATTTGGCATCTACATGTACAGAAGGCACAAGAATGCTGATGTTATAGAAGCTTGGGAGCTTGAGATTGGGCCACACAGGTACTCCTACCAAGAGCTAAAGAAAGCAACTAAAGGTTTCAAGGACAAACAGCTACTTGGACAAGGTGGATTTGGGAGTGTTTACAAAGGAACATTGCCAAATTCCAAGACCCAAGTTGCTGTTAAGAGAATTTCACATGACTCCAAACAAGGCCTGAGGGAATTTGTGTCAGAAATAGCCAGCATAGGGCGGCTTCGCCACCGGAATTTGGTTCAGCTTCTGGGGTGGTGTCGCCGCCGTGGTGACCTCCTCCTTGTGTATGATTTCATGGCTAATGGGAGTTTAGACAAGTACTTGTTTGATGAACCAGAAACAATCCTAAGTTGGGAGCAAAGGTTTAAGATCATCAAGGATGTTGCTTCAGCCCTTTTGTACCTGCATGAGGACTATGAGCAGGTGGTGGTACATAGAGATGTGAAGGCTAGCAATGTGCTGCTGGATGGTGAACTCAATGGAAGACTAGGAGATTTTGGATTAGCAAGGTTGTATGAACATGGAGCTAACCCAAGTACCACAAGGGTGGTTGGGACATTGGGCTATTTGGCACCTGAGGTGCCTAGGACAGGGAAGGCCACTCCTAACTCAGATGTTTTTGCATTTGGTGCACTTTTACTAGAGGTGGCATCTGGGCTAAGACCACTTGAGCCAAAGGCTTTGCCAGAAGACATGGTTTTGGTTGATTGTGTATGGAACAAATTCAAACAAGGGAGAATACTTGATATGGTGGACCCTAGACTAAATGGTGTTTTTAACGAAAGAGAGATGCTCATGGTGCTGAAATTGGGGCTTCTATGCTCAAATGGTGCACCCAATGCTAGGCCAAGCATGAGACAGGTAGTGAGGTTCTTGGAAGGAGAAGTTGGTTTACCAGATGAGCTGAGAAAGTCAGGAGATTTAAGTTACCAGGAGGGTTTTGATGAATTCTTGCACACACTTGAACCTTCTTCCATTGATCAGACGAGCACAGGTTCTTATGATAGAAATAGAGACATGCATGTTAGTTTTCCTTCTTCTACTGATACATCTCTTTATACTCTCCATGGTAAAGGAGAAACAAGGTGATTGTCTACATGGTACTTAGAGTTGTATTTTTTGTACTTATGATATTTGTTTATTTTATCATCTCATGATGCCTCATAATTGTAGAGAGAAAGTTCGTACTATGATGAATTAAACCCCAATACAAGAAGGTGTTGTAATTCCTCTCCACATTGATATCCATTTTCTGGATTCATATAACATCCCCCTACAATTTGTACAAATTTGCTTCTGTATTTTGTTGTTGTGCACTGATGAAACAATTAGCTTTCAAGGGCATTAGAGATCTGAGTTTAGTTCACTTTGTTTAAGGTTAATTAGCCTGTTAGTTTGTTAGTTACAGATTGGTTAGCTTATTAGTATATAGATTCTCATTTACATACACTTTTCTCATTCCAATTAATACAATTTCAGGTTTCTCTCAAACCCTTTTCTCCTTCCATGAGATCTGCCATGTTTCATAACAAAGGACTCAATTTCTCTGATTTGTGTAATTGGTCTTAAAATGTCTTAATCTGATCCCCATAGAGCATAATATTAAAGACATATTTTTCCTCTTAAAGATAAGTACATAACTAACATGTTTTTTTAAGTTTTAAGAACAAATAATCCAAACCTCTTAGTTGAAGCAAACTTCATGTTCTGTAAGAGAACTATCTAGCAGTTGAGAGCCACAATTTTTTTCTTGTTCTGCTCTGGTGTAACCTCAACCTTGTAAGTTACTGATGTTTTTCATTTCAGCCTCTGAACTCTGCCAAAGGATTATAGTATTCCACTCGTGCTGAATAATTAGAAGGTCAATTTGGCTCTCCAATTTTTTGTGTTTTCATCCATTATTGAAATCTATGAACTTTGTAACCTTTTAGAAACGGTCTTTGGTGTTGAACTCTATGCTTTTGCTGATTTTTTTTCAGAATTGTTTTTCTTTTATTGTTTTTAAAAACTAAAAATATTAATTATTTTTTTAAATTTAAACTAAAACACACATAAATGGTAGTTTATGAAACTATATTGGTAGTGGTTACTACTGTAGTAGTGGTGACGATGATGTTAGTGTAGAAAAGGGAAAATATATTGTCAAATGTGGCAAGTATATGTTGTTTTTAAAACTAAAAACAATCACAAAACTATTTTTTAAATGAATGTAAAAATATTTTAAGTTGAGTTAAAAATCATTTCAATGCCATTTTACACAATGTGTTCTTATGAAAATTAGCTTTGAAAATAAAAAATTAGAATTTCAAACATTCCAAATGTAGCCTAAAGAAAGAAGTTTAAAAATTATTATTTTATCAAATTTTAATATTTTGATCCTATTTTTAATTATGAAATTGTGTCATACAATTTAAAAATTGTTAAATTGTGTCTTGTTGGTAGTGGATTAATATTGGCTATTTAGTAACAAATGTTATGGATTTGTCACAGTAAATTAATAATATGACAAATCCTAATGTTATTTAATGGTCATTTGGCTAATGAAAAAATAATTATAATTAATTAAATTATTTTTAAATTACAAGATTAGCATTTGCCACATCATGTTTTAGTTAACATTTATCATTTAATCATCAATGACAATTCATTCACTAATCATTGGATAAAAATTAAAGGTGTCCACAATTCAGATTGATTTGATTTTAGGAGAAAATGAAAATTAAATCAATTAATGTAATATATATAGTTTTGATATGATTTTAGTGAGTTTTGAAGAAATATGATTTTATTTTTTATATTTTTAGTGAGACGTAACCAAACTTTCTTTACTTTCATATTTGATCTTTAATCTTTAAATACTATGTGAATTTAATTAATTTTTTAAAATTTAAGAAATATTATATTTAGAAGTTAATTAGTATGCATTCAAAATATAAAATATTTTGTACTTTTAACAATCCTTCAAGTTGTTGACTTTAATACTTTAAAAGTCATAAATGAAGAAATGTGATTGAACATTAGTGTAAAACTTTTTTACATGATCAATGCATACTAATTAAAATTTTATATTTATATGTTTAAAGTTTAAGGGTAGTATAAGGACTTTGACTATATTTGACTCAAAATATAAAAATTAAAAAATATATATTTCTTTTTATTAATTAAAAAAGAAAATCATAATTGAAAATCATATTTCTTTTTCTAACTATTGCTTTTATCTTACGTAAATGTCGGTAAAAAATTGATAAGATTTATCAATGTTGGTGTAGTGTTTTTAAACGTTCAAAACTGTTTAATGTAATGTTTATGGTAATATTTTTAAATTTAAAAAGATAAATTAGTGTAGAAAAAAAAAGAATTACGTATAATTTAATTATTAGATACTATTGATAGTGTTTTCCAATCAAATACAGAGTTTCTCATAAATAATATGCAAACACATTTAGTAAATTCTTTTATATTGCATATTACCAAAATAAAACTTTAAATTTAATTGAAAAACATCACTATTTTCTATATTATATCTAAATTTTGTACCTTAAATAACACACAAATAAAAAAGGGGGGCAAAAGAAGTGCGTCGGGTTTCATTGGAAGTTGAATGATGGCTGTCGTTGCCCATAACAAATTTGTCAACCCCTTTTACTTTGATTGGCTAAAGAATTAGTCATGGCACACTTTCTTGGTGGACTCTTTTATATAAATTATTATTATTGTAATTGATTTGGTTCACCTTCCAGGCATGATTCCTTTGAAAAGATTTCAGTAGGATCCCCACTAAGGGGAATATATTTTTTTTTTCAATGAGAACACAATATAAAATAGGAAGGCAGAATTAAATAAATAAATTGATATATGGCTGAGAAATAAAAATTTTTACTAAATAAAGATAGATAATCGTTTAGGGCTTATTTGATTTAACTTTCAAATAAACAAGTATATATTCTTATGTATTTTAGATGAGAAGGATTTCGTAACTTTTGATTGATTGATCATTTAAAAGTCTCTCAATATTAAACTAAACATGCACTTAATATCAAATGAAACTCATAAATTCATGATTTTCATGAATTTCAAACAGCGTATTTAAAGTGTCAAAATGTGTATTGTTAATATTTCTTGACTTAATTTTAGCCGGTTGATGAGTTGGGAAGGATTTCTCCTTCAACTCTAGTTCACATAACAAAGCGTAATAAAATAGTACTTAATGGTATTTTTAGTTATTCAAGAAAATATTTTAAAATTCGACTCGGACTGGTCGATTTAATCGGAAACCAACTATATAATCGATCTAAGTCATCATTCAGATAAAAAATACATTAGAATCGGATTGACTCAAAGCAACTCGGTTGAGAACCAGTGACCCGATGACTTGGGGTCAAGGTTTTTTTCAAAAAATTTTTCTTAATGGATGAAACGATGTAATTTTGAATGGGGAAAAACCTCTAATAACCTTCTTTATCTTCAGTCTTCACTCTCTGCAACTCAACATGTTTGCGTTTTACTTTAATCTTTGCAATTTTACCCTTCTGCGATGAAAATTAGCATGAAATAAGACACAAATCTAGTATTGACACTATCTTCTTTAATTTGTGTTCTTGATTTTTTTGTATAATTTAATTGTTTTATGATTTTTTATAGTATAAAATTATATAGGCTATAAAATATTTATATTTTTTTAATATAATGAGTTGTGCCGGTCAATTATCAACCCTCCGGATTGACTTCATGAATTCTTGTCCTAGTTAAGTTAGAGACGAGGCAGAATATGATAACATTGACTCAAGGACCATTCTTTTTTAAGTTCTAATCCAATATCATGTTTAAAAAATCAACACTTATCTTTTCACATGCATGAATTCCAAAATTCAATTCAAGGAAAGTTAACATTGTTATTATATGATTAAGAAACCAATTCTATTATCTAGGTAATATAAACTTCAAATACAAATTCAAGCATAAATGAAATAACTCTTTGGAGGATCAAGATCTAAACTGAAAACCTCACAATCTTAACTCCCACCACCATTGTTATCAAACTTTTGAATTAACTTGCTAACTCTTTCAAGTTTATAAATACATTTACCATCTACAAGTTAACTTGTGTGTATATTATCTTTTAGATAAACTCTAAATAAACTCAATAAATATTGTGCAAACTCTCTATACTCTCAAATTTACTACCGAGTTAACAAACCCACAAATTAAAAAAATTAAACCAAAACAATTGTCATTTTGGATTGCTTTTTACATTGCTTAGTATTCAATAAACCCTAATTTAATATGTAATTCTTGATTCAAAGAATCCTCATCTCTAATAATATCAAATATAATTTTCCAACAACACTATACGAGAATGTTCTACCATCTATCAAATTTATAAATTATTATCTTATAATAATGTATTGTTAAACTTAATTATTTAAATATTATAAAATCTATTATTTACTTTTGATATATTATGTTATTAAAATATTTAATTTGTATGCTATCTATAGATATTTTGTTATTATTTTATATAAAATAAACTCTTTAGATAAAGTTTACAAGTGAAGTCAATCAATAATAGATCTCTCACAAAGTCTCCGTTTACTCTCAAGTTTGTCGCCCATGCCCACCACTAAGCCAACTTTACTGGTTTAGAATTGCTCTATGTCGTCAAAATGAATTCAAAACGTACCATAGGAATTAACTTCCCTTATTTACTATATGAAGGAGAAATATGCACCAATATGGTTTCCAAAAGATTCAATTACAAATAAAGTAGTTTGATTGCAGTTTTGTTTTTGTGGTGTCTTCTAGAGAGATCCTATGCTGAAAATTAAGTGTTGCTTTCGCAATGGCAAAGCAGACCCATCATAGATTAGACTTGTTATAGCCAAGGTAGCAAAATTGATAGAAAATAAGAATGCAAAAACTGACAAACAGGATAGAAGAGCTTGTGATGGTAGCAATTTGGACTTTCAGGAATGATCTAGTTTTCTTAAGTTCTATTACTCCCTCAACAAAACTAACACTAAAAATTCATGTGAACATATGCTTATAAAAATAAGATCAATGACAATTATCAACAAAATAGACAAGAAATTCATTAACTTATACAAGGATAAACTAGTGAAAGAAAATTTGGATAAGATAGACCTACATCAGTAAATAAGTCTCCATCTGATTCTTCATTTGTAATCAGTAAATTGTACTGTAAATGAGTATGCAAAATTAATGATGATAACCCTTAGTTCATATGATCCTTTGTCTACATCTTCAAAGCAGCCCTAGCCATGGCCAAGGCTCCATCAAAATTTTGGTTTCCACCAATAAATCCACTCATGTGCACAAAAACACAGCCTGGAATGCCAGAATCCTTTGACAGTTCTTCATCCCTTAACCCTCGCCACTGTGAGGGTAGAGCTTTCCGACTCTCAAACCTGTCAGGAGATACCGACACTGCCTGCACTCGCCATTGTTTGCTTCTTTCGTCCTGTACCAACATTAAGAAAGGTGATATAGAGAAATCAGTTAAGATGTGTAAGAAAATCCAGAGCAGAGATATTGATCAAACAACCCCAACAAGGCAGTTAGCAAATTGTGATATTGGTGATATAGGGACTCTAGTATTTTATCAGCAAAACCTCACTAATTACAAATCCAGCATAATTAGAAATTGGTATTACAAGTATCTCCAAACCTCTACCCCAAATAGGGTAAATGGATGACCTAAGTACAGGTTTACACAGTTTAACAACTAAATTTGTACCACTTTACATGTAGTAACATCTTGGCATAACTGAAAAGTTGCAGCTTAATGATTGGTTGTGATTGGTGATAGGTTTGAATACATAAACAACCTCTTTGCATATGCAAGGGTACGGCTGTGTTAGTTTTAGATAACCCTTCTCCATAGTCCATACCATAGGATGACAAGAAAATTAGGAGATATAAGATTGGTCTAGTGACAAAGTTCACAAGAGAAAGGACAAGAAAACTATAAATCATTCCTGAAAGGTAGGTCTAGTGGCAAAGCACCCTAAACCCTTCACTAACAATTATTACAATAACAACTAACATTTGTCTATAAAAAAAGGATAGTAAGAAAACTTCAGGCACTGGGGTATGTTAGTCTTACATGGAATAACATCCCAGTAAGGTCGGGGTCCACAAGCCTGTAACGATTTTTAATGCCACTTACAGATAACCTTATAAAGGAACTTATTATTCCATGTAGTGGAGAGTGATTTGGTGCAGTTTTAATAAGAAAAAAAAAAAAAACAACCAAAATTGCTTATTACAGCAAGGCATAGTAGGGTTGGTTGGGCGAATAAGCTGTTAAGGTACTTCTCCTGATCAACAATGCCGGATGGCTAAGCTTATAGGCTGTTAGGGTACCAATTTGATGCCAACATCTCATACAAGTCAGGGTTGGAGAATAAGGTCATGGATATTTTATCAAGGTTTTAAGATGAAGGATAATTCAGATCCCTCATTTTGTACCCTATGAGAATGGATGGAGCTGCTTTAAAACCTAGAAGCACAAGATTCTGAGCTGCAGAGATTTGTATCAGAACTGGGCAATAAAACATTCCAGGCGTGTACAGAGGGTGTTTAGTTCTTTCAAAGTCTTTCCCCTCCATTCTGTTGTTGCTCAAGGAGTTCTATTCTAATCCTGATACCACCACTTGCTGTCAGTGATGATGATCATAAAAAATGCATCAGAAAAGGAAAATATATGAAAAAGATTCTTAGAATAAGGGAAAATGTTTCAAAAGAGGAGCAACAAAGGATAGAGCTTTCTGGGGGCACTGAGCCCCCATGAGGGGCATTTTTTTTTTAATATTCCTTTAACTTAGCTTTGATACCATGTTGAAATCAAATAAAAATAGAGGTATAATGAACTGAAACCGTGTCTGAATACACAGCAAAAATATGTACTTATCTAAAATAGTTCAGTAATAATTTAAAATGGATAGAAATAATTAGTTATCAGGGTAATTATGTCATTATATAGTCAAAGGAGATATAAGGTGATTCAGTTGATTAAGGAAGAGGGGAGGTGAGAAAAGGTCGTGGGTTCGATCCTCACTGCTAATAAAAACTGTTATTAACAGCACTAACATTTGACCTGTAAAAAATAAATTGTTATTCTAGTCATGGTTTAGGGAACAGTGCCGTGGCACAATTGCATAATTCAGCATTTTTTTAGAAATCAGGATAGGCATTGTTGAGTTAGGAACAATAACAGAAGAACGTGTGACCTCTACAGGAATCTCTGGTTTCATTCATTTTGCTGTATCGGGCAATTATGAAAATTGCAGTTGTTGTGACTGCTATTATTTGCAGAAAATCCCCTTTATCCTGCCATTTGATGCATTATTGAACCTGTTCTCCTTATGTGGATTTTTGCTAGTAAACCAACAATATAACTCCAAAAGGTCTATCCTTTAACAACCTGTCCTCCACAACCAATGCAGCTTAGTACCTTTTTAACTTAAGAATCCCATTGTGAAATCTGAAGAAATCATCCCACACTGCATTTCTAATAAGAGGCTGTGAAAGTCCTGCCGGATTAGTAGCTGCATATTTGTCTCTAGTAACATAATAACATTACACGACCTCTCAAAATCCCAAACTGTTTTCTGCATTCTTATCCAATAAACATTTTGAGTGTTGCCTATAGTTTGCTCAGATACCCTGATTGCCCCTTAGATATTATCTTATCTTTATGTTAAATACAGTATGTAATATTGTAGGAAACAATATATTTATATTCATCTGTAATTTATGAGGCAGTAATGCCTCAATCTGGGGTTTTGTTTACAACAAGGTAGTCCTTCAAAGGGAACCCAACATATGGCTAGAGGCTTAAATGAATAAAGTAGCCCATTCTTTAATTAATCTGAACTAATTGTTGAAATTCAGCAGCCAACCAAATATGTTAATGACAAGAGATGAGATTATGCATGTGCCATTGGATGCTTGGACCACAACAAAGCCAATAAAAGCATAACTTCAACTGACCAGTCATTCTAAAAGGTAAACAATCATCTAACATCTTCTGAGACTCTTCAAGGAATATAAGCATAAAATGGAACCTAGAGAAAATGAAAATAAATGCATACCTGATACAGAACATATTTGACTGGAGGGTCAATTTTCAACTCCCCCTCAAGCTCAAATAGGTGAAGCTTCCACTGCAAAACCCAAAACCAAGTTAATTATTTCTAACAATACTATGATAATAGCACTATGAAGCTAATACCCTGGGAAAATAAAGCAATACAATAATTGAGTGTAAGGGAGAAATTTTTCAAAAGACACTTCGCATATAACTGGGACATTGATCCAGACATGACCATTGTAGACCATAAGCAACAGACTACTGAGTGTTTTATACTATATATAATATTAGTTTGAGAAAATTACAGATGCACCTCCTTGACTTTTATCAAATTACATATAACTCCACTTTTTTTTATTTTCCTACCCTAACATCCCTTTAAGTAGAGAAATATTACACTAATACCCCCTATATGTTTGAAAACCTTATACTATCACCCCTTTCAAACCTTACACTAACACTACCTTAAGAAGTGCATTTATAATTACACAAAACTTCGGCGGGTGTTATTGTAATTAACTCTATTAATTTTAACAGAAAAGTGTGCAAAAAAAAAAAAATGCTAAACATACTAACAAAGTTATTACACAACAGCTAAAATCACATGCTACCAGGAATTTGTTTGGCTCCCAAGTACTAGTGTTCTTAGGGTACAAATTAGACAACACTGGATTAAACTCATAGGTATAGGTAGGAGTACAAAACAAGTATGACGAGCCAATGGAACTAAAGATCACCAGCTCATAGGTAGAGTTAAGGCCTGTTTAGGATAAGAAAATACAAAGAAAAAAGTAAAAAAAAAAAAATCTTCCATAAGTTTTTTTAAAAGATATAAGACTTGTTACAAACTAATTTTGGCTAACACGTAAAAACTCCCATATGATTTTTTGAAAAGATGTGGAACTTTTCAAAAATTAGCTTGTAAAATGTCTCATCTTTTAAAAGCTCTTCTTGAAAAGTTCATCAAAACAAACCCTTATTCAATAAAAAGATTATGATATCCTATTTCAATTATTTACCTACGTCAAATGTTAGCATGGAAATTTGTATGATAATGATACAAGAATATTTGAGTGCTTTTCATCAATAAATGTTGAAGTCTTGAAGATGTTAGTCTAGATATACATTCAATCATCAAACCATGATTTCGGGATTAACTTAATAAATAAATAAAACAAGAAAGATTGTTTCAGGGAAGTGCATTAATGTCAGCATGAAAAATTGTAGGAGAATGCCCTAGCTATAACATATTTATCAATATGCTCAAGATTGTTGTCAACATACATGTTCAAGCTTCAAATTGTGATTGCTTAATATATGGAAGCTGAATATAAATAGATTGAATGAATCAGAAACGTTATAGGAAAATGTTAGAAGATGAAGACAAGAATTTTCAACTCACAGGACAGAATTTAGTCAAAACTAGAATTTCTCCACTAGGATCAACACTCTGTCTAGCTGCTAGGGTCTCTGCAACAATTGACCTAGCTGGTAACCATGAATTTACATGAAATCGAACACTCTGCAAAGGGAAGCTATCTCAGAAAACAAAGCCGGCAAGAAAAATTTTAAAACCACTTATTCATGTTAAAGTTCAAAATGAAAGTACATGAATGAAGACTTACATCCAGAAACTCACTGCCAGCAAGAGCCATGGCTCGTCGAAAGGCCTCATTTTCTTTCTCGGATGACTGATCAGGATCTGTCCAATCCAAATTTAACCTTCCTACTCTTGAGGATAAATGAGTATTATTCACATATTTTGGAGGTTGGTCTGTATCATACTGATTGATTCCATTGTCTATAGCATCAATAGCCTGTCATAATAAAACAAAAACACTATGATAAATTTATCATAAACTTATACCATTAGAACATGCTTTGATTCACTGATCAGCACCTTTGAAAAACTAACAAACCCTAAATGCATCATTAATCCCATAAGCCATTCCACAGGCACTTATGAAATTAACCTAAGAACATGTGGTTCATAATTGAGTGCACCAAAACATAAGCCAACCAAAGTTCTCTTTCAAGTTTCAGGTTTCAACCAAGCCATTCAGTAACAAATATCAAATAATGAAGGAATAATCCACAGTATGAATGCAAAATAGTAGCAGAAGGCCTAGAAGTTGATAAGGCATTGGACCACCACAACCCACAGACCAATTACTTGGAAAGAATATTCTAGGAAACATAGGACCTAGTTTTAATTATTACTGCAACTGTACTGTATGCAAACATAACTAGTACCAGGTGTTTATCAAGTAATGATATATTTCAACTAAAAATAAACAGAAACATGCATAACAAAACAATGCCAGAATCTAGACATAATTGACTTATGATTCAAAAATAAATTCATCTAGTTCCTTGATATTATTTCTCATTCCATTTCCACCATTCCAAGTTCCAAATCAAAACTAAATATGATAAAGAAAAGGAGATAGATTATACTAAAAGATACTCAGCATCATAGTGCAAGAAAAAATGAAGAATATGATAACTTTTTCACCTTTTCTATATAAATCACCTTGACCCAGATTTTACATAATATGAAGAAAATAAATTAAAATGGATCGGTACATGGAAAAGAATTAAACCAATCAAGATCATACAAATTGTACAAAATTGGAGACAGGTAGGAAAGAAAAAAATTCAAAATTTATTACCTCCATGAAGCTTTTGTAAACAGCCAAATATATGTGATGCACATCTCGGTGCTCCTCATCTACCTTAAGTTCTTTGGCTATAATCTCCTTTCCAAAATGCTATAGGAAGGAAACAGAAGTTAAATATAATTATCAAGGTATATTCACATTTGGAATAAAATTTTCACAAACATTTGGCAATTGGACAAAAACAGAGGAATTCAACGCCATGTAAAAATGAAGTAAATTTACATAGAAAAGTAGTGATGAAATTAGAACTTAAATAGGTAGTTTAAAAGAGAAATTTACCTTATAAACAAGACCAGCACTGCTCAATTTAGTGGTGAAACCATGCCCAAAAACTTCTTCAAATCCCTTTTGGTGATGATCATACTGATCTCGGGCTGGGTCATACACTCCCCCAACATCAAGAACAGCATCAAGACCATCCAGCACCTAGAGATCAACAATTTTATTTAAACAAAAACTTCAAACACATTATTCAGACACAAACTTCCATTCCTTTAACCCAAACACAAAGGGCAACATCCGAAAATCAACACTTGCAACAGGACAACTTAATACATCTCTCCTACTAAATTTCCCATGTCCCTGCCACTTTTGCTTCACTAGCCACAAGCCCACAATTTAATATTAAGAAAACTCCCCAAACAAACCAAAACAGCAGCATCGCAACAAGTGTCACCATTGTCAACATTTTCTAAGCAAGAAAAGACAGAGACACACAGAATCATAAAAGTGACTACTGTCAATTTTGTTTATTTTGGGTCACCAACAACATTTTAGTATGAAAAAACTTGCCAAACAAATCAATAACTCACTAGACTGTTCATCAGTCATTGAAACTTCCTGGAATGAAAAACACATGTCCATATCAGTGTTTTCTTAGCAACCAAATAAAGAAAAACTTTACCGCAACCCCAAAAAAATCATAAACCCCCCAAGAAAAATAAAACTTTCTCATCAACCAAACAAGAAAACCATATTTTCTCACAGCAACACCACCCCCCCAGTCAAACCCCAAAAGATGTCATATTTTTCTCATTAACCAAACCCCCCAAGAAAAATAATCAAACTTTCTAATCAACCAAATAAGAAAAACGTATTTTCTCACTACCTGTACTTCCCAAAACCCCAACCCAATAAAAAAAATCAAATTCTCATCAACCAACGAAAAAACAAGCTTCTATTTTCTCATCAATCAAACAAAAAAACCATATTCTCTCAGCAACCAAACTCCATAAAAGTAACATTTTTTTTCAGCAGTCAAACCCCAAAAGATGACATATTTCTCTCATTAATCGAACTTTCTCATCAACCAAAAAAGAAAATCATATTTTCTCACTACCTCCACCTCCCAAAACCCCAACCCAATAAAAAACATCAGCCAACGAAAAATCAAACTTCCATTTTCTCATTAATCAAACCCAAAAACCACATTCTCTCAGCAACCAAACCCCCCACCAAAAAAGCACTTTTCTCATCAACTCCCTCCCCCCCCCAAAAAAAAACTACAATATTTTCCAGTCAACCAACCAAAAAAACACTCTTCTCTGCAACCAACCAACCAAAAGAATCCCAACTTCTCATGAAACCAAAACAAAGTCAGATTAAGAGAGGAAGCAGACCTGAGGGTCTCTGCTGCGAACGATTTGAGCATTGTGAAACTTGTCAGTGAGGCGAATCATGAAGCAGCCAAGGGCCTCATCGCAGTGAAAGCTTCCATTGTGCGTGCCCACGCGCCTCAGGGGCGCGTGGACGGGAGACCCAGATGAAAAGGAGAGTGAAGCTTGGCTTGCCATTAGAAGAAGTGGAAGAGTGTGTCTGTGGGAATGGAACTTGATGAATGGTTTTGCTGCCGCAGCCCACATAACAACATACCCGTTTTTCCCTTCACTTTCTAACACTTATCATTCTTCCAATTCCAGCCTCAAAACCCTGCCCAGTTAATTTTGTAGGGTTTGACTTTTGTCCTTACAAATTCTTTTCACTTTTAAACCTTCCATGTTCCATTAGTAAAGAATTTTTTTTTTTTTTTGTTCAAATATATGTTGTAGAGAGTATGTTTACAACAACAACTTACACATCATCTTATACAATGTGGTTTACAACAACTTTCCATCTTAAACAGTGTTGTTTGAAACAAATTAGCATTTATAGAATTATAAGATAAGATTAATCTCATAATGAAAAAGTAGAGAGATACAACAAAGGAGATATATAAGTTCAACAAAATTAACACAATAATATTTATTTATAAAAAAGTTTAGTTAAATTTTTTTAACTAGAATATACTTTTAATCTCTAAATAGTTATAGACAGTATCATTTATAATGATAGAACTTAAAAGACATTTTCATGTCATAATTAAATACTTTAAAAATGATTTAGATATAGATTTAGAAGTTAGCAGCAAATTTGATTGAAAAAAAATAATAATTAGAAACATAGGTGATATTATTTATAACTTTTAAGGATTGAAATGTTATTTCACTACGATTAACTTTTGACCTTTTGGGTAATTTTAATTTCTTACAAATATAATATGGTAATGATATTTTTTATGTATTAAAAAAATGTCTAAATTTTAAATTTTAAAAACAGTGAAATTATAGTAAGTTAAAAAATATTTGTTCACATTCTGATGGACATTTTCATCCCTTATCATGGAAATAAGTAATGAAAAGCTATAGAAATATGATATTTTTGTATAACATGTTAACAACGAATATGTATTTCGATCTCTGTATTTCCGACTATATTAAAAAGAATTTGTGAAACAGATGCCTCCAAGGGTAAGATAGGCTTTCATATAATAAATTTTAATATTTTTGTTTTTAATACAATATACAAATATAGACAGTCTTTCATAAATATATATTTGTTAGTGATTTTAACCATTTTGTATAAGTTGTTGTTAATTTGTGATAACTACGTTTTTTTTATTTTTTTAGAGAAATGTTAGTCGTTAGAATTTATTGAAAATTACCTATTTTAAGATTAACAGACAAAGATAACCATTAAATGAGAAATAAAAAATATAAAAATTAATGATTTTAAAAGAATTCTAATGAATCACGAAGAGATTCACCAATTTCTTCCTATGGCTATGGCTATTTTTAATGGTATTAATGCACACAACAATATGTTTTGTTTGGAAAGTTCATTAAAGAATACTCTCTGATTTATTTATTTTTTAATTAAGCAAAAGTATCATTGTATTATTACAAATTACAAACTTATGATGATGCCAATTTGTATCATTAGCAACATATGGTTACGATAGATATTTGATTTAATTGCAATATTTCATGATGCAACTGAATGTAGCCTAACTAGCATCCCAACTTTTTATACTTTGAATGAAAGTTGATAAAATTTATTTTAAATATAATTGATTCTATAAAATGGGTAAATTAAAATTGATTTTCAGAATAGAATGTGATTTATATTTGAATATTTTTATTATAAAAGTAAGTTAAAAGTAAAATTTAGTATAAAATTCTTAATCCAATACTAAAATTATTCTTAAATTGTTTCAACTTAGAGTCAACTTTGTTTCAACTTAGAGCCAACTTTGAAATAATGTCAAAAGATTTTTAACAACTTATATACATTACTTTCAAATCAATTGAACTAAATTTCTTTAACAAGAAGAACAAAAGTTATTGTTTATATTACTAGTATTTTTTGCATAATGCATTTCCTTCATTATTATCTAAAGTTGTCAAATTGAACTATATAGCATAGCAGGTGAAATGAAAAAAAAATGAATCATCTTACCCTATTTGTATTAAACATGAACTACATTTTTCTTAATCTAGTTAGGTTTTAAGGTCTGTCAGTTTGGTCCAAATAGGTTATTTTTCTTTTTTTATATAAATTTTAAAGTAAAATAAAATTAAGTAATATCAAGTCAAAAATAAGATGAATTCTTAATAAGTATAAGTATTTCAAGTTGAATTTTACATGTTTATATTGAATATTATAGGACTCAAAAGCTCTTAAACCTAGTGTAACTTTTTTTATCATATCATGACGGGTCATGAGGCGATATTTACAAAATCTATTATTATTATCATCCACTTGAATCTACTGCACCATCACATCCCATGATGTGAATGCCGAAGACAATGACTTTTCATTTTTTGTAACGTTTCATTAATTTAGGAATTAATGTAACCTGCAATTAATCATGTGTGATAATTGCGTGATAATAGAGTATTTAATTTTTCTTTTGGGAGTTACGATTTTGAACAGCCACCTAATTCTATAAATAGGGGCTGAATTGTACTCTAAAAAAAACCATTTGAATTAGTGAAATTATATTTGGGTTTTACCCTTTTGTGAGAGATGAATTTCTCTTTAGAACTTATCAAGGAATTTTTCCTTGTGGCGTTCTCCTAGACTTATCAAGGGTAAATCACCATCCTTGTGGCGTCATATGACTTATCTTCCATCCTTGGAAGTGGCGTCATTTATCTTTTCGTTAAACCATTTTCATCCTTTCCATTTTCTTGTTTACCCAATTCTCATTGTTTTGTTAACTTATTACCTTCCAACCTAGATAGATCCGCAAAACGAATCCAACCCCTCTGGATTTCTATCAGTTGGTATCAGAGCTTCGGCTCTAGGTTTGAAACTATGGTGGATATTTTTTATACAAGGTGTTTAATCGAAGGTCATTTGTGTTTATTTGCAGTTGATGGAGGAAGCTGTAGCAACGTCGTGAGCGAAAGATTGGTGAATAAACTCAACTTATCGACGAGTCTTCATCCTAGACAAACTAAGTTTAAATTCACTGTTGGAAAATTCGTGGATGAAGTGACATGCGATATTGCTCCCATGGACTCATGTCATTTTCTTTTAGGGAGATCTTGGCTAAAGGATAAAAAGATTAATCTTGAAAAATTTTCAGTTTCTTTGGTGCATGAAGGACGCAAGCTTAATTTGAAATTTCTGGCACCAAGCCAAGTTTGTGATGATCAACTTAAGTTGAAGGAGAAAATAGAAAAAGAGAGAGAAGAAAAGAGAAAAATAGAAAAAGAAAAGAGTGAAGAAGAAGAGAGAGAAAAGGAAAGAGAAAGACAGAAAAAGAACTATAAAACTTTAACTGCTATTGATTTTTCTTCTTCTCTTGATATTATAAATGCACAGGATCATGAGTATACAACGCACAAATGGTCATGGGTAAGGAAGAAAAATATTGATATAACTCCTAGAGCGTCATTGTACATCGAGTCCACTGTTGAAATTCAAACTCATGAGAAAAATTTTCAAGTCTGGGTCTGGGCACCAAAAAGGAGAAATTCTTTGATGCATGATTTTTTACAAGTTGTATTTGATCCTGGAGGTTGTTTTGTTCGTTATAAGTGAATAAAATTTGTAGAAAAATAAAGTCATAGATTCGGGGACGAATCTTTTCGAAGAAGGAGGGAATGATGTGAATGCCGAAGACAATGACTTTTCATTTTTTGTAACGTTTCATTAATTTAGGAATTAATGTAACCTGCAATTAATCATGTGTGATAATTGCGTGATAATAGAGTATTTAATTTTTCTTTTGGGAGTTACGATTTTGAACAGCCACCTAATTCTATAAATAGGGGCTGAATTGTACTCTAAAAAAAACCATTTGAATTAGTGAAATTATATTTGGGTTTTACCCTTTTGTGAGAGATGAATTTCTCTTTAGAACTTATCAAGGAATTTTTCCTTGTGGCGTTCTCCTAGACTTATCAAGGGTAAATCACCATCCTTGTGGCGTCATATGACTTATCTTCCATCCTTGGAAGTGGCGTCATTTATCTTTTCGTTAAACCATTTTCATCCTTTCCATTTTCTTGTTTACCCAATTCTCATTGTTTTGTTAACTTATTACCTTCCAACCTAGATAGATCCGCAAAACGAATCCAACCCCTCTGGATTTCTATCATCCCATTTAACCACATTTATAAACCAATCCACAAGGATGTTCAATCAAAATATTGGATGAGAGCTATACAAATAGAGATGTATAATGAAGAAGTGATGTGAAAGACAAAGATTAAAGAACTATTTAAATTTTAAAATGTTAACATTAACTTTATCTTTAAATCACTAAAGTTCTCTTGATGACTAATGTGATAAATAACAACAAATTAAAAAAAAAATTAATATTTTTTTATTTGTTGAAAATAAGAAAGAAAGATAGTTCCAAATTTTACTGAGACTCTTAGTTGGAAGATAGTCAATGTAATAATGTTTTTAGATAATTAATTTTGGTTGGGCTCATGTCCATGCCATTAAAAAAAATGGAAAGAAAGATACATGTGTATACTTTAATTTAGTTTAGTATTTTTTTTTTGTTTTTTCAACTATAATGTTAGTACAAATTAATTGTTTTATAACCCTAACTAATATCATTAGGATGAAAAGATATATGTGTTTTGTGTAAACTATTTCTCTCATATGTGACAACACATTGATGGTGCAAGAAGTAAGAAATCCAAAGAAATTAAAAATATAATTTGGATGTTATTATATGGACAGGTTGACTTAGTAGGAATGCTTTAGTGTTTAAAGAATTACAATTCTACATTGCAAAAGTACCACTAGAGGTTCTCTAGAAGTCTTGGCTATGAGTTAGGGAATACTATCCAAAGCAATATTCTCTTTCTATGAATGGTCGATGCAACTATATTACTATATCAAAAGTTTAAAACATTAATAGTTTGTAAAATTTGTGGGGTTTGTTTAATATTATCTTGTATCTTTTACAAGGGTGAGGTTCTAGTCATATTGTATTTATGTATCTATACTACTTGTGCACACATACTTATCATGACTTATAAAGTTATAATTGTGTATTGTCTTACAAATACTGAATAAAATATTTTGTCTTTTGCATAATTACACCTTGATTAAGAGATATAAACTTTTGTCACTTGTGAAAACTAATGTTACTTGATCTTTGTTTTGTCAATATTGTTAAGTGAGGCAAGACTTGATAATCTTAATAAAACAATTTGTTAGATTTAATTTTAGATGAAACATGTTTCTCTCCACTAATTAGAGAAGTTAAATATAAGAAAAAAAGACACATGAGATAAAGACTCTCTTTTTTTCTTTCCCACTTGAGTTGACTCTGTTAATAAACAACATATTTTTTCTAATTTTAATATGTAAAAAAAAATGGATTAACTCCAAATAATTTTTTTTTATTTTTTGAGAATTTTTTATTTTCAGTTGGGTTTGGAACACCTTACTAATAATCAATTATTATTCTTCTTTGGTGTTGTTATTACACTTGTCCGTATTAAAATCTTAAAAATGAAAGAAAAGAAAAATCACTCTGTGGGAGCAACACCAACACTCTAAAATTCTTTGATTCTTTCCATTTCTAACTTTCGCAGTTGGGCGCAGATTTAGGGTTCACGAGTCACGAACTCACTCACGATCTCCTCTCCGTGCTCGTGATTTTCACCACTCACAATCTCTCCTTCTACCTTGTTCAATCGGTTAGTCACAACATGTCACCCCTCTCTTTGGCGTGATTGGGGATTTAGGGTTTAGAAGCTTCTGTTGCTAAGTGAAGGAAAACCCTGTTGAGAATCTGGTTCTGTCTTAATATTTTGTAACCTAAGTGGCCAGAATCAGATTTGATTTAGTAAAGTTAACTCATTTTCTGTTAGAATTGGCCATAATTTGCTTATAATGTAGCTATGTGATTAGCTTTTGTCTTTCACGAGCCTACAAGAATTGAAATTCTTAGTTTCTGAGATTCAATGAAATTAGTATTATGTCTTAGAAACGGACAAGACTTTGCTGACACTAAAATTTGAATTTGGCAGTGACTAGTTGGTGTTTTATGTGTTAGCCAATTTTAGTTCTTAGTAGAATTAATTAAGTTTTTAGTCCTGAAATTTGATTAAATTCTGTTTTTGTCCTTGAAAATAATTTTTTTCTTCCTGAATTTAGGTAAATTTAGTCTTGAAAACAATATAAACTTTTAATTTCAAGGACGAAAAACATTATTTTCAATTTTCAGAAACAAAAAGTAGAATTTAGTCAAATTTTTGGAACTAAACACTTAATTAAGGCTTCTTAGTTTTTCATATTTGGACTTTGGAGTTGTTGCTTTTACTTTGTGTTTAATGTTTAGGTGTTCATTTAACTTTTAGTGCAACTAGCTATTGTCTTTACTGTTGGTGATGGTTGTTTGTAAAAAAGATATTTTTTATTAATTACTGGGTGGGGATAGGGAGGGGGAGGGGCACAAAATCCATACCCTATTCGGGATGGACATAGTGTAACCTGGCCGCCGTGTTGCCATCCCTATTCAGTGTCACCTTGCTTGTAACGTTGTTACCCATAAAGGTCTCAGTTTAGTTTATTGTTAAACACTAGGATAATATCATCAATTCCACACTTTATATCCTTGACAGAATAATAATTTTGCCCTGCTACAGTACTGGTGATTTCAATTGGTCCATGTAGAACCATTTGACAAAGTAGACCAGGCTAGAATCTGCCTAAGAAACATCAACATGCCTGTGAGAGTATTGGAGAACACAACACCTTCTCAGGTTTCAGGTAATGATAATAATCATAGCTTCTCATTTCATGCAATCATGCTTCAATTTCTTTTTTTTTTTTGTGCCCTTTTCTATTTTGTCGGTCTCTGAATTTGCCTTTTACATAGTTGTTGATGTTTTGAGCACTAAATGTGTTCTATTTTGGTTCAATTATGTTGTGTATTTGGGTTAGGTGCGAATTCGGGAAGGAGTTCAAGCCAATCTTGTAGTCTTCTTGGTGTTGGGCAGGTACTCTCATATTCCTGTGTTGTTTTTCATATTTGTTTTGTTTGATTTTGTGAATAGGGAATATGGGAAGAAAGACAAAGAATAAAACTGATGAAGAGATTGAGTTTCTTTAATGGAATAACCGAATAAGGAGTATTTTGATACTTCTTTAAGACAACTTTATATATATATATATATATATATATATATATATATATATGTGTGTGTGTGTGTGTGTGTGTGTGTGTGTGTATGTATGTATGTATATTTTTTTTTTTAAATTTGGGTTGAAATAATAATTTTGGGTGATCAAAATGGTTATTGGTTTGAAATTAGCAACTAGGACTAGCCTCTGATGAAGGAAATTTATATGGGTATCCGTGGTGCCATTCATTGGGTAAACATGCTTGAGCACTGTTGAATGTCAATGGCAACAGTAGATGTTTGTTTGTGTATGGTATGATTGGCTCTTGATGGAAGATTGATTTTTTATCAGGTATTAGTGGGAATGGAAATTACTGTAGCTTCTACCACATTGTAGTTTGAGATTGTGATTCTTTGCTTGACCTTATAGATTAATTTCAAGAATCCGAGCTCTACTGAGGATGGCTGAGAAAAGACGTAATATGTTGGAGTGAAATGGTCGTACATATTCATATAATGTTCATTTTCACTTCATCTTTGTATAACTACTTGACATTTACTAAGCAGGGATTTTCTTCTATTAGTCGATTTCTTAGAGAAAGAAATCAGCATTTAAAGTGATTCAATTTCCATGTGGTTCGAAAGAAATAAATTGAACTACCTACTCAACCTTGTTTTGTCTGGTCTTCAGATTGCCTTTGCAAAGTTAGGCTAAAAAGTGAAAAGTATGACATAGGTAAAGTTACATCTTACATTAGTGATGTACTACATATATGTTTCATGATTCTAAATGCCAAGTTATCTCAATGCATAAGGATACATTATTTCTTAGTCTTAGAATCATACTACAGACTTGTTCTCCTTAGCTAATACAAACTTAATTTGTTGTATTGGATATGTATTGATAGCTTGGCACAAAAACAAGAACAATAACCATGCCTTTTCCCATAGTAGTTAAAAGTGGCACTATCGCATGCTTTAGCGGAGGTATGGAGTGGAGCAGCCACCCATCACTCCGAAGGTCCTTGTAGCGTTGCACTTCAAAGAAGTGGCCTTTGTGCTGCATTTCTCTTCCAATCTTGTGGGGAATCGTGGCCTTTTGTGGTGCCTTTGGCTCGCGATTAGGATTTTGCATTTGTGGCAATAGAAACACTTCAAACAACACTGTTTTTGCATTTTTTTAAAAAAACTTGTGATATGGTGCATTTTTGAGAGGCTGAGGTGTTTTTAAATGAATGGTAAAAAGGTAAAGACAAAACTTTTTACCCCAAAGTGATTTGCTCTCTCATCGAGTTCTTCTTCATGCTCTTTCGATGTGTTCTGATCCAAGAGCACCCACACCCACTAGTGGATTTTTTTGGCAATCCTCACGGAGACAGCTGGCGAGGCTTCCGGCAAACCAGTTGTACACCCTTTTTCTTCTTCTGTGCAACTTTCTTCTCTCCTTTACCATGACTTCACAACCTACTACTTTTACTAGATTAATGAAGCTTGTTGGTCCAAACTTGGACATGTCTTGGTAGTGAAATATCGCATTGCACCCTTTTGTATATGCAAACAATAGAAATACATGTTTTATTGTTTCCCTCAAAACAATATTTATATATTTCCTTGTTATCAATTCTTTATTTTCCCACACATATATATTATATGCATCTAGTAATATAAGTCTACACAGTATCTAAATAGCGGTTATCCCGCTATCACTATCCCACTATAGCGTTTTTGGAGGGTAGTCGTTCCTGGCCTCTATTCACTATTAATTACTATGCTTTTCCCACTAGGTGGTGATGTGGGGTCAACTAAATGGATTGAATGATGTCATAGTGTCATATTGTTTTCTTGTAAATCATGTCAATAGACAAAGGACAAATCATGCTTATAAGTCCTTATTTGTTTCACTTTCTGTTAGGATATAAGGAGAAGGGAAAGTTAGTTAGGCTAATTAGAATATTAATGAATTAGTTAGTCACTTAGAAGAGTTTTATTAACTATATAAATAGGGGTAAAAGGATAGGGGAGAGGAGGTTTTGGGTTGTCATTGTAAATTGAGCATTAGCTCTTTGTGAAAGGAGAAATCCTTTGTGAAGGGGAAACCCTTGGTGGAGAGTGCTCCCCTATTTTTTGTTCTTTTCTCACTATTCAATAAAACTCTTTTTCTTCTTTCTCTCTTATCAATTTTGGGTTCCTAACAATTGGTCTAACCTGTCGGATCTTTGATGAGTAGCTAGTGTTAGAGAGGAGCTACTAGTGCTTGAAGGTGTAGACCCATTTGGTTGGATTGCTAAGGCTGAAAGATTCTTTGAGGTACAAGAAATCCCTTCTTTCAATAAGCTACAATATGCATTCAATGACATGGAGGGTGTGGCATTTCGTTGGTTCTATTCTTGGCCTCAGAAGATTCGGAGATAGCTATGGTAGCCATGTTTTTAAAAGATTGACTACCTTGAAACAAGAAAAAACTAAGATGGTAAAAAGCATTGAAGAAAAGGAGACTTGAAGACTTCCATAGGGTTCATGAAAGAGAGCACCAACAATCTTTCTGACCTTAAACAAATGTTGCAGCACTTGGTGAAGAACCAAGAAAATAAATTCGGAACAAGATGGATATTTAAAGGTGCATTTGGAGGAAACGACAAATTCTTGCGGGTTGAGTGACCATTCTTGCATGACCAACAGATCAGAGTTAAATCATAAACGGCTAAAGAATCAAGAAATCGTTCTTGAAGCTAAAAGGGAAGAAAAAGGGGGAGGTGCAGTCCTCTAAAATCAAGATCAAGAAAAAGGTTGACAAAGATGTTGTTACGGTAAAGAAAGTTGAAGATGTAGGTGTTAAAGAACAAGATTCAAGATTACTTGTTGAAGAAGAGAAGATGATGCAGGAAAAATGCAGAGATGCAGAAATTACCCACTGTTTTCAAAACCGGGATTTAGCTAACCCAACAACAGAAAAACTGCAAAAGGATCTTGTTACTGCAAAACAAAGACCCCTACAATTAAGGTTGTGTCTTTGTGTCAACATAAGCAGTGAGACGGAGATTGATTCATGTACAATGATCAAGCATGGGTGGAAGGACCGCTTGGTGCCTAGAAAATTTTGTGCCTTGATCAACCAGGTCAGCTTATCACTGCCACCACCAAAATTGTTGGATAAATGTTTTTGCACAGTAATAATTGGATCTAACCATGCCTTGTGTACTAGAAAAATTACTGGTATGCACTATTCATCCATGAAATGGTGGATAAACTATAGGGTACAAACAATCTGGCCAGCCTGTTAATGCAACTAGAACAGCAAGATCAAAATCTTCAAATGACATCTAGGGAGAATGGAAGTATACATAATCCTGAAGTGCCATTACCACCACCAAAGCTGTTATGCAGAGGCCAGGGGTTTGTTTTCATCTATGCAGTCACGGGTCAATACTAATGGTTGTCTTATTCAACAGGAATTTTAAGCTTTTGTAATTCCAACCTCGAGGACAAGGTTGATTTTGAAGAGGGGTGTATTGTTAGGATATAAAGAGAAGGGAAAGTTAGTTAGGCTAATTAGAATATTAATGAATTAGTTAGTCACTTAGAAGGATTTTAGTAGCTATAAATATGGGCAAAAGGATAGGGGAGAGGGGGTTTTGGGTTGTCATTGTAAATTGAGCATTAGCTCTTTGTGAAAGGAGAAATCCTTTGTGAAGGGGAAACCCTTTGGTGGAGAGAGTGCTCTCCTATTTTCTGTTCTTTTCTCACTATTCAACAAAACTCTTTTTCTTCTTTCTCTCTTATCAATTTTGGGTTCCTAACGCTTTCACCTATAGTTTTCCTTGGTCTCTCTTTTCCTCTATCAACTAGATTTCCCTCCATATGATCTACTTATTATTGGAGCTTCTTTAGGTCTCTTCAGGCATTCCCAAACCACCTAATGCAAAATTCTACCAATTTTTCTATAATAGGAGCTACCCAACTTTTTGCCTAATGCATTCGTTCTTAATTCTACCTTGTCTTGTATCCCTACCCATTCAAAGCTTTCTTATCTATTACAGTCAAGAGTTTGGGCACAAACTATGAGGTTTTATCAAAAGAACTCTGCAATTAAACTAGAGTCTATAGTACAGAATGCCAACACAGGCCTCTTTCCTAACAAGGAGTCTCCTCCTTCAAACCAACTCCAGTAATTTAATATGCACAATCTCACTGAAATTTGTTACTCATCCTTTGTAAGAAATATACATATGACTGTCATACAACCCAACACATAACTGTCCCACACACTATGGTTACTAAATAAACACACAATAACTGCCATACAGGTATATCAATGCATTCTGGTGTGTAATTGAGGAAACTGCTTTATCACAAACTGGTTCAATTGACACCAAAGGCTCTTCCAGTTTCCCCTTTTGATATTCCATCATCACATTCTCTGAAAAAGCCAAATCTTTCTTTCAGCACATCTATTGGCAGTATTGGGATTTGGGAGAACCAAATGGCTGTCCTATTGGAAGCACCATGCCTCTTCCCTTCTGCAAACATAATCTTGGTATGACTAATTTTTTCAAGCCTCTGTTTCTGATTTGGTTCCCTATTTGGCTACTGCCACCTGCAGTCCTTCACTGCTATCTTAATTTGCTGCAGAAGCCTGTTTGACTTGAACCTGCAGGTTTATACCCCGAATCCATGCTCCAACTTGAAACAACTTCCTTTCTCTTACCAGATAACACCAGATGTTCTCCTCTGTTCATCCATGTTTCTTATGTACTAAATACTATGCTATACAATTTCCTCTATTTCTCTGTTGTCCTAAATGATGGACCCTAGATACTTAAACCATGTGACTTTTGGTTAGGTATGTTCTAAATCTCTAACTACTCATTTATTTCTTCTATTGATTTGCTGACTAAAACTATATGGTCTGCAAAATGCTTGCAACTACCTCATAATTTGCAATATGTATTGATCTTTCTTTCTTTTTTTTTTTTATATTTATCTATCAACTGCTATTGCCAATTAAAGACTTACTGATTAAATCATAATCTAGAAGTACTGCTAAAGTGTTATTTTTTGTTCTGGTGTTTTTCTCTGTATGTTCTTAAGAAATAAGAACTAGGAATAGGAAGATGAGAGAGAAGATGCTAGTTTCCAGTCACAGTAAATAATAATGTATAGGAATAGTGTCCTAGAAAGAACTAGGCAGCATGAATACAAGTATAGTATGGAAACTTGTATAGATGTGGAGTACAAAAATACTTAAAATCATGTTAAGAGGATAGTGAATGAGTGTATACATGCATGTGGGTGTAAATAAAACAGATTAAATAGTTTTTGTTCTCATAGTATTCTTACTTACCCAAATTTTTATAAACTCAAAAAATATGAAGATGAAAATGTGTTCAGTAGTATTATACTTCATTTATCTTTTGCAGATATATAATAAATACTTTTAAATGAATCCTAAACCAATACAGTAAGAAAAACATTGACAGCATTTGAATAGAGCAATAAGTGAGTGTTTTAATGGTCTTCAACTCTGCATTATGGTGCAGCAGAGACTTCTAGATTCAATACTCAATTAGGATTTCTGAAGCTTCTGGAAATATGGCCAAATGCTGGTTTTGGTGAATTTACAAGCCTAAGATGCATTGGCTTAGAGTGAATTACTTGCAACCAGTTTTCATTGGTAGCCAAGCTCTTTCCAGAATTTGAGAGAAAAAATGTAAAAGAAAAGAACCCAGCTATATTAGTTACCTATATTTGGGCATAGTGTGTGTAGGCCAGTACCAGTACCAGTCTATAGTTTGTTGGTTAGTGTACCCTCATTAAAAGTAGTCATAGATATCAGAGATCCCAACTTCAACTTCCACTGAATTAGATTTCACATCCTTTTGTTTTTCGGCTTGTATATATTACCATGAGTCCACTTATTCTTATAGTGTATACTCAAGGTGTTAATATTTACAGGCCTTCTCAGGCACCCAGAATGTTTCAAGTGTACAAAAGGATGAAGCATGGAGAGTAAATGTTCGTATACAAGGATGTGACCTTGAGCATGGGTATTTGTGTGGCACCATGGAAGCACTTAATGTGCCTATGGCGGACACACCAGTAAGCAATTTGTTTTATTTTTTTCATCTTAAAGAAATCGAAATGCAACCACTTTTATCCTTTTAAAATATTTGCGTGTTTGAAAATTTTGTTCTTGTTTAATTTGGGCTATTTATTGCATTGAACTGTTTATTACTGTTTTGTCACAAATTTAATCTGTAGAATTAGGACATCTGTAATCTGTAATACATTTTTTTAATCAAAATAACCAATCTGTTCTATTATTTACCTAACAAATGGTTGGTATAAATGCATACATGATGTGTTCAGCTTCTTTTTGGTGGCATACATTAGTTTATGTTAAATAATTTAACTGGACTTTGAATTATTAGATTGTTGTTAACATCCTGTATGCTAGAAGTGGTCAGTTATTTACTTAATTTACACAGTAATTATGTTATTAATCATTAATTTGCTTTTTAACGTTCAATCTTCTCATTTTATATTGCTGCAGCAACCAATATGACCCAACCAGAAATTACTTTCTATGATTTTATCCCTTATGTGGATAATATAACATATTTTGTTTCTTTACTACATGTTCAGCAGCATTTTAACTTTGGTGCAATTTTATATCAAGACTACTGTCGATAAATACATTGTCATGGCATACACTTTTAATGATTTATGTCAGGTTGTAACATTCTGGGAAGGGGAGATTGTTGATACAAAGAATTATACTTTTTTCACTGGCAAATGGGAGGCAACGTATGTTACTATGCGATCACCTCTTAAATCAAGCATGGAGCTTAATTCCAATAATACTGATGAATGATGATTGTCCACGTATCAGTGTGGATATATACTCTATCTTTTGATCAAATTTTTTCTGTTATATTTTTTTCAGACCAGAGGATGACATAAGGCACTGGTCTAAATTTCCATCTTTTTCTCCCTTATTGGTAACAATTTAGATTTTGGTGTCATGTGTAAGATGCATCAGATGCACGGTGTCTAAAACACTTGAATTTTCTAGGGCCAAGTGGAGGTTGATGGGGGCAAGTCTTTGGACTTGAGCAACTATCCTTACATATTCATGGTAAATTGATTTCACTAACAAAAAATGTCAATATTGAAAAAATATATTTATCTGAACTGAGAACCTTTACTAATTGCACTAAATTCTTTGTTGCAGAGATGGAAGGAGCAGTACTTTGTGAATGTTGGAACTGACTGTGGATTAACTATAGCTGGATTTTACTACATTTGTTTCTCCTGCAGTGATGGTTCCATCAGTGGATTTTATTATGATCCCAATAGCAGGTGCTGGCCTCATCAGTTTCCAATTGGTTTATTGTGGTTCCAGTTTTTCTACTTGAACTTCCACAAGCTTATTAGTCTTGTGCATGTGCTCATCTGATCATTTAGCATTTTTCATTGCCTCACATTTTTTTAGGGCTAACTAGGTTTTTTGTCCTTAAACTTTTTCAAAATTTGGTTCAGTTCCTAAACTTGACACTAATTCCGTTTTTAATCCTTAAACTTCAGTTCGACTGGTCAAGGTCTCATTAATTCAGGAACTAAAAATTAAATTTTTAAAACATTTAAGAACTAAAGAGGAAATTTTAAAAGTTTAAGAACTAAAAAAGCGAAATTTTAAAAGCATTAGGATTTTGATTGGTCAAAATTTTGTTCAGGAACTAAATATCAAATATCAAATTTTTAAAAAGTTTAGGGAGTAAACTTAGTTAACCTTTTTTTTCTTATATGTATTTTAGTAAGTTTTTGACTGAAACTCATGAACCCTTTGCAGCCCTTACCAGAAGCTTGAGTTGAAATCGACTAATGATGGAAGATCGGGTTTCAGTTTCTCATCATATGAGTTGCAATAGATTGTGAGAGAGGTTGTATGCTAAGATCCATCATCTAATTTAACTTTGTTGAAGTGTGTTAACAGTCAATTAAGAAGCTCAAGACAGTCAGTATTGTATATGAGTGGGAGCATGTGGAGAGTTAGTTCAAGTTCATTGTTGTCAGAATCAAAGCAGGGAAAACAATTTTATGACATACTATAGCAATAAGCCCCTATTTTATGTTGTTACGACTTACCAGGGACTTCAGGGTTGGTTTTATGACTTGCTGGTGTTTTTGGAGTTTCATTTCAACAATTATAAATATATGCACTTTGTAAACAGAAGCCTATTATGGCTAATAATATATTTCCTATAACCAACTGAGAAATTTTATGGAAATGTTTTAAGAATAACTCCAAAGTAAATTCTTAAGTTTTTTATTAAAAAGAAATTATTTTTATTAGCAATTTTCATTGAAGTTTGATGATATGAAAATGTGAGTTACTTAAACATATATTAAAAATTTTATTATAGTCATCACATACATTAAAAATGATAATTAAAGAAAATTAATTTAAATTAATATTTTTTAGGAATTTTGGGTTCACATTTTAAATTATATTTTGTGTTTCAATTTATTAAAAAAATAGTGGCTTCTTAAATATTTAAAATAAAGAATTTAAATTATATTTGCAATTTTTAATTTTAAAGTCAATTTTATTTGTTGCTAATTAAATCTTAATTATGAAAATAAATTTAAAGTATTTGTCACCGTTAATATAATTATAGAAAACTGGATTGCTTAAGAGTTTCATGTAAGTAATTAGTATTAAATTATTCTAAACATGAGACTAAATTTTAAAACTGGTATAACAACGTAGTATTTTTTTCCCCATAAGCATCATATTTATGAGAATGAGATGAATGAATTTTAGTGTAGGTTGTATTATAAAGTTAAATGATTTTTTTTTAAAATAGTCATATAATTTTTAATTTTAATTATTCATATATTCTTATACATACTCATAGATTTATTCTTTCGTATTTCATACAAATATTTTTCTCTCCTAATCTTGTCTTTATATATGGTTAAAACTTGTTAACTACAATGTATATAAGAAATTAATGAGCATAGTTACAACATGGACTAATGCACATTGATAAGAATATGTAGTAAACTTCATTTTTTTCCCCCACCCATTTATAAAACGACTAATAAAAATAAAATGATTACTTTAACCCATTAAAAAACCATGATTACAAACCAAGATTTTCATGAACAACACAACTCAAAAGAAAAATGAAACAAATAATTATAGATTAGGACATTCATTATTATTCATAAAACTATGCCAATTTAGTAGTAATTGATTTTACCGTATACCCCACGCATGAAAGAGACAAATGGACAAATTAACATTTATGCACACATGAAGAACCACAAGATCCTCCTCATGTGTTCACGCACACTATTAGGGTTCTAAATTAACAAGAAACTCACTCTTGCATTTACCCCATTTCATAAGGGATGTGTCCTTCTTTTTATTTCCCCTCTTTCTCTCTTTAACTTCCCCTACCCAACGGCAACTACCCCACCACCACTATTTCCAAAAATATCTACCACTATAATATGTATCTTATAACATAATAGGAAATATATATGTATATTGCTTAGTTTTTGTCAAAACTATTTTTTTTAATTAGTAAAAAATAGTCACACTTGAAAGTTACCTATATATGTAATCGAATGTAATTCGTTTTAAAAGACTATATATAATTGAAGGTTAAAATAAGGATCTGCTGTATTGATGGGAGATAAACTATTAGAAAAAAAGAGATGAAACCATGAAATTATTTCCTTTATAATATAGTTAATTGGGTGTAACTAGTTTTGAAGAATGTAACTGTTGTTAGAAATTAAGTATAAAAATGTAAAAAAAAAAAAATGACAACCAAAGGTTAGTTTTTTCTTTTACAAAAGGTTAGAGATAAAAAGATGTATCTATGGTTAGAAATTAAGGCAAAATGCTGTAGTGGTTGGAGATAAAAAGTCCAGAAAAAAATGACACTGAATGAGTATTTTTTTTTAGTAATAATAATTAGAGATTATAACTAAAACTTATCAACTTCATTTTTAAACTCGAGCCCTTTTCCTATTTAATCTTTTTTATTTTACAATCTCTTTTCCTTTTTTTTTATTTTATAAAAAATATAGAGAGACACTCTATAAATGTAACTGCTATCTCACCACCATTCATTCATAGTTCTATCTATCACACAACTTCACTTTCAGTCAGCAACAAGTACCAAGTTCTAGCCATTGAGAGGCCTCCATGTTAGACTCCAATGATAATGATGACAACAACCCTCCTTGAGTTTCACAAATTCCCTTCATATTTGACTTAGTCTGTGTTTAGTTTTGCCTTAACCTATAACATATAATTAGTTATCACTCTCTTATTCTTGGGAATTTGTGTGCACCAAAAGCCTCAAGTTGCTGTTTTAGTATTGTTAGTTTTCAATATTTCATGGTTTATGCATGAATATGGATAATTTGCTATGTGATGAGGTGTGGCTTTCTGCCGATACTTTTGAAGAAGTTGGTGATGATGATGAGCTTATTGTACTAAAGAGTTATCAAAATGAAGAGTTTGAAGAGGCTTTTACAGTGTATCTAGAGAAAGAGGTTTCTTGCTTGCCTGAACCTCACTATACAAAGTACTTACACTCCAACAATTTGGTTTTTTCTAGGTCTAGAGTTATTCAATGGTTTATTAAGGTAAGTTTCTTTTGGAGCTTCAAACTTTAATATATATATATATATATATATATATATATATATATATATATATATATATATATATATATATATATATATAACTTAACTGCTCTTTTGTGAACATAGTTTCTATCATTGTAGAGAAACTTTTAGAAAAATTAATCCTAATGATTTGCATAATTGTAGAATCATTAATTCATTAGGATCTAGGTGTTTAAAAAATTCTTTTAAAATGTAAATATCAATCTGGTTTAGAGATTTAAAATGAGGTTTACTTAGAAAATATCAGAATGAATTACCACTAACACTTCAAAAGTTTAGTATAATTATATATGTATCCTGACTTTTTTAACCATTATTCCTAATCATTATTTTTAAGGAATTGTTAGTATAATATTTAAAATAAGTGTTATTGTAATATTTTTAAATATAAAATGAATATTAGTGTAATATTTTTAAACTTAACCGAGATTGATTTAAAAAAATAAAAAAGATAGAAGTTATGTATAGTTTGATAAAAATTGAAAGATACATGTGTAAGTTACTCAAAATAAATTACTATCTTTCTTTTTACAGAATATTTAATAAAAATGAAATAAGATGATGACTAATTTAATCATTTGTGCTAAAATAGGAACTGGAAAATGATGATTTCTGAGACGAATTAAGATGTCCTTACTTTGTACTTTTCTGTTTCCATTATATATATTTATGTTGAACACAGTATATGACAGTACTATTTCACTACTCATAAATTGTCTTTAACTTTATCCCTTTGGTTTCTTTCATGTGTATGCAGTGTAGAAGTCATTTCAATCTTTCTTTTGGGACAGTTTTCTTGGCTGTTAATTATCTTGATCGCTTTGTATCCATTTGTCAATACAATGTAAGGATTGCTTGCTAGCTACTATATTGATCACTTTGTAAATATTTCTTGCTTAATTAATTTTTGAGTTAAGATTAATAATAATTTAATCATTATTCATACCAGGATTGGCAATACTGGATGCTTGAATTGCTTTCTATTGCAAGTTTATCAATTGCCATAAAGTTCAATGAGATGTCACCACTTTCTTTGCATGAAATTCAGGTGATTATTTATCATTACACCTATCATTTTATGTCATATATAATTTTTTTATGTTGAAAAGTGGTAGAACAAATAAATGCTCTTGGGGCTGGTTGATGTGCACCTAGAAGACTAGTGTACAAATTAATTTGAAACACAAACAATATGTTTTTATTTAATTGTAGATCCTCATCAACTAGTTTCTAAGCATCAAGAAATCTTCTAAAAAGGAACTAGTTACTCCCCAAGAAAAAGAAAGGGGCACAGGAGGGAATTTATTACATCCAATAATAAATTATCATTTGTATCATTTTTAAATAATTAGAGTTCAAAGGTCACACACATTACATGTCTAAAACAAATTTCTTTTGTAATTCAATCAATACTCATTGTTTTTGTGGTGATAATATTTCTATCACTTAAAAAGTATATTTATTGTAAAAATCAATAAATTTATCCTACTGTAATATATTCTCTCAAATTATAGTTATTATAAGAATAGTAAATATTTATCCTCAATATTAGTATGAGAGATTGAATAATTTTACACTTTTTGGTGGACGGTTACTCTAAGCGTGTGGTTGGGATAACATGAAAAATAGATTATTTCAATAATTTATTATTATTATTATTATTATAATTGATTGTAATAACAATTAATTTTTGTTTTGATAAATTTTTTGAAAAGTAATGTTAAAATATTTAATTTTATTTGGATGTAAAAAAATCATAAGCTTTTGAATAATAAAATAATATTTTTTTATTTATGACATTGATGCAAAGTATTCACCAACTTCATTTATGAGTAATCTTTACTGGAAAATCTATCACTTTTAGTGGCTTTTCACTTCAAAACTTTTTTTTTTTTTTCATTTACATAACTCAAACCTTGCACCTTATTTAAGAAGATCGAACTTAATATCACTTAGACTAATAACTTATTGGTTTCCAGTAAAATAATATAATAACAATAAAAAAGACATAACAAAATGATTGAGAAATAAGATTGCTACAAACTTACAGATTATCAAAATAACTTATTTTTTAAGAAAAAAAGTCTTCTCCAAAATTTTAACTTATGTCCCAAACAAGTTGAAATTTAACCAAAAGCTTTTTCTTGAAAGAACATAATTTAAGGTATCCCAAATACATGAGAACTGATAAATTGTTATGGCTTTGTGATTGAAGGTAGAGGGCTTGGACTATTCATTCCAACCAAAGGTAATTTTGAAAATGGAGCTGATCCTATTGAAGGCATTGGGGTGGCGTCTTAACTCTGTGACAAGTTATTCTTTTGTAGAAATGCTAAATGTTGATTTCTTGGAACCTCATCTTTATGAGAAGCTCATTTCACAAGTCACTGAACTCCTAGTTCAAGCTACATTAGGTATGTGTATAAATTATGATAATTTTTAATTAGAAAAACATCTCATTGTTTTTATTTTCAAGGTTTTGTGTAAAGCATAGTGAATATAGTAAAAATTATTATCTTCGCTGTCTCTTATATATAAACCTTTGAAAATGAAAATAAGGTATAAAAAACAAGAAATTCTTTAAGTATATATTGAAAAATTGTTTTCCACATTATGCAATTAGTCGCTTTTATATTTTCCCTACACCTATTATGAAATCAAGTCGATTTTTAATTGTCTTTCATGGGTGTGTTGATGATGGCATAAAATTATATTTATTCAGATTTTGTGCAGACAAAATATACAATTACAAGAAGAAAGATTTACTTACTCTAAGAATAGAATAAGTATAAAAAACTTACTATTTATCTTCATCTTTCATTTTTTTAAAATTTAATGTTAAGATCAATTATTTATTACAACTATTGTATTTCAAGAAAATAAATAAATAAAATAAGAAATAAGTCTTTTACACTTGGATCTCCTCCTTTTATTTATTTATATATATATATATATATATATATATATATATATATATCAACGCAATAACAAAAATGAATAACAGTGAATATCCTCATGAAATATTTTAAGGAATCAGTTAAAACACCTACCTTGAAAAAGCACTAGAATTAAGAAAGCAAGGCCAATTTCAACGTATTCGATAACTTTTTTTTTTTTTTTTTACAGCAACTTTTTCAATGACTTAGGAAGGTAAATATTTTTGCTTCTTATTATGTCCAAATCATAGATTAAAAAAGTAACAAAATTACAGCATTGATCGAAGTTTTGTGTAATCACATAAATATTTTTTTATTTTTAACCATTATTTTTTTCTCCTTAAAAGAGTATAGTAATAATAATATTTTTATACTTAAATGTCCAAATCATGTGTCACTACAATTTAAACACTCATGTAAGGAGAGTATATTAATGTAAAGTTTAAGGAGCGTATAAAATGAATATATATATAATATTTGATAAAAAAAAATGTCCAAATTATGTTGCAGATCAGAAAATGCTGGAATTCAAGCCAAGCATTATTGGTATATCTGCATTCTGGTGCACTCTAGACCAGTTATTTCCACCAATATTAGACACTTACATTGCTTACATTATCAGAATCTTCAGCCAAAGTCACAAGGTATAGTAGTCAAGGAAGAGATATTTACATATGACTAAAAGATTTATGTAATTTTATTATAAAATTTTTTACAATCTTTTATATATATATATAGTAAATTTATTTTTATGAAAAGACTATGGTTAAATATTAGCATAAAATTATATATATATATATATATATGGAATAATTAAACTTTTTACATGTATGTTTCTTTTCTTTTTCTACTTTTTATTTATAATTTTAATTTTTAGCAGTTCCATTGAAGTTTTATCTCTTTTTGCAGGATGATATCATCAAGTGCCATAAGTTGATGGAAGCACTGACTTCAATGTGTTCTGAGAATCACCATAATTGCCCTTTAAGCCCCACAACAGTACTGTTGAATACGCTGAGTCGCATTTATGATTGCTAAATCAACTATTTCATTTTATTTTTCATTTTCAACTCATGATTCATAAAAGTGGTTACTATCAATAAAAAGAAGTGATTAATTAAGATTCTTGACAAATTATATTGGTCATCAGTTGACGAATATTTTGTATCAATGTTATGCTAAAAAAAAGGAGCTAGAAGAGTTACCTGAATTTTCATGATGACATATTAATATTTCTATATATGTAGTTTATTATCTTTGTGATCTTTACTTTCTGTAGTCAGACTAGGTTGTAGGCTTGTAGCACTAAGTTGGAGGAGAGTAATGTGATGAAAAGCTTCAACGAACAAAAGAAAAATATTTAAATAAGATGGATATATTATTCATTGAGTTTTATGGTATTTTATAATTTTTTTTCAAAGGATATAAGGATATAACCTAACACTTTTGTATAGTTTTTTGTAAATTGTTCACATGTTTTTTCTTGAAGGCTTATTAAAAGTGTTAAATAATTTAATTTTACGGGCAAATTATTTTTTTAGCGTTTCCTTTAAAAATATAAAGTGAAGATTAATATCTGGTTTTTCAAATTATAGAGTAGGGAAAATATGCCATGAACACCTAAAGTAATATTCCACATCTAGTAAAAAATATAAATATAATAGGTTATATATATATATATATATATAATATGAAAGAGAAGAAAAATAAGATATCTTAATGAAGTCTTTAAAATAATAAGTGTCTAAATAATAAATATTATTATTCTTTAGAGTAGTATATGAAAAAAACAGCTTACTCTAGCTAGGAATGCGTTGACACATTTCTGATTATTTTAACTAATATTACTGAAAGATTGTTCTTAAATACTTAGGATGTGTTTTTTATGCGCACTACAAGGAAAATAATACAAATTAAATGTTTTAAGTCACAAAATAATTTTTTTCTAGTATATTATTTAATAAATTAATAGATAACGCAAACAAAATAATATGAAATTAGCTATATTGTCCTTCTAAATAATATAACTTATATTATTATTATTATTATTATTATTTAATATAGTATAAATATATATAATATTATAGAGAGAGATTGAGAGAGAAATGTAACATCGTAAGACAATATTGTACAAATAATTAAATATATCATCATCAATGAAATACCAATCAAGACAAAAAAACAAAATCGATGAAATAACAAAAAAATGGAAGACTCACAATGATGCAATCTCACCTAGCATGCATTATAACTATAAAGACTTAAGGGAGATTTGACTTAGATGGGAGTTCATGAAAACTTGAAATCATAGTCTTAGGATATTTCAGTTTTAAATATTTTTAATTACTTAGATAATTAGGTGTATGAGGTTTTATTCTTTTTAAGACCTTGTATTTTGGTCATTTTTCTTATAATTAGCTAAGTGGTGTCTTAAGTATTTTATGTAGAGTGTGTGTAGAAAGAAAGAGGAGTAACCTATATTTGGAAGTGTGGATCATTTTCACACCTCTTGACTCATTTTTGCACCCCTCTTTCTAGCATACAAAACATGATAAACATAGGCCCCACTCCCCCATGATTCTAGGCACAACTTTTAGCTATTTGTTCCCTAGTTAGTTAGCTTAATTCTACTAAGGGGTTGGACCTTTTTAGAAGGTCTATGATTAGACTCTTAATTATAACCTCTCACTCCCTGTAAATAGTACCTCTCACTCATTATAAATCTCACATTTGAATTGAATGGAGAATCGTCTCTTTTGAGCACATTCATTAGTTTTTTATGCTCTCACAAACCAACAATAAATTCTAACCATTTTTCTCCCTTAAGTTGTCCTCTTATAGAGGACAACTCAGGTGAGAAAAAAGGTTACGGTGAAAAATGAGAAAACATAATAATAATCATATCATTGCAATAAATGGTTCAGATTGAGTTGTTAATTAAACAAGCTCACATGGTTCTCCCACACAGAAATCTTCCCACAAACTCTATGTACGGACCACTCTCATCACCCTTGAAGAATCCTCTATAAGGTCGTCACCACTTTCACCCCACCATTACCATCGTTGACGATGACGATGAGGCTAGTGACAATGACAGTAGTGACAATTGAAGAACCTCTTCCTAGTTGATTTTTATTAAGGTTTCTTTCCTTGTGGTAAACTTAAAACATTTGGATTATCTCTCCTTAGAGAGTGACATCCCACCTCCATCTATTTCCTTCTCCATAATTTATTTTATGGTGCTTGAAATCTCAAAAAAAAATATGAAGAGAAGTGCAAAAACTTTTTACATCACACAACATTTATTAATCAATAATTAAAATAGTGAAAAATAGGAGAGAAAAAAACAGATAGATGAATATTTTTTATTTTTTAGATATTTGTATTTGAAAAAATAGTTATCCTATAATTTACTTAGAAACAATCATGGGTAATTTTTTCATATTCACCTTTATTTAAGCAAGTAAAGTAACCTCTTTCTAAGTCAAACACTGAACAGCTATGGTTGAGGATCAATACTCCTTTTTTAGCAAATCAAATAAACTAGGACAGCTCCAAATTAAAAGATATTTCTTCTTCCACCGGAGGGGGAGAAATATGTACCAAAGAATTTCATGCATCTAAGTACATGATTTAAAACATGTAAATTTACTCTTACAAAGCCATAGGTTTTGGTACAATAAATATGATAATTACAAATAAGTTGTTGGTTGTTGAAAGCATTTAAGGTTGTACTGGAGGATGACACTAGAAATAGAACTTCTTCCTTCGTGTCTCAAGCACATGTATTGGATCTTCCTCACATTCAGATAGAAAAAGGATTTTTCTCTATTCACCCGAGTTGTTTCTTTGCAACTCCATATTTTTCTAAATGATCAAATTGCATTTAAAAGTATATTTTTATATATAAATCTAGATTAAATAATCTGAACTTATAAAAAAAAAACTTTTGAATCAGGTAATATACAGTTTTTTACAAGTCCAAATTAAAAAATCTAAAATTTTTTTTTACAAGTCCGGATTAAGTAATTTGAACTTATAAAAATCTTCAAATTAGATAAGTTGGAGTTTATTTTAATGAATTCGATTTGTAAAAAAAAAAACTCCATATTACCTAATCTAAACATGGAAAAAAGCAGATCTTGAAAAATCTAGATTAAATTATTCAAATTTAACAAAAATCAAATATAGATTACCCATTTTGAAGAGTCCCTTGAGAGTATTTTAGTCTTTAATATGGAGGTGCGAGAAAAAGTTTATGAAAGTATAGGAAGAGATACCCATGAAAAATTTGAATAGAAACATAGAATAAAAAATCTTGAATAGTTTTTAAGAGAGAAAAATAGTAAATCAATTTGTCAGAGTTATATCCTCAAAATGAACATACACATATTTGTTTTTGTATTCCTATTATTAGTATGGTGAAAATTTTAAGAGCATAAATGGATTTTGAAGTTTGGATTCTCTTCAGCAATAAAATGTCTTTAAACCTCTCCAATCAAATTTTAAGCTATTGGAATTAATGAGCAGATGAGAATAATTAGAATTAAAAATTATGAATTTATTCAAAAGACAATATTACCATATGAATATGAATGTTGCATATTATACTTGCATTTGTATCAATTATATATAAAATTAAAATTCATAATAAATAAATATTTAAACTATATTATAATACAATTAATATTTTGCATATTTTATAATAATCTAAAATATAGTTTATCGTAAAATAAAAATATATAAATATTAAGAATTAAAAATAAAAGCTCAACAATTTCTTAATCATGAAAAAATGAAAAAAAAATAAAAATTATGAATAAAAATATTGACAGAGAAAAATTATAGTTTATTTTAAATTTTAATTATAAAAAATAAGTATTTATTATGAATAACCTAAAATATTATATTATATATAAATTCATAATTTTTAATCTAATTTCAATATGCAACATTCATAGATAGATAATATTGTCTTTATACTAATTAATGCTCGCGAATTTTGTGAGTTTTCTTTGATAATTAATGCTCATATTAAAAAGACCTTTTATGCTAATTTTTTTTCCCTAACATTCAATATTTCCAAGAAAATTTCAAGTGAGTTTCTTAAATTTATGTGGTCTTGTATTATATTACTTTCAAAAAAATTATCTATAAATTTGTTTAAATGGCAAGAAACCACAAAAAACTTAAGGGAACTCACATATTTATATTTCTTCTGTTATGACTTAATTATGATTGTGGAAAAAAATTACACTTTAATGTTAAGAAACAATTTTTTTTTTATAAAAAACTCATTCCTCTATATAAACTTCCCTCAACACAGGTTTCTTATTAAGAAACTCTTTCTTTCAACTAAGAAACACTAAGGAACTCCCATCTAAGATGACTCTAAGTGTGTTTATTTTGAGTTCATAGAGGAGGAAAATTATGATGCCCTTTCCCAAGACCATGCAGTCAAGAATTTAAAGCAGAATCATTAGATAAAATAAACAAATATTCAATTGACTAACCAGTAGCAGTCCTCTCTTTTTTTTCTTGTTGACAATTACCAGTAACAGACCTAATAAACCCAAATAAGGAAATAAGTAAGAGTACAATAAAACTGATATATCAGAGCAAAATCAGCACTTGACTAACAATAATTCAGCATAAAACAAATAAGATTCTCTATACTAATCACTAACTTCTCCAGAATAATTATTCAAGCTCACTAGTATGTAGTGAATATATTTATAACTGTCACAGCATTGCTGTTTTACAAACTGGGAATATGTTATAAAAGAGCACCAAAGTGCAATATAATCAAACAGTAACACTCCTATGATTATTTTCTCCCCCCTTGCTCCAGGTAAGAAAAAGGCACTGGAAAGGGTCAAGTGAAAGCTACGATTATACATGGCCAGCATCTCAGCAACTTCTGCATATCATAACAGAGCAGAACAGAACAGAAAAGAGATGCTTGCTTTGTTGAGGTGAGCATATTAGCTTGAATGTGAACTAAGTTCTGCATGCAAAGTTATGCTTTTAGTGGCAGCTCCTTGTAAGTGTAATTGATCGCTTGATCACCATCAACCACATGGCCACTCCCTCTCAATATCCTGCATTATATCCACACAATAAGAAAAATGCCAAAAACATGGTGCTAAAATAATATAACTATAAGCTTAATATGAATAGATAGTACGACATGAATAAAAAGATAATAAAATGAATAATACTAGATTGGTGTGCATGATTAACGAGGTAAAATGGAATAAGTTTCTTGCACATACTCATAAATGGTAGTGGGGTCAGAATGGTGTAAAAGCAATGTTCACAAATACTATTGTTGAAGCAAAAATAAAATGAAACACTGAATAGACCCAGATAACAAATTTACAATTGCGTATATGTTTGGTTGAAAGTTCGATTTGTTGATTAGGAAAATCCTTGGAATGAGCTCAAAACATCATACCATCTGTTTGTCAACAAGCCCTCAACTCCTACAGGACCTCGAGCATGAATTCGACTTGTACTAATTCCAACCTGTACAAAAATTAATAAAACCAAGATCAGATGAGAAAATATAATCACCATGTTACTAATAACAACAGGCTTTGTGAAAGAGACATTACCTCTGCACCAAGACCAAAACGTGCTCCATCACAAAACCGTGTACTTGCATTGTGGAAAACAGCAGCACTGTTTTTACATAAGGCGAAGTTCTCATATATTCCACAATTAATGAAATGAAGAAGCAAGTAATTTATAGTCCAGTTATGAGAGCATGAATGCTATGAAAATTGAATTATGTCCAAATAAAAGATGGTCGGTATCCTCTCTGTATTTTAGGAAACAAACTTTTGGAATCCTAAAACGGTGTTCATTTTAAGGACTAAGTATGGGGTAGCATATATGAAAAAAGAGAATATGAAAGACAAGATTTTCTGAAGAGAGAAATAGATATGGATTGCATAACAATGATTCTGTAAAATTGACAGATTTCCCATAGGACTCTCAGGTCTATGGAGAGATTTAAATTGGAACGGTGAAGTAATGTTTATGAAATGAAATAATTTATCGATACAAACTAAAACCACACTCGGTAGCTCAGTCTTATGACCTGGAAGATTATAGAGTATAGACATATTGGCAAAGAGACATATTATTATGTTTTATGCTTTAAGCTGGAGTTTAGGATGAGATTTAGGAATGAATGACAACAACAAAAGCCTTTTTCCCACAAAATAGGGAGTAATGGTGATCCAACAACCAAGCCTTTTCTCAGTAAGTGAGGTAAGCTAAAACAAGAGTGATACCATATACTAAAATATTGGGGCAAGAAAATTAGCCCTCAGTTATCTGAGTGGTAGAAAAATACCTATCCTATTATGAAAATAAATCTAATTAGTAGTTAAAGGCAAAAAACGCAAGTAAGTAATCAAATTTCAAGACAAACCTGTCAACTTGACTTAAGAAAGTCTCAGCAACTTCACAATCTTCAGTAACAATGCATTCAGTATGAGAACTGCAAAGGAAGCAAGAATATTTTACTTTTCAAACATAATAATGTTAATGATATAGAGAATGAAAATGAAAATTATTTGCAGGAACCCAACATGCCTTCCATGTTGATTTATGTGGTCAATGGCAGCAAATACATCTTCTACAATTTCAACTGTGCAAGCAAGTGAACTATACTCATGATGAAAATTGTTTGTTTCTGAAACGTTCAGTAAGCTACTGGCTCTTGGTCCACCATACAATTTAACACCTGCAAGCCATTTTATCCCAGTTTATACATGTCTTTTCCGATTTTTGAAGGAAAATAAGATGCATATTGCTTGCGCCATTAATTAAGAAAAGAGAATTGAAATATTTAAACATGACAAAAGTAAATAAAGAAAATATATATTTCAGTTTGGTAAACTTCAAAATGATAGCTTCATAAACAAATCCCATTCGATGTTTTTATGTTAGGCTCAACTTTATTTCTTGCCTTTGCTATGAATAACTTAAGTGAATTTTATCTATTTTATTAATTCAATAAGCCCACAAAATATATTACGCAGATGATTTTTCTTTTCTTTAATATGTAGTTTCAAGATAACACTTTTTTCTCAATATCTCTTGTTCGTCAACATGGCTTGAAAGGAACATGAGGATCTCTAGGAGAGTCTCAAGTGATGTGGAAACTGTCCATTAAGTCTTGGCATTGGTATTTGTATAGAGTTATATCAAAACCTGTGATAAATTTCTCTTCCTGGGAGACGAACCCTTCTCTGCTTTTAGCCCATGTTATATGGAAATGGCAGTATAGTTTCTTACCGTACAGCTTTTATTTAGTTTCTTATATATATATATATATATATATATATATATATATATATATATATATATATATATATATATATATATATATATATATAATATTCGTTAAAAAAAATAACACTTTTTCTTTATTATTTTGAACTCAGATCAAGAATCCACAGGACTGATATCAATCTCTACACTATGGTCATTTTTTACTCCTTTAAAATGTACATTTTACTTGTGATTCATTGCTCAAAGTTGGGAACTACTTGTAGACCGAATCTCATGATATGATTTAATGATAAAATAGGGGAGAAAACAAATCAACCGATATATCATAAAACTAATATACAAACTTTATTCTAATCCTATTAAGGGGATTGTGAAAAAGTAAAAAATAAAAGGGTAAATGTTTATTTTGGTTCATTGTTTTTTAGTATTTTTTATTTTGGTATAGTGAATTTTAAAAGTTTCATTTTGATCTTTTATTTTATTGAAAATTAATTTTGGTCATTTATATAAAAAGATATGTGCATGTTTCCTCATTCCTATCTAATTTGTGTGAAAGTTCATTTTTGCACACATTTTGTGTCACTAAGAAAAAATTATTATATGTAACAGCTTCAATAGTTGTGAAGTTAAAGATGAATTGTATCACAATAAGTAAATGATAGTGATTATTATGGTAGATATTATGATGGATGTGGTTTGAGAAAATTAATAAGATTGAAATAAAAATAATAGCATTTTTAAATACTACTATTTTAATTTAACTATTTCAAAATTAAGTTATCAGAAGCTAACAACATATAAAAGAGTGGACAAAAATGAAATTTTCTGAAACATAAAAGATCTAATACATTTTTTAATATTTAATGTACTAAAATGAAAAAATACTAGAACCTAATGAACCAAAATTAAAATTTAGCCAAAATAAAATAAAAACTTCAATTTCAAGCAACGTTCTCTGTTATAAATCCATTTCTAGTTAAGTTATACCTTCACGTTGGAGTTCAAGGATAAGCTCATTAAGTCCACCATTATTTGACAGATCCTTGTGTACAAGAAGAGTTTCCTGAGAATATAAGAACAGAAATACTTTGATGAGCACAATCCATAAATTCCATTTACGTCATAGATACCAATTATTTAAAACCCAAAAAGAGAGTAGGATGCTGATGAACATGTTCAACTAAGCATTGCAAAGGATGTGTAAATGCTAATTACCATTGCATTACAAGCTGCTGGATAATCAGTCTTTGCATCCCTAACAATATGCTTTGCCATATCAATATTAGCAGATTTGTCAACATATACATGACAAATTCCATCTGCATAACAAAAATAACAAATTCAATAAAAGAAACCCTATTTACTAACTAAAGTAGGAAATTTGTAATGATGAACATTACCAGCATGACCAAGAACAGGAATTTTTGTTGATTCCTTGATTTGAGAAACAAGCTTATTGCTGCCTCTAGGGACCACTAGATCTATCACATCATCAAGCTGAGGCAGAGTATAATTAGTAGTAAATCATTGTGTAAAAAAATTTTTAAAAAAAAGTATGTGAATTGTGTCTGGTGATATCCAACCTTAAGTAGGTCTGGAATTTCATCTCTTGAAGTCACAAGCCCAATAAGTCTGTCACCAACAGTATCTGGCATAACTGAAGTAATGACCTACAATAAAATAAAACATGTTGAATGTTAGAACATATGTCTAACTAAAAAGATGACAAAAAAACAACAGTCAATTCAGATCCAGATTGATCTTATCAAACAAGAGTCTTAATAAAAATCATTAGATAGTATAAACCTTGTGTAAGATTGCATTCGATCGTCTGGCTTCCTTTCCACCTTTAAGCAGTAAACCATTCCCACTTCGGATTGCCAATGCGGCTATCTGTTAATCCATTTAGCCAAACAACTTAAACATAAATATCCAAAGAACTTAAATCATTTCAAACAACATACTTCATCCATAAAAGTAGAGTCAGAAGATTGCATAAACCAATAGGACATGTTAAAATTTGATAATATGGTGAACAACAATCTACTTATACTGCTTACCAAAAAAAAACAATCAACTTATACTAAATGGATAATTTGTAGTCATGGTCAAACCTTTTTTCATTTCTAAGCAGTTTAGCGAAGACGAAAGACAGAAAAGAAGGAATAGGAATCTTAAATTAACCTGAACAAGGGCATCAGGTCGAGACTCAAATATAATCAGAAGGACACCCAAAGGACATGACATTTTCTCCAGGATGAGTTTATCTGCTAGCTGGACATGAGAACAACAATCACAACAGTCAAAAGTGTTGAACAATAGAATGTATAGTTCATTAAGATTATTTTCTTTTTGACCAAAGCAGTGACTATAATTTGTTCTTAGATCAAGATTAGTAAACATAACTTACAGAATCTGTTCTAGAATTTGTTATTATACCAAATAAAATATATTATATACATAATTAAAACATGTTAAAAGAGGTATTTTAATATGACGTTCAAGTCTCCAATATCAAATGTAACTTATAAGCTAGTTATTTTCAATACAAACAACCATAAAGCTTTTTCCCACTAGTTGAAGCCAGTTAAATGCTCAAAGAAATTAGCGACTAGAAAAGAATTAAGAGGATAAAAGAAAAGGGGGTTTTGACCTCGGTTCTTTTTAAAATTTGACCAATTGGTTCTTCCATATCTGCAAGCATGCGCACAGACTTTGCAAGACTAGAGATCTGTATGTAGAGTGCAAAGTCAAAGGTCAGACTATAACATGCTCACAAAAAATGCTTAATTTTGGAAAATGAGAAATCAGTGTCAGACAATAACAACAAAGAAAGCTGTGTATGCAATGCTTCAGTATTTAACTCCATATGCAACCAATTAAGTTCTTGCCTTCTCTTGTTTCAGGGTTAAACGTGATATCAAGGAATTTTCATATCCTGCTGCCACAGCATCAGCAACATCAGCCTCATTCTCACGCCTTATCGTACTTTCGTTTTTCTCCAATGCATCAGCCACTGCCAGCAGTATTTTCCTCCTTTCTTCAGATTTGAGGATCTGACACCAAAAACATCAATATAATTCTAATAACTACTCTAATCTAGTTAATTGAGCTGATCAGCTGAGTATAATATAAATCACCACCTAAAAAAATTATATTGATGAAAGTAGGGCGAACTTATAACACTAACAAATATTTATTATTTAGCAACTCAAGCCTTAATTGTGCTTCAAAAGATTAGCATGTCTTCCCATTATTCCTCAAAAGATATTTTTCAGCACACTAGTATTTCAAAAATACAATATATTTGTCAAGTTCGTCCTACTTTCAGTGTTTTATAAGAATGAACATTGAAACAATTTAAGTCTTTGATGGAGTCATTTGGAGACAAACTTTTAGAAGACAAATATGCTGCCATGCTATCTTCCGAAGACCAATTTAGAAATTTACTCAACAGGTAACTGTATTTACCTGAAGTTGTCTAGAACCCTCACGTGCTGCAACTGCCATTTCACGAGCACTCACCTCCTTTAAATTGGTCCATAGATGTGCATCTTTATGAAAGACAGTGCCGATTCTCTCCCCTTGAAGCACCCGTATGATATTGTTTGTAGCATAGCCACTTCATCGGGGGTTAATATATAATACAGATCAGTAAAAAGCAAAATCCAAACGAACACTTGAAATTATGCACTACATGCAAATTATTTCTCAAAGTCACAAGAGAAATCAGAATCCTTTTTCATCTCTAGAACTATTTTCAAGATAATAGACACTTTTAAGTAAAATACCAATGGTTGCAAGTAGAAGAAAAGGTAAATTTTTTTTCTTTTTTTATTCCCCCTAGAATTACATGATCCACGAGTCACTATAGATAGCGTGACACATTACATTCATTTTAAACTGATTAAGGCCATAAGATGTAGTCTATACTCTGACGTAATGGAATATCTGCGTTCCCTTGTCTACTCATGGTATCCATAAACAAAGTGCTGTATCAAAAAGGGGGTGGGGGAAGGAACACACCCATTGATGCACTTTCACAACCAACACAAAGGAACAACCTTTGCAAAGAACTTCACAAGAGAATCTTATTCAACCTTTTTTTTCTTAACATTGTGTCCCTGGATTTTAAAATGTAAAAAGAGAGGGTAACTCCCTCAATGGTCAACACAAAAATGAATCAAATAAAACAAGTTATGTATGATATAAAAGGCGAGACTCAAAATAGTTGTCTTCTGTGAAAGCATTTTGCAATATGGCTAAAAGCACAGCACAAATATATATACCTAGTTATAATGACCGGGATACCAGCATGCGCAGCACAAACAGCAGCATTAACTTTAGCAGTCATACCCCCTCTGCCTAATCTTGACTTGTCTCCAAAAGTAATTTCCCCTTGATGTTTCTCTTTTACATATGTATGGATCAACTTTGAGTTTGGGTCACTTGGAGGACCACTATAAAGACCCTCAACATCACTCAATAAAACAAGGAGATCAGCTTTAAGTTCAAGGGCCAATAGACCAGCCAAACTGTCATTGTCCCAGAATATACCAGAAGAATCCTGCACACAGCGCTTAAAATTTAAGATAATCACAGATTAGATGTTACAAAGTCACCAACCATGTAGCCAAACCCACCAAGTGGGTCATGGCTTGTTTTGTTAATCAAATTAAGATATTGGTGTAACATAAAGAGTTTTGACTAAAACATTTTGATCCTACCATCTTAACACTAAGTAGACATAAATCAAAACAGTGGAACAAAAATCAGCCTACCTCATATGGTGCCTTCCTAGTACTAACAGCGTCGTTTTCATTGAAAATGGGGATAACCCTTAAATCTAACAATGAGTTCACTGTGTCCGAAAGTTGTTTTCTGAAGCCAGAATCTCTGAAAAACCCATCATTCACTAGAAGTTGGGAAGAAGTCACATCAAGCTGCAGTACCAAGAAAAATCTCTCATGAGCTCAATATGGAGGAAACAGCAAAAATCACTTCCTACTGTATTAATTAAGGAAAAGAAAACACTTATTGAAATTGTGATAATCATGAATAATCAACTTAATTTTGTCCCCAACCTGGCTGAACATTGTATCATAGAGAGCCATGAGACTACTCTGCCCTACAGCCGCACATGCTTTTCCATCAAGCTCACCTTGTGGCTTTTGAAGATCAGAAAAGCTGCACCACAAGTAAACAATGTCATTCAGGCTCATCATTCTCCTACTAAATTCAAGTTTGCATTAACTCATTCAATCCTACATGCTAGTAGTGTTTAAAGTGCTTTCAGTTGTAATGAGTACAGGTCATATTCTCCATAATCATATTCTTTTGGAAGCATCAAATCTCAAGTGAAGTTTTCATCAAAATTTTCAAACTGAAGTAATGAAAGTGTGAAAGCCATTCTTGATTAGAAAAAGATAACGACTAGCATAACAAAAGAAAAATTATAGGAACCTGCTATTGGCCAATTTGCGATATCTAAGTCTTTGCTTGCCAAGACCAACAGCACCTGAAGTTACCAATATCACTTCAAACCCTTGAGTGCTAAGTTCTTTAAGCTGCAACAATTTCAATTGAAACACAACTTTTAGTCACATTAACACAAATATAACGAATACAAAACATATACAATCCTGAACTTTCTTTTTCTTTACCTGCTCACACAGTGCTCCAATTCTGCCCAATGCTAATCTTCCATCACTCCGAGTAACAACAGCTGTTCCAACCTTAATAAACATGATCCAACAAATAAATGTGTCAAATTTAGAATTAGAACAAGAAAGAAAGCATGTATCACTCAGCCCAAGAAAAACACTAACATATAAATGAGAGAACAACATAAAACAAGTAACCCTGCACAAAATAAAGAAACACGTACAAAAGATAAATCAAAAGTTACAAGCTCAGAGCAAAACGAATTAAATACTCAGCTAGATTAAATAAAAAGTTTGTTCCCCTTTTTTTATCGTTACGTTACATCAGAACATAAAATGCCAGCAACACATGCATATTGCATACATGCATATGTGTAGTGCAACCATACATCATACAACATTAATTAAAAAAAAAATCATCAAAGTATAAAGAACAAAAATATCAAACGCGATTTTTCAAATAAAAAACATGTTACGCTCCCTGTTTGAATGAATACTGACAAAAGTAATTTAACAAAAAATGGATTTTGAAACACGAAACTTATATTTGAATATTTTTATTATAAAACTTAGAAATTGAGAGTGTAACTCAGCATCAAAGTTTTTAATCCAACACATAAGCTATTTCTCCTGCTGCAAAGTTGTTGTAACTCATAATCAATTCCTGAGAGTTAATTCTATGTTGTTTTTTTTTTTTAATAAGTAAATATTAATAGTTAATTTTATCGGTGAAAGATTTAAACTGACCATCACTCTCTTTCCCCTTCCCCTCTCATGCGAGTTAATTCTATCTTTAAGCAAACAAATCTACAAAAGCTTATTGTAACCAGGCCAAATCAAACACACTATATTAAGTAAAAAGACTATATGAAAAAAAAACAAACACATACGCTTGTTTAGACAAATAATGACAAAATTAATTTTTAAAAAAAGTGAGTTTGACATTTGAAACGATGCAATTTATATTTAAATATTTTTATCATAAAACTTAGAAGCTAAAAATAAAACTTAGTATAAAAGTTGTTATCTAAAGCAGAAACCACTTTTGCAACTCCGAGTTATTGTAACGTAGAATCAATTCCGAAGAATTAATTCTATATTTATGCGAAATCAACTATACAAGAAACAATGCATTTGAAATTAATTAGAATCACTTCTCGTACTCCAAGTTATTGTAAGCCACAATCAATTCTGAAGAATTAATTCTATATTTATGTAAAATAATAAATAATTAATTTGAAATTAATTATGGATTCAGAATCAATTATGTCGAAGACACTACAGTACATCATTTTCATAATAAAAAAGTCACGATCATATCATAACAAGGAACAATTAATCTCTCTCCGATACGAAACAATGCACGTAATGTAGTGAATATCGATCACAATTCATAAGTTCGTAACAAGAATATGCTATTAGGAAACGATGAGAACGACGAAGGACCTTGACGATAACACGCTTGACAGAATTGACGAAAGCTCGAGTTGGATCCATGGAGTCCATGCAATAGTAGCGAGCGAGAGAGAGAGATGAAAAAATTGAAAGAAAAAGTGGCTCGAGAGAGTGAGAGAGAAGAAAAAGACGAGGGGATGAATAAATAGGTCGCGGACTAGAAGACGCAGCGGAACTGCCACGTGTGAATCTTGGGGGATGTGGGCCCTACGAATCACGGGGACTGATGGTGTGTGATCTCTCGCACCACTCATGGCAGCCTTCTGTTTGTTTCTGTTGGACCAAATTCCCATTCTCTTGGAATTTCTTTTTTCTTTTTATTTTTAAATATCCCATGTAAAAAAAAAAAATATATATATATATATAGAAGAGTTTTATACTATGTTCAGTCAAGGATCACAATTAGGTAAAATAGGTGCAGGTTTGACTCTCTATAGGTGCAGGTTTGACTCTCTATTCTTGTCGTTCGGAAGTGAGAAACTTTCAGATATGAATATAAAAATATGGGTATAAAATTTTAATTTTTATTCCTATCACCTTTAGGTATTTTTAGGTTCGGTATACATGTGGTTATGTGTTATATTATTTTTTATAATTTAAATTTATTTATTTATTATTAAAGAAATTATATATATTAATTTATTAATTATATTTTAATTTGAAAAGCATATAAAGAATAATTAATAAAAAAAGTTATAAATTAAAATTTTTAATTAAATATATAACTTTAAACTTATTATATAATTATTAAAATTATAACGAGATGAGTACGAGTTCGAGTATGGGGGCGATAATCATACTCGTTTTAGTACACGTACCTGGTTCATCACGCCAGGATGATATATGTACTCGTATCCAAGTATATGTACTCGTATCCATACTCTTGGTTAAAGCAGATAATACTCGTTAAAATCAGGGCAAATTCCGAGTGTTACCAACAAATATAGGTATTTTTGGTATCCTTAGTTAAACCACGACTCTTGATTTGTATCACTTTTAAAATATTAATGAATAAAGTCAATAGACTTAAATAAAGAATTGTAATTGAATGTTAATGTAAAATTTGTTAAAATGAGTAAATGTATATACTAATTAATATCTAAAAAAATGTTTGATTAATTTTCTGTTTCCCATGTTTTTTGCTTTTTAGTTTTGATTCATGTTGAAAATGTATCTTGTTTTTAATTTATTTTAAATTTTATTTTTTGAAAATAATTCTTTTTGTAGAAGAAAATGACCATAAAGAGAATGATTTAAAACGTTATTTTAATCAACTATAAATTAAAGTAGACGTAATGTTTATTGGCCATGTTAATCACTACTTATTTGTATGTGAGAATGTAACGACGTAACACCATGTTAATCATCTTAGCATTGCATAGTTTTTTGTTAGTGACGTGATGCTTATTGGACAATAAATGAAAGTAGACTTTATATTTATTAGGTTATTGGGACATTAGCTAACATTTATTTATTTTTTTAGCTATAATGATGTGACATTTTGTTAACTATGTTATTGTTAAATAATTTTTTTTTGTTAATAATAACGATTATTTTAAGAAATAAAATTTAAAATAAATTATATAAAAAAATTATTTCAATAGGATAAAAATCAAGAAACAAAAATATTAAAAGACCAAAAAATTAATTAATGCTATTAAAAATATATTATCTATCATAATATGATAAAATAATAATAAGTAACGCGTTGATAAATTAATAAGATATGATAATTTTATTTTACTTATGGTATCATGAGTTTTTATTTATATTAAAAAGAAAGTTAGTTAGGAATAATGATGATATACTCCTCCAAGTTCTATTTACAATATTCAAGTTTAAATTATTATTTTTTCTTTTAGAAGACTAAATCTAAAATGTTTATTGTATTAATTAATTAATTTTAAACTTAAATACTCATAATATAATGAAAATGTTATAAAAAAAATAATTAAGAGAGAAGATAAAATTATACAAAAAATATCACTATAAAAAAAGAGATTGAAATTTTATACTCGATCTTCTCCTATTACCCCTACTTTTAGGGTCAAACCCGTTCCACCTCACCCACTTGTAAATTAGTACTTTGTTAATTTTGTTTCTATAAGTGTTTTTATTTAGTTTTGATCTCCCTAAATTTGTATTTTTTAAATTTAGTTTCTAAAAATTAAATTATAGGACTAAAAAAATAAAATCTTAAAAGAACTAAATTTACAAAATAAATATTGTTTTTTACAAAAATCAAAATTGAAAAAGGCAAAAACTTATGAGAACTAAAAACATAAAATAAAAAGTCATAAAATTAAAACTAAAACACATTTTATAAATAAATTCATATTTAAGCCTGAAATTTTCTTTGTGTACATGCTGCTGTTTGAGATAAATATAAAGGTGTAGATATTTTTTGTCTAACCCATTTTTTTAAAAAAAAAAGGATTGAGGTGTTTTAATAAATTTAAGTTTGCAAAACAAATCCAAAATTCTAATCTAATAATTGGATTGCTAACAGTAGACTGAAAAGATTGACATAAGAACACAAAACCTAAAGTTTTAAAGTTCAAATAATTTATTTTAGATAAGTTTAGAATATTCAAACTTGTATTCACAGAGAAGATAGCTTTTTTCAAAGAAAGCTTAACCATTCATTGATAACAAAAATACTTCTTCTATATTCATCTTCTTTTTTTTTAATTATTTGATATTTATGGGATTAAGATTTTTTTGTTTTTTAAATTGCTAAATTCAGAATTTTTTTTGTTTATATAAAAGTTATTCTAGAAAATAAGAATAAGAATTATAAAAGCTTTAAGGGTGTTCTTGCTTGATTATATTTTAAGTTTTTCAAGAAAAACTTAGAATGTTAATGTGAACTTATAATAAATATTTTTTATTAATAAGAATCGAATTCACGTACGAACAAAATTATAACAACTAGAATATGTTTGTTCAATTAAGTTAGATTCTTTTAATATAGTAAACATATACATTTTAGTTACTTTTAATGATTTAAAATTAATTATGTCATTTTAATTTACTTTACAAATCTATGGCTTCATATAAAAATTTTAATCTTAATAATCACAAATTTACGATGAGTTGGTATATTAGTTAATATTTAAAGTATATGACAAAATTACATTATAATTGTGAAAAATAATATAAAAAAAACATAATTATGAAGCAATATATGAGTGATGTAGCGAGTACATATTTTTACACTATTATTAGATGAGATGAAATATAGAGGAAATTTGTCAAAAGAAATAATGTGAAAGATGCAATTGCAAAACTATACGTATGTTTATTAATAACTTAACTTAATTGTGATAAAATTATAATTTTACAAGTACGTTTATCATTTTCTTGTTTTCAATGCATAACCAAGTAAATGAGTTTTTTTTTTTTTTTTTAACAATAATCTATCAATTTAAAGTTTTAAACAACATAACTTTTCACCTAAATTCTTTTTTTTTTTTTTAACTTTTCACCTCAATTTCAAATAATATTCGAATAAAGCATTAAAAAATATAGCCTTCCGGTGGACAGAAAGACATGTGCAACCGAAACTTTCGCTTTTGGGGGCGATAAACGAAATAAAAAAACAAGTTATAATAATAAATAAAATATAAAAAATTTAACTTTATTTTGAGGCTTTTAATAATGAATTTAATTAATATTTACATTCATATTTAATCACAACTTTTAAGTTATGATAAGTTTATTAATTTTTATTAATTAATATTTTATAAATCATATAAATAAAAAGATGTAATTTAATTTTATATGTGATTAAATTTTTTTTAATATTCTTTTATATTACCTGTGCCAATTAATTAAACATTTAACAAATAACCTACTTTGTTTCATAATAATACCTTGTGTTTAAAAATTATAAACATCAATCATATAACTTCCGAGGTTAAAATAATAAACATTTATAATTTCCAGGTACTAAACTAAATGTTCAATTTCTAAATGCTGTCATGTTCGTAAATGATGAGAGTAAAAAAACCGAAAATTCCCTCGAAAATAAAATAAAAACAAAATTATTACACCCAGTTACTTTATGCCATGAAACCATTTTTTTTTTTTTTTTGAGAGTAAAAAAAAGTACTTTTTGCCACATTAGTGCTGCAAAAATTATGGCATTTTTATTGTTGAGGAAACTCAAGATATTGATGTAAAAAATTTTGAAAAAAAAAATTATAAAAAGGTCCTCGTTTCCCTTTCCTCAGGTGATTGATGCAGAGAAAAGAAAATCAGAAATTTAAATTAAAATAAATACAAATTAATTTCAATTTTTTTAAAAAGAATATAACATGTTTTTCCTTTTAAAATTTGGTAAATTTGATTTTAATTAAAAAATTGTCTTATTTTTGTCTCTCTAATTTGACAATATTCTACTTTTGCTCCTCAAAATGTATTTTTAGTATGTTATAATTATAATTATAAAATTGTTATGCATTAACAATCTAAAATATTTTAGCCTAATAGTCAATTACAAATCATCATTTTATATATACGATAAATTTTATTTTGGCAATACATAACCTTTAAATCCGAGTAATAATTATAACAATTGAAAATTTAAAAAAAAAAACTCCAAACTAAAGAAAGATGAACAAAAAATAAAATAAAAAATACACTTAAAATTGATACAAAATATATTTAATCAGTTGAGATTGCTGAAAAGTCCTCCTCTAATGGATTAGAATGCATTAAAAATAACCAATTTTAAAAAGATAAAAAATGAAATTAAAAAAAAAATGTGATTTATACTCAATAAATTATAATAAATGAGAAGAATATTTATTTTGCTAGCATTGATTTTTATGAGTTTGTTTATCTTTTGAAAAAACAGAGGATGATGAATTAAAAACAGAGGATGATGAATAATACCTTTACAATGAGACGCTTCACTTTGGTGACAAAGGCTCTGGAAGGATCTATGTTGGCCAAGAACTGAGTTTCGAAGAGCGAGGTGAGCTGAGTTAACGCGGTTCCATTGGCGAGTGGTGACTCGGTGGTGGGTTTGGTGCTGACGAAAGGTTTGTGGTGGCCATTTTGCAGAAGTTCCATAGCTGTGGTTCAGACTTCAGAGTGTGATATGATGCTCTGTTCAAATGAGAAGGGCTTTTAAAGGCATGCACAGGGTTTTCAGGATTTTTTTTTTTTTATTTTTATATTTTATATTTTTTTATTTTATATTTTATAGATTTTTTTTTTAATTTTTTGTAAGAACCAGAATTTGTTTGTAGTACACATTTGCTTTCACTTTGTAGTTTAGGGCACAGTGCTTACCTGCAGTGGTGGAACTTATTAGGAGCAGTAGAAATATGACTTTCCAATTTTATTTTTAGTAAATATCGATCTTTTTATAGAAAATTGTATACTTTTTGTAATATATTTATTTTATTTTTTTGGATTTTCAAACTTTTTTTAAAAAATATAGAATTTTTTATTAAAAATTATAGTTTGGGTATTATTTTGACTCACCATTATTATTTTTGTTGGGTAATATCCGCCACTACTTAGTTTATTAAAATTTATAAATTTTGGTAGATTCTCAATTTCTCATCATATTTAATGTTTTTTTTTTAATTGTATAGATTTCAGTAAATTTTTAGACATAGTTTAGGTAACTTATTTTATACCACTTTGGTACTGACTAATCTATTTTTTATTAGGTTATTTATTTTATAATTTTTTCGTTGTTTATTGGGTGAATTTATTTGAATTTTTTTATGAGAAAAAACATTTTTTTAAATAAAATAAATACTTTCTGTAATTATTTAGATTTTTTCTAAAGAGAAGTTGAAAAACTAAAAACAATTTATTTTTACCCGCTAATTAGAGTAGTTTTACAAGTTGATATGAGAACTACTTCATCAGAAACATTAAGCTGATGCATTAATATTTTTTTTATAATTGTATGAAAACATTTTTTTGTTTTTATAAAAATTAATTGTAAATTGTAAGATTTTGTTTTTATGCAAATATGTAAAAAGTATGTGAATTAAATAAAAAGAGAAATTAAATTTTATTCGTAGTTATGATTAATAAATTAATTGAGAAAATGAATTATGATGTTATTTATTTTAATGTTATGTGTTGATTTGAAAAATTAATTGTGCGGGAAGATTTAATGAAATTAGTTAGGATATATATATATAAAAGAATTTGAATTTAGATTATGAGGAAATTTTAGTTAGAAAATAAGAATAACATTATTTTTTTCTTTTCTTTTTTTTTTCATTTCTCTTTCTCCATCATCTTTCCTTCTTGTCATTATTTTTTGCTCCAAATCTTCCTCTCCTTACATGTAGTCCTTTGGGGTTGTAGATTTTGACAAAATATCTTTCATTGTTCTTGATTTTGAGAGTTTATCGTCATAGATAAGTTTAATCCTAATTTCTTGGGTCTTTTTTCGTTTGTTTTTAGTTCAATCGGTCGTAAAGATGACAATCATGTTCACTCCTACGGGTATTGCCCTGTCCATGACCTGATTTTAACGGGGAAAAACCGCCTTGTTGGTATCTGCCCCATCTTCGCCTTCATCACTACCTAAAAAAATTGGGGACGAGGACGGGGGTGGGTTTTTTGGTCCTCGCCCTTGCATTGCTTCTATGTTAAATAAAATTTTATACATGTATTTTTAATCTCCTATGTCTGTGTACAACCCACATCCCTATGAACCATTAAAATTAAAATATAGTTATAACTTAATATATAATGTATTTAACTAATTAATATATTAAATATAATCAATAACTTAACATATAATTTATTTAATAAATTATAAGTAAAATTAAGTATAAATTATAAAAAATAATATAACTGGGTACTCATGGGTATAACTGAACCTGAAACTACCCAACAAAGATGGGGATGAGGATTAAAATTTCATACCTGCTACCGTCATGCGTTTTCCAAAGAAGGGATAGGTAAGGCCAAACTAGCCCCCACTTATCCCGTTGTCACCCTTAATTGTTCCCATTGAAAGAAAATTTCTTTTTAAAATCCCATTTCTTCTTGGTTTGGGATTTTGTTAAGTTTTGAGTGATTTTTGCGAGTGAATTTTTCTCTATCTTTGAAGTTAGATTTTTAAAGAGAGAAATAACTAAGAGGAGTTTCATCCTTATTATATTCTCAAGTATGTGGATTTGATGAGATAAAAATGTTTGTGCGTGATTTGATTTGTGTCTGAAATGTTTTGATGATTGACTATTTATACGCTCATTGAATTATGCTTGTTTTCTGAATTGAGTGTTTTGAGATAAAAGCATGATATATATATATATATATATATATATATATATATATATATTATGTATGTAACATCCCAAAAAATATTTATACTATTTATACCATTATTTCTTTTAAACTAATTCTCTTTCTTACAAAATATATTTCCAAAATACTGAGGTATAAAATTTTCATTACATTACCGTTAATATTACAGCATACATCTCAATCATTTCAAAGTTCAAAACTATATATAACATAGTATATACAATGTTAGCTCGCTCAGCAAACCATGTCGCCTAGCGAAGCCCAAGGTAGCTCGCCCAGTAACAGTGTCGTTCAACGAGAACCCTGTATCAGACTACTCCAATAATAGAGACTTCACTCAGCAAGACATGTCGTTGAGTAAAAACCCTGTTAAATCCCAAACAATGTGTAATTTGCTCTGAGTAAGACATCTCGTTGGGTGTAAACCCCATTAAAATCCAACTTGAGATAACTTTGCGTTTGGTGTAAAACCTTAAAATGTCCCTAGCAGAGTAGAACCCTTGCTAGGTGAGACCTTTCACCCAACAAGGTTATGTAGACTGCAAAATTCAACTATATGATACCCAACAAAATACATTACAATTAAGCTAAATCTCACCATCTAACCTTCAACATTCATACATATATATCCAATACACTAATTGTATTATAATACATCATCTTCCAATCTAACTTCCATACAAAACATAATTGAGTTATTCATGCTACTTTATACTTATATAATTACACCAAGTAAACATGAGATTTACATAAAGTTTACTCATACATATTAATTCTCCAAAATTAAAATCCTCTAGTATAGTCATACATCATCCTCCTGTCTCACAACATCTTCATCACTATCTACTTCCGTACAAAATACAATCATCATAGTCATATAAAACAACGCAAAAGCAAGGTAAACACAGTATAAAAGTCATTCAATCACTTCACTATAGTTAAACAATTTCCCACATACTATCACTATTAATTCATACTCTTTTCATCAAACATCATCACCACTTTATCATATACAATTCACCAAATATAACCATCAATCTATCAAATCAATTCACCAAATGTAACAATCAATCCATCAACTAAATTCACCAAATACATTCATCAATCAATCGTTTCAATTCATCAAAGATAACTATCAATTAATTATACTTACATTTCACTTGAACATAAACACTCAACGCCTCATATTGACTTGACATGATGCGTCATGACTATTTATTAAGTTTGAATATCAAGGTGACCATAGACTTCTCACCATTGATGTCAGACATCCACCAGACCTTTAAGTCTTAGCCTACTTATCTGACAGTGATGTCTAGAGTCTACTTAACCCTTATGACAAACATTCAAGTACATCCCAAGGGTACCTCGCTTATCACATTTCGTACCAAGATCGCAATGTAAAACCATAGTTACCTCTCCTCGTATGCATAATTGATACCCGGATTATATTGACCTCAGAGGCAACCACAACTCAATACACCTCATCTAAGGCAAAGTTACTCCCTAGTAACTGCCTACATTCATCAAACTTAACATACATCACATCATTATACATCATAGTAATATGCATTTCACTACGATTTTAGTTATCATGCAAAGTGATCATAAACATCAATTATCACTAAAATTAACCACATATATCAAACATCAAACCAAAATCATCAATGACTACCAAATATCACCAAAATCATCCAACATCATTTATCACCAAAATCCTCAAACATCATTCATCATAAAATTCATCAAATATCACATATCTCTAAAAACATCAAATAACATTTATCACATATATCACCAAAAACATCAAATAACATTTATCATCGAAATATAATTTCTCACAAAATCATCAAAATATCATTTCTCACCAAATCATCAAAATGTCATTTCTCACCACAAGCAACCAATTACACATAACATCCAAAGTCAGATCAAAAGCTAAATCAATCACAATTAACAACATTAATACTAATAAAATCGTAATTTCAAAGTTAAAAGCAAGAAACAGGTTATTTTACCTATTTCTCCCTCTAAAAGCTGACTCAAACAGAAAAAGGATAATCAACCTAAAGAAATTTCTCAAAACCTGACTGAAATTGCATTTTCAACAGAAACCTAAGAAAATTAGAATTTTCAAAGAAATTCCCTTTTTAACAAGAATGAAAGGGTCGAAAACAAACGAAAAAAAGGTTTAGAAAACTACGATCATACATTCTTATACTAATCACCACTTTGAATCAAGAACAATGGAAGACATTGTGTCAGATTATGTGAACCCAAAACTGACTATGCAAAGGAGAGAAAGAGTGACCATTAAAGGAGAAAAGAAATAACAAAGAATTAGGAATCTTGCAAGAGAAAGAGAATGAGAAGAATGTTTATAGCATTGAAGGTAAACTTAGTAGATATGCTCTTGCTACTCGCACCCTTTCCCACTTCCAAAATTAAACTTTTGAATAAAACTTCCCGTAAAATCAGCATAATTATCTCAATTTAAAAGAATCTTATTATTAATCATTCCTCACCTCGGTAAACTTCACTTTCTAATATTTCATTATTTAAATCTACTTAATTTCAATCACATTCATCAATCTGACACATAAATAATAAAACTAAATGTTTCGTAATTAATCTATTAATTACAATTAAATTAGATTTAATTCTCTCTTTTATTTATTTCACACACTTATTACTTATTATTAAAAATAGGATCTTACAATATATATATATATTGTAAAATTAATGAAAATGATGATTGATTGAGAATTGATGGATTGTGATGTGGGTTGTTACAAGGAGGTAGCATAGCCCTTATTGTTGTACATTGAATTAAGGATACGCTGAGATAAGTCTAAGAGATCTTAGTGCTAAAGTCTTGGTAGGGCAAGGATGTTGTGATAAGGTTCGGTTAGGGTGATAATGCACATGGTGTTATAGTTCGATTAGGGCGATAATACACCAACATGATATACTCAGATAGTAACTAAGTGTTGAAATTGGGTTAGGTAAAGGCCAGACCTTATTTGAGAGTTAACTGAAGGTCAATATTAGGTCCTTGGGACATCATATCTCAGTTGAAATATTAGATGGGTATGCATAGACTTTGGTTGATTGTCAGTATGGGTCATGTAGACGTTAGACACAATTGTGGAAATTTAGATAGGTCACCTTGGTATCTAAATTCAATGTATTGTTTTCCAGAAAACGTTGAGTCGTATGAATAGGTTGTATGGATGACTTATGTTTGGAGGAAACATAAGTGTAAATGTTTAACTATAAATGTTATAGAACGAGGGTCAATGTTGAAATATTTTGTTTTCGTGCTTAAGTGAATTTTACTATGCATTAAGCTCACCCTATCTTGGTATGTGTTTATTGCATGAATGTGATTGTCGTGCTTTACATGATAGTAGATGTCAATATTAGAGCTGACGAACTGGGACAACAGGAATGAAGTCAATAGCTTTATTATGAAATGATGTATTAGTTCCCTTTAAAATAGTTTAAAGTTATGTAAATTATGACTTAGTTGGTTTGATGTAATTTGACTTGCTAAATTGAAGTGTGGAACTGTAGAAAGAAGTAATGGAATTGTAGATGTGATTATATAAGTAATACATGAGAATGGTTATTATTATGACATTGTTAGTTGAAATATTAGAAGTTAAATAGAATTATGTAGCTGAGATTCTACAGCTTGCAGAGTCCCATTAGGCAACGAGTCTCGCCTAATGGAAATCTGTCTCTGTGAAAGAGACTTTTGGCTTTGTGCCCAATAGGATATCTTGACCAACGCAAAGTTGTATCTGTTGAGAAATCATTTGGATTTGAGCCCACTCACGCCTAATGCAAATTTCCCTATGTTAGAAATTAAATTAGGTTTACACCTACCGACATATCTTGTTGATTGAAGTTCCTTCACTAGGACAATTCATCTCAAGGTCTTCACTGAGTGACGGTGGTTGTTGGGATAGTTACCTTGTTCCTTGTTAGGAATGACAATCATGTCCGCCATTGTGAGTACTGCCCCATCCCCTTCCCAATTTTGACTGGGAAAACCTACATTGTTGGTCTCCGCTCCTATCCTCGACTAAGATAATCGGGGACGGGAAGATGTACAAGGAGAGGTGTGGGTTTGTTAATCCCCACTTCGTCCCCGCACCTAGCCCGCCCCCGCTTCTATGTTTAACAATAATTATATGTTAAAAAAACTCACATGTCTGTGTACAATTAACATATAATTTATTTAATTAATTAATAAACTAAATATAATTAATAAATTAAAATATATTTTATTTAATAAATTATAAGTAAATATTTAAATTATAAAAAATAATATAACGGAGTATCCATAGATGTACCCGAACTCGAAAATACCAAACAGGGATAGGAACAGAAATTAAAATTTCACACCCACCTCCTTTGTACCTGCCCACACTCTCGTCTTGCACTTTACGGGGACGAGGACGGGGAGGACCAAACCCACCCCTGCTCCACCCTGTTGTCATCCCTATTCCTTGCATAGACGACCTGTTTCACTTGGCGAGCTTATGCATGTCATGAGTTATATTGTTTGAAGTTGTAATATACTCATATTCATATTGTATTTGAATGGTTGTGTTATGATTAACAATTCTATTTCAATATTTTTAGTTTTAAATTATATGTGAAATCAACTCTATTTATCGAATAATATTACTAAAAGTATTAAAAATTCTGGGTTGTTACATAAATAAATATTTTAAAAACATTTTTTTAGCCTAAATAAACTTGCTCATTAAAAAATCAACTATGAAATTATTACATATTTTAAATATTTATTTTTAATACATATAAATAATTGCATGTTTTAAATAATTAATTTTCAAATATGAATTTATTACAAATGTTAAGGTTATTGAATTTAGAGTTTAATTGGTATACACTATCAGTGTAATTTTACACTGACATTCAATCATGACTTTTCATGTATGTAACTTTTAAAGTAGTAATGAGTAAAAATCAACAAATTTACCATGAATGAATGGTTGTGATTGAATGTCAATATAAAAATCTTTACTCTAACAATGTATACCACCAATTAAACTCTTAAATTTAAGTGAACTATTTTAGTTTACTCATTAATTTCAAGTTTCAATAAATCATTTGTGTCAAAGTTGCATTATATTCAAATTCAAATTATATACTAATTTGTGTTCAACAGAACCAATGTATTAATTGATATGGAATTACTATTGATTAACCTTTGAACCATTTTTATTTAGCATAATTAAAAAAATATTAATAATATAAATTTAATTGGTATACACTGTAGTGTAAAAGATTTTCACACTGACATTCAATCATGACTTTTGATTTATGTGACTTTTAAAGTAGTAATGAGTAAAGTCAACAAAATTAGTATGAATGAAGGGTTATAATTGAATGTCAGTGTAAAATTTTTTACAATAATCATGTATACAAATTAAACTCTAATAATATTTTAACTAATATGGATCAATATTAATAATTTAAGGCTTACATAAGTTTTTTTATCTTAAAGTTTCACAAAATATAACTTTTGGTCCTTGAAATTCAAAAATATTTTTTTAGTTCCTGAAATTAATTTGTGTTTTGTATTAACATTGTCCGTTTATAAGTTCTAGTATATTTGGTTGTGTCATATGTGAAATTGAAAATTGTGGGAGAGTTAGGGTTGAGGAGGATATCAATGACTCACGAGTACAAAAATGTGTTTTTTGACACCAATTTTTTAACGACATTACTTGGAGAAGAAAGAGTAAAAATGAATCAGGGACTAAAAACACATTTTTCAATTTAATGACTAAAAGTAGTTTTTTTGTAAAACTTTAGGAAAAAAAACTTCTTTAAGCCATAATTGAATTATTTTTTTCAAATCATTAAACATGAATATTTAATTTATATTTTATATTAATTATTTTTATTCTAAATTGAATTATACACTTAAATAATTTATATTAATAATTTTATTAAATAGATTAAAACAATTTGTCTAACAATTTAAATATTAATTATGATAAGATGAATTTATGTAATTAATGAGATTCGTAAAAAAATGTAATTAATGAGATTGTATATCGTTTTTTCAATTGTTTATCTTAGTTGGTTTTGAAAAAATTATTAATGCTAACGGATTATTATAGTGATTGATGTTTATTTTTTAAGAAAAATAATATTACTTATTCAACAATGGACTGAACAATACAATATTTGATCTTCCTCGTGATGGTAGTTGATTGGTTATTTCATTTACTGTACGGCTAAGGACAAATATTTATGAAACACTAATTATGATATTTTATTTATGAGTAAATTAATTTAATTTCATTCGTTAATTTTTACAATATATGACTATATATTAGTATTTATAATTTAATTAAATTAATATTAGATAATAAGAGATTGATTTATCTTATTCTATGAATAAAAATAACAAATATCATAATATACTATTATATACTTTAGTAAGGTAGTTTTAATTTAATATTATTATTTATAATTTTTAGTATTTAAGCTTTTTAAATATATAAAAAATAATAAATATTGAAAAATATTAGGCATGTAAAACCTCAAATACACAGAATGAGGGGATCCTTAGGCTATATATATAATTGTGAAACTCTAATGTTAAAGATGACTTAAAGGAATTAATATGTATTACTTATGCCACCAATATGCATATAGTTTTCGGTAGCACGTCATTTAAGAATTACACAATTAAGATGCTTGATTTCAAACAATTATGGATAGGTGACCTATTGGGAAGTTTCTCAGAAAGAGTGTGAGTAAGGAAAAACCATGTTAAATAGTCTTGTGTTGGTTAGTAGAGTTAGTCATTAATTTTGAAAGTAACCACACATCTAAAAAATAACTACCTACGAAGGATTTTGACAAATAAAAAGTTGAATGATGTGTTACTGTGTAGAGTCTCGTCGAGTGGTGCCATTGAGATTTCATATTTGAGGACTATTATAAATGATATCAGAGCCTAGTTTTTCTTTTGGCAGTGTGTTATGTGTTTGTTGTGTTTCCACGTGTGTTGTGCAGTTTGTTTGCTTTATTTTGAACTTCACTTATGTGATTTTACCTTTGTTAATTGCTTTACTTGTTACATCCACTATTAAGTTCTAGTTTGTACAAGAAGTAATGACAATAGGAATGACTAAGTTATAGGTCATGCTCTACAAGTTTTAGCTCAAATTGTGGGGACTGAGAATTTTGGTGGTGCGACAAGTTATCTTAATTAGCTATAGGTTTCAAAGGAACAACCTACCTACATTCACACGGGGATATAACCCTAATTGTGCACAAAGTTGGTTGGAGGAGATTGTGAAGAATTTTAGGGTAATGAAATCCCCCAATGTTTAAGGTTGGTTCATGGTACCTTTAAACTTGTAGAGAAAACTAAACATTAGTGGGAGAATGCTTGCAAAACACATGGGGGACAAGGCTAGACCTATAAATTGGGAAGTCTTCAAAGAGATTTTCTTGGAGAAGTACCTTCCTAATGGATTTTTTAGAGCTCAAACAAGGGGATTGAATATGTAGCATGTAGCAAAGTTAGAGGAGTTGTCCAAATATTTTCCGCACTATAATAAGGTTGGTTGTGAGCACTCCAAGTGTCTGAAATTTATTAATGGGTTATGACCTGAGATCAAACAAACTATTAATTGCCAAGAGATTCACCAGTTTCCCATTTTGGTGAATAAGTGTAGGATATTTGATGAGGATAATTGAGCTAGGGTGGCTAGCAAAGGAAAACAAGTCAAAAGACCACTACTAGTGATGAAAGTTTAGGATCATCTTCTTCTATTCCACTAAGAAGCATATAGATTTCAATAACGATCATTAAGAAATCAATAGTTAAGCATGTTTGAATTGGATTAGTTATGGGATGGCTAACCTTGTAGGAAGTTTTCCAATAAGTGTACGAGTGAGGACAAAACATGCCAAAAATTCATGTCTTGGTTTATGGGATTTGTTACTAATTGTAAAAGCAACCGAACATCTAAAAAACGGATACCATAAAAGGTTCTACCAATGAAGGGTTATGACCAATGAGAAGTTGAATAAAGTGCTACCATGTGAAGTGGAGTGGAACCACTCGAATATTAGGGTTATTATAAATGGTATTAAAGCAAGTCCTTTCTCCCAATATGTTGTGACTCAAGGACCAACCAGGTGGGAACTAGTGGACTTGTAGCCCCTCTAACACACCAAACTGAGACAGATCCAAATGTCGTATAGTTGTGACACTATACAATTAAGAATGACTTAAGGAAATTAATATGTACTACCTATACCAATAATATGTATCTAATTTTCGACATCACATCACTTAAGAACTCAATAGTTAAGTGTGCTTGACTTAAAGTAATTATAGTATGTTCACCTTCTAGAAAGTTTTCCAAAAAGTGTGAGTGAGGATAAAACACTCTGCAAAGTCTTATATTTGTCTGGCTACCCATAGAGTGTTATAAACAGTAGAGGGTTTTAACCAAGAGAAGTTGAGTGAAGTGCTACTATGTGAAGTGCCACAAGGTGAAACTATTGAGATATAGGGGATTGTTACAAGACATTATTTTATTTTAACATTATTTTTTATTTTTTATTTTTAATTTATTGCTTGATATTTTGACTTTATTTATATGTTATTTATGTTATATATATTTTTATTTAAATAAAAATTCTAATTTAAGTGTGATATTTTAAGTAAAAAGCTATTATAACTAACATTGAATTTATATGAGGTTAGATCAAATTATTATTTATTATTTAATAATTTTTTATCTTCAGTCAAAGATATTATTTAAATATTTATTACCAATTAGGTAAAAAAGACAGTAACAACACCGGCCTATTTAATTTATTAATGCTAAAAATTAATGTGATGATTGTAAAATGTTAAAATTTAAATTGCTGAAGAAAATAATAAAAATTAAATGGTCTTAAGAAAAATTACGAACATTATTTACCTTAGTTTAAACTTTAAAGTAATTTTAATTTAAACATACTATAAATTTAAATTAGAATATATCAGTATTATTTATTTTTTTGTTCCAAAATAAAATGTACTTATCTTGCATTAGTTTATATTAAAGTATCATTAATGATAATTATATTATTTAATATAATATATTTTCTATATTAAAATAATATAGTTTTTTTTATTAATTCTCATATCAAATGTCGGGTTATATATTTTAAATATTTGTATTATTATTTAATTTTCAGTTTCAATTATTGTATAATTCTCCGAATGAAAAGGTATAAGCACTAAATAGCAAATAAAAAACTCAAGAGGAAATTACAACAACATTTTTTAAGTTTAGTGAATTATATATATGCATATATGTTTTTTCAATAATTACTTTCACAGGTGTTAATGTGAGTTTTTATTTTTATTTTTATTATAAGTGTTAATATAAGGTTGAGACTTGTGAGAGGTGTTATTATAATATTTTTTTAACTTGATTTAATATAATATTTTTAAACTTAAAAAGAAATTAATGTAAAAAAATGAAAAAAATAAATTATGTGTACTTTTATAAAATTTTATTAATATATATTTAAAATTAAAGTTTGCTTCAATATCGATAACCTATGAGGAGTAAACTTTCCAGCCGCGGTAATGCTTTAAATTTAAACAATATCAATTAGTTTAGTTTTAAATTTATAAACCATTATTTTAATTCGTAATTGTATAAAATTCATTCATTATAATTCTTAATGATAGTAAAAAATATGATTAAAAATTACTAATCAACGGTATTTCATAAAATCAAGGCTTAAATAACAATTTTATAAATTTAAGAACTAAAATAGCAAAATTCATAATCTCAAAATGAATGTTTCATTTCTCTCTCAAAATTATCAAAATAAAAATAATTTTAAATTTTTAGGTTGATTTTTTATTATTTCTCAAAGGATACTTCACATGCACTTGATAAAACAAAAAAATTTAAATTATAGTGTGACTATTTTATTTTTGGTAGCGAAACTATAGTGTGACTTTTTCACGATTCCTTTATAAGACAATATCATGTTTTGGCGTATATTTCCTTTGAAGTTAATTTTATTCGAGAGATCAAATATTAAATAAAAATTTCTTTTTCAATGCAAAATCAAATTTTAATTTTTTTATAAATTAAATATTATTAATTAATGTATTAATTTTTGTTAGTAAAGAAATTCAAATTTATAATATTGTTTTTCCTTCTCCTCACACGTGAACTTTGTTAGTTATAGTTCCACCAAATTTTAAGTTATCATATTACAAGAAACTTGTCCCTTCCATTAAACCTTACTTTTTGTTTTTTGCCTATATGATGGGTCTATTGGTCACTTAATTAATCCTCCTTCTAATAGAGAAAGTGATATTTTTAGTCATAACTTCATTCTCCATATATAATTTATGAAATAGGTCGAGAAATAGAAGTCTAAAATTAATTCTAACTTAGAAATTGATTTGCAATTAAAATAGAGCGAAATACTCTTTTTTTTTTTCTTGAAAGATGGAAGTTGTAACATCTAAATCAAAGTCTAAAATTTAATCTAGTTTTTTTTTATACAAGTGAGACATTGAAGTTTTTGAATTTTTCTATTTGTTGCATGTATATCTCGTTACTAACCATGTTAGTTAGACAACCCTACAATTAGTTATTAAATGTTACATTGATAGTTTCTCTCATATGTATTGTGACAATCTAATTGCTTATGTATTTGTCACTCACTTTTCTTTTATTTAATTTTTTAAATTGAAAAATATTTGCGATGATTTTTAGCTACATAAAATAATAAAAAAAAACACCATTTTCTTTAAACATTTGTTAAGGTAATTTTTTTACTTCTTTTTTATTCTTGCATTTTTCTGTTTGAGAGATTTCTAATTTTTACTTTTGTATTTTATTGTTCTCCTTATGTTTGTTTGTTTTTTTCTAAATTTTGTCATTTGATATTTATTTTCTCTTGTTTTTTTATCAACTTACTACTATAAATTTCAAGATAGTAATTTTTCTATTTTAACAATATAGTTGAGTTTTATTAGATTTCTCATCATTTGTATGTTATTAGTATACAATTTATATGTTGCAACAGGAAACGTATAATAATTTAGTTCTCTTTATTAATAACACCTTAAATAAAAAAAAATATTATTATTTTATTTACATTACTCATATCTCATGTCTTTATTTATAACAAGTTTTGGCCTTAAAAACAAATAAGAAGTCTTCAAGACAAAATCTGTAAACCCTGCCAATCTTTTGTACAAGTTTTTTGGACAAGTGTTTCAAGGCAACACTTGTAAATCCTTCCTATTTTTTTGTTCATATGGTTCGCACCCCTTTCTCACTTAGGGTGGTGACTCCCCTCTTCAGGTTAGGTAATTCTTCTCATATCTAAATTTGTTCACACCCTTTTTCTCATTTAGGGTGGTGACTCCCCTCTTCATGTTAAGTGATGCTTCTCATATAAAAATTCTCTATTTATAGACCAAGCATAATATTAAATGAGAAAACAAATCTCTATTTTATAAATAATATCTTTAAAATGTAAACAAATCCTAAAGATAAACAATATCTTTCTATGAACGATATATAGAAATTTGAAATTAAAATAATTTGAATCTTTCTCCATTTATTGTTATGTGTTCTGTAGGATGAAAATCATGTATTCCAAAATGGTGTCTCAATTTTTGTCCCAATCAATTAATAAATTTTATGTAATTTAATGAACTATGTAAGATATTAAAAAGTTATAAAAGAAAATTCATTAAATGTCAAGGCGGTTATTGATTGGTTGGGACAGGAATTTACACACCACTTTAGGATAGAGAGTTTTGATCTGTGTTGTGTATTGTTATATGTTATGTTTCAATGTTGTATAATTTAAAATATATATTATTGTTCTCTGTTATAAAAAATTGCACCGGCAGGTTCGACTGAAAAACTAGTGAACCAATTTGGTAACCGATTCGGATAACCCTGAAAACAAAAAATTGGTCAAGAACCCGTAAAAACCTGTAGTTCAACTAGTTTGTATTTTTCTTTTGAAATTTTTTTTATTTTGCTAAATACACCCTTCATTTTTCTAAATCAACCAATTTTTAATTTAAAATGAATAAAAATGGGGTTTAACTTAGTAAAATTACTTTTGTCCTTTTATAAGTACAACCTTAATACATTTTTTTTTTATAATCTTAATTGTTATAGTATATAAATAATAAAAAAATATTATTTTATCAAGATCGGTTCAATAACGGTTGAACCAATGGACTATGAATCACAGTGCCTTCACCGGTTCGATCATCGGTCTAATTTTAAAAGCATAGTTCATTCAAAAGGTGTATTTCTTATTTTCATTGATTAAATTTTGAGTTTGTTGATTGGAATTTTAAAATATAGCATATATGTGTTTTTCTTATGTTTTGCAGCCTAGGTCCTCTACACTAGAGTTGATGGAAAATTATAAATAAGAGACCCGCGAAAGAAAATTTTGATTATTTATTATTTACAATTTTATGTGTTATCGAAAATTTATTTATAATTATTTACTACTACCGTTAAATTTGTTTTGTTTACCAAAATATCCATTTATATAAAATAATATGTAGATTTGACTACTTTCTAGCTAGTTATATTCTAGACCATTAAATATGTTTAATAACTAAGCTTAAAAGATTAAAAAGTATAAAATAAAATTAAACATTTCCTACTTTAGTAATGTAAACATGAGATTTAAAGAGAATCACTAGATAAGACTTATTAGTAGATTCTTAATGTGCACAAGGTAGGTTTATCCTATATTCAAAACCATTAGCATACTACATGACTAATGTATGAACTCCCTTTTCCTCCATACAATCTATAATTTTCCTTTCTCACGAATTCCTCATCTCCTTTATTCACCATACCTATCATTCCTGCCCTTGCCATGTGTTAGATATAGAAGAGTGATAACCCTGAATATAATTAGTAAAATACGATATTACAACATGTTCATAAATGAAAGAGTTGTGTACTATAAAAAGTGAGAGAAACTGTCATTTCTTTAGTAAGAGTTGGAAAGCATAATGTGTTTATTGAACTGCCTAATGGGATAAGAGTTCTATATTTATCACTAGAGACCTTTAAATGGTCTACTAATATTGAACAACCCAACCTATTACGGGCTATTCATAATAAAAGCTCAATATATCTTCTATTTTTAGATTATATGTTATAATTAAAAAATTCATCTATAATTGATATTAATAATTCAAATAAATATAATTCAAAATAATTTACTAATGCTATTCCACAAAACAAATAGGAAATAATTTAATAACATGTTGAGAAAATGAATCTTATTTGGTACTATTACCTCAATGAGTATTGCAAACTTCATGTAAAATGTTGTAACAATAGGGCCATTGAAAATCATTTAGTTCACAATTTTACTAGTCTTCCAGTTAACCGTCTTCCTTATGTGACTTATTATTTTCATGTAGACATGTCATTTTAGTCTTTTTTTTTTCAAGTTTGTCCTTCTTTTCTTTTTCCGACTTTGAAAAACACTATAATAAATTTCCTATGATTTTTTTTATCTTAAAGGATACTTTTGTAAACAAAAATTTGGTTGTTTATCGATCTCTCTCCTAAAATTCGATCTTTGAACAAATTCTTCATTATTAGACCCACCTTTTCCCGTTGATTCATCTATATTTATCCCATCATTTTATCTTGGAATCAAATTTTATTAGAGTTAATTCCTATCCCTCCTCGTTTGGCGGTTTGGTATAGGGTTACATCCCATGCTACATCATTAAGGTCCCCATCATTAATAAATTCAAAGTTATTAGTTCATGGACATATATAGTTGAAAATGTATATTATAGTTTTTCTTATAGAAAAATATTAGTTATTAATATGTTATATCTTGTTAACAGAGAGATTTAAACTTATGATCTTTCTCTTTCACATTCTTCTCACATGTAGAGATTGTTACTAACCAACTTTATAACCTTACATTGTAGTTTAAGATTTGTGAAATAATGATATTTTAATCAAATAAGAATATTTTATCTTATGTATCATATATAACTATAGTAAATAATTACACGCATCCTCAAAGTTTGTTCTTACAAAATTTTCTTTACTTTTTTACTTTCATTATATCGATTTCTAAGATTTTATTATCATTACACTGACCCCTTTTAGATTAAAAATAATACTACACAGGGGTTAAATATAATATAAAAAATATAAAACAATAAATATAATAACCATAACAAATATTTGTATACTTTACTTATATAACTAATTATTCTTTTAAAATGTATACATTGCTTCAGACAACTAATAAAATAAGACAAATATAAGAAATATGAATTTTGTAAAAGTGTTTTGACTTAAAAAAAAATGTTATGAACAATTAGTAATAAATTAACATTAATAATGATAGTTCAACAAAATATCTAAAAAATAATTGTAAAAGAAAGTGGCATTAGTAAGTAAAAAAGGGTTATACATTCTGTCATTTTATGAAACTATTTAAGAAATATTTGACATTTTTGTTTGAGCTACCTAGGTCTTATTGTCTGATTACTAATAGAAATACATATATTTATTAGGATTTGTTTGGAGTGGTCGTGAGTGTAATTAATTTTGTTTTTTAATATAATTTGTAAACAAGATATATTAGGTAGAAATGAAATTAAAATATATGTTTTTTAGTTTAATTTCGAAACATCTTTATATTCACTTTAAAAATTAATTTATGAATTTAGTTTTTATATTTTAAAAAATAAACTATGCTTATATTTGACAATTACCTTTTTCATTGTTACTACTATCATTAGCCTTACCACCATTACCATAATTATTAATACAACATTTACACCACTATTCTAACATCCTAAAAATATCAATGCTTTCTATGGTGTTACTTATAAAAAAATTCTTAATCTAATGTAATATTTTATTTGACAAACGTAAGAGAAACAATAATCATTTTTACAACTTTAAATAGTTTAAGTCATAGTACACTGCATTACTTTGCTTGACGAGACCCATCACCCAGCAAGACCCAAGGTATCTTGTCCAACAACCATTGTCGTCTAACAAAGACCGTATATCAAACTGTTCTAGTAAAAGAGATTTTGTTTAGCGAGATATGTTGTTAGATGAAAAACCTGTTAAATTCTAACAGAGAATAATTTGCACTAGGCGAGACCTCTGGCTGAACGCAAATCCAATAATAATTCAAACATAGACAACTTTGTGTTGGACATGACATCTCGATGAGCTCAAAACTGCAAATATACCTAATAAAGGGTAGAATTCGTTGGGCGAGACCTACTATCCTGTAAGACCCTACAGAATGCAAAACCTTAGCTACATAATTTCTACCTTTCTCTTAACATTTCAAATACTCAATAACTTAAACATTATATCATACATAACTACCATCATTTCTCATACTTACTCAAGTAACTCTACATATACGATTACTAATTAACATGTTTAGTTTAACACATAAATACATGTTCATATCGCATATCACAAAATTACACTGTTTCATCATAGCTCATGTACAACAATAAATTCTACATAAGTTTACATTATCAACTCCATATACACAAACTGCATATACATCACAAAATGGACTTTATAGTCCTTGTGGAGTCATCATCCTTCCCACTCCAAGCTCTACTACTTCTGAGATCCACCACTACCATTTACTCACGTACAAAGTATTGACGCACACACACAAATAAGGGTAAGCTCAAACAGAACAAGTCAACTTAATGAAACATAAAAAACTATTAATTTAATATGTTATAGTTCAGTCATTAAACATGATACAATTTACAACATTTATACGATAGACACTTACATTCCCTTGAACATAAGTGCACATCTCAATAAGACTATATGACTCAACATTTTTCGGAAAACACGCATTGAATTTGAATACAAAGGTGGCCCATCGACTTCCTTTTTCAACAGTTGTCGAACATTTACTTAACCCATCTAACAACCAGCTATAGTCCCAACAATACTCATCGGTACTTTCGATTGATATCTGGCATCATAGGATCCATCAGACATGCAATCTTTACCTGAGTACATCCTTTTGGTGTAAAATACCAAGATCACAATGACCATTCAGATATTCCTAATTCAATGCACATGAGTCAGTTACCATATGTAAAAACACCAAAAAAAAATCATGAATAATCATGTAGATATTCACACATTCGAAAAACACATTATCTCGAGTAGCTCCATCATGCAATCAATGCACATGCTATCTCAAATAGCTCATTCACACAAGTCAACATACACTATCACACATAGCTCCATAATATAATTAACATGCACGCTATTTCAAATAGATTAATCACCATTAACCGAGACGCTAACTTAGCTCAAATCACAATTAAATTGCATACTATAAAAAATAGATAAGACATAGTCAAAAGAATGGCTATCTGAAATTAATCAAATATTTGAAATAGCTCAAAACATAGTCAAAGTACTCGTTATTTCAAATAGCTCAAATCTCTTAACTACCAAAACACAATTCTATCAACAAAAATCAACAAAAGAGTTTTTCTTACCCATTTCTCCCTGAAAAGATGATTTTAAGGATAGGAGAATCCAGCCACATAAATCACTCAGAAACCTGACAGAAACCCAAATCCATAGAAGAATTTAAGAAAAATAGGTTTTCAATGAAAATTTCCCTCAACAGGAATGATCGAGTTAAAAATGAATGGTAAAAGATCCAAGAAATTAGGATCAAACTTACCCATAAAAATCAACTCTCGAGATTAGAGCAATGGGATAGACCGCGTTGAATTTGACACTCCTAAGTGCCACATGAAAAGGAGAGAGGTTTAGAGAGAGATGAGAGAATTTGTGAGTGGAGAAAGGAAGTGAAAAGGAAAAAGTGAGAAAGAAAAAGGGACTGAAGCTATACTTAGCTATTATGTTTTTCTAACTTAAATTTCCTTATAATTTTAATTTTGAAGTAAATGCAAATCAAAACATTAATATATATATATATATAAATTTACTTCCTCTAAATTATATATATATATAATTTATTCTGATACAATTTACTTCTGATACAATTTACTTCCCTGATTAATTTAACAATCACCACCAAAATCGAACTAATTCCTCTAAATTATTCTGATACAATTTACTTCCCTGATTAATTTAACAATCACCACCAAAATTATTTTTAATTTCTCTTTTTATTCACTTCACACCCTTTTTCCTATTATTTAAAAACTAGAATTTCACAAATATCACCATTTTTGTTATCGTCACTATTATTACTATTGATGTGTGACAATCTCATAATATGTCTATATCCACACTTGGCAACAACATCGTCATTGTCATTTCTATTAACACTAACACAACTACCATTACCATTAGCACTTCCACCACTATCATTATTAGCATCGATAGTGCCATTTCCATCGTCACCGTAACAAGCATTGCAACAAACATTGAGAGACCAATGTTGTTGTCACCATCACTACCACCACAAATAGTAGCATTGTTAATATTTTCGTTGTTATTAACACATGAGCACACCCTTAAAACATGATAGAAAAATTTTAAATAAGTATATTTTGAACCTCGTTGTTGGACACGTTGGATGCATACAAGGTGCATATTTCTCTCTCAACTAGAGCTGTCAAAATGAGTTGGCCTGACCCATATGTGTAAGGACCTGTTTATTTAACAGATCGTAAATTCGTAGAATAAATAGTTAAAGGAATTAAATTTAAGTTTTTACTTAAATTATTAATTGAATTGAGGTGTGATGAGTTTATTATTGATGTTAATGTTTTGTAGTGATATTCGATTGATAGTAGAATGGTTAAGAGATGAGAAATAACTATTATTCTTTTGTTATGGAAGGTTTTAGATGAGTTTCGAGAAGTTTTCAAAAATTCCGTTATCGAAAGGGTTGCATTTAGCAATACTAAATACACTCCCTAATATATATATATATATATATATATATATATATATATATATATATATATATATATATATATATATATATATATATATACACACACACACACACACAAAATTTTTTTCTTCTGTTTTTCTTTCAATCCTACATTTTGTTCTTCTCTGGTCCTGACTTCTCTTTTCATGCACTTTGATTCTTTTCTAGCTTGTATGATGGTCTTCTAGTTGACAAAATCCGACATAGTTTCTTCTCTTGCTCCTGATTTTGAGAGATGATCGGTATAGGTATGTCTGATAATAGTTTTTAAATGTTTTTTATCATTTTCAATCCTTCTGTTTTCGTAAAAAAAGAGATTCCTTTAGAAACTCTAATTTTCTTTGGTTTCTGTTGAAATTGGGATTCTTGTTAAGTTCCTGTGTAATTTCTTTTGATTGATTTTTCCCCTTCTATTTTTATCGACTTTTAGAAGGAGAAATAGGTATGAAAAGCTAAATCTTTTATTTTAACTTGAGAAATTATGATTTAATAGCTGGGAAGTTAATTGATTTTAAGCAACTGAGCTTTTGACTATGATTTGAGTGTTATGGAAAATTTGGTGTTTTGTGTAATTAAGGATTTGAGTTTTGTTCTTGAAATGAGTTGTGATTAAATTGATTAATTCATAATTTAGAATATTTTGAGATATGAATGTTTAGTGGAATTAATGATTTAGAATATTTATTCTTTGAAATTGATATTGGATGATGTGTATTTGAGATTGTTATATGATAAATAATTATGGTTGGAAAATACATATTGAGGTTTGATATTTATGTATGAGTGAGAAGTATATGTATTGATGTGTCATAGTTATTCTTGACATTTAATATAAGTACGTGATTGGAAACAGATAATTGTTGGAATTTAATTAAACATGTGGAATAAAGGTAATACCTTGACGATTTATTGGATAATTTGGAAGTGACATTTATAGTCGGATAACTTAACTTTGGTTGAATTGACTCTCTGTCATTGAAATTGAATTTATTGGAATGATGATGATATGTTATGATTTGTGATATAATGCATATGGTTGGAATGCATAATAAGGATATAATTATTGATGTTGGTTATGGACGGTTACAATCGAGTAACTTAGCCTAGGATGATATGTTTTGTGAGGTACATTGGTGTTAAGGACACAACTAAGGTCAATGTAATCCATAATATCAGATATGCCAAAGAATATTTCTATAATTTACATTGCGATCCTGGTACCAGATATGAAAGGAGGTGCTTAAAGGACATACTCAGCTAACGACTGTGTATCACAGGGTGTTAGGTAGACACTAGACATTAGTTTGCAGTTGTCAGATGAGTACTGCTTAGACTTGAATTTGTGATAACATAGGCAGCTTGGACGCTTGTCGCCAATTAAAAGGAGTCTTAAGCCGCCTCGGTATCTGAACTCAATGTAGATATTCAGGAGTATGTCGCGTCTGAACATGTTGTTGTGTGAAAAACTTGCATTCAAGAGAATATAAGTGTGTTTGATTGTGATATTTAATTAACTTTGATTGATTAATTGTTAGTTCCTAGGTTTATGTGGAGCATAAGTGTGATTGATTGGTTGTGAGTGCTTATGCTCAAGTGGAACATAAGAGTGATTTATTGGTTGTTTACTATTAGTGAATGTGTGTTGATTATACTAAATATAATTGTTGTGTAACTTTCATGTTTTATGACTACTGTAATGATATGTTGCATATTATGTAAGCTTACCCTTGCAATGTTTGTCTTTTCTGTATGATTGTGATGATCGTGCTTTGCACGAGAGTAGATAGTAGTGATGAGGCAGGATGCTCTGGAGTGAAATATGTCGGATTGTGGCTGGAAGGTCTCAGAGATGTTATTTTATTGTTGAATATGTATATATGAGAGTTGTGTAGAAATATTGTTATTTGAATTTAGAGACATTGTTGCTAAGTTTATATAATCATTATACTTTATATGGAAGTTGTGTGAACATGGTGTAAAGAGATAGATTAACTATCATATGCATGCTATAAAAATGTAGAGTTATTTGTCAGTAGGTAGGTTGGTTTTGGCAGCAGATGTTCTTCTATTTGCAGGGTCTCACTGGGCGATAATTATCGCTGGATGAACTACCTTAGGTCTTGTGAGGCGATGAGGTTGCTGGGCAAACTGAGATTGTGTGTACTATGTTATATTTTATTTTGAACTTCGAAAGTGTCGTAATGTATGCTTTAATATTGAGTATAATGTAATAGAAATTTTATATCTTAGTATTTGGGAATATAGATTATAGTAATTTAAATAATTATTAAAAAGAATTTATGGTATAAATAATATATATAAATTTTGGATGTTACAATATGGGTTAACCCACTAGAAAAACTGGTCAATCCAATCCGGCTCTTTTCTCATTTTCCTCTCAATTGGCTCGTTCCACCACGGGTTGATGGGTTATATGAGACAACCAAATAACTCAAAAAATAAAAAAATAAAAAGTTATTTTTTTAAAAAAAAGACCTTCTAAAAATTTTAAAATTAACTATTTAATAAAATCTTTATTTAAAATTAAAAACATAATCATGTGATTTAAAAATTGTAAGGTTGATTTCTTTGATGGGTAATAAACAAAGAGAAAATAAGTGATATTGAAGTATTTTACACTTTAAATCAATTATAACCATAATTTATTATATGTTTGTTATTTTTTATAATAAATAACTTAAAACTCATACTTATAGTAAAGTATGATAAATTAAATTTACACTTTCGAAACTTTAAACCCATAAATAAATAGAGTTTAATTGGTATATACAGTCAGTGTAAACATTTTTACATTGATATCCAATCACAACTCTTCATTTATGGTGAATTTGTTGACTTTACTTCTTACTATTTTAAAAGTTACATGAATGAAAAGTCATAATTAAATGTATAAAAATTTTTTATACTGAAAGTGTATACCAATTAAACTCAAATAAATATTACTTAATGAAATTCTTGTAGGTAAAACGTCCTACATATTTTCAAGACAAATCTAGACGAAATATAACTTTTTTTGTGCACTTTTTCCTCTCTCTTTTAAATAGAGTTATCAACATAACGTCATGGATTAGCCTACAAAGAGGCCCTCTTAGTATTACCAGCAAATTTAGATTTGTATGTAGTGATCATATTTCTATTTTCTCTCGAGTCAATAATAAAAATGTTTTACTCATTTATAACAATACAATATGAGTGATCTTCATAATAAAATATAAATGTTTGTTTGCTGTAATTTTATAAAAAACTATTTTTAATATTTTAGTATTTAAAAATTAAAAAACTTGTTTAATTAATGTTTTTTAAAATAATTTTTAAAAACAGTTTTAATTTTTTAGTTTTTAAAATCTAGAAAAAGGAAAATAGGTATACATATAAGTAGTTTTGTATTTTTATTTTGAAAACTTAAAACACATTAAAACTATATTGTTTTTTACTTTTTATTAATGACACTTTTATAATATAGATAACTTTCTTTTTCTTTTATATTTACAAAATAATTTTCAAACAACACTTATTACATAATTTTTTTAAAAAAACAATTCTCTAAAATTATTTTTTAAAATTATTAAAAACTAAAAAACAAAACCAAATTCATATCCATAAACCTATTTTCGCAAATCTAATCCCATATATAGTTTAGTGACTAATTTTTACTTTTGTTTGCGTAGTGCACTTTCATAGTGAGCTGTTTTCTTTTCTAAATAAAAAAGTAATTTAGAATCTTGTCACTTGCTTTCAAAAGTATTAGTGGGTTATAGGTATAACCTAATGTCACTTTTCGTGTTTTTCTTTTCTTTTGTTACCGCACTTCTTCTAAACTAATGCAGGAAAAGGAGCATTGTTTTGGTGCATATTTTTAATACGAGATTCATGCATAAATGGCATTTTTTCTTCAACTTTTTTATTAAGTAACCATCATCACTCTTTAGAAAATAAGGTGCCGATTTGCCACGTCTCTTCGTTTCTTAGTAAAACGACAATTAATTTCCATCTATTATTAAATGCTTCAAGAGGTTGGATATTGATATATATGTGAGAGAGGGGAAAGATTCCTTCATTATAGGTATCAAACTTAATCATCTTATGTATTTAATAATTTTTTATTTAGAATGAAAACTTGACTAATACAATGAAATTTTGACTAATATAATAGTTTTATATTTTATTAATTATATTAAATATACAAAATTTTACATGATTCGAAAATTATGTTATAGTTAATCATATTACTTAATTTTAATGTATAATATGATATTTAAAATGTTTAAATATTCATTGTTAAATAACATATTTAAAAAAACTTAAATTATATGAAATTTGATAAACATGATAAATAATATAATATTATTAAATTTAATATTTAAATTAATAAAATTTTCATTTTATGTAAAGATATTAATAGACTAAATTTGACATATGATATAAAAAAGACATTAATTAATACAACATTGTTCAGTAACACATAGTAAAAATAAAAAAAATACTAATTAATGTAACATTATGTTAATATATGACGATTGAACATGTAATAATATATATATATATATATATATATATATATATATATATATTAATTAAGTAAGTAAGTCACAACTCATACTTTATAAATAAAAAAACTAGTGCAATATTATAAAAAATAAAAAAAATAAAGAAAAGATATAAATAAAGAAAATAATAATTACTATGACGACAAATCACAGTCCAACTCACTACATAAACTATAATTACAATTTTTATAAATTAGGAGGATAAGATAACAACTCAACCAGTCATAGCTTAGTACTTTACTACTATCAATTCAAAATATAATATGAAAAATTATAAACGACGAATGAATATTACAAATAAGAAACAAGATTTTGAGATGACAAAATAAATAAGAATATTGATAAAACTAACTTATAAAATATTAGTATAGTTTATCAAATATACACTTTGGATAGATAATAAGATTTTGAGATGACAAAAGAAATAAGAATATTGATAAAACTAACTTATAAATTATTAGATATATTATTAGATATAGTTTATCAAATATACACTTTGGATAGATAATTTAATAATTTTCTTGTAATTATATTATTAATAAATAAAATTACTTAATACACTATTTAAAAATAATTATTATGAATAATTAATATAAAAAAGTCTTTACATTGTTAGGGAATGGGAGCAATTGTCTCCCCTAAAAATTTCTATTTTTGACTTAAAGTATATTAAAAATTGGCAGACTCAATGTATTAAATTAATATATAATTTTAAAATTACAAAAGTTATATTTTTAAGTTTAAGAATATTTTAATTTTTCACTTTTGGGGAAAAAGAAATTGGCAGTAATCAACAGATTTTTTTATGCATCAAACTCGTTATTTTTATTTTTGACAGTTCACCAAACACGTTATTGTGTCAGCCAAATTCATAAAGTTATGATCACTCTTTTAAAAATGATGTGAGAATTTGCCACGTCTCTTATTTTCTTTGCAAAACGACAAACACTGTGAGAGCATCATTTGAGGGAATAAAGTATGTTCTCTTTCTTCAACGACATCAGGTGCCTCAAACGGCAACGTTTCAACTACCACTACTCCGTTAGATTCTTGCCACGTCACTGTACATCACTTGGGTACAGCAATCCAACGGCTAAGGATTTTTTCTGTAAATCTCATACAATGAACTATCATTTTGGTTCTTGAAAATTATAAGAGTTAACACCAGGGTGGCCAAAGCATGTGGCAAACAAAATTCCATGTTTTAGGTATCATAAAAAATATATCTAACATTCCTATTTCATTATTTTTATAGGCCTTATATATTTTTTTATTTTTTATTTTAAAAATAATTATTCAACAGTTTTAATTAATAAAATATTTTTTAATTGGTTATATAATTTTTTTTTTTGTGAAGGAGGTTTTCCTCATCTAGTTTAACAACATGCATGAGTTATTTTAATCCGCTTAATAGAAGGTAGGATCTTCTTCATTTTTTCTTTCCCTATTTCTTTTTCTTACTAAGCTTTAATGAAATTTTATATCAATTAATACTTGTGTTCATATTAAGAAAAAATATCTTTTTAATTATCTTAATATTATTATTAATTTTAAAAGGTTTCACTTTAAATTTTGCTTTCGGTTTAAAACATGTTAATTGGACATCTGATATAAAAGGTTGACACTTAGTCTCGAAACAAAATTTTCAAGAAAATTAGTTCTTATAATTTTGTCTTTGTATAAATTGGTCTATGAAATACTTTAGATAGTGTTTTAAAATATTTTAAAAAAGAAATTAAATAATATTTTAGGATTTAATTTACAAATAAAAAATTATTAGAAATTAATTTGTTCACAAATTTAAATAGTTTAAATTTTATGTGATTTCAACTTTAGTTTTTCATGAAAAAAGCTTTTTGCTGAATTCCATCTCCTTTGGGACATCGCCTGAAGGTTGGGAAAAAGCTTGTCTTTTTTTCATTTTCTAAACAAATAAGCCGTTTTTATATTATAATCTAATAAAATTTTGTGTTTTTTATCACTTTTTAACAAAATGTTCACCTTTCAACTGTTTTTATAAGGTTACATTTAGGCAAGCTTTATAAAAAAATTGTGAAATAAACAATTTTTTAATAAATAGATAAGTTTATTTTTCAAAATAAATAAAAACCAATTATTTAAACAGTCTAATCAAATACACTAAAATAAAATTGTATACTTTATTAAAAGCGTTTAAGTAATATGTATTAAAAAAGAGTTTCAATCACAACTCTTTATTTATATGACTTTTAAAGTATTAATTAGTAAAATCAACAAATTTACCCATGATCAAATGTCAGTATAAAATTTTTTATACTGACAATGTATATTAGTTAAACTCTTATTAAAATAAATTTTCTAAAAATAAGTTTATCCAAAAGTTTTTTACTCTAAAACAATTGTCTTTTGTGACATCTAAACAAAACTAATTATTTTAAAATTATTTTTCAGTAAATTTATTTAAAGAAAAAGTGATTTTAATTGTAAATGATTATATTAATAATAATCAATTATATATATATATATATTTTTTTTTTCTTTTTTGTGTGTAGACCATAAATATCTTCTAATGAAAACAATTTAAACAATAAAACTCTCATTTGGAGTATTTAATTTAGTTGCTTATCCAAGATACAAATTTAAAATTTCTAATTAAGCTAAAATAGAATATTCTTCTTCTAAGTTGATCTGCACACTTAGCGATTAATCAATTAATTTTAGTGTAATGAGGTGACTTAATGATAAAAATTTAGGAAAGAAGAAGATGAAGGAAGAGGTCACAAATTTGAACTCTTCCATTAACAAGTTTATTTGTTTGTTTAATAAGACTCAATTCAAATTTTCGAAATCATCACTTAAGTTTGAACCATCTATACTGGTTGATTCACACTTTAATAAAAAACATGACCAACTAATAACTAATATTTTGTTGATAAAGATACATAAAATTAATTATTCAAATAATGTAATTTTTACAATTTTAGCTTATAATTATGAGGATGACAATAGAGTTTCACACAAACCTGGCTCTTCTGTGCACATACACATGCACGACCCGTGAAGTGTACGCTCCCTTTGGAGTCTTGCGTTTCTTGCCAATTCCCGAAGCCACGTGGTCGAGGATGTCGTTGTCGTTGTCGTGTGTGTCGTATACACCAAGAGTGTGTCGTTACATGAAGAGTGTGTCGTTTTCACTATTCCCATAACACATAGCATCTTTATGCAACACGAAGTGGACTGTGATTTGATAACAGCATGAGCCTATGATAGGTTTTGCTTATGAATTGACCCTTTTGGAAGCAAAGGATTTCACGACTCTTCCTCTTGCATGTGAGAGAAATTCATACACTTGTATGTGATGTTGGAGCTAGAATGTGTTTTGAAGCATACATGAATCCACTTGGTTCCCAATTTTTTTAAGGAAATTGAATCAATTGAATTGGATTTGGTTTGACTTTAGAAATTTCCCTTTGTGTTTGGATTAATGGTTCCAACTTTTATTACATATATAAAACAACTTTTGCAAGCAGATTTTTTCTACAAATCTTCTAATTATGGATGATCTTGACATTTTAACAAAAAAAAATGTTTTAACAGGATAAAAGAATTTTATATCATCGACTTAATGTCTATTTTAGTATGAAAATTATACATATTGACATTTAGATTTTTGAAAAAAAAATTTAAGTAAATTAATTTTAATAATTTGTTATTGTAAAAGCTGGTTCTAAAATATTTTAGATGATATTTTTAAAGTATTTTAAATTAAAATGCTTTAGAGATTAACTTACATCCTTATGAACTAACTTCTTCTAATGACTTAAGTGACAACATGTATTTTTAAGAATCAAAATTATAGCTAATCTATAACTTGATGTGAAAGCTAAACAACATTCTATGCATGTTTATGTTTAATTTAAAGTCTTTTTTAAACCATGTAAATCCAATAAAATCCCCTTCAAAATTAATCGTAAAGGTTTCTCTCATCTAACTCAAGTAGTTATATAAAAAACAAAAAAAAAAGCAAAGTTTCAATTTATATAAAAAATTTTAATAAAAATAAAAAGCATTACTCCCGGATATGGCCTATTAAAGTTGAATAAGATAATTGTGAAGGACACAGTTTTTCCTATTTAATGTTAATGCATAAACTCAATCTAGAGAGATTACTAATATTATGATAGAAGTTAAGAACCACGCTAGTTGATTAATGTGTTTCAAAGGTCAATGCTTAATTTAAAGCTTATTTAGACAATTAAATGGTTTGATTTAGAAATTAATTTAGATTTAAAAATTAATTTATCATTTTATTTAAATTAATAATATGAATAAATCTCTCTTAAAAATAACGAATATTTGAATCTTTACGATACTAATTAAATTTAGTATTTATGTGTCCCTTGATGCGGGTTCCAGACGAACACTTGCAGAAAGTCCATAGGACAATTAAATTAATTGATTTAGTTTAATCTTTTAATCATCTTTAGTTAAAAATAAATAAATAAACAGTTTATCAAATTTCAATTTTAATAAAAACTCTTCAGAAATCTTATAACCTCATGATTAATTTAAAATGAACCGAATGTGTTAAAAATATTGTGCAATCTCAAAAGAAAATAATTTCAATTTAGTTTAGGAAAATAATTATTGTTTTTATTAATTTTTAATAAAATTTTTAAAAAATAATTATTTCTCCAAATTCCAAACTAATCAAGCATGTTTTAATTTAATTTAAAATTGTATTTTCTATATTAATAATTAGTCTTCGCAGGTAATCACGTCTACACATTTGAATTCCCTAGCTTATATAAGAAAAAAATCATCTAAGCATAGTATATTATTAATATCAATGTCTGTTTAATTCCATCTAAGCAAATAACTGATAGCATAGTATATTATTATACTAAACAATTATTCTTTTATTATACAAATATTTTAAGAGTTTAATTAGTATATATTTTTATACTGAAATTCACTCACAACTTTTATTTATAATAAATTTATTGACTTTCTCAATTAATATTTTAAAAATATTATAAATAAATAATTATGATTATATTTCACTATAAAACTCTTTTATATTGTCAATATATATTAATTAAATTCTTATTTTAATATATATTAAAAAATACATCCATATAACATTTTATAATAGATAATTTCTTTTTTTCGTTAAATGACCCACTGAAATAAGATTCTTGAGCCACAGTGTGCAAAGACTCCTAGCTATGATAATTTATTTAACAATCATGTGAATTTCATATGTAACGGATAAACTATTTCTAATGAGAGGCATTAAAACATAGGGACTTAGGTATCCTTAAATACTTCTCACTTTTTTCCTTCCTACTTCTAAGGACATGTTTGTTTTTTGGTTCAAACAAGTCTCAATGTACATTATTTCGAAGTAACAATTAATTACTTCTTGAAATATGAGTTGAGTACTTTAGATAATGCTACACCAAACAACATTTAGTATTTTCTTTAATTTAAACATATGAGTTCTCAAGGTTATCAATATTAAGAGAGTTTACATAAATTCGTGGAAGTTCTTGTAAACTCTACTCTTAAATTTGTAAGAGTTTACTTTACATTATTTATATATACATATATATATATATATATATATAATCACGAATGTAATAGTTTAACAATATAAATATATAATAATACCATCAAATTTCAACATAAGTGATAAGTCCAAACATAAGTCATTAAAAGTTAAGTTAAAACTACATAGTCAAATACTCAAAGAGACTACAAAGTTCCATACAAAGTCTTTAAAGTAATAACATTTAAATAACTAAAAATGCAGAGATGTCTTCAGATGACCATGTCCAAACCTATAATTTCACCATCTTCAAGATCATCATTACAATCATCATCATCTTCAAAATTATCTTCTTTGGACTATGCATCACTATCATCAAGTTTCCTTAAAACTAAATTATCTAAATCAAAAGCATCAACAATTGGATCAGTTGAACTTCTCCCAACATCTCCAGCCAATTCAACATTTTCACCATCACTTGCAGCTTGTCCTTTAGGATCCTTCAACCTAACCTCATCATTATATGCCTCTTCTTTTATCCATTCATCATCAGACTCAATCTCTACAAATGGAAGAGTCATAGTTTTTTTAATTTGCTTACTCTTCAACTTCAAGTTATACATCACATAAACCAAGTCATTCATTTTCTTTTGATGTAAACGATTCCTTCTTTTTATATGAACCTATAATTAAAAATAAATGTGTTATTTTTTAAACAAATAAATAAAATTAATAACACTAACACAAATAACATCATAACTTCAATTTCATAATTCATAAACTTGAATTACCATTTCAAATGAGCTCCAGATACGCTCACAACCAGATGAACTACAAGTCAAACTCAAGACATGGATAACAAACCTCTTCAACTTAGGAGTTCTATCTCTAAACATCTCCTACCATTCTCACGGTTGCATAACCTTCCTTGGCTCCTTGGCATCTTCCATAGAGAAAAGCCGTTTTGCAAAATGAAACTCAACAAGTTGGAAATTAATTTTCTTCTATTCTGCAACATCATTCACCAATTTTCTCATGCATATGTGCAACCCTTCTTTCACCTCAGGGGCATCATGTTTAAAGGTAGGTTCATAATGCAAATGAGGATTCAAAAAATATGCAGTTGCATGCAAAGGCCTATGATGTTCCCATCTCTCCTCAATAATTTTATAAATAGGTTCATAGCTACACAAAAATAAAATATGCATTATTAATAATAGAGTAATAAATAGACAAATAACAATCTCCCAATAAACAAATAATTTTAACGCATTTACCTTTTCTTAACATTATTAAAGTTGTATTTTATCTTCTCTTTACCTTTTTTCATCTCATCATAAATGAAACCCATGACAAGTTTTTCATTAGAATCCAGCTATCGAAGAACCATTATAAGTGAGGCAGCAACTTTAAGGCATGTAATTACATTCTTCCAAAATCGACTATCTAAAGCCACATTTTCTACTCTTCTCCATCCTTGAGATTTTTCAAACTTGCTTCCTTTCCATTCTTGAGAACTAAACATACTCATCAATGATGCTTTTAATTCATGAAAACAAACTAAGGTGAAATAAGTTGTAGCAAATCTAGTCATACCAGGCCTAATAAAATTTCTTCCTTTTGTGAACTTCTTCATCATAGAAATTAATATTGTTCTACCATAAATGAAGGTAGTGATCATTCTTCTTTTCTTAATAGTAACTTGATGAATATTCAAAATTTTCTCAAAATCTTCAAAAATTAAATCAATGCAATGTGCAACACATAAGGTTCAATACAAATTCTGCCGTTTTTGCATCAACAATTCTTCATCCGCTTTGAAGTTAGCAACATTATTAGTAACCACTTGGATTATATTCTCCTCTCCAACAAATTCCACTACATCATCCAACATTTTGAATACTTTATTAGTTATTTTTTAAATATCTAAAGTATCTATTAAAGAAAGGAATACAGTTCCTTTTGGAGTATTTGCCAAAAAGTTACAAATTGAACACTATTTTTTATCTGTCCACCCATCCGACATAATTGTACACCCAGTTCTCTTTCACTCATCCTTAAATTCTTGAAGCATATCATAAGTTTTTCTAACCGCTCTTTTCAAAAGTGGGTCTCTATTTTCATGATAACATGGAAGTTTATAACCCACTCAATATCTCCATATCATCTCACACAATTTTTCAAACGCAAGATTTTTTATGACATTGAATGGAATGAAACTAGTGTACCAAAATTCAGCGCATTGATCATCAACTTTTTCTTTCTCACCTTTTTTACACATTTGATTTAAAAGTGGCTTGGATTCTGTCACCTCTACCTTGAATACTTTTTCCTTTTCCTTTAGAATTAAAACATCCTTTGTAATTAGCTGGTATTTGTCTCTACTCCTTAGATTATATATCTTCTTCTTCCTCCTTAATACTAACCAATCTTCTTTTCTTTTTAGATGTCTCCTTAATTTCTGCAATAACTTTCATTATGAAAACTTTGACTTCATCTGGAACTAAAACACAAGGTTCAAAATCCTCTCTAGTTCCAACAAGATGGTGCTTGAATCTAGAAATACCTCCACTCACAATCTTTGAGCAATAATTACATTTAACCTTTTTTGTATTTCCTTGAACATCACTTTCATGCTTCCAACCAATACTTGACCTATTTCTTGCAACATTTTTACTTCTAGATCTAACAACTGAAGAGGTTGCCACTATTGCATTAGGATTAGATGAGTTTGATCCGGTTATAGTGCCACTCCCAGACATTCTAATTTACTACCAAGTACCTAATCAAATTACTTCAAATTACTACCAAACTACCAAATCCAAATCATTATCAAATTACTAGCAAACCAAATCATAATAAGTAATAATACATTCTAAGTCAAAGTTCAACAACAAAGTTAGACTTACTACCAAATGAACTCAGAGTTACTACCAAGTTAGCTCAGATTACTTTAGAGTTCAGATGTTCAAAATTCAGATTACTACCAATTGCCAAATCATTATCACATTTTTACAAAGAAAATCATAATAAGTAATAACACATTCTATTGATTCTAAGTTAGAGTTCAAGATTAAAGTTAGAGTTACTATCAAATCAGCTCAGAGTTACTACCAAATCAACTCAAAGTTACTACTAAATCAACTCAGATTACTTTAGAGTTCATATGTTCAAATTACACAATTCAGAGTTTAGAATAACACACTTTACAGCTCTATTGGATATTAAATAGATACAGCCTAACAACTCTGAAGTCAAGAAAAACAATTAACCATCTATGTCTCAAAAGTAATAGCAATTAGATCTAACCGCAGACAGTATGAAAACCTACACATTAAATATTTAATTGCAAAAAGAAAATCACATATTCCAGGATATGTACAAAGACAACAGAAAATTCCAAACAATGAATCAATGATTTTAATTTTTCTAAAACAAAAATGATCATAAATATACATCGAAAACATCCTTAGCAGAGTTACACATCCAACCAAATGAGTAATAGAATAACAATGAAAATTAGAGATAGACTAACATGCAATGTCAGACAGTCGTCATTGCTCGTCGTTCGTCAGTTGCCTCGCCATCATAGGCTCAGCACGTAGTCCTATCTAGCAGCAGCTTGCTCACAGTTGCCTCACCATTCACCATTGGCCCTTTCGCCATGAAAGAGCTTGTCTTGTCATTCATGTTCATCAGTTCACTACACTTCATTACTTCTAGAGCTTCGTGTTCATGTTACTGTGTTTGGAAATGGGAAAAAAAGCCCTAAATGACTAAACCAATGGCTTTTTCCACTGCACAAAATGACGCCATTTCGAGCCTCTGTGAACTTGTGAAATCACAAGTAAACTTGCAATTTCACATGATTTTACCAAGTTCGCACGATGTTACTCGATTTTACTCAAAAAACGAGTTTATTCATGATTTGACTCGAAAGGGGCACCTAGACTCGTAAAATCGTACGATTTTACGAGTCATATCGGAATTTCGATAACCATGGGTCTAAATAACTGTAAAACAAACAAGTATTTATTGAGCATGATCTTCAGCTAAAATCATATACTTTTAACCTTTAGCACTCTTTGGTTATAAATAAATTGCATTTAAAATTTTTTCTTACTATTTATGTTTTTTATATTTATACAACCATATTTTACACACACTTTCTTACTATTTATGTTTTTTAATATTTATACAATCATATTTCACACACACATATTTATAATTTTAAAATATAAACAAATTTATCAATAATTTCATAATAATAAGAATAATAATAATTATATAATAAACTTAAAATTATATATTTAACTAAAAAATAATTAGTTATTAAATTTTATTTAAATTTTTTTGTTTTTATACATTATTTAATTTAGAATATAACAATAACTCAAGATATGATTTATATTTAAAAATATATAAGTAAATTAAAATTATAAAAAAATAATATCATAGGCTATCCACGACTATCCAAGAATTTGAAAATACCTAATGGAAACATGGATAAAATATTAAAATTTTAAACTTGTACTCAAATTGTTGACATTTTTTTAGGATGGTGCTAGGAAGAGTTAACTTGCCCTTAATTCATGTAAGGTCTTGTTTATAATATGTTATTAATGGCTAAATTAAATAGAAAAGAAAAAATAAATTTAATTTGAATTGGATTAACAAATTAATTACAAAAGGATTTATTGTGGGATATTTTTATTGTTATTTACATGAATGCGATTGAAATAAAATATGGGAATTTAAGAGAATGGTGATTAGACAAGAGAGGGGTGAGTTTAGTGATTATTATTTTGAGCTGAGGTTGTTGGGCTATTTTTATCAAAAGATTTATTGGTAATCAAATTGTGAGGTTGCGGTTAGCAAATCAAAATTACTAAACACAATCCTGATTCTTTTTCTTTTCTTCTTCTTTTTTCCTTCTCCTTTCTCTTTTTTCTCCATTCATTTCCTCTTCAATTTCTCTTCCCCCCCTCATTGCTCCTCTCTCTCTCTCACCGCCAATTCTTTGAATCCTTGCCTGTCAACAAATAGTTGGTGGAATTTGACAAAGTCTTTTTCATTGTTCCTGATTTTGAGCATTACTCATTATAGCCATGTTTGATCGTAATTCTTCAGGTCTTTTTTTGTTCGTTTATGGTTCAATCTTTCCCGTTAAGAGGAAATTCTCTTTAAATTTAAATCTTCTTAGGTTCCTTTTTGGTTTTGGAATTTTGTTAGGTTTTGAGTGATTTTTGTGATTGTATTCATGTTTCTCTTTGAATTCAACTCATAAAGGGAGAAATAGGTAAGTGAAGCTTTATATTTTATTTAATTTTAAAGAGATTTTGATTTGATGATGTGGAAACCATTGCATGTGACTGATTTATGTTTTGAATTGTGATTTGAACTTGGAATGTGTTTGATGATCAGATGTGATTGTTTCGGTGAAGTATGTCTGATTTGTGATTTGAATGTTCTTGAGATATTACATGTATTGATCTGAATGAATGTTTGAAACGAAGAGTAATGAATTATATGGTGGGCTATTATGAGTAGGTATTGGGGATTTATGTGTAGTGCATTGAGTTAGGGATACAACTAAGGTTTTTGAGATCCTGGTGTCGTCGAGTAAGGACGAGAATACACCGAGAAGATGTACTTAGATAACAACTGAGTGTCAGTATTGGTTTAGATAGACACTAGTTGAGAGTTGGCTATGAGAGTCAGAAATGGGTCCTTTAAATGCCAGACATCAGTTGGAAGTATCATATGAGTATGCTTAGACCTAACTAGGTGTTAGTATTGGGTAAAGTAGACGCTAGACACTAGTTAAAAAATGAAGTCAGATAGGTCACCTTGGTATCTTAACTCAATGCGTGTTTTTTGGAAAATGTCGAGTCATATGGTTATGTTATGTTGATGGCTTATGTTCATTGGAAATATAAGTATGATTGGTGGTTGGTTAATGATTATGGATGTTTATTTGTACTGCTTTATACTTAGAATTAATTTTGTAATACTTTTAAGCTTACCATTGCCTTTTTTATTTTATGTATGAATGTCATGTACACGAGAGCAGATGACAAGAATAATATGAAAGGACAAAATTCCTAGGAGTAAAAAGGGGAGATGTGATAGATGAATTCCTTTGAAGAGTTGTTGTGTTTTAGTTTTATATACGAACTATGGTTTTGTGCACTTTGGGATATAAATTTTTGCTTAAAATGTTTAAAGGCATCATACGTAAGGATTATTGTATATATAATTATAGGCTAGTATGATCACATCAAGTTTGATGTATGGATGTTAGTAAAGGTAGAAATTTGATATGTATAATATGCTTCTGTGAGATGTTTCCTGAATTGGTTTAACAATTTTTTATGATTTCTGCATTCTGCAGAATTTTGCTGTGTTGCCTAGCACAAAGTTTTTTATGTCACAAGGCATCACATAGTCACAAGAAATAAGTAGGAGATGTCTACATATTATAAGACTACTACAAGAGAACCAAGATAACTAAAAATCCCACCCTTCAGAAATACAATGAAATACAAAATCAGATTAAATGAAGACTTCACCCTTTTCTATATCTGTAGTAAAACAATAAATGATTGAATTGACCACTCATAAAAGGAGACTAAGAAGTTGTTACAATTTCCTTTTGCCCATAACCAAGATCTCTACAACAACTCTTCCTAGATTTTTTTTTCCACACAAAAGAGTTCTCTTTTAAACACCAAAATATTGCTAGATAGTCAAATTATAGTCAAATACCCCACAACGTAACCAGCCAAATTATAGACAGAATACCTTCATAATCTTTTTTATTTTATTTTGTAATAAGATGTATATAATATAATATAATATAATATAATATAATATAATATAATATAATATAATATAATATAATATAATATAATATAATATAATATAATATAATATAATATAATATAATATAATATAATATAATATAATATAATATAATATAATATAATATAATATAATATAATATAACATAATATAATATAATATAATATAATATAATATAATACAATACAATATGTCTCCACTCTTATTTGTAACTACTTAATTTTGTAACAAATTCTAAATCTTGCTTCCACTATCCATATACTACAATGATATGATAGTTAATATTTTTTGTTTCATGATAGTGGTAGTTCCATAGTCACATATTATTTTAAAGAATTAACAAAGTAAATTTTGATATTCTAATTTTTGCTGCTATAATTTATTTTTTTAAAAAAAATTAGTAGTTATTTTTTAGAAAAGAAAACTTTTTTTCATGTAATTATAATTAAAAAATATTTATTTTGTTACTCAAATTTCTAAAAATAATTATTTCATATATTTCATGTAATATATGTTTGAATACATTAACCAGTAACTTTAACAATTTACATAATAAAAATTAAAAATTATTTATTTATTGTAGTAGTTATAAAGATATTTATTTATTGAAAACATAAGTTAATATATTTTTTTATTTTTTAGTTAAAATTTTTCATTTATACCAAATATTTAAGTGGTTACAATTTTTACTTAAAAATAATTAAAAGATGATTTATATTTTTTATGTAAATAATTTAATATTTTAAATTTGTTAAATAAATTTCTACTAATTAAATTTGTTCTTCTTTCATTTTCAACAAAGTATTGGTTTGCTTTTGTCTTTATTTTGTCTTTATTTTTTTTTGTTGTGTTTCTCTTTTATCTTAATATCTCTTTTTCTTAAATAAATTAAATTATATTTTTAGGTTCTAATTTAATAATATAATATTCCTTTGGTGAAGAGTTTCTTCTTATCAAATCTGTAAGTTTTTTTTCTCATCTTTATCAATTTTCAAATACAAAGTTTATATTTTTATAATTTTTATTTTAAATTTTTTATTATTCTTTCACTATTTAAAATTTCTGGATATCACTGCTTTCATGAAAAAGTGACAATGTTTGTTGAGTCTGTGTTATGCTTCTGCTCAAATTTGGATATAGTAAATTAGCCATTGAAGTTGTTTGTTGTTTTGCTTATCGCTCTTGTTGTTTTTAATTTCTGAAATATTTAATTGATCTGATAATTCTATTTTTGGCGTTTTTGGGACTAAAATCTTGTTTGTTATGTTCTGAATATAGTAAGTAATGAAGTAATTGCTAAATTTTTCCATTTTAGAGACTTGATATAAATTGCTTTGCTAATTCTGTTTTTGCCAATTTTGTCTTACTATTTTAGGACTGAAAATTTAACTGACAATTATGAATCTAATTAGATTGTTGGACTGAATTCAAAATTCTTGGAGTCTACTTTTTCGGAATTTGACTTTGGGGTTGAAATTGAAGTCTGATTTTTTTTAATTTTGTTTGATTTTAGTATTGAGAGTTACATTTTGGTACCATATACTTGAATATTCTTAATTATTTAAATTTTATTATTTTAATGATTTATGTTTTCTAGTAGTATCAACTTGTATTCTAATAGTACGGACTTATACTTATGTTTGCAATTTTTGTTTTTAAATTGGTGTAATTTGACTTTAAATATATTTATTATGTGATTATTTGTTTTATTATATTTGTTAAAATATTGACTTGTTTATTAATTTATATATATGTAAATATATTTCGTTTACATAGATATTATTAATTTTTTATGATTCAAAGTTTATATAAAATTTTGATTTTAATAATTTTGTTAGTATTTATCTTTATTTTAAAGGCCCAAATACTCTTTTAGTCATGCATGTTTTCAATTGTATTTAGTTTGATTTCTTGTTTGTTAAAAAAATTCAATTTAATCCTTTCTACTTTGAAAGTGACTCATAATAGTCCTCTTGAAGAAATTTTGAGACATGATTTAGAACACTTTTTATTGATTGGAATGTAAAATTTGTCACATTTAATGAAAACTATAGAATGAAATCAATAATTGAAAATTTTTTGTGAAAATTGTGTTATAATTGAATCTAACAATAAATTAATATTATATTATTTTCATTGTGTTTATAATTTTTATGTAAGTGAACCTAATAAAAAAAATTTCATATTTTAAATTAGTAAAATAATCAAAATTGTGTCAATATAAAAATGATTATTACTTCAAAAAACTTATTGTGGCTCATTTTAAAATATAAAGTATTAAATTGAGCTTTTTGAAATATAAAAAGTTAAAGCGAATATAATAAAAAATATACAATATTAAAAATTTATTTTAGTCTTTTTTTTTAAATATCTGTTAACTTTTAATTATGTCAAACATATTGTATGTTTGTTATTATAAACAACTTTAAGATTTTTTTTTATCATTAACAACCACCGTACTCACACTTAAAACTTATCAATAGGATTATATCCACTTAAAATTTAGCTACACTTAAAACTAATCGATAGGATTATATCCATTAAATAAAAGATAAACTTTAATAAAGATTCTTTTCATAGATATAGAATTATATAGTTTTCTGTTTTATCTTGTTTTAAGAGTTTGTCGCGGTATAATTCTAAGGATATTTTTGACTTAAAGTTAAAATGTTGTTTGTGTTTCAATCAAACTTAAACTTATATAAGAAGAATGAAAGTAACAATAAAAGTCCTTATAGGTAGACAAAATTATTTTTAAAAAAATCACAATTCTCTCATAAAAGAAATATATATATATATATATATATATATATATATATATATATATATATATATATATATATATATATATATATATATATATATAATCAAAATGTTATCACATATAAGGAGCGAAGAAACAAACTTTTAAAATGCTAATTATGGGACTTAATTTTTCAAATGCTTTGCATAAATGAAAAGGTCCTAGCTGAAGAAAATAATTTGGATAAATATAAGAGCTGTTTAAGATTGGTGTATTTCAAGATATTACAATAAAGGGACTAATAAAAAGAATATTTAACTGGTGTGTCTCGAGATACTATAATAAAGGGACTAAGAGAAAGAATATTTAACCGTGATTGTAAACACTAAGTACGCTTAGATTGAGGGAGACAATGTTTAAAAGGGGGTTAAGAAAGATAGAATCTCAAGGTTGAGGAGCCATGAGACAATCAAACCACATCTAATCTGTGGTGATAATATCAAGAGATTTAGTTACTTATTAAATGATCGATCTCGAGAAATTGGAAAAGGAGTGTCCTTGTTCAAGCCAACGGCCAAAAGAGACTCCCAAAAGTTAGTCTTTGCTTGAGATAAGAATACTGAAGCAAAGACTCTCGAAGCAACATGGCTAAAGAAGAAAGATCGAGAACCAAGGTCCAAGACACTCGAGAAAGCAATGCCTATGAAGGAATCAAGTTTGAAAGGAAGATCGATAGTCAGCACAACAAGAGGATAAAGATCAAATGTCAAAAATGGAAGTTACTATCCGATAGGCTAGTTATTATCCGATAGGCTAGTTACTAGCACTTAGGAGGTTTTAGTCCTTCATTTCTGTTAAAGAATAAAATACTATTTTTAGGGACAAGTGTCTGATGTAAAATTTCCTATAAATACTCTTCACTCACACCTAACTTAGGGTCAGAATATTCACACAAAAATTTTGCCTAACTCAAGACACCTAGGGAATGTAACCATGTATGTTCCTACCACTTTGAGGGCAGCTATTTTGCCGAATTTCCTTTATTATTCTTCATTTACATTCATGTCTTTACTTGCATTTAATCCTTAAGGTGCTTTACATTTCATATTTATTGCTTTCATTAACATTAGAACTTTGAGGTTTTCTTTTGGGGATTTACATTGCATTTCATTTACTTTAATTGCACATTTATTTCCTTTAAAAATTAAATCTTTTCGTGAACAATCTCGAGTATATCCCACTTGGGATTGTTTTTCTTTTAATCTAAACTTAAATGAACAAAAATCATATTTTCATCAATATTTCATGTTTTAGGGTTTCATGATCAATTACAACCTGTTTGACTAAAAAGAATTCACACACCATATATTTTTTGTATTCTAAAGTTCCTCAAATAAATATAAATTTGTTTGGTTTTAAAATAATAATTTGTTGATTTTTAAATATTTATTTTATTAAAAATGAATTTCATCACAATCACAAGCATTTACATCCACTAGTAAAGTAGTCACTAGACGTAATGGGCAGATAACAGATTTTCCAATTCATGAACCAAACAAAATTAATAAGAAAGAAAAAAAAAAGCACAAAAAAAGAGAGGAAAATAATGTGACCAGAATTACTAGATTCAACTATGACCACAATTTTAAATTTTTTCTTTCAAATTTGTTTACTTCCTTCCGGTAGGTATAGACTCATTTTCATTGTCTTTGTGGGGAAGTGGTTAGTTTCCTCCACAATTCATTTTTTACGACTATTCTTATCATATCATTGGATTTGGATATGATATGATATGATTGGATAATTATCTTCTCTTGATGTAATCTTTTGTTTTTATGATAGTTGTTTTTTATAAGCTTGTTTTTATAATAGTTAATGTTAGTGTTATTTTAACCAACCTTTTTAACAAGTTTTCATTAATCATTAATCAATCACATTTTTTTTTGTTTCACAAAACTCAAATTCGAGAGACACGTTGTATAAAAAGATTGAACCTAATACTACTCTATCAATGACTTATTGATCCTCTCTATATACACTACAATTACATATAAAAATTATTATAATATTGAATTCATTACATAAAAAATATATGTACAATATTATATGCAAAAAATTATATATATAACAATTATATTCAACATATTATCTATTAACAATCATAAAAAACTTGATAAAGACATTGTGTAAAGAGACCAAATCTAGTACCAGTCCAACCAACATCGACTTATTGGTTCTCTCTATATACACTATCATTATATATAAAATTTATTACAATATTGAATCCATTACATAAAAAATATATGTTATATATATATATAATATATATATATATATATATATATAATATATATATATATATATAACAATTATATTTAGCATATTATCTATTCACAAAAAATAGTCAACATATTATCTTATATTTATATTAATCATGACAAATAAATTTAAATTATATTATTATAATATTAATTTAAATATTTCAAATATAAAAGAATTAATTATAATTTTATTGGTTCTCTCTATATACACTACAATTGAACTAATTATAATTTTAAATTTTTATATAGATTTTTATAATATAAAAACAGTTAAAATAAATAAATAAAATTTAAAAAATATAGATTAAAACATAATTTTAAAATTCTATATAATTTTCATAAAAATATTTTCTTAAATATAATTTATATTATAGCTTATTATTTCATTATTTTGATATCTATCTTATAGAAAGCCAACATCGGATATGATTAGAGATCAATGAGTCGCACCATCATAATTTATACTCACGTGCAATACTCAATATAATCAATCTCTCTTACTTGCTTGTAGAGTCGAAGCTTCTCATTCCAAGAATGATTGGAACATTTGAATCTGCTTGCTGGTTGTGCTTACAAGGTGTAAGTACTATAAAGGGCACCATAGCCTTTGATACCAAAATTTTCACAAAACATGTGGCCTAGTTATGAAGAGTTTTGAGTTGTTGGTTATTGGTTTTGACATGTAATTTGAAAATATAAATGTGTTGATAAAAAATGATTTGATTTTTTAGTTTTTTAAAATAATTTTTAACTACTTTAACAAATTATAAAATTATAAAATTATAAAATTTGGTTCTTAAAGTTCTATTTTTTTTTATTCAAGTCCTGATGTCACACGCTACCTTATAAATTTAAAATTAAAATTAATTTTTATTTTTAAAAATTGTAAATATAAAACCACCCCGAATGGGCATGTGCTTTTTGATTTTCGTTGTATAATCTTAGTTTTGTTCCAAATAGGTTGATTTAATCTTTCAAATATTACAAATGTGTGATTTTGATCTTTAGAGATTTTTAGTTGTGTATTTTTTGTTCTGTTTGTTAATTGAAATTTGATAATGTGATTTTGCTCCTATAAATTTTAATTAGGAGTGTTCATGAATCTGAATTGATTCGATGAATTTAATCATCGAAATTAATTTATCTAGATGTATAAATTGATCTAAATATAATTAAATCAAATCCAAACTTAATCGGGTTTGTTTAGAGGTTGAACCTTACAAATATGATAATTGTGAATTGATAGTCTTTATTATTTTTATTTTATGTAGTCAATAAGTCTAAATAGTAACAAATCCAACAAAACAAACATAACTCATAGTTTAAATTAATCTAACTTATTATTGGTAGGTTAAGTACTATAATAGCATAATATATATATATATATATATATATATATATATATATATATATATATATATTTCTTTTAACTAAATGACAAAAATATTAGATTATAGAATTTAGCACAAGTCTCGCAAGTAAACAACGGATAATGAATATGACATTTGGGGTATCTTGTTTCAAGAGGTAAATTTACCATATATTAAGTGTAATTTGGATGGCAATTGTGTGGGAGAATATGGTTAACTAGAAATGCAGTAACTTTTAAGGATGATTATTTTACTATGGGTAAAAGGCTTGGCTGTGGGTAAAAGGCTACTATAATGCATCCTCTATGTATGTCTGATCCTTATATATATATTTTATTATGTACTTGTAATTCAACGTCTCTCCCTTGTCACCTCTTGTGATGGGTGGAAGTTATGCTTGTTGAATAAAATTTTGCTTCTTTAAAAAAAGAAATCTATGAAATTAAAAAATATGGACTTATCCTAGTAAGTGTACAAGCCTAGTTTGTAAAACTATAAACTAACATATAATAGCACATTATATAATAGCATATTGATAATATTTGTATTACTTGGATGACATAACTAAAATAACATCTAGATTTTAATTTTGTATTCTAATTTTTAGTTTAAGGTTGTTTGACGACAATAATAATGATATTGGTTGTAATGGAAAAGATAATTGTGTTGGTGTTGACAGATAATGATAACAATGATGGTAGTATAGAAATTTGGACTTAAGAAATTTAGGTTCAAAATAGATCAAGACAAATTGATCCAATCTTATGGATTTGGTAAGTCAAACTCAATTCAAGAAACACAAAATTGAATTTAACCTAACCTATTTTAATTTGATATTATTTAAAAATTTTATATTTTATTTTAAAATTTATAACTTTAGACAAAAGAAAAAGAAAAAAAAATTGATTATTCTCACCCAATAGTTTGGACCATAAAAATACAACCCATGGAGAATTTGGACTACTAGACAAATAGTTATAGCGAGTGTCCTGATGATCGAAATAACAAAAAAGAGGGTTAATGTGAGAAAAAAATTTTAAAATTAAAACTATATTTACAATTTTTCCATATTTAAAATTGAGTAAAGTTTATTTCAATTTATTCTCAGCAAAGTAAATTTTATTTTAAAATTACATTAAAAAATAAAAGATTAAAAATTCACAATCACTTAAATAAGAAAACCTTTAGAAATCAAAAGTACTGATACAATTAAACTTTACTTTTTTACCAGATAAGCCTTACTTAAAAATAGAAAATTAGTGGTTAAGAAAAAATCAGCAATTCGTAGGTTGTATTGAGACAACTTTCCACATAATACACGAGAATTCGTGATCCTCCTTTCCTTTGCATGGTAGTTATAACATTTCTTTCCACGTATATTATAGAGATTTACCCTTTCCTGAAACCTAAAACTTTGTATACTTTGGATTTATAGATAGAACTATCAAAACCATCGAGTGGGTCCATGGTTTATTAGGTTAGGTTAAATCAGACTATAAAAATATTGATTTTATAAAGAAATGGACCAATTAAATTTGGCTTACTAGACAAAATATAGGTCAAACCCATAAGTTCTTGGTTCAAACATTACTAAACTTATTTGGCTTGATTTTTTTAAATTAGTATAAATTCAAATTTAGGTTTAGTTATACTTTTGTGTTCAGTTGTTTGACATTGTCTTCTCAATTTTTAAAATCGTTCAATTGTTAAGTAAAACATATTGATAGATGACACTAATTTAATAACGTGATAGACCTATTTCTATTATTTCACAGTGATTTAATTAATTATATGTATGTTTCATTATGTATGTCTTTAAATAACATAAGTAGGAGATGTTATGTAATTAAGTTATGGTCAAATTATTGCCACATGTGACTTAACAATTGTTAATATATTATTCTCTTACAAATTTGTTTATAAAGTATAGATAAGTTCTTTTTAAGCCAAAAATTTTATAAAATGAATAGAAAAACACAAATTATGTCTCTCTATATAAATCAAGTATAGATGTGTAACTATGACAGGTTTGGTAATTTGAAAGTACAGCTCTCGTATGCCTTTCAACATTTGTGACAACATGTTAATACTGAACATGGAAAGGTTAAGAAAGGCATCTTAACCATAATTTGGGTGACAACTGATTGAACTAAATAGATTCTTTTTAAAAAATAATTATTCAAACGAGTCTATTTTAAAAAAAAATTATCAAGGTGGTTTGATTTCTGATTTTACTATGTCAAACTAACTCGTAATTGCAATTTAGGTGTCACATTAATTGTGTCCTTACGTGGCGTCAAAGGTGACAAAAAAGCATGAACAAATCGCAAGTCCCACTTATAGTTTTGACCAGTCAACCACAAAATCATAATTGCGAGTTATGATTTGATTAGTTTAGACCAACACAAACTTCTAGACCACATAAACTATAAAACTGCAACACAGATTTCTATACACGTAAATTGCAAGTCACACTTGTGGTTTATGTGGGCATTGACCAATACCTTCCTTTTGCCCAGTGGTTAACAGAGGGGCGGATTTCCAATACATGACAACTGCAAGTCGGCCTTGAGGTTTGTTTGTTTTATTTATTTTTTGTTGTTTGTCCCTCTCAAGTGGTACACATCCCTCATGTCCAATAAAATGTTACCAAACACATAAATTGCGGATAGGAATTGCGGTTTAGGTTCGCTCATATGTATACCTTTGCAATACATTGTAAAAACAATATACTAATACTAACTTTTACCTTGTTGTGGTATTTTCACTTTATTTTGTGATTTACTAATTTAGTTTTCAACTTTTGACTTTTTAAATTTTTAAAATTTTCTTTTAAAACTTAACTCTTTATGTTTCCTTTTTAAAATGATTTTAAAATTTCACATTTTTAAATTTAGTTGTCTTTTTAAATTTTTAAATAGATATCATTATTAATTTTACTAAAAAAAATGATTATCAATCACAATAAATATATATTACATCTTTGTTTTGATAAGTTTCTATAAAAGGAGAATAAATATAAAATACAAAAAAAAGTTACAAAATTTTTTATGAGTTTTTTAAGTTTTCTTTTTAAATTCCAAATGATTGTAAAATTTATTTACAAATGGGTTATTGCAATATTTGTTTTTTTTTTAATTTTTAAATGTAAAGAAACAAATTAACGTTACTATATGTGGTTTATGTGTGTCTTAAGTGACAGTTAATAATTTGCAACAGAATCCATGCTATTCGTGCACCTTTGTATTTATTTGTTAAATGAAACGAGGATCAATGCCCACATAAACCGCAAGTGCAACATGCGGTTTTATGTGTATAGAAATCAGCATTGCACATGCATGGGCTCATCAGTTTGCGAAAAAAATAAAATAAAGAAATTTTAAGTGCAAATTACGATTTATATGGTCTGGAAGTTTGTGCTGGTCTGTAACCATTGGACAAAGAAGGAGTGTTGGTCCAAGACAAGTGAAACTGCAGCTTGTAGTTGCGGTTTTGTGGTTGACGGGTCAAGTGGAACTTGCGATTTGTTTACATTTTTACCACCTTGGATGTCACGTAAGGACACAATTGATGTCACACCTAAACTGCAATTGCGAGTTGTGGTTTGATCAGGTCAAACTACAAAGTAGACCCACCTTGGTAATTTTTTTTAAATAGACTCATTTAGGTAATTATTTTTAAGGGATTTGCCTTTGATCTTCAAAGGGGTTCAATTCTGTGTCTCAAAGGTTTGACAAAAGACTTTTCAAAAATCTTGGTTATGAATTAAGGGCCCATATAAAAAAACTTTTTTTCTACAAATGGACAATGCAACCATAATGCTGGGCAAGAGGACAGTTTGTTAGGTTTTAAAGGGTTATCTAGTTTGGGTAAGAGGATTTTTCTATTATTTTCTTTTGTAAATGCTATTTATATGATTATATCTAGTTGTCAAATGCTAATTTAATAATAATTACAAATTCAATAATTTTAAAAATTGAGAAATACAATGTGATAAATTAAAAATTTTAACAAAGAAGGTCAAAAATTAAAAAATACAAAAAATGTACTTAAATCTAAAATTAAAAAAATAAAAAGACCATTTTGACCCGTTTTGATTCGCAAGATCAAGCTAGCCTAAAATTAAAAAAAAAATGTCTTACTGGTCTAAATATTTTATATAATATATCACTGAAAGTTAGTTGATAAAAATTAATAATTTTCTAAAAATAATAATTGATGCTTCATATAAAAAAAATTTTGTTTACAATTTTAAAATTTATAAAAAAAAAATTAATTTTACTTTTAAGTTTTCACATTTTTAAAAAATAATATTGGTTTCCAAATTTAAAATATTATGTTCAAAGCTTAACTATTATAAATTTTTCTTCTTCAATACCGAAGTTCGACCGTTGATAATTAGTGGTCGGAGACTCAGAGGTAATATTTGGAGGTGGTGGTGTTGGTGATTGAAAGTTAGAGGTGGGACTTGTAATTAACGGTCAAAGGTGACGACGAATGACTATTGTTAAAAGTGACGACTAATGATCCTTGATAAAAGTGACAACCAATAATCACTGATAGAAATGACAACTAATAACCACTGGTTAGACGTGATAATCAGTAATCGGCAGTTAAAGATGACAGTCAATGACTGTTAGTTGCGATAAAAAATCACAAAACCAATTAAATTTGGTGAAAATTGTTCTAAAAACAAGTAAGACACCAAATAAGAAACCTGAATAAAATACTCTTCAACTCACACATCGCACGTAGTTACATCGGTACATTTTTTTTAATACTATTCGTACTGATTGTTTTAGAAAAAAAAGTATTTTTCAATTTCTATAATTTTGCTTTAAAAGTAGGGAATGTAAATGTTCGAGTACTTTATCACATCGATAATCTCATAATGAAACTTTAATAATTAAGCATGTGAACTTAATTAATTTTTATTTTTTAAAAACTAATTGCATTTTTAAGATTAAATGAACTAAATTGATATGTTTTTTTGAAGTTTGAAAACTAAATTCTTCAATATAAAAATAAATTTAAGATTTTAACTATGTATATCATTGAAAATGCGAAAATAAAAACACTTTTTTTCAATTATTTTAATGAAAATACATTTGAAGCATTAAAAGAAAAATCCAAACTGTACAAATAGTAATAAAAAAATATAAAAATGCATTAAAAATAAGTCAGATCCAATGTACTGCTTAAGGGAATCTTCCTTTCATGTGGAAAATTTGTGGGTTGTTTTAAATGTTATGATTTCACATTGAGAAAAAACTAAAAGTGTGATGATTTCACTATTATACTTTTAGCTTTAGAATAAAAATATATTATATTATAAAAGCTTATTGAATGATCATCGTCTCATGCACATGCCATTGCAGACAATTCGCGTTAGAAGTTAGAACCAGTACTCTTGGACAAAGTTTAGAGGTACAACACACTCACGATGCATGATTGGGATGAGTACAAATTTTTTTGAAAAATTATAGGAATAAATTTGTTTTTAACCGAAAAATTTTTAGTCAATTTTATTTTATAATTTCAAATTTTTTTATTAGTTTTGATTATTTGAATTTTAAAAATAAATAAAATTATTTTATTCAAATTTTAAAAATACGTAAAATTGGTCATTTATAAACAATATTTTTAAAATAAAAGATCATTAAGGCATTGATTTTAAATTTAAGGTTGATTGGTTTAAATAAGGTTGGAGCAGTTCAATAAAATAATAATAATATAAAATAGTATAATATAATATAATATAATATAATATAATATAATATAATATAATATAATATAATATAATATAATATAATATAATATAATATAATATAATATAATATAATATAATATAATATAATATAATATAATATAATATATAAGCTATGGAATACTAACTTTTGTTATTTAGAATAAGTTCATATTTGAGTTTGTTGTTTTACTCGATGAAATAGACATCTATGTAAAGATGCGGACTCCTACACCTAAACAGAAAGACCCTATGAAACTTCCTTATTTCTTGGGATTGGTTTGACCTTTTCCTGTGCAGTTTAGGTGGAGGACAAAGAAGGGCTCCCTTAGGAGGAGAGGGCGGAGCCATTAGTGAGATGCCACTCTATTACAACAGTAAATATTAAATAAATATATTACTTTTAGGTTGACTTTACGGTAAACTATCTCTTAAAGAAACATGTTTTGTGCTTTGTGTTTAAGTATTTTTAATAATAAATTTTCTGTGGCTTACAAAAAAAAAAGTAAAATATTATTTTTATAACAAAATAATATGTAAAAGTATAAATTAAATATATTATAATAGTTTTAATTTTCATAATAATAAAAGATGATAATATTTATTAATAATAATAAATTTTCAGTTAAATAAAAATAATAAATTCTTATATTATTAAATTATAAGAAATTAAGATATAAAAATTTGTAAATTAATATATTGAGTAAATTATATATTTTATAAAAAATTATAAAATAATATATATCAATTTGTAATATTATTAATATATATTTATATTTATCTTCAAATTTTATATTAAAATTAAAAAATATTTCACTTTAATATAGGTTTAATGTATTTGTATTGGTGATGATTTAGACTAATTTTTACTATAGGTTCTTCATCAATTTGACTGATTCTAGATGGGTTCTTATCAATTACGAGATGTTTCAATTTTTTGTATAACAATTGAATTGACGTCACTTAATTTGTTCCTGATTCAATTGATTTGATTGAACTGAGCTCTCATATGATTTTGAAAACAATAACGCTTTTCTACTTTTTTATTGCACAATCCTTTGATGTTATAAAAAACTTTGACGTGATAATCTTGTGTAATTTATTTTAGTTCAATTATTATGTATTAGTAGTATAAAAAAGTTTTTCATGACATTGAATTACAACTCATTATTTATATTATTTTTAAAAGATTAATTTATAAAGTCAACAAATTTATTATATATAAGAACTTGTGATTAAATAATATTAGCATAAAATTTTCACTCATAGTGCATAAGTTTTTTTTTTTTTTTTGATGAGTTTAATTGGTATATATTTAATTGTATAAAAGATTTTTATACTGACAGTCAATCATGACTTTTCATTTATGAGACTTTTAAAATAATAACTAGTAAAGTCAATAAGTTTACCATAAATGTTAACATTCAGTTGTGTATCAATTAAACTCTTTTTTTATTAAATTATGTTTTCAGTATCTCATTATAAAAGTTAAAAACAATTTATTATATAAGACAAGTTGATAAATGCTTAAAAATATAATTTATCAAAAACTCTCACAAAGCATCATCTCAAGTTTCCAAATGAAGTGTCAAGTCACTCTAACGTTAATGTCATTGTTAACAAAGTTAGGAAAAAAAAAACAAATTACACAAAATTAAAAAGTTTTAGTTTTACACTAATCATATTTATTAGCTTTGATAATAATTACTTTAAAAAACGTACTTAGGTTAATAAACTCCTTTACAATCAATTTTTATAAATATTATTTTACATAAAAGAGTACTCAAGTGCCATGATTTATTTTATTAAAATAGTCGAGTTACAACTCACAATTCGTCTATTTAATAAAATAAATTAAAAATTATTATATCTTTAAAAATTTTAAATCCTTTTTATTTTGATATATTTAAAGTCTTTTCTAGTTTAGAAATGATATCTTCTAAAGACAAAACTCTAATAAAATAACGACTAAAATAGATGAAAAAACTGTGACCAAATAACTATCTTCCTCTCTTATAATCTGTGGATTATTGCCATTAATTCTAAACAAAGCTCATCACTCATCTTGACCCTTTGTCTACATCAAAGTATTTTGTTTTATGTTGAATCAACCTTGTAAAAGAGATAAATTTTCTTTCTTTTTACATTTTCCCTTTCTATCTAAACATCCTAAACAAAATCTACTTTGATTTTACTTTTCATAATCTGCTTTTTCTCTTTACTACTTTCTGGCAGCATTCAAACAAAGCTTTAGGAAAATATTGGCATTTTGTCAAAGATAGGATGAAAAAAATCAAGGATAATATATCTTTAAAGTTACCTTTGGACTTGGTAAACATAACCTGAGTTCTTTTATATCAAATTTTAAGTTGGTTCCACACAACTTTTAACAACCAAACAATGCCACCACAATTTTTATTGTGGTGACTACTGAGGTGCATGTGGCATTTTTAGAACTCATTCAAGATAAGTCCAAAGAACTGTCCAAAGTGAAGGTATGGCAATAATAGCACTTGTGCCATGAAAAATATGAGGCTGAAAATGACACTAGCAAAAGTGACAAACAGTGTAATATTTCTAAATAATAATATATAATAACAAATTAATAATATTTCCTGTTGATATCTTATTATTGGAAAATAATTTTACATTATAATAATTATTATAACTTTAAAATAATTATTGAACATTTTATAAACTTACTTTTAATTAATATATTGTATAGTTGATAGATAGTTTTGGATGTTAAATATGTAATTAGAAGTTAGATTCCTTGTATGAATGAAAAACTATTTGATGAAAAATGTCAGCCACTTAAATTAATTCTAGTAGTTCAAAAGATTGGTTATTAACTTTTGGCAAAAAAAAAAAAAAAGAAGATAAAAAATACTTTTTTTTTTTAAACTCAATTACAAGAAACAAAATATTGTTAGTGAAAATACGAAAAGATTTTAAGTACTTTCACTTTATGTAATGATATTTTTCTAAAAATATCTCGCAATTAATGAAAGATTATTTGCAATAAATATTTTTGTTTAGTATGTGAAGTAAAGTTCTAGAAAGATATTGTAGAAAAATCATATTTTTTTCATTAAAATTAGTATAAATTTAATTTATGTTAACTTATTTTCTTAATTTTTATAAAAATTAGTTAAAGTAATTTATATTTAGGTTCAAAAGAATAGTAATTTATAATTGGATGAAAATATAAAATTATACTTTTAAGTATTTAGGAGTATTTTTTCTTTAACAATAATAACATTGACAAAATTCTTAAGAGTCTTAATTGATTTAAAAATAATAAACCTTTATTTTTTGTGTACAAAATTATGAGGTTTGTTGATTACTTTGCAATTCCTTAAAATTGTTATGTAAGAATTACAATTCCATAACTAAAAGATATAAATCGACAACTTGATTTGAAATCAGAAGGTCAAGCCTGTGGATTTTGATTGCCAAACAATATCTCATTATATCATATCCTAATATATAGACGTATCACGTGAAATTATTAACATATTAAAACATTTTTGAAAGTGACTCTATTTCCCTACAAGACAGATGGTTAAATCATGGCAATATCAATGATAGGACTTAACCATGACATGGAGTGACCTGATGATGACCATCCATAGTGAAGGCAAGACTAATTAGTGTACATTTTTTTAATCTACAAATATTAATTTTTAATATTTTATTAGAATATTAATGCAAGAAATTTGAATACAATTTTCTTTGTCCTTCAGCTACCATCCTAACCTTATATCTCCCACACGTTAATTGAACTTGGTTTTACTCAAATTTATAATCTTTGATTATTAAGATAAAATTATTTTCAATTTAGAAAACTAATGAAGGGTTGAAGTAATAAAGAGTTTTTTTTTTACTTCATTCAAAATCATGTTGTTTTTTTTTTTTTATTTCTTTCTAATTTACCTTTATATTTTCACTAATTTAGTTATCTTTGTGTTTGGTGTTTATGATAATTTAATAATTTAATTATTTATTTAATCTAATTTTAGTATTTTTTGTAAGGATTATGAGCTTCTATTTTTCAAAAGCTAAAACATTATATAAATATATCGTTTCAATTTAATAATAAATATGAAGTGAAAAAGTTACGTGTTTATTTATTTTTTATTTTTAATATATATATATAGCTAGTTAAAATAAAAAGAATCAACAAACACAGACACTAAAATCTATTTTAATAAATACACACTTAGAACTAATTTCAATTTAAAGTATCTAATTTTTTTTAAAAGAATCACTTTTTAAATATGTATTACTAAAAAAATTAATATAACTTAGTTGATTAAGTATAATGTGTGTGTATTTTAAACCTTTTATACCGAGTTCAATTTTTATGAATAAAATAAAATAAAATTACATTATTTAAAATTAATTTATATGGTAATTAATTTTATGAAATCATATTGATTTAAAATTAATTCTATCAACTCACATACAAAAAGATGCACTTAATAGTGGTCAACAAAGGAATGCAATGCATTTTTATCATTTCACATGACAAAATATTTCTATACACTGTGAATGTATATCCAAATATATATGAAGATTTTTTTTTTCCTTAGTTATATGGGCATGAGTGTTTTTCAATCCATTAGGTTAGACCCTAAATCATTCGTACACGAATAGAATACACGGAACTTTCGATTTGTTAAGTAGATTTTTTTTTTTTTTTTTTAATATGAACACCATGATACCTTATATTATTGTGCTAATCTTATGGGTTCTAATATGGAGATGCTAATATGTATTAGTTTCAATAATAGTTAAAAAAGTATAATAATAATATCTATATAAACATGTGTTTTTTTATGAATATACAAAATAATTTTATTGAGCGTTCATATCATCTCCAATCACAAGATATGATTAAAGGAATTCACAAATTTTTAAATAACAAAAACAGATCACAGCTATTAATTTGAAGGTTTAAAAGAAAAATTAAATTAAATTTAATTCATTTAATTTAATTATATATTTTACGAAAAATGTCAAGTTGCCAAATTGGATATGTGAGTTTTATGCTGGAGAGATGAGAATAATGTTAGTGATTGTATTTAGTTATTAGTTATGGGCTTGCAATGTGGGCTTGTGTTTTGTTTGGGTCTTGTTCGAGGAAACAAAACTGCATACAAAGGGGAGTGTGGTTAGAGAAACGGAAGTGCACCTAGTAATGATGAGAAACCCTTATCTCTCCCACAAAGCTCCCTCTCTGACTTTTCTTCTTTTTCTTTTCACCCAAACCATCTTTCTCTAATCCTCCATTCTCCTTTGAGTTATGGCCAATCCAAGCAAATCAAGGAGTGGTTGCTTGCTTCATCTCCTCTCCTTGTTAATTTTAGTAGTAAGTGCAAAAATCTTCACCTTGAGTTCCTAATTTCTTCCCCCATGGAGCCATGCTTATGATCTTAGAACTATTGGTTCAATTGGGGCTTTGGTTAAAAATTTTGAGTGGTTCTTAGGAGGGTTTGTGCTAGTGTAAAGTTGTAAAAATTGTTCTCAAATATGATTAACAATCAATCACCAATTGAGACTATTCGTGTCAGATACGTGTCGAGTGGAAATTGACTGTAGTTTTGACTTGTGTATTTTTTTAGTATTAGAGGTAAAAATTGTTCCCAAATATGATTAACAATCAATCACCAATTGAGACTACCCATGTCGGATACATGTCGAGTGGGAATTGATTGCAGTTTTGACTAGTGTATTTTTTTAAGTGTTAGAGGTGGAAGAAGCTTAGTTATGCTTTCAATTTTTTTCTCCTTCAAGTCCCCCGTTAACTCAAGAAAACTCTTAGGGAAACTTTAGTTTTTGAATTCGTTGCTTTGTGATGTATAAAATTGATTGTTGAAGTGAAATTTGTGGTTGATTTTAGTTGTTCAATTAAAATAGTGAGATTCGGGGATTGAATGGGATCATTTTTTCTTGATTGGGTGTTAGTTGATGTAGTGTTATTGTAATTAAAATTATTAATATCATGTAAATTCATGAGAAATATATAAATTCGACTACTAAATTTATAAGAGTTTCACTTTGCATATAAATTAGTAATTAAATACCTATAAATAATATATATATATATATATATATATATATATAATCAATTTAACATTTTAATGATATAATAAAATAAACAATGAAATAGTATATATCATAATTCATAAATATATTTATAATCAAATTATACCAATTTAAATATGTTACACATTAAATTATAATAACTGAAAATATAAAAATATTATACTTGTAACAAATTCTAACATTATTTTTTATAGTATTATTCGTCTTATTATATAACAGTTTTTTTCTATTAATTAATTGTTTGAGAGGAGCACCATGCATGACAAGTTTATAATATAATACATGTGCATGTTTTAAAAAACAATATAAATCAATATATCAAACATGCATGCATCATGACAATCCTTCACCATAATACTATAATAGGAATATCTTATTTTTATATTCATATTTATTTGTACTTTTTTTATCTTTAAAAGATTACTAAATTTTATTTTCTTTTTTTTACATAATTTATCTTATTTTATAACTTTTATTTTCTCTTTTCAGTTTTTATATTTTATTTTTTTTATTTAATAATATGAAGAGAGGTCTCTTCCACTAGTATTTTATAATGACAACCATTTTTTTTTTGGGCACTATAATGACAACCATTCCGTCAGGTTTTCTTTTTTATAATTTAATTTCTACGTTTATCATTGTAATGGCTACTTACAAATAATTAATTTTCTTTACTACCAAATATGTATGTATTCTTTAGAATTTTGATTCCTCTATTTTTTTTTAATTTTAGTCTTTTATATAAAAAAACCACAATTTAACTAATTTTAAACCATAGAAAGACTAAAACTTATAATTTAATTTTAATTTTTCTGGTGAAAGCGAGACCTCTTGGAGTGCAAGTGTGAGTTGAAGTCTCACATTGGTTAGAAAATTGGAAGTTGAGTAATATATAAGTGAGAATGACCCATAACCTAATGCTTAAAGTTTTAGGTTGAAAGTGATGTCATGTTCTCTTATATATATGGGCTCGTGACACATTGTTGTATCAGAGCAGAGCCTATGGTTGTGATTGCTGTTCGCGAGGTTCAAGTATTCCATTTGTAATGAATTGCCATTCATTTTTTATCAATGAATTTAAATCAGTCAATAAATTTACATTATCAACAAAATATTACCGTCAGATTTAGTATTTGTTAGAAAATCATACTTTTCGACGAAATCTTATGAAAAAAAAATTGTGGATAAGTTTAACTGATAAACGGTCAGTGTAAAGATTTTTACACAGACATTCAATCACAATCCTCCTTCACAATCCTCCTTCATTCATGCTAATTTGTTGACTCTACTCATTACCAATTAAACTCATAATTTTAAAGTTAAAAAATACAAATATTAAAAGTGGATTTTTTGCTTTTAATGTATAATAATACAATATTGTTTGAAAATAATGTTAATAGACTTTTTAAATCTAATAATTTTTTAAATTATGTGACATAAACTTCTACATACATTAGTCAAAATTAGTTGTAAATAAATCTCGTATATTTTATAATTTTTTTTAATATTTTTTTTGTATTTGTGTCTTTTGAAAGTGCTTGTAGAGAAACTTACTCAAACAAACTCTAACTAGAGTTGGAAAATATGACACATTCTCATTAAAACAAAGAATGAAAAATGATCAAATTGAATCATTTAATTTTGTTTTGGATTGCTATTTTTTAACCTTATTAATTTTAATCTTACAATTTGACCAATGCATGCTTAGTACGTCTAAATTGACCATTTTTATGGATTTAATGAATTTTACTAATTTTTTTTTTCATAAGCTCAATTATTTAAAAATAATATGTTTTTATTTTATAGTAATATAATACATTTATTGTTATAAAAAAATTCTATTACATATTTTTAATTAGAAAATAAATTTAAAATTATAAATATATAAATAAAATTATATTTGATGAGTTCACATTTGCATATGTTGTGTTGAAATGTGGATACATGGATTTTAATAATTTTTTTCCTTATCATATCACTTTTAACAACCAACAAGTTATTGTTTTGAGTGATATTGAACTTTATCTCCAAAAGCAACGTGTTTGATGTGCGTCTTGTGTATGAAGAAAACATGATTACAAAGGGATATATTGCTAAAACTTTTCAGATAAACACTTGAAATGTAATATTTTATGAAATGATAGGAGGCATATAAATAATTTTTTTATAACTTGCACTAAACATAATATTTTAAAAATAATTTTAGATGATTTGAAATAAATATAATTTTTATTCATTCCATTTTTAGATAAAAAATATTTGATTGAAATATAATTTTGCTATCTTATTTGAGAGATTTTAGGTCATATCAAAATAATATCTTTTTATAACTAGATTTACAAAATTGAGAGATTGAATATTTTTATTTTAACATAAATGACAAAAATTTTGAAAAAAAAATATGAAAAGATCTTAAAAATTAAGTAGACAAAAAAAAATTAAAAAAATGATAAAAAGAAAATAACAAAATTGAAGATTTAAGAAAATAAAATAATAAATATTGTATTCTAACTAAAAAATTTTGAAATCTAAAAAGAAGATTTGATTAATTTTTTAAAAGAAAAAGCAATCATAATCTAAACAATAATGTAACAAGATATGATGCAAATTAAAGATGAATCTTGATCATAATTAATTAAAATGTAAGAGATAAGAAGTTGTTATCTTAACAATAGAAATTATGGTGATCAAAAAGGAAAAAAATATGATAATGCTCATTTTTATCTTTAATAGATTTTAATAAACCTACAACCTGTATACTATAAATACTTAATTTCTTTGCTTCAGTGCTAGTCCTCTTAGTGCTATTTTAGAGGAGAGTTTTGGGACTCCATGTTGGATTGAAGTAGTTGCAGGTGGCAATAAAAAAGAACAAATATATGGTGCTGGAGAGTTCACCCGTGATTATCATGTTGGGGATGACAACATTATGCATAAAAAAGAAAAACATCTAGTGACTCACAAGATGTTGGGAAGGTTAATAGGCTGAGACAATGACTTTCTAAAAGGAAGGAAATTCAACAATCTCTTCGTCAACAAAAGGAGGATTTTTACCGAATGTTTGGTGTTGTATTACCATACCTACCATTGGAAACACAAAATATTGTTGAACAGGTGTCACAATAAAGGAATAACCTACAAGATGATTCACAAGTTAATGTCTAATGGTAAGAAGATAACTAACAACAAAACCAGGACTAACAATAAAACCAAGAATTAAGACTTACCAGATTATAAATATTATTAAATTGTATAAAAATTATAATATTTAACATTTAATCATAGTTGTATTTACCTTTTTTGGTATGATTTTAGATTATTAATAAAACTTATTGTTAGGTACATTATTTTACAAGTTTTATAAGTAGGTCATAAATATTTTTAATATTAAAAGCCTTATAAGTACGTCAAAAATATATTTTACAAGTTTTATAAGTAGGTCAGAAATATATTTTTAATATTATTGATAGATGATGTACGTCAGTAATTACCTAAAAATTTTTTTGATACGTAATTATTGATGAATTTTATCTGTACGTATTTGCAGGTAATTATTGATGAAAATGTTGTCAGTAGTTATCTACATATGTATCTGTCGGTAATTACTGAAGGAAAATTCAACAAATAATTTTTTTTGTAATTATCGACGGAAGATAAAAATCAGTCAGAAAATATGAATTATTAATGAATTTTGAGAGTTACCTACAGATTATGGTCATTGGTAATTAGCATTTTCTTGTAGATAACAACAAACAATAAAACAATAAAGCTTACAAATAGAGAAAAATGAATATAAAAACCCAAAAACACTATTGATATGCAAACTAAATATCTCCAACTTAGACCTCTTTTCAAGGATCCAAATGGTCAAAATAAAGAACCACATGTTCCAAACCTTTTGTCCAAACGTCAACCCAATTTAGTGGTGAACAAATTTGCAATGGTGAATTTAAGGTTACAACTTTGTGTAAAAAAGAGAATAACTTTCTCTCTTATTTTCTCTTAAACTACTGGTGTATTTTTCTAACTAATGGGCTTCTTTCTGTCTACTCTGCTTCAGAAGCACGTCCTCCACTTAGGTTAAGTGAGATATCAAGTCGACTTCTCAATTTGAGCCTTTTCTCTAATAGGAAGGAGCCTAATACCCAATATGTGTTATATTGATGGCTTGACAAATTTGTAATTTGTCATTTGGTGCACACCACAAGGGTGTGAGAAGCGTTGAAGTTGAAAATGCATAAGAGGTTCTCCAACAGGAATGTGGAACATCCCACAAACATGTGAGAGATGTGTTGAAGAAAAAAAATATATGAAATTTTCACCCACATTAATGCTTTGGTGCAGTCCATTTAGGTGTGATAGACACATTGAAAGATATAGTGTTTGTTTGGCAACAGTTTTATAAAATTGTTTTCAGTATTTTAGGGCTTGATTAGTTTGGGTTTTTTTTTAGTTTTTGGGAAGAGTTTTTAAGAATAGTTTTCAAAAATTGTTTTCGGAAAGAAAAGAGAAAAAAAATTGTTTGGTAAGTATTATTTGAAAACTGTTTTGAAGATATAATAATGAAAAAACTTGTTCCTATTTATGAAAATTTCATTAATGAAAAGGAAAAGACAACATATTATGATTGTATTTTGAGTTTTCAAAACAAAAATAGAAAACTGAAAGCAAAACTACTTTCAGTTATTCCTGCTTTTTAATTTTTAAAAACTAAAAAGCTAGAACTGTTTTCGAAAACTATTTTCAGAAAACACTATCCAAACAAGTTTTTTAGTTTTTAAAAACTAAAATACTAAAAGCAGTTGACAACATTTTTATAAAACTGGTTTCAATATTTTAGTTTTTAAAAACTAAAATACTGAAAATAGTTTTATAAAACTGTTGCCAAACAAGCACTTAATATTTAAAAACTTATTTGGATAGTGTTTTCTGAAAACAATTTTCGAAAACAGTTTTGGTTTTTTTGTTTTTAAAAATTAAAAAGCAGGAATAACTGAAAGTAGTTTTGCTTTCAGTTTTCTATTTTGTTTTGAAAACTCAAAATACAATTAGAATATATTGTCTTTTCCTTTTCATTAATGAAATTTTAATAAATATGAACAAGTTTTTCCATTATTATATCTTCAAAACAGTTTTCAAATAACACTCACAAAACAATTTTTTTTTTAAAAATAATTTTTGAAAACTATTCTTGAAAACTCTTTTCAAAAACTAAAAAATAAAAGGAAACTAATTAAACTCATAGTTACCTAAAACTTATGAAATGTTTTGATAACTTCAAACATAAATTGAGGAGTTGTAGATGTAGTGGTGCTAAGTTATTATTATGTTGTAGTTTAGATATCCATTAATGAAATGATTATATTTTGTTAAGTTGAATGTATTATTCAATAAGGTGAATGAATGGTGTGTTAATCTTATAAATATAAACATGAAAGAAGTGTGTTGAATTAAAATGAGGTTGCTTATATTAAGTTGAGATGAATTTAGGATGACTTATAATTGATAATTGTTGAAGAGATACTATTGTTATGAGTGAGGAATAAGTTGATATGTATTGGAAATGTATTAGCAATGCGGTATAAGTTGTTTGTTGATTAAAAGATGGTTTCTAGTGATGTATAATTATTTTGTATACAGATTATTATAATGGGTGTAACTTAGTCTTATTTGAGATTGAGATGTATAGTCTGAGTTAGGGATACTCGTTATAGGTGTGTATGATCCTGACATTAGTTGCCCGATAGATGGATAAAAAAGATCAAAGCATCAAATTGAGAAGTAGACATGATTAACCATTCGTTCAAAGCCACATAAATAAAGAATAAAGCCTAGTAGATAAGCCTTGCACGAGTAACAAAGAGTTACAAAAATTGCTTCTAGGTAGTAATTAAAATTTATTCTTTTCTTTGAATTGCTCCTAAAACTATGTTTGTTAAATTGTAAAAGAAAGACAAGTTAAACTAATAAATTTTGTTTTCGTTAAAATTGTAGGTCAATCAAAGGTATTTTCAAAATGACAAGATGTACAAATAAAAAAGCTATACAAAACATACTTTAGTAATTTTTTTATTTCTTGATTGTATATTTTTTTTAACTAGAACTAGAACTTTATCCATTAAATCATGTAATGTAATATTTATGATATTTAATCATATTTATATTTTTTAAGTTTACATTTTGTTCATATTTTTTTTTATTAATTAAGAATGATATCTGGAAATGGCAACGGGTCGGGGCGGGCACAGGTAGTGGTTACCCGCCACCTGTTACCCGCTAAAAACCCGTCAGGTACTCACTATACAAATACCTGCGAGTTTTTGTAATATTCGCAGGTATCCACGGGTACCCATGAATATTTTTAAAAAAATATTTTTTGTAAAATTAAATATTTTTTATAAGAAGTTTTATCAAATAAATAATTTATTTTTGAAAAATCTAGAAATAAAATTATACTAGTTTCTATAAGATTAATTAGATTTAAAAGTATATTAATATAATATATTATAAGAAAATATTTAATACAAATAAAATCTTTATTTTATAGTATCGGCATTTTTATAATAAATAATTTTATTAACTATAAAGTTTTCATCAAAAGATAAGATTGATATCAATTAATTTTGATAATTAATATTTTAAATTGATTTATTTTCCAAAAGTATTATCTTTTTTTAACTTTCTATATATATATATATATATATATATATTATTTTAATTTAGTTTAGCAGGTACCCGCGGGTACGGGTATGATACTTGTATCTGCGCCCGTTAAGGAGTGGGTAGAAAAAAACCCGTACCTGCAGGTAATGGATACTCATTTATAATATCCGTGCAGATATTTTTACAGGTTTTATCCACATATATCCATGGACATGAATTTTATATCAATTGGAATTTAAAAAGTATATACTTGTATTAGTTTTAATTGATCCAATTTTAATTAGTTACGTTAATTAACTTATCTTACTAATATCACGTAGAAAAAAATATCTCACCCATATTAAATTAAAATATAATAACAAATACAACTCATAAAAAATACTTTATCCTAATGACTTTAAATTTTGAGAAAATATATCTTATTAAAGTGATATTAGTTGTCAAAAAATTATTTTATTGTAAATTTTTTTAAGAAAAACATGTTTTTCTTTTTTTTTGCAACAAGAATAGTTGTTAAGATATATAGCATGATTTCATTCGTTATCAAAAGTCATTTATATGATGCAACAAATATGTAAGTGGCAGGAGACAATGACAAATTTATTGCTAGCAAAAGTAGTTTTAATAGCAATTTTTAACCTTTAACCACAATAATTGTGGTTATGAAATACCTTTTTTAATTGTAGGTGAGATTAATCTTTAAGGGCACTTACTCGTGACATATACAAATATAAAAACATAAATATGTAAAATGAATTTATTAGACATGTTTTATGATAAAAAATTATTTACTTAATAATATAAAAAATTAAATTAATTTTAATTTTATGTGAAAGAAATAAAAAATATCATTAACGGGAGACAATCCTATTGGATACCACTGCAAATGCAAAAAATTTTTCTCCAAGATTTTAACAAAATTACATTTCAAAGGCTCAATAATATATATTAACTATATTACAAGATAATATATTTATTATCTTTTCTATTCTTTTCATATTAGTCTTTTTATATATTTTTTTAAAAAAATTCTTTCTTAATTTATTTTTTCTTTTTATATTATTTTATTTTTTATATTTCTATGTTTATATCTATATATTTTTATATTTATGTTATAATAAATGTATTAAATATATTTTAATATTATTAATTAATATTTGTCAAATGTATTAAAAATGGTGTGGCCTCACATTGTAGTTTCAAATTTCCTTTCCATCTTAATATCTGAATATTTGAAGTACAGAAAGAGATGAGAGTTTTGATCTTGTTCAATAAGATTTATGGTAGTCTGAATCTAATACTTCAGAACTATTAACAGATTAAAAAACCGAAGATATTCATCTGCAAACAGCAGTGGATGCCTTAAGCCCCTTGAGCCAGTAGCTGAGTATGTAACTTTCAAGTTATCTAGGCTGTATGAACATGGTCTTGCAGCTGATCAAGGTATATTACTTGTTAGGGCTTTTCTACTATTGAAAGAAGGCTAGTTGCAAACTTGTAATGGTGTATTCCTTATTAACTTAGCACATATGTCAGTCTCATAAGTTTCTTTTCAGAACTCCTAGTGGAAACACGACCCATGCAAACAATAGTAAAAACATCAATCATCCTAGAGTGATAATAGGAATCCTCATGGAAAAGTGGTCCTAAGGAAAGAAAATCGGGAAATTTAGCCCTAAAGGTGAAATTTGTAAATAAAATTATTAATTCCTTCGATCGTGTATCCTCCATTAATGCAGTCTCATATGCTAAAACTTTAGGTTTATAGTATTAAGTAAAAGGTTATACCCATACTTATGGGGTTAGGTCAACCCTAACCTACTAGGCAGCATGGGGAAAAAAGCACTATGCTTTGGAATCAATAATATGAAAACTTTGTTTATATAAACTTTGTCTATATAGGCAGCATGGGAAAAAAGCACTACCCTTTGGAATCAAATCCAAAAATATCCTTCAAGAATGAGAATGAATATTATAATTTTATAACTTTTTTTTTTACCAATACCCTAATTCACTTTGCATTTTCTAAACAAAGAAATAAGGAAGGACAAATTTGTTATATTTTGTTTTGAACTTTGAAATCATTGAGATGTATGTTGTAATATTAAATCAATAATACGAAAACTTTGTCTATATAGACTTCCATGTCTTATTGGCAAATTTAGCCCTAATATGACCGTATGGAACGACATCCTTCGCCTACTTGTCGTAAAATCCCTAAAAATAATGAACCTCCAAATTTCTTGTTTTTATCGCTTTCTTACTATCAATCTAGGAATTCTAGTGTAAAAGTGACCCTAACTAATTCCATCCATGCGTATGAATTTCTTTAATTAAGAAACTTATTAATCTAATAACTTTTCGAAATTTATTAACCTTTAATAATAACATTTTGTATTTGAGCAGGCAGGTGAAGACACATTTTGAAATGCCTAGAGCTCCTCCAGCTGAATCCCTTCATAACCTAGCTGTTGGAATGACACGGACATCAACAACACAACTTTTCTATCAAATTTGTTGTATTTAATTATGGTCCTCTTGTCTGTATATATTGTTTCAAATAAATATACCAAGTTCTAATGCCTATTTGTAATTTTTTCATCATAGCTCTTGCTTCCCGCGATGCGCTGAAAGTTGAGCAAAAGGTGTTCTATGGAGAGCTTCTCTTCTCTAGAGGATTAAAAATGTGATGAAGTTTTGATCCTCCCACGGTTATATATGTTCTTTCGAATTTGTCACTTTTCCTTTGAAGTCTTCAAAAACTTTTTACTATAATGCAGCTTGTTTCTTTATTAGTGAGTGGTATACATTGGTGCTTAATTTAGGAAACAACAACTATTCAAATACACATTATCTTGTCTAGGATTAAAAACGTTAGATTTTTTTATTAAAAAATGTTAGATTTTCTCCCTCGTCGACAAAATTTAGCGGGTAATTAAGGGTTTGATTGATTTGATTTTTTTTTAACTTTTGAAAAAAGTTTTAACTAATAGTTTTTAAGAACTGATTTCGGGAAGAAAAGAAAAAAAAATTGTTTGATAAGTGTTATTTAAAAATTGTTTTGAAGAAGTGAAAATACAAAAACCTTGTTTATATTTATTAAAATTTTTTTAATGAAAAACAAAAAATAACATATTTTGATTGTATTTTGGGTTTTTAAAATAAAAATAGAAAATTGAAAAACAAAACTACTTAAACTAGAACTATTTTAAAAAATTATTTTTAGAAAACATTATCTAAATAAATTTTTTAATTTTTAAATACTAAAATATTTAAAATAATTTTATAAAATTGTTAGAAAACAAGTACTGAGTTTAAAGGAGATTACTATTTACTAGTAGTTTTTCACGAGATTTTCCCCTGATTTGAGTGTTTGGCCCACTTCTTTTATGGTGCTAATTTCTTGATGCTCAATTCTCATATTGCTCATGTTAACATGACCCCAGCTTGTCTCTTCATTTATATTGTATTTTTCAATAATGATCCTTAAATTCGGAATGAATTGTGTAGGAAGTGGACAATATTTATCCAAAATCCTTATTAAAAAAAAGGTAAATTGGTGCCTTCGTTGTGCTCGAGAATTAGTCATAAATTTATTTTATGGTCTATATTCTGGACTCTACCCAATATGTTAAACATGAAAATGTAAGTCATCCATGACCTTCGAGCCTCATCTTTTATTTATTTATTTATTAAGTGAACAAAATAGATCTCGGTCAAGGCTAAAGATAGACCTCGGTCACATTTAAAGATCTTGATCTCGACATCAAAAACTGTAGGATAGATCAATTAATTATGGATACAGTTGTAAAGTAACTAAAAATAGGAGATCTTTTGAAAAATAGACCAGGGCCAAGCACACTCGGCCAACGACGAGTCAGGATTAATCAGTACAAATCTCAATAACTAGTCGTTAACTTGATTAAGGTCACATTACCTAAGTTCAGGCTACTTAAACCCAATAGACAGAGACTCAGTCCATCCCTATAAATAGGTAACAGTACTCAAGGTAAAATATATAGATAAACAATACATTCACTATCTGACACTTGAAACCGAACACCTTTCTAACTTGAGGGTCAGAGTGTCTTTTGCGGGTACCCCCTACCTGTTCGGCCACTCACACGTGGGTACTCAAGCTAGAAGTAGCGAAAGAGACATCCGAAGAATACCATCCAGGAACATTAAGAGGCATCCCAATAATACAATCCAGTACCCAAGGTACCCTCTACCTGTTCGGCCACCCACACGTGGATACACAAGCTTGAAGTAGCTAAAGAGGCATCCGAAGAATACCATCTAGTAACATTAACAGTACAAAAAGTAAGGCAAAGTAATGTATTTGCACACTATATGTTATTTTTATTCTTAATTTGTAACCCACCTAATTCTGTATTTGGAAAGTAAAAATTAGGAAGTATAATATTCGGCCATGAAAGAAGTAGAGTAGAACAAATCTATTTAGACTCATGAACTATCTATAAACTGCATGATTTAAGACAATTTTTTTAGGTCCGTCCATTTAAAATGTCAACTTTTTAGTCTTTTATGTCTAGTGTTTAGGTTAAATGGATCCAATATCAGGTCTCAGATTATTTAAAATAAATATTTTTCTTTAATATGGATTTAGATATATTAAAATATTAAAAGAAAAAATATTGAATCATTTAGATGAAATTTAAAAAAGTTCTTAATTTAAAATAATAAAAAATACTTTAATTATATTAAAAATTAATTATAAAAAATTATTGTAATTGAACAATTATTGGTTTATCGTTATTTGAATTATTTATTTGTTGCTTTAACTTATTTCCCATGCATTATTTATTGTATAATATTTTGTATAATATAATATTGTATATATATATATATATATTATCTATACTATGAAATTTCAGATTTTAATATTTAAAATTAATAAGTTTATAATTTGAAAATTTATATGTTTATAATTGATAACCTCAACAAAGATTTCCAAATTGCGTAATCAAAATTTATATGTTTATAATTGTGATTTTTTTTTAAGATCATTTTCTTCAATTCAACCTCATGAGGTACACAAACTCTTTCTCTAAATTCCAACACTCCATCACTCCCCACACTGAAATCTTTTCCTTGATATGATCCGTGCAATTCCATAGAATGTTTCAAATTGGAATCCAACAACTCCTTTTCCTTAATCATTCCAAGGAATTCATTAGCTATAGTGAACATACTGTAACTCATGTGATCATACGATAATTTTACGCAAATGTTTAAATCTTTGAATTTTTCCACAAGTTCTAACTCTTTCACCATCAAAGTCGATATCTCAATCGATTTTCTGCTCAAAGCATCTGCCATCAGATTAGTCTTTAGTCTTTCCTAGATGATACATTAATTGAAAATCATAATCCTTCAAGAATTTCTTTTGTTTCATATTCAACTCCTTGTGATAAAATAGATACTTCAAAATCTTGTAATCGTTGAACACATCAAATCTTCAAAGCAATAACCACTACTACCAATTCCAAATTATGAATTGGATAGTTCTTCTCATGAGTCTTAAGTTGCCTAGAAGCATATGCAACAACTTTCTTCTCTTGCATCAACACAAAACCCAAATGTGACACATCACAAAATACCTCAAAAGGCATACTCAGATCAGGAATAATCAAAATTGGTGAACTTGTCAACCTCCTCTTTAATTTCTCAAAACTTTCTTCACATCTATCTGTCCAAGTAAATAGTCGATCTTTGTGAGTTAACTGCATTAAGAGCACAACTATCTTGGAGGGCCTTTCTATGAATCTTCTGTAATATTCGACTAATTCAATAAAACTTCTTACTTTTGTAACAGTTTTTGGTGCCTTCCAAAGTAACACAACTTTCACCATAGCTAGATCCAATACAATCCCTTTAGCTAAAATCACGTGACCCAGAAATTTCACTTCATTCAGCCAAAACTAACACTTAGACAATTTTGCATACAACTGTTTCTCTCTTAGAATCTTTAAGATTGTTCTCATGTACTCTTGATGTTTCTAATGTGTATGAGAATACAAAAGTATATTATTTATAAAGACAATAAAAAAAGTTATTGAGGAATAGGCTAAGTATCCTATTCATGTAATCCATGAATACAGTAGGGACATTCATCACACCAAAAGACATTACCAAAAACTCGAAATGTAGTAGAGGCATTCATCACACCATAAATTATTGAGGAACAGATGAAGTATCCTATCCTATTCCTTAAAAATTCCCCTCCCTGAGTCTTTACTACTATCTTCCCTCTACCTTCCAATCTCTCCACAGTTTTTGTTTCTTCAACTAACACTGCAAATTCCCTAATAGCCATAGGGACCACCATTTGTTTCACCTCATGCTTCAAACCTTCTTTATACTTGCTGCACCTCTAAGCTTCTTAAGTGGCTTGAGAATAGAAATGGGCCAACTATTCAAATTTAGTTCATACTCAAGAACAGATAAACTACCTGCTCCAATTTTATGAACTTGATCTCCAATTTTATGAAAATACTTTTGTAAATACTTGCTGCACTGTCTGGAAAATACTTTTGTAAATACTGCTCGTTAGAATTGTTACAGGTTAATTTTTTGGCACCAGCCAACATCATTTGTTGAGTTTCATGCCATCAAAATTCCGCCTCTTCCGGCAATAGAAAAGTTACGAACGTTACTTTATTATCTTCATTACAGGTCATTGCACTAAATATTTTCTCCATCTCCTTAATACATCGGTCTGCCAAGTTAGGATTGAAATTGCCTTGGAACTTAGGGCATTATTCTACATGAATTACATCAGCACGTGAAACTCTAATGGTTTAGCATCACGTGCAGCTTTAGAGGTTTGAAACTAGTGTACCATTGTGACATTTACTATTGAATCGCAACTGTCATCACTTCAATAACATAGGCCACCTAGCCGCTAAAAAAATAGCATGGGCCACTTGAGCCAAGTCAGATGATGACTGAGAAAGAGGTGTAGGTGGTCTAGGTGCCATCCTATAACATAATTGCATTATAGTTAGACCAGAACACTAGAACCCAACACTACATGTAGCAAACAAAATACACCCCCGCAAGTAAGCATATTCTCCACAAGTCCGTGTATAGGACACAAAGTGCTCTTTTACAATTATTGTTACATTTTCTCATCAAAATTTAGAACTTTCATAGAATACAATTAAAAACACATCATGTATACTCTTAATAATTTAGCAAAGTCATAAGTGAGGAACAAGATTATCTCACCTAGCAACAAGAGTCGCCAAACAATTGAATTAAACTATCCTAGTGAAGTAACTTTGCTTAGCAGGATGTGTCGCTAGGCATAAACCCCATTAAATTCTTGATAGGGAAAACTTTTCGATGGGTGAGACATTCTATCTAACAAGACTCTGTAGAACCTTTGCTACATAATTATCTACCAAAATTAATCAAACATAAATATAATTCCACAGCAACCATAATTCAAACTTGACATAAACATTTACATCATACAATCTTATACACCAAGTTATACTTTAGTCTCATCATTATACATATTCAAATACATACTCAAAACGGAAAACTATACAAGTCCTTAACCATTACATGTACACATTTAGTATACATATTTTATGCCTAGAAAAAGTAGTTTTCTTCCACAATCTATTATTCCTTATTCACTCCCCATGACATTCCATTCGAACTTCTTCTCTGGTATTTGCTCTTGCGTAAAGCACAATCATCATAGTTATACAGAAACACATACAAGCAAGTGTAAGATTAAAATACCATGAATTGAAGTCAATATGAAAACAATACATGCATTATCTCAATATAACTTTAGTTACCTCAAAGCATTCACATCACAATACTAACATAATTCACTAAAGACACAGACACTAAGGTTGTGTTTGGTAAAACTAGCAGAAAAGTTAGTTGAAAGATGAAAAACCAATTGAAAGTTAAAAAATAATTGAAAGCTAAAAGCTAGCTGAAAGTTGAAAACTAAAAAACTAATTGTAAGTGTTTGGGAAAACTAGCTAATCAACTAATTGAAAGTTGTAAAATGACAAATAAGAGCATAATTAATCATTAGGTCAACAATGAGATTTAAAATAATTATAACACATTTTAATAATATAAATTAATTACATGTTTAAACTATAAATTATTATAGTTATATATTTATATATAAATTATTATAATTATATATTTAAATTATAATTTATTATAATTATACATTTAAATTTTAATTATATATTTATATTATAATTTTTTATAATTATATATTTAAATTATAAAATACTATAATTGTATTAGTGAATAAGAAAGAAATGAAGGAAAGAGAGGTTGTATTATTTGAGGAGAGAGAATTAGTGGGGGACAATACATCAATTAATTATGGATACAGTTGTAAAGTAACTAAAAATAGGAGATCTTTTGAAAAAGCTACTTAGAGTAGTTTTTTTGAAAAAAACTAGTGACTCATAAAAAAACTCCTAGTTTTTTGCTATCTAAACGGAGCTGAAATCATTTCAGCTAGTTTTTTAGCTATTCAAACCAAACACACCCTAAATCATCAAACACTTTCCAAATTCCAAACTATGTTTTAAACTCAGATTAAATAATAAACAAACATTTTTACTTCATCAAATATAAATTGTTTAGAAATTAAACAAAGATCAAGTTTCTCTTACCTATTTTTTCTTTTATGAGCTGAATTTCCAGACTAGGGATAATTTGAGGGCATAAATCCCTCAAATATTTTCAAAACATAATTTAACTCATTACAATTAATTAATGGATTAAAATCATCTTGTTTGAAAATAGATAACAATTCATTTTACACAAAAAACTAAGATCATTCTCTATCATTCTATTTTGTCTCAAAACATGAAGCGTCTCTTCGTCTCTTCTTCTCTTTGTTTACTCTGTCTACCAAAGTAGATTTTTTAAAATATCAAATGAGTTTTTCAATTTAAATATATTTTCCGTAAGAAGACAACTCAATACCCAACAATAAATAACTTAAGAAACCTCCTTTTGTTTAAAGATATATTCCAACTTTAACAGGGGTGGTGACAGGATTCCATTCACTCATGTTGAATCTCTACAATAGTTGATGAACGTCCCTCTTATTGTCTTAGCAAAGTCACAACCAAGAAATATGAAAGCTCTCCAAAATCAATGATCATTTCAAATTTCTCCATAATTCTTTTAAAATCAGCCATATCTATATCTCCTGCGTTACTTCCAGGGATCAAGAACCCATCTACATAGAGGCATATAATAAGTAGATGATTATTTTGATCTCTATATAGGTATCATGCTCAGTAGTACATTTACAAAATTTCTATTGAGTTAGAAAATTGTCAATCCTCAGATTCCAGACTTTATGTATTCCTCTCCCTCAAAGAGCTTGTGCATTCTGTCTAATGGTTTCTCTCTTAGTTTTTAGTAATTTCAAAACCTTTTTCAAGTAAAACATCAAGTAGACTTTTTAATTTTAATTTTTTCTCCACTGAAACCCAATACCTCACTAATTATTATAATTAAGTAATAGCAGTATTATGAAATCATGTTAATAAAAAAAAAAAAATAAAGGCTATGCATTGCATTTTTATTATTGAGTGAGAAATGGTTGAGGAACTTTTGAGGACAAAACTACCAGTTATAAATTTTCATGAATTGGACAGGAATAAAACAAACTTATAGCACAACATACATTGTATCTCTCAGTATTTGGTGGTCTTCTACTTTCTAAAAAATATTCTGATATACCCTATTTCTGTTTTTTACAATAATAAAAAAAGAAAATTAGATAAAAATTGACAGATGAAAAATACTGTGAAGAGAACAGTATTTTGTTACCCATTATTTGTGGATAATCACTTAATCAATCCCCTTGAATTTAAAAATTTGAATTTTTTTTTAATAAAAATGGACGGTAAACTTTTCTAAAAAATTTGGCAAGTTTTTTAATTTAAAAGTATTATAATTTCTTCTACATAGTCTGCCTCAAATATATTTAATTTTATTTTTTTTAAAGTCAGAATTTTTTGTTGTTATTCTATTATATGTTTAAGGTTTGTTAACATTGGATTATTAACTTACCAATCAAAATCGTACTAGTTATGCATCTCAATGCTTCTTTTCATTCACCTAAGTTCAGTTCTAACTTCTAATAATAATAAAAATATATACAATATTACTTTTTTAATATTCACTAATAATAAAATGTACGTCAAATAGACAATATTAATTTTTAACATGAAATTAATTTGTACTCTTAATTCTATTCCTGGGAGAGTAATCTTCCTAATTTTACTCTAAATTCTTTAACTTATAAAATTGAAAGAATCTCATTTTTTACAACGACAAACTCAAAAGTGGTAATAGATTATACCATATTCATAAATATATATACAATTCATTAATTATTTTTAATATTTTTGAATTTAATAATATCTTTCCATATATATCTTAAAAGTCATTGGATCAATGAGTTATAATTGAATGAGAATGTAAAACTAAACATATTCATTCAAAGTGTAAACAAACTTTACACATTCATTCATAACTGCCATGCCCATGACTGGAACCAAATTTCGCATGCCTCTCATTTCAATTCGTAAATTTATCAATTTCTTCTTTTATCAAACTGAAAAGCATCCTTGATTTTTCCAAAATCAGTGTGGCAAAGGGCAAATGGATTCTCTCCAACTGCTTTATGAATGGGATGATATTTAAATCCTTGATTTTTACATTTTTTAATTTAAGGGATGATGGATTGGTAGGAATGGAGTTTGTGATAAAGATGGGATTTATCAAAATGGATTAGCAAAAATGTATGCATTTTTTAAAAATAAAGAGCAAAATGTGCATAAAAAATATGTAAAGACAAAATTTGTCTAAGTATTAAAATAGAAGAACACAAAGTATAATTTATCTAAAAAAAAAAAAAAAAATTCTACTTATGTTAGAATTGATCAATAAGAATACTTACTTCTCTAATAATATTTTAGAAAGCCTAAAAATAAGAAAACAAAATGAATACAGAATATTGCTTACGTACACTTATAAAATACATGTTTATTTCTTTGTAATTCATTCCAACAAGAAGAGAAGAAACATAGGCAAGAAATAAGTAAAGAGGGAGAAAGGCGAAATTGTAAATTTTCTTTATCAATAATATATTTGCAGTATAATTTCAAGAGTTCTATTTTGAGTATTATTATTTTATATTTATATTTTCTATCACAAATCTAATTAAGAAAAAATTTGCATAATTTCCTAACAACTTATACATTATAATGTGAAATAATTATAGTTAATTCCAATAGACAACACTGGATAACCTTTTTAGAAAAAAAACAAGCATATTAAAGGGAGGAATAAAAGATGACAAAATTCAAAAAGTAATAATTTTTTTTTTCTAAAAATTATAAGCGATGAAACTGATAGTTATAAAAGATATATATTTTTAGACAAATTAGTAGCTAATTATTTTATATTATGTGAGTTGGTATTTAAAATGTCTCAAATAACATTTTAACGTGTTACCTAAAACATTTTAGGAACAAGCTCCTTTCTAACATAATCATTAGAGATTAAATTTGTTTGACATTTTTTTTAAATATATAAGTTATAACCAATGTTTTTAAAACCGGACGATGAACTAGTGAAATCTGAGTTTAGGGTTCAACGATTGAATCAGAGTTGAATTGAGGTTGAACTGGATTCAATAAAATATTATTTTTTTTACTAGTATAATAATATACTAAGGAAAAAATAAGTTATATATGATTATAGTACACAAATATAATACATCTTATCAAATTTAAGTATTGTTGTTGTTATAATATTACAAAGAGGAAAGATCTCACATTATCTAAAATGACTACTTGGGAGATATTTATGTTATAAATTATGATAAAAACTTAGTAAAGAGACTAGTAAGTGGGAAAAATTTCATATACATAAACTGATTTTGTGATCATATTTCTCTTTAGTGTACCTAAAATTTAAAAATCTTTTATTTTTTCAATTTTTTGTGTTTTTTTTTTTGCTTAAAAAAAAAATAAAAAAAGGGTTTGACCTAAAACGACTGATTCTGACAATTCTTTCAGTTTCAGGCCAGTTCATCCGGTTCTAGATCGGTTTGTTATTCTCTACTTATTTGAAAACTACATGTTAGATACTAGTCCGATTCTTGTTGAACCAGTCAATTCGGTTTCTGTTGAACCGGCTTTACTCAAATTTTAACTATCCAACTAAATAAAGCAGAGTACTTGTTTTGTAGATGTAAATATACAAATCACAAACTTTGTATATTCCAATGCTCTCCCAACAATATGATTCCCATATGAATTCTGAACAACATGTTTTTGATTCCCATATGAATTCTGAACAACATGTTTTTGATTTAGTGATTTAGTTCTCAGCTACACTAGCAGCAACCTGAATTATAGCTACCGCAGATTCGTGATATTAGCAACCTGAACTGTAGCTACTGCAAATTCATAATAAACTTGTTCTTTTGAACTAAACACTGGAGCATAACATTTATGTGAATTAAATGAAAAAAAAATGTGAAAAATCAAGGAATATTCATATAAAAAAAAAGTTTAAATGCGTTTCGATGTCACATATTAACTAATTTTATGTTTGACCCTAATAAATTTTTCTTTGTAGATTCTCAACAAATATTTGCTTTGTTTTAAATTCTTAAAAAATACTTAAAATTATTTTAAAATATTTTAAAAAGTATTTTAGATATAGTTTAAGAACCCACAACAAAATAAATTATTTGGAACCTAATAAAAAGCCAAAATTAACTAATTAATATATTAAAATTTTCAAATATATTTGAAAAAAGAAAAAAATTTGTTTATAGAGTAGGAGATCAAACCCATATTTATCTTCTGCTAAGACCACAACATTTGAGATTATATTTTTGACTAAGGTTAATACGTGCTTTAATAACGCCACCACTTCCATTTTCATGTGTTGCAATATCAACAAAATTCTACACTGCTGTAAACATAACCCGTGAAATAAATGTGTTTCATCGAGTAAGAAGCAAAATTTATTAAAAATTATAATTTTTAATACATTCTATGCAACCAACATGAAGAGAATATTCAAAAGAGACTGTCAGAGTACGAATCAAATGGAAAATAAAAAACATAAAAAACTCTAAATATATTGCTATGTACATTGAATATCTTTCAACTCAAATTTCAATCTCCAATCAATGATCTTCAGAATGCAGAACACAGTTCTGAGCCTTCTACCAAAAAATTCCATCTTGATCCAACGGTGGATAACTCTGTAGTAACAATTTTAGAATTATAATTCTATATATAAAAAAGAATGTTTTTCTCTCTTGTCTCCATCACAGTGCTCCTGTATCTCCCTCTAATAGTTTCTCTTCTTAATTAGGACCTTCTCCAAATAGAATCTTAATACTTAACAAATTGTTACAATTAAGTAATACCCATATACAAAATCATGTTAATAAAAAAATATAATGACTATGTATTACAATTTTATTATTGAGTGGGATATGCTTCAGGAACTTCAAGAGGAAAAAACTATCATTATAATTTTTCATCAATTCGACAACAATAAAACTCATAGAAAGTGTAACTGTATCTCTCGTGTTTGGGTCTTGGATTTTCTTAAAAATATTCTGAAAACCGATTTCTATAGCAAGAAAATTAGATAAAAATTGAAGAAGGAAAAACATTTTCAAGAGAATAAGAGAGAATAAGTGTATATTTGTTACCCATTATCATCCATGCACTCACCTAGTAACTGGAGAAGAGGATTGATGTGGCCCCACCACAAGAAATCAACCTGATCTTGAACTAACTTGGATCTCATTTGCACGAGTTAATGAACCACATTTTTGGACATTACCTGGTTACCAAGCTTTTCGAATCAAGAAATGTTAGTTTGGATCAAAAGAACTACATTTTCGAGTCGATCATCTCCATCTTGCCAATGCTACTTCGACTCTTTGCCATTGAAACGTAGTCTCTTCAGTTCCAAAAAGTTCATCAAGATTTGGTGGGTTTGAGTTTGACAAAACCTGTTGCTCACAGTGCTGTGGGAATGAAAATCCTTCAGTTTGATGATGAAGATTCTGAGCTGGATGCACTTGATGCATATAGTTTGGGCCATAAACATAGACTCGTCTAAGAGGATCAAAATCATTAGCGTTTAGGGTTTTTAAAACCAGTTTCTCACAGCCCTGTGGAACTGAAAATCCTAGAATAGTATGATGAATAAGATTGAGGTGTGTGCACTTGATGCATAATCATAGAAAACATAATGAACAAAATTACTTTACGTGGATGCACATTAAAATTATATTTAAAACACACACCCACATTAAAAATATGCTTAAAAAATATATAGAGAGAAAAGAGATATAAAACAAATTTTAAAAATTATTATAAAGATTTAGTGACTAACCTCGTAGGAAAAAGAATATTTGATACCAAAATTATGTTTAAGAACTGTACGAACACAACATAATGAGTAAATGATATATTAAATTATTACCAAAAATGTCAATAAAGGCACACTGAAAGAAGATTGAAGAAAGCAATTCTTTATTATACCATGAGTCGGTAAAAAGATCTAGGAAATGTGATAGCAAAGATCACTCTTTGCATGAAAATCATCAAGAAAAATCTTACGAGTAAAATAATCATGTCTACAGCACAAAAATTAAAAAGATTAAGTGTGTATTTGGTCTATAGTTTAAAATCACACTGAGCCTACGAACGTCCATTTGGTGAATTGCAAACGACAAATGAAACACTATAAACACTATACATTTCATAAAAATTCAAGAATGAAAATTTTAAGAGAAGTAGTGTGTATTTGTTATGTACCCATTAAAATGGAGTTCTTCTGAGCCAAAGATAACGTTTATTGATCCAAAAATCTTCTTAATCACGTAGTGTCCAGAAGTGTTGGGTTGAAGATCACGTCGATTTCTTGCGGCGGAGCTTCAAAATCCATTTCTCACAGCACTGTGGGACTAAAACCCCTCATAATCTTGAACCTTATGAAGAGATTATGTCAATCTCCCTCTTAGAAATAATAATAACTCTCTTACATATCACTGTCTTTAAATAATTATAATTTTGATAAGTATTAGATGACATTTTCAACTAGGTAGGGTATTTGTATGCAATTATGTGTCCCATATCATACTTGATTGTATTGTTTTAATTTTCATTTTATATTAATTTCATAATTTAAATTACAATTATAATAATTGAATAATAAAATTAAAAAAATATTAAACAAAAAAACTAATTTGTAAATTTTACATTTATTCTTTATTCTTGTTATTTATTACTTTTATACATTCTTTGAATTAAAATATAGTTAATGACTTACCTGACATGAAAAGGGGGTCACCATTTTAAGTGAGAGATGGGGTTATGATGTATAGGAAAGTTTGTAGGTTTTTAAATGATCCAAAAAAACTTTATAATTGAACAAAAAAAAATGTAATTAATGACTTAATATATAATTTATTTAGAAATATAAGTAAATTATAATTGAAAAATTAATATAACTGATTATTTGCATATATTTCAAATCCAAAAATATCCTTCAAAAATGAGAATGAATATTATAATTTTATAACTTTTTTTTTTTTACCAATACCCTAATTCACTTTGCATTTTCTAAACAAAGAAACAAGGAGGGAGTTCCAGGTTTATTGGGTGAACTAAAGTTGTGTGTCATTATATTATATTTTGTTTTGAAATTTGAAATCATTGATATGTATGTCGTAATATTGAGTGTAACGTAGTGAAAATTCTACATCTCAATATTTTGAAATATAGATTATAAGTAAATATAATTATTTAAAAGAAATAAAGGTATACATAATAAAAGTATTTGGGATGTTACAACCATAGTATTAGTATTGAGATATATGTTACTTTATCCATGCATACTAATTTTTTTAAAAATTAATATTAGTATTGAGATAATGTAAAAATTTAATCTTTTATATATATATATATATATATATATATATAAAAGAAAAGAATGCACAGTGTATATTACCTATATGCCCTTTTATCTTAATTATTTTTTGGTCTTTTCATTTTTTATTTTAATATTTTCCTTTTCTCTATCTTTTTTTCATTTTAAAATTTTCGTTTTTCTTTCTCTTTTTTATTTTAAGAATTCTATTTATTTTTCTTTTTTATGTTATTTTATTTATTTAGTATACTTTCTTTTTTATATTTTCTATTTTAATTTTATCTTTCTTTTCTTTTTAGTTTTTTGTTTTCAATCTTTCTTATTTTATTTCATTTTTTATTATCTTTCATTGTTATTTTATTCTTTTTATATTTTCTATATTTCAATATACTTATATTTTGATATTTAATATGTTTAAAATCAATTAATTAAATATATTTTAATATTTATAAGCCATAATATCATTTTTAAGAAAAGTTATGTTTGATTAATATGTTGTCAAATAATGTTAGTGGAAAAGATGTTTTTCATATGCAAAATTTTCCTATGCTAGATGTAACCCTTATGCATTATAAATGAAATTAGCCTATAACCCAATGGTTGAAATATGATTGTCTCTGACCAAAGTAAAAATATAATGAATATATAAAATATAATTTATTAAATAGATTTTTTTTGAAAAATAGTCTTCAATTATTTACTCAATAATATCATAAATTAAAATTAGTTTAATTATTTATTAAAAACAACAAATATTGTTCATATTAAAAACAATTCAACTGTTTGAAACTGAATAAAAAGAAAAAACTTATTAAAACAAAAAATAAAATTTGACAATTTATCAGAGACCAGAAATATTTAAGTATTTTATTTTTTATATTAAAATAACATAAAAAATATTATATTTTAAATTATTAAAAAATCCTGATAAAAAATTATAAATTATAATATTATAAAATAATTATATTGTTTTTTCATTTCATATTTTATATATAAGTATCTAGTAAATACGTCCTCTTAAAAAATAAAATAAATATATTACAATTGTAAAATAATTTTTAAAAAGTCAAAAATTTGCATTCGTATGACGGTTTATGGAATGTTATTAAATTAATTATTACAAAACTATCAGATGATATGATCAAATTTAGAATGATATTTTAAACAAATGAAAAATGTATCTAAATTTCAATAATATTAATGTTTCCATCAAAATCTCCATTGCCTTTGAAATTAAATAAAAGACAATTTTTAATTATTATCTCATATGTCATGACAATTAATAAATCACATGCTCAATTATTAGGCAGTGTCAAAATGTATTTGCCTAATTCAGTAAAGCAAACATGCCAAATTATATTTAGTAATTTTAAGAGTATAAAGTAAACATGATTTAAAGATTTTGATGATGATAATGACAAAATCACTAAAAAAACTAAAAATGTAGTTTTCAAAAAAATATTCCAAAATCTACATTAGGTATTATAAAATAAATCAATTTATTTAATATATTATAACTTTTTTAAATTTCTCTGGACATAAATAATCTAATATTACAATTTTTCAGGTTTAAACTCAAACTTCAAACAATATGCAAAACATGATGTTACTTATTTAGGCTTATATCTTATTATATTTCTAGTCTTTGTTTCATATTAACTGATTAAATACTTATAATCTTTTATTTAAATATTTTGTTACTTTTTTTTATTTGACTGTGTTAGTATGTGAGTAAATTGAATTTAAAAGTATCAAAATTTTACTATTTATTTTGGATCTTATTTACTTTACATTTATTTATTTTATGTTATCTAATGGTTATTTTATTTTATAATTTTACACAATGTTTTACTCATATATTTTATAAATTATTAAATTACTTAATTAGTAAAATATTATTATAATACTAAATACTTGTGATCCCACCATCGTGTATGTTTATGCAAGAATGCTAAACTAGTTATACAATAACAAATCAGTGGTTTCAACTCTAAATTCCACTCAAACTGTCATCCCCATACACAAGGCACATGTCACTTTTAATTCATCTTGTGACTTTTGTGGATTTTTCATGTTTTGGAATGGAGAGAAAAGAGAAGAATGCAATGAAATTATTAAATTAAAATAAAATTCTGACAATTAAAAATAATACAAATTGAAAATTCTTGATTCCTATTTCACATACATCAAAACATGATTTTTTTTTTACTATTTTCTTTCAAATTAATATAATTTTATATAAGAGAAAGTAAAATGGACTAATGTGGCTAAACTCCTTGTTTCTGTGTTTACAAAATGCAAAGTGAATTAAGGTATTGGTATAAAAAATAGGTTATAAAATTATAATATCCGTTCTCATTCTTGAAAGATATTTTTAAGTTCAGAATATATGTAAATAATATATTATATTAATTTTTCAATTATAATTTACTTATATCTTTACATAAATTATATATTGAGTTAGTAATTATATGTTATTCAAAGAATGTATAAAAATAATAAAGAACAAGAGTAAAATTTAAAAATTATTTTTTTGTTTGATATATAATTTTAATTGTATTATTTCATTATTATAATTGTAATTTAAATTATGAAATTAATTAATTTCAATTATGAAATTAATATAAAATGAAAATTAAAATAGTGCAATTAAGTATGATATGGACAAATAATTACATACAAATACCAACTCCTAGTTTAAAAAGTCGTATAATACTTATGAAAATTGTAATAAAGAGATGATTAACATATTCTCTTCATATGAGATTATGAGGATGATTTTGATCATAAACCCAAACACAAGAGATCTATTACTATCACATTTCCTGGATCTTTTAAATTACCAAAGCATGATATAAATAAAGAATTGCTTTTTTCAATTTTCTTTCCGTGTGCCCTTATTTGACATGATTTCATAGTAAAACTTCAGTCAAATAATTGTAATAATTTAACATGATTTCCGTGTGCCTATATTTGACATGATTTAGGTAAATCACAATATGTTTATAATAATTTTTTACTGTAAATTAATTACAACTCACATGAGTAATTAAATGAGTTAAGGATACACGTGTGAATAATTTTTTATATTAATTTATATAATTATAATTTACTTATACATATAATAAAATAAATTAATTATAATTTAAACAATGTATAACATAATAAATAACAAGAACGAAAAATAAAAATTTTTGAATTAAATTTTTAGTTAAATATATAATTTAATTATTATATATAATTGTAATTTAAATGATGAAATTAACTAATTTAAATTATAAAGTTAATATATAATAAAAATTAAAATAATGAATAATGATATATATACATCTCTCTAATTTATCTACCTTATCAACACCTTTTATTTTTTATTATCTCTCTCCTTCTATTACATTATAAATTTTATCATACTTATATATCTTTTACTTTTTATTTCTTCTTACTAAGTATGTAATATTGCACAATAAGTATATGTATTATTTTGTGTGTAAAAAACTAATCTATATATGTAACTGAGAATTATAGGTTCAAACTATTTTGGAAGTCATGGTCTTTTGCAATGTCGACTTCTTCATCTTCAAGAAATATTCAAGACTCAGGGTTGAATCATGGTGAGAGCAATGCTTATGTTTCCAATGATTATGGTCCTAACTACGTGCATGAAATGACCCCAACTCAGAATCTTCATCATGTCTATGGCCCCAACTACATGCATGAAATGGCCCCAATTCAGAATCTTCATCATCTTCCTATTGGAGAGTTTTCACTCCAGCAGCTCTGTGGCCAACCGGTTATACAAAACTCAATCCCTTATAATCTCGAACCATTTAATGGATACTATGTCTATGGCCCCAACTGCATGCATGAAATGGCCCCAACTCAGAATCTTCATCATCTTCCCATTGGAGGGTTTTCACTCCCACAGCTCTGTGGCCAACCGGTTTTGCCAAACTTAATCCCTTATAATCTTGAACCGTTTAATGGATATTATGCCTATGGCCCCAACAATATGCATGAAGAGCACCAACCTCAAAATATTCATCATCCCATTGGAGGGGTTTTAGTCCCACAGCACTGTGAGCAACCGGTTTTGTCAAACTCAAACCCGCATAATCTTGAAGGTTTTGCAGGAGACTACATTTCAATGGCAAAACATCAATGTGGATCTCTTTCACTGCAGAAGAGGATCGACGAGGCTCCACCTCAAGAAATCGAGATGATCTTGCACCAACTTCAGCATCATGTGCACGATTTAATGAAACACAAATATGGACACTACGTGATTAAGAAGCTTTTTCGATCAAGAAACGTTAGCTTGGGTCAAAAGAACTCCATTATCTCCTTCATCTTCTACAACTCTGAAAAGCTGCAACAGTTGTGCTTGGATTATAATGGGTACCAAATACACATTTCTTCTCTTAAACTTTCTATTCTTGAATTTTCATGTCAAGCTTGAATCAATTGTGTTCAACCCAACTTACTTTAAAAAATAAGTCACTTTCACAATCTTACTCTCAAATGCCATTAATCTTCTAATTTTCTTGCTACAGACATAATTTTATTCAGAGGCTTCTTGGTGAGGACATTGCTGTGGAAGATCCACGCACGAGAGACATAATTACACATGCCATGAGATTTATTGCTTTTCCATTGATGAAAAGTTTTAACGGCAGTCTTGTTCTTCAACATCTCCTCGAACTTTTCCCAAGCAAGGAGAATAAAAAAGTAATGTGCAGTCTTAATCTTTTTACTAATGCATCCATATCATATAATAATCATAAATATTGCTTCAATTTTCTTTCAGCTGTTGACATGATTTCAATAGTAATAATGCAATCTATTAATTATAATACTTTTTATAAAAAATAAATAAATTATTGGCAACATATTCTTTTTTAACAGATTTTTTATTGTTGGTTGATAATTATTAAAAAATATAAAGTTATAAAAGAGAATTAATAACTATGGTCACCCATAAAAACCAAAAATTCCAATCAGTAAGTGTGAGTAAAAAAAATTGTAATTTGTTACCAACATTTTTCATAATTTAATTCATTTACTTTGTATGTTATGTTGGTACAGTTCTTAAACAGAAAGATTTCTGGTACTAAATATCCAATTTTTTTTTTGTACGTTATAACTTTATAAGTAACAAAAAAGTCAATTTATAAATAAATTTTAATGATTTTTATCTGTTTAAAAATTTTATATTTAAAATTATATTTTATTTAATTAAAGAAGTATTTTCAATGACGCTTTTAAAGTAAATCGTTTATTTCAGGTTATTTTGGATATAACAGTGGAGAATTGTCTTGATATTGCAAAAGATAGAAATGGATATCGTTTTTTTGAAAAATGTATATTTGAGTATTACAAATTACCAGCTTTTGATGAAATAGTGAAATCCATAATCTCAAATGCTGTGGTTTTAGCAGAAGATCCCTACGGGTTAGACCTCCAACTCAATATGTTTTTTTTTTCTTTTTCTTTTTTTTGTCTTTTCTTAATTACATTATGTACTTCTCTATTTACCAATTTCTGATATTTTGTAATTTATAATCTATGATATTGTTTTGTAATTTCTTAAATTGTTTAATTTGTGTAAAGACAATAGTGTATTTGATATTGACTATTAAGTAACAAATTTTGGCTAGATTCAATATTAATTTAATAATGTAACATGTTTTAATTTTATAATTTAAATGATTTGGATAAATAAAATATAATTTTATTAATTAAATTATTTTTCAATTTTCAAATTATAACCATGTTATTACATTATGGTAATGTGTTTAAGTTTACCGCTTAATAGTCAATATCAATCCAACAATTTTATACAAATTAAATGATTTAAAGAGTTAGATGTACAATGTCATAGTTTAAAAATTCGAAACGAAGTGTCATAGTGTAATCAAACATTTTATTTAGCATAGGTTTTGCTTCATTTTATTTCTTTTAACATTTATTTTTCATTTGATTCACAGAAATTATGTGATCCAGTCTTTTATTGAAAGAAAGTTTTTTCTACTAAATCCACTGTTAATATCACGACTTCGTGGTTGCTATGTTAGATTGTCTGTAAATAACCATGCCAGCAATGTAGTGCAAAAACTTTTTCAATTTTCAAGATCAGTTCATGCTGCTGTTATAGCTCGAGAACTAATGGCAAGTCCCGAGTTTCGTAATGTTCTTCAGGATCCTTATGGGAATTTTGTTGTTGAAACAGCAATGGAATACACTGAGGTTTGATCTTGAAAACTCTAAACAAGTACTCTAGCTAGCATACAACGTTAAATTTTGAGTGAAATACCATTATGTTTTCTAAAAGTCATAGGTGTTGACACTAACATCTGAAAGAAACTTTTAAGTAGATTAGATCTAACGATTTTGTTGTTGATATCTAAATTAATTGACACTAACTATCTTAAAATATCATTTTTATTTCATGGCAAAACTTTTTGAATCTATGTAGGGTAAAAAAGCATGTCCTAATGCTTTTTAAAAATATTTCTAAGGGTTTATGATGTTTCAATTTTATTTTAAATCTTATTTATGTACAAAAATAAGAAAAAAAGTTTGACTACATAGCTTAATTTTCTCTTTATTGCAGGGTGCTTTGAAGCAAAAGCTTTGTAACATCATTCTCTCCCATGGGGGAAACCTGAAAAGCTATGTTTATGGGAAAAATGTGCTACGTATTGCCTGAAGGGTACCAATCCACTTCAGAACGAGGCTTATGTAACTTGACAGTGTGTTTGGAGAGTTGATTTTAAGTGAGTAATTCATTTGGTTTAAGAATTTGAAAATTTTTCAATTAAAATTCTTTGTTTCGGCCATTACTAGATTTTGTCCCGCTTCTCATGATTTTCATTTTTTTCAGTACTAAATAAAAAAAATTTAATATATTTATCCTTTGATTTGGGTCGATTTCTGGCTAATCAGAATTATAAAAAAATAAATAAAGTGATATTCACACCCCATTTTATCTATATTCGCACCACGTAGATGAAAATGACTAGATTTGCAAAAATGGATTTGATTTGGTAGGTCGTCCATAATTTGATGAATTAGATAAAATGACTTAAAAAATTTTACTTTCATACGAAACATAATCAAAGTGGATCACTTGATTGGTTTGATAAGTTAGATTTGACTTAATAAACCTATAACTCAAGTCTATTTGGAATGAAATGATTAAGTTATTTTTTATATTTTTCTTTTAGATTTATATAACTTTATATTAGAGCAAAGTAAAATAAACTAATATACTGACTTAGATGGTTCTTTTTTCATGATTGGTTGCTTAGAATGTATTAAAAATTATTATTTTTAATAAATTTTACTTCTTACTTAAAGCTCTCTCTCAATAAATATTGGCTTTTTCTTAGGTTGAAATACATTATTTTGTTTTGAGTTCTTAAATTATATCTAAAATATTTTTTATAATATTTTAAAATAATTTTAAGTGTTATGCAAAGTGCTTTATAGGAATCAAAACAAATAAAATATTTGTTGAGGGTTTAAAAAAGAAAAATTTATTAGAAGTCCAATATAAAATTCGTTAATATGTGAGAAATTGAAACATATATAAGCCCTTTTTAGTATGATTATTCCTTCATTTCCCAGTTATTTTCACTTAATCCACAGAAATCTTGTGCTCTAGGGTTTAGTTTAAAAGAGGAAGTTTGTGGTCCTAAATCCACTTTTAATATCACTACATCCCAGTAGCTATATGTTAGATTTTCTATGAACATTTATGCTGGCTAGCATGGTAGTGGAATATCTTTTTCGATTTTCAAAAACAGTTCACGCTGCTATATAGCTCAAGAACTAATACAAAGCCCCTAGGTTATCCATGTTGTTCAGAATCCTTATGGGAATCATGTTCAGAAATAGTTTAAGGCTAGTTATTTGTACGTACATACATATGTACAAAACGAGTGCTCTCCATTATTTAGGAGAGTTAAATTTTGAGTGAATTATCATTTTGATTTCCAAAAATATAGATGTTATTATAAAAAGTCAAATAATTTTAAAATGTTTTAGATAATAATTTTAAAATGTTTCAAAGACCAATTTACATAATGATAAAATCATTAACTACTATTTTGTCTAAAAATATCTTTTAGAAATATAAGTTTCAACACTTGTAATATTTAGAAATCAAAATAATTATTTACTCTGTCATCTTTATTTCTTCATATGCATTGCTTTTAAGAAAAAATGGTTATACATCGTTGTTGGTTAACTTTTAAAATCATTATTTTACATCATACAATGTAAGTAGAATAAATTTGTTTATTTTTTTATGAAACATTGTTTGAATTTATATTAGGTATAGAGTATATATGTCTATACTCCTAACATTTTATGATGTTTCCGTTTAAACCTTGTATATGTAAAAAAAAATTGTTGACTATATGACATAATATTTTGTTTTTCATCACAAGACTCTTTGAAGGAAAGACTTTATAGCATAATTTTGTCAAATAAACAAAAACCTGAGCAACAATACTTATGGAGAAAGGATGTTACGTCAAAAACGTTAAGATCACAAAATTATTGTGATTGGTTCAAATATTATTTAGATATGTTGGATAGTTACAAAAACTATTAGTTAATTACAAATCAAGCATTACATAAGACATGTACCTATGTGAATGACATCACCATTAAGTAATACAATTTTATTTTTTTTTCACCAAGTGTCTCTCTTTGAGTGTAAGAGAGAATTAGTTTGAACATACAGGTCTACAATTTGCTTTGTCATCAAGTGAATAACTAGTTAAGAAAGTAAGGTTTACAAGTTGAAGAAGGCATTGCACGGCCTTAAGCAAACTCCAATAGTTAGGATTGATACTTTTCTACGTCAACAAAAATTTTGCAAATGTACTGATTAGTATGACACCTATATAGAGAACAAGATATTCATCTACTTATCATATGTCTCCGTGTAGATGACCTCTTGATTACTGGAAGTAACTCAAGAGATATGGCTGATTTTAAAAAAAGAATTATCCAAGAATTTGATATGAATCAGAGAACTTTCATTCTTCCTGGGTATTAAGTTTGGTAAGAAAATAAGAGGGATGTTCATGCACTAGAAGAAGTATACAAAGGATATATTGCAGAGATTCAACATGAGTGAATGTAATCATGTCACCGTCCTTGTTGAAGCTGGAATCTATTTTCAAATAGAAGGAGGTGAAAAGGAAGTTGGTTCAATACTATACAAGCAGATTGTAGGTTTCCTAAGGTACCTATGCAATACCAGACCAGATATTGCATATGGTGTTGGGTTAATAAGCAGATTTATGAAAGAGCTAAGGACTCCTCTCCAAGCAGCCAAATGAATCCTAAAATACTTAAAGGTACCTTGAATTTGGGGATTTTCTATTCTCATACTGAGACGAATACAAAAGGATAAGTTTATAGTTATAGTGATTTAGAATGGTATGGAGACAAAGGATATAGGAAAAACACCTTAAGCTACATTTTCAAATTTGAATTAGCACCAATCTCTTGGTGCTCAAAGAAATAAGGAGTGATTGCTTTGTCAATACGTGAAATAGAATATATCTCTGCAAATATGACAGCATGTAAAGCAACTTAGCTTAAGATTGTGATGAAACAACTAAAATTCGAAGCAAGTGAACCTATGAGACTACTGATTGATGACATATCAGTTATTAACTTGGCAAAACATCCAATTGTACATGGAAGGAGTAAACACAAAGAAACAAATTTTCATTTCTTGAGAGTTCAAGTAAACAGATAGAAACTTGTAGTTGAGTTTTGGAAGTCTTAGGAACAGCAAGCAGACATATTAACCAAGCCTTGGAAGAAGTTCAAATTTAAATAAATGAGTGAAAAACTAAGAGTAATGTCTTTATCAGACAGTTCAAATATTAGTTCTCTTGGGCAGTTACAAAAATTGTTAGTACAATTCAAGCTTATATAAGGCATGTACCTATGTGAATGGCATCACCATTAAGTAATACAATTTCTTTTCACCAAGTGTATCTCTTTGAGTGTCTTTGAGAGTGAGAGAATCGGTTTGAACACCAACAAAAATCACATCTTGAATGAAGCTTGTATAACTTGATGTGTCTATAAATTAGATAATTTGTTGTAAAGACAACAAAAGTCACGTCTTAAACGAAGTTTTGTGATGTGTGAAAACCGCAAATATACGGTGTCCTTAAGTAATAATTAAAATTGTTCTATTGTGCATTTGGAAAAGAAATAATTTTTTTTATAATTTTAGAAATAATTAGAATTAACTTAAAAAATTCTATAATAAAGCAAAGATAAAAATAAAAAAATAAATTTTAGAATAAAATAAGGACATCAAATTCAAATGAGATAAAATTTAAGACACTAAAATCGTAACTAATATAAAAGACAAATTTTTTGTGATTTTTTATGTATTTGAAAATAAGAAGATATTTTATAAAACAAAGGAAAGGATGATTTAAGATTTTGAAATTCAAGTTTTACAAAACTTTTCGCATTGGGAGTATCATCATGACTGCCTATTGCTTTATTCTTAATTACTTTATATTTTTATTGGTTTTCTACTAAGGTGAATTAACCTAAGATAATGTTTGTCATCTTTAAAGGTAAGAATGTGTATCTAATTGAATTAATCTCTACTTTCGTGATAGCTATGTTCATTTAGACTGATTAAGTTTTTCCTAATTCATTTGAGTCCTTGAAGGATTAAACTACTTTCCTGATTTAATGCCGAGGTTCCTCTCCTAGGATTTCAATAAGTAAGTTCATCTTTCGGTCATTCCCTAATTATCTATGATGATAAAAATGGTGATCAAGCATATTTGATCAGTAAAAGCAATAGAGAAAAAATCATGAACAACCCAAGAAGAATAATAATACTTAATTAATCATCATTCATCAATAGAGTCAAGAGTTAAACCTCAATCCTAGAATGAAAAGATGTACTCACACATATCTATGAGTATAAAAAACAAGAAAATAAAGAACATTAAACCCGAAAATAAAGAGTGGAAAGTAAAAAGGAGAAACTCAAAGTTTTGCTCTATACCGTCTTGATAAAAAGTTTTAGACCCTTAGTTTAGAGTAGAAGATTTCTATTTAAATTAACGAATTTCATAATATTTCAGCCAAAAAAGAAAATAAAATAAAGCAACTTTAACAGATTACCCAAGAGATTATGTAATTTCTATGGCAGTATAATTTTTTAAATTTCATTAATTAACTTATTTTTCTTGTGAATTGCTTCCAAAGATCCAATAACTTTACTCCAATTCTCAAAATGAGTAAAAAAAGTGTATTAAAGACTAGTAAATCATATCCTGAAACACCAAAGCCCAAGTGTAACAAATTCTAAAATATAATTAAAACACATTTAAAATGCAAATATTAAACCTAAATGATATAAAAATAAACAAAATTTTAATTAAAATAAAACCTAAAAATAGATAAATTGCAACACACATAATTATATCAATTCTTTACAATTTTATTTTTTATTATGTCGCTCTCCTCTTAAAAAAGTATTATATTAATTTTTTATGGAGTAAAACAATATAAAAAATTAAAAAATACGGCAAACTTTGACAAAGATGAATTTAAACGACTCGAATATCTTTTTTACATTTGTTATCTTACAGAAACTTCTCCGACTTCTTTAAAAAGATTATATATACTGACATACTGAGATTTTAAAAATGTATACTCTTATAACTGAGACTTAAGTAAAGATAAAAATGTAAAAATATTACATATAATTCAACAAACAATACTTACTGTCTAATTTAATCTTATTATTATTCGAAGTAGTATTTTGATTAAAAATGTATACTCTTATAACTGAGACTTAAGTAAAGATAAAAATGTAAAAATATTACATATAATTCAACAAACAATACTTACTGTCTAATTTAATCTTATTATTATTCGAAGTAGTATTTTGAAACACGTGATTTGAGAATTGACTTGTATGTTGATACGAATAGTTTATTTCAATCAAATAAAATTCTAATGATGCAAGACGTTACATGTTAAACGGTGCTTATCCTCCTAATACTTATTAGATTTGTTGCTTAGGTTTTGCTCACTTAAAATAAAATTGGAATTTGGGGCCATCTGAGTCTTGCACATTTCTTGAAGTTCGCAGCAGGAGGGCCACAAGAGTGTTCTGTTGTTCTGTGCAAAATGAGAAAACAAGAACTCAAAAACCACTTTGAAACCCATTTCAACCTAATTCTTTAGTTGTTATATATAGATTGGTAACATAATCTGTTCAAAAGGTTCAAGACTATGTTTATGACTCAGTTATCAAGTGCTGTGAGCAATATTTTAATGTTAATGGAGAAGAGGATTGATCTGGCAACACTTCAAGAAATCAACGTGATCTTGAACCCAACATGTTTGGAACTAGTGTTTGCGAAGATTTTTGGATCAAGAAACATGATCTTGGATCTAAAGAACTCCATTGCCTCGTTCATCTACTCCAACTCTGAAAAGCTGGAACATTTGTCCTTCGATTTTATGGGTAACAAATACACAATTTTTCTCTTAAAATTTCCATTATTGAATTTTTATGTAATGTATAGTGCATGTTTGATTTGTCGTTTGCAATTCACAAAATGAACGTTCATAGATTCAATGTGATTTTAAACTATAAACCAAATACACACTTAATCTTTTTAATTTTTCTGCTACAGATTTTTCATGACAAACTTGTGGCAAACGCAATGTTTTCTTCCATCTTTTTACCAACCAATTGTTTTCTTCCATTTTCATTCAATATCCCTGTATTTGACCTGATTTCATAATAATACTTCAGTCAATTCATTCTAATAATTTAGTCATTATATTATGTTCATGCAGTTCTTAAACATAATTTTGGTATCTATTATCGAATATTTTTTTTCCTGTGAGGTAAGCCCTATATGTTTATAATAATTTTTTACTGTAAATTAATTCCAAGTCACACAAGTAATTAAATGGTTCCTACAAAACTTGTTTTATAAGTGACAAAAAGTAACATAATAGTGTTTTAAACATAGTTTTAACGTGCATACATAGCAAAGGTATACATGGTCATTTGATTATACTGACGAAAGTATAAAGTAGGTTTTTGAATTATACTGTACTAGACACAAATTATAGTATGCTAATTAATGATATTGAATTAATAGAATGAGAATGAATGTGTACCTTCGTTGAAACTAGTGAAAAAGTTTCTTTGTAGTCAACGCCTTCCTGTTGACTATAACCTTTAGCCACCAATCGAGCCTTATACCTATCAACCTTTCCATCTGGAGTACGTTTTGTCTTAAAGACCCATTTAGATCCAACAGGCTTACATCCTGCTGGCAAGTCCACAAGATCCCAAACATTATTATGAGACATGGAAGACAATTCATCATGCATAGCTTTTAGCCAGTCAGAAGCATGAGGACCAGAAAGTGCTTCCTAAAATGTGATGGGATCGTCATCATCATGTGGATCATATTCGTGCTCCTGAAGGTATACAACATAGTCATTTGGTATAGAAGGTCGGCGTATTCTCTGAGATCGTCTTAATGGGGCCACATCAACATCATCAAGTTGTTGATCATTGAGTTGTGGTTCATCAACTCGTGGCTCTGTCATTTGTTCATCTTGCCTCTCAACAATTTGTTCATCTGTGTGAACCATTGGGATTGAGATGTCTGTAGGAAGAGAATAAGATGGTAATGGAAGCATGGTTCGATCTTCTCTTAAGGTCATCATTCGAGGTGTGTAAGTCCCACTGTCCAAATCATCCTCAAAGAAAACTGCTCGGTCAGATTCAATAACTCGTGTAGAGTGAGAAGGACAATAAAATCTGCATCTTCTCGAACCGATGCAGTAGCCAATGAAATGACCGCTAATAGTTTTGAGATCAAGTTTCTTTTGTTTAGGATTATAAGGTCTTACTTCTGCCTTACAACCCCATACATGGAAATGTCTCAAACTCGACTTTCTACCATTCATTAGCTCAAAAGGAGTTTTGGGCACAGATTTGCTAGGTACCTGATTAAGAATGTACATAGCAGTTCGCAAGGCATCTCCCCAAAGAAATTCTGGCAGAGATGAATGTGATAACATACACCTCACCATGTCCATGAGTGTTCGATTTCGTCTCTCAGCAATGCCATTTTGTTCAGGAGTTCCAGGCATGGTGTATTGAGCTTCAATTCTGTATTCATCAAGGAATCGAGCAAATGGTCCTAGATTTCTTCCTGTCTCATCATAACGACCATAATATTCTCCTCCTCTATCAGACCTTACACACTTAATTTTCTTTTCTGTTTTCAGCTCAACAAAAGCTTTAAAGGTTTTGAAGGCTTCAAGAGAGCTTGCTTTATCCTGAAGAAGATATACTCATCCATGTCTGGAGAAGTCATCTATGAAGGTAATAAAATACCTATATCCACCCATAGCAGTAGGAGTAATAGGTCCACATATGTCTGTGTGACTTAACTGTAGCACATCGTCACATCTGTTTGAACTTTTATTCCTGGTTTTGGCAGTGAACTTCCCCTTGATGCAATCGACACAAGTGTCATAATCTGAGAAGTCAAGATCATGCAGAATCCCTTCTTTTATGAGTCTTTCAATTCGAGGCCTAGAAATATGCCCCAAACGTCTATGCCATAGCATAGAGGAAGGTTCATCAATCCTGTTACGTTTACTCCCGCTAATGGAGTTAACTGACATATCAGTTACGTTTAACATGTAAAGTCTGTCATGCAAAACTCCTGAACCAACGACAGTTGAATTATAATAAATCACCAATTTTCCATCACCGAAATGAAAGTTGTATCCACATTTGTCTAAAACAGAAATTGATATCAAATTCCTTCTTATGGAAGGGACATAAACAGCATCATGTAATAATAAAGTATGTCCAGAGGATAAACATAAAGAGACGACTCCAATGTCAGCAACGGGTACTCCAGCTCCATCTCCCATAACAATCTTCGTCTCAACATCACTTGGTTTCCTCAGGCTTGTGAATCCCTGTAAAGAATTCACAACATGAATAGTAGCCCCTGAGTCTAACCACCAGGAATTTGGAGGAACATCAACCATATTAGATTCAAAGCAAGTTAGTGCTAGCAGATTACCTCGCTTCTCCTCTTTCTTTTTCAGGATAAAGCAATCTTCCACCTTGTGACCACGTTTCTTACAATACTTGCAAGAACCTTTAAAGAATTTCTTCTTGGGTTCTAAATGTCGTTCTGCTTTCTCTGTACCCTTTTTCTTCTTTCCTTTATATCTGTTAGCACCTTTAGCACCTGAACTAGAAGCAACGAACTGAATGCTATTAGGCTTATTTTTCTTCATTGACTCCTCCTCTTGGGTAATTATTGCAATCAATTCATCCACTCCATAGTCATGCTTTTGAATTTTATATGAAGTCTTCATGATATCAAACTGAGAAGACAGAGATTCCAAGATGCGATAAATTAAAGTGTCTTTGCCAACTTCAACCTTGAGAGACTTCAGCTTATTATAGAAATGTACTAACTTCATAATGTGTTCACGTACGCCGCTGACACCATCATATTTGGTCTTCTCAAATAAGGAAAGATATTGGCTTTTCTGTGCTTTATCAAAAGTTGTGAATTTTTCACCAACTGCTTTAAGAAAAGCACTGACATCATCAAGATCTGGAATGCTCTGTCTAATAGATTTCTCCATGGTGAATTTAATCACCTTCAGGCACACTCTGTTAGAGTGTTCCCATTTCTCATGAGAAATTCGCTGAGCTTCAGAAGACTCATCTGTAAGAGGCGCAGGCCTCGTCGTCCTCAATGCTAAATCCAGATTCCCAATGGTCAGGTAGAGATCTAATGATTCTTTCCAGTCCTTATAATTTGTTCCGTTTAGAGTTTTGACGGAATTAGGGAAGAAAACTGAACATCACAATAAGGAAAAGAAGTGATTTAAAAGTTCAGCTTAAAATAAATCCCTAAGCAAATTACAATACATTATAACTTAAATTAATAAATTCTAGCACCGATAGGGTACCAAAAAACATTAACATAAGTAAAGAGAAATGTATTGTACAACAACAAATTATACTAATAACAACACACTGATAGGGTATAATTATCACTAATATAATGAATTAATATTTATTCATAAATTTACACAAATGCATCCACGATAGGTGAAATTACAATTAGGTAAATTAATAGCATAAATCATGCTTATTTCACATGATTTTAATCATCTTAAAATATGACAAACAAAATTCACATCATCGTGCCCACGATAGGCAGGTCATCACAATGCAATTTAATAAAAAAAAATAATATTAAAAGTTATAATTCAATATTCAAAATTCGAGAGTAATATGTCAAAAATAATTCGAAATTACATCTCAAAAATTAAATAAATTTCAAAAATTATGAAATTTCAAAAAAAAAATTATTTATTTAATAATTTTAAAAGAATTTTGGCATTTTCGCCTATTCCTGCGTGGGAGCACTTGCCAAACGAAGAAAAAAAGAAAAAAACGGAACAAGCCACGAAACAAGCAAAAAACCCGGAAAGGAAGCCACGAAACCGGAAACGAAACGGTTTCTGCAACACGGAAACGAAGAAAAACGGAGACCTTTTCGCCTTCGCTTCTAGAGCGCCAACGGACCAGGGCCGACGGGATCTGGGATGAGGTTCAAGACGCGGCGAAGAGCCGCTGGAGCGGGTGGCCCGGTGGAACAGCGCCGAAGCGCGATCGCAGCCGCGATCTAGGCGGTCGGTGCGATCTCCGCCACGACACGATCTGGGTTGTCGAAGCGATCTCCTCCGCGATGCGATCTGGGGGATCGGTGCGATCTCTGCCGCGACGCGATCTGGGCGATCGGTGCGATCTCCGCCGTGACGTGATCTGGGAGGTCAAAGCGATCTCCGCCGCGATGCGATCTGCGGGATCGGTGCGATCTCTGCCGCGACGCGATCTGGGCGGTCGAAGAGATCTCCACCGCACTCTGCTTCAGATCGGAACGCAGCGGTCGAAGCGCCACTTGGAGCGTGCGCGGCCCAGTGGAACAGCGTAGAAGCGCGATCTCCCCCGCGATCTGGGTGGCCGGGAGGCGATGCCCGCCGCGATCTGGGCGTCCGTTCGAGACGCGATCTCCGATCCTGCGGCGCGGCAGGGTCGGGACTACCGGGAGGTTCGCCGGTCCCGGCGGGCGACGCGGCTGCCGGCGGACGACTCGACTCCCGCCGCATAACCGCGTATCATTCGGTCTCTTTCCCTCTCTAAAAAACGCATGTATGTTAATGTTGAAAAATAGGGTTTGTTCAATTGACAACCATAAAATGTATCTAGTATGCTCTGATACCAATTGACGAAAGTATAAAGTAGGTTTTTGAATTATACTGTACTAGACACAAATTATAGTATGCCAATTAATGATATTGAATTAATAGAATGAGAATGGATGTGTACCTTCGTTGAAACTGATGAAAAAGTTTCTTTGTAGTCAACGTCTTCCCGTTGACTATAACCTTTAGCCACCAATCGAGCCTTATACCTATCAACCTTTCTATGTGGAGTACGTTTTGTCTTAAAGACCCATTTAGATCCAACATATAACACATCATTTTCATAACTTTCAAAACAATGATAATGTATATAACTTGTTTACACTTTATGTGCAAGTGACTAATTTTGTACGTCACTGGACATTGTTTATATGATTTTTAAGGTATGTATTAAAGATTTTTTTGTTTTATTCTATATTTTTTAGGATTTATTTCAATTTTTATTATGTGTTTTGAAATGACAATCTTATTATGACTCCATTGGAAGACATTATTTAATTCAGAACTATAACAAATAATTAATGTACTTAAATTGGAAACAACCTAGTTCCAAAAGGGTGTTTCATTAAGTCGTTCAAATGAGGCCCAAAGTCGGTGTAAGATCATTCTGATTTCTTGTCGTGGGCCACATCGAAACACTTCTCCAGTTACTAGATGTGTGCATGGATGATAATAGGTAACAAATATACACTTCTTCTGTTCAAAATATTTTTCATTCTTCAATCTTTATCTAATTTTCTTGCTAAGGAAATCCTATATTTCAGAATATTTTTGAGAAAGTCCAAGACCCAAACACGAGAGATAGAATCACACTTGGTATGAGTTTTATTGCTGTCTATTTGATTAAAAATTATAATGGTAGTTTTGCCCTCCCAAGGTTCCTCAAGCCTTTGTTTTTTTTTATTAACATGATTTCATAATAATGCTATTATTTAATTGTAATAATTTGTTAGGTATTGGACTTTTTTTTTTTTTATGTCGAGGAAAAATCGAAATTGAGAAATAATGTCTTACTTAACCAGTGAAGAAGGCTAAGAAGTTAGTAAGAATGGAGAGAGGAGCTATTAGAGAGACACGTCTGTCTTATGAAGAGGAAGACAGAAAGTCATTGTAATTTTTACACAGATTGCATATGAGGATTGATTTGGGAATATCTAGTTCTGGATTTTGATCATTGGATGGTTAATACGAGGTCTGATTTGTAAGATATTTAATTCACCCTAGGGTTTTTCTGTCTACCTTGTTGTCTATTTAGTAATATTTATTGTTTTGTTGTTTGGTTGAGTGTTACCGATATTTTATTCATTTGATTCAGATTTTATTGTATTTTTTATAAATAATAGTGGAGTTATTTTTTTGTTCTATATGATTTTTTTACTCTTACTTTAAAATATTTTTCACATTAAAATTTTGGTGTTTTTTTTTTGTGATTTTGGTAATTTAATATTATCGTTCATTTGTTGTTTCTTGTACATTCTAACAAGTTAGAGGGTTTATTTCTACTTTTGAGTGTGATCTATATTGTTACTATGCTGTCGTTTCCCATCATAATTTAATAAATACTATTTATGTTATTTTTCCTCTATTTATTTTAAAACGTTTTAGCCATAACTCTCTACAATACTCTTTTCATATTCTTTTTTTTATGAATAGTTGCTTAGAATGTATTAAAAAATTTTATTTTTAATAAATTTTACTTCTTACTTAAAGGAACACATTTTATAAGTATAAAAAAAAGGAACACATTTATTTAATATTATTATGTTTATTTAATTGCTTTTTATTATTTTATTTTATTTTTTATTATCTTTCTTTGTTGTTTTATTCTTTTTATATTATCTATATTTCAATATTCTTATATTTTGATATTTAATATGTTAAAATTAATTTATTAAATATATTTTAATATTTATAAACCATAATATTCTTTTTAAGAAAAATTATATTTGATTAATATTTTATCAAATACTGTTAGTGAAAAAGATGTTTTCCATTATCTATGTGCGTAAAATTTTCTCATGTTAGATGTAGGAGTTATGCATTATAAATGAAACTAGTCTATAATCCAATGGTTGAGACATAAAAAAATATAATAAATATATAAAATATAACTTGTTAAATATATTTTTTATGAAAAATAGTTTAAAATTATTTACTCAATAATATCATAAATTAAATTTAGTTTAATTATTTATGAAAACCAACAAATATTATTCATATATGACAATTCAACTATTAGAAACCAAATACAAAGGAAAAAATTATTAAGAACAAAAAATAAAATTTGATAATTTATTAGAGACCAAAAATATATTTAAGTATTTTATTTTTTATATTAAAATAACATAACAAATGTTACATTTTAAATTATTAAAAAAATCCTGATAAAAATTTATAAATTATAATATTATAAAATAATCAAATTATTTTTCATTTCATATTTTGTATATAAGTATCTAATAAATACATCTTCTTAAAAAAAATATAATAAATACATTACAATTGTAAAATAATTTTTAAAAACTCAGAAATTTGGATTAGTTTGAAAGCTTATGCAATGTGATTACATTAATTATTACAAGACTAGCAGATAATGTGATAGAAAGTAGAATGATGTTTTAAAAAAATAGAAATCTTACCTTCATTTGAAGAACGTTAATGTTTACTTCACAATCTCTTTGATCTTTCAAACTCAATAGTAGACAATTTTCTATTATTATCTCACATGTCATGATAATTAACAAGTCACTGGTCATTTATTAGTCAAATAGCTTGGATTACATTTGTCTAAATCACTATTTAGCCATGATAAATTATACCTAGCAATTTCAAGAGTATAAAGAAAAGATGGTTTGAAGATTTTGATTCATAATAATGACAAAAATCACTAACAGTAACTACAAATGTAGTTTTTAAAAAAGTAAACTATAAAGGTATTTTATATTTCACATGCATTAACACATAGGAGTAAAAATGTATCTCAAAATCCAAGTACAAAAACGCATAAGTTTGAGGAACAAAAATGAAATTTATCAAAATTGAAGGACCAAAACTTTATTTAAGACTTTTTAGAAAGTAGCATTCATGTGTAACATGAATGAAAATAAGCTTTGTTGGCCAATACTACACTTTACAAAATGGGTTGAATTGATGAGTCAATCAATGGTACAATGAACTCGACGAGATTGGTTCAAGAAATTTAATTTTATATATAACCAAGTCAAAATAAGCCAACTTGATTCGTTCAAGAAGTTAGACTATATTCAAGAAACTTAGACCTATATAAAACTCAAATAATCTATTTGCATGACATGATTTAGTTTTTTTTTTTTTTTTACCTTTTCTTTCAAATTAATATAACTTTATATAAGAAAAAGTAAAATGGACTAATATGGTAAAATTTGATGCATTATCATGTCAATAAGATAGGCATGAGATGAGTTTCACACTCTTTGTTTCGGTGTTTAGAAAATGCAAAGTGAATTAGGGTATTGGTATAAAAAAAGTTATAAAGTTATAATATCCATTCTGATTTTTGAAAGATATTTTTGAGTTCTGAATATATACAAATAATCTGTTATATTATTTTTTTTAATTATAATTTACTTATATCATCAAATCAATTATATATTAAGTAAGTAATTATATTTTATTAAAAAAAGTATAAAAATAATAAATAACAAGAATAAAATTTAAAAATCATTTTATGTTTAATATATAATTTTAATTTTATTATTTAATTATTATAATTTTACTTTAAATTATGAAATCAATTAATTTAAATTATGAAATTAATGACAAATAATTATAGAAATACCAATTCCTAATTTAAAAAGTCGTGTAATACTTGTTAAAATGGTAATTATTTAAGAATAGTACTACGATATGAAAATTATTATTATTTATAAGAGCAGGATTAACATAATCTCTTCATAAGGAATTATGAGGATGATTTTGAGCAAAGACCCACACACTAGTGATCTATTACTATCACATTTTCTGGATTTTTTTAACAACGCATGATATAAATAAAGAATTGCTTTTTTTCAATTTTCTTTATGTGTTCCTTTATTAGACATGATTTCACAGTAATACTTCAATCAATAAATGTAATAAGTTGATATATCATTTACTCATTATGTTATGTTCGAGCAGTTCTTAAACATAATTTTGGTATCAAATATTTTTTTTCCTATGAGATTTAGGTAAGCTACTATATGTTTATAATAATTTTTTACTGTAGATTAATTACAACTCACATGGTAATTAAATGGTTCTGCACAACTTGTTTTATATCTTTTTTCTTTGTCTTTATATTTTTTAAGCATTTTTTTTACTGTAGGTTTTGATTATAAGTAACAAAAATCACATATAGTAGCGTTTTAAATATGATTTTAATGTGCATCCGCGTAAAGTATTTTTTTTTTCATTATGTTTTTAAAAACTAAAATAAAAAACCATTTTTCAAAATTAATTTTTAAAAACTAATTAAATAATTTTTTTAATTTTTAAATACTGTGAAAACAATTGTATTAAACATCAGTTATATAAACATTTAATATTCATCATCATCTTGTTCGATATTTTTGACTTAAGGATATGCGTGAATAACTCGTTATATTAATTTTTAAAATTATAATTTACTTATATATTATAAAATAAATTAATTATAATTTAAACAATGTATAACATAATAAATAACAAGAATTAAAAATAAAAAAATTAGAATTAAATTTTTAGTTAAATATATAATGTAATTATTATATAATTTTAATTTAAATGATGAAATTAATTAATTTAAATTGTAAAATTAATATAAAAAAATAAAAAATAAAATAATTATAGTTTAAACAATGTATAACATAATAAATAACAAGAATTAAAAATAAAAAAAATTCTGAATTAAATTTTTAGTTAAATATATAATTTAATTATTATATATAATTGTGATTTAAACGATGAAATTAATTAATTTAAATTATAAAGTTAATATAAAACAAAAAAAAATACAATAAACATGATATGGTTAGAGGGAAGAACATGCACATTCGCGTGTAGAAAAACCAATCTACACATAAACTGAGAGTTCATTCAAACTGATTTGAAAGTCTTGCTATTCTGCAATGTCACAGAACGAGGAGAATTACGCTTTCCTCTTCGCGCAGTTTGTAAACATTAACAGTATGTTTGGAAGAATTTCAACTTCTTCATTTTCAAGAAATGTTCAAGACTCAAGGTTGAATCATGGTGAGAGCAGTGCTTATGTTTCCTATGACTATGGCCCCAACTACGTGCATGAAAAGGCCCCAACTCAGAATCTTCATCATCTTCCCATCATTGGAGGGTTTTCACTCCCACAGCTCTGTGGCCAACCAGTTATGCAAATTCAATCCTTATAATCTTGAACCATTTAATGGATACTATGTCTATGGCCCCAACTGCATGCATGAAATGGCCCCAACTCAGAATCTTCATCATCTTCCCATTGGAGGGTTTTCACTCCCACAGCCCTGTGACCAACTTATGCAAATTCAATTCTTTATATGTTGAAAATAATTGCGGATTAATATTACTCAATATCTATTATCATTAACCGATAATATAAGATATGATTATTATATCAATATGGTTATTTATCTTTAACCGACAATATCTTATCGTATCAATATGGTTATTTGAACTGGGATTACAGTGAGATTGACTCTATGATGGGTTAGGTCAATCAAATTAAAACACCCAATTAAGAGAGGTCCCTGCCTACTCTGGGGGTTATAAATTTGCCATCCTATTAAGCAAATTTACACATTAGAATTTTTCTCTACAATAACCCCTAAGAAGGTAGCCAGAAGAACCTCCTAGAGTTCTCTTCAATAGAACTAAAACGTCAATTCAGGTACACATTCATTCCATTCTAATCAATACAATATTGATAGTTGACATGCTATAATTTGTGTCTAGTACAATATAATTCAAACCTACTTTTATACTTTCATCAATTGGTATCAGACCAAACTAGATACATTTTATGGTTGTCAATTGAACAAACCCTATTTTTTAACATTAACATACACACATATTGAGAGAGGGAGAGACCGAATGGATACCTGAGCAAATCGCGGCGGCAGTCGAGTCGTCCGCCGGCAGCTGAGCCGCCCGCCGGGACCAGCGGCCCTGCCGGTGGTCCCGGCCCTGCCATACCGCTCCTTCCTCGCGCCCTCGATGCGCCAGGATCGGAATCAAAGGGAGGCGGAGATCGGAACCTGAGAGGGGCGGAGATCTGAATCAGAACCTGAGAAGGGTGGAGATCGGAGAGAGGCGGTACCGATGGTCACCGTCTCCGTCGCCTTCGAACCGTTCCACCGCCGCGTTTCGGCCGCCCAAATCCCGTTGGATCTTGGGGTTTTTCGGCGCCTCCAGCGTCGCCCGTTCCAGCGACTCTCCGTTGCCTTCGAATCGTTCCACCGCCGCGTTTCGAGTCGCCCAGATCCCGTCGGATTTTGGGGATATCGGCGCCTCCAGGGCCGCCCACTCCACCTCCACTCCCTCGTGCCTTCGAATCGTCTAGACCCCGTCAGTTTTTCGGCACCTCCAAGGCCGCCCGCTCCACCGCCATTCCGCTGCGTTTCGGACGTTCCAGATCTGTCATTTTTTCTGCTGTTTTCGGCGCTCCTTCGCCGTAGATCTGAATAGGAGAGTGGCGGTGATCGAGGAGAGGGAGGCAGACCAAAGGAGGCGGTGCGCGGCAGACCGAAAGCGGGCTAGCGGTGAAGGAGGCAGCGCGCACTCTCTGTAAGCATATGTCTGTAAGCATATGTCTTGGAATTCAGGTATACTTTTGTTGCCTAATTTGCTTGTAAGAGATTAACATTTTTTTTTTCATTTTGGCTTTTTCTTGTTTGGAGAAATTGTCTGTAATTTTTTGCGCATAAGTACAAGTTCTTTTGCTGGATGATAATTTTTTTTAATTGCTTTCATTAACTGTTATTATTTATATATAGTTATGTTATGCTGTTACGCCAATTCAGGGTTTGTAATGTTGTTGCAGTGTGCTATATATATTCTGTTAATTAAAATTCTTTAGCTGTTGAATTTGCTTCTCTGAAGAATTCATTCAGGAAAATATCCTCTTAAGAGTGATGATTTTTTGTATTGTTTCTTTCCTCCGTATTTCTCAAGTTTCTATTAATTTGCATTGTGATGACCTGCCTATCGTAGACATGATGATGTGAATTTTGTTTGTCATATTTTAATATGATTAAAATTATATGAAATAAGCATGATTTATGCTATTAATTTACATAATTGTAATTTCGCCTATCGTGGATGCATTTGTGTAAATTTATGAAATAAATATTGATTCATTATATTAGTGATAATTATACCCTATCGGTGTGTTATTATTAGTATAATTTGTTGTTGTACAATGCATTTCTCTTGACTTATGTTAATTTTTTTTTAGTACCCTATCGGTGTTAGGATTTATTAATTTAAGTTATAATGTATTGTAATTTGCTTAGGAATTTATTTTAAACTGAACTTTTAAATCACTTTTTTCCTTATTGTGATGTTCAATTTTCTTCCCTAATTCTGTCAAAACTCTAAATGGAACAAATTATGAGGACTGGAAAGAATCGTTAGATCTCTACTTGAGCATTGGCAATCTGGACTTGGCATTGAGGATGACGAGGCATGCACCTCTTACAGATGAGTCTTCTGAAGCTCAACGAATTTCTCATGAGAAATGGGAACACTCTAACAGAGTGTGCCTGAAGGTGATTAAATTCACCATGGAGAAATCTATCAGACAGAGCATTCCAGATCTTGATGATGCCAATGCTTTTCTGAAAGCAATCAGTGAAAAATTTACAACTTTTGATAAGGCATAGAAAATTCAATACTTTTCCTTATTTGAAAAGACCAAATATGATGGTGTCAGCGGTATACGTAAACACATTATAAAGTTAGTGCATTTTTATAATAAGTTGAAATCTCTCAAGTTGAGGTTGGTGAAGACACCTTAATTTATCGCATCGTGGAATCTCTGCCTTCTCAGTTTGACATCATGAAGACTTCATATAACATTCAAAAGCATGATTATGGAGTGGATGAATTGATTGCAATAATCACCCAAGAGGAGGAGTCAATGAAGAAGAATAAGACTAATAGCATTCAGTTTGTTACTTCTAATTCAAGTACTAAAGGTGCTAAGAGATATAAAGGAAAGAAGAAAAAGGGTACAGAGAAAGTAGAACAACATTTAGAACCCAAGAAGAAATTCTTTAAAGGTTCTTGCAAGTATTGTAAGAAACGTGGTCACAAGGTGGAAGATTGCTATATTCTGAAAAAGAAAGAGGAGAAGCGAGGTAATCTGCTAGCACTAACTTGCTTTGAATCTAATGTGGTTGATGTTCCTCCAAATTCCTGGTGGTTAGACTCAGGGGCTACTATTCATGTTGTGAATTCTTTATAGGGGATCACAAGCCTGAGGAAACCAAGTGATGTTGAGATGAAGATTGTTATGGGAGATGGAGCTGGAGTACCCGTTGCTGACATTGGAGTCGTCTCTTTATGTTTATCCTCTGGACACACTTTATTATTGCAAGATGTTGTTTATGTCCCTTCCATGAGAAGGAATTTGATATCTATTTCTGTTTTAGACAAATGTGGATACAACTTTTATTTTGGTGATGGTAAATTGGTGATTTATTATAATTCAACTACTGTTGGTTCAAGAACTTTGTATGACAGACTTTACATGTTAAACGTAACTGATATGTCAGTTAACTCCATTCTTGGGAGTAAACGTAACAGGATTGATGAATCTTCCTCTATGCTATGGCACAGACATTTGGGGCATATTTCTAGGCCTCGAATTGAAAAACTCATAAAAGAAGGTATTCTGCATGATCTTGACTTCTCAGATTTTGACACTTGTGTTGATTGCATCAAAGGAAAGTTCACTGCCAAAACCAGGAATAAAAGTTCAAACAGATGTGACGATGTGCTACAATTAATTCACACTGACATATGTGGACCTATTACTCCTACTGCTATAGGTGGATGGATATAGGTATTTTATTACCTTCATAGATTACTTCTCCAGATATGGATGGATATATCTTCTTCAGGATAAAGCAAGCTCTCTTGAAGCCTTCAAAACCTTTAAAGCCTTTGTTACGTTGAAAACAGAAAAGAAAATTAAGTGTGTAAGGTCTGATAGAGGAGGTGAATATTATGGTCGTTATGACGAGACAGGAAGAAATCTAGGACCATTTGCTCGATTCCTTGATGAATACGGAATTGAAGATCAATACACCATGTCTGGAACTCCTGAACAAAATGGCGTTGCTGAGAGACGAAATCGAACACTCATGCACATGGTGAGATGTATGTTATCACATTCATCTCTGCCAAAATTTCTTTGGGGAGATGCCTTGCGAACTGCTATGTACTTTCTTAATCAGGTACCTAGCAAACCTGTGCCCAAAACTCCTTTTGAGCAAATGACTGGAAGAAAACCGAGTTTGAGACATTTCCATGTATGGGGTTGTAAGGCAGAAGTAAGACCTTATAATCCAAAACAAAAGAAACTTGATCTCAAAACTATTAGCGGTTATTTCATTGGCTACTGCCTCGGTTCTAGAGGATGTAGATTTTATTGTCCTTCTCACTCTACAGGAGTTATTGAATCTGACCGAGCAGTTTTCTTTGAGGATGATTTGGACAGTAGGAGTTATACACCTCGATTGATGACCCTTAGAGAAGATCGAACCATGCTTCCATTACGATCTTATTTTCTTCCTATAGACATCTCAACCCCAATGGTTCACACAGATGAACAAATTGTTGAGAGGCAAGATGAACAAATGACAGAGCCACAAGTTGATGAACCACAACTCAATGATCAACAACTTGATGATGTTGATGTGGCCCCATTAAGACGATCTCAGAGAATACGCCGACCTTCTATACCAAATGACTATGTTGTATACCTTTAGGAGCACGAATATGATCCACATGATGATGACGATCCCATCACATTTCAGGAAGCACTTTCTAGTTCTCATGCTTCTGATTGGCTAAAAGCTATGCATGATGAATTGTCTTCCATGTCTCATAATAATGTTTGGGATCTTGTGGACTTACCAGCAGGTTGTAAGCCTGTTGGATCTAAATGGGTCTTTAAGACAAAACGTACTCCAGATGAAAAGGTTGATAGGTATAAGGCTAGATTAGTGGCTAAAGGTTATAGTCAACGGGAAGGCATTAACTATAAAGAGACTTTTTCACCAGTTTCAACGAAGGACGCACTCTGAGTTGTCATGGCTTTAATTGCTCATTTTGACCTAGAGCTACACCAGATGGATGTGAAGACAGCTTTTCTGAATGGAGATCTTGCTGAAGATGTCTACATGGTTCAGCCTAATGGTTTTATTGAGGCAAGCAATGAGCATTTGGTGTGTAAACTTAAAAGGTCCATTTATGGACTGAAACAAGCATCTAGGCAATGGTATTTAAAATTCGACCAGGTTGTCACTACTTACAATTTCAAGGAAAATTTTGTAGACCAATGCATTTATTTGAAGACTAGTGGGAGTAATTTCATCATTCTCGTATTATATGTCGATGACATTCTTCTTGCTAGTAGTTGTATGAACCTATTGGTTGAGACAAAATCAATGTTGTGTAGGTATTTTGATATGAAAGACCTTGGTGAAGCTTCTGTTGTTCTAGGCATCCAAATTCTTCGTGATAGGTCACGTGGCATAGTTGGATTGTCTCAAAAAGGATATATCGAGAAGACTCTCAAGAAGTTCAACATGAATGCTTGCTCCCCATGTGCTCAACCTGTGCAACGTGGTGACAAATTATCTAACAAACAGTGTCCTCATAATGATGAAGAAATGAATGCTATGAAGAAAATTCCATACGCTTCCGCTATTGGCAGTCTGATGTATGCTCAAGTCTGTACTCGTCCTGATATTGCTTTCATTGTCAATGCCTTAGGGAGATACTTGAGCGACCCAGGTTTGGGTCATTGGAAAGCTGTTAAAAGGGTCATGCGATATTTACAGGGAACCAAGGATCATATGTTGACTTTTATGAAGTCTGATCAACTTCAAGTCACTGGCTATTCTGATTCTGATTTTGCAGGTTGTCCTGATGATCGTAGATCTACTTGTGGCTTTATTTTTATGATGGCAGGAGGAACTATCTCTTGAAAGTGTGTTAAACAGTCTCTTACAGCTACCTCTACCATGGAAGCAGAGTATGTTGCTTGTTTTGAGGCCACTCGCAGGCTATGTGGCTTAAGAAATTGATATCTGATTTTCACATAGTTGAAAGCATTTCCAAGCCACTTGTGATTTACTATGACAATACTGCTGCTGTGAGTTTCTCTTGAAACAACAAAAGCTCTACTCGTTCAAAGCATTTTGATATCAAGTATCAGTTTGTTAGATAGCAAATTCAAAGTTTTCACACTCGGATTGAAAACATTGATTCTGAGGAGATGTTAGCAGATCCATTGACTAAGGCCTTAACTGTTGGAGTTTTTCTTATTCATGTAACTCACATGGGTTTAGTCAAGGCTTTTGATGTATTAAGTTAGTGGGAGTCTGATTTTCTATTTTCTTTAAGAGACATGCTCTAGTTGATGTCATTTTCATGTTTCTTATTAGCATTTTATTTATGCTTGGACCATTGTAGTGTCATTTATAGGACTGCATTATGCCATACATTTTATGAAAAATATTAGCTAAATGCAAATGATAAATATCCCTATCGGATATTTATTTTGTTACTCAAATTTTTCATATCGGTAATTAATATATGATATATCAGAAATTGTCGTTTTAGGTTAATAATTTGTATGTTGATTATTGATTGACACTATCCAAGTGGGAGAATGTTGAAAATAATTGTGGATTAGTATCACTCAATATTATTATCATTAACCGACAATATAAGATATGATTATTATATCAATATGGTTATTTATCTTTAACCGACAATATCTTATCGTATCAATATGGTTATTTGAACTGGGATTACAGTGAGATTGACTCTGTGATGGGTTAGGCCCATCAGATTAAAAAGCCCAATTAAGAGAGGACTCTGCCTACCCTAGGGGATTATAAATTTGTCATCCCATTAAGCAAATTTACACATCAGAATTTTTCTCTACAATAACCCCTTAGAAGGTAGCCAGAAGAACCTCCTAGAGTTCTCTTCAATAGAACTCATAGACATGAACGCCAATTCAGGCACACATTCATTCCATTCTAATCAATACAATATTGATAGTTGGCATGCTATAATTTGTGTCTAGTACAGTATAATTCAAACCTACTTTTATACTTTCATCATTATAATCTTGAACCATTTAATGGATACTATGTCTATGGCCCCAACTGCATGCATGAAATGGCCCCAACTCAGAATCTTCATCATCTTCCCATTGGAGGGTTTTCACTCCCACAACTCTGTGGCCAACTGGTTTTGCCAAACTCAATCCCTTATAATCTTGAACCGTTTAATGGATACTACGTCCATGGCCCCAACTATATGCATCAAGTGCACCAACCTCAGAATATTCATCATCCCATTGGAGGGTTTTTAGTCCCCCAGCCCTGTGAGCAACCAGTTTTGTCAAACTCAAACCTGCATAATCTTGAAGGTTTTGCAAGAGACTACAAAGCATCAATTTGGATCTCTTTCACTACAGAAAAGGATCGACGAGGCTCCATCTCAAGAAATGGACATGATATTGCACCAACTTCAGCATCATGTGCATGATTTAATAAAACACAAATATGGACACTACATGATTATGAAGCTTTTTCGATCAAGAAACATTAGCTTGGGTCAAAAGAACTCCATTATTTCATTTATCTTCTACAACTCTAAAAAGTTGCAACATTTGTGCTTGGATTATAATGGGTACTAAAAACACATTTCTTGTCTTAAACTTTCGATTCTTGAATTTTCATATGTCAAGCTTACTAAGAGCATGTTTGTAAATAAATTGTGTTCAACCCAGCTTGCTTTAACAAATAAGTCACTTTCACAAACTTTTGTTATTGTAATACCTGCTTACCGTTGAATGTGATTTTAAATTATAAACCATAAAAACACACTTGTAATATGATTGTATATATGTTCACACTAATTAAATGGTATAATGTGATACATTATTTTTTGGATTGCTCTCTAAGATCATCTTCATGAGGTCACCTTGGTGAAGTGGTTTGGTGAAGGGGAAAAGGAGGGAAGATGGTTGGTGTAACTTGAGAAAGATGATCTAAAAGAAGTGGTGCTTACCATAAGAGAAGGATCTTTTGATAAAAACTTTTAGGAATTCTCTCAATATTAAGAGAAGAAAGACACTCAAAAGATAGAAGGTAAACTCAATTCTCTAAAATTCAAGTGTAACCATACAAGAGGAGTGGAGAGCCTTATTTATAAGGCGAGGGTGTGTGAAAGGAGGGAAGGCTGAAATTCAAATTAATTAGCACATGACCCTAAAATTATGGATCTAAGATCTAACTAACAAGCTATGTAGGATGCCATATAGGATCCATTTGAATTTCAGCGCCTAAGGGGGGAACAAGGGGCTCTACATTGTCTCCTCCATGCTTCATATGCTAACTAATTGGTCTAATTAGAAAAAAGGGATGTAGTCATCAAACTACCAAACAAACCCCCCATAAAGCCCAATTAGCTAATACACTCCAAAAAAAAGGACAAAAACAAGGGCCAAATACACAACCAAGACAAAGGGAAAAGACTACTCCACTTAGAGAAAAAATTACAAAGCCAACAACTACAATAATGAGGACTAATGGTGCTTCAACTCTATGCTAAATAAAAGGTGAGGTCATCCTCTTTCATCTTCAGCCATGTCCTCCTGTATCATCCTAACTATGGCCCTAGTGATAGACCCCTTGCTAGGGAGGAATGCATCGTCTCCTCTCCCTTGGTAAGGATTTGACCTCAAATCCTAAGGGTCTTCTTCATCATCAACACCTGCAAATGGAGATAAGTCACAAACATTAAAAGTAGTGCTAACACCATAATTTGGAGGGAGATTTAATATGTATGCATTGTTATTAACTCACTCCAAGAGATCTAGAAGGGTTCATCTCCTCTGGGGCTAACTTTAGATTTCCTATGAGTAGGGAAATGATCCTTTCTCAGGTAAAGCCACACCTAGTCCCCTTCATTAAAGATAACTTCCTTCCTTCCCCTATTAGTAGAAGACACATACCCCTTTGAGTGTTGTTCTATATCAGCATTGGCCCTCTCATGTAATTTCTTAACAAAATCAGTTCTTGTCTCCCCATCTTTATGAAGAGACTGAGAAAGGGGAAGAGGTAAGAGATACAAAGATGAAAGATCTCTGGTACCTAATATCTATTTTTTTTATTCCTAATGTTTTTGTAATAACTTTATAACTAAATAAAAAGTCATATAATTTATAAATAAATTTTAATTATTTTTATCTGTTTAACAATTTTATATTTAAAATTATATTTTATTTAATTAAAGAAGTATTTTCAATGACGCTTTTTATATTTTATATTAAATTCCAAAGAAGAATAGGTGAATAATATTTTTATCCATCAATTTTTAAAGTAAATCGTTTATTTCAGGTTATTTTGGATATAACAGCGGAGAATTGTCTTGATATTGCAAAAGATAGAAATGGATATCTTTTTTTTTCAAAAAATGTATCTTTGAGTATTACAAATTACCAGCTTTTGATGAAATAGTAAAATCCATAATTTCAAATGCTGTGGTTTTAGCAGAAGATCCCTATGGGTTAGACCTCCAACTCAACATTTTTTTTTTGTCTTTTCTTAATTACATTATGTATTTTTCTATTTACCAATTTCTGATATTTTGTAATTTATAAATTAAGATATTGTGTTGTAATTTTTAAATTGTTTAATTTGTGTAAAGACAAGATTGGATTGATATTGATTGTTAAGTGACAAATATGACTGATACTCAACATTAATAATTGGGGAGTGGTATAATAATAACTTGGTACGTAGATTTAGTTGGAGAATAGAGTTATTTAACTGGGAAAGGGATTGGGTGAGGGAGTTTGATGCAATATCACCTAGCATGCATCATGGCTAGGAGGACTCAAGGAAGGCATGGCATGGACGAAAGCTCATTGAAGATTCGAAGCCATAGTCTTCATTATTTTTAGCTTGTAAATATTTTTATAGGAAAGTATTTTTAATTCTCTTAAGGCCATGTATTTCCGGCCATCTTCTTAGTTTATAAGGTATAGGTGTCTTTAGTTAAAAAGGAGGAGTAAGCTTATAATGGGTGCATAAGTTAAGACATGATTTTGGGTTAGCCCATTCACATTAAGATATGCTAATTGCACCCATAGGGGGTGAAGTTAGGTGCCTCACTTAAGGCCTAAGACTTGGGTTAATTAGTTTTAATCCTAATTAAGCCCAAGTCCCACATTGCCTAGAAAAGTGTGCCCAAGCTCTCCCATTGGGCTATATATACTCATTCCCCTTCATTGTAAAATTTCACCTTTGAAGTTGAATGAAAATAGTCTCTTTGTGAGCACATTCTTAGTAAAAGGTCTTGAGGATCCTCTATCTTGAGGAACCTCTTCCTAGTTGGTTTTTATCAAGGGTTCCTTCCCTTGTGGCAAACCTAAACACTTTGGCTTATCTCTCTTTGAGAGTGGCGCCCCACCTCCATTTTCTTTCCCCTCCATCATCCATTTCATGGTGCTTGGAACCTCAAGGAAAAAGATCAAGGGAGGCATGCATCATTTGGTATCAGAGCCAACTCCATGAGGTTCTTTTCTAGTCTTAATTTTCTTTAATTTTTTTCAGCTTTTCTTCTTAGAGTTCTTGCTTTTTCCTTTATTTTTTCCAGCCTTTGATTCTTGTCATTTAATTCCTTTTATGTCTTGTTAGTTTATGTTTTTGTAGTTTTCATTTTATGCAATTTATTTCCTAGTTTTTATTGCTTTCTAGATTCAATTTATCTTGTTCTTTTCCATTGAATCTTTATATGTTTCCTTTAGTATTGTTTCTTTAATTTTCTGTCCAGCTTTTTATTTTTTCCTTATTCTTGTGCAAATCCTAAGAAGATCATTGTAATGACTTCACAAAATTTGTGAAGGAAGCCACACATTGTGGTCTTGATCTTTGGAGGCACGTTGTTCTTCTTATTTGAATTTTTAATTCTATTTTCCTGCACCTATTTTTCTGTTTTTCCAGCCCTTTGTTCTCTGTTTTGGGCATATATTTCTGGTTATTTTGAGTCATTTAATTTCAGTTTTTAATCTTCCAAGTTGTGTCTTAGTTGGTCATGTTGTAGCCCTTTTATTGTCTCTTAATTCTACATAGTTTTGCCTTTTTATTTTTACCATAAAAGTGTGTTATTTCTCTATTGGAAATTGAGCATCAAAGAGGCTTACTCTTGATCTCATGTCCTTAGAGTCTCACATGCTATTTAGATCTTAGCATGTTCTTAAAAAAAATTCTTCAAAAAAATTAATGCTCAATTTCTTCCAAATTTCATTCACTTGTTCAATAATTTTAGTATCTTAATTTTGTGCTAGTTTTTGTGGTGATTTTTGTTGATTGGCTTTGAGAGGCATGTTGGGTATGATTGGGCTGATTATTGAGTAATCAAGTTGGACTCAACTTCCATAAAACTCTCCTTGTGCCATTTATTTTTTATCACCTAAAATTACTAGTTCATATTAGGTTGCTTTGTTTCTTAATTTTGCACTTTTGTATATCAATTATGGTGGTCATTTCTTATCCTTTGTTCAAGCATTTATGATTCTTTCACTCCTCACTATATTTGCTACAAAATGTGTTAAGAGGTGTAGCAAAATTGTTTCAAAAAAAAAAAGAAGAAGAAAAGAAATCAAAAGTGAAAAATAAGTAAAAAAAAAAAAAGAGTTAGTAAAAAGTGCTAAAAACAAGTAAAAAGAGTACAAAAAAATAAAATAAAAATTAGTGCACCTCAAAATTATTAAAAAATTCAAAGGAGTGTTAGATTTTATTGAAATTTGCTTGAATTTATTTGACTATGATTTAGCCACCTTGCTTTACAATTGTGCAAATCATTGAATTTGTTGAGTCTTTTTTGTTTTAAGTCCAATTCTATTTTAGGCTCATTCTAGGAATTTGTTTTTTTGTGTGCCAACTTTCTTTCTACACCTTTTATTTATTGCTTGTCCTTATTAGCTTTCTTTGTGTTTGTCAAATAAATTCTTTCCACTTGTATGTGTTCCTATTCTTGTTAAGTACTTTTTATTGCTTTTTGCTTTCAAATTCTACTTCCCTTGGTCTCTTGCTTGGGCGCTTGTTTTCTCTTGGTAGGTATCCAAATTGTTGAAATTTTCACAAGGGTAGCATTCTTAGGAAGTGTTGATTTAAAACCAAGGAAGAGGAGACTTGCAAAGGAGGCCAAGACTAGAGTGATACACTTGGTGAGGAGCACTTGAAGAAAGCAGCTACATTCAACTACTTTTAATTTTCTTTGTTTAATTTGGGTGTATTTTTAAAGGACATTTTAATTAGAGGTATTGGATGCCCATAAGGGTCACCTCTTTTGTGTGTAATAAACCTTAGTTTCTCGTTTTAGTGTGGATAAGGAATTGGTACCCCTTATTCATACTTAGGAGCACGTTAGAATCCTTTACCTTTGCTTTAAATTTCTTTATTTTCTTTCAACGTTTTAGAAAGTGTTAGAGTTCCAAAGACTCTTAACACTTTAGGAGAAAACAAAAAAGAGAGGAGTGTTTTGCATATTAGTTCCCTAGGCCTTACACTTTGATATGTTTTCACACACTTCTAGGAGTGTTAGGAGTAGTAATGAAACTAGGGAAAATAAAGGAGAAGAATGTGAGAATAGAATAAAAGAAAAGAATGAGAAGAGTGATAAACCAACCTTGCCCACATATCCATACTCTATTGATTGGGAAATAGTAGAAAAACAACGTAGGGAATTTTGGAAAAATGAGAGAAAACAAAGAGAGATGAGGAAAAGAGAACAAGAGGAACTAGATAGAGAGGAGAGAAGAGAGAAAGAACAAAAAGAAAAGGAGAGACAAGAAAGAAAAGAAAGAAGATAAAAAGAGAGACAAATAGAGAGTAGGGAAAATGAAAAGAAAGAAAGAGAAGCAAGAGAAAAAGAAAGAGAAGAGAGAAGAGAAAAAGAGAAAAGAGAAAAAGAAAGAGAAAAAGAAGAAAACAAAAGAAAAGAGTTAGAGAGAAAAAAGAGAAGAGAAAGGAGAGAAAAAGAGAAGAAAGAATTGGAAAAAAGAGAAAAAGAACAAAATCAGTTAGAAAGAAGGGAAGAAATGAAGATACAAAAAGAGAGAGATGCCTATAAGAGCTCTTGGGGTAACATTTACACACATTATAGAGACTTAGAGGAGCCTAAAATAACCCATGACATTCATGCTTCTTCTAGTAAGAAGGAAAACCCTAAGAGGCATCCTAAGAAAAAGACAAACCCTTCTATAATTAAACCCAAAAGAGAGTCATCCAAAAGAAAGCATATTGAGAGAAAACCCTTGAGTATGAGTGACACCCCTACCACTAGTTCGAGCACTCGTTTTCGAAGTCCTCAATGTTTTAAGTGTTTAGAAAAAGGGCATATTGCTTTGTTTTTCCCCAAAAGAAAAAGGACTTTAAAGGGAACATCAAATGAAAAGGGTACCCATTCATGTGATGATCTCTTCAAAGTGAAACAACTTCTTGGAAGCCATCCTTGTAAGGAAACCCAAACACAAAGAGAGAATGTTTTTCAAACAAGATGCAAAATTTTGGGCAAAACTTGTTCTCTTATTGTGGATGGTGGATCATGTTGTAATTTTTGTAGCACGAGGGTGGTGGAAAAGCTATCACTTGCTACTACTCCTCATCCTTCACCTTATTCTTTGCATGGACTTAATTATGAAGATGGTGTAGTAGTAAGAGAGCAAGTGGAGATTAGCTTCTTCATAGGGAAGTATCACGACAAAGTGTTATGTGATGTAGTCCCTATGGAAGCTAGTCACATATTGCTGGGAAGGCCATGACAACATGATAAGGAAACTTTGCACAATGGTCTCACTAATAAAATCACTCTCTCTCATAAAGGGAAAAAGATCACCTTACTTCCTCTTACCCCTACCGAGGTTATGGACGATAGAAGGATCATGAAGCTTAAGAGAGAAAGGGATAAAAATGAAAACAAGGTTGTTGGTAGGAAGACCGAGTCTAAGGAAGATCCGCCTTTGCCTTCAAAGGAGGTTCTCTACATAGAAAAATTTTACTGCCAACTCTTACAAAAAGAACAAGTTGAATTTGAGGATGTGCCTATATCTTTTGAGCACCTTGATCCACACCCTCAAATCCAACATGATGAGTGCTCCATTCCACTTAGACTAGTCTCGCCAACTATTTCAAAACCTTTGAGGCTAGTATCTAGTGCAATTGGAGGAGGATGGGGAGTTGTGTGGAGGCACATGTACACTAAAATATTTTCAAACTTTAGTGCCAACCTCCACTACCCCATTCTTAAGAGGCCTCCTTATAGACCTCTCACTTCCCCCAAAATCACTTGTCTGCATATACTTACTGCTTTCCTTATTTTCTTGCAGACTTTGAAAAAGCAGAACAAAGCCTCAGGATTTGAGGTCAAATCCTCTCCAAGGGAGAGGAGATGATGCAATCTCACCTAGCATGCATCATGGCTAGGAGGACTCAAGGAAGGCATGGCATGGACGAAAGCTCATTGAAGATTCGAAGCCATAGTCTTCATTATTTTTAGCTTGTAAATATTTTTATAGGAAAGTATTTTTAATTCCCTTAAGGCCATGTATTTCCGGCCATCTTCTTAGTTTATAAGGTATAGGTGTCTTTAGTTAAAAAGGAGGAGTAAGCTTATAATGGGTGCATAAGTTAAGACATGATTTTGGGCTAGCCCATTCACATTAAGATATGCTAATTGCACCCATAGGGGGTGAAGTTAGGTGCCTCACTTAAGGCCTAAGACTTGGGTTAATTAGTTTTAATCCTAATTAAGCCCAAGTCCACATTGCCTAGAAAAGTGTGCCCAAGCTCTCCCATTGGGCTATATATACTCATTCCCCCTCATTGTAAAATTTCACCTTTGAGTTGAATGAAAATAGTCTCTTTGTGAGCACATTCTTAGTAAAAGGTCTTGAGGATCCTCTCTCTTGAGGAACCTCTTTCTAGTTGGTTTTTATCAAGGGTTCCTTCCCTTGTGGCAAACCTAAACACTTTGGCTTATCTCTCTTTAAGAGTGGCGCCCCACCTCCATTTTCTTTCCCCTCCATCATCCATTTCATGGTGCTTGGAACCTCAAGGAAAAAGATCAAGGGAGGCATGCATCAGAGTTGGAATACACTGTTGGTGGGGTCCACTTGGAGAGAGGTGTGGAGGATGGTTGGGGATGAGATGGTAGTTCTGAAAATGCTGAGAAGTACTCAATGAAGGAAGCATACTGATTAGTTTGTGGAGTTACTCAAGTGGGTGAGTGTCGACACGTGGGTTTTGACGGGACGACAAAAAACTAGTTTTTGAAAATCTGAGGAGTCACCATTAATATTTATTTAGAGAAACATTGAAAAAACCTTTAAAAGAGGTGGTCTATGAAACCAAATTTTGAGTTCGGAAGTCTATTATGCGTAGGGAAGGTATTAACACCCTATAACGTCCGTCTTAAGGATGATTACTTCTAATTAAATGTACAAAGGTAGATAACTTTAAAAAAATCTATTTCACCCTTTTAATACTTAAAATATAACAAATACTTTTATTTTATTTTTGTTTTTAACATTTTGATGAAAAAATCATTATTGGAAAATTTCTTTTTATAAAAATATTATTAATGTTTTATTTTTCAATTAACTTATTTTATTTTATTTTTCGAGGCTCGACAAGAGTAAACTCTTACTCCTACGTATCTCCATGTAGAATGAAGAATCAGAGTTTTCCTAGTTCTTGAAACGATTAATGTATTAGGTTTTTTATTTTAGTAATTAAACTTTTAATATTCTTGTGTTTATTTTGAAATATTATTATCGCAACAAAATTAGAAGTACATCTAAAATGGTTATGATAATTATTTAGTGTAACTGTTAAATCATAAATGCATCCAAAGTGACAATCACTGAATTATGATAGTGCTTTTATAATGACTAAATCAAAAGTGCATTTGAAGTAGTCATAATTAAAACTTTACATTTTATGTTTTTACATCAAAAAGATAGAATTACACAATAATCTAATCGCAAGTGTATCCAAAGTGATCATTATAATATTTTTATAATTTACAATAGTCAAATTAGAAGTGTATCAAAAGTGTCTATTATTTATTTTAAATAACTTAAATAACATGGTAATAATTATAATAACCACAATTTTATAAAAGAAACCAAATTAGAAGTGCATCTAAAGTGACTATTATTAAATTTTCCTTAAATAATTTAAATGGCATAATAATAATTATTACAACTAAAAATTTATAAAAAAAACTAAATTAGAAGTGCATCTAAAGTGGTTCTTTTAGTTTTCGTAATAGTCAAATTAGAAGTGCATCCAAAGTGATCATCATTAATTTTTTTTTCGTAATAATAATTATAATAGCTAAAAGTTTTATAACATTTAAGTTGGAAAAGCATGTAAAATATTTACTATTAAATTTTATTTTTTTTAAATTAATATTATTAACATTATTATTATTGTTAGATTTATTCAAAATTTTATTAATTGCTATTTCATATATTCATAACAATGTGTTAACTAGAAGAAAAGTAAAGTAACTAAAAGATAAAGATAAAATAAAAAAAAAACTTATTATTTATACTTGCAAAGAAGCTAAAAATAAAACATTTTGGGCCTTAAAGTAAAAAGGTTCATTTAGCGGAAACCATAGTGTGGACAAAAAACAGATTAATACTTTAAACTAGGGGTACGCAGAAAATGGAGGTTTGAATTGTAAACTAGCACATGAGCTGCGAAAGGGGTGCATAAAGTGAAAAATGGAGGTGCGAATAATAGCCAAGTCATGAAAGTCAAAAGGGGTGCAAATAATATTATAGAGGTGATCTTAGTAGTATATAAAATTTTTCAAAACAAAAATTAAATATTGAAAATGGGGACGCCTGCTACGTCCCCTTTAAACTAAGTCTCAATGAAATTTTTTAAAAGTCCTTTAGAAAAAAAATGAGAAGGATGTCGCGTGAAGAAGACAAAAAGGGGGTTTTCCCGTCGGTGCTACTTCTGGTGGCCGACAGGCAGCACCTATACTTCTGGTGGTTAATGATATATGATACTTTTTTGTATCCTATTTTTATTTTTTTTTATAAAGTATTGTAAAAAGAGTAGTGTAAGTTAATACTTGTTGAAGTTTTCAAACTTTTTTTTTTTTTCTCTCCATCTTGCCTCTTTATAGCCTCTTTCTCCTCTTCCTCAAAACTTTTTTCTTCTCCTCCGGTACTCTCTTTTTATTTTTAATTTCTTCTGAACCAAAAAAATCCCCCTTTATGATTAAAGTGTCCCTTTTTATAGAGTCATCTTGAAATCGTTTTACTTACAAAAATTTGAAATTTTTATGTTCAGATTTTGTGAGATTGTGTTAGTGATGTAGCTGACCCAAAAAGCATCTCCGTTGATTCAAAGAGCTTAGGCATGGCAGTGGTTCAGGTTAACCACTCTCCTTTGATTTTTATCTTCTGTTTTCTTGTTTTTTATTTTTTTTTTCAAAAAAATTTCTATTTTGAGCTCTTTGGTATTAATGTATATTTTGAACATTATTGTGTATGTTGATAGTGTATGGAAATGACATTTTATTTTTTTTTCTGGATTTATCATTTTTTATTTTTATTATTTAACAAAAAATTGGTGTGTACAGTGAGTCTATATTTTTAAAAAAATATAGAGATCAAAGGTTGCTTCTAAAGTGGTGACTTTTGCTTGGAAGGCTTCATTGAATAGGATTCCCACAAAGGTAGAATTGGCAAAGAGGAAAATTCTATCATCTCCTGAGATAATCTGCCCTATCTGCTAACCATTTGCTCTTTACTTGTAAGTACAACTACCTTGTCTGGATGCATTGTTATAGGTAATTAGGTTATGAATTTGTGCTGCCTACTAATTGTGAAAATAACTATTAGCATCTACTGAGGGTTCATAAATCAGATGAAGAGTCTGCAATTGAGGTTTTAAGTATAATTTGGATGGCTACTATGTGGGAAATTTGGCTAGCTCAAAATGTAATTGTATTTAAGAGTGATACCTTCAAAGCTAAAGAAGTTTAGCAACATATTCTGTGACGATCTTGGTTGTGTGTTAAATTTCTCTGTACGGTGCAATCCAATATCTTTGTAAGGTGCAATCCATTTTGTTTGTAGAGTAGTCATCGCAACCGCTATTATGCTTAGCTAGGATAGGAGCAAGACATGTTTAGTTCTTGTTTATGGGTTTAGCTGGAATTTAGTAGATGATTCTTAATTTTGAACTTAGCTTCTATGTGCGGGGACTTTTGTACGTTGTTGTTTGCGGGTGTTTATAAGGAGCTTTTGAGTCTGTTCTGTTTGCTACATATTTAGAAACCCCTCACGGTCATGTCTTGTTACATATGAGGTTCTAGCTAATGTTGAATAAAATTTACCTTTTATAAAAAAATATCAACTTTAATTTAATAATGTGACATGTTCTAATTTTGTGATTTAAATGGTTTAGATAATAAACATAATTCTAATTAATAAATTATTTTTCAATTATCGAATTATAACCGACTATCTTATTACATTACTGTCATGTGTTTAAGTTTACCACTTAATACTCAGTATCAATCCAAAAATTTTGTACAAATTAAATAATTTAAAGAGTTGGATGTATAATTTCATAGTTTAAAAAATCCAAAAAAACAATTGAGAAAATAGAAAAATAGATAGTGTAATTAAACATTTAATTTAGTATAAGTTTTGCTTCATTTTCTTTATTTTAACATTTATTTTAACATTTATTTTTCATTTTGTTGAAAGAAAGTTTTTCCTACTATATCCACAGTTAATATCACGACTTCGTAGGAATTTGTCCTTTGTAAGATTTCAATTCTCTAAATTAAATGATGAAAAAGTTGGAAAAAGTTTTTCCTTATTAATTATTTATTCTATGCATTTAATTATCAATTCTCTAAATTAAATTTTTCGTTTGCAAGAAGTGTTTATTTATCATTATTATTATTCATCATTGTAAGTCTCTAGAGTGAAAACAAGAAATAAAAACTGATTTGAAAAAGAAAATTTGACCCTCATTTTAATTCTCCTTTTGTGTTGATTTTATGAGAACATATTGTAAGTTGTTCCTATGCTACAAATTTCAGGTATATGTCGTGATTTAGATGGCAAAGAATGTGTGAGAATGTTTTGATTGAAAATTGTTAAATGATTTCTACACTGTTGTAAATTGTCTTTATTCATTCACTTATAAATATTTAAGTTGTAAATTGTTGATGATTATATTTACTCAGTAATTTATGAAATTGAATATGTAAATTGTTTAATGATTTCTTCTACTTTATGATCAAGGGTAAGAATTGTTTTCACGCATATGACTTTTTCAATCATATTTCCTTCAATTTTTCATAACGTAGATTTCACGCATATGTAAATTTTTCAACTCCATATCTCGTTCTTGGATTATTCTGGGTACCAAATACATATTTTTTCTCTTAAAATTTCAATTCTTGAATTTTTATACAAGAATTAGTGCGTGTTTAGTTTTAATGTTCAACTTGATTTTGAACTATAAACCAAAGACACAATTAATCTTTTAATTTTCTTGCAACAGACATTATTTTTATTTTATTCAGAAGATTTTTCTTGATGACGTGGAAGACCACACATGCTATTAGATGTATTAATTGGTATCACATTGATGAAAAATTTTAATGGCAGTCTTTTTATTCTACAAAGGTTCCTGGACCTTTACCCAAGCTAGGAGAATAAAAAAGTAATGTATAGCTTTAATCTTTTTATCAACGCAGATATAATAACAATGAATTGCTTCCTTCAATTTTCTTTTATTTCACATGATTTCATAGTAATACTTCAGTCTTAAATTGTAATAATTTACGCGGTATTTGGTTTGAGAATTTTCTGTTTTATTTTTTATTTTTATTTTTTAAAAACTGTTTTTATTTTCAAGTTTTGAATTGAAACACATAAAAATATTGTTCTTAAAGAATAAATATCCCTACTGCATTGATATTTTTTATCTTTAAAATGCAGTTTTTCCTAAAAACATGTGTCAACTCAATGGATTCTTTAAGTATAGGAATGACTCTCTAGACTAATGAATACCACTTCAAGATTTAGAAATAGAAAGTTTTTAAAGAAAGGAAAATTGTTTCTGGTTTCTCTCTTTTACTTTTGATATATATATATATATATATATATACAATGAAGGGCATAAAAATTGAATGTTGCTTTTTTTTTTATGAAACTGCTACAGCACTTTGATGTACTAGCTGCATGGTCACTGTTAACAAGATTTGCAAGTTGCGACACCTTCATTTCCGAAAGATAAGCACAATTATGTTACGGTTAACAATACATGAACGTTACCTAAATTATTATATTATTAAAAATATTATAATATTATATAAATTAAATTTTTAAAATTAATCAAGAATTTCTAGCATTTCCTCACTAATTTAAAAATTTTTAAATAAAGAAAATAATAGAATAGTATACAAGAACTTAAAATATGGAGCATCATATATTATATTTTCAGTTTAAGGAACCTTCTGATTTTGAGCCTTATACCTAGGGTAAATGAACCTCTACTTGGAAAAATGCAGAGACTTAATAGTCTTGAGCTACATCTCTTTTAATCATGCTTTAAACCACAACATAGTATAATAAAGATGTTGAATTGAGTTCTAATGAATGATGCTCATTACGGCTTTGCGCGGGTATCTTGTTTCATGAGTGTCACTTAGAGATTTACCCATATTTCACAGTGGTGGCCCACCACCACACTCACTCGCTTCCAAGAGTGGTCTATGACACCCACCTTTACAACTATTGTCATTGGGTCCATTAAGAGGTATTTTAAATTTCATCACGAATAAACAAGAATATTGAATACCGTAACCTTCTAACTACCACAATTTAAATAGAGTACATCATGCCATAAGAACAAGACATGTATAATAATTATAATTGTGTACTTTAGTTAACAAACAATTTTGTTTTACTCATTGAAATCCATAAGTGGGATCACCGTTTATTGGGAGATGAATGTCCATTATTGTAACTAATTAATAGGTTTTAGTCTCATTCTCCTTGACGACTCAATTTCTTGATGATGTGCGAATCCTTTTGTCAGTACATCTATAAGATTACATTAAGACCTATAAAGTCAACAGATATAACACCGTGAGATATCAAACTTCTAATAGACTTATGTCTTATTCGCAAATGCCTTCTTTTTTTCATTAAAGTTCTTACTAGTAACTTTAACCATAGCAACTTGACTAGCACAATGCATTGAGATTGGAGGTATAAGTTTATTTAATAGAGGCAAATCACTTAATAAGCCGTTTAGAAATTTAGCCTCACTACTAGTAGTATCTAGGGCAATTATTTTAGTTTTCATATTAGAACGAGAAATAATAGTTTGTTTAGCAAATTTCTTAGCTATAACAAATCCAACTAAAGTAAAGACATAATCACTAGTTGATTTAGTTTTATTAGAATCAGAAATCCAATTTGCATCACAAAATCCTTCAATTACAACAGGATATCAAGTATAGTGAATGCCATAGTTAATAGCTCTTTAAGATATTTAAATATTCTTTCTAGAGCAATCCAATGTGAATGACTAGGATTATGAGTATATCTTCCCAATTTACTCACCACATATGCAATGTCTGATCTAGAATAATTTCACAAATGCAACAAAAAAACCAATAATTTGAGAATATTTAAGAGGAGAAAGACCTCCCCTATATTTTTCTTTAATTTTGTATTAGAGTCAAAAGGTGTAGAAATAGGCTTCACATGAGAATAATTAAACTTCTTTAACATTTTTTCAATATAATGTAATTGTGTCAAAATAATACCATCGCGAGTTTTTATTAATTTAATACCTAAAATAACACCAACTGGCCCAAGATCTTTCTTTTCAAAATTACTAGATAGGAAAAATTCCACATTATTTATCACATGCAAGTTACTACAAAAAATTAAAATATCATCCATATAGAGACATAGAATGACATACGTACTATCATTAAATTTTTTACAAAAACACATTTATTATTGTTATTAAATTGAAAGTCATATGATAGAACAACTTGCTCAAGTTTATCATGTTATTGTGTAGGTGTTTGTTTTAAACAATACAAACAAGCTTGGAAATTTTCTTTTCCATTCCAGGTTCTATAAAACATTCAGGTTGATTCATATAAATTTCTTCTTCCAAGTCATCATTTAAAAAGGCAATTTTTACATCCATTTGATGAATTTCTAAATTAAAAATACAAGAAAGAGCAATTAAAACTCTAACAGTAGTGATTTTAGAAACAGGAAAATATGTATTAAAGAAATCCACACCTTTTACTTGTTTATAACCAATAACAATAAGTCTTGCTTTAAACTTTTCTACAGAATCGTCAGTTCTTAATTTTTTTTTTTTGAAAAACCCATTTACACAACCTATACTTTTACAACTAGGAGGAAGGTCGGTTAGAAACCAAGTTTTATTGACTTCAAGAGAATTCAATTCATCATTAATGACTTCTTTCTAAGAAGGTTCATCAACAGATCTCATGGTCTTACTATAAGTTTTAGGATCATCTTCAAACAAAAAAGAACAAAATTTAGGACAAAAAACTTTAGCTTTCCCAACCCTTTTACTTTTTCTAGGTTCAGCATTTTTATAAACATTACCATTGGAAGACATAACAGAACTAGTAGAATCACAAATAGTTTTATATAATTTAATCTTGAAGAAAAAATATTTTCAAATAAAACAACATCTCTAGATTTCATAACTATATTATTAGAAATATCAGAAACTTCAAAATTAAAATTAATAACTAAAATCTACAAGTAGAACTATGCAGAGAATATCTAAAAAAAACACAACTGATAGTCTTAGGACCAAATTTCCTTTTCTTATTAATAGAAATATTCACCTTTGACAGACACCCCCACACTTCTAGATATTTCATATTTGGTTTCATAATTCATAAGGGATTTTATCTAAATTTTTATAAGGAATTCTATTTAGAATATGAGATTTCGTAAAAAGAACTCCCCCTACTAGTTATGAGGCAAACTATAACTTATAAGCATAACTTTTATCATGTCTAAAAAAGTACGATTTTTTCTTTCAGTAATACCATTGATTGGGTTGAGGAACACAGGGTTAAGTGACCTCATGAATGACCATATGACTAAAAAATTGACTCATTTCATTGGAGGCATATTCTCCACCTATATCGAAACGAATGATTTTAATTTTCTTTTATAATTTATTTTCGACCTCCACTTTATAGACTTTGAATTTATTAAATAATTCACTTTTATGAGTTATTAAATATACATAGCAATATTTTGAGAAGTCATCAATAAAAGTAATGAAATATTTCTTTCTACTGTGAGTTAACACGCCATTACTATTACATATATTATTATGAATAAGTTCAAGCAAACGAGTTTCCTTTTGAATAGAATTTTGAAATGATTTTTTAGGTTGTTTAGCTTGAAGACAACCTTCACATTTTTGTTTTAATTGACTAAAAGATTTAGGAATAAGATCAAGAGTCATCATCCTTCTAATAGATTTTAAATTAACATTTGCAAGTCTACCATGCCAAGTATTACAACATTCAACATTTGAAATAGAAGACGAAGACATGTTGGAATGTTTATTAGTAAAAGATGACATGAGATTAAGTTTAAATAAACCATCACAAATATATCGTTTGCCAACAATAAAACCGTGAAATTACAACTCTATTAGATTGAAAAACAATTGAAAACCTTTTTTGAATGAGTAAAGAAGTATCAACCAAAATTTTCCTATGAAATACATGAAAGATTTTATCCAAAACAAGACAATTTCCAGAAGATAATTCTAGTTTGAGTTGGCCTAAACCAATAACACGTGCTAAGCTCCCATTCTCCATGCTCGTAGTTTCATGTGCCACATTCTTGATATCAAGAGAATAATTCTTTATTAGCATACACATGAACATTAGTGCCAGAGTCAATCCACCAATCATTTCAGTTATAAATAAAATTTTTAACTCTGGCGAGTGACATGGTACCTATTTAATGGGGAATTGAGCTAGCACTAATAGTAACAACATTAGTTTGAGGCTAAGAAGATGATTTAGGTTCAGATCCCATTCCTTTAGGTTGACGACAACAATTAAAACAATCCTTAGCAAAATAGTTGTTCCTTCCACAAACAAAACAAAATGACTCATTTCCTTGAATTTTACTATTTGATTTATTGTTTTTATTAAAAGCCTTATTTTTATTTTTTGAAAAATAGAAGCTCAGACCAAACTGGTTTTATTAAATCTAGATTTTTTAAAAAACTTTGACTTATGCTTATTAGCCTTTTCCACTAAATCAGCCTTGGCTTGAAAAGGAGGTTTATGAGAATCCTTTTGTGAAAGACGATGCTTATCTTCAATTGAAAAGAAACCAACAAATCATATAAAGTAAAATAATCAGGTTTATGCTTTAGGCCTTTTTTCAAATTCAAACCAAGAAGTAGGTAATTTGGAAATTAAAAGACTAACAAGTATGATGTCAGGCAAAATAATTTCTTTTATTTTCATGTCATAGATAATGTTTTCAAATTCATGAACTTGGTGGTCTGAAAAACGGTTTTCCATAACTCGAGCAGTTTTTATATGACAACAAATTTTGTAAATATTATCAGTAAGAGCACTAAGAATATGATTATCACATAGAATATCTTTGTCACCTAGAGACATCATCAGAAGCACTAACTTTGGTGAAAGCATCACTAGAATAACTATGTTTAATAAAAATAGAATCATAATCATTTTTAGTTTTTCCATTTGAAATCATAGAAAACAAACCTATCTCGGTAAGTCAAAATTTCATTTGTTGTTGCCAGCATAAAAAGTTTTAACCATTAAATTTTTCAGGTTTATTAGATAAGAAATTTAATATGAGTTTAATTGGTATACACTATTCATGTACATATTTTTAAAAGTCACATAAATGAAAAGTTATGATTAAATGTCAGTATAAAATTTTGTTGCACTGACAATGTATGTCAATTAAACTCATTTAATATATCTATTGTAGACATGTTGAAACAGACAAAATACTCTATTTACTCTCTAAGATTGTTATAAAATTAAGGCTAAATTATAATTGGTGCCTCCTATTTTAGTTCTTGTTAGCTTTTTGCCCCCCTTTAAATTTTTGTTTTAGTTTTGCCCCGTAAGTTTAAAAAATGTTAACAAATTGCCCTTCCGTCATCGTTAAGTTTTGAAATTAAGAGTTAATTAATCTAATGACGTGACAATTTTAATTAGAAAAATGTAGAAAGCAAAAGGTCTTAGCATTGATCAAACCTTACACCTCTTCGTAATACAAAATAGCTCATACCACTACTGCAAGTATTAAGTTTAGTTTTGTTTTGCAATTCAAATCTACTTAACCTTTAATTAATGTTAGTTTAAAAATTAATTAAAACATAAATATAAATATACAACAGTAGGATTAAAATTAAAAGTTAAAATTAAAAACTAAAATTTAATTTATATATTTATTAATTATTTATTAATAATAAATTCCTAGGAATTATAAATTAAAAATTAAAACTAATTAAAAATATAAATTAAAATTATTAAAATATAAAAATATAAAAATAAGAACTAAAATTAAAAATAAAATAGAAATTAAAATTAATAATTAAAATTTAAATTAAATTTTTTTAATAATTTTAATTCTTAATTTAAATTTAACTTCTATTTACATTTTAATTTAACTTTTAATTTAAGTTTTAATTCTTAATTTTAATTTCTATTTATATTTTATTTTTAATTTTAGTTCTTAAGTTAATTTAAATTAAAAATTAAAATTTAATTTAACTTAAGAATTAAAATCATGTATTTAATTTGACTTTTAATTTAAGTTTTAATTTAAATAAAACTAAGAGCTAAAATTAAAAATAAAATAGAAATTAAAATTAAGAATTAAAATTTAAATAATTTTAGTTCTTAGTTTTATTTTTTGATAATTTTAATTTATGTTTTTAATTATTTTTAATTTTTAATTTATAATCCCTAGGAATTTATTATTAATAAATAATTAATAAATATATAAATTAAATTTTTAACTTTTAATTTTAAATTTTAGTTTTAATGCTATTGTTGTATATTTATGTTTGAATTATTTTGAAACTAACACTAATTAAAGGTTAAGTAGATTCGAATTGCAAAATAAAACTCAATTTGACACTTAATGTAGTGTTATGAGTTATATTTTACGATAAAGAGATTCCAAGTTCAAACCATACTAGGACCTTTTTCTTTCTACATTTTTCTTAATTTATAAACCTAGGAATTTATTATTAATAAATATATACATTAAATTTTTAGTTTTTAATTTTAACTTTTTGTTTTATTTCTATTGTATATTTATATTTATGTTTTAATTAATTTTAAAACTAACATTAATTAAAGGTTAAGTAGATTTAAATTGCAAAATAACATTATATTTGATACTTGAAGTAGTGGTATGAGTTATTTTCTATTATAAAGAGGTTTAAGGTTCAATCTATACTAGGATCTTTTGCTTTTTTTACGTTAATAATACACAATGGATAATTAAAATAAAGCAATCAATAATCAATAATTATAATTAAACACAAATAGTAAATAAGCTTTTAGAATAACATGGATTAAAGCATGCAAAATGCGTTCTTTAGATGATAAACATTCCCAATGCACTTATATTCTTCAACTTTATACCACATTACTCTCACGGTTACTATTAACAAAATTTACGGTTAACAATATATGAATGTTACCTAAATTATTAAAGTACTAAAATATTATAATATTATATAAATTAATTAATTTTAAAATTAATAAAGAATTTCTAGCATAAGAGATCGACGAGAAAGAAAACATGTTCAATGAATTCCTTAACTCGTTGACTAGGTTTTCTAATCTCAATTGATATCATGGCGTCAGATACATATACTATCGAGAATGAAGCTTGAGGAGTGAGTTGCGGGGTGAACGTAAGACACAATAATACAGAGGATAACTTGTTCGGCCATCACACTTGCTTTGACTTCTTTTATTTTCCTTTATGTTTATATTATTCTTTTTATGTTATTCATTTTATTTTTAGGTTTGGTTCATGTAAGCAATTTGACGTTATGTTTATTATATATTGAAAGTCAGTTTAGGCTTTTGATAAATTATGAGTAGAACAGGACAAACTTCTTTTCTTTTTCTTTTTTTATTTGTTAAAACAATGAGGTAAGATGAATATTGTATTTTTTCATTCTTATTTAAATTTTAAACTCACATTAGCTTTTTCTTTTTTATCAAATGTAATACATATAAATTATTAATTTTTAGGCAGTCCTTTATTATTAATTGAATATATATATAAAAAAAAGAAATCCAATTAAGTAAAGAAATTGTTAATTAGATGGGATGAAAATCTTCTGTCCCAAATTCATTTCTCATTCTCTATCCCAACCAGTTAATAAATGTCATATCAATTAAAGAGTTACAAAAGAAATAAAAAACTTATAAAATAAAATTCATTAAATGTTGTGACAAAGAATGCGACACAAATTTAGGACAAGAGATTTTCATCCAATTAGATGTGACATTTTCTTAACTTTGAAGTGTTCAGACACTAGTTGTTACAAATTTATGGTTCTAAAACTTTTAATTTTATAAAATATTTATAAATATCAAAATTAATTTTATTAGTTAAATTATCAACCATAGAAAAATTTTTAATGGAGATAAAATGATCCATTAGATGTAACATCTTTTTAATCTCAAGATTTTGATATATAAGTTGTGATAGTTTATTGTCTTAAATCTCATGTTAAAAAATATAAGTTAGTCAAAATTATGCTCCTAGTAATAATAATTTATACTATCAATAAATGCAATTCCCATTTTGATGTACATTTTTCAAAATACTTATTATATTCAATATACATAATTATCTTACTATATATGACTTTATCGTTAGATCAACCCTATAATCTTAATAAAAAACTACTTTAAAACATTTATATCAAATATACATAATCGTCTTACTATCAATAATACATAATATTATACCATTATCATATATAACATATATAAAGGAAATACACTCTTTTAATGTCCACATTTTATTTTCTATTTTACCCAAAAAAACAAAAACTACTTTGTTACAATAGGATCTTTTGGTGTCCACATTTTGTGACTATTTTACCCTTCTAAATATTTTATGACTTCTCCCAGTCTCACAAATATAACTTTTTCTATATTAATAAATGCATATCTTTACAAGTTCTACCTTACCACAGATCAATCTTCTTTAAACATTGTTATATAAATATAATTTGGATCATAAAATTTTTTAATATTCGTTCAAACTCTCTCCTTTCTTCATTCTCAAATTAATTGCAAATATGTCATATTCGTTGATAATCTGACATATTTCAATCATGTTATCATAAATAAATAAATATAAAAATTAACAAATATATTTCAAAACATACTAAACTAAAATTATTATACATAAAATGACATAGTGAATTATTTATAGTTTATCATGTTATTACAAAATATATTAAATTAAAATCCTAAAATTATTATAACATATCAAAATAGAAATGTGAATATGCGTTCACGATAGTGTTTGTGTTTTTGCTGGTAATAATGATGATGATGATAATTTTATTTTAAAACAAATAATTTAAAAATTGTATTTTATAATTTAGACAGAAGGATAATCAATTTAAATTTTTTTTTAAGGGAAAAACAAGGTTAATTAAATGTGATATTTTTTTTACCTTCTCAATTTTGAGAATATAAATTGTTACATTCAGCATACTCAGATTTGTTCATTAATTAGTTTATGTTGTAATAAAAACATAAAATCTTAACTTTCCTTTTACTATTTTTATTTGTAATATTTTCAATATACATCAAATAATTAATTAAATATGACATCTTTCTAATGCCAAAATTTTAAACAATAAGTTGTGATAACTTTCTATTTTAAATCTCATATTTAAAAAAAATGTTTTTTGTACTTCTAAAAAGAATAATAAATAGATCAAAACGTTCTATATATTAGTTTGAGTGCACACCTTTTTTAATTTTTAATTTTAGAACTTATAAACTATGACAGTTAAAAAATCTTAAGTCTTGATAAAACTAAAAATAAAAAATATCAACACACAAATATTTTTTAAAAAACAATGTAAACTCAGATTTTCCATTGATTTAGAGATAAAAAAATTAAAAAATAAAAATAAAATAATACATTTTTGTATAAAAAATAATATTTCATCTCGACCATAAATTTTTTATTTTAAAAAATAATTATATAAAATATAAAAAAATAGTTTCTATATCTTAAAGAGTGACTTAAATTTGAGACATTTGGTTAAGTTGGAAAATAACCTTTAACCCCTATATTAATCTCTATAATATATATTTCTTTTTCTTTGCTGGTAATAAGAATCTATTTAATAAAATCAAGGGCATGATTAAATTGATTTTGTATTTTAGTTTTTTAAAAGTTTTGAAAAATAGTTCTAAGATTCTTTTATGAAAAAAGAGAAAAAAAAATAGTTTGGTTGTTTTAAAGATGTGAAAATAATAAAAAAAAACTTGTCCATATTTAGGAAAATGTCATTAATGAAAAGAAAAAAAAACCTATTATCCTTATGCTTTAAGTTTTTAAAAGAAAAATACGAAATTGGAAAACGAAACTACTTATAGCTATTCTCCTTTTTAATTTTTAAAAAAACTAAAATCTATATTTTTTTACAAAAAATTATTTAAAAAACACCCAACCAAACAAATTGTTTAATTTGTAAATAGTAAAATAGTAAAAACAATTATATAAAACTTGAACAAAATAAGCACCAAGTCCATCAATATGAGTATAGGACGTGTATTTTAAAATTGGGACCAAGTCAATTGCTTTTCGATTGGATATATGAATAGACTTTGGTGTAGTATAATTAATTCACAACTACTCCATAGTATAGGATGTGTATCTTAAAATTGAAGACCAAGTCCATGGCTTTTAGGTAGGATATATTAATAGAGTTTGGCGCAATATGTAATCAATTCTCAACTACTCCATCGATTCAGATCGATATTTTTTCTAACTTGGATTCCAACATGGAAGTTGTACACGCAGTTAATTTGAATTTGAATCAAAATGAAGGCTTTATCACTAGTGAACTTAACATTATTCTGATTGACTATTTCTATAAACCTTAGCTTATGGAAGAAATCTCATTGATATGCATTTAATTTCTCTAAATAGAGACCATGAAAGCTTTATTTTGCCAAAATATAAATAGATAAAAATGAAAACTCTTGTGTTCTCAATTTGGCTATAAATATCATACATTCTTCTGTCTTCGCCATTATTCGTTGCACACTTTCTTCTCTTCCTATTAAATCGTGAACAATTTTCCTACTAAGTTTGAGTTCCTCAACAAGACCATCCATGATGGGGTTGTTTTCATTGCTATTTCAAATTATTCTATGTTTAGATTTTTTCCTCTTTGGTTTTCCATCATTTTCTTCATCTTCTTCCCACTTGTGCGATCCTCACCAAAGCTTGGCCTTACTTCAATTCAAAAACTCTTTGGTTACTGATACTACTTATGCTTGTGATGGGTATCTGAAGACAACAACATGGAAAAATGGGACAGATTGTTGCTTATGGCATGGTGTCACATGCAACACCATATCTGGCCATGTCATTGGACTCAACCTCAGTTGTGAGGGGCTTCAAGGTACAATTCATTCTAACAGCTCCCTTTTCCAGCTTTCTCATCTCCAAACACTTAATCTTTCATTCAATGATCTTACCCAGTTCCAATTGCCATCTCAGTTTGGTGGATTTTCCACTAGTCTCACACACCTTGATTTGTCTTATTCTTACATTAGAGGTGAAGTTCCTTCTCAAATCTCATTCCTGTCCAAATTAGTCTCTCTTAATGTTACTTGGGATTTTGGATTAGAATGGAAAGAAACCATTCTAAAGAGTCTTCTGCAAAATGCAACAAATTTAAGGGAGATTATTTTGGATCATACAAATATGTCTTCAATCAGGCCAAGTTCATTGCCTTCACTTCTCAATTTTTCTTCCACGTTGGTTACTCTTAGTCTTCAATCAACTGAATTAAGTGGAAGCCTGACAAGTGATATTATTTGTTTACCAAATCTTCAAAAACTATATCTGATAAATAATTTCAACCTTGGAGGCTATTTTCCAACATTGAGTTGTAGCACTTCTCTCAATATCTTGGACCTTTCAGGATGTCAATTTCAAGGTCCATTTCCTAAGTTTTTCTCTAACCTCTCACATCTTACTTACTTGAGTCTCTCAAGCAACAACCTCAATTGTTCAATCCCTTCCTCACTTTTAACCCTTCCACGTCTAACATCTTTGTACCTAAAACATAGTTATCTCAATGGCCAAATCCCAAATGTCTTCCATCACTCAAACAAATTTCAAGAATTAGATTTGAGCAATAACAACATCGGAGGTGAGCTTCCATCATCACTTTCAAATCTTCAACATCTCATTCACTTGGATATTTCTGGCAACCAACTCTATGGTTTGATTCCATCACTTTCAAGCCTTCAATATCTCATTCACTTAGACCTTCGATATAATCGACTCAGTGGTTTGATTCCTTCCTGGCTTTCACGCCTTCAAAACCTCATTCACTTGGATTTATCATTTAATACATTAAGAGGTCAAATCCATGATGACTTTGGTGGACTACACCAGTTGAATTTTCTAGATCTTAGTCATAACAATTTAGAAGGACAAATACCATTTTCTTTGTTTGATTTGACTCAACTTTCTAAGTTGGATTGTTCTTATAATAAATTAGAAGGTCCTCTTCCTGATAAAATAAAAGGGTTTCCAAACCTAGTTGGTTTAAACTTGAATAACAACTTACTAAATGGAACAATCCCTTCATGGTGTTTCTCTTTGCCCTCTTTAAACGATTTATATTTGTCAGATAATCAATTTGAAGGGACTATAAGTGAATTTTCATCATATTCCTTGAGAAATCTATATTTGAGCAATAACAAACTACAAGGTAACCTTCCAGAATCAATTTTCAACCTTGAAAATCTAACGGACTTATGGTTGTCATCAAACAACTTCAGTGGTACCATTAATTTTGAACTCTTCTCCAAGTTGCAAAGTCTGAGAATTCTTTCCCTTTCTTGGAATAATCAATTGTCGCTAAATTTTGAATCCAATGTCACTTACAATTTCTCTCTTTTAGAAACTTTGGAACTCTCTTCTATCAATTTGACTGAATTTCCCATGTCATCTAAAAAGTTTCCAAGTTTGAGTTATCTTGATTTGTCTCACAACAATCTAAGTGGAAGCGAGCCCAATTGGTTACTACATGAAATGAGTTCGTTAAGTTTTTTGAACTTATCTAACAACCTGTTGACATCAATGGACCAAGTGCTAAAGAATTACAGGCTCAATTACCTTGATCTTAGTTTCAACCTAATGGCTTGTGACATCTCCTTGTTAATTTGTAATTCAAGTTCGCTTGTGATTCTCAATTTGTCACACAACAAGTTGACTGGCATCATTCCACAATGCCTTGTAAACTTACAGTCACTTCGAGTTCTAGATCTACAAATGAACAAACTATATGGAACTTTGCCAAGTGCTACTTCAATGAACATCCAACTCAGTACTTTGAATCTCAATGGGAACAAATTACAAGGTCATTTGCCTGAATCTTTCTCTAAGTTCACACATTTGAAGGTTTTAAATCTTGGCAACAACCAAATAGAAGACACTTTTCCCTATTGGCTTCAAACACTACAAAATTTAACGGTATTGATTTTGCGAGCCAATAAGTTGCATGGTCCCATTACAGGATTAAACACAAAAAGTATGTTTCCTAGTTTAATTATTTTTGATATTTCACACAATGACTTCAGTGGCCCAATACCAAAAGCCTTCCTAAAAGGTTTTAATGCCATGAGGAATGCTGCAAATAGCAGGTTGGAATACATGTGGACAATATCAGGCATGAATGGAAATGGAAGAGACTTGAACTGGTTCTATGATTCTGTGAATATAACAACAAAAGGGATGACTGTCACATTCACAAAAATACCCACAATATTTGTATATATTGATTTATCAAGCAACAAATTTGAAGGGAACATTCCAAATGATGCTGGAGATCTTCATGCACTCAAAGGTATCAATCTTTCTCATAATAGACTCTTTGGTCCTATTCCTCCATCTATTGGAAATTTGGCTAACTTAGAATCGTTGGACCTCTCCTCAAATTTTCTCATTGGTGGCATTCCAAGAGAACTAACCAATCTGAATTTTCTTGCATTCTTGAATCTTTCTCATAACCATCTTGTGGGAGAAATACCTCAAGGGAAGCAATTTAACACATTTTCAAATGATTCCTATTTGGGAAACTTGGGGTTATGTGGAATTCCATTGTCAGTGAAATGCAACAAGGGACCTATACTACATTCTCCTCCTTCATTAACTTTTCAGAATGAACAAAATTTTGGGTTTGGCTGGAAACCAGTGGTTATAGGATATGGATGTGGCATGGTATTTGGAGTGGGTTTAGGATGTTTTGTATTTCTAATAGGGAAGCCTCAATGGCTGGTAAGGATGGTCCAAAGTCAACGCAATAAAAGGTTTTAGATTAAAGAGTGCACATGGATGGTGAAACTCATTGAATAAGGAATCAACATGTGTGGATGTATGACCAAGTCTTATTATAATAATTTTCTCTTTTGGAATTGTAAGTTTGTCATAGATATCAACACAGTACTATATTATGATCCTAACATGCATAGTATTTAATAAAATTAGATGAGTGTTACACTATAAAAAAATCTTTTTCTTATAATTTTTTAAAGAGAATTTTCTTGACACTCCATGTAAAATTATAAGTTCACGTTATATATTTGCATCTAATTAACTGTTATTTATTGGGAGTAACATAATTTAAAATTAACAATCCATGTACCCATCCATGATCTTTGTCTTGTATTTGTAACTATCCACTCCACTATATATTTTAATAGAGATGTGATTTTTTTTTAAAACATACAAATGAAATTAATAATAATAAAAAATATGTAGAAATTTGGTTTTAAAAGAAAATTATTATAAACATATAGGGTTCTTACTTAAGTCTTTTCACACTTTCGGTATATAAATCTTTTTCTCTTGATTATTTATGTGAGTTGTAATTAATTTACAGTAAAAGCTAAAAAATTATGATAAACGTATATAGTTCTTACCTAAATCTCATTCGAAAAAGATATTTAATAACAAAAATGTTCAAGAACTAAACGAACATAACTTTAAATTATATATTAAATTATTACAATTAAATGACTGAAGTATTACTATGAAATCATGTCAAAGGCAAATCTCAAAGAAAATTTAACAAAGCAATTGATTATATATATATATTAAAAAGATTAAGGCTAGCTATAAACTATTCCAACTAGAGTAAAACGAGGGTCTCTATCAAATATAATATTAAAAGATACACCATGTATTTTAATTATCTGTACAACTGAGCTAATCTTTCCATAAAAAACCTAATTAATAGGTCAATAGGAAAACCTAATCCGATCACAAAGTCCATAGGAAAACCTAACATTTAACAAATTCAGCCATATCTTTCTACCACCAAAACATCTTCAAGTCTTGATACATATTTGTGGCTCTTGGATGAATGCTTAACCTACTTTCAGGAGCTTCTTCCAATATCAATTTTCTCATACCTTCTTCAATAGGTATGCAAATCCTATCTCTAAACTTGATTATCCCAGTTGAATCCTTATGAATTTCTGACTCCTTTCATTCCATCCTTTTTGTTAACTTCTCTTGTAACAACAAATCTCTCTGTTGTGCTTCTCTAATTTGTTCTAGGAATTCACTTCGGATTGTCAACATTCCTAAGTAAAGGCTCTGGGGCTTCACTTTCATAGAAAAATTCAAAACTCTAAATGGTTCTATTAATTTTAATTTTCTTACCAACATCATAGATACATGTAAGAATTTCTGACTTAAAGCATTAGCTATAACATTTGTCTTTCTTGGATGATATTGTAGTTCAAAGTCGTAATGCTTAAGGAATTACATCAATTTATATTGTCTCCTAATCAGTTCTTTTTTATCAAATAAATACCTCAAGCTTTCATGATCATTGAATACTTCAAACCTTGCCCATACAAATAAAGTCTCTAGATTTTCAGGGCAAACACTACTACAATCAATTCCAAATCATGGATAGGATAGTTGATTTCATATTTTCTATCTTGTCTTGACACATAAACTACTACCTTTCCTTCTTGCATCAACATGCTTCTTGGCCCTGAAGCATCACAATACACCTCGAACTTTTTACTATGATCAAGTAAAAGGTGCAAATGTCAACGTTTTCTCTAGCTTCTAGAAATTATTTTTACATATCTCACTCTATCAAAAGGTTAACCTTTATGTGTTAACTTAGTGGCAATGCTAGTTTAGAAAATCCTTCAAGGAATTTCCAATAGTAGCCTACCAATCTTAACAAACTGCAAATTTCTATGAAATTATTTTTTCATATGTTATTTGTTTTTTTAATTTTCAGTTTTTCATGTTATTTTAAAAATATTTTAATCTTTTATATTTCTATTTTATATTTTTATTTTATTTTTAAGATTATTTATTTTATTTTGTACTTTTTATGTTCTTTTTTATTATTTTTTTTATATTCTATGTTTAATATATTAAAAATTAATTATTAAATATTTGAACATATAAAAAAATAATTCAATTTTATATTAAAAATAGTTTTTAAATATATTTTAATATATTAGAAAATAATTTTAAACTACTTTGATAAAAATACTTTAATTTTTTTTAAAAAAAATAATTATCAAACATAATTAATATAAAATTTAAATTTAAATTACTTTAAAAAATTATCTTTAATTAATTTTATATTAGTTTTGTCATTTTACCTCTTTTAATTTTAGTTGAATTTTATTATTCAAATAAATATATATCTACTATGGCTAAAATTAGTATGTATAATCACTTGTTCATCTATGATTGTCTAGTACCGACCTATGTTAAACAACTTGTTATAATTTTTGCTAATAAAAGTTTGTTTCCCATTTATAATTTATTCTATCAGTTGAAGTTATTCTTTATTGTAAAATATGCACATTTCAAAAATTGCCCAAGTGTTATATATTATGAAAGTGCTTAGGAAAATAAAAATTCAAATCATGTAGTGTAGAATTCTTCCAGAAAAAATAAGTAGCAATAGGTAAAAAAAATACATCTTAGGTAAAATAATCTTTAAATTTCATTTATCGTGTTACAAATCATTATGCTTTAAACACCATTAACAACTACTCTATTCATGCTAATTAATAAAATCTAATTTTATTTTTGCTTATATATGTTTTGGTATTGATTAATGAATTTTGTATTTAGTTTCTAATAAAATTTTTATTACTTTTTGTCCTTAATAAATTTTTTATTTTCTTTTTATCCCTAAAATAGAATCTGAATAATTTTTTGTAAATTTTGGATGCGCTATCCAAGGTTATCAATATCAAGATTTTACGTCGACTTGTGGAAATCTCGTAAACTTAACTCGTAAGAGTTTATTTCAAAAAATTAATTACATAGTCAAATTACACCAAATTCTACATCTAAATATAAATATAAGTCCAAAAGTATAAAAAAATCACATAAATATAATAATAAAATAAATATAAATTCCAAACTCATAAAAAATCACATAAAGATAATAATAACATCAAGAGTTTGTAAGCGATTAGAAGTTATGGCAAAAACAAAGGTTGCCACGATCGGAAGCAAGGTCAAACCAAGGACAACGAAGGCACTAGAACGAATGAAGCTATGGTAGAAATGGAGTTTCGCCAGAATTGAAAGCTATGGAAGAAATAAAGGTGAGTTCGCAATTGCAATCACAAGGTGAGTTCATAACTGAGCTCGCACAATTTTGCAAACGGAGCTCAGTGGGAATCTCGCAAGCAAACATGACGTCGAGAATGGAGGATGAGGTACAAAGGTGACGAAGCTATGGCTATTCGACCATGGCAGATGCAAAGGCAAGTTTGAGATGAGCTCACGCAAAACCTAGGTTGTGAACTACAAATTGGGCTCAGCCTATGGCCTATGCATCAAAACAGGGTCGTTCAGTGCCTATCACAGTAATCTCATAAACTTGTGAGTAAACTCAGGATATCGTGCGAGTTTACCGATATTGCAAGATTTCACCAGAGTTTACTCCCAAAACAAGTGTATCTCCGATTTAACTTGAAAAGAGGGACTAAACTCGTAAAATTATAATAAATTTTAAAAGGAGAAAAAAAAGAAAAGATATAGAAAATAACATCTAAATTTTATTTTTGGTATAGATTAGTGGATTTTTTTAGTTTATAATAAATTTTTCTTTGCTTTTTATCCTTAATAATTTTTTTAGAAGAATTTTGTTAGAAACTAAATATAAAGAAAAAATTTATTAAGAACCAAAAATAAAATTGGATAATTTATTAGGAACCAAAAATATGTTTAAGTCTTATTTTTTTATATTAAAATAACATAAAATATGTTAGATTTTAAATTTTGAAAAAAATCCTGATAAAAAATTATAGAGATACACCCCTCAAGTTTAGCATAATTACATATGCACTCTCTTATTTTCTTTAAATTACACAAACTCTTTTTACTTTTACATACTCATTACAATTGTACCATCTATCAAAACTACAAAAACCTTCATTTATTTTTTCATTATTATGTTTTATTTCATGTGAACGATGTATGAATAATGTTTCTTAAGCTTTGCAACATTGTGACAATGGAGGTAAGAAGGGTGTGTCGACTGTAAAGTTTAAAAATATAGGGGATGCATGTGTAATAGTATACAAAACTTATAGAGTGCATTTGTAATATCATACAGAACTTAAGGGATACATGTGTAATAAATTTATGTAGAATATTACATTATTTTGGAAAGAGGGGTACATTAGTAATGAGTACGTTAATAGGAGGACCTGTGTAGTTTGAAAAAGAAAAAAGGAGTGTATCTGTAATTATACTAAATCTGAGGGAGTGTATCTCTAATTACTGAAAATTAAATATAATATTATAATTAATCTTTTTTTTGCATTTCATATTTTATATATAAGTATATAATAAATATATATCTTAAAAAAATCCAATAAATACATTACATTGTAAAATAATTTTTAAAAACCTAAAATTATAAAGGTTTATATAATGGTGTTAGATTAATTGTTACAAGACTTGTAGATCATGTGATCAAAGCTAATAATATCTTCAAACAAAAATAGAAATTTCACCTACATTCCAAGTCTCCATCACAATCTCCATGACCTTTCAAACTCAATAGAAGATAATTTCGAATTATTATCTTATATGCCATGACAATTAACAACTCATAAGGTCAATTATTAGTCAATGTTAGACTGTATTTGTCTAACTCTGCCTTTAGCTATGCCCAGTTAATAATTTTGATTCATAACAAGGACAAAAAACCTCTAATTAAAAACAACTACAAATGTTTTTTCTAAAGAAAGTATTCCAAAATCTACCAAAATATATATAATCAATTTCTTTAATATATTATATTAGGACTTAAATAATCTAATGTTACAATTTTTCAAGTTTAAACTTCATCTTCAAACAATCATCAAAATCAGCTAAACATTATGTTGTTGTTTTTTCAAGTTTATACCTTGCTACATTTTGAATCTCCATTTCATATTAACTGATTAAGTACTTTGTTGGTATGGGTGCAAATTGAAGGAACCTTCTTTAATATTTTAAAGTATCAAACTTTTACTATTTATTTTGAATCTTACTTATTTTGCATTTTTCTTATTTTATGTTATCTAATAGTTATTCTTTACACAACATTTTATTCATATATTTTATAAATTATTAAATTACTTAATTATTAAAATATTATATTATAATACTAAATTTGTATAATATAGCAACCCACACATATCCATCGGTACTAAACTAGGCAAGAGTATAGCAAGTTACAAAGTCTGTCTTGGTAGGACATGTATTTTTATTACTATTAAATTGAATTAATAGTGGAGTTACCATTATCCTTTTTATGGTAACGAATATGTGTTCTTAAGAAAAGCTATTTGTCTATTTTTTCAGGGTTTCAGAGGGGCATGGAAATACATAAAAACTCTTGAATTGAAATAGAAAAATAGATGTAGCTCCAGTTATTTTGAAAATGGTAAGATCTTTAGTGTAAAAACGCAAGAGGAGGGGTTTAACACCAAAAATATTTTCAAGAACTAGACAAACATCAATGAGCACAGGAGATATTAAATTATTACAATTAAAACTAAATATTACTATTAAATCATGTCAAATAAAAGAAAATTGAAGAAAGTAAAGCTATACATTACTTTTTTATTCTCCTTGCTTGGGAAAAGGTCCAGCAGGAACCGTTGTAGAACAAGACTGCCATTAAAACTTCTCATCAATGTGATAGCAATACATCTCATACCATATGTGGATCTTCAACATCAACCTCGCCAAGAAACATCTTCTGAATAAAATCACATCTTTAGCAGAAAACTAATTAAAAGATTAAAGATTTGATTGGTTTGATATTGTTTTTTAATTTTTTAAAAGAGTTTTCAAGAATAGTTTTTAAAAACTATTTTTTGAAAGAAAAAAAAAACTTGTTTGGTAAGTGTTATTTGAAAACTATTTTAAAGATGTAACAATGAAAAAAAATTATTCATATTTATTAAAATTTCATTAATAAAAAATAAAGAACAATATATTTTGAGTTTTTAAAATAAAAATAGAAAACTAAAAGTAAAACTATTTTTAGGTTTTCCTATCTTTTAGTTTTTAAAAACTAAAAAATTAAAATTGTTTTCAAAAACTGTTTTAAAAAAATTACTCAAACGGCTTTTTTAGTTTTTAAATACTAAGGGCTTGATTGGTTTGGTTTGGTTTTTTAGTTTTTTAGAAGAGTTTTCAAAAACTTTTTTCGGGAAGAAAAGAAAAAAAAACTTGTTTGGCCAGTATTATTTGAAAACTGTTTTGAAAATGTAAAAATAGAAAATTTGTTCATATTTAATAAAATTTCATTAGTAAAAAACAAAAAACAATATATTCTTATTGTATTTTGAGTTTTCAAAGCAAAGATAGAAAACTAAAAAAAAATACTTTTAGTTGTTCCTGTTTTTTAGTTTTTAAAAACTAAAAAATCAGAACTGTTTTCAAAAACTATTTTCGTAAATCACTATCCAAACGAGTTTTTTAATCTTTAAATACTAAAATACTTAAACCAGTTTTATAAAACTGTTGTCAAACAAGTAATAATATACTGAAAACAATTTTATAAAACTGTTGCAAAACAAGAACTAAGTGTTTTTTTCGGATTACACTAAAATAATGACGTGTTTAACATTAAAACTCAACACGCACTAACTGTTACATAAAAACTTCTATCAAGAATTGAAATTTTAAGAGAAAAAGTGTGTATTTGTTACCATAGTAATAATCCAAGAACGAGATAATGGAATTCTTTTGAAGCAAGCCAACCTGTTTTTCGATCCAAAAAGCTTCTTAATCATGTAGTGTCCAAACCTATACGTGTTTCATTATGAGGGTCTTGTGGTACAGCCTCATCAATTTCTTGTTGTGCGGCCTCATCAATTCTGCAATTAGATAATTTGCCATTGCAACACAATGTCCCTTCGAATGGTTCAGGATTGTGACTGTTTAAGTTTTGACAAAACCCACAATTTTGAACCATTTGAAAGAAACTACGTCAATTCCTTTCTTCAATTTGGTACCAACATGAAAACAAAGTATTATTCCTCTTTTTAAACTAGCTAGGTGTTTGTATGGGCATGCAACTATTTTCCTTATCATACTTAATTTATTATTTTAATCTTTATTTTATATTATTTCATAATTTATATTACAATTATAATAAGTAAATAATAAAATTAAAATTACATATTTAACTAAAAATTTTAATTTTTGTTATAAAATTTACTTTTATACCTTCTTTCAATTAAAATATAATTATTACTACATATATAACCTTTCGTAAACAGAATGAGAATGAATGTTAAAATTTGATGTGTTTTAATTATATTTTAGAATTAGTGATTTTGGTGCTTTAGTATATGATTTACTAGCATTTGAGACACTTTTGGACTAATTTTGACAATTGGAGTGAAGTTTGGATCTTTGGAGGCAATTCACAAGATCCAAAAAGGAGTTAACTAATGAAATTTAAAAAATTGTACTCTCATGTAAAATATGCACCCTTTTGTATAATACGTTTAAGTTGTTTTATTTTATTTTATTTTCCAAGTTAGACATTATGAAATCCATTAGTTTAAATAGAAATTTTTTGCACTAAACTAGGTATCTGAAACTTTTTTATCAAGACGACATAGAGAGCTAACACTTAGAGCTCCTCCTTTCCCTTTTGACTCTTTATTTTTGGGTTTAATGTCCTTTATTTTCTTGTTTTTTTATAGTCATGGATATGTGTGTGTACACCTTTCCGTTCTAGGATTGAGTTTAATCCTTGACTCTATTGATGAATGATAATTAATTAAGTATTTTATTATTCTTATTGGGTTGCTCATGATTTTTTCTCATGAAACATGCTTGATCACCATTTTTATAGTTGTAGATAATTAGGAAAGAATCGAAGAGTAAACTTAATTATTGGAATCTTAGGGGAGGAACCTTGAATCATCTTTTCCTTTATTTTATAAAATATTCCCTTATTTTCAAATACATAAAATTTTTTCTTTTATATTAATTATGGTTTTCGTGTCTTAAATTTTATCTCATTTGAATTTCATATCGTTAATTTAGGCTGAAATTTATTTTTTTTATTTTTATCTTTTCTTTATTATAGAACTTCTTAAGTTAATTCTAATTACTTCTAAAATTAATTAAAATTATAAAAAAAATTATTTCTTTGTCAAACGCATAGTCCTTGTGAAAGAACTATTTTAATTATTACTTGAGGATATTGTATACTTGCGGTCTTAACACATCACAAAACTTGGTTCAAGACATGATTTTTGTTGTGTTTACAACAAATTATCTAATTTATAGACACATCAAGTTATACAAGCTTTATCCAAGATGTGATTTTTTTTTGTGTTCAAACTAATTCTCTCACTCTCAAAGAGAGACACTTAGTGAAAAGAAACTGTATTACTTAATGGTGAGGCCATTCACATAGGTACATACATGTCTTATATATGCTTGAATTGTAACTAACAATTTTTGTAACTATCCAAGAGAACTAATATTTGAACTGTTTGATAAAGACATTACTCTTAGCTTTTCACTCATTTTTTTAAATTTAAACTTATTCAAGCACTTGGTTAGTATGTCGGTTTGTTGTTCTTGAGACTTACAAAACTCAAGTTGAAGTTTCTATTCGTTTACTTGAACTCTCAAAAAATGAAATTTGGTTTCTTTGTGTTAATTTCTTCCATGTGCAATCGGATACTTTGCCAAGTTAATAATTGATATGTCATCAATCAATAGTCTCATAGGTTCACTTGATTCCAACTTTAGCTGCTTCATCACAGTCTCAAGTCAACTTGCTTTACATGTTGTCATAGCTATAGACATGTATTCTACCTCACATATTGACATGGCAACCACTCCTTATTTCTTTCAGTAACAAGAGATTGGCGCTGATTCAAATTTGAAAATGTAGCTTGAAGTGCTTTTTCTATATCTTTTGTCTCCACTTCAGTTTAAATCACTATAGCCATAAACTTGTCCTTTTGTATTCTTCTCAGTATGAGAATAGGAAATCACCAATCCAAGGTACCCTTTAAGCATCTCAGAATTCATTTGGCAACTTGCAGGTGAGGAGTCCTTAGCTCCTTTATGAATTCGCTTATTAACCCAACACCATATACAATATTTGGTCTGATATTGCATAGGTACCTCAGGAAACCTACAATCTTCTTGTACAGTGTTGAACCAACTTCTTTTTCACCTCCTTCTATTTAAAGATAGATTTCAGCTTCAACAAGGATGATGACATGATTACATTCACTCATATTGAATCTCTGCATTATATCGTATGTATACTTCTTCTTGGTGCATGAACATCCCTCTTATTGTCTTAACAAACTCAACACCCACGAAGTATGAAAGTTCTCCGAGATTAGTCATTTCAAATTCCTACATAATTCTTCTTTTAAAATTAGCTATATCTCCTGAGTTACTTCAATTAATCAAGAGGTCATTTACATGGAGACATATTATAAGTAGATGAATATTTTGATCTCTATATAGGTGACATACTTGGTAGTACATTTGCAGAATTTTTGTTGACTTAGAAAATTATCAATCCTCATATTCTAGCTATTGGAGCTTGCTGAAGGCCATATAGTGTCTTTTTTAACTTCTAAACCTTACTTTCTTAACCAATCATTGACTTGAAGACAGCAAATGTAAATGTATATGTTCAAATTTATTATCTCTCCCTTTCAAAGAGAGAAATTTAGAAAAAAATTGTATTATTTAACGGTGATGTCATTCACATAGGTACATGCCTTATATAATGCTTGATATGTAACTAACTAATAGTTTTTTCTTAACTACCCAACATATGTAAATAATATTTGAACTAATTACAACTGTTTTGTGATCTCTAACATTCTTGGCAGTGCGTAACATCCTTTCTTCATAAGCATTGTTATTCAGGTTTTGCTTATTTGACAAAATTATGCTAGAAAGTCTTTCCTTCAAATAATCTTGTGATGAAAAACAAATATTCAGCCATATAGTCAGCAATTTTTTTTTCATATACAGGGTTTAAAATCAAATGGAAACATCATAAAATGTTAGGAGTATATATGTATATGCTCTATACCTAATATAAATTCAAACAATTTTTCCTAAAAAATTAAACAAAATTTATTTTAATTACATTGTATGATGTAAAATAATGATTGTAAAAGTTAACCAACAACGATGTATAATAATTTTTTTAAAAGCAAGGCATAGGAAGGAATAAAAGATGATAAATTCAAGGAGTAAACAATTATTTTGATTTCTAAATATTATAACTGTTAACTTATATTCGTAAAAGATATTTCTAGACAAAATAATAGCTAATGATTTTATCATTATGTAAGTTGGTCTTTGAAATATTTTAAAATTGTTATCTAAAACATTTTAAGAACAAACTACATAATAATATAATCATTAGAGATTAATTTATTTGATATTTTTATAATAACATCTATTATTAGAGAGCGAAATGATAATTAACTCAAAATTTAACTCTCCAACTAAATAAAATAGAGTACTTGAATTGTACATGTACATACAAATAACAAGCCTTAAACTATTCTGAATGATTCCCATAAGGATTTTAAACTACATGAAAAAAGAATATTAAAAGAGTATGCCAGAGAGTTACAACTGACAATTTTTTAAAATAAATAAAGAAAATATAACAAATAGTATTTGTTAAATTATGATGGGAAACAATAGTAGAATAACAATATAGAGCATAACTCAAAAGCGGAAATAAACCCCTAACTTATAAGAATATATAACAAACAACAAATCAACAGCAATAAATCACCAAAATCACAAAGAAGACACAAAGATTTTAACTGGAAAACTTTTTAAAACAAGGTAACCACAAGTCATCCATGTTGTGTATCCAAGTGTAGCAAAAAGGGAAATTCGGAGGGAGGTGAATGAATTTAATCTGAAAAATTAATCTTTTTATAATTTAAAAAATATTTTATTTCACTCACATCCAAGATTGTCAAACTTTCAAATTCAAAAAATTAATATAATAGTCAAGGTAAGAGAAAGATATATAGAGATACACAAAGTTTATACTAGTTCGACATAACCCTGCCTACATCCATTTCTGATCTATCCACCTTAGACAAATCAATCCACTAAAACTTTGTGAGGTACAAACATTATGCACACAGACATTTCTATGCCCTTCCTTGAACCTACAAGGAAAGATAGGTTTTCCTATGACCAAACTCTATGATCACAACCCAATATGTAAATACTATGCAATCTTACAGAAAAATGAATTAAAGGCATGTATCAAATTACACCTGTAACATGTAGATAATCCACAATTAAGCTCTTCTCCAATATCTTATACCCATGACTTCAAATTTTAACAGGTTTAATCGATTAAAAAACAAGGGTAATCAATTAAAGTGTTCCAAATAGCTCCTTGATAACAATTAAGAACTAACTAATCGATTATCCATAATCAATTCATTCGTCTCTTTTAGAAGTTCTTGTTCTGTTTCAGAACTGTTGTAACCTATTACAAAAACATTGCAACCTATTAAAACAAAGAAGCCTGATCTTGAACCAAACTGTAAAATGAATTGGTAACAGATTATGAAATCAGTTATCACGATCAGATTTTCAAAACTTAGCATTTTGTTCATTTCAGTTGAAGTTCATGATCAATCTAACAGATTACAACAAGCTTGTAATCGATTATCTTGATATTGAATTTGCTTCTAACTTAAAATTGACTTTGAACTTAGATCATTCATCTAAAAAAATTCTGGCTATGATAAAACACTCATGCATGTCTATGCTAAACAATCAATACAAAGTCACACCTTTGAAACATGTTTGACTTGCAAAATTAGTAAAATCAAAACTATAACTAAGGAGATGATCTACAAAAGAAATAGCTCAACTATTATCTACAAAAGATATAATAGAGTCTCAATCAAGGGCATAAAACAATGGGAACATCCAGCCAAATAACAAAGCAATAAAGCTTACAAATAGAAGGCAATGAAGATGAAAAACCCTAAATACATTGCAACTGTGTGAATTGAAATATCTCCAAAATAAGACGTCGTATCAACCATCCAACGATCAAAATGCAGAACTAGATATTCTCAACTAGCTATCAAAATTGCATATCAATCCAATAGTGAACGAATATACGGTAACAAATTTAGAGTTGTAACTCTATGTAAAAATCAAAATGACTTTCTATCTTCCTTTTGCTTAAAAGAGCTCCTGTATCTCTCTCTAATAGCTTCTCTCTTAGTTCTTACTAAATTGAGAACTTTCTTCACTTTAGTTAAGTAAGACAAGTGGATTTCAAAATTTAGATTTTTCTCCACATAAAAAAGGAAGCCTAATAAATAACAAATTATTACAATTAAGTAATAGTAGTATTACGAAGTCATGTTAATAAAAAAAAAAATAAAGGCTATGCATTACATTTTTATTATTGAGTGGGAATGTTTGAGGAACTTTGGAAGGACAAAACTACCATTATAATTTTTCATCTAATCGTCAGCAATAAAACTCATAGCATCTGTGATTGTATCTCTCGTGTTTGGGTCTTGGACTTTCCTAAGAATATTCTAAAATACCGGATTTCTTTTTGCAAGAAAATTAGATAAAAATTGAAGAATAAAAAATATTTTGAAGAGAAAAAAGTGTATATTTGCTACCCATTATTATCATGCACACATCTAGTAACTAGAGAAGAGGATCGATGTGGCCCCATCACAAGAAATGGACATGATCTTGAACCAACTTGGGTGTCATGTGAACGAGTTAATTTTTGGACACTAGGTTATTTCCAATTTCTTTTGAATCCAGAAATGTTAGTTCCCACCACATTGTTAAAGTTTTGAAACCGAGAGAAGAAGAAACACTGATTGTTCTCGTTATGTGCCATTCCATAAGAGAAAACAAGAACTCAGAAAATACTTTGAAAACCATTTCAACCTGATTAGCTTAAGTCACTACTAGAAGTTAATTTCCTGTGAAATTAATACCATAAAAAAATCCACAGATAAATCATTTATAGAATCACTTAATCAATTCCCTTGGATTCAAAAATTTGAAAAAATATCTTTAATAAAATGCACAGGAAACTTTTCGAAAAAGTTGGGCAAGTATTTTTTAATTTAAAAAATAATATCATTTATTCAACATAGTCTGTCTTGAATATATTTAATTCTGTTATATGTTTAGGTTTCTTAACTCGAATCAAATTGAGTAAATTGTATTTTAATCCAATTTTATGTGAAACTAAATTTGTTGAGTCAAATTTAGCCTTGTGTATTGTAGGGGTGTTCACTGGACCCAACCCAATCATAACTCATCGGGTTTGATTGACAATTTTTTTTTTATATATTTTTTAGGATATTTTCTTAAAAAATAGAATATATTATTATTGTAATATAAAAATAAACAATAAAATATTAGTTCTAACGGTGTGAAGAGTCAATTCTCAGAAATCATAATACACACATATATAATCAGACATTACTACATTAGTAAGATTATTGTTGTATCCCCCATTCTTCTAATTAAGCTATATTTTCAATACAAAGTATTTTTTCTAAACTTTGTCAGTGTTTAAAAGGATTTTGCTCAAAGACATGTTACAATCTTACACATAAAAATAATTTATTGCCTAAATCTTAAAAACACATGTACTTAGTCTTTGACATGACATCTTTTTACAGTAATCAGTAACATGTTTAGGACATATTATTGTTGTAACTTCAAAAACATACTTAGTCAATCAGCAATAACTTTAGAAACTATTATAAATTATACTATTAAAGATATTTTTTAATTTAAAATAATAATATAATATAATTATCGAGTTGGGTTGGGTCTCAATTTCAACTCACTAAACCGAGGCCTAACCCGTAGGGGATTGGTTTCATTGGATTGGGTTCACCAATCTAAAAAACCCAATTTAATTACTTTGTATTGAATTGGGTTAGATTGGGTCATCAAGTCATTCAACCCAATGAACACCTCTACTTTATAAGATTATTAACTCACCATTTAAACTCGATCTTTCATTCACCTTACAAGTTCAATTCTAACTTCTAATAATAATAAAAATATATACAATGTTACTTTTTAATATTCACTAATAGTATAAATGTACGGAAAATAGATAATATTAATTTTTACCACTAGATCAATAATTAATATGTACCCTTAAGTCTATCCTTATAATAGGAGGGTAATCTTTTCAATTTTACTCAAAATTCCTTAACTCATAAAATTGGAAAAATCCCTTACTTATAAAATTGGAAGAATCCTATTTTTCATAACTACAAACTCAAAAACAGCTAATACATTATACTATATTTCTAAGCATACAACTCATTAATTATTCTAACATTTTCAAATTTAATAATATATTTCAACCCATCATTAAATTGATGGACTTAAGTAACAGGGGTTGTCAATGGCAATATAAATAATGAAAATCGAATCGAATCAAAGAAAATACAGAATAAGACAAAAAAATCTTTAATGTAACCTTAAAAGTGATGTAAAGCTATGATTCAGTGACATTGTAAAACTAGGCACCTACATGCATGAAACGGTAAATAAGTTTTACACATTCATATTATGCAAGTTGTTTTACATACTACTACAATCCAAGTTGAAAGAGTATGTTCCCAAAATTATACAAATATTGTATACTACATCAAGTAGCATAATTAAATGTGAAATCAAAATAAAAATGTTAGCACACAGTCGCATTGACAACTTGTGTTTCGCTAATAAAAATAATAATTATTGTTATTATTATAATAACAACAAAAATAATAATAATAATAATAATAATAATAAAAAAAAAAAAGATAAAATCACACATAAAATTAAGGTAAAATAAAGAAAAGAAAACAGGCTATTTATCTTACTATACCAACAATATATATTAAATCTAAAGAAGGGAGACTTTAACTAACAAATTGCTCAATTAAAAATATTTTTAAAATCTTAAAAATTAGAACATTTGATGAATATGTTAATTTTGAATTAGAAAAGTAAGGTAAAATAGAAAAATAAAATAGGCTTTTAATCTTAATATACCAATACCAAATATTTTCTTAAATCCAAATAATGGGAGATATTAACAACCAAATTGGTCAACTAATATCTTTTTAAAATTTTAAGAATTAAAAGATTTGATTAATATGTCAATTTTAAATTGAAATTAAGGTAAGATATAAAGAAAAAAAGTTTTTTATCTTAATATACCAACAGAAAATATTTATTTAAATCTAAAAAATGAAGATTCTAACCATAGTTATCAAACTTTTGAATTAACTCTTAAACTCTTATGATTTTACGAGTTCACTTACCTTCTGCAAGTTAACTTGTGTGTAAACTCTCTTTTTAGTAAACTCTCGGTAGCCTCTATACAAACTTTGTAAACTCTCCAGTTTACTACCGAGTGTCGGGTCAACAAATTAGTTTATTTTGTATGCGTTTATAGTTCAATATACTTTTATTTAGTGTGACATTCTTATATTAAATCACAAATGCCTCTAAGAATATCAAACATTCATTTTTTAAGTATATCAAACATCCATGAGAATGTTTTACCATTATTATCACTTTTGAAATTTATTATTTGATAATGATGGATTGTTAGACTTAATTATTTAAGTATTTTGGAATGTATGATAATGTTGTTGAAATGTTTAATTGTATGTTATTTATAGATATTTTTTATTATTTTTATGTAAAGTAAACTCTTACGAGAGTACAAGTCGAGTATATCGAACTCCCACGAGTCTGGTAAACTTTTGAATTTGCTAAGCTTACTGTAACAAACAAACTCATCAACTAAAAATATTTTTAGAAACTAAAAAAGTAGGAATTTTATTAATACATTAATTTTGAATTAAAATTAAGGTAAAATAGAAAAATAAAAAGGCTTTATATCTTAATATAGACACTAAGAAGAATCCTTGAAAGGTAATATTATCATAACCTAATTTTTTTTATCCTTTACTATCTATTTCTTCTTTATCTTTAGGTTAATAACTACAAATAATTTTATAATACATTATTTGATCTCTTAGAAGATTTGATGACTCAAGATCTATGATAATAGTATATAATTGGTAGATACATTTTGTTTTTATATATTTTATAGAGTTTAGCACTAACACAGCGTCAGTGTAAAAGAGTTTTATATTGGCGGTTAATCACAATTCTTAGTTAAATGGCTTTTAAAGTAGTAATTGGTAAAGTCAACAAACTTACTATATAAAAAGGGTTGTATTAATAGTGAGTGTAAAAATTTTTACACTACTAATGTACAAGTGTTTTTTTATTTTATAAATGTGTAGAATTTAGTATGTTTCAACTTATATTATTTGTTTTTATATATTGGGAAAGTTGTTTTATATACTATTACAATCCAAGCTGAAAGAGTATGTGAACAAAATTATACAAATATTGTATACTATATCAAATTTCATAGTTAAATGTGAAATTAAAATAAAAAATGTGAACACACAGACGCAATAGCAAACCTGTGTTTTTACTAATAATAATAATAATAATAATAATAATAATAATAATAATAAATAAATAAATAAGATAAAATCACCCACATAAAATTAAGGTAAAATTGTAAAATATAAAAAAGAAAGAGTTTAATTAGTATTTACTGTCAATGTAAAACTTTGTATAAAACTTTTTAACTGACATTAAATCACAATCCATAATTTATAATAAATTTTGTTAACTTTATCCATTAATATTTTAAAATTCATAAAAAAAAGATATTGATTAAATGTAAGTGTAATATTCTTTGAGCTTAATTAATATAAACTTTACACTGACATTTAATTACAACCCTTGATTTATGGCAAGTTTGTTAACTTTACTAATTAATATTTTAAAAGTCATATATTTAAAAAACTGTAATTAAATATCAGTGTAAAACTGCTTTACACTATCAGTACATACTAATTAAAATCATACACTTCTATATTATCCATGTATACTAATTAAACTCAAAAAGAAAACAAGCTTATTATCTTACTATAGAAACAACGAATATTTATTTTAAATCTAAAGAATAGAGACTTTAACTAAAAAATTGGTCAATTATATCAAACTAAAATTTGAAAAATTAGAACATTTGATGAATATGTCAATTTTGAATTAGAAAGTAAGGTAAAATAGAGAAATAAAATAAGCTTTTTATCTTAATATACCAATACTAAATATTTTAAAATCCAAATTGATCAACTAATTCTTTTTAAAATCCAAAAAATTAAAAGATTTTATTAATACGTCAATCTTAAATTGAAATTAAGGTATATTAAACTAACAAAAAAAAAGGGTTTTTTTTTTTTATAAACTAACAAGAAATATTTATTTTAAATCTAAAAATGAAGACCATAACTAAGAAACTAGTCAATAAAAATATTTTTAAAATCTACAAAAGTAGAAGATTTGATTAAGACATGAATTTTGAATTAAAATTTAGGTAAAATAAAAAGGCTTTGTATTTTAATATAGTAACTAAGAAGAATTTCTGAAAGGTAATATCATCTGAACATTCTTTTTTATTATTTCTTATCTTTTTCTTCTTTATCTTTAAGTTAATAGCTACAAATAATTTTCTAATATATTATTTGATCTCAATTAAAGAAGATTTAATGAGTCCAAATCCATGATAATAGTATATAATTAGCATGTAAATTTTGCTTGTATATATTTTATAATTATGTAGAATTTAATATTTTTTTCAACTTATATTATTTGTTTTTTATATATTATACAAGTTGTTTTATATACTTATTACTATCTAAGATGAAATAGTGCATAAAATTATACGAATACTTTATACAATATCAAATTACATAATTACATATAAAATTAAAACAAAATAAAAACAAACAGCACCTGTGTATGTTTTTGCTAGTGAATAATAAAAATAAGATAATTTTATCTAATTACAAAAAAATCAATTTATAATTTTACTAAATAAGGTGATTCCGCAATTTACTCTAACTTAAAAGAAAGAAAGAAAGAGTGGTATAACAAGGAAAAGCACAGGAAGTAAAAACTCTAAACCCCAAACAATGGTTATGAGTTAGGGTTTGATACTAATTTTGACAGAGGGGCACATTGAAAGTAAGGAAGAAGATGTCTGATACTGCTCCATCACTCCCTTTGGATCTCATTGTGGAAATTCTGTCATGGCTTCCTGTGAAGTCTCTCATGCGATTCAGGTGCGTTTCCAAGATTTGGAATTTCATGGTTTTCGATCCTACGTTTGTTAAATTGCACCTAGAAAGATCCTCCAAAAATGGACACATCCTGTTAAAGTATTTCCAAACGTTACGCTTCCGGCGAGAATCACAAGGTGTTCAGTGTTGGAATCCAGATGACGGTGTGCCGAATGTAATCTGTGGAGCTGCACTCTGCTCTATAAACCGTTTACTTGATAACCCATCATCCACCTTTGGTCGTTCTTTGAAGCAATTTTATAACACTAAGTTCATTGGTACCTGCAATGGGTTGGTTTGCATTAGTACATATGATGTTGGTTGGATGTCCCACCAATTCCAATTTTGGAATCCGGCTACAAGGATCATGTCTGTATGTTCACCACCTTTGCGTAACGTTTATAAGCATGGAGATGCGCATTGTCCTTTGAATTGTGGTTTTGGGTTTGATGAATTGAGCAACACATACAAGGTGGTTGTAGTTTTCCTTGATATTAAATCACAAGCAAGGGAGATCATAGTTCACTCCATGGGTGATACTTGTTGGAGAAAGATTCTGACTTGTAGCACTTTTCCCAAGTTGGGAAAAGTTGATGGACAATTGGCAAGTGGCACTGTTAACTGGTTAGCACTTCTATCAGGTTCAGATTATCAATGGACAACTCATGCTATTGATCAATTAGTAATTTTTTCATTTGATCTTAGGAAAGACACATACAGATATTTGCTTATGCCTGAAGGTTTTGTTGAAGGCCCTCTTTCTAGAAACAAGCCTTATTTTGGGGTTTTGAAGGGTTACTTGTGTCTTGCTCATGGGTACATAAAAAAGCATCTTGTTGTTTGGTTAATGAAAGAGTTTGGAGTTGAAAAGTCTTGGACTCAGTTGCTCAAGGTAAGTTACGAGCATCTTGGCTTTCGAACTTTTAAAGGGATGCCCTTGTGGATGTCTCAAGATGAAGATGTTGTGTTGCTGGCGTCGATTGATCCTAAGACAGCAGATGTTGTTCTGTATAATCGGAGACATAATCGAATAGAGTATAGTGGATATACTTATGAGAAATCTAACATTGTTTGCTTTGATCATGTTGAAAGCTTGGTTCTGCCATATTGAAGTTAAGGTATCCTGAATTGTCATTGAATGTATTGGCATGACACTGAATAATTTTGGCGCTTTTTAGTTTGATTGAGTTGTCGGATGATTTTATTTCCTATTGCTAACGACTGAATTTATTTGGATTTAATGTATTTTTTTTTAGTTTGATTTAATGTATTTGGATTTCCTATTGTTTTTATTATTATTTATTTCCTACTAGCTTACTAGTACATGATATTTCTAAAAAAGGAAATTGATTTTCTCTCAAATTTTATTCTTGCGTTGATCTATAAAATGCAGAAAAAGAGAAACGTTGATTCATCACTTAATAGTGATGTTATTTGTTCTATAATTTCCTTGTATATGTGGAATATCTAAATTGAGTTTGTCTTAGTTATTATGTTTTATATGTGTAATCCATTTTTTTATTCATTGATTGCATTACATGAAAGGTTTTAGCTAGTTGGCGTCTTGGTTGGCTAATTGGACTCAATTTAATGTCTTGCCATTAAAACAAATCGTTTTTCTAGCCCAACTATGAGATGTAGAGCAGAAGCTATTAAGAAATGCTGATTTTAAGAAACATGTTAAATCATTAAAAAGTAGTGCAAGTATTTTGTAATGAAATGTGAGATGTTTATGGCAAAAGGTTACTTACCGGAGTACTGTGCTAACATTAAAACCTTATGTTGTGTCAGCAATACAGTGTTTCTGTTTCTATTTCTTATAAGTTTTGCCTGTGAGATTAATAATGTAGAAGCAAATTTATATTGGTTGGGCTTTAAATGCTAGCTTTTCTAAACCAAAGCCTCCATGGATCTCTTACTTAATGGAGGCCGGTTATTTAATAATATCACTTTATAAGAATATCTAAGTTGCTAAAATTTTATTATTATTGATCTAGCCAACAGCTGTGTTTTGCTGCGGTACAAGACCTTTTTTTTCGGTAAGCAATCATTGAATTAAGAGGAGCACGAGATGTGCAATGATACATCAAATTTACCAGAGAACAAAATATAGAAGCAAAAGCCACCAAATCTACTAAGCTAAGCATGAGAGTACAAGATAATAGCTAACAAAACAACATTTGATTAATTCTATGTTACACACTTGCGTTACCCCCACTAACTAACTAAATTAACCATGAAATTGTTGACAATGTTCACGAAAACCGGAATGTAGTCCTGACTGAATTCCCTGCCATGTGCATAATGCTCTCCAAACCTGAGGAGTCACTCGACAAGTGAAAAATAAGTGTAGTGATGTTTCACTATCTGAATTGTAAAATACACAGCTGGCTCCTTCTCTATTGATTATTCTTTATCATTGGACAAGTGAAAAATAAGTTAAATCTTGTTGCCAACCTATCAGCTTCTGCCTTTCAAGTATTGCACCTTAGGCAAAACTTCAAATGCCCCCACAAGTTGTTGTAAAACACATGCTTTAGGTGACCTAACGCCTTCTATAGAAGCCTAAAAACAAACCGGGCAGAGTATGTTTGGGATACAACAGCTTCCCAAACCCAAGTATCCATCTTCCCTTCACTTGGCAACTTACTACAAGGAATATTAATATTGAAAAAGTCTAGAGTAAATAAATACTAAGTTTACATGAATATTGGGATTGTCTATTTGGGATGAAAATCCTTTGTTCCAAATTAGTGTCTGATCTCTTATCTCAATCAATCAATGAACGTCACATCATCTAATAAGTTATATAAAATATAAAAAAAATTATAAAAAATCATTAAATAACGCAACGTTCATTGATTGGTTGGGAAAAAAATAATACACCAATTTGGGACAAAGGATTTTCATCCATCTAGACATACATTTATACTTTCAGCCACGTGTTACAAAATAATATTGCATTATTCTTGTTATTATTAGAGAGTAAGAATTGAACTTTTAAGGTGAATAAAGAAAAACATTGAGGTGCACGACCACTGTCTGTTTGATTGGTAGGTGTAAACATGACCAAATTGAACTGAAAAATTTAGGACTGTTCGGGGTGGTTCTGAGTTTTTGGTTTTTAGTTTTGAAATATATTTTGAAAATAGAAACGTGTTCAACAAAAATAGTTCTGTTTTGATTTTTTACTCATTTTTTAAATAGTTTTCACTCAGTTTTAAAAATAATAAAATTTTGTTTTCAAATTTCTGTTTTTGTTTTTATTTAAGCTCATTATTTGACGTCACTTGTCACCATTGACCGTCACCTCTAATCAATGGTCATCGGTCGTCACTTCTAACCAGCAGTCACCGACCGCCACCTGTGTCAAATACAGCTCCCACCTCCGACTAACAGTTACAGGTCGTCACCTCTGATCAACAGTCATCAATCGCCACCTCCAACCGATGGTCACCGGCCTTCACCTCCAACCAGCGGCACCGACTGCTACCTCCGATCAAAGGTCATTGGTGGTCACCTCAGACTGACGGCCACCAACCACTACCTCTGACCGGCGATAACTGGTTGACACCTCCAACCAGAAATCACTGACCACCACCTTCGACCAGCGATCACCGACTACCACTCCCAATCATCGGTCACCCAACCACTACCTCTGACCACCAGTCACCAACCACTACCTTCGATCGCTAGTCACCGACTACCACCTTTGATCGCCAATAACCGACCGCCACCTTCAATGACTGTCTTGATCACTACCTTCAACTAATCTTTTGGTTAAGATTTGAAAACAATATTTTAAATTTGGAACAAAAACAATATTATTTTTAAAATTTTAAAAACTTAAAAGCAAAACTAATTTTTGTTTTATAAATTTCAAAATTAAAAATAAAAAACCACCTCAAACGGGACTTTAGTTTCACATAAAATTGGATTAAAATGGATTAATATTTGACTCTATTTGTCTCGAGAAACCTAGACATAAAATAGAAATAGATATATTTGAAGCAGACTATATAGTATAAATATTATTTTGAAATTAAAAATACTTTCCCAATTTGTTAGAAAACTTTCCTGTGCATTTTTTTAAAGATTTTCTTTTTCAGATTTTAAATCCAGGGGAATTGATTAAGTGATTATCCATTAATGATTTATCTATAGTTTTTTTATAGTACTAATTTCACAGGAAATTAACTTGTAGTAGTGACTTAGGCTAACTGGTACGAAACGGAAATGACGGAAATGACATATGTCATGTTTATTGTTGAAGGGAATAACATCGGTGTGTACAAACTAATCTATATATAACAACTGAGAATTAGGTTGAAATAGGTTTCGGTTTCTGAGTTCTTGTTTTCTCATTTGTAATGGCACAAAACAATAACAGTTTCCTCTTCCCTCAATTTATACATATGCACCGCAAAGTAACAGCTAATTAATCACAACCACTTATATATAATAAGTTTATTAAATTTATCAATTAATACTTTAAAAATTATATAAACAAAAATCTGTGATTAATCATCATTGTAAAGCTCTTTTATACTAGTAATGTATAATTGTTAAACTTAACATTTCAGATATCGGCACTGCTAAAGTCAAGGAAAAATTTGAATAATCATGAAACATTGTAAGTAAAAGGAACAAAACATGAAAAAGATATTAGAGTTCGGACTTTCTGAAACCTGCAAATCCATAATGATAAATTGATTGACCCTAATCAGAAATTAACATTAAAAGATTCATATTATCATTGTGTCCATTAAAGCTGAAGCAGACAAATGATATATCTATTGGACAAAGGCAATATACAAAAGATAAAAGTAATATCCTTCTCAACACAGGTAATACCTATCAGATAAAAACCTATATGTTCGCTATAAATAGTTGGTACTAAGATACGTGTCGATGATCTATGATTGAAGTATTTTTCTCTTTGCTCTTAAAACAATTTGAACACTTTCTTACTTGATCGTCAGAGTCCTTTTTTGCAGACTCTCCTCCATTTTGGATAAGAAAGTCAAAGACATCTTTGTCAGCTTGTTTGAGAACAGTGTTCAACCTCATTTTGTAAGAACAAGAAGCTTTCCATATGCCCGACAACCAAGACAATTAAGCACCTTTTTAAACAAGAATTACCCCTTCCTAGCATTTCAATATGCTTGATTTCATCCCCTAACCAAGATTGATGTACCAAAATCTTATACTACATACAAAATGGAACAACTCCTATAGACCCATTAGAAGCAAAGAAGTTAAGAACAAAAGTGGCACATTTTATTATTGTTTCAGGGGAACTTTACATGAGAAGGTTTCTCGACCCCACTTTTGAAATGTTTAAGTGACAAAGAAGTAAACTATGTTCTCTAAGAAATCCACCAAGAAATTTGTGGTTTACACTCAAGAGCCATGTCTATGGCAACTTGATTTTTGCATGCCAGATATTATTGGCCCATGCTAAAAGGAGATTGTTCGGCATTTGTCAAAAAATGCAAACAGTGTTAGAAACACACAAATTTGATTCATTTGCCGGTTGATGAACTAAAAGTAGTAGTGACCATGGCTCTTTTACACATGGAGACTAGACATCCATGGCCCTTTTCCCCATAACTCGAGAAAAATGCAAATTCCTTTTGGTTTTGGTAGATGATGTGACCATGCCTAGCCAATGACCTATCACTAGGGCCATGGCTAGAAGGATTGAAGAAGACCTAGCCCTTGTAGATAAAGGAAGACTTCACCTCCTATGGAGAGTGAAGATATTAGGTTACGGACTTTAGTTAATAAAATGTAATTTTCCTTTATTTTAATTTTGAGGAGCATTAGGAATTTAATTTGGGACATATATTTAGTCCATTTTTTATTTTAGGAGGTGTCTTAGAAATTTAGAGGGTGGATTTAGCTTTTTGGGTTTTTATGAAGGAAATCAGGGGTAGCCTTGATATCTACACCCCTCTTTTCCTACATAAACCCCCTAAGCTAATAAGAAGGAATCTTGGCCCTTGGTTTGAGAAACTTGGGCACCAAGTTTGATGATCTAAGGAGGGAATTGTTTCTCAATCCTGCTCCCTTAGATCTCTCCTTCTAATCCTAACCTTTCTTTTTAAGTTATCTTGTTCAAGAGGTTAGCTACCTCTATAAATAGGATCCTTTGGGCACGTGATCATCAAATATCACATCAAGTGGTATCTAGAGCTACTTTCTAAAGGTCACGTTGTTTCTCAATTTTTTTTTGCTTTGTTGTTTATCTCTTTAATCTCTTTATTTTAAAGTCCTTCATTTTTTTTATCTTTATTTCCTTTGTTTTCTAGTAGTATAGCTTTTTATTCTTGCTATTATATGCACTTTTGTTTCCTATCTATGTGCATATGTTCCATTTAATTTGATGCAATTTTATTTGTCCCTTTCTTTGCATTTTATTTCCGTGTTCAAATTGCTTAGTTTTCCCTTGTTTTTTATGTTAAAATGTTCCTAATAAGTTGTGACCATTAAACCCACATGGTTGAGGATTTTTTCACACCATTGTGGTGATCAACTTTGGCCACTTTATTGCGCCTTTTGTTTTGAGTCTCTTGCTGAAATTTTTGCTCTATTTTTATGTGTGTTTTTTTTTCTTAATATTGTGTTTTGTCAAATACTAGTCATGTTAGTTTCCTATTTTTTCTCATTTAAATTCCTTAGGTTTTAGCCTCTTAAAATTTTTACAAAAAGCCTTAAAAAACATTTTGAATTGAGCTCCTAAGAGGTGAACCTCTTGTTGAGTCTCTTAAGTCTTTTATGCTTTTAGTTCAAGCATAATAATATCTTTGTTGTTCTTAAATATTTGCTCAATTCAATCTTTATATGCTTCTTTTTTTATGTTGAATTATTAGTAGTTTTCCACTTGGTTTACCTTCACTATTGGTGTCTCTTTATGGAATTTTAGCTTGGGTGAATTGTGTTAGTAATTTGAGCAATCAATTTACTTCAAAATCAACCCTAAATCATTCCTTAAGCACCATTAGCTCAGTGGTATTTGGAACTACTAAGTTGTTTTGCCTTTAGTTGCATGCATTGCTTGAAAATTGTGTGACCTTACTTTGTGCTTATTCACTCAAGCGTTATTATTTCAAGTATCCTCATTAAAATTTCAATTAAACAAGCTATTAGGTGCAGCAAAAATGATTAGAAAAATTTAAAAAAATATATATTAGAAAAAGTTCAAGTTAAAAAAAAAGATAAAGAACTCAAAAGAAAGACAATTTTTAAGTTGTGTACCTAATAGTAGAAACATTTGATATGAGGAACCATTTGTGATTCAAAAAAAAAAAATAGTTGAGTAAGCTTTTTAGCTTTTGGTCACTTAAATTTTATCAAGTGTGCAACTATTGGTTTCATTTTTTTTTTGTTTGAGTCTTTTTCATCTCTACTCTTAGAGCTAATCTAGGAAAGTTATTTGTGTGCTACCTTCCTTTGTGGGCCTTATGTTTTCTTGCTTGTCTTATTTACTTCTTTGAGTTCGTCATTGTTTAATCTATCCACTTGGATTTGTGAACCTTGTTTTGTTATTCACCTTTATTTTTTGTCTTGTGTTGTATTCGGCCTTGGTAAGTAAAGCTTGGGAAATGTGTCATACATAAGATTTTGGCAAGTCCAAACAAGAGGAAACAAGGGTAGCATTCTTAGGGTGGGTTGATGCAACTCAAAGGGGCTTGATCAAAAGGATCCAAACACCAACAAGCTTGGAGTGAAGACTTTGTTTTATTTTTTTTATTCTTTATATTGTGTAAACTTATTCTTAGATTGGGAGTTTGAGTGCCCTTAAGGCCCTCCCTTGGTTTGTAATAATTTTGGTTAATTTTAGCATAGTTCCTCGTTAATTTGTTGAAGAAGGGAGAAGTGGTACACTTCCTTCAACACCTTAGGAGCACGATTAGAGCCCTTTCTTTTTTACATTCTTGCACTTTTATTTTATTTTATGTTATTTTGAAAAAACGTGTAGAGGCTAAGAGTTCCAAAGACTCATCAAGCCACCTTAGGTGAGAAAACAAAAAAAAAAAAAGGAGTGTTAGTTTTTGGCCTACCCTTTAGTTTTTAGCATCCAAGCACCATGACTTCCCACACACATTCTAGTGTACATAGTTGTTCATCAAGTAAGAATGTCAACCAAAGAAAACCTTCTAAGGGAGACACTCTTGAAAACCTTAACTTAGAATTTAGGGAATGGATGGCTAAAGAACAAGAAAGGAGAGAAGAAAAAGAGAGAAAAAAAGAAATAAAAGAAAAGTAAAAACAAAAAGAGAAGGAAGAGTTAAAAAAAGAGATGTTAGAAATGAGAAAAGAGAAAAAAGAGCAAGAAGAGAAAAGGCAAAGAGAGAGAAGAGAGGACGAAGAAAGGAGAAGAAGGAAAGAACTAGAAAGAAAAGAGAAAAAGAGGAAGAAGAGAGAAGGAGATGAGAAGATAGTAAGAGGAGAGATGGGAGGGAGAGTGATAGAAAAAAGAAAGGAATTCTCATAAGATCCCCATCTAGGCATTTTAGCTCTAGCGAAGAAGAATACTATAGAAATCAACATAAGCATCACTCCCATTCATCATAGAATCATAATTCTCAAAAGGTAGACCTACCCCATTTTCATGGTAGGGAAGATGTTGAGACTTACCTAGATTGGGAAGTCAAAGTGGAACAACTCTTCCGATGCTATGAAATAAGGAAAGAAAGGAAAGTATCTTTGGCCTCGCTTAGTTTTCAAGGTTCTGCTTTGCATTGGTGGGATGGGTTAGTCAAGGATAGGGCCCATAAACAATAACATTCGCTACTAGAATGATTTAAAAACTTGTTTGCGAAGAAGGCACATTCCTTCATATTATGAGAGGGATCTTTTGGATAGGCTCCAAAGACTTAGGCAACATAACCTAAGTATTGAGGAGTATAGACAAAAGATGGAGCTTTTCATACTAAGGGCCAATATTATTGAGGAATCCAATGCCATCCTTGCTAGGTTTTTGTGTGGATTAAGCTCTGACATTAGAGATAAGGTAGAGCTTCTTTCATACTCAAACCTTGATGAGTTGGTAGAACTTTGTGTAAGAGCATAGAATCAACTCAAGAGAAAAAGCTTTAAAAAAGATTCTTCCTCTTACTCAAAGAGAGACCAACTTAAGGGAAACTTTTTCAAGGGTTTTCCCAAAGAGGAACCCAAGCATTTTCAAGATACAAAAGCACCTCATGTAGAGAGAAAACCCCCTACTACTAAGCCTATTGAGAGGCAAAGTAGTATCAAATGCTTCAAATGTCTTGGGAAAGGACACATTGCCTCTCAATGCCCCAACAAGAAAACCATGATCATGAGGGGACAAGACATTTGTAGTGAGAATAGCTCATCTTCCTCCTCTAGTGAGAGTGAGGAAGAAAGGGGACATACTTTTGAACAAAAGTGTGAGGAAGCTTTTCCTTATGAGGGGGACCTCCTTATGGTTCAAAGGCTTCTTGGAAGCCAACCTCTAGAGCTTGGCCAGTCACAAAGAGAGAACATCTTCCATACAAGATGTAACGTAAATGACAAAGTATGTTCTCTCCTTGTTGATAGTGGCTCCTGTTCTAACTTTTGTAGCTCTAGGTTGGTTGAAAAGCTAGCGTTGACTACCATGCCTCATCCCAAACCTTACAAATTGCAATGGCTCAATGAGCAAGGGGAGATGGTAGTCAATGAACAAGTTATGGTTCCAATTTCCATAGGATTTTATAATGATGAGATTCTTTATGACATAGTTCCTATAGAGGCTAGTCATATCCTGTTGGGGAGACCATGGAAATTTGACAAGAAAGCTATTCACCATGGTCACTCCAACCAAATAATTCTCACCCATAATGAAAAGTGCTTCAAATTGTATCCTTTGTCACCTTCTCAAGTGGCTGAGTATCAATTTGCAATGAAAAAGAAAAGAGTTGAGGAAAAGCAAAAACAAAAAAAAAACACAAGTTTCACCCTTAAAACTTGAAAAGGGTAAAGAGAGAGAGTCAGAAAGTGATGCCCCTTCGAAAGGGAATATTAGTAAAAGGAGCCTATTTGCTACTAAACGTGATTTAAAATAAGCTCATTTGACTAACAAACCCTTTTTATCTCCTCTTTTTCAAAGAGACATCAAATCCTTCTCCCATTTTGCATTATTCTACTGAGAGCACTGCCACAGCCCATGCACATGAGCACCTTCCTCAAGGGGTTCAAGATATTTTAAAAAAATTTGATGATATATTTCCTAATGAGGTTCCGAAAGGACTTCCTCTTATTAGGGGTATAGAACATCAAATTTATTTGGTGCCTAGCACAAGTCTACCTAATAGACCTGCCTATAGGACAACCCCATGGAGACCCAAGAGATTGAGTCTCAAGTGAATGAGCTGTTGGAGAAGGGTTGGGTTCAAAAGAGCCTAAGCCCATATGTTGTGCCAATCTTGTTGGTGCCCAAGAAGAATGGCCAATGGAGGATGTGTGCTGATTTTCGTGCAATCAACAACATCACCGTCAAATATAGGCACCCAATCCCCTGTCTTGATGACATGTTGGATGAATTGCATGGGGCAAAAATATTTTCAAAAATAGATCTTAGAAGTGGTTACCACCAAATAAGGATCAAAGAGGGTGATGAGTGGAAAACTGCTTTTAAGACTAAATTTGATCTTTATGAGTGGTTGGTTATGCCCTTTGGGCTAACGAATGCCCCAAGCACATTCAGGCGCTTAATGAATCATGTACTGAGGGATTGCCTTGGTAAATTTTGTGTAGTTTACTTTGATGACATTTTAGTTTACTCTAGGAACCTAGATGATTATTTAGGACATCTAAGGCATGTTTTTTTCTCTTCTTAGGTGTAATCATCTTTTTGGTAACTTAGAAAAATGCACCTTTTGTGTAGATAGTGTAGTTTTCCTAGGTTTTGTAGTTAGCACAAAAGGGGTCCATGTTGGACCTGAAAAGATAAAAGCTATTCAAGAATGGCCCACCCCAAAGAGTGTGACAGAGATCAAAAGCTTTCATGGTCTCGCTTGATCTTATAGGCGCTTTGTGCCTAATTTCTCCACGCTCTTCGCACCAATAAATGATTTGGTGAAAAAGGAAGTTCTTTTCCTTTGGGGTAAGAAACAAGAGAAATCCTTCCAGCTAATTAAGCATAAACTAACCCATGCACCAGTCTTGGCATTACCTGACTTTTCTAAAACATTTGAACTTGAATGTGATGCCTCTGGTGTAGGTGTGGGAGTTGTCTTGTTGCAAGAAGGGCACCCCATTGCGTATTTCAGTGAAAAACTCCATGGTGCCCCCTCAACTACCCCACCTATGATAAGGAGTTTTATACTCTAATTAGGGCCCTTCAAACTTGGGAGGATTACCTTGCTCCTAAGGAGTTTGTCATTCATAGTGACCATGAGTCACTAAAATATTTGAGGGGTCAAGGTAAATTGAACAAAAGGCATGCAACGTGGGTGGAATATCTTGAATCCTTCCCTTATGTCATCAAGTACGAGAAAGGAAAACAAAATATGGTGGCTGATGCTCTTTCTAGGCATCATGCCCTTTATTCATCTTTGAGTGCAAAAATCTTGGGATTTGATGACATTCGGGCTATGTATCCTTCTGACAAGGATTTCGGCCCCATCTTTGCTGCCTCTGCATCTGCATTCACATTAAAGGCCCATGATGGGTACTTCATTAGTGAGGGGTATCTCTACAAAGAGAGTAAGCTTTATATACCCCAAGGATTAATTAGGAACTTACTCACAAAAGAGAGCCATGAAGGTGGGCTCATGGGGCATTTTGGTATTTCAAAAACCCTCCTGTTTTTACAACAGAAATTCTTTTGGCCCCATATGCATAGAGATGTCCATAGACATTGCTCTAGATGTGTAGCTTGCTTGCAAGCAAAGTCTAAAGCAATGTCTCATGGACTATACACACCTTTACCTGCTCCTTCTGCACCTTGGGAAGATATTAGCATGGATTTCATCCTTGGGCTCCCAAGAACCCAACGAGGTGCAGACTCTATATTTGTGGTGGTGGACCGATTTTCAAAAATGGCCCATTTTATTCTCTGCCACAAAGTGGATGAGGCGAGCAACATCACAAGACTTTTCTTTAAAGAGGTTGTCCGATTGCATGGCATACCCTCTTCAATAGTGTCAGATAGGGATGTGAAGTTCCTTATCCATTTTTGGAAAACTCTATGGGTTAAGCTGGGAACTAAACTTCTTTTTTCCACTACCTGTCACCCTCAAACTGATGGGCAAACAAAAGTGGTGAATAGATCTTTATCCACTATGCTGAGGGCTTTCCTTAAAGGCAACCATAATTCTTGAGATGAATACCTTCCCCACATTGAATTTTCTTATAACCGAGTGGTTCATAGAACCACCAAGCATTCTCCATTTAAGGTGGTTTATGGCTTTAATCCTCGTACTCCTCTAGATCTTTTACCTCTTCCTCTTTCTGTTGTTGTGCATAAAGAAGGAGGGGCAAAAGCCATTTTTGTAAAACAATTACATGAGAGGGTTAACGCTAACATAGAGTGTCAATCCTTGAGAGATGCTATTTTCGCCAATAGAGGGAGGAAAAAGGTAATCTTTGAAAAGGACGACTGGGTATGGCTTCACTTGAGAAAGGATAGATTTCCTTCTCAAAGGAAGTCCAAATCCTTGAGCGGATTGGTAATAATGCCTATGTTTTAGATCTGCCTGAGGATTATGGGGTAAGCACCAGTTTTAATGTTTCTGATTTGTCTCCATTTGTAGGTGCTGAAAATGATGAAGACCCCATGGATTTGAGGTCAAATCCTCTCCAAGGGGGAGGAGATGATGTGACCATGCCTAGCCAAGGACCTATCACTAGGGCCATGGCTAGAAGGATTAAAGAAGACTCAGCCCTTGCAGACAAAGGAAGATTTCACCTCCTATGGAGAGTGAAGATATTAGGCTAGGGACTTTAGTTAATAAAATGTAATTTTCCTTTATTTTAATTTTGAGGAGCATTAGGAATTTAATTTGGGACATGTATTTAGTCCATTTTTTATTTTAGGAGGTGTCTTAGGAATTTAGAGGGTGGATTTAGATTTTTGGGTCTTTATGAAGGAAATAAGGGGTAGCCTTGATATCTACATCCCTTTTTTCCTACATAAACCCCCTAAGCTAATAAGAAGAAATCTTGGCCCTTGGTTTGAGAAACTTGGGCACCAAGTTTGATGATCTAAGGAGGGAATTGTTTCTCAATCCTCCTTCCTTAGATCTCTGCTTTTAATCATAGCCCTTCTTTTTTAAGTTATCTTGTTCAAGAGGTTAGCTACCTCTATAAATAGGAGTTTCTCCCCTCACTTGTATTTTTTACACTTGAATTTAATCCTAGAGACCATATTGGTTGTGAGGTTCTTACCTTTGAGTGTCCCCCTTTATCCTTTGTGAGAGCTTCTGAGAGTTATCAAGGGACCTCTCCCTTGTGGCCTCTCCCCTTTGGCTTATCAAACCTAGTATTTGTGGTGCCTTACCCCATTCCTTTCCTCTCCATAAATCTATTTCCCTTCCAAGTAACCTTAGAAAGGATCCTTTGGGCACGTGATCATCAAAGATCACATCAGTAGATTATTTCACAAAGTAGATAGAAGCAGAACCATTGGCCACCAGCTTGGCTCAAATGTACAAAAATTTGTATGGAAGAACATAGTGACTCATTTCGACATTCCCTATTTAATTGTTGTAGATAATGGTCTTTAGCTTACAGATAAAAAATTCAATACTTTTTGAAAGGATTAGGGATTAAAAACAAAGTAACTTCAGTTGAACATCCCCAGACAAATGGGCAGGCCAAAGCAGCCAATAAGGTCATTTTGATAGAGCTCAAAAAGAGACTTGAAGCTACAAAAGAAGGATAGACTGAGTAGTTACCCAAAGTCTTATTTGTTGCACTCGTTAATCCTCCACACAAGAGACTCCTTTTCGACTAACCTTTGGAATAGATGTTATGTTACATGTTGAAGAAGGAGAACCCTCTTTCTGAAGACAACATTTCTGCAAAGAAGATAATAATAAAGAACTTTAGAACAACTTATATTGTGTCGATGAAATCCAAGACCACGCTGTAGTCATGGCAGAAGCTAGTAACTAGAGAATGTGACGTCGCTTTAATTCCAAAGTTCGGCTAAGGAGTTTTCTCCTAGGTGGCTTGGTATAGAGAGAAACCAAAGAAGCATACAAGGAAAAACATCAATGGAACTAAGCTACAAACTAAGACAGACTATTTCAAGTTCATCAAGACCTCGATAATAAGACCTATAAACTGGAAGAGCTATCAGGAATGTTGATTCCGAGAATGTGAAACTCCACTCATTTAAAAATATATTATGGTTAAAGAGAATGTACTTCTTTTGGGGCATTCTTTTCCTATTGGAACCAAAGGCATTGCATTGAATTTTTGGTTTGACATTTGAACAGTTTAAGTTTTGGTTTTGCTTTTCCTCTCTTTGTTTTTCCCTTAAACCATTTTATGATACCAAACACGTTTATAGGTGTGGTACTTATATTGTGTGTTTAGATATGCTTGAAAATGTGTTTGGGATGGTTGTAGATAGATTACATAGGTTTGCTTGCGATGAAAACCTTCAAAAATGGAATTTTAGGCAAGGTAATCAGTTACTTAAAAATAGTAATCGATTATCGTTTGAGGTTTTTGGATTCAGGAATTGATTGCTCACTGTGGTAATTGATTACCTGAAATTCATAATCGATTACCCTGCGAGAATCTTTTATATCAGGAATTGATGCTCACTATGGTAATCGATTATCTGAAATCAGTAATCAAGCACTTTGGATCAGTTTTATGCAGGATATCAAGTAATCAAGTAGGTAATCGATTACCCTACATCAAACTTGGTATAAAAGCTTTTTGAAAACAGATTTTACAACTTTTGATGAATCCAATCAAGTGTTTTCTTCTCTTGTAGATTTACACAATTCTCTCCAAGATTCCATTTTTTATGGTTTGAAGGTGCTTCATTTTCAAGATTCAAGAAAAAGACTCTATTGAGTTTTAATCTTTTTGTTTGGGTATTCTTTACTTCAGATGATATTGTTTTATACCCTTCTTTGTGTTTTTGCATGAGTTTGACAATCTCTTGAGGTGTTCTTGAGATTGTTGGGAAATCTTGCAACGGGGAGTTGTGAGTGAGGTGTTGTGAGTGACGGGGGTGTCACATTTTAGCACACTCTTGTGGGTTCAAGAGGAAGCCTCTCTTTTGTGTGGTTTAAATCTTTTTGGGATTAAAATTTGTAGGTGTGGTGTTCATGTACTGAGATTTTAGTAAAAAGCAGATTAGCAAAAGACTAATTCTATAAATTGGATGTAGATCAAGTGAACCGAACCAGTATAAATCATTGTACAAATTGTCTCTTCTTTATACTCTTTAATTTCAGTCTTTATGAATTCTTAGAGTAGTAATAACTGGGTTTTGGCAACTATATTTGATTCATTAAGTTTTCTTGTGGTGAATCCAATCTTTACATTCATTTGTTTGATATTGAATTTGGGTTTTGACCCATATTTTGTGGGTTTAAATTTCATTCTTTCTACACTTTCCTTCTGATTTTGAATTACTTGTTTTGATTTTTATTCTTTCTACCCTTTCCTCTTGATTTTGAATTACTTGTAATAGGATTCTTGTTAAGTTTTTCTTCTATTATATTTGAAATCATTATTGAAGGAATTGAATTAATTGGTGCTTTGCTTTTAGGGTTGAATTCTTGAAAATCCATTTTTGTAAAAGAAGGTAGATTTTGGAAATTTCTGAAAAGGGTTATTTTTTAAATACTCTGATAATGTTGAATAGAAAATTTTTAAAAATTATTTTTTTGTAAATCTATTCAACCCCCTTCTAGATTCCCCTCAAAACCAACATTTCCTTTTTCAATTTTTTATCCCACATCAGGATTTTTTTCGAAAAATTTTTTTAACGAGGCTCCTCACCTTATAAAAGAACTTTTGGCTCTACATTATGTTTCTATATTGTTACTTCCTATGTTTCTACATTGTTACTTCCCCAGTTACATAACTTGATTCAAGTGGTATACACAAAAAATTCAACGTAATCAAAAAGTTAATATGTACCCTTCAGAAAATTCACATTTTCGGCTAAAGCAGCACTCTATTGCTTATTCGAACATGATTCAAATAAAAAATAACATTCACATGCACTCTCCCGAATCACACAGTTCGGTTCAGGCAACGCATAACAAGTACCCTTCCGAATTATAACCATTCAACTCAAGTAGCATTTGAAAGAACACTTCACTCTCACTATTCGGTTAGACATTAATCACATAAAAAAATGGAAGACTAGTAAATTTGAGATCAACAACAAATGCAACATTTATATACACTAATCATTAAATACATACACCAATTCAAAAAAGCAAAAAGGTATTAAAGATAAGATCATTTATATTTCGTCCCGTAACAAAAGAAAAACTAGAATAAAAGAAACAAATTTTCCTAAAAGGCAACTCCATCATCTTCACTTTGCCTGCCAGCCTCTTGGGTTCCATCAACATAGACAGTCTCCTTGGCAGCTTAGGAGATTCACCATCTGAGAATAAGTCGTCAGGGGCATGATCAAGATGTTTGTACTCCCCCTCGCAAACATCATAATCTTCTAAAAAGTCAAAACCTTCCAGAATGGTGTAGAAGAGACGTGCCTAATGTACTACCTGTTGAAAACTAGCAGAATGTTCCCTCAGCACGTCCTTCTCCATCTATCTTTTGTAGGCAACAAATTCTTCAATAGTCTCATCTCAGGCTAGTTGATAACTTTCACAACTTTTCTCGCTTTGCTTGCATAAGGCCCTCAAGCTCCTTATCTTATCATGGGCCTCCTCAAGTTGTTCATCTCTTTCCTCTAGAACCTTCACCTTCTCGACCAACAACATTTCCTTTGCCTTTAGGGCCTCTTCATGAGCATTGGCCGAGATCATTGACTTCACGCTCTCTTCTAAGTTCTTCAACTTATTTGAGAGCGTCAAAAAAGCATTTGCGACCTTCTTTTGATGCTGTTTAGCAGCCACCAACTCATCTACAAACATGTGTTTGCCCAGTGCCTGCACTTGCACTTGCAATTGGCAGTAAATTTCCACTTAAGGGATAACTCCATTCCTTTAAAGACTTGGTGCCCCTCTTTGAAAATAGAGTCGTTGAACCTGCTTGTCGAAGCCAACAGATCGAGACCTTCATAAAAAAAGCTTCGAGGCAGAATGGCGATACTAATGGCAGTATCCAAGGGAGGATCAATTTCCCTTTTCTCCTTCTTTGACTTGCTGAAGAAGGACCCTTTTTCTTTTCTTCTCTTCTTTCTTCTCCCGATCCACCCTTTTCCTCTTCTCTTGTTCTTCTTGTTTTTCCTTTTCAAAATTCAGATAGGGGGCATCACATCTTGTGGAAGAGACCTCGGCACCAGTTCTTTTTCTATATGCACCATTGGGATCACGGCTTCCCCTGACGACGCTCGAGTTCAGCAGAGCTTGCAAAAATCAACTATTTTTCCTCTAGCCATTTTGATTATACATATTCCAAAAGCATAATTATGCTAGTATTAACGTCTAAGCACATAATATGATTTGTTAAAAAACAAAAACACTCATCTCTAAATCCATAGCGAGAAGCAAAGTCGCTACCTCACCATCTACCCACTTGTAATTTGGGTCAAGAATTGGTAGGTAACCCTTCTTCATATTCCCTTTGAATTTATGCTTAACTGCAAATTTTGTCAAAATTCCAGCCTTCCAATGAGGAAGAGACTTCAGATTCGAAGATCCCTCCTCACCAATCTCAGGAGTTCCTGTTTGCTACTCCTAGATGGAAACAAATTTGGCATTGCTGCCTGAGCCTAACGTAGTGGCTTTGGATGAACCATAGCTACCTAATAAAGACCTAGAGGGCATTTCGGAAGAAGGAGAAGAATCAGACATGGCCAAAATAACAAACAATGAGATGTAAGGTGTACCTGGCTCTAAAGAAGAATAAAGACTCAAAGAGATATGAGTTTTCGAAAGGGTAGGAGAAGAAAATGGCAAAGTATGGTTGAGCCTTCCCTCTTCTCCATTTTTGTAAGCACAATGCCCCGAAATCACCATGTCATCACCACTATTCAAACACCTAAAATCAACGACTTAGATCATGCAACTGTTCATCTTTTGTTTCCACTACAGTAGTACAACATAGGGTTTTTTCAATCCGCACCCTTCAAAACTCTTGGAAGGAAAAAATTATTTCTATTTCTTAACCTAAAATCCTTTTTTCCCTTCTCTCTTTATTCTTTCTACTACTAGTTCAACCTAAAACCAACACATGAATCAGCGAAAGTTCAAAATTCATCTTAGGCTTCACTTTTTCCTTTCTCACCAAGAGTAAAGTTTGGGGCAAGTGTACAGGTAGAGAAATTTATGATAGTGAAATGACCAAAATACCCCCCCTAAAACATAAATATCATCGAGGATTTTGAATATCAGCACTGCCAAAGTATGGAAGAATTTCGGATTTTGACCTTGCTGAAATCTGAATAATCACAAAGCATTGTGAGTTAAAGGAACAAAACATGAAAAAAATATTAGAGTTCAGCCTTCCCAAAACCTACAAATCCAAATTAACCCTAATAAAAAATTAACATTAAAAGATTCATATTATTGTTGTACCTCATAAAGCTGAAATAGACAAACGATATATCTACTAGGCAAAGGCAATATACAGAAGACAAAAAGTAATATCTTTCTCAACACAAGTAAATACCATCAGGTAAAGACCTATATATTTGCTATAAATAATTGGTACCAAGGCACGTGTCGATGATCTATTATAGAAGTATTTTCTATTTTCTCTTAAAACAATCTGAACACTTTTTTATTTGATCATCAGAGCCCTCTTTTACAGACTCTCCCCATTTTAAATAAAAAAGTCAAGAACATCTTCATCAGCTTATTCAAGAATAGTGTTCGACCTCATTTTGATAAGAACAAGAAGCTTTCCATCAACTACTGAAAAACATAATCACAAATGCTGCGAACTTAGTAGAAGATATATATGGGTTTGATCTCCCACTCTATATTATTTCCTTCTTTTCATAAATATGTTTTTTATTCTTAATATATTAATTAGTAAAGCATTGGATCCCAAAGAATTTTGACTTTTTTTTTATGTTCCTAATAATTATTTTTTTTAGTTCTTCAACTTTATCTAAAATATTTTTTAAAGTATTTTAAACTAATTTTAAGTATTACGTAAAGTGATTTATGGGAATTCAAAACAAATAAAACATTTATTGAGATCTATAAAAGAAAAAATTATTAGTGATCCAATATAAGATTCGTTAATATGTCAGAAATTGGAATAAATCTTTTTTAATTATTACCCATATTCTTTCGTTTTATCATTTCACATTTTTTTTCATTTAATCCACAGAAATTAATTGCTCTTATCTTCTAGTTAAAAGGAGGAGGTTTGTGGTCCTAAATCCACTTTTAATATCACGACTTCGCGGTAATTATGTTAGATTTGGTAATTATGCTAGATTTTCTATGATAATTTATGCCAGCATTCTAGTGGATTATCTTTTTCGATTTTCAAAAGCAGTTCATACTACTATTATAGTTCTAGAACTAATGCAAAGCCACCGGTTTGTCCATGTTATTAAGAATCCTGGGAATCAGGTTAAATTTTTTAGTAAATTATCATTTGGTATCTAAAAATTTAGATGTTAAAACTTAAATGTTTGAAAGAAAATGCGAAACAAATTAATCTCTAATGATGATTATGTTATTATCATTCATTCCTAAAATGTTTTAAATAACAAGTTTGAAATGTTATTTAAAATATCTTAAAGACTAACTTACATAATGATAAAATCATTAGGTTTAATTTGTCTAAAAATCTCTTTTAAGAAGTAACACTTATAATTTTTAGCAATCAACATAACAGTTCGCTCCTTCAATTTTGTCATCTTTTATTCCTTCCTAATTACTATGCTTTGCTCTCTTTTTTTAATAAAAGGTGATATACAGTTAGTATTATATATTTTACATTATACACAGTCAGTAGAACACTTTTGTTTGCTTTTTAGGAAAAATTGTTTGAATTTATATTAGGTACAAAAGTGTATATATACTCCTAATAGTTGATGATGCTTCTATTCTATTTTAAACCTTATTTATGAAAAAAAAAAAAAAAAAACCATTGACTATATAGTTTAACATTTTGTTTTTCATATTTCATGGCAGAACTCTTTGAAGCAAAAGCTTTATAGCATAATTTTGTCAAATAAGCAAAACTGAGTAATAATGCTAACAGAGAAAGGGTACTATGCCAGAAGAGGAACACAAAATTACCTATGAAGGAAGCTTGTTGCATATCTCTTGATGTGTTTAGAAATTAGATAGTTTTTTTTTTTTTTTTACTTTCTTTACATCAATTTTTTAGTTTTTATTTTTATTATATCGATGTCCTCCTAAACAAAATACTAGATTAATCTTCTATGGGAATAAAATGATATAAAAAATTTAGAGGATACAGACAAACTTCAACAAAAATCCATTTAAACAACTCAAATATCTTTACCAATTTTTTTATCTTACAGAAACAGACGTTTAAATGAAGATAAAAATGTTAAAATATTATTATTATATTTTAACTAGTATTTTGAAATACCTAACTTGAAAATGACTAGTATTTGTTTTTATCCAATAAAATTCATTGCATGCAAGTGGTTAGATGCTAAACAGTGCTAAGGCCTAATACTTGTTAAATTTATTTACTTGAAATACATTATGTATCATATTGAGATTCTTGGCTTTGATGATTCAATCGTAACCTTATGAGCTGACATGATCTACCAATACATGTTACTTTAATTTGTCAATTAATGGTGATAAATTATTTTTAGAACTTTATAATCAAAGAACAAAATTGTAGTTGACGTGAGTGTACAATAAGAAAAAAAATTGTAGTCATCATGTAAATATGTCAATGCATAGTAATTATTTTAAGTATTAAAATTATTTTTGTTGATAGATAATGTAAAATTTAAATTAATCTATGTGTATTTAGTAAATATAATAAAAAGGAGTGTTAGGAAAATACTCTTTAACACACTTTCTATGATTACTTAAAATTTACTGATTAAAACTACAAAATTAGGAGAGTGAGCCATTTAATAATAATTATAATTCACATAATTTATTGTTTTCAATAAATCATGTAGAATGTGGTGTTGTTAACATATTAGTTCATTTTACTTTTTCTTATATAAAGTTATATTAATTTGAATGAAACAGTAAAAATAAACTAAATGATGTCACTCAAATAGACTACTAGGTTTCTTGCATCTAGTAAAACTGGTTGAACCAATCAAGTTGGCTTATTTTGACTGGATTATATATGAAACTAAACATTTTTAGCCAATCCCATTCAGTTTATCAAACTATGGATTGACTCATAAATTCGGCCATTTGCAAAGTCTAGTAAGTATTGGTGTCCTTCAAATTTTGATAATTTCCATTTTTTCGTTCCCAAATATAAATATTTTTTTTGGTACCAGAAATTTGAGAAATATTTTTAGTCCTATGTGTTAATGCATGTGAAATTGGGATTAAGAATTTCCAATTTGTAACCGTTTTAATTGTCAGAATTTCATTTTAATTTAATAATTTGATTGCAGTCTCCTCTTTTTCTCTTCATTCCAAAACATGAAAAATCTACAAATTAGCCAATAAATAATCACAACATAATCAAGAAACAGTCACAAGATGAATTAAAAGGGACATGTGTCTTGTGTTGGGGACGACAGTTTGAGAAGACTTTAGAGGTAAAACCACTGTTTTATTGTATAGATATTAGATTAGATTAAATTTTAAATTATCTATGCAATAAAAATAATTTTAATTTTTAAAATAATTAGTATGCATGGAAAAAGTAACATGTATTTCAATATGGTACATCATGTGTTTTAAGTAAATAAATCTAATAAGTATTACAATTAGCACCGTTTAGCATCTAACGTCTAGCATTGTTCCAATTTTATTTGATTGAAACAAACTATTTGTATCAACATACTAGCCAATTTTCAAGTTAAGTGTTTCAAAATACTAGTTCGAATAATAATAAGATTAAATTAGACGGGTAAGTATTGTTTGTTGAATTATATGTGATATTTTTACATTTTTATCTTTACTTAAACCTCTGGTATTAGAGTATACATTTTTAAAATCTCAAGTATGTACGTGTCTAATATGAAATAGCATGTCACTATATATAATACTTTTAAAGAAGTAGAAGTTTCTATAAGATAAAAAATGTGGAAAGGATTTTGAGTCGTTTAAATTTATCTTCAAAGTTTGTCTTATTTTCTAATTTTTTATATTTTTTACTCCATAAAAAATTAATATAATATGTTTTTTAAGAGGAGATCGATATATTCAAAAATAAAAATTGTAAAGAATTAATATAATTGTGCTACAAAGTGATGTTTTGCATTTTATTTATTTTTAAGTTTTATTTTAATTAGGATTCTATTTATTTTTTGTCATTTAGCTTTAATATTTTCATTTTAGATGTGTTTTAATTATATTTTAGAATTTGTTACACTTTTAGTGGTTTGGTGTTTTAGGATATGATTTACTAGCATTTGAGGTGCTTTTGGACTGATTTTGAGAATTAGAGTGAAGTTTTGATCTTTGGAGGCAATTCACAAGAAAAAGGAGTTAATTAATGAAATTTAAAAAATTGTACTTCCATGCAAAATACACACCCATTTGTGTAATTGGTTTAAGTTATTTTATTTTCTTTTCGAGCGGAGACATTATGAAACCCATTAGTTTAAATAGAAATTTTCTACTCTAAACTAAGGGCTTGAAACTTTTTTATCAAGATGGCATAGAGAGCAATCTCCTTTACCTTTTCACTCTTTATTTTAGAGTTTAATGTTCTTTATTTTCTTGTTTTTTATACTCATGATATGTGTGAGTAGACATTTTCGTTGTAGGATTGAAACTTAACCATTGACTCTATTGATGAATGATGATTAATTAAGTATTTTATTGTTCTTATTGGGTTGCTCATGATTTTTTCTCTATTTCTTTTACTGATGAAATACGCTTTATCACTGTTTTTATAGTCATAGATAATTAGGGAAGGACAGAAGGGTGAACTTAATAATTATTGAAACCTGAGGGGAGGAACCTCGAAATTAAATCATGAAAGGAGGTTTAACCTTTCGAGGACTCAAATGAATTAACATAAAACTTAATGAGTTTAATTGAACATAGCTATTACAAGAATAGAAGTTAATTCAATTAGATACACCTTCATACCATTAAAAAGAGAAAGGGTTATCTTAAGTTAATTCACCTTGATAGAGAACTAATAAGAGAATAGAGTAATTAAGAATGAATCAATAGGTAGTCATGATGTGATACTCTCAAATCAGGAAGTTTTGTAAACTTTGAATTTCAAAATCTTGAATCATTTTTTTCTTTATTTTATAAAATATTTCCTTATTTTCAAATACATAAAAAACACAAAAATTTATCTTTTATATTAGTTATGATTTTCGTGTCTTAAATTTTTTGTCATTTGAATTTGATATCCTTATTTTAGTCTAAAATTTTTTTTATTTTTATCTTTTCTTTATTATAGAACTTCTTAAGTTAATTCTAACTACTTCTAAAATTAATTAAAATTATAAAAAAATTATTTCTTTGTCAAATGGATAGTCCTTGTGGAAGAACGATTTTAATTATTACTTGAGGATACCGTATACTTGTAGTTTTCACACATCACAGAACTTCGTTCAAGACACGATTTTTGTTGTGTTTACAACAAATTATCTAATTTATACACACATCAAGTTATACAAGGTTCGTTCAAGATGTGATTTTTTTGGTGTTCAAATTGATTCTCTCACTCAAATATACATGCCTTATACAAGCTTGAATTGCAACTAACTAATTAAGAATTTTTGTAACTGTCCAAGAGAACTAATATTTGAATTGTTTGATAAAAACATTACTCTTATCTTTTCACTCATTTCTTTAAATTTGAACTTCTTCAAAGGCTTGGTTAGTATGTCTGTTTGTTGTTCCTGAGACATACAAAACTCAAGTACAAGTTTCTATTTGTTTACTTGAACTCTCAAGAAATGAAATTTGGTTTCTTAGTTTTTACTCTTTTCATGTGCAATTGGATGCTTTGCCAAGTTAATAGTTGATATGTCATCAATTAGTAGTCTCATAAATTCACTTGATTCCAACTTTAGCTGCTTCATCACAAACTCAAGTCAAGCTGCTTTACATGTTGTCTTAGCTGTAGATATATATTCTACCTCACATATTAACAAGGCAACCACTCCTTATTTCTTTTAGCACCAAGAGATTGTGTTGATTCAAATTTGAAAATGTAGCTTGAGGTGTTTTTCCTATATCATTTCTCTCCACACTAATCTGAATCACTATAGCCATAAACTTGTCATTTTTTATTCTTCTCAATATGAGAAAAGAAAATCCCAAAATCCAAGGTACCCTTTAAGTATCTTAGGATTCATTTGACTGCTTAGAGGTGAGGAGGCCTTAGCTCCTTTCATGAATCTGCTTATTAACCCAACACCATTTGCAATATCTGGTCTGGTATTGCATAGGTACCTCAGGAAACCTACAATTTTCTTGTACAGTGTTGAACCAACTTCTTTTTCACCTCCTTCTATTTGAAGATAGATTCCAGCTTCAACAAGGGTGGTGACATGATTATATTCACTCATGTTGAATCTCTGCAATATATCCTCTGTATACTTCTTCTAGTGTATGAACATCCCTCTTATTTTCATATCAAACTAAATACCCAAGAAGTATGAAAGTTCTCCAAGATTAGTCATTTCAAATCCTTGCATAAATCTTCTTTTAAAATCAGCCTTATCTCTTCAGTTACTTCCAGTAATCAAGAAGTCATCTACATGGAGACATATGGTAAGTAGATAAATATTTTGATCTCAATATAAGTGTCATATTTTGCTAACTTAGAAAATTATCAATCCTTATATTTTGGCTATTGAAGCTTGCTTAATGCCATATAGTGTCTTCTTCAACTTGTAAACCTTACTTTCTTGACAAGTCATTGACTTGATGACAGAGCAAGTTGTAAACCTATATGTTCAAACTTATTCTCTCTCACTCTCAAAGAGAGACACTTAGTTAAAAAAAATTGTATTATTTAATGGTGATGTCATTCAGATAGGTCATGCCTTATATGATGCTTGATTTGTAACTAACTAACAGTTTTCGTAACTACCCAACATATCTAAATAACATTTGAACTAATTACAACAATTTTGTGATCTCTAACATTCTTGGCAATGCATAGCATCCTTTCTCCATAAACATTGTTGCTCAGGTTTTGCTCAGTTGACAAAATTATGCTACAAATTCTTTCCTTCAAAGAGTCTAGTGATAAAAAACAAAATATTAATCATATAGTCAACAATTTTTTTTTCATATACAAGGTTTAAAATAAAATGAAAGCATCATAAAATGTTAAGAATATATACATATATGATCTATACCTAATATAAATTCAAACCATTTTTGCTAAAAAATTAAACAAAATTTATTCTACTTATACTGTATCATGTAAAATAGTGATTGTAAAAGTTAACTAACAACTATGTATAACCATTTTTTTAAAAGCAAAGCATAGGAAGGAATAAAAGATGAAAAAATTGAAGGAGTAAACAATTATTTTTATTTCTAAATATAATAAGTGTTGAAACTTATATTCATAAAAGATATTTTCAAACAAAAATAATAGCTAAGAAAAATGATTTGTAGCTACACACAAAAACTATCACTATAAGCCCAAAATCTGTAGATAAATGTGTAAAAGACTTTGACTTCTGTCAACTTTAAGGGATCATATAGGCAACAAATAATTGTTTGTCACTATAAGTTTTACCTACGGATATACTTATACCTACACTTACATTCTATTATCACTACAAATAATAACCATAGTTTAAAATATGTGTAGGTAAAAGGTGTTAACTTGCAACTATAGTCTGTAACCATAAGTAAATGTCATTAACATGTATCTACAACCTCTAACTGTAGGTAAAAGTCATTAACTTGTATCTACAACCTCCAACTGTAGGTAAAAGTAATATAATAATAAAAGTATATATCTTTTATGTGGGCTCTTTGTACATTAAAAATTATAAATTAAATATATTTTTTATTGTTATTTAGTTTTATGAAAAAATAATAAATTAAAAGAAGAATTATTGAGCAATTCATAAAATCAAAACTTAAAATAAAATGAATAAAAAGGATTCCCAACAACCTATATACTTGAAATTCAAAATATCACTCCTCATTCTCAAGTTTCTACTTTCTTTATAACACGAATGTCAGAAATGGGGCATTATGCAAGCAATCAGATTCAATAAATACACAAATTGACCTTAACTGATAACATCATTCATACAAATATTGGTTACATATATGTCACTCTTCTTTTCTCCCTTAATAATAGGAGCTCCAATCTAAGTGGAATATAACATTGATGCTTCTAAAGTGATATAGAGAAGTGATTCTCTCTTAGACAAATTATTGAAATGCTGCATCATAAAAATCAACATGGAAGCTTCAATAATTTGATCATTTGAAATTAATAGCATAAATAATATGAAACTAATAGCACAAATAAAAATCAACATGGAAGCTTTAATAATCAAATTACAATCAAATGATTCAGATAGTATCAAATTATTAGTATTCAATGAGAATACAAATAACATGTTTTTCAACTTCACATGATTTAGAGCAGCAGGATGAAATTCCAATGTGAAAACAAAAAGTTCATTATTTGCCAATACCGATTCACAATAGTCAAAGAACTCTTCCATGTATTCATGGACAATAACTTCTATCATTTTACTGAAGTACACAAGTTATTCTATTACGTTGAAAATATTGCAACAAATCTGCAAAATTAAATGATAAATAAGCTCACCAGGATATAATCATATTGTATTTGTATGTCTTGGGTAGTTGACGATAGTCACACAGAAGAAACTTGATGTTGTCCTGGAATCATAACATAAAACAACATGAATTTATTTGAGATTTTGAAGTTCATATATACATTGGATGCAATGAATCTCTCCTGCAGATGAAAGTATTGTGATATTGCAAGAACACTAGTTTAATTTCTAACACAAACACATTGTAGGTAGACATTGTTTCGGTTCCCTCAAAGGTAAACATTGTTCCTCCATCCTCCAATAATATGTACACCTCAAGGTAAAGGTACCTACTATTTGAATGTTTGCTTGTAAACATGTTCATAACTAAAAAGTAAAAACCATCCACATGTGTATTAACGTGTGAGCAAATAATAGTAACACAAATGTGCTTATCTTAATGCATGGCTTCCTAAGTGATGTCTCCTTCCTATATTCTAATTTTATAGACATTTTTGACAATTTCACATGAATGGCAACTTTCCAGTTTCAAAGTTAAACATACATATATAAAGGTTGAAAAAATAGCAGATTTTGGATATACCTGGAATCTTGCCAGACAGGGTTCACTTCATAATGTGGGATCACCAACGTCGAATTCAAAATTTTAGCAACAGCTACAGCATCACATATCTTTTTAAAGAGAAAAAGGGGGAGAATGATATTAGAAAAGTGATAAAATTTTGACTTTTGAGGCAAATACTAATGAGGCACATGATAAAACACTGTCTTTATTTTTTTGCTTAATCTCTTTAATCAAATTATACCTTTTTAGTACAATCTCATTCACATGCCCCCATCTTTTAAAGCCTCTATCAACGAAAAGCTAGATATAACCCATGACTTTTCAGACAGTGCTGCAGAAATTATAACTATAAGGAAACATATAAAATACCAAACACTAGTGAGTAGTGAAAGACAACATGGCCCTCATTTCCAATAAATTTATAAATATAGGATTTGAACTGACAAGGTGATTTTGGACGCTCAGCACAAGGTTTCCATCCTTGGAAGGACAAGGGAAACCAGAGACTAGTTTGTAGTTCAACAAAATGAAAACAAATAAAGAATTAGAAATCTTAAATAGAAAGTTAACAACTTGCATATTTGTAAAGATAACTTCACCTAAGTACAATAGTAAAACAATGAAGTCAAATCAAAGGAAACTAAGATATTTTTTCATATATCTCCTTTATAACTCATTTTTTTTAATCCATTAATCATTTCTCATTACATCTCTCACTTGTTCCACAAAGAATATGCACTTCAAAAAGTTTTCAAACACTCTGTCATACATGTATCTTATTAAGCAAGGTTGAAAATATAGATATAAGAATATGCACTTAAAAAAATTATCTAAACACAATCATACATATATGTTATTAAGAAAGGTTGTAAATATAGACATAAGAAGTGGCATAAACTAAAACAACAACGGGATCATTATTTGGACATGCAATTAATGCAACCTTAATCTTTTTATATCTCATATCCTTTTGTTGAATACTCTATTTTGCTCATATAGTTAAGCTAGGATGTAAAATTAATAGAAAGTGCATGGAATAAATGAAATAATTGACCCATTTTTTGGCATGCAATGCAACCTGCAAAGTGTATGTGGCAAAGAATATAGAAAAAGAATATAAACTTAAATGTAATCTGTTTTTTATGTGTTAAGTTTGTTTTTGAATATACCCAAATTCATGACTTTTCTTATTAAAATATCTCAAAATTTCTACCTGCAGAATAGTTATATATTATAAATAGTTATTTTGGTCATAAAAGTATGAGACACAAGAATTTTGACAATAGTTCGTGAAAATATTTTGAAATTCAAAAATTTATGTGACTTAAATGAGAATATATAATTAATAACATACTTTTAGAAATGAAATTGTAAATATAAATAAATAATTTAAAATGAAAGTGAAAATTAATATATGAATTTATATAAAATTTTTTGTCATTTAATTATTTTTAAGAACTAACTTAACATCATATCTTATCACTTGAGTATTTTTTTTTCCTCTGCAATGGATTATCATGATAACACTCTATTTTTGTGGCCATCACTTCCTATGTCACATCCAACCCACGTAGACCATTTCTTTTTTCTACTCAACTTTCAGCCACCACCTTTTTATTGATCCAAGGAATGAACAAAACAAACGTTGTTATAAAGTGGCAAAAACATTGAAGGTAGCCCTCAAATAGTGCTCCTGTTCAATGTGAATAGAAAATGATCCCTTTACACGAGCCAAAATGTGAATAGAATTACACAGAGAATGATACAGAAGCTCAATTACAGAATCACTTTGCATGGCAAATGCCAGACCAATTGTATTATTAGAGTTGTAGAGAAAAAGAGATGAAGAAATAAAACAATAGCTTTTAAAACTTTAAGCTTCAGAAACTTACGATTACAACTCCTCAATCATTATTTATCTCTTCAACTTTTTCATATACATTTTATCAAACACCTGGTGTCCATTACTTTATGATAACTACAAAACATATGCTACATGTAACCATTCAACTTCATCAAATAAGATAAATCAAAATCTGATTCTGCTTTCACAAAAAATTATATAACATGAAAAAATTATATAATAGGAAATCAAAGACAACATTAAGTAATGAAGATACTTGAAATATATTAACTTCAAACTATCGAAAAGCTAAATGAGTTTACTACATAATGTCAACACAAAAAATAATTTTATGTTCCACAAACAAAATTATGTAATGAAATTAAAATTAGAAGTAGGCAATGAGTAAATCAAAAACAATTAAAGTAGGTAAAGAACCAAAATTTGATGCAAAAGTATTGTATTTAAGAATGTCCAAAAGCAAAATGGAAAGATTCTAATCCAAAAAGAAAAAATGGAAATGCGAAAAGCTGAGTTTCTCTACCTTCATTGATGCTATGAAATATAACCTAAGTGAAGCTTGTTGATATGGGGAGGGAAAGTAATCAATGTTCAAAGAGACAAGGATGAAAACCGAGAAATAAGAGATGAAAGTTGAAGGAGGTTTGGGAGGAGAAGTGTCTCTCTGTAATTTCTTTCAATATAAACTTGAGTGAGAAACAAGAGATGAAGAATGATAACCTTCCTTAATTTTTTTTAAAAAAACTACTTCTAATTTAGTTTAAATTTTTTTAAAATATCTTAAAATTCTATTAATTAGTTCTTCATGCATAGACAATTTTTTAAATAATTATATTTAATTTAATTTATAAAATTATTATTAATCTAAATGAAAATTAATTATTAAAATATTAATTAATATATTTCATCTTATTTTTTCGAATAATTAACATTAATCACTATAGGCTTATAAAAAACATTATTTACTATATTTCATGTTAAAAAGGATTTTTTTAAGAATGATTCAATCACGAATTATGATTAAATATTTTATAATTTTGATTATTTATTTTGTATTGATATTGAATTTTCTTTAAATTTAATATGATTTTACCTGTAATTATTATTTAAAAAAAACAAAACTTTTACCTACAAAAAAAAAACTATAGGTAGAGATCTTTTGCAGTTTTACCTACACCAGCCATTATAGGTATATGTAGGTACAAGCTAAACGTTTGTAGTTATTTGGATTTTAACCTATATTTAAATGTTTGTAGTTATAAGTCTCTTAAGATTTTATCTACCCATCTAAATATAGGTAAAAGTTATAAACACTTTTACCTATAGTTAACATTATGTATCACTAGCGAAAACACAGCGTTTGTGTATTTGCATTTCTATTTTATGGCAAGTAATTTTATGCTTAAAGTTATAAAGGTTGGTCTAGTGCTAATGTATATGTCTGGAAAATAAGAAGTTGTGGGTTCAAGTCCCTTTTATGACAAATTAGTTTATTTTTTTAATTTTAAAATAGGTGTAAGGGTAGAATAGGTATTTTGAAAAGTAGACATCAAAAGAGGTATTCCTTTTATTAATAATATAGATAATATTACTAGAGTCTTACCTATACTAATATGTGTAAGTAGAAGTTCTTTTGAGTTTTACCTATTCTAAATCATATGTGTAGGTAAAAATATTTGTACGTATAAGTCATTTTGGTCTTTAAAATATTTTAAAATTGTTATCTAAAACATTTTAAGAACGAACTGCATAATAATATAATCATAATAGATTAATTTATTTCATAATTTTATAATAACATCTATATTTTTAGAGAACAAAATGATTATTCACTCAAAATTTAACTATCCAACTAAATAAAGTAGACTACTTGTTTGTACATGTACATACAAACAACAACCATTAAACTATTCTGAACAGGATTCCATAAAGATTCTGAACAACATGAAAAAATAATATTAAAAGAGTAGAGAGTTACTGCTGACATTTTTTAAACTAAATAAAGGAAATATAACAAATAGTATTTATTAAATTATGATGGGAAACAACCGTATATACAGAGCACAACTCAAAAGTGAAAATAAATTTCCTATTAGAATATATAAGAAATAACAATGAATAATAATAATAAATCACCAAAATCTTAAAATAAAAGTAAAAATTACATGTCTTCAAACTAAAAAAATAATTCCACTATTATCTATAAAAGATACAATAGACTTTCAATCAAGTATATAACATAATAATGGATACATTCAACCAAACAACAAAGCAATAAAATTTATAAATAGAGAACAATAAAAATGAAAAAAAACCCTAAATAAATTGCTACTGTGTGAATTGATCATCTCCAAAATCAGATCACATATCAACCATCCAACTATCAAAATGCAGAAATAGATATTCTCAACTAGCTTTCAAAATTCTATAATGATCCAATGATAAACAAATATACTGCAGCAGTTTTAGGGTTGTAACACATGTATCCAGTAAGTCAAGTGAGTTTCTCAATTTTGATTTTTTTCTCTACATAAAATGACAATCCAATAAATTCCTAACAAATTATTACAATTAAGTAGTAGCAGTGTTATGAAGTCATGTTAATAAAAAAAAAAATAGGTTATGCATTACATTTTTATTATTGAGTGGGAAATGCTTGAGGAACCTTTTCAAAGGACAAAATATCATTATAATTTTTCATCAATTCGACAGCAATAAAACTCATAGCAAGTGTGATTGTATCTCTCGTGTTTGGTTCTTGGACTTTTTTAAGAATATTATGAAATACTCGATTTCTTTAGCAAGAAAATTAGATAAAGATTGAAGAATGAAAAATATTTTGAAGAGAATAAGTGTATATTTGTTACCCATTATCATCCATGCACACATCTAGTGACTGGAGAAGACGATCGATGTGACCCCACCACGAGAAATCGTCATGGTCTTGAACCAACTATTGGTTCTCATTTAAACGAGTTAATGAAATACCCTTTTGGACACTACGTTGTTTCTAATCTTTAAATGTTAATTCCCACCAGTGTTAATGTTTTGAAACCGAGAGAAGAGGAAACACTGATTGTTCTCATTCTGTGCCATTCCATAAGAGAAACAAGAACTCAGAAAATACTTTGAAAATCATTTCAACCTAATTCTTAGTTGTTATATATAGATAGTTTTGTACGTACCAATGTTAATTAGCTTAAGTCAGTACTACAAGTTAATTTCCTGTGAAATTAATACTATAAAAAAATCCACATAAATCATTTATGGATAATTACTTAATCAATTCTCCTGGATTTAAAATTTTGAAAAAATATCTTTAATAAAATGCACAAGAAACTTTTCTAAAAAGTTGGGCAAGTATTTTTTAATTTAAAAATAATATAATTTACTCAACATATCAAATATATCTAATTGTATTATATGTTTAGGTTTCTTAACTCGAAGCAAATTGAGTGAATTGATTTTTTTTAATCCAATTTTATGCGAAACTAAGTTTGTTGAGTCAAATTAAGCCTTGTTTATTGGAACTTTCCAATCAAATTTGTACCAATTATGCATCAAGGTTTCTTTTCATTCACCTTACAAGTTCTGACTTCTAATAATAATAAAAATATATAAAATATTACTTTTTAATATTCACTATTCACTAATAGCATAAATATAAGTGAAATAAATAATATTAATTTTTACCATGAAATAATTAATTTGTACCTTTAAGCCGTCTATCCCAATGATAAAAAGATAATTTTTTCAATTTTACTTTAAATTTTTTGACTCAAAATTGAAAGAATCCCATTTTTTATATCTACAAACTCTAAATTCCTAAGCATACAACTCATCAATTATTCTAACATTTCTGAAATTAACGATGTCTCCTAACCCATCATTAAATTAATGAACTTAGGGTTGTAAATTTTAAAACAGATAATAAAAATCAAAATGAATAAAAAAAATACAGAATAAAACAAAAAAATCTTTAATTTACACCTTAAAAGTCATGTAAAGTTATCATTCAGTGACATTGTAAAACTAAACACGCACATGCAAGTGTAAACAAGTTTTACATATCCGTTAATAACTTTTAATATATGCAGTTAAGATTGTTGATTTTAACCGTAATTGTTTTAAAAGTCATAAAAATGGTAATCAACTGACAATGTAAACCTTTACTATGTATGCACATTAAAATCATGTTTAAAACACTATTATGTATTTTTTGTCACTTATATTAAAGAGCTACAGAGAAAATATGCTTAAAAATAGAGAGCGGAAAGATATAAAACAAAGAACCATTTAATTACTTATGTGACTTCTAATTAATTTACAGTAAAAATTTATTATAAACATATACGGGCTTACTCATAGGAAAAAGAATATTTGATAATTGATACCAAAATTATGCTTAAGAACTGCAGGAACATAACATAATGAGTAAATTATATATTAAATTATTAGAATTAATTGACTGAAGTATTATTATAAAATCAGGTCAAATACAGGCACACTGAAAGAAAATTGATATCCTTAGTTGGTAAAATCTTCTGAATAAGATAATCATATCTGTAGCATGAAAAATTAAAAAGATTACTTGTGTATTTGGTTGATAGTTTAAAATTGCATTTAATCTATGAACGACCATACATTGCATAAAAATTCAAGAATGGAAAATTTAAGAGAAAAAGTGTGTATTTGTTACCCATAATATATAATCCAAGGACAAATGTTCCAGCTTTTCAGAGTTGGAGAAGATGAACGAGACAATGGAGTTCTTTAGATCCAAGATGACGTTTTCTTGATCCAAAAGTCTTTATAAACACGTAGTGTCCAAACGTGTTGGGTTCAAGATCAAGTCAATTTCTTGCAATGGGACCAGATGAATCCTCTTCTCCATTAAAATCCATTGCTCACAGCGTCGTGGAACTGAAAACTGAAAACCTTTCACTGGACGATGAAGATTCTGAGGTGAGTGCACTTGATAATTGGGTCATAAACATATTCTTAAACTTTCGATGAGATTATGGTAATGCTCTCTCAGAAATAATAATAATTTTCATAGCATAGTGCTGTCCTTAAATAGTTACAATCTTTGATTAGTATCTTCTTTTTTAAACTAGATGAGTATTTGTATGCACCTATTTGTCTCATATCATACTTAATTCTAATATTTTAAAATTCGTTTTATATCAATTTCATAATTTAAATTAATTAGTTTCATAATTTAAATGACAATTATAATAATTAAATAATTAAATAAAAATTAATTTTAATTTTTTTTTTTTTATTCTCACTATTTATTATTTTTATATTTTCCTTATGTTAAAATATAATTAATGAATTAATATATAATTTATTTAAAAATATAAGTAAATTATATATAGATTATAGTTTTGTACGCACCAATGTTATTCCCTCTCCAACTATGCATATATTTTACTTGTCGATTTCTGTTTGCTACTAAGGTTAATTTATTTCTTGTGAAATTAGTACTATAAAAAAATTAATAGATAAATCATTTATAAATAATCACTTAATCAATTCCCCGCATGAAAAATCAAAATTTAACTTTATATATTTTTAAAATATTATTGAGCTTATGTAATGTACCATCTCATTAACAATTGGTTGAAGGGAATGACATTGGTGTGTGAAAACTACAAACTAAATCTATATATAACAACTGAGAATTAGGTTGAAATGGTTTTCAAAGTGGTTTCTGAGTTCTTGTTTTCTCATTTGCAATGGCACAAAACGATGACGGTTTCCACTTCACTCAGTTTATAGATGTTAAGACTCTGCTGACCCTGCTGCGAAATTCAAGAAATGTGCAAGAATCAGGATGGCCCCACCTACATGCACCAAGGGAACCCACCTCTCAATCTTACTAATTACCCTATTGAAGGGTTTCAACTCCCACAGGGCTGTGAGCAACTGCTTTTGTCACAATCAAACGCAAGTAATGTTTATCCTTTTAGATTAAGCTATGTTTATGGCCCAAACTACATGCATCAAGTGCTCCCACCTCAGAATCTTCATCATCCTGGTGGAGGGTTTTCATTCCCACAGCTCTGTGACCAACAGGTTATGTCAAACTCCAATCCACGTAATCTTGATGCACGTTTTGAAAGAAACTACGTTTCAATGGCAAAGAATCCAAATGGATCTCTTTCACTGCAGAACAGGATTGACGTGGCCCCACCACGAGAAATAAAAGTGATCTTGAACCAAATTAGGTCTCATTTGCACGAGTTAATGAACCACCCTTTTGGACACCGCTTTATTAGGAAGCTTTTTGAATCAACAAATGTTAATTTTGAACAAAAGAAGAACATTATCGAGTCGATCATCTCCAATTCGCCAATGCTAGTAGATGTGTGCGTGCATAATAATGGTAACAAATATACACTTCTTATCTTGAAAAATATTTTCCATTCTTTAATTTTTATCTAACTTTCTTACCACAGAAATTGGGTTTTTCAGAATATGCTTGAGAAAGTTCAAGACCCACGAGACATATGATCACACTTGCTATGAGTTTTATTGCTGTCGAATTGATGAAAGATGATAATGGTAGTTTTGTCGTCCAAAAGTTCCTGCAGCAATTCCCACTCAATAATAAATGTAATGCATAGCCTTTACTTTCTTTTTTTTATTATTAACATGATTTCATAACACTGCTATTACTAAGTTCTAATAATTTAATATCATTTTTGTTATATTTTCTTAATGAATGTCTACATTAACTCTCTAACATTCTATTTTTTAATATTCTCTTCATGTAGTTGCTTAGGATGTATTAAAAATTATAATTTTTTAATAGATTGTGCTTCCTACTTAATGGAACACATTTATTTCAGGTTATACTGTTTCTAGCAGTGGAGAATTTTCCATTCTTGAAAATATTTTCCCTTCTTGAATTTTTATCTAATTTTCTTGTTACATTGAGAAAGTCGAAGACTCAATCACGAGACATAATAACACTTGCTATGAGTTCTATTGCTGTCCAATTGATGAAAAATTATAACGGTAGTTTTGTCCTCTAAAAGCACCTGAAGCATTAAGCATTTTCCACTGAATAATATAAATGTAATGCATACACTTTATTTTTTTTATTAAAAATGAGTTCAATAGTAATACTGCTGTTACTTAATTGTAATAAGTTAATACCGTTATGTTGTATTTCCTCTACTTTTTTAGGGAATGCTAAGCCTAACTCTCTCACCTTCTCTTTTGAATATTCTGTCAATGATTGGTTGCTTAGAATGTATATTGAAAATTAATTATCATTTTTTAATAGATTTTGCTTCTAACTTAACGCTACACATTTATTTCAGGCTATTATGGATATAGTAGTGGAGAATTTTCTTGACATTGCAACAGATGAAAATGGAGTTCGTGTTATTAAAGCATGTATTAAGATTACTAATTGGCCATTAGAAGCTTTCCATCAACTAGTCCAAAAGATAATCTCAAATGTTGTGGACTTAGCAGAAGATAAATATGGGTTTGATCTCCACTCTATATTATTTTTTTCTTTTCTTAAAAAAGTTTCCGATTCTTAATATATTAATCAGTTAATTTAGCATTCGATCCCCAATGAATTTTGACTTTTTTCAGGTTCTTAGTAATTTATTTTGTTGTAAATTCAACTCTATCTAAAACATTTCTTAAAGTATTTTAAAATGTTTTTTATAGGAATCCAAAACAAAACAGAAATTTATTAAGATCTTTAAAAGAAAAATTTATTAAGAGTCCAATATAAAATTCGTTAGCATTGTTATAAATCGAAATATATTTAAAGCTTTTTTTAGTATGAATATTTCTTGTTTTATCATTTTCACTTTTTTTTCAATATATTTTTCGATATTCAAAAAGAGTTCATGCTGCTATTATAGCTCGAGAACTAATGCGAAGCCCCCAGTTTGTCGATGTTCTTAAGAATCCTAATGGAATTCGTGTTGTTCTGAGAGCATTGGAATACACTCAGGTTTGTCATTTGCATATACATGTATAAAACAAATACTATAGTTTATTTCTTTGGAGAGTTTAACTTTTGAGTGAATTATCATTTTGTTCTCTAAAAATATAGATGTTTGAAAGAAAATATGAAACAAATTAGACTTTAATCATTATGATATTATTATGTGGTTCGTTCCTAAAATGTTTTAGATAATACGTTTAAAATATTGTTTAAAACATTTTAAAGACTAACTTATATAATGATAAATTTATTAGGTCTAATTTGTCTAAAAATATTTTAAGTATTTCAACATATGTAATTTTTAGCAAACAAAATAATTTATCACTGCTTCAATTTTGTCATCTTAATTGTACTCCTCCCTATGCTTTGCTTTTTAAAAAAAAAATCATACACTTATTATTGACTTACAATAGTTATTTTATATTATATCACTTTTGTTTAATTTTTCAGACAAGATTGTTTGAATTTATATTAGGTGCAGAAGTGTATATATATGTATATATTCCTAATAGTTTATGATGTTTTTATTTTATTTTAAATCTTATTTTTGTAAAAAAAAATTGTTAACTATATGACGTAAATATTGTTTTTCATCACAGGATTCTTTGAAAGAAAGGTTTTGCAACATAATTTTGTTAAATGAGCAAAATCTGATTAATAATGTTAATGGAGAAAGAGTGCTACGCATTGCTAGAAACTTTTAAGAGAATCACAGAATTGTGTATGAACGAAGCTTCTTCTATATCATGATGTGTCTACAAATTAGATAGTTAATTTGTCGTTTGAGTATGAAGCTGATGTAAGATACTTTGTTTTTACTTTCTTTATATCAATTATTTTTCAATTTTGTTTTTGATTGATTATATGGATCTCCTAAAAAACACACTATATCAATTTTCTATGGACTAAAATAATATAAAAAATTAAAAAATAATGACAAACTTTGACAAAGATCCATGTAAACTACTCAAATATATTTTTCACTTTTATTTTTTATCTTACAGAAAATTGTCCTACTTCTTTAAAAAGATTATAATGTGGTACTATTTTAAAAATGTAAATCTAAAAACAGAGGTTTAAATAAAGATAAAAATGTTAGAACATTACATATAATTTAACAAAGAATACTTACAAGTCTAATTTAATCTTATTATATTACTTGAACTAATATTTTGAAACACCTAATTTAAAAATTGACTAGTATGTTGATACAAATAGTTGGTTTTTATCAAATAAAATTGGAAGGGTGCAAAACGTTAGATCCTAAATAGTGTTAAGTCCCCTTAGTATATACTTGCTAGATTTATTTACTTGAAACACACATGATGTATCATATTGAGATATATGTCTTCGATGATTCGATCGTAACTTTGTGAGCTGACATGATATACCATATTGAGAATATGGTGATAAATTATTCTTACAATTTTAGAATATTATAGCAAATTATAGTTAACATAACCCTACAATAATTGAGAAAAATATTGTAGCTAGTCATCATATTAGTATGTTAATTAAGAGTATTCAAAATCAAATCAAACCGAATTAAAAATCAGAAATCGAACCACAAAAATTGAAAATTGCAAAAAATCACTTTAGTTTGGAATGTTTTAATTGTTATAATTTCCCAAAAGTGCAATTCAGTTTGATTTGTAGTTTAAGATGTTGAAACCACATCAAATCAAACTACTCATCCTTAGTTTTTTTTAGCACATCCCCAATATATACAATTACTCATTATTTTTTAAGTTTATAAGATTTTGACTTAATCTTTAATAAAAATTTTTAATTAATATGAATTAGTTGATGAATAAATATTTTAGCAAAACTATTTGATTTAGTTTTATTGGATACAATTTAACAACAATCACTAGAATGTAATGTTTAAATGAATTGATTAAACTTTAAGTTCAAAAGTTATTTCCTTTATATAATTTTGTTGGGAGCGACTAAATTTTCATACAATTTTGAAAATAAATTTTTTCAATGTATTTTTTAGTATTTAATAATAGAATTTTAAACTGTGAAATCAAATGAAACCAAACAGAAAAATATTGCTTTGGTTTGGTTCAAATTTTATAATTAATCCAAATTAAACCAATCCACACCGTAACTTATTTTTATAGTTTAATTCAAACTAATTTTAGACTTAAAATCACATTGTGAACACCCCTAATGTCAATGTGTAGTAATTATTTTAAAAATTAAAATTACTTTTATTGATAGATAATGTAAAATTGAATTTAATTTAATGTCTATATAATCTATATAATAAATGAGTAGTTAACGTGATATGGTATTGTTTTGACACAATAACATTATATTAAAACATTGTTAAGGAAGTTTAATTATATTGATGTAAAACATGTTTCCTTCACAAAAAATAATATAAAACATGTTTCTACACCTTTTGACTCCAATACAAATTTGAAGAAAAATATGGATGAAGATGGTTCTCCTTTTAAATATTCTCAAATTATTGACTGTTTGTTGTATTTGTCAAATTATTCTAGACCAAACATTGCATATGGAGATATACTCATAATTATAACCATTCACATTGGGTTGCTCTATAAAGGATATTTAAATATAAAGGAATTATTAATTATAACATTCATTATATTCTTTATCTTGTTGTAATTGAAGGTTTTTATTATGCAAATTGGATTTCTGATTCTCATGAAACTAAATCAATTAGTGGTTATTGCTTTACTTTAGCTGGAGGTGCTATAGCTTAGAACTAGTCTGCTAAATAAACTATTATTTCTCGTTCTACTATGGAAGCTGAAATAATTGCATTAGATATTGCTAGTAGTAAGGCTGAATTTTTAAAAAAAAAATTATTATGTGGTTTACCTTTATTAAATAAACTTATACCTCCAATCTCAATGTTTTGTGATAGTCAAGTTACTATTGTTAAAGCTACTAATAAGAACTTTAATTTTTAAAAAAAAAGACATTTGAGAATAAGACATAACTCTATTAGAAATTTGATATCTCACAGTATTATATTTGTTTTTTTTTATAGGTCATAGTATTATATTTGTTGACTTTATCAGCTTTGAATATAATCTTGTCAGTCCACTCACAAAAGAATTGACACGTCAACAAATATGTGAGTCTTCGAGGAGAATGGGATTAAAGCCTATAATGGACACTTGTCTCTAAATGAATAATGATCTCATGAATGGAGTTCAGTGGGTAAAACAAAATTGGTTGTAACTAAAGTACATCGTATAATTTACGTATTATAATGTTCCATTCTTATGGTTAGGTGTACTCTATTTTAAATTGTAATAGTAATAAGGTTGAGGTATTCAATATTCTTGTTTATTCATAATAAAATTTAAAATATCTCTTAATGAACCTAATGACAATAGTTGAAGGGTGGGTGACATAGACCACTCTTGGAAGGGTGCACCTAGTAAGTATGGTGGTGAGGTCACCACTGCGAGATATGGGCAAATCTCTAAGTAACACTCATAAAACAATATACCCACATAAGGTTATAACATGCTCCATTGATTAGAATTCAATTGAACATGGTTATTATATTGTGTTGTGGTCTAAAGTTTGGTTAAAGAAGATGTAACTGAATACTACTAATTAAGTCTCTGCATTTCTTAAGTAGAAGTTCATATAAACCAGGTATAAGGCTCAAATTCGAGAGGTTTCTTATACTAAATATACAATATACATAATAAGACTCAAATCCAGTAGGTTTCTTATAATGAATATACACTAGGCATAAGACCCAAACCTCAAAAGTTCCTTATACTGAAAATATAATATTTGTTTCATACTTTAAGTTCTTGTATAATATTCTATTATTATCTTTACTTTTAAATTAGTGAAAGAATATTAGAAATTATCAATTTATAATTTAAAAATTTAATAATTTTTTATTATTATTATTATTATTATTATTATTATTATTATTATTATTATTATTATTATTATTATATTACTTTGTTACACTTACAGATAACGTTCAAATATTACCGTGATGGTGCACCTAGTATTTTTTTTGGGTAGCTGTTACAAATTTGCTAGTTTATTACATATGAACCAGCATTTTTTTTACTTTTGAAAACAGGCTCAACATGATCCCTCTATATATGTAATAGTAAAAGATACATAATATTGAAAAATGATTTTTCTCTTTAAAAATTTTTTACTTCTAAAATTTTGGAAAAGTATTTATTGGTTTGAAGATCTTTTGTTATACTCCAAAGGTTTATGATCTTAAAAAAAATGCATTATAAATTTTAAGAACATCAATACAATAAAAGCATTTACTTTCTAAAAAATACGCTTTTGGTACTTCAATACATACTACTCTAAACACACTTTATTTATCAATTGTGTTTTTATTATTATTATTGATTGTTCTATTTTAAATATTTGTTGTATTGTTGAAAACATTACATTTAAAAATTCTATTATTTATTTTCTTTTAACTAATTCCAACATATATGTTGGTAAAACAATTTCTATCAGCATTGAGCTATAAGAAATTGTTTTATTCTTAATAAAAAGTTTTACACAATAATTTCAATTAATTAATAACTGTCGAAAAAAACCATCATTAAATGTAATATCATGTCATCCTTAACAATGATGATTAGAGTTAAAATAATTGACTAAATAAACTTCGTGTGTTAAAAACAAAATCATGAAAAATTCTTATATATATTACCCAAATAATTAACAAACCCTATGAAGGGTGCCACAGAAATTCATATTGGAAATTCAACATTCATCCGAAAAAATAATAACAAATTTTGAGCCTCAGTTAAATAATATGGCACCCAAAAAAAATTGTCCCGGATATGAAGGTATGTCATGTATCTGTAGTACCATAGCTGCGATCCCCAGCATCTCCAAGACCAGGAATTATGAACCTAAAATGAGAAAATTGAAAACCACATTAACAATGCTGCACTTCTATAAATTAGTTAACTCAAAATAAATAGATTTGAATAACTCATTTGGTCTCTATAATTGTATTCGTTTAAGTTTTAGTCTCCATGAGTGCATTTGGTTTCTATAATTTATTGAAAGAAAGTGAAGAGTTATGAGAAAACTGAGAGACACTTTCTGAAACTATAGAGCAATTTTAGAAGAGGAAGTCATTTAACTATAAGTGTCACTCATCAAAATTGATAATTTTTATTAAGTTTTCATCAATCACAAAATAAATGCTTGTTTAGCAACAGTTTTATAAAACTGTTTTCAGTATTTTAGTTTTTAAAAACTAAAAAACTAGAATAGGTAAAAGTAGTTTTGCTTTTTAGTTCTCAATTTTTGTTTTGAAAACTCAAAATACAGTCAGAATATGTTTTTTGTTTTTCATTAATGAAATTCTAATAAACATTAACAAGTTTTTCCATTTTTACATTTTTAAAACAGTTTTCTTGCCAAACAAATTTTTTTTTTTCTTTTCTTCCCGAAAACAGTTTTTTAAAACTGTTTTAAAAAACTAAAAAACAAAACAAAACCAATCAAGTTTAAGTTTCCAGAAGAGTTTTTGAGAGTTTCTTTAACACTCCAAAGAATGCACTCTCACTGTAAAAACTCTTTCATTATTTTCTTTTGGTTGATAAACTGCAATAAAAAAATTTAGAGACTTGAACTGACTAAAACCTAAATGTAAACTATAGGACCAAATGAATAGTTTAAACAAAAAATTATAATATCATGGGGCACAAACCCTTTTTCATCAACTTCAGGGTCAATTATTCCAGTATACACATGAAGCCTGCAAAAATGTCATAATTAGAAACTATTGCTTGAAATAAATTGAAAAAATTTGAGGTTGGTTTGGTTTTAGATTATTACCCAGGGAACTGCTCACTTAGCTTTTGAAGAGCTGGAGGAGCAGAGACTGCAGATATCTGCAATGTCATAAGTTGATTGATTTAACCAAAGTGAAACTGTAGCAGAACCATAATCGTTAATGGCGAGACAGTGGGCCAGAGTCATCACCCTCCAAAAACACTATAACAGTACAGCGGTAGCGAGATGACCGCTATTTTGATCCTACTAAATTTATACTACTAGGTACATACAATATATATGTGCTGGAAAATAAAGAATTTATTGCATAATATATATATATATAAACATTGTTTGAGGGATAAAACCCATATGCGACGCCGCTTTGGTGCGTCTCTTTTTCCACTTAACCTAATTGCAACTTGCGCATGGAAGTGCCATGAAATCCAGAGAAGTTCCATATTTTGGGCTGCGAAAGGCGACACAATCGCCACTCTTGCAAGACATAATGCGACGGTGACCATCGGAGCAGCAAGTGGCCGCTCCGTGTCTGCCACACCGCGATAACAGCGCTATCGCACACCATTGATAACTATGAGTAGAACATGTAATAATTGAGCATATTTTGGTACATTAGTATTTTATTGGTTTATTAGGTCAATAAAACATTGGTTTAAGTCACAATATAGAAAATGTTTACATAATATACATATCATGCACATGCATAATGTACATAGATTTCATAATGCATAGAGAACAAAGTCATTGCCAGACTAGTTAATTAAGCACAGGAACAGAAATATGTTGTTGAAAATTAAAAAGAAAATCTGATTTTTAAAGAAATCCAGGTTGTGAATATACAGATTATTATTCCTTACCACTTTAATCTGTTTGTAGCCAACTCCACGCTCCTTTAAGAGACTTAGTGCTGCCACTATTGTGCCACCTGCAATTCATACAAAGTAATTATATGAAACACATAATTGATGTTCAAATGTCGTTTTTTTTCTATTTGACCAGAAATCGTCCACTGCCATCGCAGGTAAATTTTCCCTGGGGTTTCAATCTACTTCTCTTGGATTCAAGAAATAAACACACCAAGTAATAAAAAAAGATTGAAATAATTTTATTTTTAAGCAAGATTTGAGCACAAATACAAAGTTTTCCCATAATACACAGAACTTCCCTTACTGCAACAAACAAGAAAAGCATAAATATATTCAGATCCCTTAATTGCTTGCATTTTACTAGTCTGCAACACAACTTATGCATCACCATAGTTATCAAAATCGTGAGTTAAATCAAAATCGTATGGAGAATCAGAAAGGTAATAAACTCAGTAAAATCAAAGTATATTCCAGCTCCAGATCAGTGGGTAAATGCACTTACCAAGCATCTATCTGCCACAAGATTTCTGTGTTTGAGAGACAAACTCAAAGCAGCTGAAATCATCACTAATTCTTACCAACCTTGAATTTGTGGAGGTGTGAAAGTATACTGTGTAAGAGTGATTCTCAAGTCTCACCCGCTCTAAAAGTTAGTTAGTAACTTAAAAGTTAGTTACAGATTGTGTACAATTGTCATAGATTAGGAAATGTATATATATTCTATTGTAACCCCGCCTGAACTCTCAAGCAATAATAGTTTCTCATTTTCTTTCTCTCTTTCTCTATCTTCTACAATACTAAAGAAAATCATTCCATTACAAAAACACACATCAAAAACCGTCATTGATGTATCATGTACATGAGATGAAACAAAAGTATCACATGAGCATACAACACATACCTGTTGCTAGCATGGGATCAACCACAAAAACTTTAGATCCTTCCGGAAACTTATCAGGTAACCTGGAAATCAAATATAGGTTGAATATGTAAGAAACAACCCAAAATCAATATAAGCATTTGATAACTCTTTATGGGCTCAACCGTATCTTCAACAAGCCATGCTATGCTATAATCAAAAGGAGAAAACAAAAAGAAAATATAGGATGAAAAAGCATATTTCTCCAGAAAATATAAACTTCTTACTTGTTCAAATATATAGTTGGCTGAAGAGTTTGCTCATCTCTGCTTATTCCTTTTCCAAAGAAGCATAAAAATATAATGAATTTAAGGAACAAAAAAGAGATGTACTCTAGTTTTAAAAAAGTATATCCCAAAATTTACAGTGCTTAAACAAGTAATTACCCTATTAACATGCACAATGACAATTTTATATATATATAATTATAAATATATAAAAACAGTTTTTTTTTTTGCGTGAATTATGTTTGTTGAGTGTGTGACTCATCCCAAATTACACAAGCAACAGTAAAGCATCTTCATCCTTTAGTTTTCATTAGCTACTAGAATAAGTATCATTACCCAGATGATATGTTTTTGATGCAGGCAAGATAGATGAAGCATGTTCAGCAAGAGCAAGGCCTGCTCTCAAGATAGGAATTACCTGCAAAACTAGTAAATGATTCAGGCAATGGAATGCAGAAAGACGAGACATAACATAACCATAGCATTAACACCACAAAAGGACTAAGGTTGACAAAAAATGACTTGTGTTAACAGCATCAAAGAAAGACTGAAAAGGCATGGATTTGGCTAAAGAAATTAGATCCCTAAAAATGCTCACAACTTAGTACATGTAAGAAGATCCTGTATTACGTAATTCTAAGGCCACAAGAATTCCTGCAACTACTTAATTCAAATCAAACATATTCAAAGTAATATGCTACTTACAGCCACAGGTTCCCTTGGATCAATGAACTCGACTGAGGCTACACCCATTGGTGATTGAATCTCTCCGGAAACAGTGGGCTACAGGTTGAAAGTAGAGAAGAAATGTAAATCCAAGTGATCAGTGTGACAAAGGGAGGTGGACAAAATTATTAGATGGGAATAAGAAAAGGAAATACAATTAGAAGTCTAAAGTAATGTTGTCATGTGACATATGACTCAACATTCAAGCAACATTTATAGAAAAAAAAAAAAAAAAAAAATTGGAGAAATATGCAGGACGCTTTGAAATTATACAACAGCATAAAGTTTATAACCTACTCCCTTTAGGCTTGATCTCATTCGGATGGAAACGTTAGCTCCAATATTTAACATTTTATTACTAGAAACAAAATAAGATTGCAACAACATCTAATGATAGTGTAGAAACAAGCAAAACAAGCAAAAATCCAAGTCTAATAAATAAAACAAGAGAATATAGCAGGGTTATGAAATATGAAATAGGAACTAACCAACCAATCCCTTGAAGCTTCATACAACAGTAACCTTCCCAATTCAGCCATTGCATTTCCTACACATTAGAAACCTGAAGAGTCAGTTCAACCTTTGTGTCAAAGATATAATTTGACTATATGTAAATAGGAAAATATGATACAAATATATAGGATTTTATTTTATTTTTTCCTTATTTATCAGTGTGTGTGTTATCTATAACCTTAGGTATGCTTTCAGTTCTCATTTTAGTTTTATATGTTTCCACAAAAATGCCACATTGTTTTCGCTTGATCATTTTCAAGAAATAGTAAAGTAAATGATGAAAACAAGGCTTTATCAATTTCCCATTTCCCTTATAAATTCTAGAAACCAGGCAAAAATGAAAATTAAAATGACATTTTCAGATGTATCTTTGAAGTTGCACATTTAAATATATGTAAAATTGATGATCAGCTTACTAGCCTATCCTGCTGAAGGCTCAATTTCTTTTGGTAAAAGACCAAACTAGTCAGATTAAGTTGTCCCAATTTCAGGTTGCCTGCATTACTTAGTGGCATCATTTTCTTTTACGCTGATTACCCGCGATAACAGATTAACAGATAAGAATGTCCACCACAAAGGTGAATAATTTAAGTTGCTGTCCCAATTCCAGGTTCCCTTCATTACTTAGTGGCATCATTTTCGTCTATGCCGATTACCAGTGATAACAGATAAGAATGTCCACCACAAAGCTGAATAAAATTTGAAACACTATCAATCACAATCTGCAATAAGATATTCATATAAAATTAGCCGTTGGTGGTGGCAACAACTCACAAGTCATTTTCATGGATTCTTTCCACACTTAATAGTAACAATTCAAGGAGGCAGTTGCTCCTATTTCCCATAACTCACAGCCTTTTCAAACTCAAGACCAAATGCAATTGAAAACAACACTGTCGGAGCATGTTTTTCTCATGAAGCAACAATATCATTAACCATTAAATGGGAAAGTAGCTATGAAGTTAACTAAAGTGATGAAGCTGTTCATATGTCAATTGTAGCAAACAAAATCAGGTCAATGCTCAACTCAAATCATAAAATATTGCTAAAAAATAGAAACTTTGCTACTCACTGAAGATGGGACAAGGAGTTTGCTCATTCCTAAGAACTGAAACCCAATGCTTGATCAACGGATGCGGAGGCACATACACCTTTGAAAGCCAACAAACAGAGAAATCAATCAAACAAGCCACCCCCAGAAAAATAAAACACACATCCACTCCTTGCATTATCTTTCCCTCAGCAACCAAACAATAAAAGAAATCTAAAAACTCAATACACAGATAAATGGACCAAACAATTAGCTCCTTCCCGCCATTTTCTTTTCCTAAGAAACCAAACAAACCAAAACCCCATAAAACCCAGAAGCTAAAACCATAATAAGATGAATAATATTAATAAAAAAAAATTTAAAAAAAAAAAACCTACAACAGATGAATGAACTAACTAAGCCACCATGATAAACCTCCAAAAAAATAAAATTGTTAACTCCCTTCATTCGTTTTCCTTTCTCAGAAACCAAATAAACCAAAAACCCCATAAGTCAACACCAAAAGAGAAATTTAAAAAAAAAAAAAAATCCATCAAAACCACCTACCTCCATTTTCCTTTCTCAGAAACCAAAAAATCCCATAAACCCAGAAGTCAAAAACAAAAATGAAATTAAAAAAATCCTTCAAAAAACAGATAAACCAACCAACCAAAACCACAAAACCAGCTTCCTCCATTTTCCTTTCTCAGAAACCAAAAGCCCCAAAACCCAGAAGTTTAAAAAAATCCATCAAAAACAAAATTTAAAAAAAAAAAAAAAAAAAAAGCCATCAAAATTCAAAACCCAACAAACAGATAACGGAACCAACCAAAACCACGACACCCCCAGAGACAAACAACAATAAAAGAACAAAACTTTAGCCTCTTTCTCACCAAGTTCTCTTCCGAGACCCAAAACCCATTAAGCAAAAGCACAAAAGGAGAAGAAAAAACCAACCAGCATTCGGTTCTCGGAAAGAGGCTTCTCCTCCATGGTCATCTGGGAGCACACCACACCACACGTGCGCCTTGCAACACTGGAGCAAGCGATCTGAGAGTGAAAAGAAAGCAGCAACGGCACAAAGAATGAAAAGGGTGCGTGGTGGAATCAACAAAGAATCGAATCCAACCCAAAAAATATAGGAGCAATAAAAAGCCATAAAAGGCAACAATAATAATAAAAGAAGCAAAAAAAAAAGAGGAAATTAAATTAAATAAATATAATTTATTATTGTTATTGGGATTAGCATAGCATAGCATTGCCTTTGGTGATGTGAAGAGAGAAGAAGAGTGTGAGAGTGAAAGAGAAAGGGTGCGAGAGTGACATGTGGAAGAAGAAAGTGGTGCTGCATCGGAGGGGAAAGAAGGGAGATTGAGGTTGAAGTGAATGTGGGAACAAGCCATGTAGTAATATGATGTAAAATCTGAGTCCAAAGATGGTTGAGTTTGTGTGACTTATGGTGAAGATGATATTCATATGGTGTGATGATGGTGGCTAGTGTGGGGAAGGAGACTATGTTCTCCATGGTGGGAAAGTTTTCAAAGGCCGTTGGATCTCTTCATTTGCAAATCTATGGAAAATTTTGCTCATGTGCTTGAAAAAACTTCATCTTGAGCTGGCTAGCAACAAATCTTCCTTTAGTATTATTCACTACTCACTTTGTTATTTATTGAAGCATATCCAAATTATAAAATTTGTACTTTTTCAACAAGTTTTAATATAGTATGTTGAAAATAATGTGGTAGAAAATTGGTTATTAGGATTTTTTTTAACCTTTTTGTCACTAAAATAATTAGTTTTATAAGTTATATGTATAATTTTATAGTTTAAAAAATACATTGAAAAGTGTAAAATAATTGAGAAAATTATACCAAGTAGTTATCGGTAACAAGAGACTAGAGGTTGATAGGACTATCAATGACGAATGGTTAATGATTAGTAACTAACAACAAATAACTAACTAATGATTAATAATGGATGATTGATAGTCAAAAGTAGTAGTAGATGACTTATAATGGAACGTGATAATAAATGACTTGTGATTGAAGAAATTATTAAAACTACCGATCACCAAATTATTCATAATCTCGATCATTCACTATGAAAAAATAATTATTTAATTAGTTTATTTTGTAAATTATATTAATTAAACAAGTATATATTGGATAGTGGTTGGTTGGAATTATAAATAATGTGGTGATCAGAAATATCTAATAATTTTTATAATAGTGATAAAACTTGAATAAAATAAAAACAAAAATCCCAAAATCATGTTTTTATTATTTTGAAATGAATAAAAAATTTTAAAATAATTTAAAAAGCAACACAAAATCACTCTTCTGAGATACATTTTTATTTTCAAAATATGAATCACTTAGAAAGGAGCCTAAAGTTTTCTCCCATCACTATAACGCTAAAACTACAATTTTGTAGTGGTGAGTTTTCACCGTCTACAACATTGAAAAAGGTTTATATAAATAAAGGTTATTTTTAAGAAATAAAAAAATCTTAACAAAGGAAATAATATAATTTTTTTCTCCTTTTTCAAAACACACTCCCAAAAACAAAATATTCTCTTCCCTCTGTGGTGGCGCGCGGTGGTGCCACGGCATTGTGCGACGGTGGCGCGGTTGTCCGAAGCGGCACGAGAAAACTAACAAAAACAATGAAAGAGAAGGAAAATATTACTGATGAATTTTCACCCGTAGATATAAAAAATAAAAGATCCAACGGTGAAAAGATGCTTTTCCATGGTAGGAGACTAAAGTACCTTTCACACTATAAAGTCTGTTGTTACGATATGCTATTTTTAGATTGACGGTAGTTTGGATAGATGGATATACATGGATGGAGGCATTATTACGTCACATTTTTTCATTTTTTATCTTCAAATAACATTCGATTTTTTTTCTTTTTCCTTTTCCACGGATTTTATTTGTTAGGTTTGTTGTAAGGATAAAAAATTAAAGATTTTGTGATTATGTTAGGGTTATAAGTGTAATTTAATACAATTTTGAGTTTAAAATTAATTCGAATCAAACAAGAAATAAGTAGAGAATATTTTTTAATTTAAATTAATAATAAAAATTGAATCAAATTAATCTTTGTAGTTTGGTTTAATTGGGTTTTACATATTAAAATTTATATTATTAAATATTTAAAAAATTAATTTTTAAAATTATATAAAAATATAATTATTCTTAACAAAATTATATAAAAATGTAATTATTCTTAACAAAATTTTATTAAAGTAGCATTTATTAAAGTTAAAATATAAATAATCCATTCATTTAAACATTAAATATTTGATTGATTGTCATTAAATTGTATCAAACGAAATAAAAATAAATAGTTTTTTTTAAATATTTTTCATCAACTAATATATATTAATTAAAAATTTTAATTAAAACTTAATCAAAATTATAAAAACTTAGAAAATAATGAGTAATTATATATATGTTTGAACGATTTGGTTTGATTACATTTATTTTAACATTTTCAAACTACAAACTGAATCAAATCGCTCAATTTAAAAATTACAAAAATCAAATTATCTCAAAATAAATTGGTCTTTTATAATTTTCAATTTTTCGATTATTAATTTGATTTGATGTTGAATCCTATATTCTCTTAGTTAAATGGATATATAAGTTTAACCTTTAGGAAACACTAATAAAACTTGACTTAACTCCCTATTTAATAAAAACACATACACTTCCACTTTTTGTCATTTCCGTCCTCTAGCTCAAATATTTGTTTGCCCCTCCTTGTTCAAACTTTTTATTAACAAGAATTAATAAAATTGTGAGAATAAAGTTATAAAGTAAAGAAAAAAGTAACAAACATTCTATTTCATATGTTTTAAACATTTAGGAAACTAATCTTTAGAATAAAAATAATCAAAGTGTTTTGAAAAATAGTTTAGAATTTAAAGTAATTAACATTTTTGTAATATAAAAATTAAAAATAAAATTGTTATTTGACTATAGAGACTAAATTCAATAAAAAAATATTTCAAATTTTAAATTAAAAAAATTAAAGAACTAAAACCAGTATTAATTTTTAGGGACAAAATATTCATTTAAGCCGATTAATAACTTTAAATTCATTTAAGAATTTTTTTTGTTTTGGTCCTTTAAACAATTATCGTAAACATATTATTTTAATTGAGAATAATGAGATCAAATAATTATATTTAAAATAAAATAATTATATTTAAATTAATCATTCCAATTATAAAAAAATTATTACAACTTTTTCTTAAAATTTAAAACATGTAAAAATAGTATAAATATTTTTTAAAACTAAGAATATAGGTGTGTAAAGTAGTAATTTTAATTATTTGAAAATGGTTTGTAAAACTTTTAAAAATGTTAAAAATATCTAATTAAAAATGTGGATATTTAAAATTAAATAATTAAATTCATATTTACAACCCTTCATCATTTAAAAATTGTTTAAATATTTTTATTGAATTTTTTTTAAAAGATAATAAGTGTAATATGTAACATCCCATTTTTTTTAGAAAAATAAAATATTAATAAAAATGTGTAGTTTATATTGATAGGCGTAAATTAATTTAATATTGGTATTTGTTAGAATAAATTAAAAAATTGTTTCATAAAATAAATGTAGGTGTAAATAGTAAGATGATTTGAAGGTTAAGTTTGGGTCTAGTGTTACAAAGTTCAATCCAACTATTAACCTAAAGTAATTCAAAGGGATTAGGTTATTGAGTTTTAGTTTCAGGTTTCTGACTCAGGAAGTTTGAGAGGAAGCTGCAGAAGGAACCTTGTCGAAGAAGATGAAGATTGAGGAAAACAATATTTGGGATCTTGAGGACACATCGTTCGCATCCAACATCATCATTCGAGGAAAGGAGGAGTGAGAAATTATCTTTCATATGGTATGTGTAGGAAAAATGGGTAGTGAAATGATCTTTATACTTTGATAGGTTTCAATGTTGCATATATGTTATTTAAGGGTTATGAATGTCTGCAACGAGTACCTATAAAATAAAATGTGATTGTGTGGATATATTCTTTTATTAATTAGAGATATGTATTTGAATGAGACATAAGATAAATTGGGATTTAGGTATGGTTGATACTCACGAATAAGTATTAGATGACTTGTTAATTTATTTTGTTGAATTGTTGGAGATCATGTGCACTATCGGATTATTTATTTGTATGTATTGACTAAGTTGGCATTGAGATTCTCCATTTTCATACATTAGAGATTAGTACTCTTGAACATAGTAATAGGAAGTAATAATAACCTAAAACAATGTGTTTGGTACCCTAAATAGTTAAGGGATGTTTGTATTAATTTAATTTGTTAGATTGTAAAGGGGAATGGGAATAGCTTATGTATAGGCATATATAAGAAATAAGGCAGTGGAGATGATCCCTAAGTCTCCCTATTAAAGATTCATGTGTTTTATGCAATTGATTAACTTGTTTGTTTCTATGAATGCTATTGATTATTAAATGATGAAGAAATTTAATTATATGATTGATTAATGTGATGATTGAGATATTGTTATGTTATTTGAACTTCTCTCTATATAAAAGGATTAGGTGTTACGGGTTAACTTCCATTGAGCATAATGATGGAAAAATTTATGACTATCACTTAATTATAGAGTGTGATGATAATTAACTATTAGAGATAGAGAACTAAAATGTTTAAGGGTTTGGAGTTAGAATTATATTTTAAGAACCTTATATAAGTTGAATACTTGTTATTTGAAAATTTTCGTCTAAACATATCTTAGTGTTTCTGTAATATCTTTCTGTGTGGTTAACCAAATCAACTTCCATTTGTTGTTCTAGAAAGTAGACATTTGGGGTTACAATTTAGGCTAAAGAATTATGTAAATATGTTAAGAATAAACTGAGTTATGTGAGCTATAAGTTGAGTTTGAACATAATTCGTGTGTTGTAAGCTTTGTAAGATGACTTAGACGACCTTATTAAGTTTTCTGTTTTTCATGAAAATTGTAGTCGTGAATGTTATCTTTCATATGGAGTTAGAATCACTTAAAAATTTTATATATATATATAACTCAAATTATGAATAAAATAGTGAGTAAAGTTCAAACTGTTAGATTTGGGTTTAGTGGCTACGAGTTTATAATTTTTAAAAATTTTAATAGACAAAACTAACTCTGGAGATCAACATAAAAGTTTTAGGTAATTATATCCTCTTTCTAATAAAATTTTCACCACACTCATATCATTAGTACAACAATAGATTTTGTATTTGGACTACAGGATATAATAAAAGAGTAAGATAAGAAGAGATAGTGTGACATTGTAATGGGGTTGATTGTTGTTGTCTGAAATATTGTGATGAATTGTATAATTATGAGTGTGGTAAATAATTGAATGTTCGAAATTTGTTTGAGGATATCAATTGGGAATTTTTCCTACTTATGATATTGATGTTGATTACAATTGGCTATATATTGTGTTGTTGATGTTAGTCGGGTATGTCTGACAAGGTACTATCTCAGCTACGATTAGGGTGGATTGTGATGACATTATTATATTATTTTTATGTATCTTATAATTATGAGTGTGGCAAATGCTAATGTTTGCATGTTATTTGAAGTGTGTGAATTGGAGATTTTTCGCACTATATGACATTGATGTTGATTTCAACTGTATGTATAGTGTGTTGATGATGATGGTCACGGTGTGTCTGATGAAGTGTCATCCTAGCTATAGTTAGGATTGGAATATGATGACTCGATTAGATGTTGATATTATGATTTATATTGATGATGATAGTCAGGGTGTGCTTGACGAGGTGTTCCTAATTGCGATTGGGGTAGAGTGTGATGATATGATTAACTGTTGGCATTATGATTTATGTTGTAGATGACATGACACATGAATATGATAGTCGAAGATGTTTTGTAAGGATTACCCATTGTGTGGTCCTCTGAACAAGTCTTCCTGGATTGTTTTACATTGCACGATTGTACCTACTTGTTACTGACATAAAAGAGGAGTCACTTTGGGTTGACCTTTGGTGAGATGGTTGTACCTATATGTTACTGGTGTAGAAAAGGACCATTTCAAGCACATACCTAAGAGAGCATGTATGAGAGTGATAGTCAAAGAAATGTTGTAAGGATTGCTCATTGTATGGTGCTCTAAATCAGATCTTCTTAGGTTGTTTTGTATTGCATAGTTGTACCTATGTGTTACTAACGTAGAAGATTACCGTTTTGGGCATGTACTTGAAAGATCACGCATAAGCTTGCATTGCATGAGCATCATTAGCAGGAAAGAATTTATATGTGTTGGTGTATAATCTTTGTCATGGGTGTGAATTTAAATTATATGCTTATTTGTTGTACTTAGTTAACAGTTCATTCTCTTTATATGTGCCTTAGCATGCGTCAGACGTATTCCCAACTTCTTGCTACTTATTGTTGCATTTTGTTTGGACTGAACGTCACTTTCAAGTGAGCAAGATCTTAATTATAACTGCAACTTTTCTTTACCTCTTTTTGTTGGGTTGGTCTAATTAGGTGTGACATTGAGCTAGAGAAGATTAATTTATAGTTTTTTGTCATGTAGATGAATTATTTAAAGTTTCAATATGAGCTTTATTAATTGAGAATCTTGTAAAGGAAATTTTTAAAATCTAATATGCTTACTTATATGTTTATGTTTTTTTATATCGTAGTTTTGAAAAAAAAGTGTATATTGTGTGATGTGAATCCTTTTACTTAAGAGTAAAGTTTAGTATTTAAATGAACAAATTTTTACATTATTTTTTTAATTAAAGGATAAAGAGTTTTTGCGTAGAAGGATATCACATAATACCTCATCAAATTTAACATAAATTAACATGATTATAATAGTATTGTATTGACTTTACCTCTATAAAAATATATGTTATTAAATTTGCATTTTTTTCATTTATTCATTTATTTTTATTTTCAATATTTTTTAAGAAATGTTAAATTCATGATCATAAAAGTGATTATAATGAAATAATCTATTGTTTATTTTTATAAAATATTTTTTATTATTTTTATTTAATTGGAAATGAGGCTTCTTGGATCTTGATTTTACTTGGAAACAAGGCCACTTGATGGAAAGACTAGACAGATTATCGATCAACGTACCTTGGCGCATTCAGTTCAGTTTTGTTGTAGCACGATTCTCTCACTCAGATTTCTAGAAGTTTCTCATTGACTTTTGGAAGGAAGTGATGTCTGGCAGGGTCAGGTACCAAAACTTCAGGAAGTGTTGCAGAAGTGGAATCATACAGTGTTTGGGAATATTTTTAAGCACAAGAGACACCTAATCAAACACTTGGATAAGACCAATAGGCAATTAGCCACAGAAGTATCTAGTTACAAGGAGGAGAGGTAGGCCTTGACTTGGTAATTGTACCCATAGGTCGTAGGGAGAAGTTATTGTGGTTCTGATTCTAGCAACTCGTGCCAAGTGACTATCTTATGGATATCCAAACTCTAAATATTTCGATAGGGTCATAACTATTTGTAGGAGAAAAAATCGCATAGGGTCACAAATATTTCTAGTGAACGATGCCCTTCAACTTTTTTTTATAAAAGTAATTGGCACATTATGGGGGAATATTTCTCCAAGATGATTGAGGAGGCTTTTGAGAAACCTAGGAAGATAGTTGTTATTAACTTCACCTTCATTACCCCTATCCATAAGGTCGAGTCCATTAAATAACTTTGCCTCGTTAGTCTTTGCATTGCTCCTACAAGACAATCAATAAAATCCTTGTTATACACCTGCGTACAGTGATGGAGAAATTATTGAACCCTTGCTAGACTAGTTTATCCCTCATCGTAGCAGTCATGATAATATCATTATTGCCCAATAGATCATTCACTCCATGAAACACAAGAAAGGTATAAGGGATGGATGGTCATTAAAGTTGATTTGGAGAAGGTCTATGATATGCTTAATTGGAACTTTATCAAAGATACATTTTAAGATATTGGTTTCCTTACTTCTTTTACTAATGTGGTGTGGCATTGCAACTCCTTCCCAACCATGCACAAGGAAGCGTTGAATCCCTTTAGACCGTCAAGAAGGGTACCACATGGTGATCCTATTTCTCTATATCTTTTTCTCTTAGGCTTGAATGCTTATTTCACATGATTCATCTAGCGGTAGATCACCATTATTGGAAGCTTATCCTTCTATCTAAAGGCAGACCGAAATTATCCTATCTAGCCATTGTTGATGACCTCCTCCTATTTGCAAAAGCTTCTCTTGACCAAAGGGCATATGTTAAACCAAATCTTATAGTTATTTTGCCATAACTCAGAAAGTTAACCAAAACAAGACACAAATGTTCCTCTCTAAAAATGTCCATAGATAGAGACACGAATAGATATCACGTGAGTTGGTTTCCAAAGGACCTGTAACTCACACAAATATCTTGATGTACCACTCCACCATGATAATGTGTCAAAGCAATCTTATCATTTTCTTGCTGACTAAGTTCAAAAACAAAAAAAATTAGGTAGTTTGAAAAAGGAGACTTTATCCTCTGTAGGTAGAATAACCTTAGCCAAATCATTTGTACAAGCTTATTCTACCTATATTATGCAAACTAACCTCTTACTTATATTTGTCTAATTTTTTATTGATAAGAATTGCAGGGATTTGGTGTGGGGCAACTCAGAGAACATAAAGAAGGTCAACTGTCTTGGTTGGGATAGTCTATGCCAACCAAAGAAGGCGAGAGGTCTGAGTCTTTAAAAGACTAGACAAGCCAACCTATCTCTCATCTCAAAAGTATGGTGGTAGTTGATAAGCAAGAATAATGGTATCTGAGTCCAGCTCATCCGTTCCAAGTACAAGTGCGGAGTGACTACCAAACTTCTCATTAATCTAGCTTAGAAAGGCACAAATTTCTAGAGAAAAATTACAAAGTCTTAGCAAAACATGAATTGGAATAGGATAAACTATGTTTTTAGTGTATGAACTTTTTCAAATTTATGATTTTGGTACATAAAAATTTTGTTGACTAGTTAAGGTATACAAACATTTTTTTCGTCCAACATTTTAGTCATTCCATTTATTTTAGTCTTTCCTTTATAGTAAGCTTCAAATAGTTTTCAGCTTATCTCTTTGAGTAGCACCATCCATAGTTCATTCTTCTTTCTTCCACCTTCATCTTGTTGGTGATTGGAACTTCAATGGAGGATGATCATATGAAAACAATCAAGGATGACATCATTTGGTATCATGATCCTATTCCATAGAAGCTCAGGGATTGCTTCATTACCTATTTTCCGTACACATGTCACATAAGAGATAATTTCTCATTTGCCCTTTACCTTGAATAATGATTTTCGATGTGAAAAGCATGATCTCAAGTCTCCAAATGCTACTCCTCAAGCTCCCCTAACAATGTTCTTTTTGCAGCTTTCTCTCAAACCTCTATATTTAGAACGAGAAATTAAAGCGCAATATCTTAACCCTTCTGAATTGCTCTAGGTTAATAGTTGGATTGGACTTTCTAATACTAGATCCAAACTTAACCTTTACACTATCTTACTATTTACATTTCACATTTATTTATTTATTTTATAAAATCAATTCTTAATTTATTCTAATAAACACAAATTACAAATTAATTTAAGTCTACTAATATAAATTACACTTTTTATTAATATTTTATTTTTCTAAAAAAATGATGTTACAACAACTCACAATGAAGAAATAATCAAGTATTAAAAATCACTTGAGGTGATCTCTGTTATGCAATTTGTAACTATTTGTGTTTAATATATCCATTTTGCTTTCAGGAATGTCTAGTATTCATTTTACAAAAGGCAAAATCAAATGCACAAATACTTGAAGTGCAAGTGTAGTGAAAAAGAGATGTTCAGTTCATCAAAAGGTATGAATTAACGTTGATCAAAGTAATTAGACAACTTTCCTGAATATCAATTGCAATAGAGCTATTTCAAAAGTTAATTAGTACACAAAAGGAGACAAGCAAATTGTTATATCATATCAACGGTGACTAACTAGTGAAAAACATTTATTGCTACATTTAATGCATGATTAGAAGTTATAAGACGAATATGCTCTAAATCCACCTTACAAGTTTTTTGTGTCACGAACGTCATCTTTTCAAGAAGTCTATAAATAGAAGTATTGAAGATTTGAAGAATGAGAAGATTGTATTATTGTGAATAATTTTTAAAATTATTTGAGTTCTATTTATTTGTTCTTTTGTAAAGTTTGTTTAAGAAAACTTTCTAAATATTTTTATATCTTGAGAGTTAAACTCAGCTTTTCAAGAAATCTATAAATAGAAGTATTGAAGATTTGAAGAATGTAAAGATTGTATTATTGTGAATAATTTTCAAAATTCTTTTAGTCCTTTTACTTTGTTCTTTTGTAAATCTTTTAAGAAAACTCTTTAAACATTTGTATATCTTGAGAGTTAGACTAAAACTTTCATTTTATATCCATCTTAAGATGAAGTTTAGTGATGCAATCTTTGTTGCCTTCCCCTTGATCTTTCTCCATGAGGTTCCCAACACTAGATAAGATGGATGGTGGAAGGAAGAAGGATGGAGATGGTGATGCCACTCCTTAAAGGAGATAAGTCAAAATTATCATGAAACTTGGCTCAAGGGAGAAGACCCTTGATAAAAGCCTTAGGAAGAATCTTCTCTGGAGAGAGAAAATTCAAGACACTTTACTAGATTGAAAGCTCTTTCAAATGAAGTCTTATTTCATTCATTCAAGTATAAGAAATACAATGAGGTAAGTAATCTATTCATAGGAGAGAATGAGAGAATATGAATTGGATGTAGAAGAGTTGGGCTTTGCCTTAATTAGCTTGATTAAGCTAATTAAAATAAGGTTAACTCCACTAATCACACACATCCAAGATAAGCATGGTTTAGGCATGTGCCTTGTCTTGTTGTCTCCTTATCTCTCCTAATATGTGCCACATGGGGGACAAGAGAGGTCCACATGTTAATCATGCTCTGTGAGTGCAAAAAGGGGTGTAAAAACAAGCCAATGGGTGTAGTTGTGAAACTACACATCCAAAATGGTCTCTTCTCCTTTCTGCACACACTTCACATACTAATTAATGGCACCTCTTGTTCTAATAAAGGAAAATGGCAAAAATACAAGCCTAAAAGGGAAAACCAAACATGCCTTACTTTTAAATACTACTAAAAATATTTACAAGTAAAATTATTTCAAGATTATGGCTTAATGTCTTCAATGAGCTTCATACTTGCCATGTCTTCCTCTAATCCTCCTAGCTAAGATCCGTGTTAGGTGAGATTGCATTATCTCGTCTCCCTTAGAGAGGATGTGACCTCAAATCTAGAGGTTTTTTTTCCTATTTTTTCAGTCTTGCAAAAAGATATACAAAGTAATAAGCAGATGAGACAAATAAGCATTGAGGAGTAAAAGGTCTATGGTAGAGCCTCGTAGGATTGGGGTAGTGGAGTTTGACACTAAGGTTTGAAAAGTTTTCACTGTGCATGTGCCTCCACACAGCAGCTTCCCATCCTACTCTTAGTGCACTAAGTGCTAATCTTAAAGGATTAGAAATGGTTGGTGAGAGTAGTCATGGTGCATTTGAGTATTGCTCTAAGAAGACTAAGTAAGCCTTATCTTTTCTTTCACCCTACGAAAGAGTGATGGGCCTAGGAGTGGACTACTCTTGCATGGTCTCTTGAAGTTGAACTTGAAATTGGCTAAGAGTCTTAAAAGTTTTGGGGTTTAATCTCATTCTCAACTTTGTTGGCCTCATCTCTAAGTAAAAATTGAGGTTGTGGTTCATTGGGCTCAAAGGGTGTTAGCACAACCTCAACTTCTACTTGTTCAATAGGAGAAATGTCTTTAATAAGATGTTCCTTGGAGTCCAAGGGGAAATATTCTTGAAGAGCAAGTTCCCCTCTAACTTCCTTCAAGTCTTGAACTTGAGATTCTTCTTTGATCTCAATGTGTAAGGTCTCAAGTTTAACACTTGTTGAAGTGCTAGAAGGTACCTCAATGAGTTAAAAGTAGAGATGTTGTTTTAAGTAAGGGGCTTCTTTTTAACTCCACGTTGGTTGCAAAATGATTCTTCTTTTGCACTACCTTCTTGGAAGGAACACTTTTTTCCAACCCTTCAACTTTCAATACATGCTATTTCTCTTTTTCTTTTTTTCTCTTCCTCATTCCTTTTCTTTTTTCAAAATAAGTTGATCATCCGCTACTTGAGAAGGTGAAAGAGAACGCAACTTGATTTTCTTGTCCATGTGGGTGAGAATTATCTCATTATAGTGACCATCATGAATAACTTTCTTATCAAATGGCCATGACCTCCCAAGCAAGATGTGGCTCGCCTCTATTGGTACTATATCTCAAAGAATTTTATCATTATAAGTCCCAATGGAGAAATGCACTTTAACTTGTTCATTGACTTCTAATTCCCCACTCGAATTCAACCAACTTTGTGCTACAACAATTGCAACACAAACCACCACCTATAATAAGAGAACATGTTTTATAAAAAACTTTACATCTTGTGTAAAAGATGTTCTCTCTTTGAGAAGGCCTAAGATCACAAGGTTAGCTTCCAAGAAGTATTCTCACCATCAACAAATCCCCATTATAAGGATAAGTATCCTCAATATGATGCTTCTTTCTCACTTTCACTAGAAGAGGAAGATGATTCACTTTCAATGTCTTGACCCCTCGTGATCATGGTATTTTTTGTGGGACATTGGAAAGTAATGTGGTCTCTCTCAAGACATTTATAACACTTAATGCTATTAGTCTTAGATAAAGAGCTAGTAGAGGGGTTCTCTCTAGAATGCAAAGGATTATGCTTTTCATGCATGTTTGTGGTGGGTTCTTCTTTGGAGTGGCTCTTGGAAGAGCTCCCTTTGATTTGGTTCTTATTTACATAAGAATGGGAAGAGTGATTAAAGTAGTCATTCTTTAAAGAAGTCCTCCTTTTCAATTGTTGCTCTACTTTGATGCAAATTTAAACCAAATAATCTAGATCTTTATATGGCAAGAGTTTAACTCTAACTATGGTGGAACTAGGTTCCTCATTAATTCCCGATCTCATCATGAAAAGTCTTATGTTTTGTCTATATTATTTAACACTCAAATTGTGTTGTTTCAACCTTTGAAGCTTATCAAGAAGTTCACTTTCATAATAAGAGGGGATGTGCCTTCATCTCATAACGCCCTTAAGATCATTCCAATATGAGATATGAGGGTTATGATGGTGACACCTCTTATTAACAAGCGAGGTCCATCAATACATAGTATACCCTTGTAAGCTCAGGGTTGCTAAAGGAACTTCTCTCTCTTCATGCACTTGAAAAATAAGTGAAAATTTGTTCTACCTTCATCTCCCATCAAGGTAGGCTTCCACATCATCTTTTCCAAGAAAAGGTGGGAGAAAAGCTTTTTATTCTTTGTGGTTTGTTCTCTCCTACCCTAGGTTTCTCCCTTCTTTCATTTCTCTCAAAATAATCATTCTCATTCATCTCACTCACTCTTGAGTTGGTAGAGCTAGACCTATAATCTCTTCTTCTTCCCTTTCTTTTCTTTCCCTCTATTCTTTTTCACTCTTCTTCTTTCCTCTCTCTTCTCTTTCCTTTTCTTCTCTTTCTTTATTTTTCCTCTCTTTCTTCTCTTTTCTTTTTATTTTTTTCTTTTTTTCTCTTTTTCTCTTCTTTCTTTTTTCTCTCTTTTTTTTCTTTTTATTTTCCCCCTCTTCTCTTTTCCTCTCTTTCTTCTCTTATTTTTCTTTCTTCTACTCACTCACAAATTGATCCATGATTCCTACTTTAGGAGAACCTTTTTTATTTACACTCCTATTACTAGATGTGTGTGAGCTCATTTTTGAAGTGCAAGATTGAGGGGACAGGGAGGGGGGAAGGGTGAAACCACTCATCTCTTTTTTTTCTCACTAAAGTGTTATGAGCCTTTGGAACTCAAAACACCAATTAAAACTCAAAAAGCAAGGAAAATAAGGAAGAAAAATTAAAGCAAGAATAAGGAACTAAACATGCACCTAGGGTATGAGATTTGTGTACAATTCCTATCTCATACCTAAACCAAGAAATTAAGAGCTATTACAAACAAAAAAAAGTGACCTTTATGAACATCCAACACCTCTAGAAAAGGTCATTTATACAATAAATTTGAATAGAAAAATTTAAACAAGTCTTGATGAAGAATGTTGCCCTTCTTTAAGGTGTTTCCTCACAAAGTTTTTGCTCTCCAAGTTCCTTGTTCCTCTTCTTTAAGCAAACTCTTTCTTGGCTTTGAATCAACTCTCCCCAAGATGTTGCCCTAGTGGAAAGTTCAAGCAATTGTCCACCTACAAAGGAGAAGGTGTACCAAGCAAGACAAAGGGAAATAATACAGGCAGAAAAAGGCACAAGAAGAAATATCACACTTCCAAGTGGAAAGAACAATGGAGACAAACTCAAAGAGAACAAAAAAGAAAAGCAACAAATAAAGGCTAACAAAGAAAGTAACCACAACTAAAGAAACTTAGAAGAGCTTTGGATTAGAATAAGACTATAAAGCAAGAAAATGATTAAAAAACATTTTAAGAATTTGCACAATTAAATCAATTAGGTTGTGACACTTACAAACAATTTCAAGCAAGTTTTGAATCAGCTAAACACTCTTAACAATTTTTAGATTACTTTGAGGTGCACTAATTTTTTTACTTTTTTTTTTTTTTTTGTTCTTTTAATTTACTTTTTAGCAACACTTTTGTTTACTTGTTTTTCTTTTGCTTTCTTTTTTTTGTGTGAATTTTGTTGCACCTGATACTTAATTTGAAATTGAATTTGATGAGAAGTAAGATATGAAACACTTGAAAAGAAACTGCAAGAACTAGCCACAAAATTTGAAATAAAATTGCAATTCAAGAAACCACAAGCAACTTAAATGGACTAGAAATTTCAGTTGATTAAGAATAGGCCCTTAGAGAGTTGGAATGGTGCTATGACAAGATTGTTTGCACAAGGTAATTGGCTAACACTACAATGTAAACTCTTTCAAAAAGTCAAACAAGAAGTTCACCCAAAACTAGCACCCATTTAAGCTACTACCAAATTGAACAAAAAGAAGCAACAAAAAGGAATTGAGCAATATAATTTTTGAGAAATTTTATAGAAACATGATCTAAAGCATGTGAGACTCATAGGACATATAGGCTCAAGGGGTGAGTTCTTCTTCGATGCTCCATTCCACAAGAGATTAACACACTTTTAGGCAAAAAAAAAAAAAAGAAGAAGAAGCTAAACTATGGAACTAACATGACAAATTAACTAAACATGAAAAACTAAGATATAACTTGGAAGATTAAAATGACTCAAACAAGGTGTAAAAACAGAGAAATTATGCCACCAAAACAGAACAAAGAAGGCACCAAAACATAATCTAAAAAGGACAAAAACACAAAGTAAGAACACAAGATTGAATCCAAGGATCAAAACCACAGTTGTATGGCTTCTTTCAAAAAAATTGTAAAGTCATCATCATGATCCTCTTAGGAATTAACAAGAACAATAAGGAATATAAAAGTTGGGCAGAAATTAAATGGAACCTAAACAAGAATACACAATAATTCAATTGAAAGAAGCAACAAAAAATTAAATCAACAAAATAACATAGAATAGGAAATTAAATTGCCATGTTAACAAGACAATTAAAGGAATTAAATGACAATATGGAAAGTTGGAAAAATTAAACTCAAGAACACAAAGAACACGAAGATTGCGCACAAAAACTTAGACAAGATAGGAAAGAAAATGAACTCTTATGGAGTAGGCTCTTGATACCAAATGATGTGATCCTTGTTGCACTCTCCTTGATATTTCTCCATGAGGTTCCCACCACCAAAGAAGATAGATGATGGGAGGAAGAAAGATATAGATGGTAATGCCACTCCTTGAAGGAGATAAGTCAAAATTACTATGAAACTTGGCACAAAGGAGAAGACTCTTAACAAAAGCCTTATGAAGAATCTTCTCCAGAGAGAGAAAATTTAAGACACTTTACTAAATTGAAAGTTCTTTCAAATGGAGTCTTATTTCATTCATTCAAGTGTAAGAAATACAATGAGATAAGTAGTCTATTCATGGGAGAGAATGAGAGAATAGGAGTTGGATCTAGAAGAGTTGGGTCTTGCCTTAATTAGGTTGATTAAGCTAACTAAAACAAGGTTACCTCAATTAATACCACACATCTAAGATAAGCATGGTTTTAGGTATGTGCTTTGTCTCCTTTTCTCTCCTAATAAGCACTACATAGGGGGGACAAAAGAGGTTCACATATTGGTCATGTTTTGTGAGTGCAAAAAGAGGTGCAAAAACAAGCCAAAGGGTGTAGTCATGAAACTACACGTCCAAAATGGGCTCTTCTCCTTTCTACATATACTTCATATACTAACTAATGACACCTCTTATTCTAATAAAGGAAAATGACTAAAATACAAGGCTAAAAGGAAAAACCAAACAACCCTAATTTTAGATACTACTAAAAATATTTTAAAATTATGGCCTAATGTCTTTATTGAGTTACATCCTTGTCATGTTTTCTTCTAGTCCTCCTAGCTAAGATCCATGCTAAGTGAGATTGCATCATCTAATTTTTCGAGTCCTTTAATTCTAAACCACTAAAACTTAGTTTTAGTAGAGTTTGAAAAATCTTGGTGAAAAAGTACTTGGGGTTGTAACTTGAAAAACCTTATGAAAGAATACTTGGAGGTAAACTTGAAGAGCTAGGGAAAATACTACTTGTATCTTGGGTAAAGATAGTGAAACTTTAGTAGTTGCTAAGGAACTGAATGTAACTTCGGGGATGATGCAATCCCACCTAGCATGAATCCTTAGTTAGGAGATTAAAAGAAGACATGGTAAGGATGAAGCTCATTGAAGATCTTAGGTCATAGTCTTAGAATTTGCTTGTAAATATTTTTAGTATTTTTAGTAGTTAGGAGGGTGCATTTATCCTTTCTTTGGGCATGTAATTTTTGGTCATTTCCCTTTTATTTTAGAGCATAGAGGACCATTAGTTATTATGTGGAGTGTGTTCAAGTAGGTGGACCTATTCACTTGGATGTGTTTCTACCACGCCCCCCTTGGTTTAGTTATACATTTCCCTAACACTCACAAACATGAGCAACATGTGGGGCCCCTTTGTCCCCACTCCTAGGCGCCAAATTTGAATTAAGGAGGCAAGATCCATGATTAGTGGGGGCTGTTTAGATTAGCATGAATAACACCCCCCTCCATTGTTCTCCTTATAGTTGAATGAATAATCTAAGACTCAATTTGAGAGAGCATTTGTTCTTAGTAAAGTTTCTTGAATTTTCTCCTTAGAAAAAATTCTTCTGGTTGACTTTTTTATCAATGATTACTTTTATTGTGACAAACTTAAAACAATTTCTGGCTTATCTCCTTGAGTGACGCTATGATCCATTTTCCTTTCTTCCACTTTTATCTTCTTGGTGTTGAACTTCAATGGAAGAAGATCATAGAAGAGCAATCAAGGATTACATAAAGAGATGAGGTGAATTAATAAATATCCTGTGATTTTATCTTCCTTGACTCTTCCTTGACTAACTTTGAATTGTGAGATTATATTTATGAAAAATTCTTTGTAAAAATGTTTTGATTAAACATTGTATCTCATATTTCTTTAATAAAAATGTTTGATTTTTAAATTTATCAAAAGTAGACACATTTTCCTCAAAAGTTTACAAAAATTTTGAAAATCACAATTCAACACCCTTTTTATGATTATTGCATACTTACACAATTTATATTCAAATATATTTATTTTATGAACAAATATTAGTTGATAATCTATTATTATTTTAGTGCGAGATTCAAATCCAAAACTTATCTCTCTCTTTCTTTTTTTTTTTCTTTTTTTTATCATGATCCCCTTTTATAAAATAAATAAATAGATTGTTAATATGTTAATTTTTGAATAGGTGATTAAAACTTAATACTTATCTCTCCATCTCATCTCCCTTTATAATTAAATAGATATTAACATTAAAATAAAACATTTATTTATAATATGATTGAAATTTAAAATTAATTCTTAATTTATATTATGTAATAAATTTATTATCTTAATATATCCCGTGTATTATTAACTAAATTCAAGTCTCCAATTGTAAATTCTGTGAAAGTTCATATACATAATATATTTTTGTGAATACAAATAAATAATAATTAACTAAACCTAAAGTACACAGAACACATATAAATTGTTTCAACTTAACTAATAATATCAATTTCAAATTACAAACATATATTTATCTCAAGGATTTGGAGATACACCAATAACTTCATACATATTCGTACATGTGGTCTACTCTGTAAAAAAAAGAAAAAGTTAAAGTAAAAATTATAAATTTAACATCTAAGCAGTATGAGTTATTAATATTACATGAGTTTAAATATGATTTATCTTTAAAAAGTTTTAGTTAATTGCATACTATAAGAAAGTTAATTACTGTTGACCCACGTGGTAAACGTTGCTTCTTCCCTAAAATTCCTATTTCTTTTGTGGCTTGATTTCTTCTCTTCTCACGTTCTTCGAACATGGACACCATTACAATAATGAAGTTTCTAATTTAAAACAAAAATAAAAGAAACTAAGAGTCAAATTAGTATAAAATATAAAATTAAGCAATAATAATCAATCAAAGCCTCCAAAGTAATAAAATAAAATAAGAAAAAACCATTGTCGTTTATCCCATAACACTAAATTTTCTCTCCTCAACGAAACTCAAAGTAAAAGCGTCTCAATTCGGAAAAAAAAAAAAAAAAAACTTCGAAGGTTTTTTCTGATTCCAATCCGTCGTCGTATTCTTCTCCCCCAAAACCAAACCCTTACGAATTGGTCTTTGTTTGAATCTCTTCAGAGGTTCCCTTTTCGGTGTTCGGAGCTGTTTCCGGATTCTAGGGTTTCGGATTTTGCGGCGGCGATGGCGCAGGCGGCGGGGCGGAGCAGGGTGGTCGGAGACTACGTCGTCGGGAAGCAAATCGGCGCGGGGTCGTTCTCGGTGGTGTGGCACGGAAGGCACAAGGTGCACGGAACCGAGGTGGCGATAAAGGAGATCGCCACGCTTCGTCTCAACAAGAAGTTGCAGGAGAGTCTCATGTCCGAGATTTTCATCTTGAAGCGGATTAACCACCCCAACATAATCGCTTTGCACGATATCATTCAGGTTAGGTTTTGATTCTTTTTTATTTTTTTCAATTTTTTGTTTTTGTTTTTGGTGTGGATTGTTGTTTTAGGTAGGGACTTTAGGGTTTGAGTGTGTGAGTTTTTCTAGAAATCACTTTTAGCAGAGGAAAATAAGAAAAGATTGAAAATAGATTTTCGATAGGTTAAAACTTAACTTAATTTTTTGGTAAGTAAGTTAAAATGAACTTATGGATAAACTAATTTGTGAAATATGTTACATTATATCACGGAGTACCTGGATCAGCTAACACGGGATTGTTCCAGATTGTCAAGTGGTTTCGAGATCGAGTCCTGAGTATGCAGCTTTGTTAAAGAGTTTGCTGCGCGTAGTGGTCTTACAAGACATGGCCAGGATTGTCTCCAGTAGAAGATACATGTGGTTTTTTTCTATGTCTGGAACTAGAATGATTTGAACAGTGTTTTTTTATGAGAATTTTGTCAATCTGACCCGAGGAAGGAAATCCGTGAAAAAAATCATGGTTGTGGCCATGTGGGTGTTGCACTGTAGGATTGAAGAGGAAACAGATTTTACCATTATGGGGGTGTCTGCGTTAGGGCTAAGTGGTTATGTATGCTATATGTCTTGGGAACTTGTTAGCTGTGGACTGACACATACGTTCACTTTTAATCTCTATTTTCGAGAAAAAGCGGATGCAAGTTCTCTATTATCGATGATGCTATATTTTGAATTGGGGGGATTTTTTATCATGAAGCTTGCTGAGGATAAAGCTTGGTTTAGTGTAGGAATAAAGAGCTTTTGTATGGAAAATGAATGAGCAATGATGGCCATTTGATTGTAAAATGACATATATTGTTTAAACGCTATATGTCTGCAAATGGTATCCTGCCATAGGTAGATGATATGTGGAGAACCATGACATTGGATCTGGCTTGGGTTTAATTGGTGCTGATGGCAGATGAAATATGGTTCTCGTAGGGTATGATTTGTGGTTTAATTATCACGTTTGGGTTATTTATTCAAAACCAAAAAAAAAATGCGGTTTGAATAAGAATTATAGCAATATTCTGACATTCTCTGAATATTGAATAGATTGGTCTGGGTGAAATTATTATGTGGTAAGTTTGATGCCAAATGAATGAAATATGCATTCATTGGTGCATCAGAAAGTTCCCGCTTAGAAGTGTCATTCACTTTATGTAGGTTCCTGGGAAGATACATCTTGTGTTAGAATACTGTAAAGGGGGAGATCTCTCCTTGTACATTCAACGCCATGGAAGGGTAGCTGAAGCAACTGCAAAGCATTTTATGCAGCAGCTGGGTATGTTTAAACTGTATATACTTAAGTTTTCTTTAAATGTTATAGTAATAAAGGACTACTCTGTGTTTCAGCTACTGGTTTACAAGTTCTTCGGGATAATAATCTTATTCATCGAGATCTTAAACCACAGGTTTTTATTTTGATTCTAATCCTTACAGCATAAATGCCTATCTGTTGGTTTATGTCTCACTAGTTCAGAGTCCCAGTTAATCACCTTCTATATAAAATTTAATCTTTGTATGAAGGTTGCATTGTTATTTTATATAAGTATGGTAATCCCTATCGTGCTTGAAACAGAACCTTCTTCTCTCCCGAAGTGATGAGAAGTCAGTGCTGAAGATTGCTGACTTTGGATTTGCAAGGTAGCCTAATTATTTCTACTTCATTCATAAGTGTTCTTTAAGACCCAAAAATGATTAAGACCTCATGAAAGCCCAACATTTTTTTTTTAAAAAAAAAGTATAACTCATCCATAGGAGTTAATAGTGGATAGCGGCTTGGAGCGGTTATCCTTAAAAAATGCTAAAGCGGGATATTGGTAGCAGGATGACCACTATTGTGATTCTTATATAGGTTTATATTCCTAGATGCATATAATATATGTACTATAAAATAAAGAATTGATTGCAAAGAAATATATAAACATTATTTGAGAGAAATAATAAAACATGTATTTTTATAGTTTTGCATATACAAAACAGATTATTTGCTTATAGAGAGGGGAGAAGAAGAAGAAGAGGTAGAAGGAGGAGGAAGGTGCAGGGCTGGGTTACCAGGAGATTCGTCGGAAGTTTCAAAGGGGTTGCCAGTGGTGGCTGCTCTATTGAGGCACTCAGGAGAGGGAAGGAAAAGGCTGCACTGTGAAAGGTGTAAAGGTTGAATGGCAAGAGAAAGAAAGTATAAAGTAAACTTTAAGTTTTAGGGTAAAAAGGTATGTTTTTACCTTTTTACCCTTCATTTAAAAAAACAACATAGACCCGAAACGCATAGTATAACTTGAACTTAAAAAAAAAACATAAAATGATGCTGTTTGGTGCGTCTCTTTGGTTACAATCGCTGCAAACCCTAATCGCAAGTCTGATGCGCCACAACAAGCTGCAATTTGTCACAAGAACAACCGCAAAAAGTGGCTCAAAGGCCGTGACACCTAGGAGTGACATGATGACACCTTCCGGAGTGGGAGGTGGCAGCTCCCCTCCACTTCACCATGATAGTGGCGCCATCGCACACTATTTAACTACTTTGAACTCATCTATGTGGCTTGATATTTGACTTGAGATAATTAGTGAAAATATGTTTTTTAAGTGAGTGGATGAGTTCAATGCATGTATTGTAATAATACAAATTACATCACGAATTTCTAAGTCTTTATACTGTAATTAAATTTCACCACCTTGCTTTGACTTTGTTATGTTCTGTTGTGCCTGTGCTCTGAAATTGAAATATCTGGGTATTTAAAAGGTTCTTCTCTCTATACTCTTTCCTGTAATCTAGTGATTGAAACACATTTTTCTTCTGGGCAGATCTCTGCAACCTAGGGGCCTTGCTGAAACCTTGTGTGGTTCACCACTCTACATGGCTCCAGAAATCATGCAGCTACAGAAGTATGATGCTAAGGTGAATTTAATTTCAATATCTTCGGAACACCAAAGCATTCACGATTACTTTCCTTTCTATTTATTTATCTTGAATTAATCATGCAGGCAGATCTTTGGAGTGTTGGTGCAATCTTATTTCAGCTTGTTACAGGAAGAACACCTTTCACTGGAAACAATCAAATACAGGTATAGAATTGATATTAAGCCTCCTTTTTTTCTAGTCTTTTGAGTATTCTCTCAATGCAAACAAAGTAGTTCTTTCTAACTAATAATCTATATGGTTCTATCATCAGCAGTGTTGTCCTCGAAATGGGTATGAGTCTTTTTGGTTTCGTAATTAACTTAATGTAACTTATGATCACGAACTCTGCAGTTACTACAGAATATTATGAAATCAACAGAATTACAATTTCCATCTGATAGCCCAAGTCTGAGTTTTGAATGCAAAGATTTGTGTCAGAAATTGTTACGTCGGAATCCAGGTATGTTTTGATTTTATTGACAATTAAAAATTGAGACATAAATGAAGGGTCAATTTGTGGGTCAGCAAGATATTTAACATCAGGGGTGCAGGTACTTAGGCCCCCCTGAATTTTTTAATTTGATTTTTTTTATAATATTTAGGATTAGGATTGTTAAAAGATTAAGTATTATTTTCTTATTTATGATTAAATAATAACTGGAGATTTACTCCATATTACCTATTATTAGATTGATCTTTAGTTATTATTAGATAGATTCTGTGTAATCAGTAGTGATTTGTTCGATCCTATTTGCTCATTATAAAGGCATTGTGTAGTTGTCCAAGACGCACATTGACATACATTTACATGGTATCATAGCCTTAATTAAAATCCTAGGAGTCCAATTGTGTTAAGTGCCTAAACTATAGGCCACTTCCGGTGACCCATTGTCATATCATCGCCTTTCTCACTGGTGGACCTAGTATGGTGACCTATTGTTATATCGCTGTCTTCCTTCCCAAAGACACCCTTCCTAGATCATTCCCGAAGACCCTTTCTGGAATCTCGTCCCAGAGACGGATTTTGGTGACCATTCCCAGAGATCGTCATGCCATCTACGCAACTCATAACATTCCTGCATGTGCCTCAAAGCGAGGTCTTGATGCGTGAGGTTCACGGACATGATGTGTGACATATCTTTGGAGACTTTTCCTGGAGACTATTCCCACAAACTTTTCTCCAAGACCCTTATAGGGACTATTCTCGGAGACCCTAAATTTTTTTTTTTAAATTTTCCAGCTCATGGTGTGCTTCTTCTTTTGCCTTAGGGTGTGCTTTATTTATGGGTGAATAGTACCCATCGCCACTGCAGTCCTTTGTTAATTGGCATAGCTACATGACTGAAACCACTTTTCGTTTTTGTTACCACATATGTAACAAACTTTGTTTATATCAAATATATGCTCAGGCTTAAAGGGGAGTGTTACAGATTAAATATTATTCTCTTATTTATTATTAGGTAGTAACTGAAGATTTACTCCTTATTGCCTATTATTAGATTGATCATTTGTCATTATTAGAAAGATTCGACGTAATCAATAGTGATCCTGTTTGGTCCTATTTGGTTATTATAAATAAAGACATTGTATGGTAATCCAAGACACACATTGACTCACATTTACAAGGATCATTATTTAGGTCTTTTTAATTTTTTTATTGTAGAATATATATATATATATATATATATATATATATAATGTTTTAATATTAAAATAGCTAATTTTATTAGAGGGGTATTATTTTTTATATAGTATTTATTATGGAGGTAATTTTATTTCTTCTTTCATAGCCTTCTACATAGAGGTGATTTTATTTTTTCTTTTATAGACAAATATTTTATTTCTTCTTTTATAGCCTTCTATGGAGAGGTAATTTTATTTTTTCTCTTTGTAGACAATATTTTAATAACTTTTCTTGATAAGACAAATTTGCAAACTTTTCAACTTGAACATTTAGACATCAACATATATTTCCTTGTTTTATAGCTATTCTCTTTAAATATTATCTTCGTCTTTTTTTTTAATATCTTGCCTTGGTTCTTGTTGGGCATTGTTAGTAATGAGCTTTATAGATGTTAAAGTCCATAGGTGTAAATTTTGGGAAAACAAATCAGATATTGGGGTGCATTGAAAGTCAATTGGAATGTGTGTTTTGGCAAGTCAACTTTGTCACAATAAAACGTTCTTTTTTTAACTCAGAATTTGAAAATAAATTCTTCCTTGATGAATGTTAACTAGTTTTGGTGTTAAAGATAACAAGTGCATTTGGGTAAACTTATTTTAAAAAAAACACTTGTTAATCAGAAAATCACTTATGGTAATTTTTTAAGTGCTTGGGTAAACTTTTAAAAATAAGCAGAACCATAAAAATAAGCTAGAAACTGCTTATTTTGAAAAACAACTTAGAACTGCTTTTATAAGAATCATTGATGTATAAATAACTTTTTTTAAAAACACTTATTTTAAGTTTAAAAAATGTTCCCAATATAGTATAAATAACAGTTTATTTTAGTTTAATAGACTTTTAGAGCATAATTAAAATTACCTTTTTGAAAAAATTATGGTTGATATATACCAATTTTTATATAAATTTATGAAAATTATTGGAGACATGTAAATTTCATGATTGGCATTTGTAATTATAAATAAATCTATAAAAATGAATTTTTAATGTGTGTGTGTATATATATATATTATGTTCTTAAATTACTTTACAAAGATATGATTATAAATATTTCATATGCAATTTGATGTTGATAAATTTATTAAAAGATATTTAAAATCTGTCCCCCCAATTATTTATCTGTCTCCATACCTGTTTAACAGTATCATTGGTAATTATTTAATTGTTGTTACTTGTCTAATATGGTTCAAGATTTCCTTTTTGTTTATTAATTGCCTGGTAAAGTAGCCCCAATAGAGGGTGAGTGAGTGCATATTTCGGAACTGCCCATGTATAATTAGATTCGCTTTGGTTGGCATAAGCCTGACAGCTCCTTCACAAAATTGAGCTGACAAATCTGATTTTCCTTGCTGTTTCAGGCTTTTAGATAATGAAATCATTCTCCTGCTAACTAATACCATACTAACAAGTATCAAAGGGTATTTTGATTTTGTTCCTTTTGCTGTTGTAGATCGGACCACTTGATAGGTGAATGCTTATTTTTGGCTTTCTGTGCAATATTTATAAGTTAAAATACACATTACTTGATACATGGGTTCTGTTGGAGGGTTAAGTTGTTACTCATTCTTAGGAGTATAGGCAAGTAAGATTCAAAGAGATTCTTATGAATTAAGGGTTGCCTGCCCTACGTTCAACTGTTCAAGTTGTAATTAATTTGGTGATTGATAATGGACAATTAGTTGGAACTTGATTTAGTGATGCTTGAATGATAGAATATGCTTGTAATAATCTGTAGTTTTTAATATAAAATATAAATTGAGCGAAATTTACTCAATTGTTTTTTAAAAGTTTTTTGCAAGCGAAACAAGGAAAAGAGGATGATATAAGTTCATAGGGTGCTTGTCATGATTTTTAGTCTACTCCACATGTTATTCTGATACATTGTTTTGACTTATGATATTATTCAGTGGAACGGCTAACTTTTGAAGAATTCTTTAACCACCCATTCCTTTCTCAAAAGCAAACAGAACAGGATGAGCCATTGAGGTAAAAAAAAGACTAAGAATTTATGTTCAGTTTTCAGTTTTTGCAAAATATAAATAATTTTTAGTTTTACAGGAATAGAAGTTCTTTAAGGCCAGTTGGTGGGTTTTGTTCTACAGCCTCGGACCCTTTGAGAAGAACTGAGGAAAACTATCAAGAAGATTGTTTGCCTTTTATCCTAGATGATGACTCTAGTGGTCCTGAGGGGAGTCCATCCTTTTCAAAGAAGTCCTCAATGAAGTCGACCTATGGATTTGAGCTAAATGCTAAAGTAGATAAAGCAGAGTCTGCATCTCCTATATCTGATAACATTAATTGTACTTCTGGATTTGGCAGTATGAACCAAAGATCTGAAAAAACTAATAAAAGATTGGATAACCATAAAATATCAAGAAATCTAACTGATCCTCTAGAATCTCCGGAACAAATATTCACAAGTCCTTATCCAAAAGGTAATACCAAACTGAAATTTCTTTTTACCATTATGTTTATTATTGTTTGATTTAGGACATGTTTTTTAAATGATGTATCAAGTTATATTTTGGATTGTGGCAGTAACAGATTCCCTGGAGAATATTGATCAAGAATATGTTCTGGTGTCTGGGCCTCCTATAGATATTTCATCTTCTTCAGTGGGAGCTTCAAGGCCCAGCCATACCCCATATAGGTCAGGTAGTTTACCCCAAGAATCTTCTTGTACAATCACTAGATTAAGTGCTCCAATGCCAATAGTTGGTGTACCTGCCAATAGCGTATGCCAAATTGGAAGTTCAGGAAGTCAGGACTCTGCTCCTGGGACTTCTCTTGGATCAATGGATACAGGTGATGAACAGCCATCAGCTCACTGCATGACAAGGGTAAAATCATTGCAACAATGTGCATCCGCCATCACAGAATTAGTTAATGAAAAGGTAAATGTTGCTAAAAATCTACTTGCTACTGTTAACTTATACAGTGTAATTATAAATTATGTGTAATAGAAGTTTGAATAAACCATCAATTTTGTCTTCAAACTAACTCTCTCCTAAGCTGTTCCTAATGTAATAGGATTGTTTAAGTAGTGTGTTAATTATAGAATATCCATCACTTTAGCTCCTCTGTTAATGTATTTTAGTAAATAAAGTTTAGGGACTTTAGAGAATCTTAGATATTATCTTATTTTGATATTATATTATCTTGTTTTTAAATATAATAGGTAAAATAATCTGAGATTATAGGAAATCATATCTTTTATACTCATATATAACTTATGAAATAAAGTTATAAATAGATTCTTCCTGTAGTTTCATTCCAATATTCCTCTCCATTTCTCTTATTTTATCAGGGACCAATTTGAAGGATTTTCCTATAGTTGGGGAACTACTTAATATGATTTAAAAAATTCAAATATTCAGGACTACTTGCCTAATTTGTTTTACTTTAGGGACTATTAGGAGAGAGAATAATTGTCCTGGGATGAAATTGATGGTTTACTCCTAAAAGTTTCTCACTGAAGTTGAGGAATGTGCATATATGTGAAAATCATGAACTAGTTTTTCTCCCCTTGTCTCTAGTGAGCCTACTAAATGATCTTTTCAACTAATCCAGATATTCTATGGTCTAATAGTGTGAGTGATAGAATATAATCTCTTTTAATGGGTACAGGCATTCTAGTTACCCAATAGGTTAGCTAGGTATTTTTATTTGGCTTCTACATATAAACATAGAAGGAATCAACAGGTTAGGGCTTATTCAATGTTGATAAGTTAAGGATACTGGTCTTGAATTACTTTGTGGAAAGCTGTGGATGTGAGATAATGCCTAACACATTTGGTCATCCCCTCCTTGCCTGTTGTACCCGAAACACTATATCATTATTATTACTTATAATAATAGTAAAAAAATAAAAAACAGTAAACCTATCTTAATCCTTCTGTATGCATTATGTGATGTCTACTTGCCATTTGCCTTCTGTGGGAAATGGAAATGATTGAAACCTGTTTCAATTTTACATCCCCTCGGTGTATTTGTGCTGCCGCCTTTGGCATTATGTTCTGTGCCTCTGTGGTTATACTTGTCTATATTTTAAGTTTTTATATGATTGGTAATAATTAAATGATAGTCATCCTTTGGATTGATCCATCTCCCTCTCTTCTCTATGTAAAAGATGGAGGCAGGAAAGCATCTAGAAGCGTTTTCTATTCAGCTTGTAATTCTTGCAATCTGGAAGCAAGCGCTGCACATATGCCATACACAAGCTGCCTCAGCCATGGAAGGAAGTCCAAATCAAGAAACTTCAAGATATAGGCGGAGCACCAGTAGGAAGCATGGTAGTCCTGATTCGGAAGAATGCCTTGATGGAAACACCCTAGGGCCAAAAGATATATTATCTCAAATTGAAAGGGAATTTTTGAGGGAATTTCAGCATGCTGAAGAACTTGCCAAGACTATCAAGCCTGGTATGGCTTATTTGATTTTAATTTTGTTAAATTAATGTTAGATGTTGGTTATTAGTTGTTAGTTGAGGTATATTGTTTCATTTATTATTGTATGTCAGAGATTGGTGGTAGTTGTATTCACTACTTTAATTTTCTAGATTGTATTGTATCTCTATTTAATAAGAGGTTCTAAACTATTAAGAAAACTCAAGCTTTTCTATATTCAAGTTGGTATCAGAGCTGGTTTGACCCTGCTCTTTAACGTCTAGAGTCACACAGTAGGCTGTCCGCCATTGTCGCCGCCGCCGCTGTCTCCGGTGGGCACAAATCCAGGTGCGCCTTGACGTGCGTATTCTACCCCTGTAAATCGCTCCTCCATATGCCGCTCCACGCGTCGCCTCAGTCACGCCAAACAGAAAGCGCGTGAGCTCCACGCACCGGCGAAACGGTCTCTGTTCGCTGTCGTTCTGGTGCCGTCTGACTCGCCGGAGCCTTCTGAAGCCATTGCTGACCTGCACTTTGAGCAAGATTTAGTGGATTTAAATCAAATCTCTCTCTCGGGTCTCTGTTTTTTCTCTTTTTCAGATCTGGAAAAATGTCTTCTTCTACCTCAGTCAACTCTGGTTCCATTCTTCCTATTTCTGGATCTGCTGTCATCACAACAGAAAAACTCAATGGTAAAAATTATTTAGCTTGGGCTGATTCTGTGGAACTCTGCTTCCTTGGTCAAGGACACCATGAGCATCTAGAAAAGGTAGATATTGAGGGATCAACTGAACAACAAGCTCAGTGGAAGAGACTTGACTTTCAGCTTTGTGCATTTCTATGGCAGTCAGTGGAGCCTAAGATATTGAGGAACCTTACAGCTTTCAAAACCTGTTACTCGTTTTGGAAGAAAGCCCAAGATATCTACTCTAATGATATCCAACGCTTGTTTGATTGTGTTCAAAAGGTAGCCTCCTTAAAACAAAATGATTCAAAGAGGGTGTCATATGTATCCGAAGCTCAAGCCGCTGCAGAAGAATTGAAGCTTTTCTTAGAAGCTGATTCTATAGAAGAAATAAGGAAATGACTTGATAACCTCTATATGGTTATGATTCTTCGTGGTATGAACCCGACATATAATCACATTCATGATCAAGTTCTGACTGGTCAAGACATTCCTTCCATGGAGAGCTTAACTACTCGTCTCCTTCGTGTTCCTACCTTAAGCAATGAGGGTACCTTCCTTGAAAATAATATGGAGTCCTCTGTTATGATATCTTCAAGAGGAAGAGGAGGACGTGGAAACAGAGGTCGTGGTAGAATAGGTAATCGTCCACAATGCACTCATTGCAAAAGGATGAGTCATATTCATGAAACATGCTACTCACTACATGGTTTCCCAGACAAGTCAGCTTATGTATCAAGGTCTGAGAAGCCGGAAGAGAGGCAACTGTCTGAAGAAGAATATCAAGGATACCAAGAGTATTTGAGAATGAAATCTAACAGCCTTGGTGGACCTTCTTCTGGACCTAATGTCTCAACGGCTTGCATTTCTCAATCTGTGGAAGGTCAAAACCCATGGATTGTTGACTCTGGTGCTTCAGACCATATCTCTGGTAATAACTTCTTGTTTTCATCTTTATTACCTCCCAAATTTCCACATCTTGTCACATTAGCCAATGGGTCAAAGGTTTCAGCTCAAGGAGTGAGTTTAATTTCTATTTCTCCCTCCTTAAATTTATTTTCTGCTTTATACATTCCTTCTTGTCCCAATTTACTTTCCTTGAGTCAATTAACTAAGTCCTTAAATTGTTCAGTTACATTTAACTCTGACCCCTTTGTCATTCAGGACCGTGGTACTGGCAGACAGATTGGTGTAGGACATGAATCACAAGGCTTCTATTACCTGGAATCTAGTTCTTCAGTGTCTTGTCTTGCATCCATCTCTCCTAAATTGTTGCATGATCGGTTTGGACATCTTAGTCTTGCCAAATTAAAGATAATGACTCCTAGTACTTAGAAAATCCAAACTTTAGAATGTGAAGCTTGTCAATTAGGCAAACATGTTAGGTCTTCTTTTTCAAGTAAAGATAAATCAAGAAATAATTCAGCCTTCTCTACTGTTCATTCAGATATTTGGGGTCCTAGTCGAATTACTTCTTTTGGATTTAAATATTTTGTCACCTTTATTGATGAATATTCTCGGTGCACGTGGCTTTATTTAATGAAAGAAAGGTCTGAACTTCTATCCATATTTGTGTCCTTTCATGAAATAAAAAATCAGTTTGGAAAATCAATCAAATGTTTCAGAAGTGATAATGCAAAAGAATATTTTTCTTCTGAACTCGTCATTTTTGTCCTCTCAAGGTATATTACATCAGTCCACTTGTCCCCACGCTCCTCAACACAATGGGATAGCCGAAAGAAAGAATCGTCACCTTGTTGAAACCGCTCGCTCTTTAATGATTAATGCAAAAGTTCCATTACATCATTGGGGAGATGCGATTCTTTCTGCCTGCTATCTTATCAATAGGATGCCCTCTTCCTCTCTTGATAATCAAATTCCTCATTCTATCCTATTTCCAGCTGAACCTCTATATCATGTTTCACCTCGTATATTTGGTTGTACTTGTTTTGTTCATGATATGTCTCCAGGCCTCGATAAATTGTCAACTAAGTTGATCAAGTGTGTTTTCCTGGGATACTCCCGCCTTAAAAAAGGATACAAATGTTATTCTCCTCATAACAAGAAGTATTACATGTTTGCAAATGTTACCTTTTTTGAAGATTTTCCCTTCTACTCATCTTCCACACCTGACTCCATTTCCATCCAAGAGGTCTTGCCCTCTCCCTCCTCGAGTCCAGAGATTGTCATTTCTCCAGACATGTCTCATCAACCTGACCACACCAATATTAGTCCAATGCCTATCTTATCTGAAACTGATCATTCTCCCTCAACTCCTCCTCATGGCATGACATCTGAAGCTAACCCCATCATTCCTGACGACTCTCGTGGCTCATGTCCATCTCCGTCTGCTTCTTGTACAACGACTCCTAATTCTCCTTCTATGGCCGATGACAACTCATGTTGGCCTGTTGCTCTTTGAAAAGGTATTCGCTCTTCTCGAAATCCTCATCCTATTTACAATTTTGAGTTATCATCGTCTGTCTCCATCTTATTGTTCCTTTATAAATTCTTTATCATCCATCACTAGTCCCAAAAATGTTTGTGAAACACTTTATCACCCTGGATGGTGACAAGCCATGATTGATGAAATGCAGGCCCTTGATAACAATGGAACATGAGAATTGGTTCATCTTCCTCCTGGGAAGAAAGTTGTTGGTTGTAGATGGATCTATGCTATTAAAGTTCCAAATGGTGAAATTGAACGCCTTAAAGCTCGTTTGGTAGCCAAAGGTTACACTCAGACATATGAACTTGATTATGGAGACACTCTCCCCAGTGGCCAAGATCACTACTATTCGTTTTCTTCTTGCCATGGCAGCTATTCGCTATTGGCTCCTATATCAGATGGACGTTAAAAATGCATTCCTCCATTGTGAGTTAGATGAGGAGATTTACATGGAGCAACCTCCGAGCTTTGTTGCTCAGGGGGAGTCTGGTCTAGTGTGTAAACTCAGGCGATCTCTCTATGGTCTTAAGTAGTCGCCAAGGGTTGGTTTGGAAAGTTCAGCAATGTTGTCCAAGGTTTCGGAATGAAAAGGAGTGAAGCAGATCACTCTGTCTTCTACTATCACAAATCTGTTGGCAAATGTGTTTATTTAGTTCTTTATGTCGATGGCATTGTCATTACAGGAAATGATGAAGTCACAATATCTCAACTAAAGCAACACTTATGCAATCACTTTCAAACAAAAGATCTTGGTCATCTGAAATATTTTCTGGGAATAGGAGTAGCTCAATCCAAAGAAGACATTGTAGTTTCCCAGAGGAAGTATGTCTTGGATCTTCTGGAGGAAACAAAAATGTCTGATTGTAAGCCAGTCAATAGTCCTATGGACCCATACAAGAAATTAGTAGCTGATATGGGAGACTTATACTCAGATCCAGAAAGGTATAGAAGGCTGGTTGGAAAGCTCATATATCTCACTATTACGAGGCCAAATATTTCCTTTGCAGTTGGAGTTGTAAGGCGATTCATGAATTCACCTTGTGTTGATCATTGGAATGAAGTAATGTGTATTCTAAGGTACATAAAAAAGGCTCCAGACCAGGGTCTGTTGTTCGAAGATAAAGGAAATAGCCAAACTGTTGGATGCTGTGTATTGTGTGTACCTTGGTGGTAATCTTATCTCATGGAAGAGTAAGAAACAGAAGACTGTTGCTCGATCTAGTGCAGAAGCTGAATATAGATCTATGGCTCTTGCAGCTTGTGAGTTGGTGTGGGTTAAACAACTCATACAAGAATTGAAGTTCTGTGAAATTTCTCCAATGCAACTTTATTGTGATCATCAGACAACTATCCATTGCTTCCAATCCGGTATTTCATGAAAGGACTAAACACATTGAAATTGATTGTCACTTTGTAAGGGAAAAAGTGTTGTCCAAGGAAATTAAGACCGAATTTGTTGGTACCAATGACCAGCTTACAACTCTATTAACCAAACTCTTAAAGGGTCCTCGGATTGAATACTTGATTTCCAAGTTTGGAATATATGATTTATATGCTCCAGCTTGAGGGGGAGTGTTAAATTAATATTAGATGTTGGTTATTAGTTGTTAGTTGAGGTATATTATGTTTCATTTATTATTGTATGTCAAAGGTTGATGGTAGTTGTATTCACTACTCTAATTTAATAAGAGGTTCTAAGCTGAGTAAGAAAACTCAAGCTTTTCTATATTCAAGTAATTTATAAGCTTAATGGCTAATTAACTTGCGGTCCTTTTTAGAAGAAGCAATCTTTTACCCCCAAAGCTTGAGTGCTAATCTTTCTCTTCAGTGGGATTGAAGTTTCAGTTCAGATAAAATGTCTGCTTTTCCTATGTGAAAAACTGTTTTCTTATGTTTAAACTTCTAGATTTTATGTGATTGGCATCAACTAAAGTGGATGTAATGTTGTCAGGAGTCATCATTGGCGATGACAAAGAAAGAAAATTGTTTTTAGCTATGGATAATGATATATTTATTTTTTCTAGCAAATATTTTTACTAGGTTGTTAAACTTAAGAGTCTTGTGTTGTGAACTCATAAAGCTTCCATAAACATGAGTACATGACATAGATTCAATTAGTAAAGAGTTTACCTAATATAAAAATATTTAAAAGCTGTGATAATATTCAAATCTTCAAGCATAATTTAAAAACCTATCACAGGTCATGATATTTAGAGAGACAGACAGAGACCTCCATGCCCGAACACATCATTTGATTTGTTTTCAAAACATTAGTAAAATCTAAAAAGGATGTCTAGTGTTATTAAAATGTCACAAGCATAGTTATATTAGGTTTTGCAACATGGTATGTTAGTTAGAGATACTGGAGTTTGTCTAGAAAGTACTCCATATCAAAGTACAATAGCTTGTACCTTGTTTGTGAAAAGGCCACCTATCGTGAACATGATGGATGATGGGTTGACAATGCTCTATTCTTGTTATGTTGGGTTCATGATGAATGGTGTTCACACTTCACAGATGTCACAATAGAAGGCAACAAGTTGACAATAATCAAGTTTGACAGTAGCAATAAAAATTCATCCAATGGTTTAAGTTTTGATTGGTTTGCAGAAAATGGACATCAGTGATGGCTTGATCAATTTGTGCAATTGATTTGATCCCTAGAAAAATGTAGCATTTTTCTTCCTTTACATTGGCTTTGGAAACACTAGGTGGGTATAAAAGACTCGTTGTGGGTCAATTGTCGGCAAAATTTACATTTGATTTCAGACTGAATGACTAGCTTCTTGATTATAGAATTTATGCAAGTTTTGCACGAATTTACAGTTTTCCCAAGTTCATTCAGAGATAGTTTAACAAGTTACTCAATTTATGAACTTTCATTCCATTATATATATATATATATATATATATATATATATGATATTTATAATTACGGAGACTATTTCTGTACTAATTGCAGGAAACACAGAGATGCCAGATGCAATGGAGACAATATTTCAAGCTGCCCTTGCTTTTGGAAGACATGGGGGTGTGAGTATTTCTTTCTGCTGCTTATTTCATCCAATGTGGTCTGCCTCATGAAAATTGAAAACTCCATCTCGAGACTACAATTTTAAACATCTATATGCCTAAATAAAAAGAGAAAGAATGCCACATCATTGATTATACAAAAGGAGGTTATCTTAACATTTTATAGATGCTAAAATTGATGAAACATGAGACTTTAATTGTTTATCCAAGCTGAAGTTGTGGTCTCATATGTTGTTGGCAGGTAGAAGAGCTGATGGGTGAAATGGAAAGTGCAGCTGTATTATACTCAAAAGCTGTCCGACTGTTAGTTTTCCTTCTAGTGGAAGGACCATCCCTCATTCTTAATCCTCCATTTTCACTGACAAACTCAGACCGTTACCGGCTTCGCAATTACATTGATATTCTTAATAACAGGCAAGGTTATTCAAGATCCCAGCGAATGACACTACTGAAATGTGATGACAGTCGAGGTATTCTTCAGGAAAAGTTTTAGCAATCGTTGTTTGTTTCCCGTTCCACACAACAAATTATTTATTTGTACAGTTATTCTTTGATGGGAGGGGGAATTGGGGATGCTGATGGGAGTAAACCAGCACAATATAGGTTGTAAAATTCAACATTTCCGTGATTAGAATGATGATCAAATGTGCATTTGATTATGTATGCTGTCTCATTTGCCCCGTGAATTGTGTTTTGTTTGAATTTGTTTATTAAAATGGTAAAACCTTAAAAATATTAATGTTATATGTATATCATAATAAGAATACTACAATGGTTAAAATTTGATTGATGACTTAAATTTTGTTTTATTGGCACTTGAGGAGTTAATGAGTGGGGAATTTCTTACTGTATATCATTCCATAACCTCCAGAATGGTTAATTTGAATTAAAAATGCACTTCTAGAATGAAGTGTAAGGAGAAATAAATTTGAGGTGTAAGAAGAAAAAGTTTAATGGGTTTTATATATAATTAAGGATGACAAAAATATTTATTTCCAGTATTGCTTTGAAGTGATTCTGATGTTGATGATTATTATTCATTTTGATTATCAGTATGGGTATAATTGGGTACGAATATGTAAGAATTTGTCCCGTATTCGAATTTGTTATATTATAAATATAATAATTATATAATAAATTTAAAGTTATACATTTAATTAAAAATTTTAAATTCGTAAATTTTAATTTATAATTTCTTATTATATATGATTCTTTTATTTATTTTTATATATATATATATATATATATATATATATATATTTTAAACTAAGCATATGGATAATCTAGAATGTGATCCACATACTTGAAAGTCCTAAGAAATGTATGGAAAGAGATACTAATTGAATCTATGTCATGTACTCATGTTTATGGAAGCTTTATGAGTTCACAACATAAGACTCTTAAGTTTAACAACCTAGTAAAAATATTTGCTAGAAAAAATAAATATATCATTATCTATAGCTAAAAACAATTTTCTTTCTTTGTCATCGCCAATGATGACTCGTGACAACATTACATCTACTTTAGTTGATGCCAATAATATTAAATAAATTTAAATTATAAAAAATAATATTTGAGAGATGTAGATTAAAATTTTATATTTATTTTTTTTATATTAAAATCTGAATTTATTCTGCACTTTCCGAAAACACAAATAAAGAGAGTTAAATCTGCACAAGAGAGACTTTTGTTTTGTGTAAAATTTGTCATTATTTGTCCAAACAAGAAAAACAATGATACTTAAATGGGATATTAAGCGGTTGTAAACTATTAAATTTTGATGCCACTAGCTCTCCTTAGAGGATTGAGAAATGATTTTACAAAAAAAAAAAAGAAAAGAAAAAGGGTAAGGCGTCCAAGCATAGTGAGGTCACATTTTGGTGAATGGAATAACTTTGAGAAAGAGATACATATGAAGGAAATTCTTATTTAGCATTGTATTGCAAGTTATGAATAATATTTGGCATGAACAAGGAAAATATCATGATGGCATTATATTGTATTTTGTTTGGTATGATATATATAATGCGATAAAATATGAAATGATATGTTTAGATAAGACATGATCTACTAACAACTTGTTAGTAATTTTTAAGCAAAGTTTTAGGTTTGAGTCTTTTGGATGAAGAAACACCGTTGGGGAAGATTTCATGAAAATAATTAGGTTCTTCGGTGAAAATTAATTATAAAAAAAATTGGTGGATATTTTATACTAGCGTCATGAGTCATGGATAAAAAAGAAAGAAGATAAAGACCTTATCTCTTTGGTCAAAATTTTAGGACTTAGTGTCATTTAAATTGGCTGACCTTAGCTTAGGTGACACTAGAAAGCTTATTCCAATGAAATGTTACTCATTACATTAACAAATATTGAAATTGTGACGTATACCTATAATGTAACCTATTCCTTCCCTTCTTTCTATAAATGTGATGTATATTGATAGAAATGGCAGATGCCAAATAACTCATTGTATAAAACAAGGGTCATAATTTTAACCTCAAGGATGTAGCTTTTTAAATCCGTTTTTTTAATTTTTAATCATTTTCAAACCTTTCTTGAAATATCCTTAAGTTGTCTTGATAAATATATTTCGGAACCTAAAAAATACATCATCGAATGAATGTATTTAGAATAAGAAAATATATTTCAAATTACTTTTAGAACATTCATTTTGGAATTAAAAGTACATTTTGAAATGACCATTCAAAATTAAAAAAACAAACAAACAAAATCAACCTGAAATGTTATTGCTGAATGCATTTTAACATTACAACCACTTAATATAGAATCACCAAAGCGAACATTACCTCCATTCTTCAAAAATCGATGACCTTTTGTAGTGTGCTACGAAGACCTTGCCTCCACCCAGAAAATAATTATTTTTATTTATTTTGAACAAATCAATTTCAAAAAGTATTTTTTACATTTTGGAATGGGTGTTTTGAGATTTAATCGAACATGTGTAAATTTTAACGATAATTGTAAGGGGAATTTTGAAAAAATAACCCGTGAAGGGATAAAATGACAAGTATAGATATTAGGTTCTAACCCCACACTTCTATCAACATACCAACTATCTTGTCAAATCTTAAATGATCTTATTTACTATTTAAACACCCCCCTCTCTGAAATTACCAGATACTCTCATCATGTTATTAAACAAAAAATACTATACTTATTTGCGTGACTTACATTTAATTAAACAAAAGATATACATATTTAATTTATATATATAAATATATTGATTTATTATAACTTTTTACGATTAATTAAATAGATTTAGTGTTGATCTTTGTTGGCCTCAATTTTGTAGCATCGAAACTATTGGGCATCACCGAAAATCAATAGCAAATTTTGATTTTAAATTTTATACATATAAATTATTTGTAAAAACACAATTACATCATGTTCTTTTAATTAGTTGATTTATTGACTAAATTATGATTGTTAAAATATATTCTTATTTCTTTTTTGCTACTTCATCCAACTTTGCATGCCGATCGTTTGGTCAAGAAAATAGTTTCTCAGTGTACATATTATTTGACTCACTGAACTGCCTTATATTAATTAATTCTGCCTTATATTAATTAATTCTACAATATAACTTAACCTATTTTTATTAAATACGTGTCAAACAGATTCAATTAATTATGAAGTTTCTAATGGAGTTTTTCATTATGACCATTGAAGTTCTATTTTCTAATTTATCAATTTCCAAGTATTTACGGTGAATAAATGATCTAAAATCACATTAAAAATTTCTTAATAACTAAATCTATATTAATGAATTTTTTTCTAGAATGACTAAGTATGTTTGCATATACATTACTATATAACTTTTAATGTTGTGTTACATTTATTGTGAATTTCAACTAAGATATTAACTTTCATTTGGATAAAAGGTAAAAAGAAAAATAACTCAAGGTACGAGAACTGTTACCAAATGAATTAGAATGCGGTTACCAAATAAATTAGAATGCAAAATGTGTCTTACGTCGCTCAAGAAAGAAAAACCAAATAAAAAAAAAAGAAGAAAGTTTTTTTCATATATTGATACTAATTTTGACTGCATCACACTTTCTCCTTGTCCATATGTCATTTATGTGCGCAAATACAAACTTGACAAACAAATTAATATTATTATGTGTTACTAAATTAAAATATCCTTTATCAAATTGACACTTGTTGAATAAGCAAATATAATGGTTAAATATTCATCTTACATGCCTTATTAAATGATCACCATAGCCATTATTATCCTACAATGACACTTAAGAATGATCCTTTCTAGGTCCGTAAGATACAAATGTCGAGCATAATTAACTATTAAAATAGCTACCGATACGCGGTATAAAAGAAATAAATAAAAAATCACCCCATCTCCATCCCTATCTGGTCTTCTTAAATGCAATCAACTTATACACATGATTCATTTTTTCTTTCCATGTTTAAGGATTCTAGCTCTTCAATACAATTCACTTAAAAATTTTTTTAAATCGGTCATGCGAATAATATCATATTTTTACAATTTATCGATAATTTTTTTTTGATAAGTTAAAACTATCTTATATATAGAAATTAGTTAAATCATCAAACTTAAGAAAATTATTTAAAATATATTTTAAATAAAATATTATTAATGTGAAATGAATATTTAATGACAAAAATGTAATTACTTTTAACGACTTACATCTGATTAAATAAACGATATACATATTTAAAAAAAAAAATTATGCAATCATTGCTATATTTTCTTCTTTACTGTTTTATGGATCACCTGATGACTTATCGAATAATTGAAACAAACTTCACATCAAGTAAGATGAGGACAAAAATATTTTTCTATTTATATAGTCAGGAACCAGCTATCCCCAAACCACACTTAGTAGTAGGTGAAGGGACACGAGTACTTTTAAATTACAAATTTTAGTGTTTTTATGGCAGTTTCTCTGCCAAATAGATGTAGAATTGTGCCATGGCTCCTGTACGATACTCGTTTTTATATCTAGATTCTAGAGTCAAAGTTTCACCATCACGAATCTTGATAGAACCCGGTTGTGGATAACAAACAGACATTCCGGTGAGATAACCGTCCTCATTTCCGGCCTCTTCTCCTGTTCCATATGTCGGCGTTGAAGTACATAAAGTCCTCCCATCCTAAGTGGTAAAAAGACACAGATTTGGAAGTTTAATACTCATTACAATTTATGACTCCTTACAAGACATGGGGAAAAAAATCTGTTAAAGAAAGAAATGATGAAAAAAATTTGCATGGAAAAAATGTAATTAATAAAAAGAGAAGGTATAAGAGTGATGAGAAATATTGTTCATCACCTCTCCATATAAAGTTGCATTCACAACACCTGAATGCATATGAGCAGTGCCATATATGAGATAGCCTCCTTTATCCATTGGGATGTTTGCCTTTTGGACATGAGGAGAGTCACCACCACTATTTTCTTGAATGGTATACTCCGCCTACAGAAAAATTGAGATTAGTTTTCTCCACTCAAATGGATATTGAAAAGACTTTTTGTTTTCCCCTTTCTTTTGCAGAGTACTATTTTGAATAAGTTTCTACCTGACAATCATGAATCGTTGCGGAATCGCTTGATCTCACTATATCGGTGGAATCAAGTATGTAAACCTTAACTGGTACTTGATTTGTATTCCAATCCACCCAACTAATCTTGTATCTCAAGGAAACCTTTCTACTCCAACCTTGAAAACCGTTTCTCAGTTTGCATTGTGTGCCATCCTTACAACAAAAGATTCCTCCTTTATAATCCGCGCTCAAGGGTTGGTAATGGATATCCCTTGTGACATTATAAAAGTCATTTGGCAGATTCATAAGGTCACACCTACATTCGGTGCAACCTTGCTTATCTTCCGCACCACGTGTATCAATGGCCATGATGTTGAGCATCCATTTCTCTTGATATCCAATTGGAATTTTGGCAGGGTTGCCTTGTTCTATTGCAAAAGGATCAGGAATGTTTGAAGTTGTTCCTCGTGATTCAACTCCAAATCCCCAATAATGTGGAAGAATATTTAGATTACATATGCCGTCGTTTCTCACAAAAATAAAGTCACCGGCACGATGAAGCTTAGGGTCGCTGGACATAGTAATATTTTCATGGTACTTCATCGCAAACCAATGATGAAGGTAAGTTTCATACGAAGGTATAGGGTTCCCTTCTTCATCAATTAGTTCGGCATCAAAACTCTTAACTCCAATGTGACCTTCCGGAAACTCTACATTAAAAAATGTTTTTGCCGCAATTGATCCTGGTTCCATTTCAAAACTTTCAGACACAAAAGTGGCTGTCTTGACATCGTTTCCAGGCTTTTGATATAGAGAACATGACGTGCTTGGTAGCAACAATAATATTGATAACGAAAGTATCATTGTTTTAGAGATAAACCTCATGCTAGCCTGTAAATAAACAGATAATGTTGCATAATTAGCTACATAAGACGTCTCTAAAGTCATTCCTTTTCGGCAATCTTAGTTACATATAACACAAGCACAAGATTTAAAGAAAGCTGGTACATTAAGTGAGTTTGAACGAAAAGAAAAGTATAAACGCTTCATACCACACGAGAAGACAAAGGGTTGGCCATCATTGGTATTTGGCCTTTTTCTATAATCAAAGCAATTGTTCAAATGGATTGGTGTAGATATGGAGATTGGTTTTTGCTACTTTTATATTGGAATGTTTTGTAACAACATATCTGGCATAGCTAAATGTAGATTCAATGCACATGAGAACTGCTTGTTTAATTTCGTTGTAGCATCATAATATGAAATTTACAAGTAAGTGATTTGAACGATATTCGTTAAGAGTTGATAGTTGCTTGTAACCAACTACGGGAGAAACTAAAGCAACTGTGCAGAGCTATTTATAGGTAAAATGAACATGATGCTGTCAACGGAGACTTGATGTCAACATGTGAATGACTAAACATTAAACAAATAAAAAACAATCTTACCCCTGGTTGCACACTTGGCCTTGATTTTTGTAGCATCGAAACTATCGGGCATCATCGAATATCAACAGCAAGTTTTGATTTTCAATTTTATACATCAATGATTTGTAAAAACACAATTTTGCATCACGTTCTTTTAATTAATTGATTTATTTACCAAATTAAGATTGTTAAAATATATTCTTATTTCCTTTTTGCTAGGTTCATCCAACTTTGCGTGCCATCATTTGGTCAAGAAAATAGTTTATCAGTCCCTACATTACTTGACTCATTAAAGTGTCTTATATTAATTAATTTTACAATCAAAATTAACCTATTTTTATCAAATAAGTGTCAAATAGATTCAATTAATTATCAAGTTTCTAATGGAGTTTCCCATCATTGTTGCGACTATTGAATTTCTCTTTTCTAACTTATAAAAAACCCATCATTCACTATGAATAAATGATCTGTTAAGATTACATTCAAAATTCCTTAATAACTAAACCTATTTATCTCGGAAACACTTGACGAAAAGGGCCAACTTTTTTAATAAAGTAGTTCTAAATGCCACATTGATTTATTGGACGACGGTTTCCCACCTATAAAAAATATTAGTGAACATTTTTTTTTTCTAGAATGACTAAGTACGTTTGCATATACATTACCATATAACTTTTAATGTTGTGTCACATTTATTGTGAATTTCAACTAAGATATTAACTTTCATTTTGATAAAAGGTAAAAAGAAAAATAACTCAAGTTACGAGAACGGTTACCAAATGAATTAGAATGCAAAATGTGTCGTACGTCTCTCAAGAAAGAAAAACCAAAAAAAAAAAAAAAAAAGAAAGTTTTTTTCATATATTGATACTAATTTTGACTGCATCAAACTTTCTCCTTGTCCATATGTCATTTATGTCTGCAAATACAAACTTGACAAACAAATTAATATTATTATGTGTTACTAAATTAAAATATCCTTTATCAAATTGACAGTTGTTGAATGAACAAATATAATGGTTAAAAATTCATCTTACATGCCTTATTAAATGATCACCATAGCGATTATTATCCTACAATGACACTTAAGAATGATCCTTTCTAGGTCTGTAAGATACAAATGTCGAGCATAATTAACTATTAAAATAGCTACCGATACGCGTTATAAAAGAAATAAATAAAAAATCACCCCATCTCCATCCCTATCTGGTCTTCTTAAATGCAATCAACTTATACACATGATTCATTTTTTCTTTCCATGTTTACGGATTCTAGCTCTTCAATACAATTCACTTAAAAATTTTTTTAAATCGGTCATGCGAATAATATCATATTTTTACAATTTATCGATAATTTCTTTTTGATAAGTTAAAACTATCTTATATATAGAAATTAGTTAAATCATCAAACTTAAGAAAATTATTTAAAATATTTTTTTAAAGAAAATATTATTAATGTGAAATGAATATTTAATGACAAAAATGTAATTACTTTTAACGACTTACATCTGATTAAATAAACGATATACATATTTAAAAAAAAAAATTATGCAATCATTGCTATATTTTCTTCTTTACTGTTTTATGGATCACCTGATGACTTATCGAATAATTGAAACAAACTTCACATCAAGTAAGATGAGGACAAAAATATTTTTCTATTTATATAGTCAGGAACCAGCTATCCCCAAACCACACTTAGTAGTAGGTGAAGGGACACGAGTACTTTTAAATTACAAATTTTAGTGTTTTTATGGCAGTTTCTCTGCCAAATAGATGTAGAATTGTGCCATGGCTCCTGTACGATACTCGTTTTTATATCTAGATTCTAGAGTCAAAGTTTCACCATCACGAATCTTGATAGAACCCGGTTGTGGATAACAAACAGACATTCCGGTGAGATAACCGTCCTCATTTCCGGCCTCTTCTCCTGTTCCATATGTCGGCGTTGAAGTACATAAAGTCCTCCCATCCTAAGTGGTAAAAAGACACAGATTTGGAAGTTTAATACTCATTACAATTTATGACTCCTTACAAGACATGGGGAAAAAAATCTGTTAAAGAAAGAAATGATGAAAAAAATTTGCATGGAAAAAATGTAATTAATAAAAAGAGAAGGTATAAGAGTGATGAGAAATATTGTTCATCACCTCTCCATATAAAGTTGCATTCACAACACCTGAATGCATATGAGCAGTGCCATATATGAGATAGCCTCCTTTATCCATTGGGATGTTTGCCTTTTGGACATGAGGAGAGTCACCACCACTATTTTCTTGAATGGTATACTCCGCCTACAGAAAAATTGAGATTAGTTTTCTCCACTCAAATGGATATTGAAAAGACTTTTTGTTTTCCCCTTTCTTTTGCAGAGTACTATTTTGAATAAGTTTCTACCTGACAATCATGAATCGTTGCGGAATCGCTTGATCTCACTATATCGGTGGAATCAAGTATGTAAACCTTAACTGGTACTTGATTTGTATTCCAATCCACCCAACTAATCTTGTATCTCAAGGAAACCTTTCTACTCCAACCTTGAAAACCGTTTCTCAGTTTGCATTGTGTGCCATCCTTAAACAAAAGATTCCTCCTTTATAATCCGCGCTCAAGGGTTGGTAATGGATATCCCTTGTGACATTATAAAAGTCATTTGGCAGATTCATAAGGTCACACCTACATTCGGTGCAACCTTGCTTATCTTCCGCACCACGTGTATCAATGGCCATGATGTTGAGCATCCATTTCTCTTGATATCCAATTGGAATTTTGGCAGGGTTGCCTTGTTCTATTGCAAAAGGATCAGGAATGTTTGAAGTTGTTCCTCGTGATTCAACTCCAAATCCCCAATAATGTGGAAGAATATTTAGATTACATATGCCGTCGTTTCTCACAAAAATAAAGTCACCGGCACGATGAAGCTTAGGGTCGCTGGACATAGTAATATTTTCATGGTACTTCATCGCAAACCAATGATGAAGGTAAGTTTCATACGAAGGTATAGGGTTCCCTTCTTCATCAATTAGTTCGGCATCAAAACTCTTAACTCCAATGTGACCTTCCGGAAACTCTACATTAAAAAATGTTTTTGCCGCAATTGATCCTGGTTCCATTTCAAAACTTTCAGACACAAAAGTGGCTGTCTTGACATCGTTTCCAGGCTTTTGATATAGAGAACATGACGTGCTTGGTAGCAACAATAATATTGATAACGAAAGTATCATTGTTTTAGAGATAAACCTCATGCTAGCCTGTAAATAAACAGATAATGTTGCATAATTAGCTACATAAGACGTCTCTAAAGTCATTCCTTTTCGGCAATCTTAGTTACATATAACACAAGCACAAGATTTAAAGAAAGCTGGTACATTAAGTGAGTTTGAACGAAAAGAAAAGTATAAACGCTTCATACCACACGATAAGACAAAGGGTTGGCCATCATTGGTATTTGGCCTTTTTCTATAATCAAAGCAATTGTTCAAATGGATTGGTGTAGATATGGAGATTGGTTTTTGCTACTTTTATATTGGAATGTTTTGTAACAACATATCTGGCATAGCTAAATGTAGATTCAATGCACATGAGAACTGCTTGTTTAATTTCGTTGTAGCATCATAATATGAAATTTACAAGTAAGTGATTTGAACGATATTCGTTAAGAGTTGATAGTTGCTTGTAACCAACTACGGGAGAAACTAAAGCAACTGTGCAGAGCTATTTATAGGTAAAATGAACATGATGCTGTCAACGGAGACTTGATGTCAACATGTGAATGACTAAACATTAAACAAATAAAAAACAATCTTACCCCTGGTTGCACACTTGGCCTTGATTTTTGTAGCATCGAAACTATCGGGCATCATCGAATATCAACAGCAAGTTTTGATTTTCAATTTTATACATCAATGATTTGTAAAAACACAATTTTGCATCACGTTCTTTTAATTAATTGATTTATTTACCAAATTAAGATTGTTAAAATATATTCTTATTTCCTTTTTGCTAGGTTCATCCAACTTTGCGTGCCATCATTTGGTCAAGAAAATAGTTTATCAGTCCCTACATTACTTGACTCATTAAAGTGTCTTATATTAATTAATTTTACAATCAAAATTAACCTATTTTTATCAAATAAGTGTCAAATAGATTCAATTAATTATCAAGTTTCTAATGGAGTTTCCCATCATTGTTGCGACTATTGAATTTCTCTTTTCTAACTTATAAAAAACCCATCATTCACTATGAATAAATGATCTGTTAAGATTACATTCAAAATTCCTTAATAACTAAACCTATTTATCTCGGAAACACTTGACGAAAAGGGCCAACTTTTTTAATAAAGTAGTTCTAAATGCCACATTGATTTATTGGACGACGGTTTCCCACCTATAAAAAATATTAGTGAACATTTTTTTTTTCTAGAATGACTAAGTACGTTTGCATATACATTACCATATAACTTTTAATGTTGTGTCACATTTATTGTGAATTTCAACTAAGATATTAACTTTCATTTTGATAAAAGGTAAAAAGAAAAATAACTCAAGTTACGAGAACGGTTACCAAATGAATTAGAATGCAAAATGTGTCGTACGTCTCTCAAGAAAGAAAAACCAAAAAAAAAAAAAAAAAGAAAGTTTTTTTCATATATTGATACTAATTTTGACTGCATCAAACTTTCTCCTTGTCCATATGTCATTTATGTCTGCAAATACAAACTTGACAAACAAATTAATATTATTATGTGTTACTAAATTAAAATATCCTTTATCAAATTGACAGTTGTTGAATGAACAAATATAATGGTTAAAAATTCATCTTACATGCCTTATTAAATGATCACCATAGCGATTATTATCCTACAATGACACTTAAGAATGATCCTTTCTAGGTCTGTAAGATACAAATGTCGAGCATAATTAACTATTAAAATAGCTACCGATACGCGTTATAAAAGAAATAAATAAAAAATCACCCCATCTCCATCCCTATCTGGTCTTCTTAAATGCAATCAACTTATACACATGATTCATTTTTTCTTTCCATGTTTACGGATTCTAGCTCTTCAATACAATTCACTTAAAAATTTTTTTAAATCGGTCATGCGAATAATATCATATTTTTACAATTTATCGATAATTTCTTTTTGATAAGTTAAAACTATCTTATATATAGAAATTAGTTAAATCATCAAACTTAAGAAAATTATTTAAAATATTTTTTTAAAGAAAATATTATTAATGTGAAATGAATATTTAATGACAAAAATGTAATTACTTTTAACGACTTACATCTGATTAAATAAACGATATACATATTTAAAAAAAAAAATTATGCAATCATTGCTATATTTTCTTCTTTACTGTTTTATGGATCACCTGATGACTTATCGAATAATTGAAACAAACTTCACATCAAGTAAGATGAGGACAAAAATATTTTTCTATTTATATAGTCAGGAACCAGCTATCCCCAAACCACACTTAGTAGTAGGTGAAGGGACACGAGTACTTTTAAATTACAAATTTTAGTGTTTTTATGGCAGTTTCTCTGCCAAATAGATGTAGAATTGTGCCATGGCTCCTGTACGATACTCGTTTTTATATCTAGATTCTAGAGTCAAAGTTTCACCATCACGAATCTTGATAGAACCCGGTTGTGGATAACAAACAGACATTCCGGTGAGATAACCGTCCTCATTTCCGGCCTCTTCTCCTGTTCCATATGTCGGCGTTGAAGTACATAAAGTCCTCCCATCCTAAGTGGTAAAAAGACACAGATTTGGAAGTTTAATACTCATTACAATTTATGACTCCTTACAAGACATGGGGAAAAAAATCTGTTAAAGAAAGAAATGATGAAAAAAATTTGCATGGAAAAAATGTAATTAATAAAAAGAGAAGGTATAAGAGTGATGAGAAATATTGTTCATCACCTCTCCATATAAAGTTGCATTCACAACACCTGAATGCATATGAGCAGTGCCATATATGAGATAGCCTCCTTTATCCATTGGGATGTTTGCCTTTTGGACATGAGGAGAGTCACCACCACTATTTTCTTGAATGGTATACTCCGCCTACAGAAAAATTGAGATTAGTTTTCTCCACTCAAATGGATATTGAAAAGACTTTTTGTTTTCCCCTTTCTTTTGCAGAGTACTATTTTGAATAAGTTTCTACCTGACAATCATGAATCGTTGCGGAATCGCTTGATCTCACTATATCGGTGGAATCAAGTATGTAAACCTTAACTGGTACTTGATTTGTATTCCAATCCACCCAACTAATCTTGTATCTCAAGGAAACCTTTCTACTCCAACCTTGAAAACCGTTTCTCAGTTTGCATTGTGTGCCATCCTTACAACAAAAGATTCCTCCTTTATAATCCGCGCTCAAGGGTTGGTAATGGATATCCCTTGTGACATTATAAAAGTCATTTGGCAGATTCATAAGGTCACACCTACATTCGGTGCAACCTTGCTTATCTTCCGCACCACGTGTATCAATGGCCATGATGTTGAGCATCCATTTCTCTTGATATCCAATTGGAATTTTGGCAGGGTTGCCTTGTTCTATTGCAAAAGGATCAGGAATGTTTGAAGTTGTTCCTCGTGATTCAACTCCAAATCCCCAATAATGTGGAAGAATATTTAGATTACATATGCCGTCGTTTCTCACAAAAATAAAGTCACCGGCACGATGAAGCTTAGGGTCGCTGGACATAGTAATATTTTCATGGTACTTCATCGCAAACCAATGATGAAGGTAAGTTTCATACGAAGGTATAGGGTTCCCTTCTTCATCAATTAGTTCGGCATCAAAACTCTTAACTCCAATGTGACCTTCCGGAAACTCTACATTAAAAAATGTTTTTGCCGCAATTGATCCTGGTTCCATTTCAAAACTTTCAGACACAAAAGTGGCTGTCTTGACATCGTTTCCAGGCTTTTGATATAGAGAACATGACGTGCTTGGTAGCAACAATAATATTGATAACGAAAGTATCATTGTTTTAGAGATAAACCTCATGCTAGCCTGTAAATAAACAGATAATGTTGCATAATTAGCTACATAAGACGTCTCTAAAGTCATTCCTTTTCGGCAATCTTAGTTACATATAACACAAGCACAAGATTTAAAGAAAGCTGGTACATTAAGTGAGTTTGAACGAAAAGAAAAGTATAAACGCTTCATACCACACGAGAAGACAAAGGGTTGGCCATCATTGGTATTTGGCCTTTTTCTATAATCAAAGCAATTGTTCAAATGGATTGGTGTAGATATGGAGATTGGTTTTTGCTACTTTTATATTGGAATGTTTTGTAACAACATATCTGGCATAGCTAAATGTAGATTCAATGCACATGAGAACTGCTTGTTTAATTTCGTTGTAGCATCATAATATGAAATTTACAAGTAAGTGATTTGAACGATATTCGTTAAGAGTTGATAGTTGCCTGTAACCAACTACGGGAGAAACTAAAGCAACTGTGCAGAGCTATTTATAGGTAAAATGAACATGATGCTGTCAACGGAGACTTGATGTCAACATGTGAATGACTAAACATTAAACAAATAAAAAACAATCTTACCCCTGGTTGCACACTTGGCCTTGATTTTTGTAGCATCGAAACTATCGGGCATCATCGAATATCAACAGCAAGTTTTGATTTTCAATTTTATACATCAATGATTTGTAAAAACACAATTTTGCATCACGTTCTTTTAATTAATTGATTTATTTACCAAATTAAGATTGTTAAAATATATTCTTATTTCCTTTTTGCTAGGTTCATCCAACTTTGCGTGCCATCATTTGGTCAAGAAAATAGTTTATCAGTCCCTACATTACTTGACTCATTAAAGTGTCTTATATTAATTAATTTTACAATCAAAATTAACCTATTTTTATCAAATAAGTGTCAAATAGATTCAATTAATTATCAAGTTTCTAATGGAGTTTCCCATCATTGTTGCGACTATTGAATTTCTCTTTTCTAACTTATAAAAAACCCATCATTCACTATGAATAAATGATCTGTTAAGATTACATTCAAAATTCCTTAATAACTAAACCTATTTATCTCGGAAACACTTGACGAAAAGGGCCAACTTTTTTAATAAAGTAGTTCTAAATGCCACATTGATTTATTGGACGACGGTTTCCCACCTATAAAAAATATTAGTGAACATTTTTTTTTTCTAGAATGACTAAGTACGTTTGCATATACATTACCATATAACTTTTAATGTTGTGTCACATTTATTGTGAATTTCAACTAAGATATTAACTTTCATTTTGATAAAAGGTAAAAAGAAAAATAACTCAAGTTACGAGAACGGTTACCAAATGAATTAGAATGCAAAATGTGTCGTACGTCTCTCAAGAAAGAAAAACCAAAAAAAAAAAAAAAAAAGAAAGTTTTTTTCATATATTGATACTAATTTTGACTGCATCAAACTTTCTCCTTGTCCATATGTCATTTATGTCTGCAAATACAAACTTGACAAACAAATTAATATTATTATGTGTTACTAAATTAAAATATCCTTTATCAAATTGACAGTTGTTGAATGAACAAATATAATGGTTAAAAATTCATCTTACATGCCTTATTAAATGATCACCATAGCGATTATTATCCTACAATGACACTTAAGAATGATCCTTTCTAGGTCTGTAAGATACAAATGTCGAGCATAATTAACTATTAAAATAGCTACCGATACGCGTTATAAAAGAAATAAATAAAAAATCACCCCATCTCCATCCCTATCTGGTCTTCTTAAATGCAATCAACTTATACACATGATTCATTTTTTCTTTCCATGTTTACGGATTCTAGCTCTTCAATACAATTCACTTAAAAATTTTTTTAAATCGGTCATGCGAATAATATCATATTTTTACAATTTATCGATAATTTCTTTTTGATAAGTTAAAACTATCTTATATATAGAAATTAGTTAAATCATCAAACTTAAGAAAATTATTTAAAATATTTTTTTAAAGAAAATATTATTAATGTGAAATGAATATTTAATGACAAAAATGTAATTACTTTTAACGACTTACATCTGATTAAATAAACGATATACATATTTAAAAAAAAAAATTATGCAATCATTGCTATATTTTCTTCTTTACTGTTTTATGGATCACCTGATGACTTATCGAATAATTGAAACAAACTTCACATCAAGTAAGATGAGGACAAAAATATTTTTCTATTTATATAGTCAGGAACCAGCTATCCCCAAACCACACTTAGTAGTAGGTGAAGGGACACGAGTACTTTTAAATTACAAATTTTAGTGTTTTTATGGCAGTTTCTCTGCCAAATAGATGTAGAATTGTGCCATGGCTCCTGTACGATACTCGTTTTTATATCTAGATTCTAGAGTCAAAGTTTCACCATCACGAATCTTGATAGAACCCGGTTGTGGATAACAAACAGACATTCCGGTGAGATAACCGTCCTCATTTCCGGCCTCTTCTCCTGTTCCATATGTCGGCGTTGAAGTACATAAAGTCCTCCCATCCTAAGTGGTAAAAAGACACAGATTTGGAAGTTTAATACTCATTACAATTTATGACTCCTTACAAGACATGGGGAAAAAAATCTGTTAAAGAAAGAAATGATGAAAAAAATTTGCATGGAAAAAATGTAATTAATAAAAAGAGAAGGTATAAGAGTGATGAGAAATATTGTTCATCACCTCTCCATATAAAGTTGCATTCACAACACCTGAATGCATATGAGCAGTGCCATATATGAGATAGCCTCCTTTATCCATTGGGATGTTTGCCTTTTGGACATGAGGAGAGTCACCACCACTATTTTCTTGAATGGTATACTCCGCCTACAGAAAAATTGAGATTAGTTTTCTCCACTCAAATGGATATTGAAAAGACTTTTTGTTTTCCCCTTTCTTTTGCAGAGTACTATTTTGAATAAGTTTCTACCTGACAATCATGAATCGTTGCGGAATCGCTTGATCTCACTATATCGGTGGAATCAAGTATGTAAACCTTAACTGGTACTTGATTTGTATTCCAATCCACCCAACTAATCTTGTATCTCAAGGAAACCTTTCTACTCCAACCTTGAAAACCGTTTCTCAGTTTGCATTGTGTGCCATCCTTACAACAAAAGATTCCTCCTTTATAATCCGCGCTCAAGGGTTGGTAATGGATATCCCTTGTGACATTATAAAAGTCATTTGGCAGATTCATAAGGTCACACCTACATTCGGTGCAACCTTGCTTATCTTCCGCACCACGTGTATCAATGGCCATGATGTTGAGCATCCATTTCTCTTGATATCCAATTGGAATTTTGGCAGGGTTGCCTTGTTCTATTGCAAAAGGATCAGGAATGTTTGAAGTTGTTCCTCGTGATTCAACTCCAAATCCCCAATAATGTGGAAGAATATTTAGATTACATATGCCGTCGTTTCTCACAAAAATAAAGTCACCGGCACGATGAAGCTTAGGGTCGCTGGACATAGTAATATTTTCATGGTACTTCATCGCAAACCAATGATGAAGGTAAGTTTCATACGAAGGTATAGGGTTCCCTTCTTCATCAATTAGTTCGGCATCAAAACTCTTAACTCCAATGTGACCTTCCGGAAACTCTACATTAAAAAATGTTTTTGCCGCAATTGATCCTGGTTCCATTTCAAAACTTTCAGACACAAAAGTGGCTGTCTTGACATCGTTTCCAGGCTTTTGATATAGAGAACATGACGTGCTTGGTAGCAACAATAATATTGATAACGAAAGTATCATTGTTTTAGAGATAAACCTCATGCTAGCCTGTAAATAAACAGATAATGTTGCATAATTAGCTACATAAGACGTCTCTAAAGTCATTCCTTTTCGGCAATCTTAGTTACATATAACACAAGCACAAGATTTAAAGAAAGCTGGTACATTAAGTGAGTTTGAACGAAAAGAAAAGTATAAACGCTTCATACCACACGATAAGACAAAGGGTTGGCCATCATTGGTATTTGGCCTTTTTCTATAATCAAAGCAATTGTTCAAATGGATTGGTGTAGATATGGAGATTGGTTTTTGCTACTTTTATATTGGAATGTTTTGTAACAACATATCTGGCATAGCTAAATGTAGATTCAATGCACATGAGAACTGCTTGTTTAATTTCGTTGTAGCATCATAATATGAAATTTACAAGTAAGTGATTTGAACGATATTCGTTAAGAGTTGATAGTTGCTTGTAACCAACTACGGGAGAAACTAAAGCAACTGTGCAGAGCTATTTATAGGTAAAATGAACATGATGCTGTCAACGGAGACTTGATGTCAACATGTGAATGACTAAACATTAAACAAATAAAAAACAATCTTACCCCTGGTTGCACACTTGGCCTTGATTTTTGTAGCATCGAAACTATCGGGCATCATCGAATATCAACAGCAAGTTTTGATTTTCAATTTTATACATCAATGATTTGTAAAAACACAATTTTGCATCACGTTCTTTTAATTAATTGATTTATTTACCAAATTAAGATTGTTAAAATATATTCTTATTTCCTTTTTGCTAGGTTCATCCAACTTTGCGTGCCATCATTTGGTCAAGAAAATAGTTTATCAGTCCCTACATTACTTGACTCATTAAAGTGTCTTATATTAATTAATTTTACAATCAAAATTAACCTATTTTTATCAAATAAGTGTCAAATAGATTCAATTAATTATCAAGTTTCTAATGGAGTTTCCCATCATTGTTGCGACTATTGAATTTCTCTTTTCTAACTTATAAAAAACCCATCATTCACTATGAATAAATGATCTGTTAAGATTACATTCAAAATTCCTTAATAACTAAACCTATTTATCTCGGAAACACTTGACGAAAAGGGCCAACTTTTTTAATAAAGTAGTTCTAAATGCCACATTGATTTATTGGACGACGGTTTCCCACCTATAAAAAATATTAGTGAACATTTTTTTTTTCTAGAATGACTAAGTACGTTTGCATATACATTACCATATAACTTTTAATGTTGTGTCACATTTATTGTGAATTTCAACTAAGATATTAACTTTCATTTTGATAAAAGGTAAAAAGAAAAATAACTCAAGTTACGAGAACGGTTACCAAATGAATTAGAATGCAAAATGTGTCGTACGTCTCTCAAGAAAGAAAAACCAAAAAAAAAAAAAAAAAAGAAAGTTTTTTTCATATATTGATACTAATTTTGACTGCATCAAACTTTCTCCTTGTCCATATGTCATTTATGTCTGCAAATACAAACTTGACAAACAAATTAATATTATTATGTGTTACTAAATTAAAATATCCTTTATCAAATTGACAGTTGTTGAATGAACAAATATAATGGTTAAAAATTCATCTTACATGCCTTATTAAATGATCACCATAGCGATTATTATCCTACAATGACACTTAAGAATGATCCTTTCTAGGTCTGTAAGATACAAATGTCGAGCATAATTAACTATTAAAATAGCTACCGATACGCGTTATAAAAGAAATAAATAAAAAATCACCCCATCTCCATCCCTATCTGGTCTTCTTAAATGCAATCAACTTATACACATGATTCATTTTTTCTTTCCATGTTTACGGATTCTAGCTCTTCAATACAATTCACTTAAAAATTTTTTTAAATCGGTCATGCGAATAATATCATATTTTTACAATTTATCGATAATTTCTTTTTGATAAGTTAAAACTATCTTATATATAGAAATTAGTTAAATCATCAAACTTAAGAAAATTATTTAAAATATTTTTTTAAAGAAAATATTATTAATGTGAAATGAATATTTAATGACAAAAATGTAATTACTTTTAACGACTTACATCTGATTAAATAAACGATATACATATTTAAAAAAAAAAATTATGCAATCATTGCTATATTTTCTTCTTTACTGTTTTATGGATCACCTGATGACTTATCGAATAATTGAAACAAACTTCACATCAAGTAAGATGAGGACAAAAATATTTTTCTATTTATATAGTCAGGAACCAGCTATCCCCAAACCACACTTAGTAGTAGGTGAAGGGACACGAGTACTTTTAAATTACAAATTTTAGTGTTTTTATGGCAGTTTCTCTGCCAAATAGATGTAGAATTGTGCCATGGCTCCTGTACGATACTCGTTTTTATATCTAGATTCTAGAGTCAAAGTTTCACCATCACGAATCTTGATAGAACCCGGTTGTGGATAACAAACAGACATTCCGGTGAGATAACCGTCCTCATTTCCGGCCTCTTCTCCTGTTCCATATGTCGGCGTTGAAGTACATAAAGTCCTCCCATCCTAAGTGGTAAAAAGACACAGATTTGGAAGTTTAATACTCATTACAATTTATGACTCCTTACAAGACATGGGGAAAAAAATCTGTTAAAGAAAGAAATGATGAAAAAAATTTGCATGGAAAAAATGTAATTAATAAAAAGAGAAGGTATAAGAGTGATGAGAAATATTGTTCATCACCTCTCCATATAAAGTTGCATTCACAACACCTGAATGCATATGAGCAGTGCCATATATGAGATAGCCTCCTTTATCCATTGGGATGTTTGCCTTTTGGACATGAGGAGAGTCACCACCACTATTTTCTTGAATGGTATACTCCGCCTACAGAAAAATTGAGATTAGTTTTCTCCACTCAAATGGATATTGAAAAGACTTTTTGTTTTCCCCTTTCTTTTGCAGAGTACTATTTTGAATAAGTTTCTACCTGACAATCATGAATCGTTGCGGAATCGCTTGATCTCACTATATCGGTGGAATCAAGTATGTAAACCTTAACTGGTACTTGATTTGTATTCCAATCCACCCAACTAATCTTGTATCTCAAGGAAACCTTTCTACTCCAACCTTGAAAACCGTTTCTCAGTTTGCATTGTGTGCCATCCTTACAACAAAAGATTCCTCCTTTATAATCCGCGCTCAAGGGTTGGTAATGGATATCCCTTGTGACATTATAAAAGTCATTTGGCAGATTCATAAGGTCACACCTACATTCGGTGCAACCTTGCTTATCTTCCGCACCACGTGTATCAATGGCCATGATGTTGAGCATCCATTTCTCTTGATATCCAATTGGAATTTTGGCAGGGTTGCCTTGTTCTATTGCAAAAGGATCAGGAATGTTTGAAGTTGTTCCTCGTGATTCAACTCCAAATCCCCAATAATGTGGAAGAATATTTAGATTACATATGCCGTCGTTTCTCACAAAAATAAAGTCACCGGCACGATGAAGCTTAGGGTCGCTGGACATAGTAATATTTTCATGGTACTTCATCGCAAACCAATGATGAAGGTAAGTTTCATACGAAGGTATAGGGTTCCCTTCTTCATCAATTAGTTCGGCATCAAAACTCTTAACTCCAATGTGACCTTCCGGAAACTCTACATTAAAAAATGTTTTTGCCGCAATTGATCCTGGTTCCATTTCAAAACTTTCAGACACAAAAGTGGCTGTCTTGACATCGTTTCCAGGCTTTTGATATAGAGAACATGACGTGCTTGGTAGCAACAATAATATTGATAACGAAAGTATCATTGTTTTAGAGATAAACCTCATGCTAGCCTGTAAATAAACAGATAATGTTGCATAATTAGCTACATAAGACGTCTCTAAAGTCATTCCTTTTCGGCAATCTTAGTTACATATAACACAAGCACAAGATTTAAAGAAAGCTGGTACATTAAGTGAGTTTGAACGAAAAGAAAAGTATAAACGCTTCATACCACACGAGAAGACAAAGGGTTGGCCATCATTGGTATTTGGCCTTTTTCTATAATCAAAGCAATTGTTCAAATGGATTGGTGTAGATATGGAGATTGGTTTTTGCTACTTTTATATTGGAATGTTTTGTAACAACATATCTGGCATAGCTAAATGTAGATTCAATGCACATGAGAACTGCTTGTTTAATTTCGTTGTAGCATCATAATATGAAATTTACAAGTAAGTGATTTGAACGATATTCGTTAAGAGTTGATAGTTGCTTGTAACCAACTACGGGAGAAACTAAAGCAACTGTGCAGAGCTATTTATAGGTAAAATGAACATGATGCTGTCAACGGAGACTTGATGTCAACATGTGAATGACTAAACATTAAACAAATAAAAAACAATCTTACCCCTGGTTGCACACTTGGCCTTGATTTTTGTAGCATCGAAACTATCGGGCATCATCGAATATCAACAGCAAGTTTTGATTTTCAATTTTATACATCAATGATTTGTAAAAACACAATTTTGCATCACGTTCTTTTAATTAATTGATTTATTTACCAAATTAAGATTGTTAAAATATATTCTTATTTCCTTTTTGCTAGGTTCATCCAACTTTGCGTGCCATCATTTGGTCAAGAAAATAGTTTATCAGTCCCTACATTACTTGACTCATTAAAGTGTCTTATATTAATTAATTTTACAATCAAAATTAACCTATTTTTATCAAATAAGTGTCAAATAGATTCAATTAATTATCAAGTTTCTAATGGAGTTTCCCATCATTGTTGCGACTATTGAATTTCTCTTTTCTAACTTATAAAAAACCCATCATTCACTATGAATAAATGATCTGTTAAGATTACATTCAAAATTCCTTAATAACTAAACCTATTTATCTCGGAAACACTTGACGAAAAGGGCCAACTTTTTTAATAAAGTAGTTCTAAATGCCACATTGATTTATTGGACGACGGTTTCCCACCTATAAAAAATATTAGTGAACATTTTTTTTTTCTAGAATGACTAAGTACGTTTGCATATACATTACCATATAACTTTTAATGTTGTGTCACATTTATTGTGAATTTCAACTAAGATATTAACTTTCATTTTGATAAAAGGTAAAAAGAAAAATAACTCAAGTTACGAGAACGGTTACCAAATGAATTAGAATGCAAAATGTGTCGTACGTCTCTCAAGAAAGAAAAACCAAAAAAAAAAAAAAAAAAGAAAGTTTTTTTCATATATTGATACTAATTTTGACTGCATCAAACTTTCTCCTTGTCCATATGTCATTTATGTCTGCAAATACAAACTTGACAAACAAATTAATATTATTATGTGTTACTAAATTAAAATATCCTTTATCAAATTGACAGTTGTTGAATGAACAAATATAATGGTTAAAAATTCATCTTACATGCCTTATTAAATGATCACCATAGCGATTATTATCCTACAATGACACTTAAGAATGATCCTTTCTAGGTCTGTAAGATACAAATGTCGAGCATAATTAACTATTAAAATAGCTACCGATACGCGTTATAAAAGAAATAAATAAAAAATCACCCCATCTCCATCCCTATCTGGTCTTCTTAAATGCAATCAACTTATACACATGATTCATTTTTTCTTTCCATGTTTACGGATTCTAGCTCTTCAATACAATTCACTTAAAAATTTTTTTAAATCGGTCATGCGAATAATATCATATTTTTACAATTTATCGATAATTTCTTTTTGATAAGTTAAAACTATCTTATATATAGAAATTAGTTAAATCATCAAACTTAAGAAAATTATTTAAAATATTTTTTTAAAGAAAATATTATTAATGTGAAATGAATATTTAATGACAAAAATGTAATTACTTTTAACGACTTACATCTGATTAAATAAACGATATACATATTTAAAAAAAAAAATTATGCAATCATTGCTATATTTTCTTCTTTACTGTTTTATGGATCACCTGATGACTTATCGAATAATTGAAACAAACTTCACATCAAGTAAGATGAGGACAAAAATATTTTTCTATTTATATAGTCAGGAACCAGCTATCCCCAAACCACACTTAGTAGTAGGTGAAGGGACACGAGTACTTTTAAATTACAAATTTTAGTGTTTTTATGGCAGTTTCTCTGCCAAATAGATGTAGAATTGTGCCATGGCTCCTGTACGATACTCGTTTTTATATCTAGATTCTAGAGTCAAAGTTTCACCATCACGAATCTTGATAGAACCCGGTTGTGGATAACAAACAGACATTCCGGTGAGATAACCGTCCTCATTTCCGGCCTCTTCTCCTGTTCCATATGTCGGCGTTGAAGTACATAAAGTCCTCCCATCCTAAGTGGTAAAAAGACACAGATTTGGAAGTTTAATACTCATTACAATTTATGACTCCTTACAAGACATGGGGAAAAAAATCTGTTAAAGAAAGAAATGATGAAAAAAATTTGCATGGAAAAAATGTAATTAATAAAAAGAGAAGGTATAAGAGTGATGAGAAATATTGTTCATCACCTCTCCATATAAAGTTGCATTCACAACACCTGAATGCATATGAGCAGTGCCATATATGAGATAGCCTCCTTTATCCATTGGGATGTTTGCCTTTTGGACATGAGGAGAGTCACCACCACTATTTTCTTGAATGGTATACTCCGCCTACAGAAAAATTGAGATTAGTTTTCTCCACTCAAATGGATATTGAAAAGACTTTTTGTTTTCCCCTTTCTTTTGCAGAGTACTATTTTGAATAAGTTTCTACCTGACAATCATGAATCGTTGCGGAATCGCTTGATCTCACTATATCGGTGGAATCAAGTATGTAAACCTTAACTGGTACTTGATTTGTATTCCAATCCACCCAACTAATCTTGTATCTCAAGGAAACCTTTCTACTCCAACCTTGAAAACCGTTTCTCAGTTTGCATTGTGTGCCATCCTTACAACAAAAGATTCCTCCTTTATAATCCGCGCTCAAGGGTTGGTAATGGATATCCCTTGTGACATTATAAAAGTCATTTGGCAGATTCATAAGGTCACACCTACATTCGGTGCAACCTTGCTTATCTTCCGCACCACGTGTATCAATGGCCATGATGTTGAGCATCCATTTCTCTTGATATCCAATTGGAATTTTGGCAGGGTTGCCTTGTTCTATTGCAAAAGGATCAGGAATGTTTGAAGTTGTTCCTCGTGATTCAACTCCAAATCCCCAATAATGTGGAAGAATATTTAGATTACATATGCCGTCGTTTCTCACAAAAATAAAGTCACCGGCACGATGAAGCTTAGGGTCGCTGGACATAGTAATATTTTCATGGTACTTCATCGCAAACCAATGATGAAGGTAAGTTTCATACGAAGGTATAGGGTTCCCTTCTTCATCAATTAGTTCGGCATCAAAACTCTTAACTCCAATGTGACCTTCCGGAAACTCTACATTAAAAAATGTTTTTGCCGCAATTGATCCTGGTTCCATTTCAAAACTTTCAGACACAAAAGTGGCTGTCTTGACATCGTTTCCAGGCTTTTGATATAGAGAACATGACGTGCTTGGTAGCAACAATAATATTGATAACGAAAGTATCATTGTTTTAGAGATAAACCTCATGCTAGCCTGTAAATAAACAGATAATGTTGCATAATTAGCTACATAAGACGTCTCTAAAGTCATTCCTTTTCGGCAATCTTAGTTACATATAACACAAGCACAAGATTTAAAGAAAGCTGGTACATTAAGTGAGTTTGAACGAAAAGAAAAGTATAAACGCTTCATACCACACGAGAAGACAAAGGGTTGGCCATCATTGGTATTTGGCCTTTTTCTATAATCAAAGCAATTGTTCAAATGGATTGGTGTAGATATGGAGATTGGTTTTTGCTACTTTTATATTGGAATGTTTTGTAACAACATATCTGGCATAGCTAAATGTAGATTCAATGCACATGAGAACTGCTTGTTTAATTTCGTTGTAGCATCATAATATGAAATTTACAAGTAAGTGATTTGAACGATATTCGTTAAGAGTTGATAGTTGCTTGTAACCAACTACGGGAGAAACTAAAGCAACTGTGCAGAGCTATTTATAGGTAAAATGAACATGATGCTGTCAACGGAGACTTGATGTCAACATGTGAATGACTAAACATTAAACAAATAAAAAACAATCTTACCCCTGGTTGCACACTTGGCCTTGATTTTTGTAGCATCGAAACTATCGGGCATCATCGAATATCAACAGAGGGTTTTGATTTTCAATTTTATACATCAATGATTTGTAAAAACACAATTTTGCATCACGTTCTTTTAATTAATTGATTTATTTACCAAATTAAGATTGTTAAAATATATTCTTATTTCCTTTTTGCTAGGTTCATCCAACTTTGCGTGCCATCATTTGGTCAAGAAAATAGTTTATCAGTCCCTACATTACTTGACTCATTAAAGTGTCTTATATTAATTAATTTTACAATCAAAATTAACCTATTTTTATCAAATAAGTGTCAAATAGATTCAATTAATTATCAAGTTTCTAATGGAGTTTCCCATCATTGTTGCGACTATTGAATTTCTCTTTTCTAACTTATAAAAAACCCATCATTCACTATGAATAAATGATCTGTTAAGATTACATTCAAAATTCCTTAATAACTAAACCTATTTATCTCGGAAACACTTGACGAAAAGGGCCAACTTTTTTAATAAAGTAGTTCTAAATGCCACATTGATTTATTGGACGACGGTTTCCCACCTATAAAAAATATTAGTGAACATTTTTTTTTTCTAGAATGACTAAGTATGTTTGCATATACATTACCATATAACTTTTAATGTTGTGTCACATTTATTGTGAATTTCAACTAAGATATTAACTTTCATTTTGATAAAAGGTAAAAAGAAAAATAACTCAAGTTACGAGAACGGTTACCAAATGAATTAGAATGCAAAATGTGTCGTACGTCTCTCAAGAAAGGAAAAACCAAAAAAAAAAAAAAAAAAGAAAGTTTTTTTCATATATTGATACTAATTTTGACTGCATCAAACTTTCTCCTTGTCCATATGTCATTTATGTCTGCAAATACAAACTTGACAAACAAATTAATATTATTATGTGTTACTAAATTAAAATATCCTTTATCAAAATGACAGTTGTTGAATGAACAAATATAATGGTTAAAAATTCATCTTACATGCCTTATTAAATGATCACCATAGCGATTATTATCCTACAATGACACTTAAGAATGATCCTTTCTAGGTCTGTAAGATACAAATGTCGAGCATAATTAACTATTAAAATAGCTACCGATACGCGTTATAAAAGAAATAAATAAAAAATCACCCCATCTCCATCCCTATTTGGTCTTCTTAAATGCAATCAACTTATACACATGATTCATTTTTTCTTTCCATGTTTACGGATTCTAGCTCTTCAATACAATTCACTTAAAAATTTTTTTAAATCGGTCATGCGAATAATATCATATTTTTACAATTTATCGATAATTTCTTTTTGATAAGTTAAAACTATCTTATATATAGAAATTAGTTAAATCATCAAACTTAAGAAAATTATTTAAAATATTTTTTTAAAGAAAATATTATTAATGTGAAATGAATATTTAATGACAAAAATGTAATTACTTTTAACGACTTACATCTGATTAAATAAACGATATACATATTTAAAAAAAAAATTATGCAATCATTGCTATATTTTCTTCTTTACTGTTTTATGGATCACCTGATGACTTATCGAATAATTGAAACAAACTTCACATCAAGTAAGATGAGGACAAAAATATTTTTCTATTTATATAGTCAGGAACCAGCTATCCCCAAACCACACTTAGTAGTAGGTGAAGGGACACGAGTACTTTTAAATTACAAATTTTAGTGTTTTTATGGCAGTTTCTCTGCCAAATAGATGTAGAATTGTGCCATGGCTCCTGTACGATACTCGTTTTTATATCTAGATTCTAGAGTCAAAGTTTCACCATCACGAATCTTGATAGAACCCGGTTGTGGATAACAAACAGACATTCCGGTGAGATAACCGTCCTCATTTCCGGCCTCTTCTCCTGTTCCATATGTCGGCGTTGAAGTACATAAAGTCCTCCCATCCTAAGTGGTAAAAAGACACAGATTTGGAAGTTTAATACTCATTACAATTTATGACTCCTTACAAGACATGGGGAAAAAAATCTGTTAAAGAAAGAAATGATGAAAAAAATTTGCATGGAAAAAATGTAATTAATAAAAAGAGAAGGTATAAGAGTGATGAGAAATATTGTTCATCACCTCTCCATATAAAGTTGCATTCACAACACCTGAATGCATATGAGCAGTGCCATATATGAGATAGCCTCCTTTATCCATTGGGATGTTTGCCTTTTGGACATGAGGAGAGTCACCACCACTATTTTCTTGAATGGTATACTCCGCCTACAGAAAAATTGAGATTAGTTTTCTCCACTCAAATGGATATTGAAAAGACTTTTTGTTTTCCCCTTTCTTTTGCAGAGTACTATTTTGAATAAGTTTCTACCTGACAATCATGAATCGTTGCGGAATCGCTTGATCTCACTATATCGGTGGAATCAAGTATGTAAACCTTAACTGGTACTTGATTTGTATTCCAATCCACCCAACTAATCTTGTATCTCAAGGAAACCTTTCTACTCCAACCTTGAAAACCGTTTCTCAGTTTGCATTGTGTGCCATCCTTACAACAAAAGATTCCTCCTTTATAATCCGCGCTCAAGGGTTGGTAATGGATATCCCTTGTGACATTATAAAAGTCATTTGGCAGATTCATAAGGTCACACCTACATTCGGTGCAACCTTGCTTATCTTCCGCACCACGTGTATCAATGGCCATGATGTTGAGCATCCATTTCTCTTGATATCCAATTGGAATTTTGGCAGGGTTGCCTTGTTCTATTGCAAAAGGATCAGGAATGTTTGAAGTTGTTCCTCGTGATTCAACTCCAAATCCCCAATAATGTGGAAGAATATTTAGATTACATATGCCGTCGTTTCTCACAAAAATAAAGTCACCGGCACGATGAAGCTTAGGGTCGCTGGACATAGTAATATTTTCATGGTACTTCATCGCAAACCAATGATGAAGGTAAGTTTCATACGAAGGTATAGGGTTCCCTTCTTCATCAATTAGTTCGGCATCAAAACTCTTAACTCCAATGTGACCTTCCGGAAACTCTACATTAAAAAATGTTTTTGCCGCAATTGATCCTGGTTCCATTTCAAAACTTTCAGACACAAAAGTGGCTGTCTTGACATCGTTTCCAGGCTTTTGATATAGAGAACATGACGTGCTTGGTAGCAACAATAATATTGATAACGAAAGTATCATTGTTTTAGAGATAAACCTCATGCTAGCCTGTAAATAAACAGATAATGTTGCATAATTAGCTACATAAGACGTCTCTAAAGTCATTCCTTTTCGGCAATCTTAGTTACATATAACACAAGCACAAGATTTAAAGAAAGCTGGTACATTAAGTGAGTTTGAACGAAAAGAAAAGTATAAACGCTTCATACCACACGAGAAGACAAAGGGTTGGCCATCATTGGTATTTGGCCTTTTTCTATAATCAAAGCAATTGTTCAAATGGATTGGTGTAGATATGGAGATTGGTTTTTGCTACTTTTATATTGGAATGTTTTGTAACAACATATCTGGCATAGCTAAATGTAGATTCAATGCACATGAGAACTGCTTGTTTAATTTCGTTGTAGCATCATAATATGAAATTTACAAGTAAGTGATTTGAACGATATTCGTTAAGAGTTGATAGTTGCCTGTAACCAACTACGGGAGAAACTAAAGCAACTGTGCAGAGCTATTTATAGGTAAAATGAACATGATGCTGTCAACGGAGACTTGATGTCAACATGTGAATGACTAAACATTAAACAAATAAAAAACAATCTTACCCCTGGTTGCACACTTGGCCTTGATTTTTGTAGCATCGAAACTATCGGGCATCATCGAATATCAACAGAGGGTTTTGATTTTCAATTTTATACATCAATGATTTGTAAAAACACAATTTTGCATCACGTTCTTTTAATTAATTGATTTATTTACCAAATTAAGATTGTTAAAATATATTCTTATTTCCTTTTTGCTAGGTTCATCCAACTTTGCGTGCCATCATTTGGTCAAGAAAATAGTTTATCAGTCCCTACATTACTTGACTCATTAAAGTGTCTTATATTAATTAATTTTACAATCAAAATTAACCTATTTTTATCAAATAAGTGTCAAATAGATTCAATTAATTATCAAGTTTCTAATGGAGTTTCCCATCATTGTTGCGACTATTGAATTTCTCTTTTCTAACTTATAAAAAACCCATCATTCACTATGAATAAATGATCTGTTAAGATTACATTCAAAATTCCTTAATAACTAAACCTATTTATCTCGGAAACACTTGACGAAAAGGGCCAACTTTTTTAATAAAGTAGTTCTAAATGCCACATTGATTTATTGGACGACGGTTTCCCACCTATAAAAAATATTAGTGAACATTTTTTTTTTCTAGAATGACTAAGTATGTTTGCATATACATTACCATATAACTTTTAATGTTGTGTCACATTTATTGTGAATTTCAACTAAGATATTAACTTTCATTTTGATAAAAGGTAAAAAGAAAAATAACTCAAGTTACGAGAACGGTTACCAAATGAATTAGAATGCAAAATGTGTCGTACGTCTCTCAAGAAAGGAAAAACCAAAAAAAAAAAAAAAAAAGAAAGTTTTTTTCATATATTGATACTAATTTTGACTGCATCAAACTTTCTCCTTGTCCATATGTCATTTATGTCTGCAAATACAAACTTGACAAACAAATTAATATTATTATGTGTTACTAAATTAAAATATCCTTTATCAAAATGACAGTTGTTGAATGAACAAATATAATGGTTAAAAATTCATCTTACATGCCTTATTAAATGATCACCATAGCGATTATTATCCTACAATGACACTTAAGAATGATCCTTTCTAGGTCTGTAAGATACAAATGTCGAGCATAATTAACTATTAAAATAGCTACCGATACGCGTTATAAAAGAAATAAATAAAAAATCACCCCATCTCCATCCCTATTTGGTCTTCTTAAATGCAATCAACTTATACACATGATTCATTTTTTCTTTCCATGTTTACGGATTCTAGCTCTTCAATACAATTCACTTAAAAATTTTTTTAAATCGGTCATGCGAATAATATCATATTTTTACAATTTATCGATAATTTCTTTTTGATAAGTTAAAACTATCTTATATATAGAAATTAGTTAAATCATCAAACTTAAGAAAATTATTTAAAATATTTTTTTAAAGAAAATATTATTAATGTGAAATGAATATTTAATGACAAAAATGTAATTACTTTTAACGACTTACATCTGATTAAATAAACGATATACATATTTAAAAAAAAAAATTATGCAATCATTGCTATATTTTCTTCTTTACTGTTTTATGGATCACCTGATGACTTATCGAATAATTGAAACAAACTTCACATCAAGTAAGATGAGGACAAAAATATTTTTCTATTTATATAGTCAGGAACCAGCTATCCCCAAACCACACTTAGTAGTAGGTGAAGGGACACGAGTACTTTTAAATTACAAATTTTAGTGTTTTTATGGCAGTTTCTCTGCCAAATAGATGTAGAATTGTGCCATGGCTCCTGTACGATACTCGTTTTTATATCTAGATTCTAGAGTCAAAGTTTCACCATCACGAATCTTGATAGAACCCGGTTGTGGATAACAAACAGACATTCCGGTGAGATAACCGTCCTCATTTCCGGCCTCTTCTCCTGTTCCATATGTCGGCGTTGAAGTACATAAAGTCCTCCCATCCTAAGTGGTAAAAAGACACAGATTTGGAAGTTTAATACTCATTACAATTTATGACTCCTTACAAGACATGGGGAAAAAAATCTGTTAAAGAAAGAAATGATGAAAAAAATTTGCATGGAAAAAATGTAATTAATAAAAAGAGAAGGTATAAGAGTGATGAGAAATATTGTTCATCACCTCTCCATATAAAGTTGCATTCACAACACCTGAATGCATATGAGCAGTGCCATATATGAGATAGCCTCCTTTATCCATTGGGATGTTTGCCTTTTGGACATGAGGAGAGTCACCACCACTATTTTCTTGAATGGTATACTCCGCCTACAGAAAAATTGAGATTAGTTTTCTCCACTCAAATGGATATTGAAAAGACTTTTTGTTTTCCCCTTTCTTTTGCAGAGTACTATTTTGAATAAGTTTCTACCTGACAATCATGAATCGTTGCGGAATCGCTTGATCTCACTATATCGGTGGAATCAAGTATGTAAACCTTAACTGGTACTTGATTTGTATTCCAATCCACCCAACTAATCTTGTATCTCAAGGAAACCTTTCTACTCCAACCTTGAAAACCGTTTCTCAGTTTGCATTGTGTGCCATCCTTACAACAAAAGATTCCTCCTTTATAATCCGCGCTCAAGGGTTGGTAATGGATATCCCTTGTGACATTATAAAAGTCATTTGGCAGATTCATAAGGTCACACCTACATTCGGTGCAACCTTGCTTATCTTCCGCACCACGTGTATCAATGGCCATGATGTTGAGCATCCATTTCTCTTGATATCCAATTGGAATTTTGGCAGGGTTGCCTTGTTCTATTGCAAAAGGATCAGGAATGTTTGAAGTTGTTCCTCGTGATTCAACTCCAAATCCCCAATAATGTGGAAGAATATTTAGATTACATATGCCGTCGTTTCTCACAAAAATAAAGTCACCGGCACGATGAAGCTTAGGGTCGCTGGACATAGTAATATTTTCATGGTACTTCATCGCAAACCAATGATGAAGGTAAGTTTCATACGAAGGTATAGGGTTCCCTTCTTCATCAATTAGTTCGGCATCAAAACTCTTAACTCCAATGTGACCTTCCGGAAACTCTACATTAAAAAATGTTTTTGCCGCAATTGATCCTGGTTCCATTTCAAAACTTTCAGACACAAAAGTGGCTGTCTTGACATCGTTTCCAGGCTTTTGATATAGAGAACATGACGTGCTTGGTAGCAACAATAATATTGATAACGAAAGTATCATTGTTTTAGAGATAAACCTCATGCTAGCCTGTAAATAAACAGATAATGTTGCATAATTAGCTACATAAGACGTCTCTAAAGTCATTCCTTTTCGGCAATCTTAGTTACATATAACACAAGCACAAGATTTAAAGAAAGCTGGTACATTAAGTGAGTTTGAACGAAAAGAAAAGTATAAACGCTTCATACCACACGAGAAGACAAAGGGTTGGCCATCATTGGTATTTGGCCTTTTTCTATAATCAAAGCAATTGTTCAAATGGATTGGTGTAGATATGGAGATTGGTTTTTGCTACTTTTATATTGGAATGTTTTGTAACAACATATCTGGCATAGCTAAATGTAGATTCAATGCACATGAGAACTGCTTGTTTAATTTCGTTGTAGCATCATAATATGAAATTTACAAGTAAGTGATTTGAACGATATTCGTTAAGAGTTGATAGTTGCCTGTAACCAACTACGGGAGAAACTAAAGCAACTGTGCAGAGCTATTTATAGGTAAAATGAACATGATGCTGTCAACGGAGACTTGATGTCAACATGTGAATGACTAAACATTAAACAAATAAAAAACAATCTTACCCCTGGTTGCACACTTGGCCTTGATTTTTGTAGCATCGAAACTATCGGGCATCATCGAATATCAACAGAGGGTTTTGATTTTCAATTTTATACATCAATGATTTGTAAAAACACAATTTTGCATCACGTTCTTTTAATTAATTGATTTATTTACCAAATTAAGATTGTTAAAATATATTCTTATTTCCTTTTTGCTAGGTTCATCCAACTTTGCGTGCCATCATTTGGTCAAGAAAATAGTTTATCAGTCCCTACATTACTTGACTCATTAAAGTGTCTTATATTAATTAATTTTACAATCAAAATTAACCTATTTTTATCAAATAAGTGTCAAATAGATTCAATTAATTATCAAGTTTCTAATGGAGTTTCCCATCATTGTTGCGACTATTGAATTTCTCTTTTCTAACTTATAAAAAACCCATCATTCACTATGAATAAATGATCTGTTAAGATTACATTCAAAATTCCTTAATAACTAAACCTATTTATCTCGGAAACACTTGACGAAAAGGGCCAACTTTTTTAATAAAGTAGTTCTAAATGCCACATTGATTTATTGGACGACGGTTTCCCACCTATAAAAAATATTAGTGAACATTTTTTTTTTCTAGAATGACTAAGTATGTTTGCATATACATTACCATATAACTTTTAATGTTGTGTCACATTTATTGTGAATTTCAACTAAGATATTAACTTTCATTTTGATAAAAGGTAAAAAGAAAAATAACTCAAGTTACGAGAACGGTTACCAAATGAATTAGAATGCAAAATGTGTCGTACGTCTCTCAAGAAAGGAAAAACCAAAAAAAAAAAAAAAAAAGAAAGTTTTTTTCATATATTGATACTAATTTTGACTGCATCAAACTTTCTCCTTGTCCATATGTCATTTATGTCTGCAAATACAAACTTGACAAACAAATTAATATTATTATGTGTTACTAAATTAAAATATCCTTTATCAAAATGACAGTTGTTGAATGAACAAATATAATGGTTAAAAATTCATCTTACATGCCTTATTAAATGATCACCATAGCGATTATTATCCTACAATGACACTTAAGAATGATCCTTTCTAGGTCTGTAAGATACAAATGTCGAGCATAATTAACTATTAAAATAGCTACCGATACGCGTTATAAAAGAAATAAATAAAAAATCACCCCATCTCCATCCCTATCTGGTCTTCTTAAATGCAATCAACTTATACACATGATTCATTTTTTCTTTCCATGTTTACGGATTCTAGCTCTTCAATACAATTCACTTAAAAATTTTTTTAAATCGGTCATGCGAATAATATCATATTTTTACAATTTATCGATAATTTCTTTTTGATAAGTTAAAACTATCTTATATATAGAAATTAGTTAAATCATCAAACTTAAGAAAATTATTTAAAATATTTTTTTAAAGAAAATATTATTAATGTGAAATGAATATTTAATGACAAAAATGTAATTACTTTTAACGACTTACATCTGATTAAATAAACGATATACATATTTAAAAAAAAAAATTATGCAATCATTGCTATATTTTCTTCTTTACTGTTTTATGGATCACCTGATGACTTATCGAATAATTGAAACAAACTTCACATCAAGTAAGATGAGGACAAAAATATTTTTCTATTTATATAGTCAGGAACCAGCTATCCCCAAACCACACTTAGTAGTAGGTGAAGGGACACGAGTACTTTTAAATTACAAATTTTAGTGTTTTTATGGCAGTTTCTCTGCCAAATAGATGTAGAATTGTGCCATGGCTCCTGTACGATACTCGTTTTTATATCTAGATTCTAGAGTCAAAGTTTCACCATCACGAATCTTGATAGAACCCGGTTGTGGATAACAAACAGACATTCCGGTGAGATAACCGTCCTCATTTCCGGCCTCTTCTCCTGTTCCATATGTCGGCGTTGAAGTACATAAAGTCCTCCCATCCTAAGTGGTAAAAAGACACAGATTTGGAAGTTTAATACTCATTACAATTTATGACTCCTTACAAGACATGGGGAAAAAAATCTGTTAAAGAAAGAAATGATGAAAAAAATTTGCATGGAAAAAATGTAATTAATAAAAAGAGAAGGTATAAGAGTGATGAGAAATATTGTTCATCACCTCTCCATATAAAGTTGCATTCACAACACCTGAATGCATATGAGCAGTGCCATATATGAGATAGCCTCCTTTATCCATTGGGATGTTTGCCTTTTGGACATGAGGAGAGTCACCACCACTATTTTCTTGAATGGTATACTCCGCCTACAGAAAAATTGAGATTAGTTTTCTCCACTCAAATGGATATTGAAAAGACTTTTTGTTTTCCCCTTTCTTTTGCAGAGTACTATTTTGAATAAGTTTCTACCTGACAATCATGAATCGTTGCGGAATCGCTTGATCTCACTATATCGGTGGAATCAAGTATGTAAACCTTAACTGGTACTTGATTTGTATTCCAATCCACCCAACTAATCTTGTATCTCAAGGAAACCTTTCTACTCCAACCTTGAAAACCGTTTCTCAGTTTGCATTGTGTGCCATCCTTACAACAAAAGATTCCTCCTTTATAATCCGCGCTCAAGGGTTGGTAATGGATATCCCTTGTGACATTATAAAAGTCATTTGGCAGATTCATAAGGTCACACCTACATTCGGTGCAACCTTGCTTATCTTCCGCACCACGTGTATCAATGGCCATGATGTTGAGCATCCATTTCTCTTGATATCCAATTGGAATTTTGGCAGGGTTGCCTTGTTCTATTGCAAAAGGATCAGGAATGTTTGAAGTTGTTCCTCGTGATTCAACTCCAAATCCCCAATAATGTGGAAGAATATTTAGATTACATATGCCGTCGTTTCTCACAAAAATAAAGTCACCGGCACGATGAAGCTTAGGGTCGCTGGACATAGTAATATTTTCATGGTACTTCATCGCAAACCAATGATGAAGGTAAGTTTCATACGAAGGTATAGGGTTCCCTTCTTCATCAATTAGTTCGGCATCAAAACTCTTAACTCCAATGTGACCTTCCGGAAACTCTACATTAAAAAATGTTTTTGCCGCAATTGATCCTGGTTCCATTTCAAAACTTTCAGACACAAAAGTGGCTGTCTTGACATCGTTTCCAGGCTTTTGATATAGAGAACATGACGTGCTTGGTAGCAACAATAATATTGATAACGAAAGTATCATTGTTTTAGAGATAAACCTCATGCTAGCCTGTAAATAAACAGATAATGTTGCATAATTAGCTACATAAGACGTCTCTAAAGTCATTCCTTTTCGGCAATCTTAGTTACATATAACACAAGCACAAGATTTAAAGAAAGCTGGTACATTAAGTGAGTTTGAACGAAAAGAAAAGTATAAACGCTTCATACCACACGAGAAGACAAAGGGTTGGCCATCATTGGTATTTGGCCTTTTTCTATAATCAAAGCAATTGTTCAAATGGATTGGTGTAGATATGGAGATTGGTTTTTGCTACTTTTATATTGGAATGTTTTGTAACAACATATCTGGCATAGCTAAATGTAGATTCAATGCACATGAGAACTGCTTGTTTAATTTCGTTGTAGCATCATAATATGAAATTTACAAGTAAGTGATTTGAACGATATTCGTTAAGAGTTGATAGTTGCTTGTAACCAACTACGGGAGAAACTAAAGCAACTGTGCAGAGCTATTTATAGGTAAAATGAACATGATGCTGTCAACGGAGACTTGATGTCAACATGTGAATGACTAAACATTAAACAAATAAAAAACAATCTTACCCCTGGTTGCACACTTGGCCTTGATTTTTGTAGCATCGAAACTATCGGGCATCATCGAATATCAACAGCAAGTTTTGATTTTCAATTTTATACATCAATGATTTGTAAAAACACAATTTTGCATCACGTTCTTTTAATTAATTGATTTATTTACCAAATTAAGATTGTTAAAATATATTCTTATTTCCTTTTTGCTAGGTTCATCCAACTTTGCGTGCCATCATTTGGTCAAGAAAATAGTTTATCAGTCCCTACATTACTTGACTCATTAAAGTGTCTTATATTAATTAATTTTACAATCAAAATTAACCTATTTTTATCAAATAAGTGTCAAATAGATTCAATTAATTATCAAGTTTCTAATGGAGTTTCCCATCATTGTTGCGACTATTGAATTTCTCTTTTCTAACTTATAAAAAACCCATCATTCACTATGAATAAATGATCTGTTAAGATTACATTCAAAATTCCTTAATAACTAAACCTATTTATCTCGGAAACACTTGACGAAAAGGGCCAACTTTTTTAATAAAGTAGTTCTAAATGCCACATTGATTTATTGGACGACGGTTTCCCACCTATAAAAAATATTAGTGAACATTTTTTTTTTCTAGAATGACTAAGTATGTTTGCATATACATTACCATATAACTTTTAATGTTGTGTCACATTTATTGTGAATTTCAACTAAGATATTAACTTTCATTTTGATAAAAGGTAAAAAGAAAAATAACTCAAGTTACGAGAACGGTTACCAAATGAATTAGAATGCAAAATGTGTCGTACGTCTCTCAAGAAAGAAAAACCAAAAAAAAAAAAAAAAAAGAAAGTTTTTTTCATATATTGATACTAATTTTGACTGCATCAAACTTTCTCCTTGTCCATATGTCATTTATGTCTGCAAATACAAACTTGACAAACAAATTAATATTATTATGTGTTACTAAATTAAAATATCCTTTATCAAATTGACAGTTGTTGAATGAACAAATATAATGGTTAAAAATTCATCTTACATGCCTTATTAAATGATCACCATAGCGATTATTATCCTACAATGACACTTAAGAATGATCCTTTCTAGGTCTGTAAGATACAAATGTCGAGCATAATTAACTATTAAAATAGCTACCGATACGCGTTATAAAAGAAATAAATAAAAAATCACCCCATCTCCATCCCTATCTGGTCTTCTTAAATGCAATCAACTTATACACATGATTCATTTTTTCTTTCCATGTTTACGGATTCTAGCTCTTCAATACAATTCACTTAAAAATTTTTTTAAATCGGTCATGCGAATAATATCATATTTTTACAATTTATCGATAATTTCTTTTTGATAAGTTAAAACTATCTTATATATAGAAATTAGTTAAATCATCAAACTTAAGAAAATTATTTAAAATATTTTTTTAAAGAAAATATTATTAATGTGAAATGAATATTTAATGACAAAAATGTAATTACTTTTAACGACTTACATCTGATTAAATAAACGATATACATATTTAAAAAAAAAAATTATGCAATCATTGCTATATTTTCTTCTTTACTGTTTTATGGATCACCTGATGACTTATCGAATAATTGAAACAAACTTCACATCAAGTAAGATGAGGACAAAAATATTTTTCTATTTATATAGTCAGGAACCAGCTATCCCCAAACCACACTTAGTAGTAGGTGAAGGGACACGAGTACTTTTAAATTACAAATTTTAGTGTTTTTATGGCAGTTTCTCTGCCAAATAGATGTAGAATTGTGCCATGGCTCCTGTACGATACTCGTTTTTATATCTAGATTCTAGAGTCAAAGTTTCACCATCACGAATCTTGATAGAACCCGGTTGTGGATAACAAACAGACATTCCGGTGAGATAACCGTCCTCATTTCCGGCCTCTTCTCCTGTTCCATATGTCGGCGTTGAAGTACATAAAGTCCTCCCATCCTAAGTGGTAAAAAGACACAGATTTGGAAGTTTAATACTCATTACAATTTATGACTCCTTACAAGACATGGGGAAAAAAATCTGTTAAAGAAAGAAATGATGAAAAAAATTTGCATGGAAAAAATGTAATTAATAAAAAGAGAAGGTATAAGAGTGATGAGAAATATTGTTCATCACCTCTCCATATAAAGTTGCATTCACAACACCTGAATGCATATGAGCAGTGCCATATATGAGATAGCCTCCTTTATCCATTGGGATGTTTGCCTTTTGGACATGAGGAGAGTCACCACCACTATTTTCTTGAATGGTATACTCCGCCTACAGAAAAATTGAGATTAGTTTTCTCCACTCAAATGGATATTGAAAAGACTTTTTGTTTTCCCCTTTCTTTTGCAGAGTACTATTTTGAATAAGTTTCTACCTGACAATCATGAATCGTTGCGGAATCGCTTGATCTCACTATATCGGTGGAATCAAGTATGTAAACCTTAACTGGTACTTGATTTGTATTCCAATCCACCCAACTAATCTTGTATCTCAAGGAAACCTTTCTACTCCAACCTTGAAAACCGTTTCTCAGTTTGCATTGTGTGCCATCCTTACAACAAAAGATTCCTCCTTTATAATCCGCGCTCAAGGGTTGGTAATGGATATCCCTTGTGACATTATAAAAGTCATTTGGCAGATTCATAAGGTCACACCTACATTCGGTGCAACCTTGCTTATCTTCCGCACCACGTGTATCAATGGCCATGATGTTGAGCATCCATTTCTCTTGATATCCAATTGGAATTTTGGCAGGGTTGCCTTGTTCTATTGCAAAAGGATCAGGAATGTTTGAAGTTGTTCCTCGTGATTCAACTCCAAATCCCCAATAATGTGGAAGAATATTTAGATTACATATGCCGTCGTTTCTCACAAAAATAAAGTCACCGGCACGATGAAGCTTAGGGTCGCTGGACATAGTAATATTTTCATGGTACTTCATCGCAAACCAATGATGAAGGTAAGTTTCATACGAAGGTATAGGGTTCCCTTCTTCATCAATTAGTTCGGCATCAAAACTCTTAACTCCAATGTGACCTTCCGGAAACTCTACATTAAAAAATGTTTTTGCCGCAATTGATCCTGGTTCCATTTCAAAACTTTCAGACACAAAAGTGGCTGTCTTGACATCGTTTCCAGGCTTTTGATATAGAGAACATGACGTGCTTGGTAGCAACAATAATATTGATAACGAAAGTATCATTGTTTTAGAGATAAACCTCATGCTAGCCTGTAAATAAACAGATAATGTTGCATAATTAGCTACATAAGACGTCTCTAAAGTCATTCCTTTTCGGCAATCTTAGTTACATATAACACAAGCACAAGATTTAAAGAAAGCTGGTACATTAAGTGAGTTTGAACGAAAAGAAAAGTATAAACGCTTCATACCACACGAGAAGACAAAGGGTTGGCCATCATTGGTATTTGGCCTTTTTCTATAATCAAAGCAATTGTTCAAATGGATTGGTGTAGATATGGAGATTGGTTTTTGCTACTTTTATATTGGAATGTTTTGTAACAACATATCTGGCATAGCTAAATGTAGATTCAATGCACATGAGAACTGCTTGTTTAATTTCGTTGTAGCATCATAATATGAAATTTACAAGTAAGTGATTTGAACGATATTCGTTAAGAGTTGATAGTTGCTTGTAACCAACTACGGGAGAAACTAAAGCAACTGTGCAGAGCTATTTATAGGTAAAATGAACATGATGCTGTCAACGGAGACTTGATGTCAACATGTGAATGACTAAACATTAAACAAATAAAAAACAATCTTACCCCTGGTTGCACACTTGGCCTTGATTTTTGTAGCATCGAAACTATCGGGCATCATCGAATATCAACAGCAAGTTTTGATTTTCAATTTTATACATCAATGATTTGTAAAAACACAATTTTGCATCACGTTCTTTTAATTAATTGATTTATTTACCAAATTAAGATTGTTAAAATATATTCTTATTTCCTTTTTGCTAGGTTCATCCAACTTTGCGTGCCATCATTTGGTCAAGAAAATAGTTTATCAGTCCCTACATTACTTGACTCATTAAAGTGTCTTATATTAATTAATTTTACAATCAAAATTAACCTATTTTTATCAAATAAGTGTCAAATAGATTCAATTAATTATCAAGTTTCTAATGGAGTTTCCCATCATTGTTGCGACTATTGAATTTCTCTTTTCTAACTTATAAAAAACCCATCATTCACTATGAATAAATGATCTGTTAAGATTACATTCAAAATTCCTTAATAACTAAACCTATTTATCTCGGAAACACTTGACGAAAAGGGCCAACTTTTTTAATAAAGTAGTTCTAAATGCCACATTGATTTATTGGACGACGGTTTCCCACCTATAAAAAATATTAGTGAACATTTTTTTTTTCTAGAATGACTAAGTACGTTTGCATATACATTACCATATAACTTTTAATGTTGTGTCACATTTATTGTGAATTTCAACTAAGATATTAACTTTCATTTTGATAAAAGGTAAAAAGAAAAATAACTCAAGTTACGAGAACGGTTACCAAATGAATTAGAATGCAAAATGTGTCGTACGTCTCTCAAGAAAGAAAAACCAAAAAAAAAAAAAAAAAGAAAGTTTTTTTCATATATTGATACTAATTTTGACTGCATCAAACTTTCTCCTTGTCCATATGTCATTTATGTCTGCAAATACAAACTTGACAAACAAATTAATATTATTATGTGTTACTAAATTAAAATATCCTTTATCAAATTGACAGTTGTTGAATGAACAAATATAATGGTTAAAAATTCATCTTACATGCCTTATTAAATGATCACCATAGCGATTATTATCCTACAATGACACTTAAGAATGATCCTTTCTAGGTCTGTAAGATACAAATGTCGAGCATAATTAACTATTAAAATAGCTACCGATACGCGTTATAAAAGAAATAAATAAAAAATCACCCCATCTCCATCCCTATCTGGTCTTCTTAAATGCAATCAACTTATACACATGATTCATTTTTTCTTTCCATGTTTACGGATTCTAGCTCTTCAATACAATTCACTTAAAAATTTTTTTAAATCGGTCATGCGAATAATATCATATTTTTACAATTTATCGATAATTTCTTTTTGATAAGTTAAAACTATCTTATATATAGAAATTAGTTAAATCATCAAACTTAAGAAAATTATTTAAAATATTTTTTTAAAGAAAATATTATTAATGTGAAATGAATATTTAATGACAAAAATGTAATTACTTTTAACGACTTACATCTGATTAAATAAACGATATACATATTTAAAAAAAAAAATTATGCAATCATTGCTATATTTTCTTCTTTACTGTTTTATGGATCACCTGATGACTTATCGAATAATTGAAACAAACTTCACATCAAGTAAGATGAGGACAAAAATATTTTTCTATTTATATAGTCAGGAACCAGCTATCCCCAAACCACACTTAGTAGTAGGTGAAGGGACACGAGTACTTTTAAATTACAAATTTTAGTGTTTTTATGGCAGTTTCTCTGCCAAATAGATGTAGAATTGTGCCATGGCTCCTGTACGATACTCGTTTTTATATCTAGATTCTAGAGTCAAAGTTTCACCATCACGAATCTTGATAGAACCCGGTTGTGGATAACAAACAGACATTCCGGTGAGATAACCGTCCTCATTTCCGGCCTCTTCTCCTGTTCCATATGTCGGCGTTGAAGTACATAAAGTCCTCCCATCCTAAGTGGTAAAAAGACACAGATTTGGAAGTTTAATACTCATTACAATTTATGACTCCTTACAAGACATGGGGAAAAAAATCTGTTAAAGAAAGAAATGATGAAAAAAATTTGCATGGAAAAAATGTAATTAATAAAAAGAGAAGGTATAAGAGTGATGAGAAATATTGTTCATCACCTCTCCATATAAAGTTGCATTCACAACACCTGAATGCATATGAGCAGTGCCATATATGAGATAGCCTCCTTTATCCATTGGGATGTTTGCCTTTTGGACATGAGGAGAGTCACCACCACTATTTTCTTGAATGGTATACTCCGCCTACAGAAAAATTGAGATTAGTTTTCTCCACTCAAATGGATATTGAAAAGACTTTTGTTTTCCCCTTTCTTTTGCAGAGTACTATTTTGAATAAGTTTCTACCTGACAATCATGAATCGTTGCGGAATCGCTTGATCTCACTATATCGGTGGAATCAAGTATGTAAACCTTAACTGGTACTTGATTTGTATTCCAATCCACCCAACTAATCTTGTATCTCAAGGAAACCTTTCTACTCCAACCTTGAAAACCGTTTCTCAGTTTGCATTGTGTGCCATCCTTACAACAAAAGATTCCTCCTTTATAATCCGCGCTCAAGGGTTGGTAATGGATATCCCTTGTGACATTATAAAAGTCATTTGGCAGATTCATAAGGTCACACCTACATTCGGTGCAACCTTGCTTATCTTCCGCACCACGTGTATCAATGGCCATGATGTTGAGCATCCATTTCTCTTGATATCCAATTGGAATTTTGGCAGGGTTGCCTTGTTCTATTGCAAAAGGATCAGGAATGTTTGAAGTTGTTCCTCGTGATTCAACTCCAAATCCCCAATAATGTGGAAGAATATTTAGATTACATATGCCGTCGTTTCTCACAAAAATAAAGTCACCGGCACGATGAAGCTTAGGGTCGCTGGACATAGTAATATTTTCATGGTACTTCATCGCAAACCAATGATGAAGGTAAGTTTCATACGAAGGTATAGGGTTCCCTTCTTCATCAATTAGTTCGGCATCAAAACTCTTAACTCCAATGTGACCTTCCGGAAACTCTACATTAAAAAATGTTTTTGCCGCAATTGATCCTGGTTCCATTTCAAAACTTTCAGACACAAAAGTGGCTGTCTTGACATCGTTTCCAGGCTTTTGATATAGAGAACATGACGTGCTTGGTAGCAACAATAATATTGATAACGAAAGTATCATTGTTTTAGAGATAAACCTCATGCTAGCCTGTAAATAAACAGATAATGTTGCATAATTAGCTACATAAGACGTCTCTAAAGTCATTCCTTTTCGGCAATCTTAGTTACATATAACACAAGCACAAGATTTAAAGAAAGCTGGTACATTAAGTGAGTTTGAACGAAAAGAAAAGTATAAACGCTTCATACCACACGAGAAGACAAAGGGTTGGCCATCATTGGTATTTGGCCTTTTTCTATAATCAAAGCAATTGTTCAAATGGATTGGTGTAGATATGGAGATTGGTTTTTGCTACTTTTATATTGGAATGTTTTGTAACAACATATCTGGCATAGCTAAATGTAGATTCAATGCACATGAGAACTGCTTGTTTAATTTCGTTGTAGCATCATAATATGAAATTTACAAGTAAGTGATTTGAACGATACTCGTTAAGAGTTGATAGTTGCTTGTAACCAACTACGGGAGAAACTAAAGCAACTGTGCAGAGCTATTTATAGGTTGGTTTCTGTTTTATTTTCTATTTCAAATGTACATTATTAGTTAGATTAAGTTAATAATCAGATTTCTGTTTTATTTTCTATTTCAAATTTACATTAATAGTTAGATTATTAATAGTTAGATTAAGTTATTAATCAGTTTTAATATTTTACTTGGCTAAGACTTATGGTTCCGTAGAAGTTTATGATTCAATTTTGATTTTCCTATAACTTCTTCTGCATGTTGGGTATCTTGGTGGGATATGGGTATCTTTGTCTTATAGATTTTGCAAATAGTTCAGAATATAAATCTTATATAAATGGGGTTCTAAGGGGGTTTACAGAGATATACACAAAAATACTCTCCCGACTATTATTTTACAGTGATAAAACAATACGTCATTTCCTTTTTTTAAAAGATCCTAATCTGAACAACACATCATTTCCGTTCTTAAAGGATCCTTATCTGAGAAACTATTTTGTGCTTTCCATAGCCTAAGGCCACGAGTGCATATGTTCATAGGCTTGTTCTGTTAATATTGAAAAGCGATCAATGTTTCTAAATTCCACCTAGGTTTAGCCGAATTTTGCATTCAAGACAGTATGGTTTCCACATACAACACATATTCTTTAATAAGTGTTTTTGTTTTCTGCTACAGCTATTTATTTTCTTACAAGACATCCCAACCTTGGGCCATGAATTCACCTAGTGCAATGGACGACAAGGTGAAGCATGCATTGATATGCAACTAGACCCCATGGAATGGAATAAGGATTGTCTTTCTCTCTTGGATTAAGTGTCTTACTGCATCCTTTAAAGAGTTCACTAAGATCACTATTTTTGCTCTTATACATACGATTCAACTAAATCCTAAGCCATTAACCTTAAACCCTAAACCCGATACTATATAAATTACTATATACTAACATCTTTTGTTAGGGACTTAAGGACAACAAAACCTCTCAAAATACACAACCATATATATGGTCAAATTTTGTCCAATCTCAAAAGCATTACTAATAACTGCAAGTTATACTCAACTCTAATACTATAATTTGAGTAAGACGTCAAACGGACGATTTGGTTTACTATAGCATGCCTTAAACCAATTCTAAGCTTCTTCCAATGCAAATGGGGGTATCAATGTTTTATTTTGTAGCTCTATTTATGGATAATTGTCTATTAGCCTTTTTTGTAAACATCAAAATGCAGTTACACACAAAACGAATATTCTGAAGCAATGCAGTAACGAGCCTGCTCTTCAAAATGCGCCAACTATTGTATCTTTTGCTCATAGTTGACGATGCTTCATTCTCCCTCATCTCATAGGAATGCTTTATAGCCTTTTGACTTAATTGTCCATATAATAGTCACTTCAAAACGCACAAATCTCTGAGAAGATACATTCGAAGACAACCTATTAATAAAAGACAACGCACGAAGAAAAAATAAGAACTCTAAAACAAGTATTGTTATGCTTTCAAAATACCTAGACGATTCATTACTACATAGAACTTAAAGTTTAGAAAAAATAAGAACTCTAAAACAAGTATTGTTATGCTTTCAAAATACCTAGACGATTCATTACTACATAGAACTTAAAGTTTAATATTTGCTGAGCAAAGCTTTCATGTAATATGGTGTTATTTTGTATATCCATTGTTTGAATGTTGTAATGTTTTACATTAAATTTATTGTTTGTAAAAACTAGGAATCACTTACTTAATGAGAATACATGATTTCTTAGATTCAAGGGAGTCTAAGAATAATTCTAAAAGTAACATTAAAAATATTTGTGACTACGAGTGATAAGGAAGAAAACTAAATTGTAATATTTGTGATTAGTGAAATTTTTTATAATTTATAAAGAAAAACTATGCATAATCCAACTGTTTTGGTGAACTAGTATATAGCATCTCAGGTTATTAAAAGCTATATTTTTAAAATCGAATCGGTGAAGGTATTAGTTTATGGTTTATTGATTTAATTATTATTGAATCAACAGTTGAATCAGTCTTAATAAAATAATATTTTTATTATTAATATATTATAATAATTAAGATTATAAAAGAAAAAATATCTTAAAATTTAAATTATAAAATGATAAAAATAATTTTACAAAATACAATATAGACAATGGAAATCATATTCCATATAATGCTCTAGACAATGTGATTTGTAGAAATCAACTGTGAAATGAAGAATAGAAGTAGTGTTTTCTCCTTAACTCAAAATCTAGGAATGCTCTTCCAATAGAGCACATAGTGTTGGAAATAATAGTGGATTGATATTAATCAATTATATTTTATCATTATCTAGCAATTTAAGATATGATGATAATCATATCTTATAATATCTTTATGATTATTTGAATGAGATTATAGTAAGATTGACTCTGTGATGGGTTGAGTCAATCATAAAAAGCTCATTTGAGGGGTCTCTGCCTACCCTGGGGGATTATAAATTTGTCATCCCATTAAGCAAATTACAACAACAATACACATTCTCTAAAATAATCCCCTAGAAAGTAGGTAGTAAAATCCTCAAGACTTCTTGTTGAACTCATATGTCTACAATAAGCATTCCTAGGATTTTTTTGTTCTTGAAGATCAAGAACTTCAATTCAATATATTTAAGGTACACAAATTCTCTTTCCTCTATCTTTTTATATTTAATTCTCCATACATATTATAATCTTGTATATATTGATTTAAGGTTTCTTTTTATTTTCATCAATTGGTATCAGAGCCAGGTTAGATACATATTATGGTTGTTTTCTATTAGAGAATTATGGTTGTTTTCTATTAGAAAATTAAATTTGAATTGAAGATTTTTTGTGTTATTAGTGAAATTTTATAATATAGTTCACTATTATTTTTTTCACAAAAAAAAAATGAGGGTTTACGCTACTTGTTATTATTAAAATAACATGTTAAAGTTTCATTCCCTTACTCTTACATAGGTAAATTATATATTGAAACTTCTTTTTAAGTGCTACCCCTTTAAAACCTAGTTTTCTTTTAAATAATTATGGGGTAAATTGTTTTCAAAATTACTTAATAGTTTTCCTTTTTTATGTTTGACCAATGTGAGTCATTTGTGTGGGGAAAATAATATATTTGTGTTAACTTTACTTTGGAAAGTGTTAATGGGGTTGCATGGGCTCATTTTTATACCCTTATTTTTTTTATTTGATCAAGGGAGAACTTTGTCGTTTTGATACGATCATGTATGATGATTGGTGTGTTAAATTCATTCTCAGAAGCATTGAATGTGATTGCTAATTTTTTATATTCTTATTTTTTCACAAATAACATATTTATTTAATATTTTTATATTATTGGTATTTTTGAGTATAAAAAAATTTGATTAATTCAATATTAAATTAAAAATTTGTTACTATTATAACCATGAATTTTTAACCTATTTTTATTGTGATAATTCTTTACAGTATTTGTATTCTCCAATTATACTGTACTCTCTTTAATATTGAATTATCATTTATAAATTGATTTTAGGTTATTTTATTAATTATGCACAATCTTAATTGTCATTCTCTTATGAGCATAATTTTCTTTATTAATTTGCATTATTATTACTTGTCTATCATGGATATAATAATGTGAATTTTGTATGTTGGTCATATAATATATATGATTAAAATTATGCAAATTTATTGGACAATATGCATAATTTCTTTTTTTCATTTACATAATTATAATTTCACTATTTTGGATGCATTTACGTGAATTTTGTGATATAATTATTTTTTTTATTGCATTGATGATAACTATACTCTATCGGTGTATTATTATTAATGTAATTTGGTGTTATACAATGTACTTTTCTCGGCTTATATTAATGATTTTTTTATACCCTATCGGTATTAGGATTTTATTGATATAAGTTATAGTGCATTGTAATTTTCTTAGGGATTCTCTTTTAACTGAACTTTTAGAATTACATAATATTTTCCTATTTTTGTAATGTTCAGTTTATTTCCCTCATTTGATCATGTTTAGTTATATTTATATGAACCAAAATTTACACTCTCATTTTCTTTTTGTTCCATAATGACTTATAACCTTTAATTGGACATTTTTTCCTTCAAAACAAAAAAAAATGTTGCATTTTTTGTGGTGCAAATTTTCTATATATATATATATATATATTGATAAAGAAATAGTTGAATTTTATTTAGCACTCTGAGTATTTTTTTGTTATGTCAACTTATTTTTTCTTTATCAAGTGGAAGAATTTTGTATTAGAATTTTAATTAATATCTTATAAAATAAATTGATGTGATATAACATTTTTACCTTAAATGTCCAATTAATCATACATGTGCAAAAACAAATGTTCTTGATAAAATTATTTTTTCTTATTACATTATTTGTGATCACATTGTTGGGATCTATATTAAGGATTTTGTATTGGTCTCTTGTAAAATATTTTCTTGTATAACAAACTCTCTATTGATTTGCAATATTAGTATGCAATTCTTGTAAGGACAATATAGGAATCCCAAATTTGAAGAGATTAATTTCTCCATACCATATTTTATAATACTGTTAATGTTATTCTTGTAAAAGCTAGAGACTTTATTTCAGGATATATAAATAAACCTATGTCCATTATAAATTATGATGAGAGTTAGAGACTATTTATTATTATATTCTTAATATTTGTAGAGAATAGGTCTCATTCTTCCGCTGCGTGTAATCATGTTTTATTCTCAAGTGTGTGTAAATATTGTTTATTGTAGCACTTGATTTTTGTTTATGATTACTTGAGAACTTGCTTATGATTTCATATTCTACGTAAAATTATCAAGTAATCCATTTTCTCACTCATGTAATTATTTTTTCAAGATCCTCATAGGGGTCAATATTTTTGTAAAAATTGATTAATATGTGGTTAATTATGAAACCATTTGTGAGAATTATTTATTCTTATGGATGAATTTGTAGGTTTCATATTCTTGTTATTTTAACCACTTCTTTCATTAATCATTTGTTATTCTACTACTTTCTAATTCCTTAAGTAGAATAATAGTGAATTTTAATTCACTTTTATTATTATCTTATAAAGTCATCATCCCACTATCACTAGAACTTTTAATACTAGTGTACCCTAATGATAATCCTAATATTTTTTTGGTATATTAAGGATTAGTGGGAGTATATATAATCTTGTATTATCTCTCGAAACTTATACATTTTTTATTATCATATAATCGTGTGCACATTTAATTATGATATGACATATTCTATAGGGCTTCTCTATTTATTTTTGTCCTATTTTTATTGAGATACATAAAATCCATTGTATCTTTGTAGAAATCTTTAACTGATGTTAAGGTCATTCTGTTGGGTACTGCACATTAATCCTTTTGGCATACAATTATGCATTGTGCATCTCTTTTACCCAAATTTGATATTTTAATTGATCAAAATTTTAGAAGTATATAATTTTGTATTATGTCTCGAGACTTATCTATCTGTATTGTCATATATTTTTGTGCACATTTAATTATGATATGATATAATTTTGTATCATGTCTCGAGACTTATCTATCTGTATTGTCATATATTTTTGTGCACATTTAATTATGATATAACATACTTTATAGGACTTGACTATTTATTTTTGTCCTATTTTAATTAAGATACATAACATTCATTGTATTTTAATAGACATCTTAAATGGATGTTAAGAACATTTTTGTTGGGATTGCACATTAATCCTTTTTGGTATGCAATTGAGTATTGTGCATTTCTTTACCTAAAATTTCACATTTTGTTTGGTCAAAATTCTATAAGTATATTGTAGATGCAATACTCCTATCGAGTATGATTTTCTACTTTGTAAAAAAGTGCTTATTATGATAGTACTTCTATTGAGTACAATTTGCACTATTTTAGTACTTATGAATTTTTTTTTGTTTGGACCAATTATCTAAGTGTTTGCTCAATTGACATTTTGTGGCCACAATAATCTGAATGTCATTTTATATAAACTAGGTGTCTATGTAGTTTTAGTAGGAAATTTATGGATTTCTTACTTATCTTTGGATTCTTACATAGTCACTCATTTTTTAAACTCGGATTAGTTAAATGTCAAATATTATAGAGCATTTATGTAGCCTATATGTAATTACATATGTTATTAGGCTATGATGAATAATTAGATGCATGTAAATTATGCTTTCTCACCTATATAATTTTTTCGGACTCAAGTAAAAAAAAATTATATTAATTAAATATTTTTTATTCACTGATCAAATACTTAACTTTGGAGTTTTATAACTCATATGGTTTGGTTAAGTTTTGATGTCTTAGATCAGTGGGAGTCTGAAAACTCTCTTATGAGATACGTGTGAAGTAATATCATTTTAGTAACATATCTCTTAGCAGTTTTGGATGCTTGAGACAATGTAGTATAATTTTATTAAACTACATTATTCTATATACTTTATGAGAAATATTTGTTAGCATGCATGATATATATCCCTATCAGATATTATTTTGTAGCTCAAATTTCTCATTGCCGAATATAAGATTTGTCTATAATTGTCATTCTACCTTAATGATTTATCTTTGTATTATTGATTAATACCATCCAAGTGGGAGAATGTTGGAAATAATAGTGGATTGGTATTAATCAATTATATTTTATCATTATCTGGAAATTTAAGATATGATGATAATCATATCTTATAATATCTTTATGATTATTTGAATGAGATTATAGTAAGATTGACTCTGTGATGGGTTGAGTCAATCATAAAAATCTTATAGTGGATTGGTATTAATCAATTATATTTTATTAATTATAATATTTTATTAATCAATTATAGTGGATTGGTATTAATCAATTATATTTTATCATTATCTGGAAATTTAAGATATGATGATAATCATATCTTATAATATCTTTATGATTATTTGAATGAGATTATAGTAAGATTGACTCTGTGATGGGTTGAGTCAATCATAAAAATCCCATTTGAGGGGTCTCTGCCTACCCTGGGGGATTATAAATTTGTCATCCCATTAAGCAAATTACAACAACAATACACATTCTCTAAAATAATCCCCTAGAAAGTAGGTAGTAAAATCCTCAAGAGTTTTTATTGAACTCCTATCTCTACAATAATTATTCCTAGGGTTTTTTTGTTCTTGAAGATTAAGAACTTCAATTCAATATATTTGAGGTACACAAATTCTCTTTCCTCTATCTTTTTATATTTAATTCTCTATACATACTATAATCTTGTATCTATTGATTTAAGGTTTCTTTTTATTTCCATCACATAGATCTCTGCTCTATTGATTTAAGGTTTCTTTTTATTTCCATCATAGATCTCTGCTCTATTGATTAAAGGTTTCTTAAAATTTCAATTATAAAATAATAAAAATAATTTTACAAAATACATTATAGACAATGGAAATCATATTCCATGTAATGCTCTAAACAATGTGATTTGTAGAAATCAGCTGTGAAATGAAGAATAGAAGTAGTGTTTTATCCTTAACTCAAAATCTAGGAATGCTTTTCCAATAGAGCACATAGATCTCTGCTCTATTATAAGAAGAGTACCCCAAAGTCCAAAGTTTCAGAAGCGTGAATCTGATGTGGGACTCACTAGCTCTTACTAGTTACTTACAAAAGATCATAACAGGTAAGAAACAAACCTAGTCTCGTGACTTGTAAGTGTGAACTTTACATAATAGAAAGTGAGGATATTCTATGTTTTCTAGACTTCAAACTATTTTAAATCAATTAAGATCTCTTGGGAGAATCAATGATAACTATGATCATATTGACAAAATTTTAAGAAATTTGTTTAGAAAATGGAGACAGCAGGTCACATCTCTTTGAGCCTTTAAAAATTAGGAAACAATGTCTTTGGAGGAGCTCATACTCACTTTGAAAGTGCATGAATAAGAACTCCAATATGAGCAATGAACAAGGAAAGGAAAATCCCTAGCCCTCAACATCCAACGTTCTTGCGTCCAAAACTTCACCATCTAGAGTTGCATACAAAAAGCTCTTTGTGCTAAGAGTACTTCAGATAATGAATCTAAAGAGGAAGAATAAGACGACGATGAAGATTTTGCATTCATCTCTAGAAAGATATGGAAAATGTGGAAGAAGAATGAAGGACCTAGATGGAGCAACTCCAACAAAAGGAACTTCAAGGAAAAGATGGACACATGAAAAGGTAATATGCTATATAAGAATGAAAGAATCCTAACCGCTTGAGATCGAAGTGTCCAAATCCAGCCATAAGAATAAAATGTTCATCAAGCTAAGAAAAAAAAGTCTACTAAAACCATTGAAAGATATGGAGTAAAGTATCTTCTGAGAAGTTAGAAGAAGTTATAACCTTTTAAATTTTTTTTCTTTCGTTCTAGTAAATACATATTTTTTTTACAAAATTATAATTGTTTTTTTCCTCAAATTCATTCTTCCTTATTAATAAATAAATTTTTTTTGAAGTATATTTATTTAACTTTTTAACTCTTCTGGTATTTTTGATTTGTCACTAAAAATCTAATGTCAGTTCAAAAGACGAAGATGAGAAGCAGTGTATGTTTTATGATTGAGTTAATATTTTGTTTAATTTTTTTTTCTTTTATTAAATTTCTCAATAAATAAATATTAGATTATAAAAGTTACCTAATTTATATTTAATTAAATTTTTTTAAAATATAAGAAATATATAGAAAATAAAAGAAATAAAAAAATAGAGAAAATCCATTTGGTGATGATTGACACCTCTACAGAATTAGAAACATATTATCAAGAACAGATTAAACATGGATTGCTGAAACATAAGAATTATACGTGTCAGATCAGGTATGAGTAGCAGTTTTTGGCCACCTGACCAATTAGAGGAATTTCATACCTATTACATTCCTTGTAATCGGTCTAGTACCTGTTTTGCAGATACTCTCCATATCTTATACCAGTATTTATCTGTCCATGTTTTTTTGTTAGTCATGGAATTTATCAAACAAAACCTTTATATGCAGTAAAATTTTGAAATAAAATTATATTATTTTGTATAAAATTAATTATATTAATAAATAAATTTATCTATTATATATATAAAATATTTAATATAACTAGAATTTTTTTTACACTATTTGATATATTTTTATAAGAAAATATATGAATTATACACTGTTAATAAAAAAAACTAACATGAATAATAAAAAATTTAAAAATTAATATTTTAAATTGATTCATTTAAAAAAAATATTGTCATCATCAAGTAATATTTTAATAAAGTATATATACATGTATGGTACCATGATACTCCTACCTTATGTACATGTGTATTAATAAGTGATACAAAATTGCTTATAAAAAAAAAAGTGATACAAAATATGTCTAATACCTGGACTTGTGTCATGTTTGTGTTCATTTGAATTATCCATGTGAATATTTACCTATATCCATGTCCACATATTGCAAATTCAAAAAGTGCAAAATGAAGTTGAACCTCTTTTCATTGTGAGATGGTTGCAGAAAAATTTCACACAAAGTCCCACAAAATTTCACATCAAAGTTTCCAGGCTTAATTTTACATGAAAAATACTAATTTTTTTATTTTAGTACCTAAAAGTTTTCTTTTATTTTAGTTCTTAAAATATATTTTTGTTTGAAAATAGTTTTTCTATGAGAAAATAAGCATTAAGTGATGACATGATTAATACTTTATCTTATCCGTAGATTCATGTTACTGAAAATAATATTATAATAATGACATGTCAATTTTTTAAGAAATAAAAATATTATTTTTAATAGGTTTAATCAATTTTTGTCCTTAAAAAATACCAAATTTTTTATTTTAGCTTTTAAAGTTCTTTATTTTATTTTAGTTCCAAAATATACTTTTATTTTAAGATAGTCTATGTTGTTAGATGTCTAACATTAAGTAGTGATTTGATTAATATTTTTCCACATCTTATGCTCTAAGTAACTAAAAATAATGTATGATAAATTTATTAAAATCTTATAATAATTACGTTAAATCATACTAAAAAGGATTTTATTAATTGATAATATGATTTTTTACAATAACATGGATAAATTTTAAAAATATTATAACAATTATTTTTAAAATTGATCTCAATAACTTTTACTGCGTTATTTTAATAGTATAAAACATACTATAATATAGGACAGGTAAATTTGCTTTCTTGATACTAAAATATAAAATTGATTTAATTTTCTTTCACTTTTATTTATTTTTTAAGGCTTACTTTTTTATGTACTTATGTATTTAGTTGGAATTACCAAATGTGTTAGGCCTAATATATAGGTCAGTGCATGAGAGAATTTGAATTAACACTTCTGATATTTGAATTTATTTATATTCATATATAAAAATACTTTTATATTTTTCACTTTATCTCTTTTTTTTACTTTTTAACAAATGTTAGTTGAAGAAAAAAAAATTTGTAAATTTTACTTTTCAGCTGGTTAGCTGAAGAGTAAAAATAATTAATGAGTATTTTTACTCTCTAGCCAACCATTATGGGAGTATAAAAATATTTGCTCTCTGGTCGAACTTGGATTCACAAGCGATTTGAGGACAACATATTTGATGACATCTTGATAAAATTTGCTCTCCGGCTGAACTTGCATACATTACTAGGGTTTCACGGAGCGACGTGAACTTGACCACATATTTGTATAACTTAGTCACGTTAGTTTCAAGATAATTTTGATTAGATATTTTTCTTATTCTATATTTTACAATGCAAATTTATTTTACTCTCCTACTAACTATTGTGAAATATATTATATGTAATTAACTATAGTAACTAAATATTTGATTAAATAATTATATTAAAAAAAATAATATATTGAGTAAATTAATATAGTAAACATGTAACTATTATAATAAAAAATAATAAATTATATAAATATACTTAAAATAATAAATTAAGTACACTAAAAATTAATTAAATTACTCTACTAAAAAAAAAAATTAAATTACTATACTACATGTAATTAATTACACTAACAAAATATTTAATTAAATAACTATATTAAATACTTAATTTATTAAGTAAATTAATATAATAAACATGTAGTTATTATAATAAAAAATAAATTTAATAAATATACTAAAAATAAGAAATTAAGTACACTAGAAATTAATGAAATTACTATAATAAAAAATAATAAATTAAATTAATATATTAAAAAATAAGAAATTAAATAATTATATTACATATAATTAAGTCCACTAACCAAGAGGTGAGGAGAGAGGAAAAAGATGATGGAGACAGAAAATAAAGTGAGCAGAGAGATTGCAGACGAAGTATAAGGGAGAGAATCAAAGATAAAATGAAAATTTACAAAAAAAATTTTTAAAGAATAGATATTAATTCAAATAAAAAATGAGTTAGATTAAACTAAATAAATTTAGACCCATGTAAAACCAGAATAAAAATGAGTCAGCCTCATGGGCTTGTAAGCGCAAAATTATTCATTTTTTTTTTGTTTTTCTTTTAAATTTATATAACTTTAAGAAAAGAGAAAAAAAGTCATTATTTTAAATCAAGCCTATTTGGACCTAATGTATAATTATTTTTCATTTATATAACAATAATATTTTTTATTTTAAAATGTTATTATTTTTCATTTATTTACAATAACATTTATTAACCAATTAAGAAAATTCCAAATGAACTTATATAAGTACTATAGGAAGTGAGCAGATACTATTATGATTGTTCTCAGTCGTTAATATAGATTGGACCCTCCATCAGCATATAACCTTACATTTACCACAAGGTACTATTTGGAACTTTGGAAACTGTATCTTTTAAACCTTAATGACAGCCATAATTCGAGGGTAAATACCAAAAGGCGCAAGGAGAAGTGCATTCGTATTCTTGAAAATAGTATGGTGCTAGGTATTTCGTTCAGATGTTAATGTGGCCCATGAATTGGTATATAATCACTATAAAATATAGGTATTTCCAATACAACTCTTTCAAAATTGAAACAAGTTAACTAGAAACGTGGTGTTATATATATTGATGTTAAAGTTGGTTGGTGAAGGCAAAAGAGGTTCGAATTTGTAATGGAAGAGCTTGAGAAGAATAGTAACTTTGCAACCAAAATGCTGATCAAGTACGGGACTGACTTAACAGAAATGGCAAAACAGGTGGCTTTAAAATCTAACTATTACAGGAATTTGGTAAGCAATATTTTTTTATGTTATTGATGAACATTCCTTGTGTTTATGTAGGGAAAGTTGGATCCAGTAATAGGAAGGCATAAAGAAATAGAGAGGGTCCAACAAATATTATGCAAAAGAAGGAAAAATAACCCTTGCCTTCTAGGTGATCCAGGTGTAGGAAAGACTGTAATTGCTGAAGGGCTTGCTCAAGGAATAGTCAATGAAACTGTTCCATTAAAACTCCAAGGCAACAAGGTATGTTTGAATCTTTAATGGAAGTTTCTTATACAGGTTCTTTAATATTAAAATTATTATTTTAACTTGAATCTTCAAGTTGGTAAGTTTAAAACTTAGAGAGAGTTGGTTCCTGTGAAATCTACATTTGAATAATAGTTTAATGATAAACACCTCCTTTTAAGAATATTTCATAAAAAATTATAGTGAAATAAGTTTAGTCCAAAAATGCTATAAATAAAACTACTTGTAATTCATTTCATATCTTTTAATCAATATGAGTACATGACATCTCCTGAAAATTATGGTCTCTATTTGGCTTATACCTATAATCTCTATCGCTCTCACCCTCTGACTACTAACAAGGTGAGGTTAAATCTTTGATACATTTAGATTGAAGGTTTATTTGCAGTGATATGAATTGTATCTAACATGGTGTTAGCATGGTATTTTAGGTTTTTGCCCTTGACATGGGACGTGTTGTTGCTGGTACGATGTATCGTGGGCAATTTGAGGAAAGGATGGAAGAGGTAATTGAAGAAGTGAAACAAAGTAATGGGAAAATTATTCTCTTCATTGATGAACTTCACACTTTGATAGGAGCTGGTGGATGCTCATCTGCTCTTGATGCAGCTAATATATTGAAACCAGCTCTTGCAAGAGGAGAACTCAAGGTATCATGCCATCGATTTACTTTATATATACTTGCAACTTTTTGTGACTTTATGGTAATATAATAAGTAATGATATATATATGTATATATATATATTTATAAATTTTTTATATTTTTTTATTTTTCATCTTATCACATCTTAAATCTTATAGAATTTATATTTTTTTTTCTTTCTCTCTCCTAGATGTAAAATAGCATATATATGGATGTAGCAGTATTATTTTCTAATATAAATTAAGTGCTTATGATCATAACCTATGGTGTGCAGTGCCTAGGAGCACGTTATCTGTTATATATTGCTTTTAATCTCAGACTGGCAGTAATTGTGATCTTCAAACAATTGTGTGTTGTGAAAATTATTTGGGTATTTCATCTGAGTGCAATAGTATCCTTGAGTGGTGCTATTTTAAATAATTTGTCTAAGGGAATCGGTTTAGAGTACCATTAAATATTGGGAAATATCTCTACTATTTGTAGGATGGGTATTTATAATGTGAACATTTGAATAATTTTGATTAAGAGAATGATAAAAAGAGTGTAAAATGTCATAAGCGAACTTATTATAGCATTAACGAATACGGTTTCATATTATTTAAATCATGATGGGGACTAAAAGAAACTGAGACTGTTAAACTACAGAAAAATAGATCAAATTTTTAAGACCTCTCTTGCAAGATGAGAAATCAAGGTGTATCACGGGCATCAATTACCTTATTTACTATTGAAATATCTTTTACTAGTTTGCATGCAATATGAATTGCTTATTATAATTTAAGATGTGCAGTGCCTAGGAGCAACAACACTAGATGAATACCGAAAGTACATAGAGCGAGATGCAGCACTGAAGAGGCGTTTCCAACCAGTGGATGTGCCAGAACCCACTGTGGACGAGGCCATTGAAATATTGAAAGGGTTAAAGACAAAATACGAAGAGTTTCATGGTGTTCTGTATGAATATGATGCCTTAGTTGCTGCAGCTAGTTTGTCAAAGCAGTATATAAGGTTATTAATTTCTTTGTTACTGAAATACCATCTATAGCATGATTTTGAGATAGATTTTTACCTATTTAGTTTCATGTTGAAAACTCTTGATTCAGAATTGATTGTTAGTTTAAAAATATTTTGTTATCTTTTAAGTTGAATTAAAAAATTTAGGGTCAACAAAGTTTTTATTCCTAAACTTATTCAAAATCTGGCTTTTAATTCTTAAATTGATTCGTCAAGCTTCCTCACCATTTTCAAAATCTATTTTTAATCCCTAAATTTTAATTTTATTTAAAATTTTTAATTTTTGTTTTTTAGCCATAAACATTTTAAAAAATTCATCTTTACTGTCTGAAATCTCATTTAATTCGGAGAATTGAAAATTTTAAAATGTTTAGGCAGTAAAAATACAATATGTAAAATGTTTAAGGACTTTGATTGATAAATATTTTATTCAGAGATTGAAAATTGCATTTTAAAATGGTGAGAACCTTAATTTTTAAATTGTTTTGGATGAAAAACTTAGTAATTGTGTAGCAACATTTTTATGAAATTGTTTTCAGTATTTTAGTATTTAAAAACTAAAAAAATTGTTTGGATAATGTTTTTTGAAAGTAGTTTTGCTTTTTAGTTTTTTATTTTTATTTTGAAAGCTCAAAATATAATCTGAATATATTGTCTTTTGCTTTTCATTAATGAAATTTTAATAAATATGAACAAGTTCTTCCATTTTTACATCTTCAAAACAATTTTCAAATAATACTTGTTAAACAATTTTTTTTTCTTTTCTTCCCAAAAATAATTTTTGAAAGCTATTCCTAAAAACACTTTTTAAAATTTAAAAAACAAAATCAAACCAATGAAAACCTTTTGTTTGTCAATAGTTTTATCAAACTTTTTTCACTATTTTAGTATTTAAAAACTAAAAAACTCGTTTGGATAGTGTTTTCTCAAAACAGTTTTCAAAAATAATTCTGATTTTTTAGTTTTTAAATACTAAACTACAAGAACAATTAAAAGTAATTTTGCTTTTTAATTTTCTATTTTTTATTTTGAAAACTCAAAATACAATAAAAATATTTTTTTTTGTTTTTCATTAATGAAATTTTAATAAATATGAATAAATTTTTTTATTTTTACATTTTCAAAACAGTTTTCAAATAACACTTACCAAACAAGTTTTTTATTCATTTTCTTCTCGAAAACAATTTTAAAAGTTACTATTGAAAACTCTTTTGAAAAACTAAAAAAAAAACACTAAACCTTACAACCCTTAACTAACCCTAAAAATTTATATCGATTTTATTATTAACTTGATTTTAGAATAAACAATTCAAATATGTAAAGTTATATTTCTTAAAATCAACTCTCGCCACAACACACATGTGATTTGGAATTGATTTTAGTAAGCAATTATTCATTACATGGTTTAGTGTGATGATCTTTTGCTTAATTTTATACAGTGATGGTTTCCTTCCTGATAAGGCAATAGATGTAATTGATGAAGCTGGTGCAAGAATTCACCAAACCAAAACTCACAGCATAATCTCTATGGAAAAAGGCTTACCTATAATTGTCAAAGCTGCAGATATACAAAACATAATCTCTATGACAACAGGCATACCTATTGAGAAAGTTTCACAGGTGGAAGCAAAGAAACTATTGAAGTTAGAGGAAACTCTTCAAATGAGAATTGTGGGACAACATGAAGCTGTTGAAGCAATTAGTCGTGCTATAAGAAGGGCACGCACAGGGTTGAGAGACACTGAAAAACCAATTGCATGTTTCTTATTCACTGGTCCAACTGGGGTTGGTAAAACTGAACTAGCTAAAGCTTTGGCTTTTGAATACTTTGGACCAAAGGAAGCTATTGTGAGGTTTGACATGAGCGAGTATATGGAGAGTCACACTGTTTCAAAGTTCATTGGTGCACCACCTGGTTACATTGGTCATGAAAATGGTGGCCAACTCACTGAAGCTGTTCGTCGCCACCCTCACTCTTTGCTTCTCTTTGATGAGATTGAAAAGGCTCACAAAGATGTTTTCAATGTGTTTCTTCAGATTATGGATGATGGAAGACTCACAGATGGCAAAGGTCGTGTTGTGGACTTCAAGAACACTATCATTATAATGACTTCAAATATAGGGTTTGGTAATAAAGAAGCAAAAATTAAAGTGGCTGAGAAGTTGAAGAAGGAATTTAGGCCTGAGTTCTTGAATAGGATTGATGAAGTGGTTGTGTTCAAACACCTTTCTGAGGCTGAGTTGAATAAGATAGTGGACATAATGCTTTCTGAAGTTTGTAAACGACTTGAGGTAAAGAAAATAAAGCTGAATGTAGGTGACAGATTCAAGGCAAAGTTGGTGGAGGAAGGTAACAATGTTAACTATGGAGCAAGGCCTTTGAAGAGGACAATAACTAGACTACTTGAGGACACTTTAGCTGAGAAAATACTTCAAGAGGCTATTAAAGAGGGGAGTTCTGTAATTGTTGATCTTGATGATAATGGTCATGTGAAAACTTCTTATTGTAAGTAATGGTATATATGGTAGTTTTTTCCAAATGTTTTTTGTTTTTCTTTCAGAGAAATGATGAATAATACATTTTGTCATTCTTTTGCATGTTTGTTGGAAGGTATACAAGCAAAATTTGCTTTTTAATGATTGTTTACTCTCTGTAGAAATGCTTTTTTTGGTACATTGTTTGATTTTGGTTTTATAGTTGGTCAAGCCTTTAATTTGTTTTCTTTATATGTTATTTATTATTTTTTTCTAAAACTTGAAAGCGAACAATGAGTACCATTCTACATTACAACCTTCAAATTAAAGAGTATTACAACATCAATAACAAATAACATAAAAAATCTATTAAACTATAATCAAAATCATATACTACAATTTATCATTGGCTAATGCTTTTGCGTCTTCTATGTCCAGAGAGGTTTGATGTACTTTATGAGGTGTCTAATAATTTTTTTCCACTATTGTATTATTTTTATTAGTTTAATTGATATACATTATAGTGTAAAGATTTTTACAGGGACAGTAAATAAACTATATATTTATTTGAAAGATTCGGTAACAAATACTTTAACTTATTATTTTTATATTAATTAAAAGTTAAAAATAAGTTTGGAGTTTTACTTTTCAATCCCTAAAAATTAATTTACTTTTTATGTGTAGGATTGTTATAAAGAGAAAATGAAGGATTATTATGAACAGAAACTCAAGGGTGTTATAAAAAAATGTTATCATAAAATAGAGTGGATAGAGTGTTATGGAGAAAGTCGCAATCATGAAATAAAGACCTATGCACAATTTCTTTTAGAGTTTAATTGGTATATATGGTTAGTATAAAAGATTTTTATACTGACATTCAATTATGACTTTTTATTTATTCGAATTTTAAAGTACTAATGAGTAAAGTCAATAAATTTACCATGAATAAATGATTGTGATTAAATGAGGTCTGAGTATTGTCACATTGCAATTTTTAGGAAAAGATAAAGTAAACACATGAAAAGTGAATTTGGATTTTAGGGATTGGAAAGTAAAATTCTAAATTTAATTTTGATTTTTCATTAAAATAAAAATAAGAATTTCAAGTATTTCTTATCTAGTCCTCCAAATAAATGAAAGTTAAACAAATTAAGGATATTCTAATGAGCTAATATTGTTAAATAGGTAAAAGAAAGTTATTGGATCATATAATAAAAGGGATCAAAACCAACGGGTGTTTATTGGTTTAGATTGACTGACAATCAGAGTCAATCATGTTTTGTTCAATTCATGGATTTAGGATTTTTAAATCCAATCCAAACTGAACCAAACTAATTATATATATATATATATATATATATATATATATATATATATATATATATATATATATGATTTTTATTTTATTTTGTATTTTACTTTATTCTTTATGGTCCTAGTTAGACACTTAATTATGAATTCAAGTTTTATGACTTTATATTGAACAATAATAATTTATTTTCTTTTTCTTTTGACAATTTACTCTTATTATGTATATTTGGTTATTTGTTAGACCATTATTATGTTGCTTTGATATGACAATTTGTAGTTTGTGATATTTTGGAAGCATTTTGGGATATAAAATTATGAATTTTCCATATTAATCATTAATAAATTTAGCTAATTTGGTATATAAAATTATTATTTTTTATTCATTGAAAATTGTTTTTATTTCTTTATTTTTTTATCAGAATTTGGTTAACCTAATTGAATCAACCCAATTAATATAGTTAAGTTCAAGGAAAAAAACTTCAAAATTTGAATCAAACCAAACCAATTAAATTTAATTGGTTTGAATTTTTTTCTCCTAAAACCAAACCAAACCAATTTTTTTAACTTATACTTTTAAGGCAATATTTAGCAAAAGTAAGGTGATGTTTGTTTTGTACATTTTCTGTTTTTATTTTCAAAGAAAACAAAAAAGAATAGTAAAAAATGTTTGGTTATAATTTAGAAAACATTTTCACTAAAAACATTTCCAAAAAGCAACTGAAAAACAGAAAAGAAATGATTTTCAATATTTTCAAAAGTTAATACTATGTGAAAAATTAATAATAATATTATAATTATATAAAAAAACAATATATTAATGTATTTTAAACTATATATAAATAATTTATAATATTTTTACTAAAATGAATTAATTTTAATATTATTTTTTAAAAATAAAAAATATCAAGCGAAAATAAACATATTTTTATGAATGTTCAAAAATTGAAATGAAAACAATTTTTAGAAAATAAAAATAGAAAATATTTTTTCAAACCAAACGTCATCTAAGGAAGCCTCAACTAAAAAACTAACTAATACTTAAAATTTGTTAAACTAATCTTTTGAATTACACGTGTTTAGAAAAATTATTTGTGTTGAAATAACTTAAATTAATGTAAAATGTCGTAAATAAAAAATATAATAAATTATTACCTTATATAGAAAAATATAAAAAATCTATAAATATGCAAGTATAAAAATCTATAAACATAAAAAACTAGAAGCTAACATTTTAAAAAATATTACTTTTGATGTAGTGTTCCATAAAATCAATATTATCATACTTTTCTAGATTATCGACTCGATCGAATTAGGGGTTATGGAGTTAGAGGTCAATTGAAGGAGTTAAGAATTGACTCGCATGACTTGATTTATATTAAAAAAATATAAACTAATTTATACTTTATATTATTTTATACTTAAAAATAATAAAAATTATAAAAATAATCTGACAATTAATAAAGTTATCTTAAATACTCTTCAAAATATATATATATATATATATATATATATATATATATTTATTGGTCAGTGTATGCCAAAGAAGTTAAAACTTAATGGTATAACAAAGTTATTTAAACTTTAGAAAAATGAGTTCAAGTCCACTAATGTTACTATATTTAAGAAAAAAACCACCTTCAAGTCATAGCCTGCTTGCGTCTTGAAAAAAGAAAACGCCACCATCTTAAAAACTTGATCCATTGTTAGGCTCAGCCTTATCGGTTGACAAGTTATAGGATTACACTTGCATTTATGTGTGTGATATTTTTATAAAACACTAATTGTTTTTTACAAAAATTTCGTCTCTAAATTTGGTAGTAGAAATTTATAATTTCTAATTTACATCACAATTTTTTATTATTTTAAAAATCCTAGGAACTCAATTAGAAAAAATTACTTGATCAAAACCCTAATTAAAAATTTATAAAATGAATTTAAAATTTTCAAATAATTCAACCACCTCCTTTATAATTTAACTTATTATATATTGAAATTAATTAGACTCATAACTTAAACCGGCATGTTCTACCAATATTTCAATAACGATACCAAATCTCTATATATTAATATATACGAAATATTATACTAAAAATATCTTTATTTTAAAATACACTAATTATTTAAAATAAAACCAAACTAAGGAAAAAATAAAATTTATGTACATCTCACCCAGTAATATGTCTAAAATAAAGTAGATATCTCACTTAATGAGATGTCTAAAATTGATAAAACCCTTCGCTAAGCACAGAATCATGAAATTCCATAACAGAAGAAACTTTACATTAAGTGAGAGTTCTTGTTTAGTAAGGCTCTACAGAATTCCTAGAACACCTACTACATAAATCCATAAATTCATAATATATTAATCCATGATTCTTTTCGGTTACGTACTGGAATACTAACATCCAAACTTGTTATTTCAAATGTTCAATTATAAGTTATTACCATAAGTCATAAATTTACATATTCATTTAACAAATCATACTATGGTACTTTTTATATTAAACATATATATACAAAAGCCATAGAAACTCAAAAGTTAAAATTAAACAAACTTCAAAAGCTAGTCAAAGTCTTCCATACTACTGAGTCTCTCACCTCTCTGTACAACCACTATTATCTGCTCCTGTTTAAAATATGATTATTACAGTCATACAAAAACACATACAAGCAACGGTAAACTTACTAAAACAAGAAAATCAATTTAAATATGAATAATAATACAATTAAGCATTAACATCCATTTAATAGTATTATCAAACAAACAAACACACTTATTCTTGTCCTAAACACAAGCAAACATTACAACATGATAATATGAGACAATGCTTTCCAGAAAACCCATTGAGTTTGAATAGCAAGGTACCCTAATGACGTATCTCAACTAGTGTCTGACATCCACCTAACTTATTTCTGACAACCAGTTTAAGTCTAGGCACACTTATTTGATACCCTTAACTAGTATCTGACATCTACCTGACCCAATATTGACACCTAGTTTCTATTTGAGTACATCCCTCAAATACATTCTCGTCCTACTCGAGCTTAATACTATGATCACAACGATCTTAGTTGCATTCCTAACTCAATGCACCTCATACATTTCAACCAAGGCTAAGTTATCTACTAAAAGAACCCACGTCCAATGTTCCTCTATAACCATCAAATTAATATATCACATACAATTGATACCATTCAATGCATTACCTTTTATTCCATACACAACCAAAATTCAATAACAATTATCTATTCTACATGCATAATAAGCATTAAGCACCAACCCATATATTTCACACACATAATCATAAACAAATCATTACCCATACTTGTTCCACATCATTCATAAATGTTAAACATATATTAACACATATATTCTAATCACATAACAACAATCAAATAACAAAACTATCCACTCTACATTCATAATAAGCATTAAGCATCAAGCCATATAACAAATACTAAAATTTTATACACAAAATACCAAGTTTTATTCTCCAGCGTGTCTTACACAAACCTATTGAATTTTCCACATCATTGTGAGTGAGTTCTTGATGCTTATTTTTTTCTTCACTATGTGTTGATCATACTCCTATGGATTTTGCCACATCGATGTGGCATGAACCTACATAATAAGATACAAATTTCTAGCCACATGCAACACATCCCCAATTTTTTAAATCATTCATAAGAGATTAAAAACTCATTCAGTTATCAATACAATTCTAGAACACCCATCATCCATCATTAAATTGTATAATTACTTTATTAACTCAAAATATCCCAAATTTAAAAAAAAAAGTTAAGCTTCCCTTACCTATTTGTCCTTCAAACTTAATTGTGGAAAAGGGGAGGACTTGAGGGTCAAGATCTTTGCCTTCCTAACCCACTTCCTTAATTGTTGAAAGATATAAAAGTGTTATGAAAACCCTAAAATCATGTAAACTAAAGAAATTAGGAGTTCAAGGGTTCAAGGTTGACTCTCCCATGGAGACATGCATGCAACCTATGAGAAAGGAAGTAGCAAAATCACTTACTTACTAGAATCAAAGGTTAAGGTAAAGAGATATTAGAGAAATCTTTTAGCAATCCATGATGAAATCAGTGCCATGCAAGCGAAAAGAGAAGAACTTGCAGAGAAAAAGGGAAGAGGGGTACTACTGTTTTTAGAAATGGAGAGCAAAGGAATGAGAAGAAATGGTGTCTTAGAAAAATAAAAGAGATAGGGTGTGCTTAGTAATTTTAATTTTTGCTAACTGCATCCCCTTTTTAAAACAAGCCCGCTAACTTCAGCCTAAGGTATTATTTACCACTCCCATCACCTTAATAAACTCACCTATCCTTTTCCATCAATTAAAACATACTTAAATTAAGGCACATCTACAAATAATTATTTTTATTTTTATAAAATATAACATAACTATGAATACCACAAAACTTAACATTCCATGATAAATTAATTAATAATATTTAAATTAAATTTATTTATTTTTAATTATTTTCATCCACTTAGAAAATAATAATTAAAATAGAATCTTACAATTTCACTAAAACATTTTACTATGTTTTATGAAATTATTTGTAATATTATATTTTAAAATATATCTAAAACATATATGTTAACTAATAATTTTCCGTAATTAATATTTGTTTACTATTTCAACTAAATTTCATTTTTATAGCATATAATAATCCTTTTATATTAATTGAAATTTTGATGTAATATATTTGACATTTTTATTTTTATTTATTAACTTAAAAATAATTAAAGAATTGTATTTATCGAAATTATTAAGTAATATATATATATATATATATATATATATATATATATTCTGTACGTATGGGTGTGTATTTTGATAAATGTTTAATTTAGACTAAAAATTATAAATTAGTGTCATTATTAATTTTGCTGATCTTGATAACTTTATCACAAGCTTTTGATTTCTACTTTCTGTCTTTAAAGTTACATGAAAGACAGGAAGAACATTGATGATATTGTTAAAATTCGATTCTTGTAAAATAAATAAATGTATAAAGTGAAATAGCTCGGAGTGCGCAAGAATCGTTTCTTTTTCTGTGCAGTACGAATGGTCAAATAGTAACGTGACCCACACAAATCTTTTCATAATTCGAATCGTAGTGTCCAACTTTAATTATTAATTATGATGATGGTGGTAGTCTTGTTAGTGATAGTGATGGATTAACAAAAGTTGAAACCTTTTCGAAATTTGATTTTTATTTAATGAATCTTTAGGAATCTGTTAATTATACAAGTTTTTAATTTAAATTAGAGTTAAATATATCTTTTAGAGTTATAAAAATAAATTTGGTTTCAACTTCCGGGTTTACAAAATAGACCATGATGAATTCTAAAAAAAAGATCCACATACAAATGAGTATTTTTTATCTAATTTATTTACTCCATGAACTTGAATTGGACTGACCTGTGGGTTACGTGTCAACCCAAATAAATATATATATATATATATATTAAAAATATTTATTAACATATATTAAATAATAATATTAATATATTACTAAAAAATAAAATAATAAAAATTAGTCTTTAAGAAACATAAGTTCAAATTAAATATGACTTAGAAATTGATTAATTATATTTATAATCTGACCAATGTTCCTTAATGTTATTTTTATTAATAGTTATAATTATTTTCATGTTATTATGATGGATAATGAATTTAATATTTATATATTATATTTATTTGTTATTTTGAAAAAATAATATTAATTGTTTTATTTTTATAACTAAAATTTAAATTATGTTTTTTAAGTAATATTACAAAATTTAAAATTTGATGTTTTTTTTTAAAAAAAAAGTCATTTTAAATATAAACTAGATAAATTCGACCCATTGTATTATATGAATCTGATAGCCAGATTATGTCAAACTGCCCATTTGTACGTCTATAATATCTGTAGTCATTTAAAAATAAAGTTGATTTGATTTTAGTCCTTCAAAAAAGATTATCTGTTTGGTTTTCAAATTTCTAAAAATAGGTAAAATTAATCTTCATCTTAATTCTATTAACAATTTAAGGATGTATGACTGAATGTTAGCAATAAAGTGACTTGTGATATCATCTAAAAATCTGGCAGTCTAACGGAGAGTTTTAAGTAATGTTTTTAGTAAACTATATATTAAATTATTTATCAATATCTTTAACATAATTATTTTCTTAAAACATATGTATAAGAAGTTATAAGCATAGTTTACCAAAAATAAGATACACAGGACCGTTCTGTCATACTTCCGGAAGAAGTAACCAGTCACTAATTAAAGTGCTAACGTCAATAAAAACGATAACAAATTACAGAAAGAGAACCATTTCATCTAATTTCAAAATTGAGGGCCGAAAAATTGTGTTTTTGAAAGGATTGAAACAAAATTGATTACGTCTCAAAGTATAAAAACTTTTTTTTATTTATTTTATGGTAGGAGTTGAAGACATTGTTATAATAACTCATACACCTACTTAACTAACTAACTGAGCATATAAATACATATTAAACTGTATAAAGTTACCATATAATCTCAGAAATCTACTTTGAAGAGTCCCCTCACCTGCCCAGTCGTAACTCCACAATCTAGTTCTATTTTTCAAACCCACCTTTAACTCTTTCAATTGCTGAAACCACCCACTTGACTTGTCACTTTCACATTCTCTACCTAAATCCCTCCACCATATACATGAGTTATTTCTATCACTCTCTCACTTTAACCCTCCCTAACTAATATTTCCATTGAACAACTCTCATCTCCACTTTCCTAGCAATGCTCTATTAAATGTGGCTAAATCTTTATACCCAGACCCCCATTGTGTTTGTGTAAGCACACTCTATCCTAACTTATCCAATGAATTTTCTTATTACCCTCCTCACCCCCTCCTCCCTATAAGAAGTTAGATGTATGCTTACCAACTTGTCAATCACTATTGTTGGAGCCAGAAAGAAGGAGAAAAAGAATAGAGGTAGAGAGGAAAGAATTGAATTGATAAGGGTATGTCTACCACCAAAGGATAAAGTTTTGTTTTTTCAGCCAATTAGCTTCCTTTCAAACTTCTGTATAATTGGCATCCATGTGTAAGTCCTCCTTGGGTTAGCAGTGATGGGAATACCCAAGTATGTGAATGGAAAATTTAGCCCTTTGCAATTCAATAGTTCAACAAGTCTGCATATCTCTAACTACGGGAGATGGACAACCCCAAAGCTACTCTTAACCTATAAATCATCTCAAAGTTCCTCATTATACCTTTAATGGTCATTATGTTCTTCATAGATGCCTCACCCAGGAATATTGTATCATTTGCAAACTAGAGTATGTTAATTTGCACCTCATCCTTGGCACATTTGTAACTTCAATATAAACCCTTACTGACAGCTTCTTTCACCAGTTCGGTCAACCCCTCAACGGTGATTATGAATAAAAATGGAGCCAATAAATCTCCTTATCTTAGATCTTTTCAATACTGAATTTAGGGGTTAGACTACCATTAACTAATACAGATACTGTAGCTGATCTTAAGCATTCAAATATCCAATTAGTCCATTTGTCCGAACACCCTATTCTCTGAAGCATATATAACAGAAAGTTCCAATTGTTAGAGTCGTAGGCCTTTTCATAGTCCACCTTAAATGTCAAGCGCTTTCTCCTTCTCCTCTTGGCTTCATCAATAGCTTCATTCATTATCATTGCACTTTGCAAAAGTCCTCTCCCACCAAGGAATGCACTTTGACAATGATCTATGACCCCACTCAATACTTTTTGTAACCTTCTTGCTAACACCTTAACCAAAATCTTATATTAGTTGCCTATTAGTGAAATTGGTCTGAACTCACCAAGCTCGTTGGGGTCAACCTTCTTTGGGACCAATGTGATGAATGAAGAATTGAGTCTTAGAATTGTTTTATAAAATGGAAGTTAAATCCGTTTGGGCCAGGGCTTTTGAAACTTCCATACTCCTATACAACCTCTTTCACCTCGTCAATAGAAAAAGGTTGAATCAATTCATGGCTTTGCTCTGAAGAAATCTTTGGAATTGGACCTCATTTAGACGTGGTCTGCTCCAATGTGATTCTTGAAATCTTTCCTTCTTGGAAGTATTCTTTTCTTTTTTGTTTTACCACCATTGGGTCCTGAATCCATTTACCACTAACTTTAATCCTGGGTATGTGATTGGTTCGTCTCCTTCTTTTTATCAAGTTGTAGAAGTATTTAGTGTTGCCATCCCCCTCTATGAGTTATTTAGTTCTTGACTTCTGCTTTAACATAGACTCCATTCTATTAGATACCCCTTAGAATTCCTACTGCATTTCTTTTAATACCTCCAATTCATTCACCATAAGGCTTTCTGTTTCTACTTTTATGTGAATTTCACTCTTCCTTTTAACAACATGTTGTTGTTCTTTTCCAACCTCCCCGAGCGACTCTTTATTCCATTTTCTTAAGTGTTCTTTGAGCATTCTCAATTTTTCTTTCACCATATAGGCTCTCCACCCGCTAACTTCAATACTCCTCCACGCTTCTTAAACCATGGTTGGAAAGGTCTTATCTGATAGCTAATAATCAAGAATACGAAAAGACTTAGGTCCCCAAATAACAACTTCATAGATTAGAATAATGGGACAATGGTTTGAGATATCCCTATTTGTAATTTCTTGAGCAGAGTTAGGTCATATCTGTAACCATTGATTGGATACTGTCAATGTAGCCTTTTGTTGTCCCATCAGGTCTGAACCAAATAAATCTTCTTCCACCTTCTTACTTCTTCCATAGCCCTTATGTAGCCCCCTATATTTCTCTGAACCTGATATAACAAAATTGAAATCTCCTAGGACACACCACATCTTTACAAGGCTCTGCTATTTTTGTTGGCATACTTCATCCCATATTCTCCTTTTTTGATTCATATCACAGGGTATGTATGTTGAGATTAAAGGTTGGATGCAACTTTGGTGAAGCATCTCAAGTCTCTAGTTTTATAGGTTTTGGTTTTGCTTCTCTTAATTCATTTTACAATACCAAGCACATTTAAAAGGTGTCGTACTTGTATTGTATGTTTAGATAGGCATGAGTGTGTATGAGTTAGTTTGAGTGTTTGTTTCCTATCAACTTCATGATTGATTCTATTCTTTATGATGTTTTGTTATTTGGAAAGCAAATGAATCAAAATTACAAAGCTAAGTATTGGTTTACCTTAGGTGTAATAGATTACTTATGTTGGTAGTAGATTACTTGAGTTGGATCAAGCATGAAACTCATAATCTAAATTTTTAGGGAAGTAATCAATTACCCCCTTTAGCTAATTGATTACTTGCCAAAAAATTTGGTGACTCAATTGCAAGTTCTCAGGAATAATCGATTACCTGAATATGTTAATCGATTATGATGCAATCCCACCTAGCATGCATCATGGCTAGGAGAATTCAAGGAAGGCATGGCACGAATGAAAGCTCATTGAAGTCATAGTCTTAATTATTTTTAGCTTGTAAATATTCTATTTTAATTAGCTAACTAAGAGCATATTTTTAATTCCTTTAAGGCCATGTATTTTCGACCATCTTCTTTTTAGTTTAGAAGGTATAGGTGCCTTTAGTTAAAAAGGAGGAGTAAGCTTAGAATGAGTGCATAAGTCAAGACATGATTTTAGGCTAGCCCATTCACTTTAGGAGTTGCTAATTGCACCTATGGGGGTGAACTTTGGTGCCTCACTTAAGGCCTAAGACTTGGGTTAATTAGTCTTAATCCTAATTCAGCCCAAGTCCTACATTACCTAGAAAAGTGTGCCTAAGCTCTCCCATTAGGCTATATATACTCATTCCTCCTCATTGTAAATCTCACCTTTGAATTGAATGAAAATAGTCTCTTTGTAAGCATATTCTTAGCAAAAGGTCTTGGGGATCCTCTCTCTTGAGGAACCTCTTCCTAGTTGGTTTTTATCAAGGGTTTCTTCCTTTGTGGTAAACCTAAACACTTTGGCTTATCTCTCATTGAGAGTGGTGCCACACCTCCATTTTGTTTCCCGTTCATCATCCATTTCATGGTGCTTGGAACCTCAAGGGGAAAGATCAAGGGGAGTGCAAAAGCATCCATTATCACAAAGAAAATGCATTTCTGGGCTGTTTTGAAAGAACTACCAGGTAATTAAGTGGCTATGTATGGTAATCGATTACCTTGGTCTGTTACTCATTTTATACCATTTTCAAACAAAAATCTTTATCAAAATGAAAGGGTATTTAGGTTTTCATTAGAGAAAAAGTGATTTTCATGAGTGAAAATCTTTGAATCAAAAGAAAAACCTAGAATCTTATGAGTTGAATCTCAAGAATCATTGATTGGAAGAGAAAAGATCAAAGAACTATGTTTTTGTGTATTGGGTATTCTTCACGAAGGTGAAATCATTCTTTACCTAGTTCTTTGTGTTTTTGTGCATGTTTGGTAATCTCTTGATGCAATTTCTAGAGGTTATTGTGGAATCTAATGATAATGTTTCATGAGTAAGGCGATTGTGAGTGACTGGGTGGCATGGTATAACAATCTCTTGTGGGGTGCAAGGGTATGCCACTTTTTGTAAGTTGTTTCAAATCTTTATGTAAAATTGTGTATGTGTAGGGTGCATGTAGATAATTTTTAGTGGAAAACATATTAGCAGAAGGCTTATCTAAAAACTGGATGCAGGTCTTGTTGACTGGGTCAATATAAACAACTTGTGTAATTTTCTCTATCCATACCCTTTAAATTTGATTGAATTGTATTGATTTTACTGCATTGGTTAAAATCTTTGTATAGGTAAAATTGTAATCTTGTTTTGGTTAATCTTTGATATTGAAGATTGATTCTTGAATTCTATATTGGGTTGGACAAATATTGAATTGAAATACATTATTGATGGATTTTAATATAAGTCTTGGCTTGAAATCAAATCTTGAAAAATAGTTGATTCTTAAATATAAGTTCACAATCTTTATTTGAAATTGTTTTGAAAACTATAAGATACATTTTGGAAATTTCTAAAGGGGAATTTTTTTTTGTTTTAGAAAACTCTGATAAATATTTTTGAAAATTTGAAAATTTTTTTTGGAATTTATTCAACCCTCTTTCTAGATTCCCCTTGGGAGCAACAATGTAAACATTTACAATGACCATATTAGTGTCATCTTCCTTCCATTTACCTTCCATCATAATTTATCCACTCCCTGTTGTGTAGCTGTTAAGGATAAATGATGAATCACTCCATAGACATAACAGTCCACCCCTTTTGTTGATTGTTAGGCCCAATGGTTAACTTGTAAAACAACCAATGAACTTGAGAATCTCCCCCAGATTGTTTGACATATTTTAGTCTCAATATTTTCTCTTTTTGTTTCTTGGTGGCATGCCATATTGATCTTTTGTTTTGCTATGATGGACCTAATCCTCCTCCATGTTATTGCCCCTCATCCCTCTAACATTATAAGTAGCAACTTCATTGATCATCCTCTGGTTTACCCTTTACCTTCCTTAATCCTCATATTTTCTTTCCTACCTCTCATTTCCATCTCAATTAGTCGTTTTCTAGTTGTCTCCTCATCTTTTTTGTAGGTTACCCCAAGTGTATTTCCCAACCGTATAAACTAATTAGCTTTTGAATTTTCTCTCTTCAATCAAAATAGTCTATTGCAATTTATAATGTTACAATCTAACAACATGTTATCAGATTGGGTAAGAGAGAGACTTACCACTTAAGGCAATTTTTCTTTCTACCTTTTTCCGTTGTGGAGTGACATGGTTTGCTATCATAGCCAGTAGGTTCGCCATCGCTCAAAATTGATTGTCCTCTAATTGAGCCTATTCTCTATAGGACCCTTTCGAGCTCCTTCTTATTGTTCGTCGATGTTTTCTCCAATTATACAGGTTTAGGACTATCTTGATCCTATGATGGTTGCGTCTCCCTACTAGAGAGTGTTCAATCGCGGTGGTGCAGGGAGGGTCGAAGAGGTTGTTAAGAGGGGTCGTTCCTTCCTGCTGAAGAACGTTGCTACCCCCACTTTGTTGTTCCTTTTGCCTACAATTTTTATGCTCACCAACTACAGTCCTAGCCATTTCTTGTGAGTATGCCGCAATTAGCATGAGCTGCAGGTTAATCACATGATTCTTGTTTGATGCCCTCACGCTTTTGGTGCCATAGTCTTCGAACTCCAGGTAGTAGCGCGCTTCAACCTCCGATTGTGGTATATGCTCTAGGTTTGTGAGATGCATTTCTATGAGTACCTTATCCTTCACGCTCATATTGTGATGATGTTGTTGCCATTTTATGATGCATCAGAGCTCATCCAACCCATCGTTGTTTTTGGGCTAAATTCCGATTACTAATCACACCCTTTCCTTCAATATTAATATTCACACACTCCCCTTCAACATCTTCATTGTGTAGTCCTAGAATCCATATTTTTGCCCTCATGGCTTCCTACACTAGACCTTCCATTTAATTCATTCTCTTCATCCTTCAACCAACAAGCATAATGGTTAACTTGTATAACAACCTCCTTTATGAGCTTAACTTGGATCCTACCATTAATTTGTATCTCCATTTTCTTACACAACATTTGCTTATAGTTGGGGATTCGAACTAGTAATTTAGTGTACTCTATATTTTCCACATTAGTAGTCCTTGTATCCGCTTTTAGAAATTCACCAACAGTAGCTGTGATTTGGAAAAAGCATTTCTGCCCCTATTTGTTTAGAGGAATCCTGATACATATAATCCAGGCTAATCTATTTCCACATACAATGGATGCATCCTACTTGGTAACACATGAAAATATTGACAACACTCCTTGATCTTCATTCACCCATAGTTTAACAACTTTGTCCATTGGTAGCCTTGTTATTAATACCAGTTCGTCTCCTATGTATCGCAAGTTCATCACGTTGTCATTCTCTAAGGCAACAATATTTTGTAGCTTATTGAACATAGTTGGATCATTCAACCAACCTACCAAACTCTCCTTAATCCATTTATTTTCTTCTTTAATCGTGTTAATAATTTGGCCCTTCCATTCTTTGTTACTTTCATTACTTTTTTTCCTGTAACTTTCCATACCTTCTTCACAACCTGCTTACCCATTGTCATGACCTCAACATATGATTGCCTTCTCTTCCCTTTACCTTAAAAACATCTACCCTGCTTCTTATCAACTTTGTCTTTCTTTATACATCTTTCACTTCTACTTGTAGTTGGATTTTGTCCCTACCCTTCTTTACAGCGATGCCCTGTGTATAATTTGGTATGTTGACCCACAATTTTTTATTCCTCATATATATATGTTGTCCAGTTGCTTTTCTAATCCAGCTACATCATTGACATCCAAGAATCTCACAAAGCCATATTTGTTCTCCCCAGTGTCCCTTCTCTTAGCTATGTAGATTTCCCATACTCTTCCCCAATGTTGAAACACTCTCCATAACTCCTTAACTGTGTACATCTCAGGGAACCTTGAGAAGAAATACGATGTTATTCTCCCATTCTTCTTCCTTACATAACTTAGACCTACGCCTTCACTCTGATATTTAGCCCTAATATTGTCAATTCTATCCCTTCGTTTGCATGTCTCTAAATCACCTCTCTTTGTTATCTTGACTTTCATCACTCTCTTACACCACCTTCTAAATTGTTTGACTGGTGCCATGATAGCTAGTACCTTCTAACTAAGTTTTCATGTAATTGTCATATCTCTTTTAATTCTCATTTTATTTTTATTTTTCAAAACTATTAAATAATAAGATAAAAAATTGGTTATTGACCGTGACAACCACAACCATAATAGTGCAAGAGAGAAAATAATAAATATCACCAATGAAGAGTTATAAGGTTGGTCTAGTGGCAAAGTCTACATGTGGGGACGAAGGAGAGGTCGGGAGTTTGAATCCTTCCACTAACAAAAACTAACACATTAACAACTAACATTTTACCTATAAAAAAAATAAATATCACCAACATTGTATACCAAGGAAGTATGCACATCAATAAAGTTATAATAAAATACAATTCAGTTTTGGGTGAATTGAGATGGAAATACAAGACACATGAACCATTAATAAAAATGAAGAGAGTCATGGGGTCTTAACTAGTTTAGGAGGGTGCAAATGTTATTCTAAATTTCTAAACATGTGTTCAATTCTTATATGAAAAAAACAACATGTATAATCACCAAAAGGAAACAACACCTAAAACACCATCAAGGGACTTCGGATTTCGGCATAGCCGAAAACCGAAGTATATAAATCCCCACATTACCATAGCCTTAAAAACCATCCCAAGAGACTTCAGAGTTTGGCATTGGCCGAAAACCGAAAATAAAATAAACAAAAATAACAAAAGAATTTTAGATGAGAATAAAGACGCTTGATAAGTAGACTTCGGATTTTGGCATAGCCAAAAACCAAAATATAACATAATCATAACGGCCTAGCTGAAATTCGAGCTTCTGCAAACAACCAATCAATTAGCTAAGATAACCAAGAAGATAAATCAACCTAATCACCGATTAGCTTCATTCCCAATAAAGCAAACCAGGATCTACAGAGTACTTGCTGGATAAAAGCCAACCATGCTGGGTAAAAGGAATGCACCAAGAGAGACAGGTATTGACCGCCAGGTAATAACCACATTTCTTACTATAAATACAAGGTAAGAGGTACGTTTCATTTACTCATTCAGGAAAATTTATTACACTTCAACCTTTTTCACCTTCTCTCTCTTGCTCATTTACTTACTTGAGCGTCAAAGTTCTCTCTTGCAGGTTTTCCCCCTTCGTCCATTCTAGAAGTTGCTAGGATACTCTATCAAGCTCATCACAGACATTTCGGAAGGTTCGTAGCAATTTGGACCCAGGTACTTTTCGGTAAGAACATTTTGGTGCCCACCGCGGGGCACGAAGTAAAACTAGATCCCACAAGCAAGACTGCGAAGACATGGCCATCACTAGGAGTCATGGAGCTAAACCCCATAATCAACCCCAGAACAACAAAGGCACACCTCGGCAACCCGAGGTCGGAGCTTTCGGGAAGATAAAGTCAGTAGGAAGAAAAAAAAGGGGAGTCCCAAAAGGGTGAATCTGCTGCCCTTTCTTGCAGTGGCCATCTATGGGACATTCCAAGCAGCCTTAACATAGCCAACTCCCCCAACAGAATCCCCCATTCGTGCCGAAAGAAGTTCCCACACCATTTCAAACAATCCCACCATTCACACCTCCTTTAGCACACCCTATCCACTTTAGTCCAAACTATGCCCCCTTATACCTCGGGCACGAGTGAGATATTTGAAGTCCGACCACATCACCCTTTTACAGCTAAAATCATGGACATTCCTCTACCAGAAAGCTAGAAACATGTTGCCTTAGAAAAATACGATGGAACCTCGGACCCAGATGCTCATCTAGCTGCCTTTATGACACAAGTAGGGATGTACACAAAGGATCAAATAACTTTGTGTAAGATCTTCCTCATGTCACTCAAAGGCCAAACTTTGAATTGGTTCATCCAGATTCTGGCAAACTCCATCAATAACTTCTAGACATTGTCCATGAGATTTGGAACCCAGTTTGCCACATCTCAGCCACACAAATTCACATAAGCAACCTTGGCCACAGTTTGGCAAGAAAGAAATGAGCCCCTTTGAGATTTCATAGATCGGTTTGGCCGAACTTCCTTGACTATAAAGACTTTACCTCTCGATGTAGCACGTCACACGTTCTTGGTTAATCTACAACCAAGAGAATTTGCTATCAGCCTAATCCATTTTCCCCTTGTGGACATGTACGAGCTCTGAAGAAGAGAGGATCCCTTTATTGAGATGGAAGAACTTACGACTTTCCATCAGAAAACTCAGACCGAAGCGCCACCTAGCTCACGAAAAGATAAGGAAAGAGGCAACCCCAACAACAAAAAAAGATCAATATTCGGATAGACCACTCAGAGGGTCGAGATACACCTAGTACACTCCACCAAACACTAGCGTGGCTAGAGTCTTAGAACAAGCATTAGCAGGGGAACTGTTAACCATGCTGAAGAAAGCACATAAGCCTAGAGGAGCCGATCCTACTAAACATTGGAGGTATCATAGGAACAAAGGTCATTCAACCGAAGAGTGTACAACATTACGAGATAAAATAGAAGACTTAATCAAGCAGGATCACCTAAAAAAATTTGTCCATAGGACCAATTGTCACCTATCGCCAGCAAGACCGAGCCATTCCAAAGGAATTATTTTCAGTACGACGAACGCAGTGACTACCGACCATGAACCGACAGACGTAGAAGCCGAAGTCGAAGCAGATCAAAAGAACGAAAAGAGAATAGACATAACAAAGATAAAAAGATCATCAACACAATTGCTGGTGGTTTTGCAAGAGGATGATCTACCTCCTTGGCTAGAAAGTGGGATGCCCGAATAGTCAGATCCATAAATTAGGTTGCCCCATATACGCGATAAACAATGCCGAACATCACCTTCACAAATGCATATTTTCAAGCTGTTGACCCTGAACAAGAAGACACCATGGTAATCAACGTTGAAATCGCTAATTGAATTTTGCAAAAAAGACGTTGGTGGATCAAGGGAGTTCGACTGAAGTGTTATATATAGGCAAACTTTTAAAGAGCTGGAACTATTCAAAGACCAACTGCTCCCCTACACCGAACCCCTCATAGGATTCTCAGGGAAACAAGTGCCTACCAAAGGATGCATTGAGTTCTACACCAAATTCGGCAATGATAGAGAATCTCGTAGCATCTGAATTTGATACATTGTCATCAATGTCACCACTTCATCTAATATCTTGTTAGGGAAACCCTCGCTCAATAGACTAGGGGCCATCGTATCCACCCCCCACCTGGCCATGAAATTTCCTTCTGAAAAAGACAGCATAGTCACCAGGCATACAGACCAGCGCACAGCCAAAGAGTGTTACCTGGCTAGCTGCGGTCACAAACATATTAGAAACCACTTACCTTCAATAATGTTAACAATGTGCCAGCAGCTTCAGAAGAATCTCATCTAGACTTAGATCCTCGTGGAGAGGAGAACGAAAGAACTAAACCAACTGAAAAGGTGGAACCCTTTCAGCTAGGCAAAAAGCCTGGACAGGTGACATATGTAGGTTCTTCAGCCCTAGAAATGGAGAAGGAACAATTAATTCAAGTTGTCAGAAACAATGTTGATTTTTTTGCTTGGTCAGCCTTAGATATCTTAGTGTGTGTAAAGGGGCACGACTAGTAGCCCAAAAAAGAAGGAAAATGGGAGAAGAAAGAACACAAGCATCCAAAGAGGAAGTTGCAAAACTCCTCATCGCCAACTTCATCCGAGAAGTCTGGTACACCACATGGTTAGCCAATGTGGTTATGGTATGAAAGCAGAATGACAAGTGGAGAATGTGCACTGACTATACGGGCTTGAACAAAACTTGCCCAAAGGATGCCTATCCCCTCCCTAGCATAGACAAATTAGTAGATGGCACCACAAGTGATTGTCTATTAAGCTTTTTGGACTCATATTCGGGCTATAACCAGATTCGAAAGCACCCCGACGACAAAGCTAAAATATCATTCATTATGGAATCAACAACTACTATTACAAAGTGATGCCTTTTGGCCTAAAAACTATATCAAAGATTAATGGACCAAGTTTTCCATCAACAGATAGGCAAAAACTTAGAGGTATATGTCGATGACATGGTCGTCAAAACAGAAAGGCCAAATTACCATATCCATGACCTGCAAGACATTTTCTCCACTATTCGCAAACATTCAATGAGGCTTAATATGGAAAAATGTGTATTCAGAGTGCAAGGCGGGAAATTCCTCGGCTTTATGTTAACCAACAGAGGAATAGAAGTCAATCCAGATAAGTGTCAGGCAATCCTAGACATGAGAAGCCCAAAAAACCTAAAAAAGATACAAAGGTTAATGGGAAGGCTAGCATCTTTGGCTCGATTCCTCCCACGCACAGCCGAGAAAGCAAAACCAATAGTTGCACTCCTCAAGAAAAGCAAGAAATTCATCTGGACAGATCAATGCAAAGAAGCCTTTACCATGCTAAAAACATCCATTGTGTCCCCACCAGTGTTGATTAAGCCAGATCTCGGTAAGCTATTAACTATCTACCTTTCAGTCTCTCAAGAAGCAATTAGCGTTGTGGCAATCCAAGACACTCCTGACGGTCAATAGCTAGTTTATTATGTTATTTGAATGCTCCACGATGCCAAGACCAGATACCAGATGGTAGAAAAAGCAGCTTTAGCTGTAGTTAGCTCTGCCCGACGACTTCAGCCTTATTTTCAGAGCCATGTCATAATAGTAAGAACAGACTGCCCAATCGCCAAAGTGTTGCAGAAACCGGAGTTGGCAGGACGAATGGTTACTTGGTCTGTTGAATTGTCTGAATTCGACATCATATATGAACCTAGGGGACCTATAAAAGCACAATGTCTGGCGGACTTCTTAAATGAGTTGCATCCAGTCTCGACAGAACATCCCTCCCTTTGGATGTTACACGTGGATGGATCCTCCAACAAGGGAGGCAGTGGAGTAGGTATCATATTGGAAGGGCTCAACAGCATCACCATTGAACAATCCCTGAGGTTCAGATTTAAGGCCTCAAATAATCAAGCTGAATATGAAGCATTGTTAACAAGACTTAAACTGGCAGATGACATGGAGGCATCAAGAGTCAAGTACCTAACAGGCTCCAAAATTGTTGTAGAGCAAGTAAATGGCTCTTTTTAGGTTAACGATGAAAAACTGCTACAATAATATCACACATTTTTGCAAGAAAACCCGGGGGGCCGACTATTCGTTTTCTCTCCCTCGGTATCACTTGGCGGGAAACAAAATAGAAACCCTAAAATAATCCATCCACTTATACCTAGGGATTTCGGCCTCAAGATGCAAAACCGAAGACTTTGATAACTCCATTTTTAGACAAAACTCCAACCTCGTACTTCACACTTTGGCTAAAGCCTGAGGGCAAGTGTATAATCACAAAAAAGGAAACAACACCTAAAAGACCATCAAGGGACTTTGGATTTCAGCATAGTCGAAAACCGAAGTATATAAATCCCTACATTATCAGAACCTTAAAAACCATCCCAAGAGACTTCGGACTTCGGCATGACCGAAAATAAAAAATAAAATAAACAAAAAGAACAAAAGAATTTTAGGTTAGAATAAAGGCGCATGATAAAGAGACTTTGGATTTCGGCATAGTCGAAAACCAAAATATAACATAATCATAAAGAGAGGAAATAAACCTAAAAGTATTTCGGCCTAGCCGAAATCTGAGCTCTTGTAAACAACCAATCAATTAGCTAAGATAACCAAGAAGATAAATCAACATAATCACCGATTAGCATTATTTCCAATAAAGCAAAGCAGCATCTACGGAGTACTTGTTGGATAAAAGCTAACCACGCTGGGAAAAAGGAATGCATCAAGAGGGACAGGTATTGACCGCCAGGTAATAACCACATTTCTTACTATAAATACAAGGTAGGAGGTACGTTTCATTTACTCATTTAGAAAAATTTAGTACACTTCAACCTCTTTCACCTTCTCTCTTTTGCTCATTTACTGACTTGAGTGTCGAAATCCTCTCTTGCAGGTTCTCTCCCTTTGTCCATTCCAGAAGGTGTTAGGATACTCTGTTCGATTTGTACCCAAATACTTTTTTATAAGAAGACAACAAAAAGAAAATAAACAAAAAATGAGGATGTATATATTTATAATTTTTATATGGATAACTCCCGGAATGATAAGCTAATTAACTTGTAACATTAATTAACTTGATGAATCATATATATTTGCAAGGAGGGCATTTTTAATGGTTTTACTTATAAAATCCGTGTAAGATATTCTTCAGAATTCGTGCACAATTAATCCAAATTTGTATTCTAATTCACATATAGATTAAGATCTAACATTGAACCTGTTTACATTTTTTTGAAGAAATTTCAAATTCCTTTTCGTAAGATGATGGAATTTCTGATCTAAGAAATGAGAAATAACTTTTGAGAAAGTAGAATATAAAAAATCTTGCCAACACTGATCTAGAACTATCTCGTGTGTCGTAAAATTCAATAAAGGTATATTATAGAAGAACCTCTTGCTATCCCTAATTGATGACCTATTAATTAAAGAATAACATGAAAAAGAGGATAGATTAAAAGAAACAATATATGGTCTACCCTAATTATTCCAACTTGTTAGGCTTCTTGTGTTTCGATGTGTTGCAAACATTTTTATGATGTAACTGGAAAACTGGAAATTGCTGAGAGGAATACCAACGATATTTTATGCTGTCAAAACAATATTTATATACCTATAGATTAATGGAGACAAATTTATGATATAGATTATTTTACATTTCAAAATTTTGGAAAACAATATTTAGTGGGTCAAGAAAGGAGGGAGATGGAGAAAGTTTATGAGAATTTGATCCTTGTTACTAATAAGAAAATTAATATTATTACTAATAACATTAACTTTGACCTATAAAAATAACATTTCAAAATTTAGAAATAATTTATAATTGCATATATTAATGAAGAAAACTTTTAAAATTAGTAAGAGTAATTGTTCCCGTAACCTCTTTTATATGTAGATCCATCTCTGATAACAAACACACAATATAACAATATATAAATAATGGATTGGATAATTTATCACTTATTTGAAAGTTATTCATTGGTAATGAGTAGTGATAATCTGCTTCTTGAAGACTAGATACAATAAAACTATTGTTTTTAAGCCTCAAGATGCAGATTATCTATATTCCTTCCCATATTGAAAGCCTCTTCGAAAGTTTGAAAGACACACTTGAAAAGAGAATAACAGCAATTGATAGTGAGTATAATGGTTTGTGCTGGGTGGAGTCCATCTTTAATTTGTAGTGGTTTTTAAAGATTAAAAAAAAATTATGTACCCAACATTTTTTTTTAAAAAAAGAATTCTAAGAATAAGTACAAGAATATTGTTTTCTAGCCAATACTTTAGTAAGCTACATAACTAAGTAAGGTTAGGTTGAGTTTGAAAAAGAGTAAACTACTATTTTCATCCTAAAAGATACAAGTATTGACATTTTAATTTTTTTAATAAAACTTCAAAAAATTAGTCTTCTTAGCGTTTTATTTCACACTTTAAAATACTTTAAAAAGTTATTTAAATAATGCTATGGGTTCTAATATGTACAATGACATGAATATTTAGTACTAATTAATATTTTTTAATTTTTGAGATACCTAACTATCATGCCAATATATTTTGGTGGCTATAAAATGGATATTTAAATATTAAAAGTTGAAATCAATTATCCAAACCGAAACTTACCCAATTTTTATTGGCTAGGACTGGTTGAAGTTGGTAATTTTATCATTTAACAATAAAAGAAAACCTCAAGAAAAATTTGTGATCAAATTCACTCTTTTACCTTTCCTCTTCCACGTAGTGTGTTCTTGAGAAATTATTACATAGTTTTATACCATAATATCAATTGGAACTTGGACATGATGGTCTGGAACCATGTAATAGTTTTTCATTTCCTCTTTATTTACTTACAACTGTTAGATTATTTTAATCTAATATGTTGAATCATGTAATTACAAAATGATTTTAATGGAATAATGTCTAATGTGATGATTGTTAGACTTAATATTGTATTAAAGTCATTGCGCTTTATTTTTATTATCTAAAATAAATCCCTCTCTTCTCACTTCATGAAAGATATTTTTGACATTTATATTTAACATAAAATAAATTTAAAAAATAAGGTGGTTAAAGGAAGTTATTGGGAGTTACAAAAAACAAAATCTATATAAAAGATAAACCTCCTACTATTTTGGTACAACTTTTAGAGATCCTTGCACTAAATCATGGATCTAGGAAAGTCTTTTAAACTCTTCCATATAAGATTAGAATATAATGGTCGTGAGAATTATGTTATCCAAGATGCTTGCAGTGTAATTTCTTGTACGTTGAAGCTTAAGAAATTACACACTAGAGTAAATTTTTTCTAACAATTGGTATCAAAGCAAGGTTATGGATATCATTTTCTCCATTAAAGTTTGTTTTACTTTATTTTTAATTTTTATTGCATGAAAATTTGATGCCCTAGAATGCATGTGTTTAGTGGGTGCATAATATTTGGATTTTTTTTTTTGCCACAAAGCATGATTTATCAAAATTGTCAATTTGTGTTGGTTTCATAACATTTATGTTCAAAAGTTGATATTTACTGCATTATTTAAACCTTTAATTTTATTTTTAAAAATTAATTTTGAAAATAGAATTGTAATATTTTCAAAAACAATAAATTTTACAAAAAAAGAATAATTTTGAATTGCTTGTTAAAGAGAGATTTGTTAATTAGCAAATTGGTCAAATCTAGAATTTTGTATTTTCAAATTATATATTTTGATTGCTACAATGATGCTATATGAAAGTTTATGTTTGGATTGAATGAAATTGTTAATTATAAGGCATATATGGATCACCCAAAGGTGAACCATTACTTATAATTAATGATATTAAGACTGCTTTCATGCTAATTGAATGTATGTTTATCCAAAGATATCGGGCATGTCCAGAATAGCATTGTTACTCGTTACACAGTATATTTATTTGACATCATTATTGCTATGAGAATGTGTTTATTTATCAGTCAAGGTGAACTTAAATGCATGATTAAAGTCTACATAGTTTGAATCTGTTAGAATTTATTCAAAGCTTTAATGTGTGAGTTTGTTTGAATGCATGCAACAATGTCTAACATATTTGCTTTGGGTAACTATATGATCAAATTCAATGGCTTGAACTATGATGATTGGTCTAAAATGATCCATTTTCAACTAGGTGTGAATGAATTGGACCTAGCATTGATAATGGATGAAAGTTCTCCAATCACTATAGAGACCAGTATAGATGCTAACAAGTCTTTTTCTGAGGTTTGAGAGGTCTAATAGATTGACATTGAACTTGATGAGATTAACTATGGCTGCAAATATTAAGCAATCCTTGGCCAAAACAAATAATATTAGATAGTTCATGCAATTGGTTAAAGAGTAGTCACAATCTGACATTATTGACAAGTCGATTGTGAGGAATCTATCAAGTGAACTAACAAGCAAGAAGTTTGATTGGTCTCAAACAATTCATGATCATGTGACAGAAATGTCCAATCTGACAGCAAAATTGAATTCTATGGGAATTCAAGTAAATGAGTCCTTCCTAGTACAACTCATTTTAAATTCACTTTCTACTGAATTTGGCCAGTTCCAAGTGAAGTATACTACTCTCAAAGAAAAATGAAAATTTCAAGAAATTAAGGTCATGCTAATTCAAGAGGAAAGGAGATTAAAGAAAATGAAGGATCACTCAATTCATTTCATGAGTCATGGTGGAGCCAGTAGTAGTAAGAGTAAGTCGAGTAAGAAGGACAAGGGCAAGAGCCTTTTGAAGGTTAGTGAAAAGGGAGTCTATAAAGTGAAAAAAATACTCCTTTTGCAAATAAAGTGGTCACTTCAAGAAGCCCAAAATGGAAGAAATGGTTTGAAAAGAAAGGTACATATTATACATTTGTAAATTTACCTGATGGCTTGATTCTGGAGCTATCACTCATATGTCACATATTATGCAGAGATTTCTTTCAATCTAAACCATAAGAGAAACTTACAAGTTTCTATACATGGGGAATAGAATGGAAGCAAGGATAGAGGGTATTAGAACATATAGATTTATCTTGGACATTGGGTGTCATGTAGATTTAGAAGGATGTCTCTATGTATTCGAATGTTCTAGAAATTTAGTTTTGTTGCAAAATTGGATGCATTAGGTTTTGGGTTTCATATTGGAAACAATGTATTTTCTTTATTTAAAAATGTGTACTTCTATAGACCTAGTACTTTAATAGATGGATTGTATTGTTTCAATATTAATGTAAAATTTATGAATCCTTGTTTAATCTTGAATGTGTTATGAAATTTTACTTATAAGTTTGGTATTATTGACAGTGTAGCTAGACCATTGAGAATTTATTATGATAATTCCCCTGTTGTTTTTTGCTCTAAGATGACAAATATTCGAAAGAAGCAAAACATATGAATTTGAAGTATTTGTTAGTTAAAGAAGAAGTTAAAAAACATAGAGTGTCAATTGAGCATATTGGTACAAACTTAATGATAATAAATTCGTTGACTAAATGTTTACCACCCAAGACATTCATTGGCCATGTTGAAAGAATGGGTCATATGGATAAGTCTTTGTTAATGATGTAATGTTGTGTATATATAAATTTAGTTGTAATGTTCAAATTGTGTGACACTTGTGAATTCATTTATAGTTATGTTTCTGGTTTGTGAAGTCACTCGCATTATATGGTATACATCATTGAAATTTAGTTCTAGCATTTATTAAAGTTGAGTTGAGATAAATGATTTGTGATACATGGAAGGAACCAAGTTTTTTGGATAACTTGCAAGTGTCATGATCCATCATTTTAATTCAATTAAGGATGATGACTTGATAATTTCAATGCGTACTCATAGTTTAACATTGAATCTTCAAGTCATCACATGAGCCAGTGGGAAAATGTTAGACTATTTTAATCTAATGTTGACTCATGTAATTATAGAATGATTTTAATGGAAATATGTCTAATGTGATGATTGCTAGACTTAATATTGTATTAAATTCATTGGAGTTTATTTTTATGTTATTTAAAATAAATCCCTATTTTCTCACTTCATGAAAGATAGTTTTGGCATTAATATTTAATATAAAATAAATTTGAAAAAAAAATATGGTTAAAGGAGTTATTGGGAGTTACCAGAAACAAAATCTATATAAAAGGTAAACCTTTTACTATTTTGGTGCAACTTCTTTTCTTCTCTAAAATTTTTCTCATAAAAGAAACCAAGGAAAGGTCAAAACTTCAAGAAAGATTCTACACCATCATAAAGATCAATAAAAGGAAGTTAGAGAAGAGAGAAACACAAGTAGAGATCTTTGCACTACATCATGGATCTGGATAAGTCTTTTAACCTTCCATATAAAATTAGAGTGTAATGGTTGTGAGAATTATGTTATCCAAGATCCTTGTAGTGTACTTTCTTGTACGTTAAAGACTAGGAAATTACATATGAGAGTAAATTTTTTTCTGACAACAACTTTATCTTTCATTCTTATCTCACCATTTCTTTATGGTCTTTATTGTTTTGCATAGTGCACCTTGTCTTTAAGATTCCACAATTTGTTATTTTTTATAAAGGCAGTATTGCCCTTACATTATGAAGCCAAATTTAAAAATACCAAGGAATATAAATCTAGGACACATTTAGTATGCCTTAAAAATGCTTTTGGGTTAGGAAGGGTTGCTAATACTATTCTTCCATTGATAGCAATTAGCATGCAATTAGAGTATCAAAAGAAGTAACTATAAGAAATTTTCCTTTAGTGTAAGCTAAATGCAAAAGTAAAAACAAAAGTAGTAAAAAAAAAAAAGCAAAATTACAAAAAAAAAATTGGTGCAACTAATAGCTAATTAAAATTTGCAAAAGAGCGCTTTAATTTGATTGAAATTTCTTGAACATTGTCTCTTAAAGGCTCGGTCATAGTTCTTTCAATTAGTGCAATTTATGAAAAATTTTGAGTCATTTTTGCATTTTAATCCTTAGTCTACGTTAGTGTCTTTCTAGGATTTTCCTTAATTGTGCCTACTTCTTTCTTAACCTTATATTTTAGTAGTGTCTCTTTCATTTAATCTTTGAGTTTTGTCTTTACTTTATTCTATCCAATTGGAAAGTGTACTCTTCTTTATTTTGTGCTTTTCTTACTTTACTTTTGCTTCTACTCTTGCATCCTTGGTTGCTTGGGTTGTGTGCCACTTTGTGTAGGGAAGTCACTGGATTGGGAGCCTTCCACAAGGGTAGCATACTAATGATAAGTTGAAATAGACAAGGGAAAACTTGATAAAAAAGAGGAGCAAGACACATAAGGAGAGATACACTTGATGAGGAAAGCATAAGAGAGAAATACTCGAAGACTTTTCTTTCTATTTTCGCATAATTCATTGTATTAAAAGGCCTTTTCCAAAGAGGTTTTAGATGCCCCTAAGGGTTACCACTTTTAGCGTGAAATAACTTTTAGTTTCTCGTTTTAGGTGTGAAGGTAGAATTGGTACACCTCTTCACACCTTAGGAGCACGTTTAGGTCCTTACTCTTGTTTTATTTTTCATTTACTTGCTTTTCCATTGAGTATATCCCTAGTTCTTTCCACAATCCAAACTCAACTTTGTATTCCTACTCATATTATGGGGAGAGTGATGTAACCTCCCTTGGTGCAACTCCCATGATCCTCTTCTAAGATGGAGATCTGGCTAGAAATGGTGCTGGAGGGAAGAAAAGGTGGTGGTGAATGCCGCCACTACAAGAGATAAACTATGCTAGGGTGCTGCCACAAAGGAAGGAACCTTTGATAGAAGCTAGGAGGGAGCTCTCTCAAATAGAAAGAACAAGGACACTCAAGATAAAAGCTCACAAAGAGAAAATTTTATTCATTCAAGTGTAAAAGAATTACAAATAGATGAGGCATGAATTTATAGAGCATGGAGTGGATAGGAGTGTGGGTGGATGTCCAAAGCACTAAACAAGGCCCAAGCACACTTTAACATGTGTTAATTATGCTAAGCATTATTAGCACGTGTATAAGTGATGAAAGATCCAAACAAGGCCCTATTTAGGTATATCTAGGTTCCCTCATGTTTGAATTTGAATTTTAGAGGGAAGTGACATGGCACTCCAAAATTCAAATTCAAAAAAGAAGTCCATTTATTGGTCCAAGTAGGCATCGTCTTAGAGGAAAAAGGGAATTGGCACCTTGGAGGAAAGAGGAAAAATGGGTGTTCAGATGAATTAGAAGGATTGAGGAGGACTTAGCTAGAAAGAAGGAAGGAAGACCTCACCTCCTTTTTGAAGTGAAGATTGGATCATAGTTCTCCTACTTGGCTAGATTAGAATGCACCTATTTTGCTTAAGGCATAGGTCTTTTTATAGCTTTGTTCATTTGATCCTTAGCCTTGTATTTTTGCCTTTTTTATAGTTGGTTTTATTTGGGAGGTGTATTTATTCTTATTGATGGAGTGAGTTGATTAGATGGACCTTAGGATGAATTTTTGGCTAAGTGTGTTTGCTAAATCACATCCTAATTCATCTTAACACCCATTTTGGGAGAGAAAAAGAAAAACAAAAGAAATATATAGAAGAGAGAGAGGAAAGAAATAGATAGAAAAAAAAGAGAGAGAAAAAGAGAGAAAGAGAGAAACAAGAAAAACAAGAAAAAAGAGAAAGAAAAGAAAGAGAAGAAAAAGAGAGGAGAGAAAGAGAAGAAAAAGAAAGAAAAGAAAGGGAAGAATATTGGATAAAAAAGGAGGAGAGGAGAGAAAGAGAGAAGAAAGAAAGAGAAGAATCTTGGGAAAGAGAGGAAAAAGAAAGGAAAAAATATTGAAAAAAATAGGAGTGTTGGAAAGGAGAAAATAAAAAAGAGAGAGGAATATTGGAAGGAAAGAGAAAAAGTATGGGAGGAAAGGGAGAGAGATACTTGCTCTTCAAATATTAAAAAAAGAAGAACAAAAAGAGATAAAAAAAAATAAAAATAGATTGGTGAGAAGAGAGATCTTAGAGAAGATTCAACTTTGACTTCAAAGAAGGATCTTATCATAGACAAATCTTCTGACCTATCCTTAAAAACATAAGTTGAAATTGAGATTGTGCCAAAAAATTTTGAGCACATTGAAACACAATCTCAAGTTCAACTTAAGTATGATTCTCCATTAAGCACTTTAACAAGTGTTGGACTTGGATCATTACCTATTGAGATAAAAAAAGGAATCTCAAGTCCAAGACTTGGAAAAAGTTAACAGATAAGTAATCTTTTAAAAAGACTGCTCCTTGGTTTCCAAGGATGATCATATTCAAGAAACTTATCTCAATAGGTAATGATCCAAGTCCACAACCTCTAATTTCATTTAAACATGATTGAACCAAAAACTTTTGAGCATATTGAACCACAATCTCAAGTTCAACACTTGAAAAAAGTTAAGAGAGGAGTAAACCTTTAAGAAGACTACTCCTTGGATTCCAAGGATAGTCTTATTAAAGAAACTTCTCTCTTAGAACATGTAGGAGTTAAGGTTGTGCCCACACCATTTGAGAACAATTAACCATAACCCCAAGTTCTACTTAAAGATAAGGTACCATTGAACACTTCACTAAGTGTGAACTTGAGCCATCATCCATGAAGCTTAAGCAATAGTCTCAAGTTCAAGACTTGGATGAATTTGAGAAAGAAGTTGCTCTTCAAGAAGATTACCCCTTGGATTTCAAGGAGAATCTTATTGAAGACAATTCTCCCATTGAACAAGTGCAATTAAGGTTGTGCCTACACCATTTGAGCATAATAGACCACAACCTGAAGTTCTACTTAAAGTTCCATTAAACACTTTTCCAAGTATTGAGCTTGAACCATTTAGCATTGAGCTCAAACAAGAGTCTTAATCTCAAAGCTTGGATGAAGATGAGGAGGAAGATAATCTTCACAAAGATTGCCCTTGGACTCCAAGGAGGTTCTTCTAGAAGACAATTCTTCCCTTTAGCAAGTGGAAATTGAGGTTGTGCCCATATCCTTTGAGCATAATGAATCACAACCTCAAGTTTTACTTAATGATACGGTCGAATTTGAGCAAGAGATTGAGCATCAACCTTTGCAAAACCATATCCAATCTCAAGTTCAAATCAAAGAGACCATGCAAGAATGGTCCATCCCTAGACCTATAACTCTTTCTTGGGGTGAACAATAAGACAAGGCTTACTTAGCCTTCTTGGATGAGTGCTCCAATGCACCAAGACTAGTTTCACCACCCATTTCTATTCATATAAGACTAGCACTTAGTGCATTAAGAGTAGGATGGGGAGCTATTATGTGGAGGCACATGTACAATAGACATTTTTCAAATCTTAGTGCAAACCTCCACCACCCTAATCCTAAGGGATCACATAACAGACCTCTAACTCCCCCCCATACTTGTGAATATCCACCTGCATATCACATTGCTTATCCTTTTGCAGGATTGGAAGAAGAGGAAGAAATGACTCAAGATTTGAGGTCAAATCCTCTTCAAGAGGAGGAAATGATGCAATCCTGCCTAACATGGAACTTAGCTAGGAAGAATAAAAGGTAAACTTGGCATGGGTGGGGATTGGTAAAGATATTTTAGGTCATAGTCTTTAAAATTACTTGTAAATATTGTGTAATGTGTTTAGTATTTTGGTGGGTGCATTTAACTTTCTTTGGGGCTTGTATTTTAGCCAATTTTCCTTTATTTTAGGAGCATAGGGTGTCATTAGTTATTTCTGTGGTATGTATGTTAGAAGGTGGGCTTTTTTTAGAGCAAGTGGATGTGTGGATTGATTTCCATACTCCCTTATTTGATTACCAAACCTCTCTAGCATCCACATATGAATAGGCAACATGTGAGGCCTTTTTTTCCCCTCCATGTGGAACCTAGATGCTTTCTCTCTCCTAGGTGGCATCTAGTTGTCTCTTAATTCAAATTTGAATTAAGGGAAGTAGATCCACATTATTAGGATCTAGTGCCACATGAGGGAACATAAATCCACTTTCTTAAGGCCTTGTTTGGATTAGCCTAGTTAATGAGTCCTTAAGCTTAGCTAGCTCATATAGCACATCCATTTAGCTTAGAATATCTATAAATAACACTCACCTCTTCATGTAACTCTTTAACACTTTGATGAATGAAAACTAGACTCCTATTTGTGAGAGATTCTTCTTAGAGTATTCTTGTTCTCTCTTCTTATGAGAGTTCTTTACTTTGGCTTTTATCAAGTGTTCCTTTACTTGTGGCAAGCTTCACATATTCATGGCATATCTCATATGAGTGGCGCCTATTCACACTCCATTCTTAGTCTCTCCACTTTCATCTTTTACCTTGGAACCTCTTTAGAGCAAGATCATGGGAGGAGCAATCTAGGATTGCATCATATTGTCATTCCACTTCATTTAGCTAATAACGAACATTCTCATGGTTTTAGAATCACAATTTATAAAAAAATTATATGTAAATTAAGTGTTTTTCTTATAAAGGAGCTGAGTAATTAGCATAGCTCAAGGAGTGTCTACTATACTAGCACAAAAATAGCGAGGTTTGAGCCAGTGAGGTTACGTTACATACAACCTCTTGATTTCTTCTTCTAAGAGTAAATATCTCTAAGCTTGGTAGTCTCTGACTATTGTGTTGAACTTCGTGTCTTATGAATTCACCTTTTTGCTTGCTAATTTTTAAGGTACTTTGTAGGTTTTCATTGTACTTTGTAGGTTTTCATTCAAGCCACTACCTAATTGAACATAATTGTCCTTAGCTGCCCAAGTTAAGCCTATGAAAGTATTTATTTGACACTCAATTTTATCTTACATATATTTGATGAGTGACCCATTATCGTCACCATGAAGCAACCTCTAAAGGGAAAAATTAATGGCAAAAGTGAAAGGGAATTTAAAGATGACCTCACAAAAGAAGAAAATCAACTTTCTCTTTAAAAAAAAGATATATATATATATATATATATATATATATATATATACATATGTATAACATACATACATATAAAAAAAAGAAAAGAAAGAGAGAGAGAGAGCAAAAAGAGTATATGTTCAAATCAATGGTCATTGAAAAGTTCTAAAAATAGGGAGATTGTTTCTTGAAAATGTTAGGGTCCTTAATAATTTAACTTATAATTTTTTCTGATATTTTTTAGCCACACTTCCCTTTCTTGTTATTTTTCCACACGTGACACTACTACCCTACCCCATTACATCCTTTTAAAACACCATAAGTGTTTGTTTTGAGCTTAATTTATTTGACATGATTGATATAAAATTATCGTGAATAACCTTTCTTTGATTGATCTTTGAGTGTTGAAATTCTTTTGTCACTAAACACCTGAGTATGGTGAGATGAGCACATTTTGTTTGTCAATTAACTACATTTTCTTTGGCTTAGTCTAATTAGGGTTTCTATGATAAGATTCATCTTTGAAAAAATGATCCAATGAATGCTCCTTCAGTTAAAAAAAACTACTTGAAAGCAAATAATGTTCAAGTGTGGGGAGGTTGATAAACTGGTTATTTTACAAGTATTTTTTATCATGTTTAATATTTTTGTAAGGGAGTAATTTCATATTTATTGGAAAAATTCACTTTTTAGTGTTTGTTCTCACTTTAGACAAATATTTAAGAAATGGGAAGCAAAAAGGGCAAAATCAAGCCTTTTTAAAGCTATTATTGAAGAAATACAATCGTGCTAAAAAGCTCAAATAGTTCTATAAATACCAGAAAATGAGAGACAAAAGAGGACTTGCTTTGGCTCAGGCAAGGAGATAGATCTATGACCTAAAGGCGAGGAACAATAAGGAAGCTTTGGATTAAGTCAATTCACAGTGCTCTACATTAGCAAGGAGGTGTTGGTTTGGCTTTACATTAGCCATGTTTGGCTAAACTCCTATTTGTTAGGGTTGTAATGTAAAATCTTTGTGATTCTCCTTTGCATTTTCATTTAATGTTATTCAATGATTAATTTGTTTCTCTATTTTATTTATTACATCTTAATAGTCATGATAATTGATATTTGAATAATTAATCTAGGAAGCAAGTAGGCTATTGCCTGATAGAATTGACCAAATTTATCAAACGAACCACCAATTGGTTAAAAAGAAACTTATCCTAATTTGAATCTTGCATGACCAAACTAGAGCAAGTTACGATTATAGTGTAGTATGAATGACCAAATGCACAACAATAATTTTGTAATTTTTGGGTGATCAATGAATAACAAAGAATGAGATTTCTTAGTACACAGAGGGTAAGACCAAATTTATCAACATCGAACAGAGGAGTAAACTGAGAAGTAGGTATGGCGATTTCCAGAAATACACAGAGTGACCCAAAACATTTCCAATACCTCTCAGTGGTGGAAGGACATCTGGGCTATTGATGGACCAAAGGCGGTAACACCAAGATGGTTTGCTAGTAGTGTCACGAGAGGGTAGGAAATGGAGAGGATACTTTGTTTTAGGAACAAAGTTGGATAGGCGGTGTAGAGATAAACATAGTGTTTTTAAGGTTGTATGGAATAACGGAAGATAAGTTTATCACAGTTAAGTATAAATGGTGCTCAGCGGCAACAACCTTAGGGTGGAAGTGGGTGTGGCAGAGGGAACTTTTTGTGTGGGAGGCAGATTTGCTGACTATTTGGAAATGTTGTTTCAGAACGTGGCTTTCATGGATCAAGTTTTAGATACATGGGTGTGGAATCCAAGTGTAGATAGGGGTTTTTCGGTGGCGAATGTTTATAGGTTTTAGGAGGTGAATTGAATTTCCCAAGAATCATAGATGTTAATTCACATGTGTTGCATGGAATGTGGAAGGATAAACTACCATATAAGGTGATTGCATTTTCTTGAAGGTTGCTCTTGGACAGACTGCCCACCATTGATAATCTGTTGATGCAAGGAGTGGATAATCCTTTACTTGATTTAGTTTGCGTGTTCTGTAAGAATTATGCAGAGAATAGAAATCATCTCTTTCTAACGTGGCCACAAGTCAAATTACTATGGTACAAAGTGCTGAGCTGGTTAGGGATATAATCACCACTTTTTCTTTTATCGAGCACATGGGTGGTTGGCAAGCATAAGAAGAAATGTAGATATGTGTTCTGCTTTGCTGGCTGTTGGTGTATCTAGATATCGAGGAACTTCATTATATTTGATAGGTCAACAGTAGAGTCTTTGGATATTTGAATGTCCATTAAGTTAATTTCGTGGAAGTGGTTAGTGTATTTTTTTGGATTTAATAGGGGGTGTGTTTTTTCTGATTAGTATGTCAATTCTAGGTTGTATATGTTAAATATGATATAGGTTTTTTTAGTTGATTGGAGTATGATAGAGAGAATGGGTATAATTTTGTGTTGGTGTAAAGGTTGAAACATTTTGTTTCATCAAATTTATATATAAAATACTTCATTTTGTCCTTAAAAAAAATACAATCCAAAATGTGTCCAGAATTAAATAACAGTTACACCGTTAATTTAATGAGTTTAAGTAGTATACATTGATACTGTAAAAAAGTTTTACACTTATATTTAACAACAAAGTTTTATTTATATAAATTTTAAAATATTAATTGATAAAATTAACAAATTTATTATAAATAAAGAGTTGTAATTAAATATTAAGTAAAACATTCTACTCTGCACAATTTTTTTTCAACTATTATATAAAGAGAAGTTAACCATATATATGAGCAACCGTTATATCCAACTTAAATTTTAATTACAAAATTTACCATTAATAGTTTCAAAATTTTAAAGTATCCCGAGATAACAAAATATTAAGAATAAACTAAAATAAAACTTTTGAAAATATAAAGGATCAATAAAACTTTTAAAATTTAATGTATTAAAACGAGAAAAAAAACTACAGCATAAAATGGACAAAGATTTTATATATATATATATATATATATATTCTTTTAGGGTTAAAAATGCTTGGTCTTTCAAAAGTGTATTTAATTTTATGTTAGTATTCCAAAATTATCTTCATTGCTTTGTCTGGAAATGTAATAAGAAATTATACAACAACTTAATTTTTATTATATTAATTAAGCTACGTTATAAATACTTTTAATTTTTTATCATTAATTAAATTCTTTTGTAAATGTTTTTAGTTCCATCAAGAGAAAGGCAGGGGAATGGTAGCAAATTTATGCTCAAACGGATCTACAGAATTTTACATCACCCTTTCTCTCTTTTCGTCTCTATTCCCTCCATCTCCTTTTTTTTTTCCTTTTAATTTTAACTCTACAATTTGGTTTTTTTTTTTAAGTTTTCCTGCATGCAGCGGGAGATGATCCCATTTGAAACTTGTGGAAACGTTTTGCAATGTTTTCAAACAGTTCTAAGTGCATTTTTTTTCATTTTAATTAGGCATATCTCTTTCTTGAAGGCTAATACTAAAGTTAAGATTTGATCTTGTCAATATTAATTATTAAAAAAAAAGTTTATTTTTAAATAAAGATTTTGTTTTTCTACCAAAACAAACAAAATTAACACAATATTCAAAAAAATTAATTTTTAATGTCTTTTTTTAGTTCATTATAAAGAACAAACATTTGTAAAATGAAAAAAAATGTAATCTTTTATTAAAATAAAAAATAGAATAGATGATGTGATATTATGAAATCGTTCAAAGAACCTCACTTTAGTTATCTTTAGCAGAGTTTTCTCTCCCAACCTTGCCTTTTCCATTCACAAGACTCAAACTAGAGACCTTGTTAAAGAGATTCAAATCCATTACCACTTAAACTAACAACCTCTTTGAAAGACTCTTAAATTTGATAATTGAATTAAAAGTTATCAATTTTTTTTTTTTTTACAAAATATGCATGTGCAAGTGGACTTATGTGTGTTCATTTCATTCAAATTTTAAACCCATGATTGTAAGTTTCGTCCCAGACTCTAACAATAGAAGAAATTCAAGGTAAATGCAACAACAAATGCAGTTGCAATGCAGTTAAGGTGAGTTCAAAAACTTTTATGTATGTTGCGATCCCTATTGTGGTTGCACATCGCAATTTAAAATCATGATTACCAATTTTTAACTTGTTAAGTCTCTTCCTTTTCCCCAAGGATATTGGATCTCTACGGAGTCAGAAACAGTTGCAACACAAGAGTGACATACTCCTGCACTAAAACAATCAAGGAAAACAAGACCCAACAGGCACAAGAGGTTAACATGGTTTCTGAAATTTTAAATTCACACAACATTAATTTATTAATCAAATTACTCCTCAAACAACGTTTTGTCAATATGCATTTGAAAAAAAGTTGGATCTCCGTTGAATGTGAAAAACACACAAGCCTTTAGTAGTCTTTTTTGTTTTTTTTTCCTCACAGAAATATAATATATATTAAACAGTATAATAGACGTACCGAAAAAAATACAAAAGTGGTTAATTGATATTTAATAGTTTAGTCAACCATAAATGCTTAGTAACAAGTGGAATTTAAAACTAAATGCGCAAGCCACACTTATGCCATGGTCAAGATGGATTAAGAAGAAAACCTTCATCGCCTTTTTCACATTCCTATGAATTTACACGAAGATATGGTGGATATAGTTGAATAAATCTAAGATGCTCAATTCACACCACACTTTTGTGTCATATACCACACACCTATTATCAATTTAACATTAAGAGGAAAATTTACAATGCTCTTTTCACATCCCTATGAATTTACCTACAACAGTCTAACTAACATATCTAACTACATCCAAATTATTGAATATGTACCATAATCTTGTATTATATCTAATATAGATATGACCAACTATGCATTAAGAGAAAAATCTGCATCGTCTTTTCCACACCCACTCTTACCATTAGGTGTGACTAAAATACTTGATTACATCCTAAATAGTTATGGCAAATCACACTCTTATCTCATTCCAGATAGATGTGATCAACCGAGGCATAAGACAAAAATCTTTAGAACCCTTTCTACACCTCTTTGAATTTACCAAAATGGTTTGATAGACATGCCTGAAAATATCTAGAGTTTACCCTTTCCACACAAGCCTTTACTTTAACTATATTGCTGCTTTGAAATGAAAGTACGTTTAAACTAGCTAAATGTACGTTTCACAAACATGCCATTAGTTTCCAAGATTCGTACTTTGTCTAACAAGTTAGTCCATAAAATGCAATGGAATAGAACATAGAGGAGCAAGGAACAATTTGGGTGTTTATTCAATATATATGGATCTGCATTAAGCATTTACGTTATAATCATTTTGTATCTTCTCCTCTACAAGTTGAATGAAATGTCTGGTCTTCATAGGAACATCATAGAAATCAAGTAAGAACCCATCTGGGAGCTGCAGAAAACTAAAATATTCATCAAGTAAGAACCGATATTTCATAAATTCTCACATTCATCACAGGTATGTCTAGGAGTAATACTCATCTAGATGTCCTGATCTCCTTGAGCTACACTTTTTCATGAATATATAATATAAATTTTAGAAAAACATATCACAAAATAAATAGCAAATTGCAACTATTGCTGATCAACTAAATTCATAGAATTAATATTTCTCCACTCTTTAGTTTTTTTTAAAGCTCTTAATAAACATAAAATATTACTATTCCATATTTCCATATGGTTACTCTCACCCATTTTGAAAAATTCCACCCATTAACTCCATTTCAGCATGCATGCATGTATATGTTTCTTAGGTTGAAACTTATAAAATTAATTCCAATTTTCTCTACAACTAAACCTGCTAATATCTTCAGTGTTCCATTATAAGCCCTTAATGATGATTGTGTTAAGCCCTGATCTAGAAAAACAGACAAATTCCCCACTCCTTTTTTGTTTTTAACAAAAAAAAAAATTTACTGAGCAACATCATGTCCTTACATAGAATATATACATACCAAATAGTAGAGAACCTTTTGTCGCTGTAGTGTGCTTTTGCTTTGCTTCAAGAAAACGGAACAACAATCAACAACCTTAATTATAATAGTTGATTAACAATATATACAAGAATAGAACTTGAAACCTAGAATAATATTACATAATTGACTACACTCAAATAATTAATCTAATTTGAAAGGCCTAACATGTTTACTAATATTAATAAAAGTAACTTTCATCAAAATAAAAAAGAAAAAATTGATGCAATATGCTGGCAAGGAAGGCGTAATCTGCATCCCAAGGATTAGAAACAACACAAAAAATGTTGTAAAATGCTCTTCTAAACCTCAGGATGCAGATTACCTAATCGATACCCAACAATAGTGAATTCCTCTTCAATGAAGGATTGAATAAATGGAAGGATAACACTAGAAACATTAACAAATATTCTATATGTTTCTGTGACATGTTTAGAATGAGATCCATTTTTCTGATATGTGGGAATTTATAGTGGCAGAAAGTATTCTTTATGAGGTGAAAACATAGGGGTCCACAGAAAATTAAAGCTAGGTTGCTTTATTCTTAAATCAAAATCATTCTTACACATAAATGTAATCTTACCAAGGGTTCTCTCTTTCTCTAGATAAAGATATTTTAATAAAAAATTATTTACAATATAATAATTATCAGAATCGTATGACTCCCTATTCAAATCTCACGATTTGATGCAATTGGCTACTTATCGAGTTATGATGAATCCTAAATACTTTGTATGTTAATTACCATCCATGAATAATTCGTTCAGAAATGTTGTAACATTCATAGGATTTACTTTATTCAATAATTTAAAAAAAAAAAATATTTCGCCCATTCTGTTAAAAAACATTAAAAAGTCCTACTAACTTATTAGATTGTTAAAAGAAAAACTAAAAGAACGTTTATAAAAAATTTAATTAATATATATTGATAGTGTAAAAAAATATTACACCGAAATTAAATCCCATATTTTATTTATATAACTTTTAAAATATATTAATCAATAAAATTATCATAAATTAAAATTAAGAATTGTGATTGAATGTCAACATAAAAAATATTATACTAAAAATATATACTGACTAAACTTGTTTATAAACTTGTCATATTTGATTATTTTCTGCTTTATTTATCATTTATTCATATTATATATATATATATATATAATTATAAAAAAATATAATTTATTCATATACTTTTACTCTATTCATATTCATATACCATCCAGTTTTTTAAAATAATTTGGTCAAACTCAATTCATGATGTCTCGTAAATTAAATATTTCTTTACAATATATCCTTCATTAAATACAATTCTCTTAGATTAATACTTCCTATAGCCCTAGTTAAGTAAAAACAATTAATCCACACTTAATAGTTAAAAAGAATAATTAACGTCATTTAATTGTATCATTTTCTTTTAAAAATTAATTTCCTTTTTTCAAACCACCCTTCCTTATAACCTAATCTATAACTATTATGGTGGGAATACCCCATTTTTTATATCCACATTTATTTGAACTTTTTTGTATTTAAGTAACTACTAAATTTTATGTAATTTCTTTTTTTTTTATGTAATTTTTCTTATTTTATGTAACTTCTTTTTTTTCTCTCTTTTCTAGTTTCATGTTTTTTTTTTATTATCAATATAAAGAGAAGTCTACCACTAGTATAAACAATATAACAACATTACAAGTAAAAATTTAATTAAATAAATAAAATTTAAAGAATGATGTCATTAAATGAGGAAAAATTATTTTTTTTTATATTTGAGCATAACATCCAAATCACTTTTTTCTTATTTTTGAGACCGGAGTGAGTATACGTGAAATATATATTCTCATCTTGTCTCTTAGAATACAAAGATTTCAGAACATTAAACAGGACTAATTTTTGAATGAAATATAAATTTAAGATTTGTTTATTGTCTTTAACTAAAAAGTAAACTCACTTTCTTAATCTTAATTAATTAATTATTTGAGTCAGATAATAAGAGCCACATATAGTATTATTTAATTATTTATGTTCATTATATTTAAGTTATTTTATCTATTTCTATTTTTAGATTGTTTACTTTTATACCATATAATAAAAGCAATTTTTCATTGTTTCTCAATATTATGACTTGATACATATTATGACTCATGAATCAAAATTTAGCTTAGGAGTTCAGGATTTGTGCAAACTAGATTTAACTCTTACTCAAGATTGATGAAATATTAATAATAATTCTTCCTAGATTATCTAGCAACGTGGCATTTTGAATGCCACAATTAATTGTTCATTGTACTTGAAGCTACTACACTCTCACCTAAGAATCTTTATCATTTGTGATTCTCTGTGATCTCAGGATGTAACTCATTGTACAGAACTTTTGTGCTCTCACTTCCAGGTAGATCGATGATTATGAACTGAAAAATAAAGAAGGGGGACCTCTTTTTCAAGTTGTTGTCCCCACTGGATTTTAATACTAATAGTAACATATTCTATTTCTTTGGCAGTTTAATTAGCGGTTCAAAAAAGATATTCATTGTCCCTAGCTTAGTTGCATATAAATCTTAAAGATGGTGATGTTTTGTAGAAAAATTATCTTTTTAATAACAGAGATGATGGGTCATGTAAAGGACAAAAATTTAAAAAAGAAAAATTTACACTGTTATTTAATTATCATTATTTTTATATATAGTATTTTTTATTGATCATTTTTATATATAGTAAATTTTACTTTATTAATAAATTTTAAAAGGCATATAAATATTTACAGATAAACTCAACAAATATATTAATAATAAAAAAAAATACAAAGGATATCTATCCTTAAAATTACTAAACATAGCTAACAAAAACTAAAACAACCTGAAATAGACAAAACACATTAAAAGTTACACCCACCCATGAACCCTATTTAAGCAAAGAAAATCATCACCTATCAATAGAAAAAAATGATTCATCAATCATTCTGCAAGATGTAAGTTTGGTTGTGTGACATTACTTTTTTCATAGATTGTGTTGCATGTACAATATTTTGATCATGTTGTGTTACATGTACAATATTTTGAAAGTTTGTCAGTTTTATCTTAAAAACTATTGTATTTTTAGTCTTCCAAATCTAGTAAATTGCAGCATTACTTAATTTTAATTTCTAATCTTAAAATTAAATTAAATTCAAAACATTTTTAAGTCTAGATGACTGGAAATAGAAAAAAATCTTCATCTTTATCTAAAAACATTCTTAAAATTTGAAACAAATAAATAACTTTTTAAAGGTAAAATATCAATTTTTAAATTTAAGATATTTAGGCATATTTTTAACACTCCTTACAATATATTTGTGAACAACCAATTTGAATTTCAACTTTGAAATTAGTATTTTTTGTTTTTGTTTGCTTTCTTCTCTACATTAAGCTTACAACTGTTATCCCTGTTCCAAGAATTCATATACATCTGATATCAATTTATTAGTTCTTTTAGGGTAAATGAATGACCAATTTTATTCATGAAAGTGGAACTAATGTTATCAATTTGGTCTCTGGAATTAATAAAATTACAGAAAGGTCATTGAAAGTTCAATTTTTTGGTTATATAGTCCAAAATCCAAAAAACGTTAACATAGACTGAACTAAAAACATAATAAGTAGTTATTTGTATCTATGAATTTTTAGGTTAAGATGTATTATGCAAGGGAACTTATTAAATTTTTATAAATTAACTTTATATATAAAGTCTAACACAAAATTCAAATATTAGGAATGTCTTAAATAATCTTAAAAATCAAACTAATAACATCCAAGACTAGTTCTAAGTAATAATTAAGAATAATATTTGTATTCATATATCTAAACAAGATCCTTAAAATATGAAACATAATAAAGATACCTAAACTATATTACCTATTTTCAAATTACAAATGTTTAGACATACTTTCAACAAATATGGTGTCTAAATCAGTATCTTGTCGGTTGGTATAAATTATTAAAATATAATAAATTTATTTAAAGCGTACATTGTCTTTATCATGATGACATAATCATGAGCTATATATTATTAAATACCATGCATAGGTGTCTTGGTGATAAAGAGAGTGCACGAATGCATCATTATCATTTCATTCACTCTTTACACTTTCGGTTCCTTAGGAATAAATGCCAATTCAAAGCCACAATAGCTGCATCAGCATGCATGCGACAAGACCAGTGATAAAATTGTAGATAATGGAGATGTATCATATTTAGATAGGAAGATTTAGCATATGCAAAGTTACAAGAAAAGAAATATATGAAAGCGTAAAAATTGGAATTGTTTGATGGTGTGAAAAATTGTATAAAAATGATGAAAAATAATAAATTATTGTTATTATATTTATAAAATTACTCATATATTTATTATTTGTTTTCTATAAATAAAAGTAATTTTAGAAGTATAAATTTTCTTTTTATTTACTTTATTTTTCATACATGTTTCGAGTGAAATACTAAAACATTAGAGAAACCTATTAAATTGTCCTATTAAATTGGTGACACTTTACTTGCTGCTTTCTTTGCTACTAGAAAAATAGTCATTTTCTCTACATGCTCAGAACTATGTTTTGAAAACCGGACCAGTTGGTTCGACCGAAAAATCGATCTAGTAACCAGTTCGATTAATGCAAAAAATTAGTCAGGCAAAGAATTGATTTAAAAACCGAAAAATTGGTGAAAACCGATGGTTGAACTAGTTCAAACGGTTTTTTTTTTAAAAAAATAGATTTTTATATATGTATCCCTTTTTTTTCTAAGTCAACCCTTTTTAGTTAAAAAAATAATGAAAATGGAGATTAACTTAGCAATATAGAGGTGTCTTTAGAAAAATTACTTTTTTCTTTTATAATTAAATCCTTAATATATTTTTTATTTTATAATCTTAATTATGTTAATACATTAATAATAAAAAATATTATTTCACTAAGACCAATTCAATAATAATTGAACCAATAAATCATGATTAGTAGTTTTACTGATCCAATCACGTGTCCGAATATATATGTAAATAATTCTCACTTATAATGCATACATGTTATTATAGAATTGTTTCTAAGTCACATTATTTCATTTTCCACTTAACACTTAAGAGGAAATATAAAGAAAAATTATGTTTTATATTACCATTTGCTCATAAAAAATAATTCATAAATGCATGAATAATTTTCTAATTTTAATTACTTTAATTGATAATTTTTTCTTCTTTCTAGACTATTTTTTTCAATAAAACAATTTTAAGTTTTACTTTATTTCATATTTTTTTTCTTTCTTTCTTTCATGACACCTGACTTCTTTTTATTTCTATTCAATTTAACAGATCAATATTATTGTTCTTAAAATGTGTTGACATGGTTCTTAAAGATATCGTACAACTCTCTAGAGATAGAGCACGAACCTCTCAATCGAACCAACGCTTCTAGATAACCTAAAGAAGAAAGAATGCCAGAGAAGAGATGGAAAGATTTGTGTCTTGGTCTAAATGAGAAGCCAAATATAGTCATTGAGCAAATTATATTCAGTTTAACGACTGTAATTAATTAAAATATTATTTCAAAAATATTTCAAAATACAATTTCTCAAAAAGTTTGTATGTTTCATTAATCACATCATCATAGACAAAAAGACAAAACAACAAATTTGCATCACAAATGGCTCACAAACCATAAACTTGTGTTTCATTTTGCTTGCTTATGTATAAATCTTGTACTGTTTACATTCTAGTATATAAACCTCTCTCAAAAAATCTTTTGGCAATAAGAGACTTTTTCTTTCCTAACACTCTACAAAGACTCTTTAAATACAAAAAAAAAAAAAAGTGTAAGTAAATAATCAAACTTTTCAACAAAAATTGATTATCTCCAAAATCAATACATAGTTTGTATTTTTAGTAATAAAACATGCCTAGTACATTTTACTTAAGGACCATAGGAATGTTATTCTTGAAGTTGATTTGAATAAAAAGGCATATATAGAATCCCTATTTGATAAGAATGAATGAGCCTATGATGATATTGAGCATAAAACATGGATGGTGTACCGTAGTAGAGGACCATTGTCTGCCAATAATTGATTTCCGTAAAAAGAAAGAAAACTCCATTCCCTCGCATTATATTGTTGAATATATATATATATATATATATATATATATATATATATATATATATATATATATATATATATATATAAATAAATAAAAGAATGTTAGCAGCACTCTTTTCTACATTTTTTTTTAAACCCTCTTCATAATTTGTTAAAATTAATTTATTAAAAAGTACATATTTTAATATAAATAAACAGAGGAAAAAATTAAATAAAAAAATATACCAAAATTGATGATTATCAATGTAGAGGTATATGAAAGACAGCAACTATCATTCCTCGTATATATAGTGCTATTTTTCAGTTGAAGAATACAGTAATAGAATGAGTTAAATATAGTTTAATGGCCTCCATGCATGACCATTAATTAATTAACAGAAGTTGTAACTCTTTTGTTATATGTATACAACTAATTTTAAGAGATTTATCATATTTTTGTAGTAGTTTCTATACACTATAATTCATTCTACTCACAATAACAATTATCCTATCATAACTAGGAAATCTTTAAGCTTTGAGCTTCCAACGCCAAACCATTCAACAAATTAATTATGTACACATTTTTTTAGAAGATAATATGCCACTTTTCACTCATCCATTTCTTTTTAGTTTAAACTTGTTTCATTGTTATTGTAAAGTCTCTTACTTTATTATTTAATGTATGTTAAAACATTATGTAGCACTTTTAGAGTTGCAGTGTTCAATTTTATATAAAAAATAAATATCCTTTTACCATTTTGTTTGACGCATAAATGACATACTTAAGTTCAGAAGGAATTTTTTAGCAGGGTAGTTATATTTATATTTTTTAATTGGTTACAAACAGGATCGATTCGGATATTTTTAATACGGAAAAATTATATATAAATTATAAAAATATATTACATAAAAAATAGATATTTATTTTTATTAAAAAATATACATTTTGTTACATTAATACCAAGTTTGGATCAATCAATATAATAGAAAAAAGAAAAGAAATTTTCAAAAATTTGGATGAATCCTACACCTCTACCACTCCACTTTAATTTTTAATATTTCACTTAATTTCGTTTCATTTTACTCTATTTTTTAAGCATAGAATAATATGATTTTAATAAATTTTAAAATTACAATATATTTTTTATTAAATTTACTCATATGTTATTTCCTATCATTCAGTTCACATATCTATTAAAACATACATACTTATGACTATCTATATAATGTTACCTCACTCTTCAAAATTAATAAATTAAAATACATATAATATGTATATATAATTCATTTATTTATTAGTAATCATTTAAATAATTCTATTTTAAATTTAATTTTTCATTGTCATCACATTTTCTATTACTTTTCATATTTTACCACTATCATTTTCATATTTGTCTTACAAATTAAGATGAGCAGACAAAAGTATAAAATCATAATTTTCAACCATTTCTAAGGTTTCTATATTTTTCTTAAACTTTTTCTCGTAGAAATTAAAGAACATATTATTTCATTATTTGAAGAAAAAAATGTATTATTCTTATCAATTAAAGAATAAATTTTTCTTTAATAAATTCAAGTGTCAAATTTATTCTTCTAACTTTCAACGTGATAGCTAAGTATATACTAAATATTTTCACAATTGCAATTTCTACCATAAAACTTATAAATTAAATCTTTTTTTTCAAAAAATATTATCATTTTGTGTATTTTAATTTAATGATTATTCATAAATTTATAAATAGTAATGATTATGATTTTATTGTTATTGTTGTTGGTTGTATTTAGTATATTAACTAAAAACATGATTTAATTTAACTTTTATATTTTAACACATCAAAGAGAATATTCTAAGTTCATTGTTAATGTTCATTAAGAAAATAGTATAATTTCATATTAAATCTTATATAACTTTTATTCTTTGTTAATATACAAAGACAAAAGTGAAAAATAAATTTTAGATGATTGGTGCGTCAACCCAACCCACCACTACTCAACTCAAGTTAGTCATTTGTAAATGGGCTAGATCTGGTTTTTGTTATAATTAGTTTGGAAAATTTGAATTCTCACCTACTCAAATTTAAAGTGACAACTACTTGCAATAAAATGATGGATATGCCCTCATCAAAATTGCATAAGCAATTTTTTTTACTTCTCTAGATAACAGTTTCCAGAGAAGCAAAACTTTCATTTTGTTTTTTTGCTTCTTCCAAGACCTTTCTCCCAAGAAGCAGAAAAAATTCAAATTTTTTGCTTCTCTAAAGAAGGGTCTCCAGATAAGCAAAAAAGTTTGAATTTTTTTTTTTTGCTTCATCAAAGACCCTTTTTAAAAGATTAAAAAATTTCATTTTTTTGTCTCCGCAAAAGAAAAAAAAAATCAATTTTTTTTGCTTCTTCGGAAAATAAAAAAATTGATTTTTTTTTACTCCTTTGTGGCAAGCTTCCTATTCTTCAATGGCTTATCTCCTTTTCAGTGGGGTCATTTCACCTCCCTCTTCTTCCTCTCCACCGAATACATTCACCATTGGAGACCTTATGGAGTTGTTCTTGGGTTGGCAACCATGGAGGATTGCATTAAGTGGTATCTAGAGCCTAGCTTATACAGGTCTACTTCTTTTCCTCATCTTGTCTTAATTTAGAATTCATCTTCTTCTACTCATCCAATTCTCTTTTTTTTGTTTTTTCTTATCCGTGTTGTTCATCATATATCCAAAATGTCTTGAGTTTTTCTCTTGATGTTGTCCTTGCTTAAATTATATGCCCATAATATGTTGATGTTTGCTCTTAAGTTTTGGTTCAATTTGTATAGTTCTATCCATTGACTCAATTGTTCCATTTAGATTTCTCCTTATTTCAGTTTTACCTTTGAGTTTGTGGATTTCTTGCTTGATTGAGCTGCCTAAGAAGCACTTTATCTTAAATCCACACCTCTGTGGCTAAATCCACAGCGTTGTGGTCAAGTGCGTTGGCCTCACTTTTGCAATCTATTGGTTTAATTATGTTCTATTTTGCATTCTATTTTTAGGTTTTTATTTTTAAATTTTTGTGCTCTTAAGTTTTTGTCAATTAGTAGTCATGTGTAGCCTTTACATGTTATATTAAATTCCTTAGGTTTATAACCTCTTAATTTTTACTAAAAATGTGTTGGTTCTTCTTGAAATTGAGCATATAGAGGAATTTTCTGCTTAAGTAAGATATCTTAAGAAGTCTCACATGCTTCCTAGTTCAAGCATGTTTTACTAAAAGTAATTGTCTCAAAAATATTTTTAACTCAATTTCATCTTACAATATGTTGTGTAGCCTTAAATTTTAGTAGCTCTTGTTTTGTTAGTTTTTGGCAAAGTAAATTGTTGTTGTTTTAGTTGAAGGAGTTTAGGCATGACATTTAAACAAGCTTTATGCAAACAAGCTGATTTCAGAATACTAAGAGAACCACTACTCCTAAGCATACCTAAAATCACTTCCATTACCAGTACACATGAGTTGCATTTTATAGTTTTCTTGATTTGCACTTAATTTTTTATTTTTTTTTGCCTTTTGCTTTAAATTTTAATCCAACCGAATATTACCATTGTGTTCCTCACAAAATTCTAGAACAAAATAAGTGATTAGGTGCATCAAAGAAGAAAAAAGAATTCAAACAAAATAGAAAGAAAAGAGCCAAAAAAGAGTCAAAAAATAAAAACAATTAACCTAAGTTGATGTACCTAATAGCAAAGTAAAAGAATTACAAAAGAGTGCATAAATTGTGGTTAATTTGGTTGGATATCCTTGATAAAGCTCTTGAACATAGTTTTTTAGATTAATGCAATTCTTGAAAACATTTTGAGTCATTTTGCATTTTAGTCCCTATTATATTTTAGTGTTTTCTAGGATCTCTCTTGTGTGCCTACCTTCTTATTATTTTTAGTTTGTCTCATTTCTTTAATCTTTCTAGTCTTGTCTTATTAGCTCTTTCCATTTGGATAGTGTCCTCTTGTTGTGGTACATTTTATTGCTTTTCGCTTCTACTCTTGCTATCCTCTCTGGTTGCTTTAGTGTGTTTTGGTGCCACTTTTGTAGAGAAGCTTGAAGAAAAGGCTTGTCTCAAAGGTAAAATTCCAGGAAGAGTTGTAAAGGCCAAAGGATCTTAAGCAAGAAAATGGCCTTTTTTGAGGAAGTGTTGGATGCCCTAAAGGTTGCTTCCTTTTGTGTGTAATAGCTTATTAAATTCTCGTTTTAGGTGTGAAGAAGAATTGATACACTTCTTCATACCTTAGGTGCATTTTTTTTTATCCCTACACCTTTTACTTTTGCCTTATTTATTTGCTCAAAACTCTTAGTGAGACTAGATTCCAAAGGATCATTGCCTCTTAGGTGAGAAAACTCAAAAAAAGGGAGGAATGTCTTACTTGTTTTGGCCAACCTTAGTTTCTTTTAACCATCATTGCACATATCTAACGGAATCACACACAAGCAGTAACAAGAGTGTGAACCAAGGGGGCTCCCCCAAGGTGAACTCTCTTGATAGGTTTGTCCATGAGTTTAGAGAGTGCATGGTGGAAGAGAGTAACTTGAGAAAAGAAAGAGAGGCTAGAGAAGAATATAGGAGAGAAGAAAAAGAAAAAGAGAAAAGGGAGAGTTAAAGAAAAGAGAGAAAAAAAAAGAGAGAAAATAAAAAGAGCGAAAGAGAGAAGAAAAGAAGAAAGAAGAAGAGATGGAAAGGATAGAGAGAAAAGAGAGAAGAAGAGAGGAAAAAGAAAAAGAGAAGAGAAAAAAAAAAGAGGAAAAAAAGAGAGAAAGAGGAAAAAAAAAAGGAAAGGGTTATAGGTCTCCCTCTACTATGTATAGTGGAAGTGAGAATGAGTACTATGAAGGGAGACCTAGGGTAAGGAGAGTCAATCCTAATCATAACATGCGTGAACATAACTCCCAACCTAAGGAGCAAAAAGTTGACCTCCCTCCTTTCTTTGGAAAAGAAGATGTGGAAGCCTACCTTGATTGAGAAATGAAGGTAGAACAATTGTTTAAATGCTTTAATGTGAGAGAGAAGAGGAAAGTCTCCTTAGCTACCCTTAGCTTCCAAGAGCATTCCATGCATTGGTGTCTGCCTTAGTGAACGAAAGGCTTCAAAATCATAGTCCTCAAATTGAATATTAGAATGACTTGAAGGAGGCTATGAGGAGAAGGCATATCCCTTCTTATTATGAGAGAGAACTCCTTGACTAGTTTCAAATACTTAGACAATACAACTCAAGTGTTGAAGAGTATAGAAAAAGCATGGAGCTCCTCATAATGAGAGCAGGTATAACTGAAGAACCTAGGGCCACCATTTCTAGGTTCCTTAGTGGCTTAAGCATGGACATTAGAGATAAAGTTGAACTTTTGCCATATAGGGACCTAGATGACTTGGTCCAACTTTGTATCAAGGTAAAGAACTAATTAAACAGAAAAGGATCAAAGAAAGAATATCCACCTTATTCAAAGAGGGGCCAAATCAAAGGAAGTTCTTCCAAGAGCTTCCCTAGAAAGGAGTAACCCAAAGCATCAAGAGAGCATAAACCATGGCATACTAGAGAACAACCCTCTACTACTAGTTCTACTTCTAAGACTAGTAGTATCAAATGTTTTAAATGTCTTGGGAAAGGCCACATTGCCTCCTAATGCCCTACTAGAAAGACCATGATATGATAGGCCAAGACATGTATAGCAGTGAAGATAGCTCACCTTCCTCCTCTAGTGAGATGAGGAAGAACGGGGTCACGCACAAGAAAGGGATGAACTTTATGCTTGTGAGAGGGACCTCTTTGTGGTTAGAAGGCTTCTTGGAAGCTAACCTCTTGAGCTAGACCGATCTCTAAGGGAGAACATTTTTCACACAAGGTGTAAAGTGATGGACAAAGTGTGTTCTCTCATTGTGGATAACGGGTCTTGTTGTAACTACTGTAGCTCAAGGTTGGTTGACAAGCTAGCATTGACCCCAAATCCCAATCCTAAGCTTTATAAACTTCAATGGCTCAATGAGGAAGGAGAAATGGTGGTTAACCAGTAGGTCAAAGTGCCCATTTCCATTGGAACATATGTAGATGAGATCATATGTGATATTGTTCCAATGGAAGTTGGACACATCTTGTTAAGGAGAGCATGGAAATTTGATAATGAAGTCATTTATCATGGTCACTCTAATGAGATCATCCTCACCCACAAGGATAGAAATATCAAGTTGTATCCTCTTACTCCTGCTCAGGTGGCAGAGGATCAGCTTGTTATGAAGCATAAGAGGGATGAGAAAAAAAAAAGCTAGAAAAAAAATCAAGTTTCACCCCTAAAGCTTGAAAGGGGTAAGAAGGTTGAGTTAGAAGGTAGTGCCTCTTCCAAGAAGGTAAATTATTTTGCTACCAAAAAGAACATAAAAAAGGCTTTCCTTCTTGATAAACCTTTCTATCTCCTTCTTTGCAAAGAGGCGCCATCTTGCACTGCCACAGATCTTGAGATTGAGCCTCTTCCACAAGGGGTTCGAACTCTTTTTAAAGAATTTGAAGATCTATTTCCCAAATATATCCTTAGGAGGTTACCTCTTCTAAGTGAAAAAGAGCACCAAATAGATCTTATTCTTGGTGCTAGTCTGAACAATAAGCCTGCATATAGGACAAACTCCCTTTAGACTAAAGAAATTGAGTCTCAAGTTCAGGATCTGTTGGAAAAAGGTTGGGTTCAAAAGAGTCTCAGCCCTTGTGTTGTATCAATCTTGTTGGTGCCAAGAAGGATGGCAAGTGGAGGATGTGTGTTGATTATAAAGCAATCAATAACATCACCATCAAATACATGCACCCAATCCCTAGGCTTGATGACATGTTAGATAAACTACATGGTGCAAAGCTTTTTTCAAATATTGATCTTAGAAGTGGTTACCACCAAATACGGATTAAAGAGGTTGTGAGTGGAAAACTGCTTTTAAGACCAAGTTTGGGCTTTATGAGTGGCTAGTGATGCCCTTTGGGATCATAAATGCTCTTAGTATATTCATGTGCTTAATGAATCATGTCTTTAGGGATTGTCTTGGTAAATTTTGTGTAGTTTATTTTGATGATATTCTCATTTATAGTAGGTGCCTAGATGATCACTTAAGACATCTACAGCAAGTCTTTTGCATTCTTAGGAAAAACCACCTTTTTGAAAACATTGAAAAATGAACCTTTTTGTGTTGAGAGTGTGGTGTTTTTAGGTTTTCTACAGAGAAAATCAAAGTCATCCAAGAATGGTCCACCCCAACAAGTGTGACAAAGATCAAAAGCTTTCATGGTCTCACTAGTTTCTATAGGCGTTTTGTGCCTAACTTCTCCACACGTGTCTCACTATTGAATGATTTGGTGAAGAAGGATGTCACATTCTTTTAGGGTGAGAAACAAGAGAAAGTTTTTTCTCTTATCAAAGGGAAGTTCACCAATGCACCAATTCTAGCTCTTTTTGACTTTTCTAAAACCTTTTAGCTGGAATGTGATTCATCTAGAGTAGGTGTGGGAGTTGTTTTGTTGCAAGGAGGGCATCCAATAGCATATTTCAATGAAACACTTACTGGAGCCCCCTCAACTACTCCACCTATGATAAGAAGTTTTATTCTTTGATAAGGGTCTTTCAGACTTTGGAACATTATCTTGTTTCCAAGGAGTTTGTTATTTATAGTGACCATGGTCACTTAAATATCTAACAGGACAAGGCAAGCTGAACAAAAGGCATACAAAATGGGTTGAATTCCTTGAATCCTTCCCATATGTCATCAAGTACAAAACAAGGAAAATAAAATGTGGTAGTTTATGCTTTATCTAGAAGGCATACTCTTTTTCCCACTTTGATCTCTCAAATTTTAGGCTTTGATGAGATTAGGGTCATGTATCCCTCTCACAAGGAATTTGGTCCATCTCTGTTGCCTCTTCTGCTAAAGCCCATGATAGGTTCTTTTTTAATGAAGGGTATTTGTACAAAGAAGGATGACTTTGCATACCCTAAAGACCTATGAGAAAACTATTGACAAAAGAGAGCCATGAAGGTGGGCTCATGGAGCATTTTGGAATTCACAAAACCTTGATACTTTTAAAAGAGAAATTATTTTGGCCCCATATGAAGAGAGATGTCCAAAGGAATTATTCTAGATAAATAGCTTGTCTCCAAGCTAAGTCTAAAATAATTCCTCATGGATTATACACACCTTTACCTGTTCCTTTTACACGTTGGTTTGATATTAGCATGGACTTTGTCCTTGGTCTCCTAAGAACCCAACGAGGTGTAGACTCTATCTTTGTAGTTATGGATTGTTTTAGAAAAATGACCCATTTTATATATACCTTGTCACACAGTGGATGATGTGAGCAACATCTCAAGACTTTTCTTTAAAGAGGTTGTGAGATTGCATGGATTACCTTATACTATTGTGTCTGATAGAGATGCAAAGCTCTTTAACCATTTTTGCAGAACTTTATGGGCTATGCTAGGAAGTAAACTTCACTTTTCTACCACCTATCATCCTCAGAATGATGGTCAAACTAAGGAGGTGAATAGGTTTATATCCACAATGTTGAGGGCATTTCTAAGAGGCAGCCATAAGTCTTGGGATGAGTACCTCCCCAATATAAAGTTTGTATATAATAGGGTGGTTCATAGAACCACCAAACATTCCCCTTTTAAGGTGGTTTATGGATTTAATCCCCTCGTTGCTTTGGATCTTTTGCCTCTCCCTACTTCCCAATCTCATAAAGATAGGGAATCAAGGGCTAAGTTCATTCAGAGGTTGCATGAGAGGGTTAAATCTAACATTCAGCACCAATCAAAAGGGTATGCATCACACATAAATAAGGGGATGAAGGAAGTCATCTTTTATGAAAGAGATTGGATTTGGCTTCATCTTAGGAAGGATCATTTTCCTCCTAAGAGGAAGAGAAAGCTAAGCCCTAGAGGAGATGGTTCCTTCCAAGTCCTAGAGAGGGTGGGCAACAATGCAAATAAGCTAGACCTCCCAGAGGACTATAAAGGCAACACTACATTTACCATTTGTGATCTATCTCCTTTTTTAGGTGTTGATGATAAGGAAGAGGACACCACAAATTTGAGGTCAAATCCTTCTCAAAAGGGAGGAGTTGATGCAATCCTGTTACCAAGCCTGCTATCATAAGGGTCATGGCTAGGAGGATTGAAGAGAACATGGTTAAGAAGGAGAGTCGAAGACCTCATCTCCTATTTGAAGTGAAGATAGTCTTCTTGTTTTCTTACTTTTTATTTACACCCTTGATTTGAGGTTTAAGGAGGTGTATTTAGCTTGATTTTTGGCCTTGTATTTTGCCCTAAATTTTTATTTTAAGTTAGGAGGTGTAACTAGTCTTTTATGTGGAGTGTATTAATTAGTTGGGCCTTTTTAGAGAGACTTGGTTATGTGGTTTTTATCAACCACACCCCCTAAGTTTGCCACACACCCCTCTAAGACACACATGAATCATGAGCGACATATGAGCCCCCTTAGTTCCCTCCATTAGGTGTCATTCTTTTCTCTCCTTCCCATGTGGTGCCTATTTGGCATGTTAGTTCAAATTTGAATTTTGAAGTGAGTCTACACAGTACTCTCAAATTCAAATTTGAATTTCAAAGGGAACATGATTCGCTTTTTTAGGGCCTTGTTTGGATCTTTCTATGATTAATTAAGTGTTAATTAGCTATAGCTCAATTAGACACTTAATAAATCCTTGATTAGCCCCTAAGAATGGACGTCCACTCCCTCACACCCATAACCCCTTCTTTTCTTATAAATAGCCTTCTCCTCTTATTTATACATTTTACACTTGAATGGTAAAATTTATGTTTTAGAGGTTCCTTCTTTGAGTGTCCTTCTTCTCCATTTTGTGAGAGCATCATATGACTTTTATCAAGGGTTCCTTCCCTTGTTGCAAGCTTCCTACTCTTCAATGGTTTATCTCCTCTTAAGTCGTGCTATTTCACCTTCTTTTTCTTCCTCTCCACCGAACACATTCACCATTGAAGACCTCATGGAATTTATGGCTTATCTCCTCTTGAGTAGCACTATAAAGTCTAATTGCTTCTTCAAAAGAATTACTCCTTCGTCTAACTGTTTCTCTATCAGACTTTATGGCAAACTAAACTTAGCAAATGCTTTCAAAGATTATGAAACAACATTATTGCAACATTTATTTTAATTAATCAAAATTGAGGTAATGATATACATCTAATGATCACTTAATAAGTTTTTTATGCATGAATATTTATGGTATTGCATGAAATATACTATTGAATATAGTGGATTTTTCTTTGTACTAGAATGGTATACTGATGCTAACTAGCTAGATATTGATTCAAATGAGACAAAAATCCACTAGTGATGTGTTTACACTTGGTGGTGGTTGTGTTTCATGAAGATTATCTACACAAACCATTATATCTAGATCAACAATGGAGTGGAGTCATGGTTTGTTACTATAAAAGTGACTCGTAGTGACGGAGGGTGATTGAAAAACTTTTTAGCTAACATTCCTTCAAGAATGAAACCAATGATAAATGCCATTTTTACTTCAAAATATTTATCTTTATGACACTTATCTAACTAGGAATTAAAGAAAAATATTTGTAAATTCAACTTTAATTTAGAAAAACAAAAGTTTTGTAAATATGTTTGTTTTTGGAGTTATAGATGTATACACTTAATCCTTAAAGGTTTCTATGTATATGAAGAAAAATGAGATTTATAATTTGGAGTAAAATTGTTGAGTACCTTGATGTTAGTTGGGCAAATTGAAGAATTTTTCTATGCCATAATTCTGGTTAGTAAATCAAACCTGAAAATGTGCACTGAGGATAAAAAAATTGTTGAGTCCATTTCAATCCACTCAACAGTTTAAGCTTTCTTCAGCCTAAAAAATTTGCATTTTGCTTAGCAAGTTAATTCCACTAAGCAAAATGATCACTTACTCTATGCTCTGTGTTAAAATTCAGAATGTATAAAAGGAAAAGAAAAAGGAAGAAAACAGATCACCATCCAAAAGAAAGGAGAAAAAAATGAAAAAGAAAGAAGCAGAAAGTCGTTCTCTTAGGAAAGAGTTTATCAAACTCATTTTCTTTCATCGTGCATGCATAAAAAAGATTGTTCTCATCATCATGAGTAGTTAATCCTCTCGTTGAATGTAATCTATCAAACTCTTTTGTAAATCTTTTGATTTATATATATATATATATATATATATATATATATATATATATGTGTGTGTGTGTGTGTGTGTGTGTGTAAGTGTGTGTTTTCTATTATCTCATGTTAGAGATGTGATTTTTTTCTTAATGTTCACTTATCTTATGATTTAAAATTTAGGTTTTGGTTGGAAAATACTCTCTAAATTCGATTTGAATCAATTCACCTAATGATATATTGAATGTGAACCTTAGAATTTCCATCTTAAGAATTTTATTTGGAATAATTTAATGAATTCAAGTAATGGAAATCTTATATTGAAAATTGAAGGATTACAGAAGAACAAGATTGACGAAATTCGATCCTAATATTCAATCTCATTGATTTCTAGTTAAATTTTATTCTTACACTTTTATATTCTTTTTATAAGCCAAGTTTTCATTCATGAAGCAAAAAAGTTACATAGATCACACAAGGAGTGCCATAGATAAAGAAATAAAACTTTTAAGGACTCTTAAAACACAGGGTTGGATTCGCCACCCGTTCTGAAAAAGAGTGAGTAGTGATTTTACCTACGTAACACCATTTCCAAGAGCTTAGTTGAACTGCATGAATAATATCATCAATCTATCTAATTTGGCCCTTGAAGATTATTGCATTCCTAACTTTCCAAATGTGTCACAACCTAGCAAACCAAACAAAAGACCAAACTTTTCTCATCATTTTGAACTCATTAACCAATCCCAAAAATTGAATCCCGAAAGACCAAAAATTGTTGTGAAGCACTGGCAATAGACCCTACCACGACACTAGCAAGACCCAGACCTAAGAAGACAATCTACATTGCATTCTTATATTTTGAATACTTACTATTTACTTTTCAATATTGAAATTACAAATCAATGAAATGTAAATTATTATTTTACAAGTACTGTTTAGGATATAGTTGAAATTATAAAATATCTTACAAGTCTTTGTGGATACATTTCAATAAAAATAATAAACATATGAAATTGAGATATAATGTGATGAAGCAACTGCTAAAGGATATATCAATTTCCATAGATTTGGAGAAGTCAAAAGGAAACTTAGTAGATCTTTTAACAAAACGCACATGGAGGAATATAATGTTAGAAACATTGAAGGGATCATGGGACTAAAGCCACTTGAAAATATACAATGATGGTAACTCAACCTTTATGATTGGAGATCCTATAAAGAAGATTCATATGAGTAAGAGGAAGTCATTTCTTAATTCAGATAGCAGTAAAATAGATATTAATCAATTTACTTTTTAGTTCATCTTTATAATGTGAGAAAGTTCTAGATGTTGCATTTATAAGAGGTTAAATTTTGTGTTAAGCTTTATAAGAAAGCTTAGCATTTTATAAAGTTTTTAATGAATTTTACATCACATATCGGTGGTGTATGATTTGCAGCATATACTTCATAAAATCACCTATATGAGTGTCAAGTGAAGTCGCTTGCATGAGATCTTGACAAATCTCTAGAGCAATCATGAATTACGTAGCACATGATCTAAAAATGCAACACAGTGTTACAACAACGTATGTGGGGGTGTATTGTGTTTGGTAAACTACTATCATACACAAAGTGTTTTTGGTTCATACAACTTGCTACACCAACTACACTGTGTGTTAAGTTCTACTGGTGTAAGTTTGGTTCATATAGTTTGCTACACCAGATTCAATGCATTATATCTCATGTAAGAATCTAAAAATTTCTTCTTCTCTTTGAGATTTTTTTTCTTTTCCTTTTGTAACACGTGGGGATATTTTTATAAAAAAATGCTTTATGATATTACAAATAGGCAAAGTCCCAATTTGTAGTTTAATTACTAATTAATTTTGTTAACAACTACTTGCAAGTTTTTGGAGCCTATGCAAGCACACAAAGTACTATATATAGTTTCTCTTGTCTCCACTACCAGGTGCACCAAGCACAACTCTCTCTCACTTTTTCTATCTTGATTTGTTTTCTGGGTAGTTTAGTAACCTCAATAATATATTATAGATTCTTGTAGTATCATGAAAGACTTGTGATATATCTCGAATAAGTCATTTTCCACAATGTCCAAAATGCCTCAAGAAGTAATTCTATTCATTATCCTCCCCAAGTACACTTCAACATCTATGGAGACCGACTCAACTCCTGATTTTTAACATTAGTGTCAACACATTAACATAAAATAAAATTATAAACATATAAACATGAAAAATATGATTCCTAAAAGCACAAAATATAAACATAAAAACTATTTTATTATCTTGTATTTTCATTTTGATGAATTTGTTTTTTTTAGTGACATAAATTCCATTGACATAATTCTTATAAGTTTGAAGACCAAATTTATAGACATGAAAGTATAAAGACCTAGATAAGTTTGGCCAAAAGAATATGATTACAACAATTTTTTTGCTATATATTTACTTCTTTTGCATATTGATGATAAGGAAAGAGCAAAAGAGCCAAAGATTGAGTTTTAAACCTCGACTTGTAGATTATCCTTAACCCAATTGTGTCTTAACATAAACATTGATCCAATGGAGTTTACATCAAACATTCAAGGATAAAATACAACAAAAATATTGCTTTCAAATCTTAACATGCAAATTAACCTTAACCTAGTTGAGTCTTAACATAATCATTGAACTAATTAATGGAATTTATATCAAACTATGTGGTGGCAGTACTTTGCATGATAAAAAAAATACAATAGCAATAGAAAAAAAAAAAGAAAGAGATGAGTGAACATAAAAATACTATCCAACTCGCATATAATAATGATGACTTAATAAATTTTACGTCACAACTGATTAATTGGTAATAAGGAAGAGGTAATCCGCATCCCAAGGAGTAGATTGCACAATAAAATGGTATTCTACACCTCAGGATGCAGATTATCCCTTCCTAAACCAATACTAACTCTTTCAAGAAGTGTTGAGAAAATGTACAAAATAATCTTAGAGAAGAATGCATAGGATGTTAAGTTGAGAGGTTCATCTACACGATGATAAGAATTTATAATGGTTTTTCGAAGGTATATGTGCTTATGTTCTTTTTAATACACATCATATTCTAATTTTATAAAGTAGATCTAGTCATGAAAAGGTTTTCAGTGCCTCGGAAATCATGTACATGCATATAAGAATCTCAAGTTTTGTGGTACAAATCTTTTATTCAGATTCATTCAAACTCAATCGTCCCAAAACATGATTATGATTGTGAAATGAAAATGAAAGTTATCGATGCTATGCCATACATTACGCAATTTGAGAGCTACAATTGATGTTGTTTTCAGTTGCCCCCCAACATAAAGGTTGCTTTGTTTGTAAATTAATCCATATATGCATTCCTTGAATATTAATATTGGTGCAAATATATATATATATATATATATATATATATATATATATATATACACGTATATGTGAGGAAGATTAGTTTATTTTAAAAATAATTATAAAAGATTTATTTTTTATTTTCATTATTGATGAATACTTGTTTGACATGATGACGTAGATAAAAAAGATAATTAAACATAAAATAAGTAAATAACTTATAACTTAAAAGTAAAATGTTAGTAACTCGAGAGAGTTGATATAAAAACTACAACACTGGTAATCAAGATATGCATACGTTATCCAAGACATTATTACATCTATGTAACTAATGCTTCCTTTGAGGGTAAAGATAAATGATAGAAAATACTATAAAGAAGTAATTAATAGATAAGGAGAAGATAAAATAAAGAAAAAGAGAACCTTGTTCATGATTTGAATGATAAAATAAAGAATAAAGGTGGTTCAATATGATTCATAATAAATAATCGTAAATGAAATAATTTGTTGAATTTTACAATAATTATTTTAAAAGTAATATAAATAATAATTATCATCGAATGGGTATAATATTATTTTATATTATTAGTGGCTTACGATTACACTTTAAAATAAAAAAATAAAAGTGAGATAGTAATATTTATGTACTTTACACACATTTATTTGATAAAAAAAAAATTATACACCACCTTTTATAGTATATTGGTTAATTTTTATCATAACTTCCTTAAAAGTAATTTTAATAGTGGTATTTATTTTAATCATGTAAAACTTTCTATGATGATAATACATATTTCAAATAACATCTGTATATATCTTTATAATAAATTTTTAATTATATATATATATATATATATATATATATATAAAAAGAAAGATGATTCACTTACTCTCAGACTTGTTCTTTATTATTATTATTCATTTTTTTAAAATTTAATAGATGTAATAAATAACTAATCTTAACCATTAAATTTTAATGAATGATTAGAATAAATAGTAAGTATATATTTAAATGAAAAGTGGATATATATATATTTAACGTGCTTTCAACTCAATGATACAACATATTTATTTTTCAGTTTGCTTTCTTAGAAAGCATGAACATCAGTTTAGAAGACTCCAAACAATAATTCAAACACACACGTTACAGTTAAGACAAAACAGTGTATTAATTGTGTGTTTTCTTGTAGTTTACTTATTGATGCCATTCCATTTGTCTTACGTAATTCAAAACCTAAACATTAGGATTGAATAGTTTATAGAATAAGATTTTAAATCCAAATCCATTGTCATCGTTTTACTTAAAAAGAAAAAGTTATCATTGACTTCAACATGAAATTTAATGATATTAAGATGCAAACACACTCTAAAATCTATGAGTACCCATCCTTTTGTTTTCTGTGCTATCCATACAAAATTGGAAATCCTGTTTTTTTACTCGCTAGCACTTCTCTCATCTCTAGTTTACCCATTTCAAAGGAATAAGACTCCAAAGTGTAAGATCTATATGATTACTTTAATTGATGTTTTTGAGAGCAATATAATCATCATTAACTTAGATATCAAGTCACATAATCTTTTGCTTAATCAATATTAAAAGAGAAGGGCAAATACAATTGACCCACAAATGGTTCTCTTTTAATGGTTTGAAAATTAACTGGATAAAAGCTAGTTGATTTGTAACATCTGGAATAGTATACCGTGTACAAGTGTGAATAGGGATACACATATATTAGGCTGGATCGGGTTAAAGCAAACTCATATATCTAATCTAATAAAAAATCGTTGGGTTGGACTAGTTTTAGTTTTCACATTTTTTTTATTAAACACGATTCCACTCAACCAATTCTTGAAAGAGTTAGATCAATTGGGACATAGGTTTTAAAAGATATTTTTGGTTAAAATTTAAATTTTTAGAATATTTTTATTAACTTTTTTAAAATATCTTTTTGAAAATAATTTAATGTATTTTAGTTTGCAGACATTTATTAATTAGTATTTTAGATTAACGTATATTTTATATTTAAGTAGTAATAATAATTTATTATATTATTATTATTAATTTAATAATTATAGTCAAATTGGGTTATGTCTTGAGTTTAACATATATAACAATCATTTAAAGAGAGAATTGGGTCTGATCAAGTTAGACAGTCACACAATCGTAATATAAAATTATATTCTAATATATTTGTATTGGATTAGGATAGATTATTCAATCCAATAAATACCCATTAATATTAAAATATACAATTAAAAATGACTTTAAGGAATTAATCTATATTATTTATATCAACTAGAGATGTATGTCTTAATAACTTATCCTCATAATCTTTTGCTTAATAATAAAGAAAAAGGCAAGAATATTGAATCATACGGACCATGTAAGTCTTTCATTTTCATGTGCTTCAATTTGTGTCATTTTAACTCAAAATAGATACCTGAAGCAGATGATAATGCTTCAACCTACAATCCACCACAAATAAAATGAGCTATCTTCCTAAAAACACTTGAATCTAATCCCCAAGAATTGATACCATCACATGTATTCATTGATGTGCATAAATATGTTACTGGTACAGTTTCTATTAACTAGTCTATTACCTTCAGGACCATGTCCTACACTTGAGGACCATAATAGCATTATTCATCTTGAGTGAATTTAAAAGCTGTAGAATCTTAACTTGTTAAGGATAAGCCTATAATATTGTAGGGCATGAAAGGAAGATTTTCTTGGCAGAATAAGAGGACCATTTTGTGCCAGTTACTAGTTCACAGCGAAATAAAGAAATTCCAATAAATTGATCTATAACCTTTTAAAAAATAAAATACAACAACATCTCTTATGTGTAGCTACACGTACTTTTTTATTTAAACTATTACTTTTGTTTCTCCAAAGTGTTAGTTAGTATAAGATTTAAGAATAATATATTAGTATAATGTTTTCAGATATACAAGTAGTATTACTATGAGTTTAATATTTATATATTATAAATGTAAAAGAGTTTTATACTAGTAGTTAATTACAATCATTTATATGACTTTTAAAGTACTAATTGGTAAAGTTACTAAATTTATTATATATAAAAAATTGTAATTAACTACCAGTGTAAAAATTTTCACACTAACCGTATACAAGTGTTTTTCTCATTTAATATATAATAATTTTAAGAGTTTAATGTTTATGTAATAAAAAATCTAAAAAGTTTTTACATTATTATTTAATTACAATCATATTTATATGACTTTTAAGATATTGATGTATAAAGTAAACAAATTTTAACTATACATGAAAAATTAAAATTGAATAATAGTATAAAACTTTTATGCACGCTATAAATGCATAGACATTAAACTTTAATTTAAAACTTAAAAGTAGGTTACAATAGAAAAAGATAAAATTATTTACGGCTTAAATAAGTTTTTTTTGTTATAAGTTCTTATATATTTAACTGTGTCAGATGTGAAATTAAAGATTAAGTATAAGTATATCAGAGTTCCAGAAGAGAGTGATTCACGAGTACAAAAATATATTCTCTGTCAGAATATTTTAATAGTGTTAATTGAAGATTAAAAGTGAATCAAGAACTAAAAAATATATTTTCTAATTTTAAGAATCAAAAGTTATGTTTTTGTGAAACTTTAGGGACAAAAACTTATTTATGCCAATTATTTATAATTTGATAAAAAAATAATATTCTAAAAAACAAATTGTGACGAGATACTGCATCCCCTTTGAGAAACCGTGTGGAATGAAAACTGTGTGCACTTGCATGCATTTTCCATAGTTACCATCAGCAGTGTCATGAAGAAAATCTTTGGAATAATTCTTCACTTTCGTCGTTGATTGGAAAATGGAAATATGCACTTTATCAGATTGGGTAAAAGATTTTTTGTCACGAAAATAAATACATACACATTCTATTTTTAATTGTCTTTTAGCAATTTATACTAAATACTTCATAATAAGAATTTTATTATCTTTTAATACTCAATTTTAAAAATTAAAAATATTTTTTCCCTTTTTCATCTCATTGATTATGTATCAATATAATTCTATATTTGTTATTATATTTTATCTTTTTCTTGATAAACCTTATTAAATTATATTTTATTTTGGTCCTCTTTTATTTTTTGTTTTACATTGAAAATAATTTAAATTAAAAAATATATCATTGGCTTCCTCACATTTATTTACTCCGATAGTTATGTCTATACAAAGTTTCCTTTTTTTCATAAATCATGAAATTCAAGAAATATTTTATATATCAGTTCAAATAATTTCTCATTAAAAACACATTGAACAATTTAGTGAATGTTATTTAAAGTAAAATATTAATTTTTTGAACAAAAAATATAAAACTAATTATGGATGCATCCTCTAAAGTTTAGTATAATTATACATCCATTTTTATGTTTTGCAAACCATTACTTCCGTACTCTCCGAAGGAATGTTAGTGTAAGGTTTAAGAATAATGTTAGTGTAAAGTTTTCAAACATACAGAAGGTATAACTGTAATAAATACATAAAAATAAAAAAGTATAATTAATAAATACATCTATAATTTCACTAAACTTGAAAAGATGTATAAGTAATTTACTAAAAATATATGTTGTAGTATAAAGAGGAATAAAAAGATATAATATAATAGTAAATTTAGAATTGTCATTATATATAATTAATGAAAGTGAAAATAGGTGAGAGAATGAGAATAATTAACTGGCAAAGAGCAAATAGTTCAATTAATGACTATTTTAACTTTCTAGAAATGATAAGGGGTAAATTAAAAATAGGGGATGCCCCATTATTTGAATGTTAAGTCATTGATGTAGTCGTGGGAAGCCATATTTAGATGAGATAACTAATGCCACATTATCTTAATGTTAACAATGTTTCTCCCTTATGTTTAGGAAGATCATTAGAATCACATATGAGAAATTGATTTTATTGTTAATAGATAAATACGATTACTTATTTGAGGTACTGTCTATATGTTGAAACAACTTATTAAAATCACTGTATTTAAGATATTGTCTATTTTTAAGTTAAATAACTCTGTCACAATCTTTTTATATTCCTACATTTTACATTAGCCGTTTACGTGCCTTACATTCAGTTGCTTGTTTATAACAATATTTCCGCAATTTGATTTTTATAGAGTAGTTTAACGTAGAACACAATCAAATTTCGCACCAATACATTCATATATATATATATATATATAACAACCAAATTAATATAAATTATTTAATCTTTTTAAGAGTATCCATCAACCAAAACTCATGAATAATTCCTTAAGGCAGAGAAAACCATTTAAAGAGTTAACTGCTTCCAATAGATTTTTTTTCATATGCATAGATAAGTGATTGATGTATGATTAACAACCAAACTAATATAAATTAGCTATTTTTTATTTTTCCAATATATCCCTCAAAATTTATGACTAATTCTTTAAGGTAGGGAGAATTCCATAGAGTTAACATCTTTCAAGAGATATTTTTATACGCACACATAATCGAACCCCCAAATACATGTTTAAGGAGTAAGTCTATATGTTAATCATGTTAAATTACTTAAATTTAAAGAATTAAAAGAAACAATTAAAAACTCATAAACATTTTATAAACTAGTTTTAGAAATTAATCTAACATGGTTTTATATTTTCTTAAACCAAAATGACTTTTATTTCCATATAAATTTTTATATTCTCATAAACTTATTTCATAACACTTGAATCTGAGATGTTATTGAAGAATTTTTGGCTTTTTTCATCAATTAAACAAATAATATTAAATATGTTTTCTTAAATAAAACTATAATTTACATATTTTGAAGTTATATATATAGTTTCAATAATGCAAAATATGTATGGACCTTATTCTTTTCTAGATGATATAATGCTAAATTTGTATGATGCTTAGGGTTCTAAAATGGACCCTTAAACAAAGATACTATCAGTCAGAGATAATGACTTTGAGTCAAACCACTAATCAATTAATGGTCCAGATTCCATCCTAGACCACTCACCAACAAACTTAGAAAAAGAAGAGCCTTGGCTCTATCTATCAGTTAGCATGGTCCTGTAACAACTGGATTAAAAAACAATTAGTATTATATTTTAAATATTATAAATTATTTCAAAATTTAATATTAAATTTATGTGTTTTTAAGGTTAAAGGCATATTAATTAATACTTATTTTCCATTTAAGAAATTGATTAGTATTTGTTTTGCAGGTAACAATATAATTATGTTAGAAACTATAAAATATTTCATAAAAACTTAACTAAAATTTTAAAAGGTTGAACTCCACTTAACTATTCTAGTTAATTTAATAGTTAATACTAAACTGAACTATTTTATATATTTTTATTTGCTTTTTAGAGTAGATTTTTTTCTCACAAATATAATTTTTTTATTGTTTGTTTTATAAATATAATAATGAAATATAATGGAAGTGAGTTGGAAGGGATGAATAACATTCCAGTATTTTCTTTATATTTTTTCGCCTCCTAAAATTAAGGTGTAGAGAATGAAATAAATATTGTATTTTATGAAATGTTTAATTTTATCCTTACTTTTTGAATAATCGTTCACACCACTTGCATTTATTTGTTATTTTCTTTACACATTTTATTCATAAAATAATTGAGTTTTTTACTTTTTGTGTCTATTAGTGCTTGAGTGTTCTCCTTCTTCAAAGTTAAAGGATAGAAACATACTAGATATGCGCCAAAAGGGTGAATCTATTCCCACATAGGTGTGGGAGATACGTTGGTAGACAAAAAATCATCAACGTTTTTCCACAGAGGTGTGATACGACCCAAAAATATGTTTGAGACATACTGAAGGAAAAAGTATGTAATTCAGTGTGTGTCTCACACCTCTATGGTATGTATCACATCTATGTGAGAAAACTGTTGATTATCTTTTCTTTTAAATGTGTTTCTCATATGTATGTGAGTATAGTCACACCTGGTACTTGTCAAAATGGTATTATAAATTTTTAACTTCTTTTTTAATTAAACTTTTTTAGTTGTTATTAATATGATAAATAGCTATTTTAGTAGCAATCAAATAAATTGCAGATTGTGTGACTAAATATAACAAAAACTTGTTTTCATATTATGTTTAACTAAGATAAAGAAAACAAATTATAACATGTTTATACATATGAAAATTATATTACCCACATTAAATAATGATAATATACAATAAACATTGTAATTTGTAACTAATATTATGTAAAAAAAAAAATTGTATTAATAGTTTAGTCATAGTTCACTAAACTAGTTTATCAATAATTCAATTGTTAAAACTGGACTTTAAAAACAATTCATATTTAGTTATTTTATAAAACACGGTTTTTTATAGTTTAGTTCAATTTAATTTTAGAGCAATTTAGTTCAAAATAATTTTTTAAACACCCCTACGGCTTACTTGTTAATATATACCCTTTTATTTATTTTTAAAAGAGCTATTTTTATATAGTAAGTTATAAATTTATTTTCTTAAAATTCATATATATACACAAAATAAAATAATGAAATACTATCGACTGTATGGATCAAGTGATAGAGAATTATTTCAACTTAACTATTGGTCTCAAGTTTGAAACAAAAAATAAAGTAATAGAATGATTTAATAACAAAAATTCGTTGAAGCTCATAATCTAGGTGAAAACTAAAAAGTTATAAACCAGTTAAAGTGTTTGGTAATATTGACTAATTACCTAGCTAATAAATGTTAATTGACATAAAAGGAATATTTAGTTAATATTAATTTAAAAATAAAAATTATAATTTTCTTTGTAAGATTATCTTATTAAATATGGTAGACCAAACATTTTAATTAAAAAAAATTAAAAATATAATAATTAATTAAAATATGAGAAAAAGGTAATGTATTGTTAGTTTAAAAAGTAAGAAGTTTTATATTAAATACTTTTTTAATTTTATCAATCAATTGAGTCACAAAGGTCGATTTCAATTTGCAGCAACAGAGAGCACGAGACAAATAGACTTCATCTTGGCTAAAGGGCAAAGCTTCCTCCTAATTTATCCCAACCCTTTCCGTTTAATAAATTTATTAACTTTATCAATACATAGTGGGTTGTAATTTAATAACAATGTAAGATTGTTTTACAATGACAATACATGACCTCTAATCTTACTAAATAAATAGTTTGATATTAAATAAAATAAAAAATCTAGAATTCAAAATTTTATGATATTTTTTTTATTTGATTGTCTATGTGCATAATAAAATTGGCAAAGTTTTTAAATTATAAAGGACATAAATAAATTTAATTTAAAACTAAGAAAATAAATAAAAAATAGTAGCTTATAAGCCAACTGATTTTTATAAACTACTTGAAATAACCTCTGAAAATAAGTTGTCAGCTAATAAAATAAGCTCATGTATCAAACAAGTTTAGGTTATGTTTGATAAAACTGGCTAAAACAACTAGTTTGAAGTTGAAAGCTAATTAGAAACTATAATTTAGTTGATAACCTTAAGTTATTTAATTATTTTATTGAATTATAAGTGTTTGGTAAAATTATCTCTTGAAGTAGCAACAAATATAAAATTACATAGATAGTAAAAAAATATAATAAATTCTCACATTATATAGAAAAGATTAAAGATAAAATCTAATAAATATTGAAAAACAAAAAAATAAGCATAAAAAGCTAAGAACTGGCATATTAAAAATGCTACCCTTGAAATAGCATTTCAAAAAATTTAGTAGCTACTAAAAAACCCTTTTTTTCAAACATTCAAATTAACAAGTCTTTTAGCTAGTAAAAAAATGTAAAAACTAGTTAAACTGTCTTGTCAAACATAGTCTTAATTTGGTCAAAAAATTACTAGAATATCTTAACAAATACACTCTTCACATATATTATAAAAATAATAGGTTACCCTTATAAGTTATTTGTTGTTTTTCATTTTCATTTTTATCATCATTACTTTATTAAAAAAAATTAATCAAATAATTAATTATATCACTTTATGTTATTTTACATTTATCACATACTTTATTAGCTAATTTTACTAAACACCTCATCTAGCTTATAAGTTTCTGGGTATGTTTGAGTATATGATGAAACCAAGTTGAACTTCAAAAGTTGGCTTTTAATGCAACAAAGTAGAAATTACAAGATGATTGCTTTGATTTTAAAGCTAGCTGGAGTTGAATCCAAAATCCAAACATACACCTTAACCTTTTAACTTAGTTTTAATCGACTTGTTAGCTAGTTTTACTGAGCATAGTTCGTCTTAGAATAAGCTTGTTTTATTCTTGGACATCACTCATCTTTTATTAATTCCTTTCTAATGCATTTTAGAATATATTTAGTGAAAGTTGCTTAATATGAAAATTATCATTTTAAATATAGGTCTCACAAGGTGAGTTATTTAAAATTGGGTCTGAATTACTTATAATGGGTCAAAGTAAGCAACTCTGACCTATTCTTAAACAATCCACATTGTGGGACCCACATAAAAAATTTTCATATTAAGAACATTTTTAATGGAAATTGCTTAAGATGAGTTGCTTAACTTCCAATAAAAATGCCTTAACAAGTGTGGACTATGTTGAGAATAGTGTTTCTCCTGGCACCTTTTTTGTGCTCATACACCCATCACATGGAGTGACTTCTCCAAAATACCTTCATTTTTAGATTTTAACAGCTTCTCCAGATTCCGTAATTTGAATCACACATATGCTTTCAAAGTTACCTAATATGAATGAGCAATATATGTTTTTCAATTTACTTAATTTAGAGGTTTGTTTAGAAAGTTTTGTATGTTATTCGATTATGTAATCTGAATCAATCACATTTTATGGATTACATACTATGGATGATCAATATATAACTTTTGAATTACTTATTTGAAAATTCATTCAAGAAGAATGTAAGCTATCCAGATTACATCATTCATATCAGGACACATATTTTCCAAATTACTTAATTTGAATGATCAATATATACTTTTCAAATTACTTAATTTAGAGTTTCATTCATGAATGGTAAACGTCATTCAGATTACCTAATTCAAATGACCAATATATTATTTTTGGATTATATAATCCATAAGTTCACTCATCAAAAGTACATGTCATCCATCATAAATCAATAGAGATAATTTGCGTATTTTGAAAATGATGACAATGGTGTATAAACAAAAAGATGAATATAGAAAGCAACACCCTACTTAGAATCTACGGTGATATATTTTGAATGACTAAATACAGTATGAAAGGTAATGGAAAAGGTTGTACTCTCTTTGAAGGGCTTCAATGATATGAAAGATTGGGCATATCTTAATTGATGGTGGAACCAAAAATTTCTAACCAACTAGTCGAATTTTTTTAAGTATCGCAAAGGTCGAAAATACTTTAGGTTCTATTTAAGGTAGTTTCGAGTTTTTACTTTTTTTTTTTAATGTATTTTAAAAATATAAATGTATTTAATAAAAATGGTTCTATTTAGTTTTTAAGTTATTTTAAAAATAATTTTTGTCCAATTTAAAAAACTATAAAATTTAGTTTTAAAATTTTTATTTATGTTTTTATTCAAACTTCTAACCGTCAAATCATAGATATTTACTTTATTAATTTTCGAAGAGAAAGATTCTACGTTACTAAAGTTAAAATCTAATAAATAATGAAAACTAAAACAATGTTGTTCATATAAATTTAAAACCAAAACTAACTTTTGTTTTTTTAAATTTTTGTTTTTTTAAATTTGAAAAGTGTAAAACAAAAAACACCTTGAAAAGGACCTTAACCTCATCCATTTCTGCTTCTTCATGAATGCACTGAATTTTATGAAGTTTAGAGTTTGAACTGCACCAGTTCTCCTTAATGAGAAACTCGTGGTGCACTTTTTCTAATTTGCGTATTTCATAATTGCTTGAACTTTCATTAAGTTGAATTTTAACTGTGCGAGAACCAGACGTTAGCTGTAGCAATTTTATTAGGGAAATTGGATCCTTGTCTACTTTGCAATGGATGGAGACAGAAGAAATTACTATTTACTGACCAATACTTTCCTATAATAAATCTACTTGTAAAATAAAGTCATAGGTAACAACACATCCTTGACAAACATCTACCATGAAGGGAGAGCTCAGGGTGCAAAAAGTTGTAACAATCCCTATAATTGAAGACATTGTCTTACACTACAGTTGAATTATTGATTGCCACAGTATTAAAGAAATGGAAAATTTTCTTCATCCTCCCAAACAAATAATTAATATAAGAAAGTAAAACATTTTGATTGTTAACATTGAAAACTAAGCAAAACAATGCCTCACAAAAACTATAAAGCAAAATATACCAACACTTCTTCAATTTTTATCAAATTACAAATAACTCTATTCTTTTCTATTTTCCTACATTATTCTCCCTTTAAATTTAAAAACATTACACTAATACTTTCTACATATTTAAAAATATTACATTAGTATTTTTTTCTCAAATCTTATACTAACATTCCTCCAAAAGTGCAAAAATAATGGTTAAGAAAATAGAAAGTGCATGCATAAATACACTAAACTTCAACGATATTTCTGTAATTAGCTGAAAACTATATAACTAACGTGCGTGAAAGGTTGTCTTCCAACAGGTTGTATTCTTAGAATACTACCATTAAATTTAGTTCATACTAAACCTACCACCACGTGGTGCAAACTAGCTGACAAATTATGAGGAAAAAAAAATTATATAACTATCAATAAGCAAAAAATGTATAATACATGTAATAAAAAAAATGGTTAATACAAAAGTTATTTCATCAAAGACACAGAAAATACATTTCTAAAATACAAAAGTACAACTTTTCACATAGGTTAAGCAATCCCTTGAGGACACTTCCTAGATGAGCCGGTTTAAGAATTTCTATTTGTACATTAGGTTTTTCATCAGAACTCTACAGCTGACTCCCCACATCATCCAAACCCTAACAAGACCAGCAGGGGAAAGCAAGAAAGAAATGCTATCTTGTGCCTAACAAATGGGCAAAAAGAGGAAAGAAAAATGAGGCAGAAAAAGTGAGTATTATCAACATCCAAACGTGCATGCGCATTATGCAGTCAGTTTCTTCATATATATCCAGCTAACAGCTTGCAGCTTGTGACCACCTACACTTCAGTAATGGTGGGTAATTGACATTAAAAAAGCATATGCTTTATATTGGACTAGAGATAGCACATTACCAGTCACTCAGCACTATCATCACATGGGTTTAATATGAATAACATTTGCGAATGACACCGAAGCAATGTCGAAATCTCATTTGGACGTTGAAGCACCTTTCGGGAGATCATAGGAGGTGCGGTACCTCAGTCCAGAACCAATATGATTTGCAGTAGGCCACAACCAGCTAAGAATATTCGGTCCAAAAACCTGCAGAAATTAGACAGAAACTCAAGTCCATACATGCAGCTTCTAAATTTGTATCAATGAAAAAGAAAATACAATAGAAGAGAAAGAGGGATGGTATAAACTTGAATAACCCTAAACCTAAACAATACAACATTGAAATTATGGAAAATAGTTTATAAAAGTAGCTGTAATTGCAATTAAAACGTCAGTTGTAATTGCAATTCCAGCTGAGGAAGGCAATGTAACACACAGCTAATTCATTAGTCTTCACCAAAAAGCCTAAGGTTTAGGGAGAATAAGTGATAAAGATTGTATTATAGCCTCAATGACCAAAACATCAAGATCATTAGTGCCACTACTGTTTCTATTAAGAAGTTAAATTTCAGCATATGGTAAGAATGGAGTTGTGTATTTGCATTGTTGTTGAAGCATAGCTAAGGTCCATCATTACAATAATTTTTAAATCTAACAATCGAGGCTACAATAATGACTTATGACCCATTTACAGATTCTCAAGTTAGTGACAAACCAAAGAATAATCCTTTTTTTCTTAGCAGAGGATGATAGACTGAAATCCACTATTATTAAATCAACCCCACACACAGAAAGAAACATATACTTAAAAACAATAGATTAGGTAACTTTCAGGGGTCATTGGACCTAGGTTGGATTCATGGAAGACAGAGTAGGCATGAAACAAGTATCAAAACAAACAAACCTAGATTTGCCCATGAAGTTTCATTACAGAACATAAAAGGCTCTATGAAATTGGAGTTCAAACTAGGTGGCAGGATTTATACTGCTATACTCTGTGTAGCAGTTGACATGTTAAGAGAGCAGAGGTTCAGAAAGATGATAGCATCACCCATGAAAGTCCACATCATTCAGAATTTGCCTTCGTTTTACAACGTCCACCAGAGCCACCAAATTCAACTTCACATACAGGGCAATGGAATGTTACCAATAATAGTTTTTCCAGGGGCTAGTTTGTTAGGGTATAAGGAGAAGGGAAGTTAGAATAGCTAGAACATTAATGAATTTCTACTCGGTTTTTTTACCAAGGAGCACTTCTAGGAGAAAAAAATACAACGAAAAAAGTTAAAACAATTTCTCCATAAGTTCTTTTAAATGATGTGGAACATTTTACAAGCTAATTTTTAAAAAGTGCCACACTTTTTAAAAAAGCTATATGAGAAAACTTTTACATATTAGCTACAATTAGCTTGAAAAAAGTCTCACGTCTTTTTTAAAACCTTATGGGGAAGCATTTTTGGGACTTTATTCTTTGTATTTTCTTCTCCCATAAGTGCTTCTAGAAAAGCTTACTCAAACAGGTCCTTAGTTAGTTAGTTAGTTAGTTAGTTAGAGGGCTCTATAAGCTAAAAATAGGGGCAGAAGAATTGGAGTTTAGTTTTTTGTCATTTTAAATTCAGCATTGGTTCTTTGTGAAGGGAAAATTATTGGAGGTGGAGAAAAATTTCCTATTTTCTGTTCTTTTCATTTTACTCTATAAAATTCTTTCTTTTATTTCTCTATTCAAGTTTTTGGTTCCTCACAGCCAGCTTTTGTAGAGATTTTAAATAATAATTAGAAAGAAAAATTAACAAAATGGAAAAAAGAAGGTAGTTGGCAAGAAAACAAGGAAAGAATACAAAAAAATGCTGCATTATATAGTCTTCGTTTCTTACAAATGTCAAATTCTCATACGGGCCAAGGTCGTATGGATGCTTATATACACTCCCACCTTTCTCTGCAAGCCACAAAGCTCTCACTCCTTCTTCATACTGCTAAAACAAATGCTAATTCAGAAAGTTGATATTGATCGGACAAACAAACTAAAAGATTTGAGCTAAACTTCTAATAATAACTAATAACCTCTATCGTGGTCTTGTTATGTAGGATTAGATAGATATGCCACCCTAAAAGAACACATAATGCTATGGATAAGGGGACCAGCAAGAGCCCAGAAACAACCTGCAAAAACAAAGAAAAAAATCATGTGATAACAAATTGTCGAGTTACTTCAGCAAAATATGTAGTTATTTTTAACAGAACTTACATATACAGTTCGGAAAGAGCTTCTATTTTTTTCTTCATCCTGTATGCCATCAGCAGTTAGACTACCCACAAGTAAGACCTACAAAGTAAAGCGATATAGAAAAAAAAAGAAAAAAAAGATTGTCAGCACAAGAAGTATCAAATCTAGCACACTGTTATGACTCATACAGAAAGAAAAAGTTAAATCAGGCCACAGATCCATACTTTCAAATACAGCATAATACCCATTTGGATAGCTTATTTTAGAGAAATAATTGCTTCTTTTGAAGCTTTTTAACAGAGCTTTTGGAAAAAAAAAAAAAAAAACAAAGTGATTATTTCTCAAAAATAATCTGTTTCCAAAAGTGTTATACCACTGAAAGCACAATAAAAACCAAAAGAACTAGATTTGAGCGTACCAGAGAGTAGATGCAGGCAGTTACAGCATACAGGACAAAAATGAAGAAGACTTTATAGTTCGCATGACCGACGCAGTTATTTATCCAAATGCAATGATGATCCTTCCAACCAATAGACAACAGATTTTGTCATTCTCATGAAAATCAAAGATAAACATTGATAGGTAATTTAGATCATGCATACCATTCGTAGAACACATCTTTTACAAACCCGGCAATGATGTGCACGAGGAGGCTTATAGTGAGAACACTTTTGACAATATCGCAAATCTCCACCCTGCTTGCACATCCAAAAAACAAACATGACTATGAAGTTAATTTTAATTATGCTAAAAAATACAAACATTTATGGGAATCTTTTGCAAATCATAAATACATCATTTTGTGCCATGTGATTAATTGATTTAATTCAAATAATAAACAAAGTCATCTCATTATAATATGACATACTACAATTTGAGCATACAAATTCACCTGAGAACAAAGAAAAACCTAACTTAAAGAACTACACAAGTTACACACAGTTCATAAGTGCATTGATCATATAAAGAGAGACTTGATGACCAAAGACTCAACAAGTCTAGGCCAAATACCAAGGCATATATACCCACATAAAAACCAGTGAAATTTTATAGCTACATCATACTTGACTGAATAAAGGATACAAGTGGTCTTTAATCAGCACAGCATGGTAGCAAAACAATCTACTTCTTACGATTCCAGAAGATCCCTTTGCTAATTTGAAAAGTCAAGAGAAGTTGGTAACCGTATATGAAAAGGGCATTCAGCAACTTGCACATAATCAGGATTAGGGCAATAAAATGAGGTTGTGTTGCATAGCAGATGTTGCTTGCAGGTTGATGTCGGTCAATTATATATGGTTCACAACCTCTGCCTAATTTTGCATGGCTGCATTATGAGATGTGAGTGCACATTTCAAATCCTTGACCAGGATAATTGTATAACAACAATTCAACAGCCCAGGAGATGAGCCCCACACTACTCAGGCTAGAGACAAATAGAACCAGATGATTCAAATTCTAACATTAGTATCAAAACATAAAAAAAATGTTAATGACTGAAATGAATATTAAGCTTCACAGCCAAAGGTGAAAACCAGCACAACCCTTCTTTTCATCTCAGCCTCTCAAAGTTTCAGCTTTAGCATCAAGAGAAAACCAAAAGAAACTTACTTCAAATTAACCAGACTCAACCACACCTTCTCAAAAGTGCAAGTTCACTAGAGTGTATGCAAATTTGATTTGTTCCACCCAAACATATCAAACTACAAGTTTTGGGGTGAATCAACACAATTTCATAACTAAGACCTAAGACTGTAAACCTGTAAGTTCTAGAAGTTAAGTCGAGTTTGAAAAATATGCCAATGAGATTCTGATTAATAGCAAAAGACAATCTCATTAATTCAAATACAACCATAAATCTTAAAAGTCTACTTTAAAATAAACAGGTTTTAACAAGTTATATTCTACCAACAGCATCATATTTTGTTAATGATAATGCCAAATTGTATAATATAGTATATATAGTATCCAAGACAATGAACAAGCACCACAGGTTAAGCATTTAACTACTTGAAGAAAAGAAGAAAGCAAACAAACAACAGCAACTGCAGTGCACTTTATAAGCTTCTTCCACACAGAAAACACAACTGCAGGGACACAACACACCCTTTCTTGCACTACAAACATAACAACAAGAAGGTTGAAGTTCACAAAAACCCCACACTCTCAATCTACAACAACAAAAACATATCCTCTATCCAACAATCCATCACCAGATAGGTGAAAATCCATCTAAACCCTCAAGCAGACACAACAGAAGTGACTGTTTTGGAAAATTATTCAACTTCCCAACCAAAACCAACAACAAAATCCAATTAAATTAACTCAGCTATAAACAGAAGTTTCAGCAACAGTATTTACCATGAATCCCTTTTTAACCACTTCCTCCAATCTACTGTTCTCACCGGAACCTCCCAATAACTTCATTGTAAATATCCAAATTATCCAGCAAAACAAGAATGTCCAAAAACCCTAGTCTTCTAACATCACCACACACCAACAAGCCTAAACAATCAACTATGCTTCAGAACAAAATGTCTCATTCTGCAACCCCCCCAGATCACGAAATGATGACAACAACAACAAACCCTCACAAAATTGAGCCAACTCAAGAGACTACATTCAACCCAAGCTCTTAACAATGCAGCAGAAAAACAAGCATGCATGATGCAAAACGGAGTTATGAAGTTGGCCAAATGGTTGAAGACACCCAAAGAAAGAAGGGGAGAAAAAGGTCGTGAGTTTGAATCTCAATCACTAACAAAAACTAACAACTAATATTTGCCAATAAATGAAGGGTAAAATGGTAAAAACCTACTTTTTCACCCTAAAACTTAAAGGTTATTTTCTTCCTTTGGCTTTCTTCCTTTTTACATCCTTTATAGTTCAGCTTCTTTCAAATCGGAGACACAGAGCAGCCTTCACCGCCACCTGCAACCCAGCCTTTTCCAGCAAGTCCCAATGAGTCTTCAAGCAACCGAGCCCACAGCAACTTTCTCTTCCTTCTTTTTCTTCTTCTTCCTTGTACCTTCCTTCTTCTTCTTGTACATTTTTTATTATTACATCTAGGAATATAAATCTACATAGGATCAAAATAGCGGTCACCGCTTTATCATTTTTGGAGGGTTGCCACTATCTACTATCATCTACTATGCCCACAATGCAAAATGGAGTTATGAGATTGGCCTAAGGCTTGTTTGGCTTAATGTTACAAACACACATTCCCATGCACATTATGTGAGAAATACAAATTTGTAAATTTTGATTCAAATATAGTTTGGGATCCTAACGTTAAACCAAAACTATAACTAAGTGGTTGAAGCCACTTGAAGGGAAAAGGAAGAGAAAGAGATCCCAAATTCAAATATCTTCAACCAACAAAAACTAACAACTAACTCTGCCAATAAAAACCCCCAAAACAAAAACTTCTGATTAAAACAGCAGAGAGAGGATCCTTCGAAGGGTTAATGTTAGGGACACACATTCTTATCCATATTACCTGAGAAACTTTTGATTCAACTGTCCTTTAGCATATCCAAACATTAAGCCAAAAATGCACCTAGATTAGAAACCACATGAAGTGAAAACATGGAAATGTCAAAATGCAAAACCTTCTCTTTTGTTATTTGTTACAGACAAACATTCTCACACACATTCTGTGAGAAAAATTGTAGCTTTTGATTCTCCGATCGTTTGGGATATCCTAAAGCTAAACCAAATACACCTTGCGGTTTGAAATCTCTTCAAATAACAAAAACAAACAATTAACACAAAGAAACATAAAAAAGAAAATAAAAGAACAAAATCCCAGAACGCAAAACCTTCTTTTTTTGTTACAGACAAACATTCTCACATACATTTTGCGATAAAAATTGTAGCTTTTGATCCTACAATCAAAACCCCAAAACGCAAAATATTCCTTTTTTTTACAAACAAACATTCTCACACACATTTTGCGATAAAAATTGTAGCTTTTGATCCTACAATCAAAACCCCAAAACGCAAAATATTCTTTTTTGTTACAAACAAACATTCTCACACGCATTTTGTGATCAAAATTGTAGCTTTTGATTCTACAACCGTTTGGAATATTCTAAAGTTAAACCAAAGATACGCCTTGCAGTTGAAGCCACCTGAAGTTACCGATTAAAATCTCTTCAAATAACAAAACTAGAAAAGAAAAGAAAACAACGAAACCCCAAAACGCAAAACCTTCTGAATAAAACGACAGAGAGGGAACCTTAGAAGGGTTTCCAACCTTGCGTTTGATCTCGTGGATGGGGCTTTCGGTGTCCTCGACATCGGGCATGTAGGTGGCGGGGACCCGACCCGGATCCGAGCATACGGCGACGCGGTACGTGGCGGCGCAGGCGGCTGCGAGGGCGGAGAAGGCGGCGGCGTTGATGATCCCCGGCGAGGAGAAGAGGCCGAGCCAGCGGTCGATGAAGACGAAGACGGTGGAGAGGTAAATGTAGGCGATGGCCAAAACGACGCTGGTGACGGGCAGTGAGAGGGCCGGGGACTTGGGTTTGTCGGCGGCGGCGGCCATGGCTTGCGGAGGAGGCCGCCGGCGTTGGCAAAACGACGGCGTCTCCCGGAATGCGCGTTTTGGGTTGGGTGGGGTTAGTTGGGTTGTTGGTGAATGGTGATTATTGTTGTGGCTTTGATTGGTTTTCAAAATATATGAGGAAAAATCCTCACTTTTTTTTTTTTCTTTTTCTTCAATTGCACTCTTTAAAAACCATGCCCAACGTAAATGCTGCTTGTAGTTACGGGTGGTATGCAAATGCAACTATACATGCCCGGATCCGTGTACCGGTTCCAAAACCATTTACCCTTTTAGGAAACTATGGATGTGAATTAGTGGATTAAGGTTCGAGCTTTCTTGTAAACTTAACTTATGTCCTCAACTGACCTTATTTATTAGGTTGAAGTTTAATATAATTATATTTTTATTTTTTAATTATTATTTTTGAACTTATCTTTTAAGAGAAGGTTAGTGTAAGGTTTCAGAGAGATATTATTGTAATATTTTTAAACATATAGAAAGTATTAATGTGAAGTTTTCAAAGTTAAAGGAAGGTTAGTGTAGGAAAATAAAAAAAAATAGTTATATGTAATTTAATAAAAGTTGAGGGGTGTTGCTGTAATTTTCTTTAAATTTTTGTGAATTTTTATCTTTTATAAATATTATTGTAAGAAAAAATTGAGCTTAATGCAAAACCTGTGAATTTTCGGATTAAATGCATATACTCATGTCATGGACTTAGCTTGTAGCTCCTTTAAAGGGGATAAATTTGTTATTTAAGGCCATGTTTAAGGTAGTTTTTGGTTTATAGTTTTGGAATTTATATTTTGTTTTAAGTTTTCAAAGTTTTAAAAACAACATTGTTGTTGTTTTCAAATTTAAAACATTGTTTTCAAATTTTAATCAAAATACTAGTTGGAGGTAACGGTCGAGACAGTCGTTAAAGGTGGTTGTCGGTGATTGGTGATCAAAGGTGGTTGTCGGTGATTGGCAATCAAAGGTGGTGGTCAATGACCGACAATCGGAGGTGGTAGTTGGTGATTGGTGGTCGAAGGTAGCAATCGGTGATCAGAGGTAGTGGCTGGTGATCGTTGGTCCAAGGTGGTGGCTAGTGACCGTTGGTTGGAGGTAGCCGATCGAAGATGGTGGCTGGTGACCGTTGGTTGGAGATGACGATCGAAGGTGGTGGCTAGTATGATAAAATAAAACTTGTTAGTTTACAAAATATAATAAAAATTATTATTTAAAAAATATATGTGTGAGTTTATGGACTGGTCTGTTAGGTCAATAGACTTCGTGAGTTGGATACAGATTAAAAAAGTTCATTTATTTAATAGACAGAGCTTATTTGACCCGTTTAATAGACAAGCTTAACAGATTTGGTAAGATCAAACTTATTCGTGTGTCCACCCCTAGTTTTAGTTAAACATTGGTGTGTGGTTCTATTGTTTTTAATTAGTAGTAAATATAGGCTTAATTAAATAAAACATGTTTAAGTCTAAAATTTTAAAGGAAATTATACTGGTATCCCTAAAGTCTTGTAGCATATAATGTAATATTTTAAAATACTTGTATTATGTTTTTAATTTTTTTTATAGACAAATATTAGTGTGTTAGTTTTGTTAGTGGGAGAATTTAAACTCACGACTTATCTCTCTCGCATATCACAAGTTACCACCAGATCAACAACCAAAATAGAGTAGCTAGTAGGTTGGGTACTCAATGGGGTAGCGAGTTGAAGGACTAGGGTGGGGTAACTTGCTTTGAATTTCAGAGCAAATCCACAGTGGAGATGAAGGTGGAAGCTCAGGACTCGTTGGTGATGCTAAACGTTACAGTTGCGAGTTTGTTTGGCCAATGGGTGCTACCAAGACAAGGCTTTAGGCTAGGGCTACAGGTGTTCTTTAATATAGGGTGGCTTCGCCTAGTGTTCCCATGGTGGAGATCTAGGGTTTCAGATTTGGGGCTCTAATGGAAGAGTTAAGGGAGACGAAAGTTACACCTTACACATTACAAATACTCATCCCTTTATAAATAAAGTTTAAAATTCAAATAAATAAAAAAATGGCATGTGGCAACATAACTATTATTTTTCACCATGACTTTGCCTAATTAGACATGTGTCATGTACATTACCTAGTCAATTAAAACTTGATGTACCAAAACATAAATTGTTGAAATGTTCATGTACCAAAAATATAGTTAACCTTTAAATTAGATTTACGCCAAGCGACATATCTTGTAGAGCAAAGTTTCTTCACTAGGATAGTTAATCTCAGGATCCTCGTTGGACTACCTGTTTTGCTTGGCAAGTTTGAACAGGGAATGTCATGATTTATTTTGTTTGAAATTTTAATACTCTGAAATTTATGTTGTATAATGAGGATAGAGTTGATGATTAATAATGTTTAGTATATGGAAATTATTTTGAAATGTTACACTGAACTCACCTAAAATACACAGAACAGAAAAAGAGAGTCGAATGTGTTCAGAGCACATGCGGATGACGTTTCTGTGAGCAGATCTGATGTTGGCTTAACCTATTCCAAGAATGTGAAGAAGAGGGGTACACAAAAAAAAACAATCCTAAACTTTCAATGTTAAAGTCAAGACACTAAAATAAAAAAAGAGGTATAACATAACATTCTATTTGTTGACTAGATATTTGTATGTTAATTTACGTTGTTTTGTAAGATATAAGATTATATATAATTGTGTATTATAATAAGAATTAGATTATGAGTTGGGTAACCACGAAGGCTACTTAAACACGAGATAATAATCGATTAGACAATATGGTGTCTTCCTCCATCTTTTGCAATAATAAATGTTTATTTTACATTATGTTAACTGCTTGATATTATATATAGTGTAATTAAGTTAATTATTATTGAATAGCAAGATGCAATTTTGGCAAGCAGTGTTAATATGTTAATGGAACAATATGTTACAGAGTAGATGAAACCATATTGTGAGTTGAAATATGTAAGTAGTAACTTATTTAAATAATTTAAAATGTATGACGAGGTATAATAAATTATTATTTGTTTTAAACATTTGCAGGTAAAAATATATGTTCCTAATGAACAAAATGTGGTCATTGATTTTTAATGGTCCGTTCTTTGGAATATAAAATAATTTAGGCTAAAGTATACTTTGTCTTCTTATTTTATCACTTGTATATTTTTTGCTTTCTTTTCCAATTTTTTTTGTACTTTTTGTCCTCTCTTTTTAAAAAATGGGTAAAATTTGTCTTTCCGTCAAAATGATCTCGTTGATGGTTAAAATTTAGACATTAATTTACTTAGTGGGTTAATTGTTGTTTGACATAGCACATTAGTAACAAGCTATTCAAAATCCCCAAATTGATTTAGATTTTTATGTAAGAGTCCCTTTGTGCAAATAGCGGAGGTAACATTCGTCCTCACGTTCATCGTTGCAAACCCTCTTTTTCAGCTTGTTGCCTACCTTACATACTGGCATGGAAGCAAGTAGCATCTCGTACAACTCAGAGTTTGAACCTCGAAGGTGTCGAATAGTGTGCAGTTGCGAGTTGGAAGCTCTATTGGTGACATCTTGGACGCAAAAACCCCCTAGGAGAAGATTTTACAGGTGTGAGTCTTATAAGGTGAGGTAGGGATGATATCACTAGAACTCATAATGAAAGTCTTTATTTTTTAGATTTTCCATGTTTTACTTGTAACCCATGTTTTGAAATGGATGAAATACAGGTGATAGGAAGTAGATGATGCAAATTTTTTGAATGGTATGATTTAGTGTTGAACATTAGAGAGAAAAGGATCATTTTCAGTTTGCTTAGGAGGGTCAAAGAGTTGCAACAATCAAAATATAGAGACAAAATTTTTTTGAAAGAATTGAAGAATAGAGAAATCTTACTTTCTATTAGGTTGATTATGAGTATATGAATTGTGTTTATTCTTGTTGTTACCATTGTTATTAGGGGAAGTTGTTGATGTCAGGGGTTATTGGTTTAGTTTAGGGGGAAGTTGTTGATGTCATAGGTTATTGGTTTACTTGCTATATGAAATTTGAATGTATGTATTTTGACATATTAATGTTATGAGATGTTTAAGTCCAATTTTAATGTCATTGTGGATTTTGTTACTGTCTTCTAATACAACATGAACTAGAACAACTTAAATTTAAATTTCATTTTGCCTGAAATTTGAAGTTCATTTTGAAATTTAAAAAATGTGACATAATTTAATTGGCATAATAGACCAATCTGCCATATAAACCAGAACAAATCTATCATATAAACCAAACCAATTTTGCCATCCAAACTAGAACAAATTTTCCATATAAGCCAGACCAATTTGTTACTGTCTTGTTAATGTGGCATAATTTGAAAAATGTGCCAATGTGCCATATATCTACAATAGCAAATGCCATTTGAATCAATTAGCCATTTCCTTTGTAAAACAAATCTTTGCATAAATCAAAATCATAATAGATAATATATCAGAACCATTATGCCATTTGAGTGCATAAACCACAGTGTCATTTCAGTGTGTAAACCAAATATGCCATATCACTTGAACTAGTGCATAAAATAGTGTCATTCAATTGAAAATAAATTTGCCATATTAGTGCATAAACTAGTGCCATTTCAGAAACCAGTGCATAAACTAATACTGAATAAACCAATAGATAAAATTTGCATAAACCAATAATTGCATCAATTTCCATTGAATCAGTTAACAATTAGTCATCATTATATCAAGTTCCATTGCATAAACCATTACATCAAATTTTCACTTAATGAAATTTGTCATGATTGTACAAAAAATCTCACATGACCAACAAAACAAGTCTTACAGCTTATTACCAGAGAGTACAAACAGCACCTTGAAGCATACTAGACCTGCTTTAAACCCTAAACCAAAAAATTTACAGAATGACCCTGTTATCTGCAAAATGTCCATAATGTCACTAAATTGTTGATTGTTGTGTTGGTGTAGGTGCAAAATTCCCAATTATTGACTTGTCCCTATGTTCCACAATTGCTCTGTTAAATGTCTCACACATATTATTGACCTGAAGATCACATTTGGTGTCTGCTGAGTAGGCATAACATGTCCAAGTTGAATGAAATCTGTCATTCAAAACCTCTCAGGCATGATGATTAAAATTTTTTAGATTCTTCATTATTCTCTCAAAATCAGGAAAGATGGTTGCTCTTGCAGTTGCCCAGAACAAATCCTTCAAATGTCCACCTGAAAACTTCTTCCTTTAGTTCCCATACAGATGTCTAACACATAGTCAATGTTGAATATTATCTCCATATAATTTCCCCAATGTCTGCAATAAACCCTGCAACATAAACTCAAATACATGTAAATAAGTTGTTACTGAACATTTGTATACAAATGAATTAAGAAAATTTAAGGTACCTTTTGCTGATCTGAAACGTATGCCCATGATACAGCTTGCCCTCCATCTAAATCAGCTAACAAAAACTCTGAAAATCATCTCTAAGAATCTCCACATTCATCCTTTACAACAACATAAGCAATTGGTATCATCTGATTATTTCCTTCCTTCCTAACTGCGCTCAACAAATGGCCTCTATACTCATCTTTCAGGAAACAACCATCAAGCCCAATTAAGGGTCGCCAAGTAATTGCAAATGCTATTTTGTAAGCTTCCAAGCACACATAAATCCTTTCAAAGACAACTCCAATACTAGTCATGTCACACTTAATTTTGACAATACTGTTAGGATTGTTACACAAAAGTTCTTCAGCATAGCTTCTGAGATGACTATATTACTCCGTAGAGGCAACATGTATTTTTTCAAGGGCTTTAACTTTTGCTCTGTATATCTGATGGTGATTCAACTTCACACCCCACTTGTCCTTTGAAAGTGTCACAAAAGTGTTTGTCTTCATATAAGGAGTGTCCCTCAAGAAGGGAACAAATCCTTTTGCTAACCACTCTCTTTTGGCTTGGTTACATGGAGTCCTAACACAAGTGTGTTCATTCACAAAACTCGCCACTTGCCAATACTGACTTTGCTTAGATTTACTCACTCTTAGATGAAATGGGAAACCTTTTACACATTTAATAACTACCCTTTGATGACAACTTTTCTCAAACCTTAGATTTTTGTTGGTGACCATTGCAAATGTCTTAACAACCTTTGTTATGTCTCATTTACTGCTGAACAACATGCCAAGTTCAAAGTGAGTATCATTATCATCTTCAGATTTTCTAAATTTTGGAAATTTAGCTTTTTGTGTACCTTCATCATCACTCCTAATAGGTGTATCAAGCTCATAAGAAAAACCATCCTTATCTACAAAATCTAGAATTAATGGTTCATTTTCACCATCCAAATTACCAATTTCATCATCATCAAGGTTTGCAAATGTTTGACTTGGTAGAACTGAAGTCCAATCCCAATCCTTTTCATATTCACTGTCTTCAATAGGTGAACTATCATTGTCCCCCTGTTCAAATTGATTTGCTGCTGGATCAGTTTGTTGTGCACCAACATTTTCATCACCACTTTGTTGTGCAGCAAAATTTTGTTGACCTTTATTCTTGTGCACGCAAATTTTCAAGCCCAATTTGCATTGTCCCAACATTTTCTCTGCAGAACCTAAATCCTTATTACTACTTTCTCCTAATCCAACAATCTCAAGCCCAATTTCCTCTACATCCACATGTGGATAACTACTTTCCCTTGCAATAGGTTCACTTACACATACAAGCACAATCTCTCACTCAATACTATGACTTTCAGCCTAGCATCATCATCATCCACATCAACCACATCCACATCCACTTCTTGTCTATCCTCATCTATAACAGGAAAATCAATACTATGCTCAACAAACAAATCAAGTATTTGATGACCTTTGGCATCCTTTGCCAACTTTAATACATCTTTGTCGGACTTTAATGGAAGTAATCCACATGTAGGGTGCCTATATAATAAAGCTTTGAAATCAGCATAGTCAAACCTTTAATGAGTTTGTAGATGTCCATGTAGGACATCTCGTCCACATCCCACCCTCATTGTTCTTGACTTGACACCCCATTTAGATACTCTATTTTTGGATTATCAACCAAGGTACCACCAAGATGTATGTTAAATTTGATTCTATGAACATTAGTGAGTCTGTGAATAAATTAGCCTAAATTAATATATAAAAAATGTTTAAAGATAGAACAAAACAACCTCAGTGAGCCACTATTTAATTTCCAACTACCTAACCTATTTTACACCAACCAATAGTAAAGTAAATGACAAAGCAAGTAAAGTGTCAACACGTGAAACTTTCCCTTAACTCTAGACACTCATTATTCTACAACAAGTACAAAAATTCTCTTTTGAAAGAAAATACTCTAAACCTATGACCCCAACAAGTAAATGACAAAGCATGAACCACATTCATTTACCTAGAATAGTATATTAGGCCTTTTGTGCTTCGTTTTGTCACCATCTTCGTTTCCCCTGCTCCCTTCATGTCTTTAATGGCTAAACCTACCTTAGGGTTTCAAAACTTGCAAATTCTCCAATGGCGTTCACGTCACGTCTCTAAGTGTAGGGAGTCTCCATAATGGTCATAGTAAATGGGGACAATTACCATTCCCAACAATTTAATCTCAGGAACTTCCTAAACCACCCAATTATACCTAATCCTCCATAAGCATGCTAGTATGTAATTCGGTTTTTAATCATGCCACGTAAGCAAGTCAATATCAAAATTTTAACAGTCAATGGAATCATTTTGATGGAAGGGCAAATTTTGCCCATTTTTTAAAAAGGGAGGGCAAAAAATGTACAAAAAAATGGGAGGAAAAAGAACAAAAAATATGCAAGTGATAAAATAAGAGAATACAAAGTATAATTTAACCAATAATTTACCACTTCGACTCCAACTACTTAAAAGTTCAGATAATATTGTAGAGATTGTACATTATAAATATTGGTTAAAAGTGGATCATCCATGCAACGAAGTTGATATTTAATTTTGTTTTACACATTAGTCATAATCTAACATTGTTATTCCATTTAAGAGAATATAACATCCGCGCAAAAAAAAAAAAAACAACACAAAATTATGACTACATTGAACTCCAATAATATTCAGTGGTTCGGTTTAAATAATTAACAATAACATAGTCCAAATTTTTTAAGTCAAACATAGCAAAAGAACAATATTTTACAATGACCATGGGTTGTTATCAACATTTTGAGATTGTGAAAAATCTCCTTTGTATACACCTTTTTAGATGAAGGCTCTAACCTATGAAAATGTGTCTTCAATACTAGCTCACCATGGATTGATGCAAAGTGAGCTTCAACTTCCTTGTATCTCATATAACTTAAAAATTGATGAAAATGTTGCACAAACTTTGCCAAATTCATCATTGTGTGAATAAACTTTTTCTACTCAATACCCTCACATGAAGAAATGGATCGAAAACTAGCAAAAATTTACTCCATATATGTAGTGGATCACATTTCTTTACTATAAAAAAGTTGTAGAACCCATGGATGATGGTGAAGCCTAAACTTTCTAAAAAATCCTCTATTTTTCATGGAATTCAACAATTTCATAGTCATGCAGCATGCAATTTTCAAATTATTTTGTGAAACCAATATTCATAACATAAGTGGGTGTACAAAAACAACTTTTGTTTTTGCTTAAGCGACATTTTAACAACCTAATGAATTAGGAATTTTAACGGGAATAGTCCTCTATAATTTTTTAAGACAAACTCTTTAATGTCTCATATATTTAAATGAGTTTTTGACCTAACAAAAGTTTACAAGTGACTAAAGATATTTTACTTAACAAAATTACATTAAGTTATTCCTATTAAACTCCATAACGTGATAAATCACTGTTATTAACCCGACCATTATATTTCAGTTAACTTGAAAACACAAACTAAAACTAAAATATCTTTTTATGGACCACATAAAAAAAAACTTAAGTAAATTACATAGACCTACCTTGAAGTTTGTCTTTATAACACTTCCCACCCGTCCATTTTTTTTCATTAATTTAACCCATAAAGGGGTGGGTGTAGTTTCACTTTTGATTTAAAAGGGGTCAGAGATTTAGTGTAATAAAAGTAAAAGCTCAGCGGCTTGGTGTAATGAAAGTAAAAAAAAAAAAGAGTGACTTATGTAAGGTTAGAGGGATACTAAGTGTAATAAAAACAAGCCTTAGGAGGATTTGTATAAGTTACTCAAAAAAATCTTTAAAGAACCAAAATTTAAAAGATATTTTTTAGGGAGCAAAAGGTTATTTAAGTCATATGCTCTTGATCCCTCAAAATATTTCAAAATTTTATTTTAGTCATGTTTTAAAAGTTAAATACAGTTTTAGATTATACATATTACCATAAACACATCATCTTACTCCCAAAAATCGTATTAAAGTTTTTTAGCAACTAAAACCAAATTTTGAGATGTTTTTGTGGGACAATAAACATAATTTTCATTTTAAACTATGGTGTGTTAACGAATAGATGCACCTTCATTTATATACTAATAAGGCATGTTTGGTAACCAATTGCTTTAACTGGATTTCAAAATAAAGTTATACTTACAAGTTTTTAGATTTTTTCCTTGAAATGAGCGTTTTTAAATGGACCATGATTTTAAATAATTAATCAAAAAAACATACAACTTCGTTGATTTCATGTGTAAATAAAAGGGGTGAATGAATTTCTGAAAAAAATATTTTTTTATTACCAAAAGTGTTTTTCCATTCGAACCACAGATTAATCAAACATTTCAAATCAAATATTAATAAAATTTTTAAGAACGGAAAAGAGAGAAAACGTACATGAGTCTTATTTTGGTTCAGCATAAAAAGGCCTACATCCAGTTTGATTCATCCACACTAGATAAATCTCCCGCTAACCTTTATGTATTACAAACACTATGCACACAAACAAAAATTAAACTCAATTTTTACTCTATGCTTGAACCCTACAAGGAAAAAAAAGGCTAAACTTATATCAAACTCTATGATCAAAAGCTTAAATGCAAACTCTATGCATATCCTCTATCAAGAACAAAATTAAAGATTGGAGTAAAATACATTAAAAATTGAAGAATGTTGATCTTTGTGGAGAAAAGGTTTGATTTGCTCTTAAAGTTGTTTAGACAATGTATAAAGTTTTTTCAAGAATTTTTTAAGAGTTCTTTTTTAAGAATGAACAATCACCTATTTTAAAAAAAAATGATTTTTAACGAGTTTAATCGATTAAAAAACAAGGTAATAGATTATAATGTTCTAAATAGCTGTTGGAATCAAAATAAGAACTATGTAATCAATTATTTCGTACCTTTCTCCAGTTCTTGTTTAGTTTTATAACTTTTGTAATTTGTTACAAAAATTCATAATATGTTAAAATAAAAGAGCCTCATTTTGAGCAAAATGGAATTTGAATTGTGTAATTAATTACGATAAAGCTATAATAATAAGATTTTCATAAACTAACATTTTGATTCATCTCAATTAAGATTCTTAATCAAATAACATATTACTAAGCTTGGTAATCAATTATTTCGATACAGAACTTACTCTTATTATAAAACTAACTTTGAACAAGATTAACAAATATTCTAAAATTTTGATGACACAAGACTCATTCATGCATACCTATTCTAAACAAACAATACAATATCATACCTTTAAAATATATTTTACTCAAAATATGAAAATCAAAACTATCAATACCAAAAAGATAAAGAATGATCTATGCTCCAACAAACTTCACTCTATGGAAGCTTTTTCCTAATCACTTTTCCTCTTAAATATTTTGTGCATTTGATGAATTCACTACTACAAATATATTATGTAGTAATATCAGTTGGTAAATAAGACAATTACTGACAAATGTATATCTGTTGGTAGTTATAAATTACCCAAGTTAATAAAATTCACTGGTAAATTCTTATCGCTAAAATATTACCGACGGAATACTTTCCATAAATAATTATTTTTCTTGTAGTGTCATATGCTCTCAATTTGCAATTGATTTTCTAATTTCTTTAATTTTTAAAAATTTATATGAATGAATTGATACTTTTCTAATTTAGCCATATAACTAATTTTAAAATTAGTTATAAAATTTAAAAGGAAAGTAAATTTATATTTTATTTTTAAAATTTAAAATTTATTTATTTATTTGAATAATTTATCTAAATAGTTTAATTTTAAACTAAAATATTTTTTTTAAAAAAACTACATATTGATTTAATTATTTTATTTTTAAAAAAGATATTTTATCAATTGAAATATCATGTTTAGAGAATTGGTGGAAAACTTTCCCTCTTTATATTTTCAGTTTTGTCATTAGGTTTTCATTTTTCCTCTCTCTCTACCACCCATTATTGTTGTTTCCCTACTTCACACTCACACTCTTCTTTTTTCTATTCACCATTGTCCCTCACATGTAAAATCACTATGTCACTCTCTCTGCATGAACTTCAATCTACTTCATTTTTCTATTTTTGAGCTTCAATTTCTTATTTTCAGTGTTTCATTTAAGGGTTTTATTGTACCACTTCACACATAGCTCTCAACCATTCTTTTACTATGATACTTCATTTACCATGTAAGTGTTAAACATGAGCTTAATACTATTTCAAACACTATGTAAGTTTAGAATTTTTTATCGTCGATTCTTTCTCACTTTAAACAACTCTCATATGAATGAGTTTTTTTTTCCTAAGTTTCTTTTAATGTTGGAACTTAAATATTTATAGTCTTTTTTTTTTCATTTCAATTGTTTGATTTTTTTTTTCATTTTCCACTAGTTAAGTTTCAATTAAGTTAATTGATGTGATTTATTATTTATTTGTGAGTATTTTCTATCTTTTTTAACCACTTTTATATGAATGACTTTTCTATATGACTTTTTTTATGCATTTGAAGTGTCTTATGGGTTTGTGCCCATGTGCATTGACGTATACCTTTTGGTATTGGTACCCACCATTTGATTTGCTTTTTTACCTCTTTTAGCTATATTGGAAATGCCGAATAATTATATTGTGGTGGACCACAACTCACTCTTATTGTGTTTTGGGTACATTTATCATATAAGTCATAGTCTTTTTCATGGTTCATGTTTTGGTGTATTTATCTTAGGCAATACTTGTATAAATCTCTGCATGTGTTTTTTTTTCCTTCTTTTTTCATATATTTACTAATGTGAAAGTGGTCTCGTTACATTATATAGTAAATTTATGGACGTAATTTATAACAACCTTGGTTATGCCTTTGCTTTTTTGTTCCTTGTTTCTCTTCTCATAAACCATAACACTTAACTACTTTTATACACTAATAATTATGTATTTCCTTATTTGTTACTTTGATTGCACAAACCAAATTAAGTTTCCTAATTGAGGAATATAGATGGACAATAGTTTGCTATATTAACTATAAAGAAATTGTAATATAAATTAACAATAATTTGCTATATTAAATATTGACAATTAGCATCCACTAAAGATGAATTAGCATGATATATTCATGGTTGTATCTAAATGTATATAATAGGATACAAATCATATGTGAATTGAATTAATATGTCTCATTTTCTCTTAATTGTGATTATTTTCATTAAAATGTCAATCATCAATGGTTGTTTCAATAATTTTGCTTTTTAGCTTTAACTATTGGTTTTAAAATTAATTTGGAGAAGTTTAGCTAATCTACCAATAAACATTAATTAAACGTAGTATGAAGTCTATGAAAGTTTGCCATACCAATTTTACATGTTGAGCATTAGTGTGAAATATGTCTAGACTTGACTTTTAACTCAAGTGATCATGATTCAATTTGGTTTAACTTGATCCAAAGTGGTCATATGTATCCAAGATTATTAGAATTGTAAGAAAGCCTTGTTTATTTTCTGGTATGTGTCATGTTTTTAATTTTTTCTACTGTTATTTTAAGCATCTAGACTTTGGAGGTAGGGAGAGTGGGAACAATACATACATGGGTGGGAATAATACAAAGCATTTCTTAGTTTTTCACATCTTACAAGTATCTTATGTAATGTGATTGCCTAATCAGTTTGAAAATTAGCTTAGTTATTTGAAAACGATATTCTGTTATTAGATTGGCAAATTAGTGAAAAGGTAAAATTACTATTATAATATTCATTTTGGAAAAATCAAGGTCTTTGTATGTACATGTGCTTTGGTTGGTATGATTTATAATATATGTATCGTGTGCCTTATGCCTTTTTTTTAACCACTCTTGATGCACCATGTGCTTTGGTTAATATGATTAATAATATAAAATTCTTCTTGGCTTATAAAAAAGTTATATGCTTATTAGTTTACTCCATTTACAATGTGATTCTAATATTATTTTATTTGTTCGATACATTAGTAAAAAAGCTAGATAAGTTTAGTTGCAGTGATTTTAGGAAAATTGAGAAAATTATTTTAAGTATAACGGTATTTTATATATCCTAATTTTATGATTTATTTAATTCTGTTATTAATTACAAGAAAATAATTTATTTTTTAAATTTTTATTTTACAAATAATTTCTTCTCTTCGATTATTTATTTAATAAAATAAGATAAAATAAAATGAAATTATAAACAAAACTATATATATATATATATTCACAAATCATATTTACAATATTACATATTTCTACTATATACATCTTTATATATATATATATATATATATATATATATATATATATATATATATATATATATATATATGGTCCCCTCCTTTACTTATATTATTTTTTTTCTACTATTATATTTATATGGCTAGTAAAAAAATATTTAACAAGGGATTTATAGAATTAGTCAGTGGAAGATAAAAAATAACAACTACTGGTCTCTCAATCATTATTGATCCATCTACTTTGTAGTAAAACATCAAAGTTGACACGTCAGTTCCTCTAAACTTAACTAAATTTTCAATTACATTGGTGATCTAATTTGTGCCTGCAAAAGTAACCAAAATCACTATAGTAAAAGGGGTTGGAGTGTTAACCGCATTCATCCTCTAAATTTGCAATTCCATTTTAATTATAAGAGATAAGAAAATGAAGAAGGGAGAACAAATATTATGGAAATAATTTAAATGATAACAATTTAAAAAAATTCTATATATATATATATACCATATTTGTTATTCATATTTTTTTTCTATTATGTAGAGAAATTTGAATTATTTTTGTAGTGACTAATCAGGATAAATGAGTTTTTTTACCATGGTTTTTAAAGAATACAAAGATATTTTCCCTTAAATATTTACTCATTTAAATTATTAAGGTCAAATTTCCAACTACAAATTAATTCAAATCTTTATTCAAGTTTTAAAACTTTTATTATACTTTTAATTATATTTTTTTATATTTACGTATAAGAAAAAAATAACCATTACATTTAAAATAAAATGTTTAATTAATAGTTTAAACATAATTAATTTAATAAACCAAATAAGATTACGAACATCAAATCAAATAATTATAATTAAAAGTAACATATAATACTAAACAAGTCAAAGTTAAAAACAACTTACTAAATAAATATTACTAAAAGTAACGTAGAATAATAAATAAAGCGAGGTTAGTGACACCTCACTAAATATTTATAACTAAAAGTAACATCAAATAATAAATAAAGCGAGGTTAGGAATAACTCACTAAATAATTATAACTAAAAGTAACATAAAATAAACAAGTAAGTGTAATATTTAAAAGTGATAAATATCTCATTCCCTTATCTTAATAATTGAAATAATACAAGAATTAAATCTTTTTTCTCTGAATACGCACTATCTATCAGTATCAATTTCTTATTACTCATAAGCTCTTTCCATTCTTTTACCTTCTCTCCTACTCAACACTCTACACTTTTCTTCACCTTACTTGCAGTCTAGTTTTGTTTTTTCACTTCACTTGTTCATACTCCTGTATTTATAGCCAAGGTATGATGATATTTTTTTAGTTTATTATTATTTTTTCTAACTATTAGTTACTATGTCTTTAGACTTCCTTTTAGTTATAGATAGGCATAGTTAGTTTTTGATAAGATTTTTTTTTTTAACTTATCCTATTGTACTTAGTCTTTCATACATTACATTTTTTTGCACGTATGTTGCTGTCTGTTTTCTTTTTCTTTTTACCTTGCTGTCTCTATTTTCATAAGTTTTAACATTGCATTCTTTTTAATATATATATATATATATATATATATATATATTAAAATTTTCAAAATAAATTATAAATTTATTTCTATTATTTTACTTATACCATATATTCTAAAATATTCATTTAATAATATAATATTATACTAAAGTTTAATAATTAAATATTTATTTAGACTTTTTATTTAAAAATATAATTAAATATTTCATTAAAAATTTGGAATATTACGCCAAGAATACAAGAAAAATTGGAAAACACATTTAAAGACCAAATTTTCAAAGAAAATTGTTGAAAAATGGAAAACTAGTTTTCTAGAACTATTCAAAGTAGTTTTTCAGATTTAGAAAACATAGTCTCATTTTCAACTATGTCAAGTTCCCTTGCCTTTTCTTCTCATATGCGCCTTCTTACATCTTTCACTTTTCTTTTCATCCTAACTTATGTCACCTTTATGTCGTTGTCGCTCCCACTTCTTGTACCAGATTTACCACCTTTTTGCTATCATTTCTCACAACCTTCTACATATCCACTTTGACCTTTGCCACCTTTGCGTATCTCTCACACTTCTTTTGTGTCTCATACTTTAACTTTCGCCACCTCTCCACCATTATCACTATCATCTTTCATGTTTCTTTTGAGTCTCCCACCATGTCCTTCACTATCTCTTTGTTACCGCCACCGCCACTTTTCAGGCTCCTTTCGTGCCTCTTACCCTAACCTTTACCATCTCTCCAGCTGCCACTGCCTTTCTACTTTAACTGCCTACTTTAAAAAATAATTTTTTTTAAACTGAATGTACTTAAATACAATTTTTCATATTTTTCTAGGAAATAGAAAATTTGAAGAACTAGATAAAAATTATTCCAAGAAAACAAGAAAGTAGAAACTAAACGATAATTATTTCTCTTAAAAACATGAACCTCTATCAAAAAGTTATTATACGGTGTTGTGTTTGAAAAGTGTAAAAGCCCATGCAGAGAATTCCACCAAATTGTAAGTTGTTTCCCTTCGCCGTGCTCGTTTTCTTTCCCTTTTTAGTTGACACTTAACAAAATTGGTAGTGGTTTTAGTTTTGTCTAAATGGCTTGTCACGAAGGAATTAAATTATTAAATATTCATTCAAAAACTATCTTGTAATATACTTAATATCATATTCGACATAGAAATTTTAAGTCCTAAACATGTTTTCGGTTCCAGATAAATTAGCAAATTTTTTTTTAATTTTTAATAAGTTTTTCTTTCTTTTTGGTACCTAATAAATTTATTTTGTTTCTATCCCTAAAGCGCTATCTAAATTATTTTTTAAATTTTTTTAAAGTGTTGTCTTTAACAAAAACAAAAAAAAAACTATTAGTACCAAACACAGAAAATATTTAATAAAAACCAAAAACAAATTAAATTTACAAATTTATTGGACCAAAGATATGTTTAAGTGAAATTTTAATTGTGAAAAATTCTTTTGATTCTAGTGGTTCTAAATATTTGATCTTTATCAGTGATGATACCTTTGATTAGGTGCAGGTGCCAGATAGTGTGCAAGAGTAGTTTCATTCATACAACTTGTGATTGAGAAGGTATATTTATTTTTTTTTTAATTTTCATGATTAAATATTAATTGTGTGATTTAGTTAATTTATTTTGTTTCCTTTTATTTCTTCATAACATTGAACCAATTTAAAGCAAAAGTTCGTTGGCTTTTTTTTAATATTAAAGAATTAAATTTGTCGGATTTGTTGATAGTCTATATTAATATCATCCAATATTGATCCAGCTTTGCAAATTAGAAGTGTAGGCCCTAATAAATGTAGATGAATTTGCCCAGGCCCACAAAAGACATAAGTATTTATAGCTTTCTTATTTAAGTCCAATTGTATTATTTATTTTAAGAGTTACAACTTGTTCAAAATTGATTTTATAGTATTGATCCTTCAATTCAACAACCTATATGGGAAATTTTAAGGATAATAGCAGAGAAATCTGAAGGATGCCACTACAAGAAAAATGATTTATACCTATGGATAAAACTATCACTAAAAGTTAAAAAAATGTAGGTAAATGTATATAGGACTTTAACCTACAAAGCTATAGACCATCAACTTTAAAGGGAGGGGTATAAGGATAAACAATAATCTAAATGTGGCAAGTAACTTACTCGAAAAGCTTCCCTCTTTATCTCAATTTGATCTCGAGTTTTGACCTACAAATTAATATAAGTTAAAAAGTAGAATAAAAAGAATAAAGACATTGAATTGGATAATTATGGTCTTGTGCTATTTTACATGACAGTAGAACTCTATTTTATATTGCCATAAAAGTGAATTGGATAATTTTTACTTTACAATAATTTAAACAATGTGAAGAAGTAGTACAAATAATTTGATATGAATGCAGATAGTATACAACAGTTCTGTTTATGCGACACTATATAATAAGTCTATCTTTGATAAGTTATCATCAACCTTGTCCTCTAATGAACCATATTTGATCCCATGTGATACTTATTCATAAGTCACAATCAGGTAACATACTATAACAACTTGACACTTACAACACCATTCTAAAGCATTCACTTGTCATCTACTTGGTGTTTTGGGTCAGATTTCAGAAAAGAGAAGAAATCCCCAACAACACTACTTTTGGGGTGATAGTTTTAAAATTATGAAATAATTAAAGCTTCTTTTATTGGTAGAAACGATAAGAGACTAAGTTGTAATATAACCTTAGTTGAAAGGAAAACAAGCTTAGAAACATAGTTGGAATAGCTTATAATGAAAATGGCTTGCTAGTTTTTTGGTTGATTACAAATGTTGAGTACATGGACTATTTATAGGCTTCAACACAACCATTCTAGAGATATCATACATTATTCTAGAGTTTTCTATCTACATGTAATTGTAGAGCTATCATGCATTATTCTAAAATATTCTATCTATAGGTAAATTCTAGAGCTATTATGTATTATTCTAGAATATTCTACTATATGTAATTGTCTACATTATTCTAAATTTTATATCAATTTTCATCACTCCTCCTTGATGAAAATTTGGGTAACTCCAAGCATAATGCAAAGCTGTTCGAATCTTGGTCTCTGTAGTGCCTTTGTGAATATGTCAACAACTTGAATTTCACTCTTGCAATATTCTAGCTCGACTTCTTTAGTAGTAATTGTTTCTCTAATGAAGATATATTTGATTGCTATGTGTTTTCCCCTGCTATGATGCACTGGATTTTTTGGTATTTCTATTGCTATTTTATTGTTGCAGTAGATTATAGTAGGCCTATCTTGTTGTTCTCCCATTTTTGTAAGTATTCTTCGTAGCCAAATTGCTTGAGTGGTAGCTTCAGCTGTTGCCATGTATTTTGCCTCTATAGTTGATTGTGCAAGTGTGTCTTGCTTCTTTGATGCCTAAAAAAATATTCTCGATCTGAGTGAGAAGGCATAGCCAGAGGTGCTTTTCATGTCATCTACCAATCCTTCCCAATCACTATCGGTGTACCCGAGTAAACTTGAGTTACTCATGGTTTTATACCGTATACCAAACTCTTTCGTACCTTTTAAATATTTGAGAATTCTTTTAGCTACTCTAGAGTGAACTTAGCTTAGGCTTTGCATAAATCTTGATAGAAGACTTACAACATACATGATGTCTAGTCATGTGGCTATTAAATATAGTAAGCTCCCGATCATAATTTGGTAGTAAGATGCATTAACTTTTGGTGCTCCATCATCTTTTTATAGTTTCTCGTTTGTCACAAGCGGAGTAGTGATAGGTTTTGCAACCATTCATGTTGAACTTCTTGAGTAAAGCTTCTATATATTTCTTTTGACAAATAAATACCCATTCTTCCTTTTGACTGACTTCAATACCAAGAAAGTAGTTCATCAAGCCAAGGTCATTCATTTCGAATGTCTTCATCACGACTTCTTTGAATTTTGTCATCATTTTTATATTGTTCCTACTCTATATAAGATCATCTACATACAAGGAGACAATGAAAGTGTCATATTGACCTTTGGTCTTGATGTATAGTGTTGACTCACTCTTACTCCTCCTGAATCCTTAATCAATGAAGTACTGATCTATTCTGCTATACTATGCCCGAGGAGCTTGCTTCAAACCATGTAAATTTTTTCTTGATCGTAACACTTTGTCTTCATTGTCTTTGCTCACAAAACTTTGTGGTTGCTCTACATAGATTTCTAATTGTAGCACTTCATTGAGAAAAGCAGACTTGACATCTAGTTGGTAGATATTCCAACCTTTTTATGCAGCAAGAGCTATTAGAGCTCTAATTGAATCTAAGGGAGCTACTAGGGCAAATGTCTCTTTGTAGTTTATTCCCGGTTGTTGTGAATAGACTTTAAGTACCAACCTAGCTTTGTGCTTTTGTATAGTGCCATCAAGATTGAATTTTGTCTTATAAACCCATTTTAACCCGATGAGATCCTTGTCTTTTGGATTGTCTACTAACTCCCATGTGTTATTTTTATCAATCATTTTTATCTCTTCTACCATAGCCTTGACTCATATTTGTTTCTTTGATGTTTCTTCAAAGCTTTCTGGTTCAAGTATGGCCAAGCTACAGGTTTCATATATGTCCACCAAAGATCTAACTTGTCCTGGAGTGGACTGTGGTGATGAAGTTTGTTGTTCTAGAGGAGAATGGGTCTCACCTGGGACTTTTGTAGTTTCTTCAACTCATTGAGGTTGTTGAATTAGTATAGAAATGTTTTTCTCTATTTTCTCGTTATTCCAATTCCAAGCAGCATTTTCATCGACTTCAATATCCCAGCTAATAGTGAGTTTCTTGATTTTCAAGTTGTATATTCGGTAGCCTTTTGACTACATGTTATACCCCAGGAAAATTCCTCATACAATTTTGTCTTCTAGCTCACGCCTCTTCTCTTCATAAACGTGTATGTAGCAAATAGATCCAAATACCTTTAGGTGTTTTGATGATGGTTTTTACCTGCTCCAAGCTTCAATTGAAGTCTTATCTTAGATTGCTTTAGTAGGACATCTGTTAAGTATGTAGACAATAGTATAGACAGTTTTAGCCCAAAATGTGTTTGGTAATCCTTTCTCTTGCAACATTGATCTAACCATCTCCATTACTATGCAGTTTTTCCTCTCTGATACTCCATATAAAAATTGTTGTAGAGAATATGCAACTATAAGTTGTGGCTCTATGCCTTCATCTTCACAAAATTTATCAAACTCGTGGGATGTGTATTTTTGCCACAATCACTTCTAAGTATTTTTATCTGTTTCTCACTTTGTTTTTCGACAAAGGCCTTAAACTTCTTAAAATTCCAAAGACTTCTGATTTTTCTTTTATGAAGTAGACACAAGTCATTCTACAAAAATCATGTCTGAAAAGAATGAAATACATGTTGTTGTGGAATGATCGTGTCTGCATTGGTTCACAAATATCTGTATGGATTAGCTCCAATAAGTGTTTTGCTCTCCATGCCTTTCCTGTTGAAAATGATAGTCAATGTTTCTTGCCGAGGAGACATCCTTCACAGGATTTACTATTCTCTGTTAAGCATGAGAGATCTCTCAGTGGCGGCATTCTGGCTTTCCACGATATTGACAGTCTTTTTCAACATGATTTGTTCTCTTGCAAATGCCGATGAAGGATATTCATTCCGATAATTTCTAGAGAAATTTCTAGAGTTCTCTTTATTTCTAGAAATTTCTCCATTATTCATTTTTCTACATTCCTTTTATTTTGAGATTGTAATTTAAACTTTGATTGAAAGGCATTTTCTATTGACAAGATAGATAGATCTTTTGCTCATAAGCTTATTCATCATGCTTATTTTGAGAAGTCTTCATCATGCTTATTCAACCTTTGCTCATAAGCTTCAAGTGACTCTATTAGTTCTATCATTGACAAGATAGATAGATCTTTTGTTTGCTCAATCGATGTCATGATTGGGTCATATTTACAGGGAATTATAATTAGAATTTTCTCGACAATTTTCTTATCAAGAATATTTTTCCTATAGGCTCTCATTTGATTAACTATTTATTTTATCTTAGAATACTAGTCCTTTACGGTCTTAGATTCTTTCATTTTTAATAATTCAAAGTCATGTTGTAGCGTTTGGAGTTTTATAGTACGTGCCTTTTCACTTCCTTCAAACTCCTCCTACAATGTAGTCCATGCTTCTTTTGTTGTTTTAGCATCCATTATTCTTGGAAAAATTGTGTTTGTCATTCCTTGTTACAAGATAAATAGTGTCTTTGAATTCTTTTGTTTGTTCTCCTTCAACTCCTTTTTCTGAGTCACAGTAAGAGTTGAGGTGTCTTTTGGAGCATAAAATCCTTCTTCTATTGTATCTCACAAATCTTGGGAGGTGAAATATGTCTTCATTTTTGTACTCCGTAAATAATAATTTTCACCATTAAAATTGGGAATAGGGATAGATGATGGTTGGATGATGTTAGCCATGAGTTAGAAATTTTTGGAAGTGGGTAGTATATTGTGAGAATTTTTTGGAGATAGTGGGTAATATTTTTATGTTGAATATATGACTAAACATAGCTCTGATGCCACTAATAGTTTTAAAATTATGAAATAATTAAAGCTTCTTTGATTGGTAAAAAAGATAAGGAGGCCAATTTGTAGTATAATCCTAGTTCAAAGGCAAACAAGCTTAGAGAAATAGTTGGAATAGAAATGGCTTGCTAGTTTCTTGGTTGATTATAAATGTTGAGTACATGACCTATTGATAGGTTTCAACACAAACCATTCTAGAGATATCATACATTATTCTAGAGTTTTCTATCTACATGTAATTCTAGACCTATTATATATTCTAGAATATTCTACTATATGTAATTGTCTATATTATTCTAAAATTTACATAAATTTTCATGATAGGGCTTTAATTTTTAGCTGGCTAGGGACATATCACATATGTGATGGTCTATAACTATCTTGATATCCCAACTTCCAAGCTTTAGCTAGCAACCAAAACTTTTGATTAGAAATATTTGGTTTTGGCAGCAAGATTACAAAGCATGTGGGACGCCTTTAAGGAACCAAAATCAATAACGATATACTCTCTAATTAACATTCTGGATTTATTGATTACAAAATCATAAATAAAACTTATCTAGTAACAAATCAAACTCTTCAAATTTCGTATTTATTTGATAAATTTAACTCTTGTTCTGACTTGAGAACGCAATAGGTGCAGAAGATAATTATGTTGTATCAGATGATGGCCATAGAAACCCAGGTAAAATGCTCATCATAGGTCATAACTAGGCTTGTTTCTGGTATGAAAAACATCGAAAGCAGCCCCAGCTACATTTGTCGAAACTGATAAGTTTTAGTTGCATAACCTTGAGACCAAACGTGATAGTTAATTAAACTAACACAGCACCTTTCTAAATTAATGACTTCAGAATTCAATTTATCAAAAAAAGTTCAATCTTCCACTTATAGTGGAACCAATTGTTGCTAAGGATTTGATCCCTTAAAAAATTGTTTTAATATAAAATATATAAATAAGGAGTAATAACTTTAGAATTATCTATATGTGCTGAATTTATAAGGTTGAGCAGTTTAAAACTCTGAAAAGCTTGTGCCCTGACTCCTAATTTCTTTCAGAAATGAGAAATGTTACTAATTTCTTAAAGTTAATCTAGGCACCAAGAGCAGTTTATAAATCGAAAATGATAAATTTGGGTAGATGAATGATCTGGGATCCCCGAATTTAGCAATCCAAGCAAGTAATGAATCATTGGTATAAAATCACACAGGGAAACCATCACATACATCATGATCATGCATACCTTATATGATATTTATACTTTAGCACTGTCATTGGAAGCAGCCATAATTTTAGATATGGATAATGGCTCTACAATTAGTCACAAAAACAGAATTCTCAAAATCTGATGTCTTCGTAAAACTGTAAAACTAGTAGCAGATTCCATGATGAGAATGCGTATACACAACAATGCTTTAGACTTTAAACTTTAATTAATTGCTATTGTGGGATATACTTTGGCTGTCATATATGCCCTTCCTTCTCCTCCGAAACTCGCCAATACTGGGTGATCAATATGTGCAAGGAAATAATTAAACTAATACAATATTCCTTTTCTTATATAATCCCTACCTAGTACCTATTGAAAGAGGTAAAACTTACTCAAAAGCAAAGCCCAATTCCTAGATCTCAATCTACAAGAATAGAAACCTACAACAAATGTCTCATGAAAGTTTACAACTTACAAATCACAAAAACAAAAAAAACAGGGGTGAAACTATTTTGGAATTAAATAGAAAATCTTGAAATATCTATAGGTAAAAGTTTATGTAGGTATAGGTTATTTCTTGTGTAGTGTGTTGGGAATCTTATGGAGAAGTGAAAAGTGAAAACCTAGATGTAAAGAAATTATGGTTTGAAGAATTTAAGGTATGAAGAGGAATAACAAATATTTTCATAACTTGTTATATATTTTCTTTTTATTAAATTTAGCTTTTATGATATAATATAATTTTCTAACTTTCTTGTAATGTAGAGGAAATATAAGTGGATTCTTGAGCATGGGGAATAAATTAAAAAAGTATTTGATCACAAAGCTTCTAAAGGGTACCAAATGCAATGTATAGGGTCCAATATGGTATTGATTTAGAGGATTAGATTCCTCATGCAATGCAATGCGTCAACAGTTAGAACAAAAATGTAGTGGTAAAGATGAGAAAGATAAAGCAAAAATCAATGGTAACAATAAGAAATCATTTGATGGTCTATTGCATTCTGGGAGATCAATTCATAGATCCGAGCATTTTGAGAGACTAGTAATTAATTATATTTACTTTAATATTTGTTATGAACAACATTATAATTTATATTAATATACTTATTTTTTTTTTAGAAAAATTTGGAGATATGACTCCAACTTGTTGGGACCTACTCATGAAGACTTATAAGATTGTTAAGGGTGATATGTGGGTGTACTCTAATCACAAATAATTGTTGTAAGTTATATAATCCTTTTAGTTTCCTAATTCATGGTATAAGTTAAATAGATTGAACTAGTACTAGTACTAGGTTGCAGTTAATTGATTTATAATTTTTTTTTTGTTTCAATTAAAACTCAATTAAACTATTCAAAAGTTCAGTTTTAAAAATCTAAATATTTTTTTAACAGTTCAATGCACTGCCAAAATATTTGTTTTACTAGGTCTGCATTTGCATTTTATAATTTAGGAAACTTATAGTTATGCTTTTAAGTGGTTGATACATTAGGGTTTTCCATCACTAAAATTTAGTGTTACTCTCTATTACATAACAAATGATTGTTAATATGTTCAACTACTTTGGACAGAGAATATGTTACCTAAGTCTGAGATGATGCCTAATTCTTAAAAAACTCATTTGTGGCAATATATTGTTGTACGAATATTTAGTTTAAATCTATTCTTAATAAAATAATTGGTTATTAATGACAATATATTGCTTGCAAATTTTATATGCCTAAGACATGTGATAAAGAGTATGGCATTGAACTCATGGTTAAAGCATGCTGGAAGTATATATTCAAATTATTTAAAAATGAATTTTAATTGAATTTTTGTAACTTAATTGGTTAATGCTTTTTCTAAATCAGTATATTAGTTGTTACAAATCTTAGTAAAGTAAATATTTGGATTAATACCTTATGGATTTAGTTAAGGAATTGTTTTCACATTTATTTATTTGAATTATGATGGATTAAATCAAGTACGAGATTGTGGTCAATAAATGATATCGTTTGTATTACTTATATACAAACTCTTTTTCAAGGATGAGTATTAAAGATGTATTTTAGTTTCTCACAGGAGGTGTGTCTGATGATTACATCTTCTATGGTGTTGTTGGAGGTATGAATAGAAAAAGACGAGTGTTTGATCTAGGTATAGAAGCTTAGAAATACAAATCTTCCTCATCTGGTCCATCTAATAGTTTCTCCTCACAAGAATATGGGCAAATAAAAACTCTAGTTTCCGATTTGTCTATAGAGAACAAGACATTGAAAGAGGTGATTCTTGCATCACAAGAAGAGTCATGTTTATTTTGTGAGCAAATGACTCGATTTATGGAGAGTTTTTCTCTATATCTCATCCATTAGTACAAATTTCTATTCCTCCTTTACTTGACATACGTTTTTTTATTTATTTCACGATTTTTTAGCATTATTTTTTCCTATTTTAGAACAAATACTAAAAAAAGGGTAGCAATTGAGGTATAGATAATTTTTAGATAGTACAAGGGCAGATGTAGTCAAGTGGATCAAGGAAGTGGATTGTGAATCCACCATGCGTGGGTTCAATTCCTGTCCTCCAACAAATAACCCATAAGATGATGAATTGGATAATAATGTTGATGTTTAGCAATTTAATTTTCAACCAGTTGAATAAAAAATTGGACCAGTATCTGGTTTATTGTCCCCTATTAACTGTGAGACTTTTGGAAACCAGCAAAAACCAGCACAAAACTGCAAAAATCGGTGGGTTCATAGGTTGCCCCTTGTTTTAAAAAAAAAACATTATACTAAAAAAGTTATAAAAATTGGAAATATCTCTCAAATTGAGAAATTTGCACTACAATTCATCCATGAAGCCCAAGTTCATGTAGGCAAGACTTTTCTCACATGATAATCTTTTATCAAAGCTTTAATCAAAATTTAGAATATAAATATCTCTTAAAGAGCCATTTTAGGCAATGTGGGACTATATCTCACAACAACATTTAAACTTAATAAAATATATTATATTTGTGTACTATAACTCATATATAACTTTTTTTTTTCTTAGTATATTACTATATTAGTAAAAAATAAAAAAAATAATATTTTATTGAATCTGGTTCAAACTAGTCCAACCTTGGTTAAACCTTTGAATCTTAAATTCATACCTTTACCAGCTGAATGACTTATCTTCTTTTAGAAACCTTGGTTATTATGTAATACTTTAAATATATATTCACTATTAGAATTATGAGAATTTCAAGTTACAGTTTTGAAAATTATTTTGAATGTCATTTAACTTGTTTACTATAATATATTTTTATTTATTTTAGGTATTTAAAAGATTTAATACTAAGGTAATTAGGAAATAAAAAATGTTGAATAAATTTGTGAAAAAACTCGTCACTATAATAGCATGTCAGTAAGGGAAAAATTCTTCACAAATTGTGAAGGAGAGAAAGTCCATTACAAATAAAGAACAAGCATTTGTTAAGGAAATAAAATGTATCATTATCTATAATGAAAAAAAAATATCATTTACATATTGTGAGAAATAATAAAACAATCATAAATCGTGAATAATTTTATGTGATGGAAATTCACAATCTCTCTATTAGTGATGAATCTTGTCCCTCACAATTTGTGAAGGATTTTTAATCCATCACATTTAGCAAAATTATTAATATAAAACTCTATTCATGCATTTTCACAAGTTTTGACAGAAGTTTTCAATTGTGTGATGGGTAGATTTTTCATTGTTTATGATGGATTGAAAAACTTCGTTGTTGAAATTTTGTGATGCCAAAGTATGTGAGGAGATTTTTTCTGGCACAAATTCCGTTACTGATTTTTTTGTAACGAAATTTTGTTAATTCTGTGACAAATTTGTTCTTCATTAACTTTGATTTTTTTTAGTAGTGATTACTTGTTACCTCAAATATCATATTCTTGAAGAGCAATATTTGTTATCTACCACGTGTGTTACTATTAAGTTCTTATACCTTAATTTGTTTCAGGAACTCAAGCTTAGTCCACAGTGCCTATTCATGTGGTACTCCAAGATTGGATAAAACACTCAATGAGAATGGGAAGTTTAGGTGTTATTTAGTTGGATGTTTTTTCAGGAAAATTTGGAAAATTATTATAGGAATACAAGGAAATTGGAAACATGTTCAGAAACACAATTTTTCAAAAAAAAAAATGATGGAAGATGAAAAATTAATTTTTTAGAAAACTATACAAAACATAGTTTTAAAAATCGACCTAGAGGTTGAATTGAAGGGTCACTAATTGACCCCATGACCCAATCTTTAATAAAAAATAAATAAAAATTTTATATACTGAATTTAATAGTATACCAAAAGAAACACATATAACATCACAAATAAATACAATTTAACAAATTTATCCTTGAAGTTCAAATTAACTATATAAAAATTAAATCTAATTTAAAAAAATTCATCCTTTAAGTTCAAATTAAACTCATTCATATTCATCCATGAATTCTAAAGAAATAAGTTCTAAATTTATAACAACTTGTAATCATAATAACAAATAATTTCCATAGTATATGAATGAAAAATTTATAATTCAACAATCACATAGTAACAATAAAGTAAAGTTTTCAAAATAAAGAGATAATATAGAAATAATAAAGAAAACATATTTGATAGCATATTAATAAAAAATCATAATTAATAAAAAATAAAATTAATTTGACAAAAAAAGAAATTGAATGACCAAGTTAGGCCATTGTTCAATCTCACTAGTTAATGACATGTTCGTCTAATTATCGACTCAATTCGATGATTAGTGGTCTAATTGGTCGGACCGATCAAGTCGATCTAGCTTTTAAAGCTATGATCCAAAATAGTTTTCCAAAATTGGAAAACTGAAAACAGTCTCATTTTCAATCATTGTCATTGTCACCACCACTTATAATACTCCTTCCAACTCCATCTTCACAACCTCTCTATTGTAGTTACTACCACCATTACCTCTCATGCTCCTTCCATACCTCCCACCTCGACCTTCACTGCCTTTCCACTTCCACCTCCACTTCTTCACCTCTACTGCCACCACCAAGAATGGCAAAATAATCTGTGTTGTAGATATCGATGGATAAAACCTGTAAAAATACCCGCACATATAATTGAAATGGATATCTGTCACATGTAGGTATGAGTTTTTTTCTACCTGCTCCTTAACGAACATGGATACAAGTATTATAGTACTTGTATCCGCATGTACCTACTACCCGCTAAATGAAAATACTACACATATTTAATTTGAAGAAGATAACATTTTTATGAAATAAATCAACTTAAAATATTAATTTTCTATGTTACTTTTTTTATGAAAAGTGCACAATTCATAGAATTATATTTTATAAAAATGTTGGTAATGTAAAACGAATATTCTATTATATTAAATATTATATATATAATATCTATTTTTAGATCCAATTAATCTTGTAGAAATTAGTATAATTTTATTTCCAGATTTTTCAACAAATAAAATTATTTGTTTGATAAAACTTCATGTAAAAAATAATCTCTTTTTAATTTTTTTTTAAAAAATATTCGTGAGAACCTGTGAATATTTGTTGATATTGAAAAAACTCAGGTATTTTTATAGTGGTACCTAACAAGTTTTAATTAAGCAAGTGACAGGCAAGATATTTATTAGCAGGGCGGTGAGTAACGGATATGCACTACTCATACCTATTCCGACTCATTCCCGCTCTTAGCCAACACCACTATAATTTTATTTTTTAGTTTTTAAAAATAGTTTTCAAAAACTATTTTCAGAAGGAAAAGAAAAAAAATACCTGTTTGCTAAGTATTATTTAAAAACTATTTTGAAAATGTGAAAATGAAAAAAAAATCATTCATATTTACTAAAATTCCATTAATAAAAAAAAATATTCTTATTGTATTTTTGAGTTTTCAAAACGAAAATTGAAAAGTAAAACTACTTATAGTTGTTTTTGGTTTTTAGTTTTTAAAAACTAAAAAAACAGAACCGTTTTCGAAAACTGTTTTAAGAGAACAGTAATTAAACAAGTTTTTTAGTTTTTAAATACTAAAATACTTAAAACAGTTTTATAAAACTATTGTCAAAACAAGCACTAATCTTTTGGTGAAATTTTCTAAAAACTTTTAGAAAAAAAATAGAAAGAAAAAAGTAAAAATACATAGTTTATCATTAACTAACATGTAAAAGTTTTTAGATATAATTTTTCTAAAAATGTTAGACAGTTTACAAATCAACCTACAAAGAAGTCTCACATATTTTAGAAATACTTATGAGAAAGTTTTTTATTTAATTTTATATTTTTTTTCTATTGCAAACATGGCTTCAGCAAAGCCACAAGTATGGCTTGAAGAAAATTAGGTTCCTCTGAAGTGATGATATGCAACATCTCCCACTTCATGGCAAAACACTTTGTTCCGTCTTGTTTTTACTTCTTTGTAGATTGATTGGTGATGCTGGAGTTAAGCCCTATGCAGATGAAACCAGAGCACAAGCTGTAATTAGGACTAGTGAAAATTCCATAAAGTGAGTTGTGTTTTTGGGTTTATCCCTTGTACACTCATGACATTAATTTGTGAATAAACTATTTCCACTTATGTGAACTCTTTTTTTAATTTGTGAAGAAAACTAAATAGTTAATAGTTAAAACTCGTGTAAGCTTAATTGCAAATATAAAAGTAAAAAAGAATCATATAAGTATATGAATGTTTAAAAAGAACATAAGAATAATTATGTAATGTGCTGCCTCTTGACTTGATGGTAATTAAAGTAATTAAAGACAATTGAATATTTTTCAAGACTCCAACACCAGAAAAAACGTTATAGATAATCCCTTAAGTCATTTTTATCGTTAGATTTCATTTGACATCTTAGAATATCTTTTTGTAAGCTTTACAATGTCATATATGTTTTAAGATTTTTTTTTTCTAATGGAAAATTTTATATTTAGAATATTTTGTATGAGTCTTACAATGAATTCCACTATTTAAATTTTATTTATAATTTATTTTTAACAAAATATTAAATTTATTTTAAAAGGTAAAATTAATTAATTAAAGTAAATTAATAAAAAAAATTGTATTTAAAATCAAATACACAATTAATAAAATGAGAAAATAAGATGTATATATACTAAATAAAAGAAATGAGCATAAACATTTATAGTTCGCATAAATCTTACTTATGAGATCTTTACAAGATCCCAATCTCCATGATGGAGATATTAATTTCTACGTTAACAATAAATCTTTTCTAATATTATATCTTGGTTTAAGATCTCTGTTGAAAACTTGAAAACTCTGCAATTTGACAAATTTTATAATTCAAATTAAACTAATTAAATTGATTTGGATTTTTTTTTGTTACTTGGATCATAATTGAACCAAGCCAAACCAATTGAGACTAGCTCTTAATCGATTCAATTCATAAATTTTTTCATTTTAAAATTTGAACTAAATCGAACTAAATCAATCAAATGTATTTATATATTTATTTTATTTTTATTTATTACTTACTTGTTAAGTGAATTAGGGTCTTAGGGGTGTTAAAAACTGAAGCAAACCGAATTGAAGAATAAAAAACTGCGAAAAATCGATTTAGTTTGGGTTAGTTTAGTTTTTGTAATTTTCAAATTGCGAGTTCAGTTCAGTTTGTGATTTAAGATGCTAAAACTATATCAAACTAAACCAAACCGCTCATTCTTAATTATTTTAAAAATTTGAAAGAAGGCATACAACTACTCATTATTTAATATTTTCTAAATTTCTAGCATTTGAACTTAATCTTTAATTAGGATTTTAACAAATATGTATTAGTTGATGAATAAATATTTTAGCAAAACTATTTAATTTAATTTTATTGGATACAATTTGATGACAACTAGTAAAATATAATGTTTAAATGAATTGATTGTTTATACTTTAACTTTAATAGTGCTACTTTTACATAATTTTCTTTGGAAGCGAATAAACTTTTGTACAATTTTAAAAATAAAAATCTTCAATGTATTTTTTATATACAAAAAGGTAGTTTTTGTATATTTTTTTATAATTATAGAAACTTAATTAAGAACGGAAAAGAGGGAGTGAAATAGGAAAAACAAGGAGTAAAAATAGCAAATACTTAATGTTTTGGTCAATACAAATATAATAACTATTTGATTCTGATTCTTTATTTATGTTTATTATTTTAGTCATTCGAATATATTTTATAATTTCAGTCTTGTCAAATAACAATTTTAATTTTAGTTTTAATTTTAAATAAAATATTAATTAAACAATTATAAAAATTTAATGATTTATGATATTATTAGCGAGACAAATAATCCTATATAATTTTTTTAAAAAAATTAAGGGTTGAGAGGAGTGGTGTGTCACTACCTCCCTTATCTTCCAAACTAGTATATATATTTTGAAGTTTAGGATACATGCGTGCTTCCTTTTTCATCAAGCAATTGGACTGGTTTATTTTATAAATAGCATCTTGACAACTGCATAAAGTGGAAGCAGAGTTTGATTTTTATAAAGTGTGAGTATCACTCTAAATTCATCTAATTTTGATAGAATTGTCTATTTTTATAAGTTATGAGAGTATGGATACATGTATTAACTCTATTTAGTTAACAAGAAGATAGTAACTCTTTTAGGTAATGACTAATTTTTTTAAAAAACTATTCTAGTTGAGCTTTTTATAACAATCTCTTATATTTAGGTTATAGATTATTTATTTTTTAACTTTACTCTTCTTTAATTAATGATTGTCTCTCACTTATTATCTCTTTTTACATATGAGAATCTCTTCTCATTCATTTCTCTTTCCTTTATAACTCTTCTTCTTCATTTCTCTCTCCTTCATTATAATTTAAATTTAAAATTTAAATATATAATTATAAAAAAATTATAATTTAAAATTAAAATATTTAATTATATAAAATTATAACTTAAGTATATAATTATTATAATTTATAATCAAAATAGGTAATTATAAAAATTTATAATTTAAATATGTAATTATAGAAATTTATAATTTAAATATATAATCATAGTAATTTATAATTTAAATATATAATTATAGAAATTATGATTTAAATATATAATTTTATTAATTTATTATTTAAATAGGTAATCAATTTATATTAAGAAATTTTATATTATTAAAATATATTATAATTATTTTAAATACTTTATTATTAATCTAGTTATTAATTATGTTCTTATTTATTATTTTGAATCTTTCAATAGTTTTACCAAACTCTATAACTAACTTTCTAGTTTTATCTTTTAGTTAGTTTTTCAGTTGAAAAAAATGATGGTGCATAGTCATTGTAAGAAGTTTTACACTTACAGTCAATCACAACTCTTCATTTATTGTAACTTTATTTACTTATTAATACTATAAAAATCATATAAATAAAGAATTATTATTAAAAGTTTCTCTTGTCCGTATATATTAATTAAACACAAAGTCTACATTATCCATATATATTAATTATACACTTTTCAATTTTAACTAGGCTTTTTTAGCTAATTTTGCAAAACATATCCTTGGTAATCAAATTCCATTACCTTTTCATAAGAGTACACCAATAATAGTGGACATGTTATGTGTTTATTTAATTCCACTTGTTTTTAGTGCTTCATTAACCTCTTTCTTGTTTTGTTTTTGGGAAAACTTTTGTAAAGTCTTTCCAATGGAAATCTCTTTTCTACCACTTTGTGGTATTTCTAAATTAGAAGATGATGAGTATGTACCAGATGCAAAAATCTTTGTTCTCTTACTAGCTCTTTCAAATGATGTATTTGACCATTTTGATTCATCCTTCGACAAGCACCATGCATGCTCCAACTTGAATGAATCACCAACATCTTGACAATACATTTTATATGCATCTTGCATGATATCGGACTCAAAGCTACAACTCTTCCTTCGACAAGCTTGTTTGTAGCCTCCTGTAAATTTTTGAATTGCCTTATTCATCTTTTGCTACCGACATTTAAGTTGTGTTGCTTTCCTTACGTGCATATGACCACGATAATCATTGTAATTTTCTTTAATCCTTAACCAAAAAGAAGATTATTTTTTGTTTACCCCCACAATTGCATCCTTGAAAATATTCAACCATGAATGGATGAAAAGTTTATCTTCCTCTGTGCTAAACCTTGATCTTTGTTGTTTTTGAGTTGACTTTTCATTTTCTTCTTCATCAAAGGTAACATTAGCCAATCCAATTTGAGTGGAAAATAGTTGAACTTGAGATTTGAACGCAAACTCAAACGTTTTTCTTGATTTTGTTGAGAAGCTTGTCCTCCACTACTACCATGATCCATGGTAGGTTTAATTGGTGGTGATTGAAACATGGGATATTCATATGGAAAAGGTAATGAAAATTAAACATTGTTCATATTTGAAAAAATTTTGCAGTGTGGTAAATTTGGAGAATTTTCAGAATTTGAATTAGTTGGAGGTTGAAAGTTTAGCATAAAATTAAAGTAGAGATTTGTGTTGAATTGATTTTGATTTGATTTCATTGAGTGAAAACAAATCAAATAGATAATAGAAAGTAAAAAAAATGACTTAAGAATGGACTTTGAGAGACAAATGGTAAAAAAGTAGATTGTGTGAGTAAAAACTTATTGTGGATCCTATTTATATAAATATTGATATAAAAGTTTAAAAAATAAAAAAAATACTAGCCGTTAGCCAACGTTCACCAACTTTTTTTATTCTTCAAAAATTACCTTTTATATAATATTTTAATAAAACTCAACTATGAGTGACTTTTTCTTCTGCAAAAAGTTACCTTTTCATTTAATATTTTACTTAAAATAAAGTTTTAGAGTGGGTTTTTAATAAAGCATCGGGTGCTTATTGGGGAAATGGATTCGCTGCAATTACGGGTGTTCATTAGTTTGTGTCAACTCGAAGAAATCGATAAATCAAATCAAACCAATTAGTTGGGTTCGATTTTTTCACTTAACCAGGTTTGAACCCGACCCAAACTGACTAGAACCGATCATGTTCGATTTGGTTCACGGTTTTCGTATTTCAAAACTCTAAACGAGCCCAAAATTATACATATATTATATTATTATATATTTATTTTATATTTTTAAGTTATTAACTTTAGTAGCCTATTTTGTTTAGGGTTTTGCATTTCAAAATCTTGACCTAATCCTATTTTATATTGTATATTTTTAATTTAGTAAATTTATTTTATACTTTAAATTTATAAAATTTGTTGTTTGTTCCGTATTATGTTATTTTAATAGTTTAATTTGAGTAATTTAGTATAAATGAAAAACTTGATATTTTTTTGTAAAATCATGAATTTAGTAGATTAATGGATTTGGTTAGTTTTAGGTATAAAATTATTTTTTGATTGGATTTTCCTAAAACCGAACCGAATCAACCCGATTATCATTGGTTTGATTCGGTTCAGGGGAAAATTTTGCAGAAAATCAAACCAACCCAATCCAATTAAAATTAATTAGTTCAATTTTTATTTTCCCCCAATATTAAACCAATCCGAATCGTGAACACTCCTAGCTGCTAATAAATTTTAATTGTTAGATTATAATTGGTTGTCACAAATTGTGATGTCAAAATTTGTTCGGGCTTAATAGCTCACTTTATTTGGCCAAATATAAAAGGTCAAGTTTTTAGCAGTTTTAAAAGTCTTTTCTAAAGTATAAATACACTATAAAAAACTACTTATCAAGTATTTTATACGTACATCTTTTAACATGATCTTGTAACATTGTTATAATGGTTGCAATTATAATTGTACTACTTGATATACACATGTAAAAATGATTATTAAATTTTCATGTTAACTCTCTAACTCTTGGGAGTTTGTAAGTCCATTTATTTTTTCCGAGTTAACTCATGTGTAAATTTTCTTTTTAGTAAACTTTGGATAAACTTCCTAGACTCGCTCTATGCAAACTCAATAAACTCTCAAGTTTACTATCAAGTCAACAAATTAAATTATTTTGTATGCATTTAGATATCAATACACGTTCATTTATTATGTCATTCTTAAATCGAAGAAAACTCGTCTTTAACAACAACATATACCTTCTTTTTTTATCAATACCGAACATCAATGAAAATGTTGTACAATTATTATCACCTTTACAATTATGTAACAGTGATGCATTGTTAGACTTTATTATTTAAGTATCATGGAATTTATGATTTTCCCCCTATTTTGATTGATTATATTGTTGAAATGTTGAATTGTATGTTATTTATAAATAATTTTTAATATTTTTATATAAAGTAAATACTTACAAGCCTACGATTCAAGTTCACGAGTTGTGTTAATCAAACTCTCACGAGTTTAAGTAAATTCTTGAGTTTGATAACCTTGCTTATAACACACCTAATAATATAAATTTTTACAATAAGATTAATCCAACACCAACACATGAAAAAAGAAATGGGATTTTAGGATAAAGTATAAAATATGAAATAGTTAAATGCCTAACGGGCCCCTGAAAGTTTAGAGCGCTTGCAGCTAGGTCTTTAAAAGAATTTTTCAGGCATTTGGGTCCCTGATGTTTAAAAGTGCATGCATCCAAGTTCTTCCGTCCAAGTCCTTCTGTCCATGATGTCGTTTAGTCAATGCACAATCAATTGTTAACAGCTTACGTGACAAGTCTCTCTCACGTTATGTGGCAATTCACGTCATTCATTCTAAACATGTAACAAATAAAAACATTTGCACCAGTTTTTAGCTGCTAGAAAATGGTCTTTCCCTTTTCAAGTACACTAGTTTTTTTCCTAATCCTGTGTGCACCCAAAAAATAAAATCACCAATCATCAACAATTAAAATTTTCAGAATTTCGAAATTGCAATCTTCAACAAAAATGACAGTTGCAATACTATAATCTCAAATCATTTCCTTGCCCACAACAAATAAGAAAAGGAGTCTCTTCTCAGTATACTCCATTGAGAATTAAAATAAAAGAGAAGGGAAAAAGAAGAAAAAGAAAAGGTTTGTAGTTAGGTAGAAGTAGCATGATGATGGATGAACAAGAAGACCAACAAAAGCTTCCCAGATTTGGTGAAGGAACTTGTCCACCATCTACTCTCCCAAAACCTTCCCCCAATTCCCCTCCCCTAAACCCTAACATCCCTAAATTCTGCAACTCCCTCCACTACGCCCTCCGCATCTTCTCCAACCGCCTCACCCTCCTCCCATTGTCACCCTCAACACTGTCGCCATCACCGACTCTGTCAAGCGTTGCCTCACCACCCACGACCGCTCCACTGAAGCTTTCTCCTTCGCCGACCTCTTCTCCAAATTCGCCTCCAAAGCCCAAAGCATCAATAACAAATGGGTCATTGTCTACCTCCTCAAAAGCATCAATAACAATGACGTCTTGCTTCTCTCCAAGGATCCCGAGAAACGTTGCTACATTGAGTTTCACAAGTTCGTCGATTTGATCAAGGAAGAAATCGAGGTGTTTGTCCTGCTTCTCTGATGTTTTTTCCCCAATTTGTTCTGCTTATGTTATTTTCAATTTTGAAAAATTAGGTTGTTCTTTTTGTGCTGATAAAGTTCCTATTTTAAGATCTATACCAAATGTCTTTCTTTATTAAAATAAAGAAGAATTTATGTACATATGTTGAGTTTTACTTTACTGCTAACTAGGGTTTTCTTTTTGGAATTGATTTGCTGGTTTGGTGGATGGTTAAATTTTGATACAAAGTTTGAAACTTTATAATGTATTTGGCTGCAAAGACTCATTCAAGTTAATGGGTGATTAATTTAATTAAAATATATTTTGTTACTTTTTTAATGTATATTGTTGTTATGAAATAGAAAAAACTCATGGAATAAGTATATTTGTTTCTAATTAGAGAAAACCATGGTTTTTAATGAAAAATTAATTTAAATAGAATGCATTTTGTTACTTTTTTAATGTATATTGCTACTGTGGAATGGGGGGAAAATCATGGAATCAGTATATTTGCTTTCAATTAGAAAAAAATCATGGTTTTTAATGAAAAATTAATTTAATTAAAATATAATTTTTTACTTTTCTTAATTAGAGATATTTTTTTAATTTTAATTTTATTATTTTTAGCGGTTAAAAATCGCTACAAAGAAACACTTATAAAACCACCACAAAATGATTCATTTGACTTATATTTTCATCTTCATGACATGAAACTTACTTGGATGACATGTTTAATATATTATAACAATTGAAGGGTTTTAATTCATCACCACAAAATTATGCATGTTTAAATATTAAGGAACTCAGATACATGAAAAAATCTTTCAAGGACTTAGTTTTAAGCTCCCCAAATACTCATGGATATTTCACATACATGTGAAATATACCTTTTATAAAAGTAAGAACAACACGAAAAAGGGTTGAATTGTGTTTTATAGAATGGATTTTCTCAACATTTTAGCAAGATTAATACTTTGTAGTTAACCTAAAAACCAAGTTTTATTAAAACAAACTTCATGTTTTTACAAAGGCACAGGTTCAAAAACATTAGATAAACGTTACATTAGTTTGCCTTAATCCTGAAATTATGACTAATTCTACACAACTTGCCAACCACCAGAGTCTCACCACCTTTCTCTTGTTTTCACATGCTATTTTTAAGTTATTCCCAATTAATTTTACACTGTCATCTTTAACTAAATGCACAAGTATCCTTTCTTACCGAACCTATTCAGAATATTATCTAAATTAGAAGATTAGTTTAATTTAAGGGTACAAAGACATTCTTATTCTATAGAAGGATATTACAAATAAGGTTGTAATTGTATTATCTTACAATATACAAATAATTTGAGAACTTTTACAAATAATTTTAGTCTAATTTTAGTCTTAAGACTTCTCAAATATATAGGGGAAAAAAAAGAAGATTGTTGTGACCTAACATGCATTGCATTTGATTAATACAACATTATTTTTTTTTTATCAACGAGTTAAATTGATATGATAAAACATTCTAATTTATTTTTTTTTCATATTTGTTGATTTTACAATAAATGCTCAATGATTTAGTGTTGATAAGTACCTTGTTCATGATAAGCACACCTTTCTTCATATTAGCATCTTAAAAATATATATGCTTTGTTTGTCTTTTTGTAAATAACATTAATCATTTCTATACAAACAAAATAACATTTAATCATATTTGTATACAAAACAAAACAATAAACACTTCATCAGATTTAATGAAAAGTATTATATTATAATTTCATCAATAATTTCAAATTCTTTAAAGCAGACTATTTATTATTTGGCCTATTTAAGCATTTCTACAAAAAAAAAATAATTATTTTATTCTCTAATCTCTTAAATATATTTTGTTAGTTTTGATCAATACTTTTAAAAAATAATGTTAACAATAAGCATAATGTGTCAACAGTCCATTAGTTGCCATGTCAATTCGGATTCTACTTAGATCTAGATTTTTTTTAAGTAAACTATATTTTAATTGTTTATTAACCTGTTTGACATCAATTATTCTAAATAAATAAAATATTAAAAATACAAATAGTCCTAAAAAATTACACAAAATTCCCTCATCAAACTCTAATGACAACAAATTATTAGATCGCTAATGTTACTCAATTAACATACACTAAAAAAATCATTGCTCAATTGTAGCAATCAAAATAAAATAATAAATAAAAATCTTTAAAAAACTGACATAAATAATTTTTAATTAAAAGAATTTTTCAGACCCCTATTTCGCAAGTGTATTCTTAAAATGTTTTAGATAATATTTTAAAATATTTTTAAGAATATTATCTAAAATATTTGAAAAACCAAGCTGTACATTACAAAACTAATTTTTCTAAAATTTCTTTGAAAGATCTAATGCCTCACACTTACAACTTACAAGATCCAAAATAGTATTTTTTTTTTTTTTCAAAAATCAAGTTGTTATTTAAAGCATATGTTACTATTATTATTTTGCATGTATAATTGGATCGAGATATCACTTCTTTCGTTTTCAATATATACCCTCAACAGGCCACACTTTGGATTACATTTTCCAAACCCCTTAACTAAAATTATGACCATGTTAAAGAAGGATACCTTACAGCCAAAATTTATTTTACCTTCCCTAAAATGGGAAGAAAAAAATTTCCACATTGACCAAATTTTCTGGGACACCAAATTAACCTCAACAATTTGCAGTTGATTCTTTTTAAGATTTATTTATTACAAGAAATTTCATTGTAGACAATAATAATCAGAGTGACATTGTCAAAAGCATGGAACTGGGGTCATAGAAGAACCTGCACTACAAATATCTGATTCACATTTCATAAAAATGTGCATAATTTCCATATGTTGCAAGTAATTTGTACAGGGTCCTAACTCATTTGTCTATCAATGCCAGTACTGGGATGGATATCTAAAGATTCAAGTTAAGGTGGGAAAAAAATGATCCTGAGAAGGGAGTTCTGAGGATGATACTATTATGAATGCCTGAAATTCACAAACATCCTCACATCATGATTTAGTTAACATCCAATCCTTCATGATTAGGGTTTCCATCTATCAGTTCAGAACAATCCGGCTTGCGTTTATATGCAGCGGTTACAGAATTAGTGAGACTGAGCCTCTAGTAGGATGTTTGTGGCCACGTTGACGTCGTTTCTCGCCTGCACCAGGGCTTGTCTGGCAGAATTCCGGTCAAAACCCATCGAGACGAGAGTCGTGACCGAGTCCTCCGACGGTTCTACTGCAGTATGCATTGGAGCAGGGTAGTTTCTCTGCAGTCAACATATACACTTTCTAGGAGTTAACACATTGAATGCACATCATCAAATTGCTACCCAAAGTTTTCAGCTAAATCATAGCTTTAATTAAAATCATATTTCAAGCAATTATGTAAAGTTCAGGGTTACTTTCCATACTCTCATTACTAGACTTCCTACATGTTATTTCTGTTAAGATTAGATATTATTCTTTTATTTGTATAATTAGATAGTAATCAGAAATTTACTCTTTATTACTTATTATTATAGATTGATTCTTAGAGTCATTATTAAAGTAATTTTGCATAATCAATAGTGATCCTATTTTATCCTATTTAGCTCATTGTAAATAAAAACATTGTGCGGGTCATCCAACACACATTGACAAACATTTACAATTTCGACAAGTCAAAATCACCTACAGCAAGATTCCATCCTTTTTTCTAGGGCTGAGTAAAATTTTGCAGAGCAATTTTGCTGAACTGAACTGTTATAAAATTGAAATAAACTAATGAAGTGTAGAAACAGTTTACATGAACTGAACTGCATAACAGTGCGGATGAACTTAACAGAACCGCTCCAAAATGTTCATACTGCTCTGAACTATTTGTTGAATTGCTCTCAAAACAAATTTTCAGTCTTATGAATTACAGTGCAGTTAATTTTTTCAGCACAATTCAGTTCAGTTTAATTTTTTGTCCAGCCCTAACTTTTTATTTACAATGTGTCACCCCCAACTTTTTCTCTAATGCATTCATGGTAATATAGATAGAGAACCTGGATTCCATGCTAGATGCACGCACAGTATGCTTGGTTATTTACACACTAGCTATATAGAAGGAAATGAACCGAGCTAAGTTGAGTCATGCCTAATTCAGACTACACTTGGCTTGAAAAGACAAACTTGAATTATGCTAGGCTTGGCTTGTTATTAAGAACATGAGCCCAATTTTTTGGCTTAAGCTTTTCTCTAGCTCACAAGCTACTTGAATTTGTATGCCAAACCTCAAATCCCATAATTAATAATTTTATTTAAAATTTTATCTATTTTAATTGAAAAAAGTAGTTAGTAATATGCAAACACAAAAAAGCTAACGAGCCGAAAACAAGTTGCTCAAGCTTAACTTATTTGACAAATGAGGCATTATTTTCAACTTGAGCACAGTTCATTAACTCATAAGCATTGCACGTTGGGGTCTTAATGAATCAAGTCGTGATTATGTAACAAGCGAGCATGATTTGCTTCTAGCCCTAACCAACTGTAACAAGTTCAGCTTGTATTGAAGATGCTGGAACAGCAGTAAATGATTTGACATCACGTGAGATTCACATACACAGCCAGCTTCAAACATCATGGCTGCCATGTTTATGCAAATGAAATATGAAACCATGAAAGAATTACAAGCACAAATTACAACTTGCCTCTATTTGGCGAGTTGGATAGGAAGGTACATTGCCGACAACATTCCTCACTGATGATGCTGCACGTGGACTCCCCATAGATGGCAATGAAATTCGTGAAAAGAATGAGGAGATCAACTCTGGGAACTGTAGTGTAGGATCACATAAGCAAAAAAGTAACAACAACTAACTTCCCAGTAGTCACTGGAGGTATAATATATTATATACTGCATAGCATTTGAAATTAATAAATTCAAATTATGGGGAGCAGAAGTAAAAGTGGGGGAAAAAGATAGTCTATACATAAAAAAAATTAGTGTTTCTTTGTAGTTCTTCATAATAATAGATGCATGAAAGCAATATATATATGATAGACTGTAACTAGACAAATATGAATATCCATCATCTAGCAGACATGCATGTAGAGACTAGTCAGATATCTATATACCTAGGCAATGCAGCAAATACATTGTGGACTGTTGGAGTCATATCCATAGTTAGACAAAACCTTTACTCACCATCCACCTCAATCAAGAATGAAGATTAGGGCTGGCAAAATAACAACAAACTGAACTATTCCTAAACTGAACTGTTTGAGAACGGTAATTATGAGATTGAAAAATATATGTTAAAAATATGTTTATTTAGAATAATTCTGACAGCTCAGAATAATTTAGAACAGTTTGGTTCAGTTAATTTGCTTGAACTTTTTTTTTTTATAAGCCTTTGCTTGAACTGTTATACAATTCAGTTTAGTTCGTTCAAATTTTTAAACAGTTCAATTCACTCAAACCATTTTTACAGTTCGCTTCAGTTCTATAACAGTGCAGTTTTGTTCAACAATTTTGCCCATCTCAAATGAAGATCACAAGCTACCATTGGTTTACAGATAGAAGGGAAGGCAACATCTACTCTGGAAACCTTGCCTTTGAAGAATCGAGACAAATTTCTGCAGTTGTGTTGTGTAATGCATTGCAAGAATGAAAAGTTCTACTGTTCTATCCTACAACTATCAGTGGACTTAATAAAGGCAGTAACCTAATGCCACTCATAAGCAAGGAAATTAAACTCTGTTTGGTTTACTTGGTGAGTGAACTTCACATTATTCCAAGCAAAAAAACAACACATTACAAGATCAATAGACTCCGTTATTAAAATCATAGTTATCAATCCAGGATATTGGTGTATAGCAGGCAGCTCTAAAAACACTGGTTAAATAGTGAGTTATATGATAACTACTATTCTAAAATTGATATGCAAATTAAATAATTTATACCAAAAAAATGCCAAAAAAAAAAACCCAAATTAAAGATATGTTCATAAATTAATAATCAAAATGAGTAAAGAGAATTGAACATTGCAATGGGACAGAGTAGAGCATTGTCACAGGTTGGCAGAAGCCCCATATAAACACTGTAAATGTCACTGGAAGACAAAAAAAGTGACAAGTAGAGACAACAAAAAACGAGAGCTGTCACAGGGAGAAAGAACAAAACAAAGCAAGGCTAATGAGCTATAGAGTGAAGTTAGGGACTTGGGTGTCACCAGAAAACAACAGGAGATGGGTGGCTTTGTTGCTCTGGTCGCAAGACAGAGACAACCACAGAATAGAAAGGAGAGAAGCAAGAAAAAATAAACTAGAGTTAGGGTTTTTTGCCTTATTGTGAAAGAGGGGGAGGGGTGGGGGAAGTTGTTAGCCCAGAAAACCCCCTCAAAATGATGTGGTTGATGGAGAAATAGGATTTCGAAAGCAGCACTATTGTGTTGCATAATGCCGCTTGAGTGAGACAATGGCCAGTTGGCCACAACACTGACAAATGAAAAACACCATTGTTGAAGTTCTGTGGCAGCCAAGCCACTCTGCTATGCACTGCTTCAAAATTGCACTATTGGTAGCTGGGATTAAAACACTTAAAAAATTTTGCTATCTTGAACTCTTTTTTCTTAGCAATACAAACAGGCAGTTCGTGTCTACTCTAATAGTTTAATACTTGAAAGATTTTAAAGTTGGTTTTACCTGTAAAAAGCAAAGTTCAAAACAAGCATAACATGGAAAGTGACTTAAATCAATTTGGTTATTTAATAGGTTGACTTTTTCTTGCCAAATTTTGAAATTTTAAACAGTTATATGATTATATTATGACATACATATATACAAGTTAAGATAGAAGGTGCTTCAATAAAACTAAGCAGAAATTATATTTATAATATCAATTGCAAGCAAAATTTTATTAACATAAAATGCCTCGAGTATGTGGTGTGTGATTGAATATATGGAGATAACTATAAATAGAAAGTGACTTAAATCAACCTAAATGTTGATCTTGCTCACCACATGTTATAAATTTAAATAACCTTGTTGGATTAAATAGTTGGTATATGAACTTTTACTTGAAAAGCATAGCTGTGGTTAAATCTTCAGATACATCAAATACAATAGATGAATGGAATACAAAGTAATAGTCAATTAATATGTAATATGTAATATGCAATATTCAAAACATGGTGTAAATGATGGAATTTTTCAATTCAACAGTGAAATTAATGAAGTATTCATCCCTGTAAAACGTTATTATTTCAAGATTGATTTCAATTAACAACATCAACGAAACTAGACAATATTACACGCCCAAATGCATTGATACATAAGCACTAAAAGCTTGCATACACATATCTTCCTAAGAGAAAGCTTGAATCCATAATAAAAGGTTAACATATTACAGGCCTGAATGTGCTGATACATAATCACTAAAATCTAAAATAACAAAATTTCAGACTTTACCTTTGCTTTACGGATGTAAAAGACATTTAGACGGTACAAGGAGCCAGCAATGATACCACACATCCCTGGTAACATGGACCTCTTCCATGATGACAAAAGAAGCTAAAATAATATAAATTAGTTTCAGCCACTGAATGATTCTAGAATAGCATGTTATATAAGCGGCCATAATTCTGTTCAACAATACCTGAAGACCAGCTAGATAGATGAATGACTTGTCTGAGAAAAGGAAGCTAAACACACGAAATCGTGTTGAAACCGGAATGTCAAAGAAAAAGGGCACAAATGAAGCAAATATAAGGCCATATGGTCCAGGAGTGACTAGTTTTGCTGTAGGATCTGCAAAGAGTCGTCATACAACAGTCAAAAAAATAAATAGTTACTAAAGAAAAGACCAACACTTTGAGCATCAAAGTGCACAGTCACACGTATATGACCAATCTTAAAGAGTGAATTTCTATATCAATTAAAGAATCAGTATCGACAAGTTGCACACAGTAAACTGCTCTATCAAATTCTTACATAATATGTATGTGCATTTGCCACTATAAATATAAGACGGGACATTCAATATCATTCACATGCCTACAAGTAGGAGTAAAAACAAGGGAAAAAATATACATGAATTATTTGATCTCAACTTATTGAATGCTTATTGAAAATAGTTTATTTTACAAAATGAACAAGCTCAAGCTTGACCATAGACTCAATTATATTAATGAGTTAAGCTCAAGCTTTCTAAGTTAGGCACTGACAGCCTATGAATAGCTTGTGTCATGATAAAAAATAATATTAATTTTAAATAAGAAAAACGCATACTTAGTAAATTGTAATTTTATCTAAAACAATATGATAACCTAGCTTCCATGTTTAAACATTCTTTAAATTTTTTTAAATAAATTTATTTCATCTTCTAGAATGAAAATGTCTATTAAGTATTAAATTAATAATCTTAAAAAATACTTCAAGATTTGATAAAGGGAAAAAATTAAAGTTATAAGTGAGTTAATAAATTGAGCTCAAGTTTCACATCATTAAATAAGCAATACCCAAACTTTAAATTAGACTCTTTTAACTAAAAGTGTCAATCCTAACTCCTAAGCACCATATTGCTTTTGCAATTCAAGCTTGGATTTTAAGTGCTGAACTTGGTTGACTCAGAAGCAAATCATTTGCAAAGAAGTTTTAATTTCAAATTAATTGTGGACATTTCCTATTTCTAAATTTAGAAATCTCCAAAACCATTTTAGATTATCTTTGGGGAGTTGTTTCCATATTTCAACATATTGTTGATTTGTTTCTCATTTAATTTAATTAGCATTAGGAATTTAATATTTAATATTAGTATACATATGGGTTAATACATTATATAATGTAAATTTACACCAAATATCAATATAATTTTATTAGTCTAAGCATTTCTTTCCTCTCTTGTATTTCTTCCCAATTTAAATTATCAGTAGGAACAAACTCAAAACCTTGAGTGGTTACATGTAAGGCCAAACTATTTAATAAAAATAGTTATTACACCAGCGCTGAAAATAAATCAACTGTGATGATAATGAATACAACAGTCAATAGGGATTAATGTGCTAGAACTGCATTAATGCCCTAAAATTTTATAAACAGGGGAAAATTACTCCATTCTTCACCCTCAGAAGCAAGACGCATTGCTCATTTCAAATGTTCAATTGATTGGGGACTTTGACTCTTTTTGGAAGAAAATGTTTAACTGATTGGTGTGCGGTGTTGCATGTTTCTCACTGTCATATTAAGTCTTTTTTCCCTTCTTTTCTTGGTTTAGTGCCTGAGGACTTTTTATCCTCTTGCTTGTGTGCCTCTCTTTTATATCTTAATAAATTCTCTTTTTATAAAAAAAAAAAAAAGTTTTGTAAACTTCTTCTAACAACCTTTACCAGTTTACCCCAACAGAATTTAACAGGCGTACACATACAGTGAAAATTACATGTGAATAATAATTTTCCTTTAATTAGACATTGATGATGAAAAGATATTGATTAAGGAAAATAGGAATCAAGCTAAAAACTCTCTTTATAAAAGCTCTGAACCCATCTTTTTAGGAAGAGAATGGATAAGTCAATTTGCCTCATTTAGGAAATAAACATGTTGTAAATAATTCAAAGAGTATCTACTCAGACACTAATGGAAGAACTTGTGTCATAAATGATATAAACAATTCAATTCATTACTATGGTTAGGGAGGATGTAAGAGTATCTAGTATCCTACTCAAATTCTACAATCAAGAGTAGACAATAATCACAGTATAAGTTATGGACGCTTTATTTTTTCTCAGCTTATGAAAGTCCAAGTCAACTTGTTGAGTTCTTACAATTGCTCCACGCATTGAGACCAATCACTACTAGTCACCAACTTATGCTTTTCTTCTCAATAGAAACACAGAATTGCTTATGAACCTTAATCGCTAGCTTCACACTACACTTTAGAAACATAAATTCATCACTAGAGATACTCCCCTCGTAATATAACTCATCCATGTGTATGAATTCATGTCAATAGACTAGTTAAGATATAGGACCATTTGCAAACAAAAGAAAAAATGAACTCATAGAACTGAAGAATAGACAACACGTTTAAGATACTATTGAAAGGATAACAGTATCAATAAACGTCGAACTCATTTACTCATTAGCATGAAAAATGATAAAAAGACAAGAAGTTGGCAGTAGGCCTTTTTAAGTATGGTAGTTCAATCAGGACACAAATTGCGAATTGCAAGCCTATTTTCCAAATTGTTAATCAAATCGCATTTGTATGAACTCAACTTCTTTATGGTCAAACTCAAACAGAAAAACTCTTGTTTATCACTTTATTTACACCAAAATGTGCACTGTCAAGTTGTTTGCTTGGCTTTGCCTAAATAACATTGAGACATTTTGTTATTGGTACTAAGAAATGAAGGCATCAGGTTTAAATTAAGGAAGTACTAAGTTATATCAGCATTAACATCTCACATGAAGGGAAGTTAATCATAAACAATCAACCAGATATCCTGCCATATGTGTTCCTCATTAAACTGGTATTACAATATGGTCACCACATGCCGAAAAGTTAAGGCCAAAAGATGAAACAGAATTAGTCTAGGCGGAAAGTTAAGCACACAGACAGACATGATGACATGCACCACCACAAACATTGCAAAATGTATCATGAGAAAAATCGATACAGAGATTAATCAAAGTTAAAGTGGTGAAAGAAAGGCATAAAAAGACCATTATTGAGAATAATACCTTTTAAAAGGGCTACAGCAAGAACCTCAAGCAGTAGTGAGGTTAATATGGAGAACACGATAAAGACCTGCATAAAGTGTGCACCCAGTTATTTCACATACAAGGTACACCCCCCCCCCCCTCCCAAAAAAATCTGCAGATAGAGAACCACCAATGATGGAGGTAGATATAGTATTTTAAAAATGATTGACAATGCATCAAGGCACATGTTGACGATGGATAGGTGGGTATTTTGAACTGAGGACGACGGAAAAGTCAATGAAATTGTATAAAGCTAATTGTACAAATCAATCTAACAAATCATATATCTGATTTTTATTAGCCAGAACTTGACACCAAATATAAATCTATAGACGGCACATAAACTCCTGAATATAGACTTGCAAAAAAAAAAAAAAACAACCTACCGAGTATTTATTGGAACCTATCTGTCTCTCAAATACCCTGAAATAATATAGCAGATAGAGCCCAAACATCAACTCTGGCGTTGATGAGAAAGAAAATATAGACATGATCAACTTCCCAAGGCGAAGCTTTCCAAAAATATCCTGACAGAAAGAGAAAAGAATGGATTAGACTACATAGCTACTGCAAAATAAGTTCACATCTGCGGGAGGAATAACACAGTTCCAGTGTTTCTAGTGTTTAAATACTCTACAAGAAAAATAATGAACAAGTAAAATTTATTCTCCCACCAGATTCCTTCATTTATAGCTTATCCTTAAATACAATTCCAAGAGAAGTAACGGAATGAATCTGAAGCTCAATTTTAAATTAAATGAGATTTTACCACATGGACCAATCCTATAAGTCCTTAATCCCTAATCATTACAAATTGGCAATCATGTAAAATTAAGATCAAATTACCTAAAAAAACGGCACTAAAATTAAATTAGGATCAAAATCAAAACATTAAAACCAAATTACCAACCTAATTCACTCCTAACTCCTAAAACACATGAACATCACACCTAAAACCTAGTTACACATTTCAAAACAACACATTGCACCTAATCACCAATTGTTATTACACAAAGGAAAAAATTAAAAAGAAAAGGCAAAAGGGGCACCTGATAAGACAACCCCAGAGTGCTGAAACGGCCTTGGATCCCAAAGACGATTGTGAAGAGCGCCGAAGCGATGATGAAAGCCCTTGTGACAGGAGCATTTGCTGCGAACACACACCAACATAACAGAGCATTTGAACACCATAACCACGAATCAGAAAGGGAAAAACTTTAGCATAAAAAAGACAAAGGGGTGTGAAAAATGAACACCCCAGATGATTATTTCGCTCGAGAAAGAGAATTCACGCACTGAAACCAGATGGGCCTCCGTTCATCTTCGCAGTGAAGCAGAAAGCAACAACCTTTTTCTTCTGTGGTTTTGGTCTTTATTTTTTTTTTTATTGCTTCTCTTCGCTGTTGTGTTTTGCTTTGCTTCTTGTTTGAGTTTTTCCTCGGTTTGGTTGTTTATACTTTATAATGATAAAATTAAAATTTAATTATAATTATCTAACTAAATTTAAATATATTAATGGAAAAGAAAATGGAAAGTGATTGAATGACTTATTTGGAATCTTCTCTTGGCCTCTTTCGTGGAAGACTTGAAGGAGTTAGGCGGCTTAATTTTTTTTTAAAGAATTTTTAATGTTAAGAATTTTTAACTATATATAATAATTGATTATTTCTATTCTTTTACATATTGTTTTGAAGATTTGCTATGAATTAAAAAAAATGCATTACTTAAAGTTTTATATAAGATAAATATAAATTTATGCATATACTAGAGTCTAGTGATTCGTTCTATAAATGGATAAATATAAATTTTTGAACATCTTTATAAAATTTAGCCATTAATTACAAAGTATATTATTACTTTTAGCTCTTATTATTTTTTATTTATTATACCTAACTTTTATATTTTTTTTAACACCTAACTTCTTATAAAATTTAATTATTTTGACTATGTTTTTTTAGAGAAATTATTTTTGTAGGGTAGTAAATTAAATAATTATTTTGAAATAATATTTTAATTAGTTGTTTGGTTTAATTACATTATAGATAACAGATTTTTTTCTAAGTATTGAACACAATTTTATTTCACTAGTTAGGTTGGAACCACTTTGTATCAATTTACTCACATGTTCATTAGTAGTTTTGTTGTATAAAGTTAGAGTATCTAATAATTATAAAACATTTGCTTAAAAGATTAATTCAAGTAATTACATGCATGAAAAAAATTAAGAAACACATAAAAAAAGTTATATAAAAATTAAAATAATGCTTTTGTAATATGATATTATTAATTATATATTTTACATTAAAACCTAACAGGCCATTTGGTAGAAGAAACTCATAAGGTGTGCCCTTGAGTTTCTCAACCCGACAAGGCTTACAAATCCCAGGTTTTCGAAAAATTAAGGGTAAACCCAGGTTTTCAGAAGAAGATGAGAAAGAAAGAGAGAAAGAAAGAAACAATTAGCTGGGTTTATACGGCGGTAGTCCGCACAATACTAGTTATCAAGGGCACACTTAATGAGTTTCTCAACCTGACAAGGCTTACAAATCCCAGGTTTTCAAAAAATCAAGGGTAAACCCAGGTTTTCAGAAGAAGATGAGAAAGATGGTGAATATACAAACATATGATAAGCCTTTAAATGACTATCGCATCTTTAAATATTTATTGTTTTAGGCATCCGAAGATACCTTAGAAAAGCGACTACTCCATGATTAAATTACATAAACATAAAACGTGATATACTTACAGAGGGGAGGGGTGAAGAAGAACTTCGAATTTTATTGCAGAGAATAGGTGTATACAAGAGGAGAGTTTAGAGAGAGAGGGAGAGTGTATTCTCAGACCTGCTCAGCATAAGAGACTTAAGGTCTATTTATATACAAATTGTGTAACCGGAAACCAGCTGTATAAGTCACCTGATGACTGGTAACCTACTGTGTAAGTTTTTACCCTTCAGTCTATTACCGTTAGGTAAAATTACTGTGTCACAAGTAAAAACTTTATTTTAACCGCGTAATTGATGCGGTAAATTCTTGGAATTCTTCTTCCATCTGTTCAGGGAGGGATTGATCGTCTCCTCCTTCGGAAGGGAGAGAAGATTTTCCGGGTGTGTTCTGCCCATAGCAAACAGCTTCTTCATAGATTTCTTTATAGATCCTTTCCTTTTCAAAATGTCTGACCAAAGAAGGATTGGCTTCAGATGGGAAAGGATGAAATTTCGATCCCATGTTCTTTTTCCAGTAAAGCTTGGAATCTGTTGTTTCTTTTAGCAGTATCAGGGTTTCTGAATCATGTTTTGAAAAACCCCAATTTGAACCTTCTGTATATGCCTTCCATAAATTATATTGGTAGGTCTTATTTTTGTTTAGAGAGAGTCCTTTCAAATCATCGTGTTCCATAGACATGAAATAATGTATTTCTGGATTTGACTGAGTGTATAATTTGATAACATGTGTAGGAAAACTATCCGGAAAATGTATGCTTCTTGGGGAAGTGGTTATTTGCAAAGCCACTTTCTGCATGTGTTTCGCCTGAATATCGTTTATTATAGAGTTTACAGGGGCGGAGAGTGAATTGAATCTGTCTGTAGGTGGGATTACTATTGAATGAAGACACCCTACTTCTAATAAAGCCATGGGTGAAATAAGAAAATCCCTGTGTAAAAGTTGTTCAAATTCTTCTTCATTTATTTGTGCCTTTCGGACAAGGAACCTCAGCTGACAGGTGCAGTCTTTGGTTACTGTTTTACAATATTCGGAAGAGACTAGACAAACAGTCTTATGGTTGAAATAAGTTTGTAGTTTGACAAACAAGCCATTGTATTTTATGACTTCTGAATGTATTTCGAACAAAAATTCTTGTATACGATTAAATTTGCTCAAAAGAATGTTTGGGTTAAGGGTGTGTAGAATACTACTTGCAGCTCCAGCATAAGTTTGTGTTTGAGCTCGAGGCTCTATTTGTAAGGCAGACTTGATTTTTTCTTTATCAATAGTTTTAAGACGAACTGCCATTTGTGCTTCCTCTTTTGAGTAAAAGCCTTTGTATGTAGACCAGAATTGGTCTTGTTTGGCTTCAGAAAGATCTCTGAATGAGGTATATACCCCTTTGTTAGGCCCATCTATTAAGGCAAAGTGTGTAAAACCTTTACCCGAAGGTGAGGCTGAAGAAGTTAAAACGACTCCTTGATTATTTTGGCCACAGAAGTGGTAAAGTGCACATATAATGCTTTGTTTGATTTTCGTCACTTGTGATTCATTTTGTAATGTGTACTTTGGAATATTCCAAATGTTGTTGATCAAGACATTTAGCTTGATATTTGTATTGTCTCTACCAGGATATTGGTAAATATTTGTAAGTATTGGTAACTCTTGTTTACCGTATTTTGTGTATTGGTCTACCTGAAAAGGTGACTTAACTTGTTTAGGGCCCACGACTCCTTTCTTTGTATTTTCCATTAAAAATGGAGATTTATGTAGGATGATCCAATAGATCTTTGTAGAGATGATCAAAACTGATCTTTGTAGAGTATTCGGGGCTTACTTGATATACCTGGATAATATATCAGCAAAAGTATTGTCAGAACCTTTTATATGTTCAAAGTAAATATTTTTTCCAAAAAAATTTATATAATCTTTTAAAAGTAACCACCTTTTATGTGGTTTTTTGTCATTATTAAGTTTGTTTTTACCATAGGAGACTATGGCTTCACAGTCTGTTCTAATGGTTATTTCTTTTTTATTTATTAAAAATAATTTGAAGGCGTCCATTGTGTGTATTATAGCATTAACTTCGTAATCAGTGCTTGTTTTATAAATTTTTGGTTTTGTTGTGTATTTTCCAGAAGCATATCTGCAAATTTGTTCTTCTGTTTTTGATAAATGCTTGTTTTTCTTTCATTTGAGGATTGTTTCCCATCCTAGTTCACAACCATCACACTCAATTATTAAATAATCTGAATCTAATGGTAATTGTAGAGTTGGTAAATTTATTACCATTTGTTTTAATTTTTGAACTAATTTTATGTCTTCGGAGTTAAATTTTCTTTCCCCTTTTAAAGCAGTTTTGTTATACAATGAAGATGTATATTTTCCTAAACTAGGAATGAAATTTCTTGCATAATTTAATAGTCCTAAAAAGGATGTAAGTGTTTTGATATCTTCCATTTTATCAGGAAATTTTTGTATTTTTTTAGAAATATGTGATTGGAGTTTTATAGTTCCATTTCCAATTTCTGTTCCTAAAAATTCAATGAAATTTTTACAAATTTCCATTTTTGATTTAGAAACTATTAGACCGTAATGTTCTAATTTGTATAAAACTTGTTTTAGATGAAGAAAATGTTCATCTTTTGTTTTAGAAAAAACTAGTATATCATCAATGTAAACACATGTGAAAGATTTATCGTTTTTAAAAATGTTATCCATTTCTCTTTGGAAGACAGCCGGAGCATTTTTAAGACCGAATGACATAACATTCCATTCAAATAATCCTTCTGAACAGGAAAAAGCCGTCCATTTTATAGAATCTGGATCCATTTTTACTTGATGAAATTCACTTTTTAGATCGAATTTTGAAAACCATTTGGCGTCTTGTATTTGATTAATTAATACATCCTTAGATGGGATTATATATCCATCCTCTACTGTATTATCATTTAATCTTTTGTAATTATAAACCATCCTAGATTTACCTCTTTTTTGTTCCGAGGATTTGTTAACTGTGAAAGCGAGGCTTCTGTGTGGGCTAACACTAGGTGTTATCACTTTTAATTTCAATAAATTTTGTATATGGTGTTGACATTCTTCCTGTTCCCAATTATTAAATTGAATGTCTTTTGTTTTTATAATTAAATTTGGATTAATTATATCTAATTTACAAGTTATGGGATTTCTATCCCAAAATTTTGTGGGGTCTTCACCTATTATATTTGCTTTATTTAGTCTATCTAGGATTTGTTGGATATTTTCAAATTTTATAGATTTTGAAATTTTTATTGAAGAAAAAGCCTCAGCTGTATTACCCAGTATGTTATCTATCAAATAGTTTTCTTTTGTTTCATCATTTATGTGTAAAAATTCTATATTACAATTACATGTATCGGAGATTGTTGGATTTTCACACTTACAGTTTTTCAATAGAATTTCTTTTTCTAGTGAATCACCACTAACTATTGGTGTCATTTGTGTTTTATCAGATATCATTACATAGTCTTTATTTATTGTAATTGATCTGCTTTGTCCTAAAATAAAATCTAGGCCAATTATCATACTTTGTTTAGAGGGAACTAAGTTTTCTACCCTCATTGTTTTTATAAAAGTTTTATAACAAAAAATTTCACAATTTGTACTAAATTGAAGAATGACATTGTTAACTTCTTCGTCATTTATCATAATTTCTCTGGACATTGTCCTAGTTTTCTGGATGTGTTTACTCTTAACTATGTTTTGGTTTGGGGTTATAGTTTTACATATAACTGTTTCAGAACAACCTGTATCTATTAAAACTTGTATTGTTTTTTCTGTAGCTGGTTTATTATTTATCTTTGGGAAGGTTATTTTAACTAATACTTTTAAAGTTATTAGCTGTTGTTTATTGCAAACTAATGGGATACATTCCATTGTTCTCATCATGTTATTTTGTTTGTGTGTGTTACTAGATTCTGGGAAATCTATTTTAGTTTTGCCTTTTATTAATTTTTCTAAAAGAATTACTTTTTCTTCTAGATAGTTTATGCGAGTTTCTAATACTGAGACTCTAGTGTCAGTTAAATCTTTATGACTTAATTTATTTGTATTTTCTTTCTTTTCGAAAAGGGGTATATCTTGTGTTTGTGTATTCAAATGTTTTTCTACACAATTGATACAAAAATTTTTATAACAGAGGGGACAATGAGCCCTTTTGGATATGTGAAAATATCTTTTGCAGTATGTACACAGGATTGATTCTGTCCCTAAATAAAATTGTAGTTTATGTGAACAAGGTTTTATTTCTAAAATATTCATTAGACAATATCCTAAATCATCTAATATATGACCCATTTCGTTGTATTCTTCCCCCATTGGGAAGTCATTGTCATTGTTAGAATATAAATAACTATATTCATTATTTGTAAATTCGTTTATTAAATCATAATTTTTGTGTATTTTGTCTGGATTTGGTTCATCTGTATATTCTGTTATACTAATGACCGATAAAATTTCTGAATCTGTTGAGACATCTTCATCTATAGGGAGAAGATTCATATGACAAGATTTTATTAAATTTGCCTCTTTTGTATAAAGATTTGAAATGTTTGGACAATCCCTTGAAAAATGTCCTGGCTGATTACAAGCAAAACATTTTAAGATTTGTTTATAAGTTTATTATCTCTAAATTTTCTAACATGTCTGTTGGGATTTAGAGTTGGTTTTCTGGCATTAGAAGCTTTTATTGTATAAGTTTTCCTAGGATTTCTTGGTCCTAAGTATTTTTGTGTATTTATATTTTGAAGTTTATGTCGAGATATATTTTTCCTATTTTTGAACTTATTTTGGGAATATTGTTGAGGTGTGTATATTTGTTTACATATCCCAGTATCGGAATGCTTTAGCTGTTTTTGTATAGCTATGTGGGAACATGTGTCTTCCATTATTTTCATAATGTGCTGTATTCTTATAGAGAGATTATTTAACATGGGAGTAACCTCATCATTTTTCCAATTTTCTCTAATTTTTTGGCCTAATTTTCCTGGTAATTTTAGGAACATTTTATCTCCTATATTTACGTCATGAAAGCAACCAGCTATAGACGCATATAATAGGTAGTCTTGACAGTATTCTTTTATTTTACCAAAGTATTCTATAGACAATCTTTCTAAATGTCCTAAATAAATTTGTTGTCTAATTGTATTACCATCATTGGCAGATTGTGAAGTAAACAATCTTTGAACAAGAGAACAAAAATTGTAAATATTTGGATCAGGTTCTATGACCAAAGTATTCAGATCACTAGGGAAATTTTTCTTAAAAGATTCCCAACCGGATCTAGCAATATCGCCGAGATAAGTTTCTCCTTTTGCGATTATTTCTTGAGAAGACTGCACATCTTTCTCATGGTGTATGCCATAATCACGGATTACAGCAGCAGTCCATTGTTCTATGTATGTTGGGAGGAGTTGAGGATCTATTCCTCCTATGTTTAAAAGTAAATTTGGAATTTGAAAATTTGGTTCTACCGGTAATCTTTTACCATTAGAACTGTATTTGTTATCACTTAAGACTATATTTTGAACTGTTTCTCTGGGAAGGAATCCTTGAGTATAATTTTGTGTACCAGCTGGATCTAATCTATAATTTGTGGCAGAGGATTCTTCATGTTCATATATTAATCCTACTTTTGTGTTTTCAGAGGTTGTAGACAATTCATCATCTTCTTTGTTTTTAAATTTTTCTTGAAGTTTATAGAAATATTCTTTTTCTTCAATTTGTTCTTCAAGTTTTAAATTTTGTAAAAAGATATTAACTATATCATTTATATCATTTTCTTGAGGTGTTATAACTTCATTATGTTCTGGGGGAAAATTATCCCAGGGTTCCCAGCTTAGATCTCTATGAAGGCTTTGTTCTAGGGAATCTTGTTTATACATGGTTTCTAAAGTTCCTTGCCTAAGCATGGCTACGTTTGCTTGATGATGGTTCCATTCTTCCTCATTTATGTCATCATCTTCTTCATCATCAGTGTCTATGATATTCATCATAGCAATATGATCATTGTCGGGAATAGCGGATGTACTATCCCTTCGATCTTGTTCTAAATCTATTAGTGTAGTGTTTATGTAGTCAATGAAGCTTAAACTAAGGCCTCTAGATCTATTGTGTAAAATGGCAGAATTTGGATTTGTGATGGGATTTCGTTCATCCCTTTGTAAATGAGTTTGCCATAGATGACCCTCATTTCTTCGAGTAAAAGCTTGGGCAGGTAAAAATTGTGTACCAATAGAGCTGATAGCTTCTTCTAATGGTCTGGTATTTATTCTATACATGGAAGAAATATAATTACTTATTCTTCCTATAAAAGTTATGTCTAAATGTAGGTTGTCTCCTATCCAGTTTGTTCCAAAACCTATGGTTTGTACTTCTAGACTAATATGGTTTACAAAGTCTGGAAGAGTAAGTGTAAAGTTTGGGGCAAGATATATCAAAGATATAGGTTGATTTAAGTCAACTTCTAGTATACCTATAATGCTTTGGGAATCATTGTTTTGGAATCTGGTGTCATGGAGAACTATTAAGGCTCTAGCACCAATCATATGCTAGCTAGGGATCTTACACCAATAGTAATTAATCCCATATGAACATATCTTCCATGTTGGTTTAGGAGTTGTGTGGCTGTTTGTTGAGATATTAATGGTATTATCTCATATGTATTGTCTGGTAGGTGAAAATCTTCTATTCTCCTATACTTGTAAAGGCTAGTTCTTTCGGAGCTTAACCAACCTATGTTGTATAACTGTCTAGTATTTAAAGAATCTATTCTAGAATTCGATCCTATTTCAACATTTTGTTGTATATCTACTAAGTCTTCTAATCTTCTAACATTAGTAGATCTTCTTCTGTGTAGAAATCTATCTAAGATTCCAGGATGTTGGATGAAATCTTGTCTCCTAGTATTGTGTTCTCTCAATCTTCGAGAAGTTCCGGGAAACCTCTCTGATGTTTTATTCCTATTAGATGTATTATCCATAGAAATTTCTTGTACTTGTGTTTGTGAACTATTAATTGGTGTAAAATTCATATTTAACTAATAGATTTGTCTTTGTTGGAGTTATTGTTCTCCTGTGTAGTCTGATTTCTATTACTAGATTCAGTTTTGTTTGTTGTTGCAATTACTTTAACAAATTTGTGAGTATTTTTAAAAATTGTTTTACTTTGTGTATTTGTTCCTAAAGATAATCTAGAAACTTTGTTGACTAAATCATTTATGTCATTAGATATGTTTCCGTTATTGTGTTGCTGAGTGATGAGAGTAGATAGTTTTCTAGAAACCTCTTCTAGTAAAGCTATTATTGTGTTATTTTGTCCTATTAATATTGTATGAACAAAATCCGTGTCTTGAGTTGGTTTTATGTATCCTACTGGAGGAGATTTTGTAAAAATTTCAACAGCTGAAAGAGCTGATTTATAGTCTTTCCCGTTTATGGGTCGCATATTTGCCATTTGTTTATAAAAATGTGTTTTTCTTTATCAAAAGTATAAACTATGTTATAGTGCGAGTAGATGGTGTAAAAGAACAGAAAAGCAACAGAAAAGAAGAAGTAGCAGAAATATCAGTAGCAAAAGCAGAAGCAAAGATAACAGATAAGGTATCCCCTGAATACACTATAAAGCAATAAATATTAAAGAATATAGAAAATCATAAGGCTTATAAGAAATTTTTTTTATCATTAATTACAAAATTAATAAAAAATAAACATCTGTACTTGTTGGCTCAATATGCACGTGTTTCTCAACTCATCTATGTAGGAAACTAGGGACTTACACTGGCTCTCCACTGGCCATTACTGTCCTTCAACTACCATGAGTATCCTAGCAAACACTATCCACTCTTGACAGATTTCTATTTTCGATTAAAATTAACATTTACAAATTGATATAAGAACTGTCATTGGAAAGAAACTAGCTCTGATACCAAGAAAGAGAGAAAGAAAAAAAAATTAGCTGGGTTTATAAGGCGGTAGTCCGCACAATACCAGTTATCAAGGGCACACCTTATGAGTTTCTCAACCCGACAAGGCTTACAAATCCCAAGTTTTCGAAAAATCAAGGGTAAACCCAGGTTTTCAGAAGAAGATGAGAAAGATGGTGAATATACAAACATATGATAAGCCTTTAAATGATTATCGCATCTTTAAATATTTATTGTTTTAGGCATCCAAAGATACCTTAGAAAAGCGGCTACTCCATGATTAAATTACATAAACATAAAACGTGATATACTTATAGAGGGGAGGAGAGGGGAGGGGTGAAGAAGAACTTCGAATTTTATTGCAGAGAATAGGTGTATACAAGAGGAGAGTTTAGAGAGAAGGGAGAGAGTTTTTAAAGAGAGGGAGAGTGTATTCTCAAACCTGCAGAGAATAGGTGTATACAATAAATAAAATATAAGGATAAAGAGATTTATTTATACTATTATTTTGCAAAATATTTTTAATAATACAAAAGTATGTTTTTAAAACTATATTAGTTCAAAGTTAATTGGTCGATTTGTGATTCAACCAGCATTAGAAAATAATAAAATGAATCAATAATATGTATAATATTAAAATAAATTAATAATATACCTAAATAATATTAAAATGAATATATTTGTATTAATTTATTTCAATGTGTCATCAACATCAAAGTTTGGTAGAGCTATGTGATGAAATTTGATCGAGAACCAAAGACACTATGCAAAACGCAAAAGCCTCTACGAACTCACCTTCGGTTTGTTCCTATTTTTGAGTTGAAAGGAAAACAAAAGTTGTAATATTAATTTAAGGAAACTGGAAAAACCGGTTCGCAACTGATCGGTTTTCTACAATTTTTAGGTAGTTTTCCAGTTTTTATACGGGTTTTGCAACTTACCAATTTACTAGTTATTTAAATCGGTTCATTAATTTTTTCGTTAAAATGATACAAATTATAACTAAATAATTTTTATTTAAAAATATGAAAAACTAAATTATGTAACGATGACAACATAAAATTTATATAATAATTAAAATTATAAAAAACAAAAATTATACAATTACAATAACATAAGAATTACATAATTAAAATTTAACTAATTTTGCTGACTATTATGCCCAAAACCCTGCTTTGTTGTTTTTTAAGTTAATTAGCTTCTCTTCTTCAAGATTAATAGTACATATTTAACCCAACTTAAGTAGGAAACATTGGAGTTTAAGATTCATTTCCAAACTCAAATTGTTCCATGCTCTTTTTCACAATATTGACCTCCATTAGTATCATAGAAGTCTCATGGTTCATGGTGGAGTTAAGTGGAGGTGATTGAAAAGTTGATATGAAAATGGAAACATTGGTAATTAAAAATTGTTCATATTTAGATTATTTTATGGGTTTGATATATGTGTAGGATTTTGAAATTTTAGATTAGTGAAAGATTGATGATAATTTTAATCAAATTGAGCTAACAATTGAGGTTGAATTGATTTGGATCATTGTATAAAAATAACTAATGGCCAAGAGAAGTTTGACAAGATTGGGTTTGTGAAACAATTACACTAAGCAAGAAAAAGGGGGAATAGGGGAAAGGTGAGGGTATTTTTGGACTTTAATTTTATTTAAAAATTAAAATTAATGGGTGGGTACATGAAGAAACACCCATTTAAGAGACTGGAGTTGTTGTTCGTTCTGATTGGTGAGATGAATGAATCTAGGGCTCGAATATGTTTATGCAAAAAATTAAATTTGGGCCTTGCAATTTGACACCTTGAACATTTGTATTCGGACATTTTCTTTTTGCAACTTCTGAATTTATTTCTTCAACCCTAATCAAGAATAATATCACTGTGTTAACATGAGAAATTCCGAAGTCAAGTACTGGTTAGCTAATTTGTAGAAATAGAAAATTCTTAGATGATATTAATCCAGAACACAATGAATTTTTATTATTTATAACGTTATTTTAATTTGAAAATTAATATAATATGCCATTAATTATATGTGATGATTGTATAATAATGAAATATTTAATTATTTTTTTAAGAGTTATGATTTTAAACCATCACTTAGTTCTATAAATAATGACTAAATTATACTCAAAAGACATTTGAAATTATAATTGAGTTTTTATCCGGATAAATTTCTATTAATAACTTATGAAAGAAATATTTCTTGTAACATTTAGCTGAACTTATATAAAGCAAATTACCATCCTTGTAGAGTAACATGACTTATCTTTCTTTTTATGAAAATTTTTATAATTTTTATTTTTTTATTTACTTAATTCTCAATTTTTATTAACTTATTATCTTCCAATTGTATGCAAACCGAATACAAACTCTAGATTCACATTACAAGATCATTTATGTTTGATTTTTTCCAAAAAATTCTAAGACATATTTTATTCATAAAGAAATCCTAATTAGAATTTATTAAACATCGTTACTTTTAGTAAATTTTACTTCTCATCTAATAATATTTTGTTAGAAGAATTTTTATTAACATTTTTTTAGTAAAAAGGCTTACGATACAATCTCTTTTTAATTTGAACACTCATTCTTTAATTGGTTGAAATTTATTAAAAATATAAATCTAATGTGAGATACACTTATTATTAAATTTTTTTTTTCTAATTTTATAATTTTTAATAAATTTTATCTATAACAAAATTGGGTTAAGAAAAGTATTACTATCCCTTCCCTTCTTTTATTTATATGAAAAAAAAATATTTATACAGTGTAAAAAATTTTATATTGACAATTAAACACAATTATTTATATATAATAAGTTTATTAATTTTACTAATTAATATTTTTAAATTTATGTAAACAAAATATTATAATTAATTATCAGCGTAAAATTTTTTTAAATTGAAAATGTATAAATGCTAAGATCTATTTATATTAATCACTCTTAATAATAAAAAAAAAAACAATGAAATTCAGTTATTGGAAATAGACAACGCTGTGTGTTGCTCTCTTCCAAACCGACAACGCTGTGTAACAGCGGAACACAATTACATTATTACGAATTTTTTTAATCCAGAATATAATTATATTATTTTGGATAAGATTTTTCATAATTCAAAAATATAATTTTAAATCATCTATTTATATATATATATATATATATATATATATATATATATATATATATATATATATATTCTAAACAATATAAATGACACAAGTAATAACAACTTTTATTTCTTAATCAAATAACGTAAGATTCGAGTCGGTTATGTATTTTTTATGTAGAACAATTTATATTGAAATGAAAATATAAATACTTGTATTTTAATCATAAATATAACTATTATTACTAATAATAACTAATTTGTACTGATAGTATATATAGATATTCGAAAAGACTAATTTGAAATTTAAAAAAAATCATATTATGAAATGATAATCCGGGACATACTGTTAATTGTTTGGGAGAGACAACTGCAAAACAATTTTTTATTTCAGCGTCGAAATAAAGAAGAGTATATTTTGGGATAAATTCAATTTAGGAGGTGTTTGAGAAGAAATTTAAGAAATACAAAATGAAAATGTCTTATGATATAATAACTTTTTTTTGTTACAAGAAAAAGTGTCAAAAGGCTTCAAGCGGATAGGTTGGAAAGAGAGACCATTAATAAAATTTTTTATCATGAGCTCGTAAACTTTCATTAGGAACATTTAAAATTTGAAGATTTCATTATTGAGAATAATGTTTTTAAAATTGGATAAGTGATAAAACCAATAAAAGAACTAGATCAAAAGAATATTTTTTATTTTAATGTACTATAATAACTATACTAAATAATATTAAAAAATCAAATATCATAAAATTCATAATATTAAAATATAAAAGTGTTATAAATTATACATATTTCATAAGTTGTAAGGCATATATAAGTCATAAAATATAAAGAAAAAAAGGATTAAGAATGTAATTATATAAAAAAAATAATTTTATAAAATACTTCATCATATTGCTACATTAACCTCGTTTTTCATTAATTTTTTAATTAAAGGAGTTAACTTATAAAAAAGAGATGTGCATTTAGTGAAATCCAAAAATTTAGAAAAGAATTAAGAACTAGTCGAACTGTTGTTTTCACAAGTTTTACCGATTTTATATAGGTTTTGTGTACAATTGGTTTTCAACCACAACCAAACTGAATAAGGAACTAATCTTCAATTTAACCGGTCGAAATTCTAAAAAGAATAGTTGAGAATGAGCATGAGCAATTAATGAATCTACAACACTATTAGTTTCCCCCAAAGACATGCTTTATAAAAAAAATCCAAAATCTTTTTAAGAACTACCTAGTCTGCTGAATTGTGCTACCATGAGGGTGATTTAAACAACACTCTCACAAAACCAAGTCAATAGCAACTTAAGATTTATTTTCAATAGTGAAGTTATTGCACCCATTGTTCCAAAAATAAGGTCGAAAGCAAAATGGATACTCTAAAGCTCAACCATAATTAACACAATGGATATCCTATTACTAGTGCAACCCCTCCCCACTCATCCATAAGCAACATTCCTCCTATGTAAAGAGACTAAGGCATCAACATTCCACTTAAGTTTCCCTTAAGGAGCAGCTCCCATTACAAAGTTAGCCACATGCTTAATGACAAGGGCTTGGCCATTATAAAAGTGAATAAGATTAGCTAATTAATGACATAGTCTACACTTATTTTTCACACAAGAAATAATGGTCTGATAGTAAAAAATGTCATTATTAAAAATCTTATCATTTATCCACCTTTATATACGATAGCAAATTTCTAAAAAACAATCAACCCAAAAATCAAAAGTCAATAAAGGAACTTTGGATTGAAGGTTGCCCTCTATCCAAGTCTACATATCATGGAGAAAGAAGTTGGAGTTGGCCAAGAGAGGCTTAAAATGGGACAATATCAAGTACCTAGGGATGTCAAATAAACCTATACATGTGGGTAATCCTTGAACCATTCCAAATTTGACAAGAGTCTCTAATTTGACTGGGCACAGGTACGGAAACGAGGAATACTCGATTTGTTATATATATCCACCTTATCCTTGCCCCTGCCTCTGCCCTTATTTTAATGATTAAAATATATCAAACTCTTACCTTGATTTATTAGGCCAAGTTTTCAAATCAAATGACCACTTAGATTTTTATTTTCTTCACAAATTACAATTTTGAGATGTAAAGAAAGGTTTGATATTTAGAGTTTGACATTTGTCTTACAAAAAGGAAAGATTTGACATTTAATTAAAAAATTACAAACTTTGTGTTTATTAGATAAATTTTGAATTAATATAATTATATTCGAACAATTTATTTTTTAGTGAAAAATTATTATAATTTTTTATAGGTATGAGACAGGTATTAGTATACCCGACAGGATGAAAATGAAATCATAAATCTTATATCTGTTGGGTATATGGGAATCCGGATGTGGATGAGTATAGACAACAAAGGATGGGGATGAGAATTCATGTTTCAATGGATGAATTACAAATGGGACAAATATTAGAATTACACATTCCATGAAGTGATCTCGTCTTATTTGTCATAATGCCATTATGATAAAATTTCCGAATTAAAGGAAATCTCAAACACAAGGTCTCCCTTTGAAATCATAAATCCCAACCAGCTAGGTGAACGGTGAGAAGTACCATGGTTAGTTATAGTTGTACATGTTGACTTGGTAGTAAACAATCCATTACACTACAATATTTCACTCAATATATTGGACATGAAGGTCATTGTTCTATATGAATTTGTTTTGGTTTTTGGATTTAATTTTTTTAAAATATGTCAAACATATATGGATGCAACATTATATCGATTGTTTTAGAACTTATATTTCAACTCGAAACAAGAACTCAGGGAATTTGAAGGATGTACAGTGGCTAATGGGTAAGGTATTTAATCTTTACCATTTTCATTGGACTGCTAAATAACACATATTTATTGAAGTGATTTGATATAAATTCAAAGGGGTTGGATTTGTTTTGCAGATTTATCTAGGTTGAAAGGTAATACGTTAACAAAAAAATGAGAATTGAGTAAACAAGAAAATGGAAATGATGAAAATAATTTAACGAAAGGATAGATGATATCACTTCTAAGGATGGAAGATAAGTCATATGACACCACAAAGGTGGTGATTTACCATTGATAAGGCTAGCAGAACGTCACAAGGAAGAATTCCTTGATAAGTTCTAAAGAGAAATATATCTCTCACAAAAGGGTAAAAACCCGATTATAATTTCACTCATTCAATTGTTGCCTTTTGAGTACAATTAAGCCCCTATTTATAGAACTAGTGATTGTTCAAAATCATAAATTTCAAAAGAAAAATTAAATACTCCGTTATCACGCAATTATCACATATGATTAATTACATGTCACATTAATTCCTAAATTAATGAAACGTTACAAAAAATAAAAAGTTATTGTCTTCTACATTGATATCATAATTCCAATTTCTAAGTGTAAAACCACACCACAATTTAATTTATTCATGGTGGTGAATGTTTTTTCATACTAATCAAATACCACAATCTTCTTATATTACTTTTTTTTAATGATATTAAGAATAACCCATTTCCATGATCAATATTCTTTATATTAATTTTAACATGCTATTAATAAAAAAGAAATTATTTATTTAGTTTTTTTTATATTATTTCAATGTATAATTACTATATATATGCACATTCCAACATTTATAATATTACACATATCCATTCTACTACATAGAAAGATAAGGAAAAGTTTATTTATGTACAAATTTCCCCTTTTATCCTACTATTACTTTCACATATAACCGGTGGAAACATTTTCATTAGTGAGCTTGTATGATTAGCGGGTGTAATGTAGAAAGTGACTGATAATGGTCCTTCTATCATTAGCGATTCTCCTTGGTAATTGAAAAATACAAGATTGGATATTCCAATGCCTCTAAATCTAACTGAATTTGCAAATACATTCGTATTCCAACTAATATTGGGAAAAACTGTTAAGATGACTATGAAAAAAGGATTCGGATAGTTTAACGCATCCATCTTTTTAAATTTGCATTCCTTTTTTGTATATATATAAGAGACAAAAAACATAAAGGAGTGAAAAAAAATATTATATAAATAATTTAAATAATAATAATTTAGATAATCAAAGGAAAAAAATCTATCTATCTATCTATATATATTTAGATATACATTTATTTATACAAAAAATGGTAGTTTATATATATATATATTTGTTTATAATTTTTTTTTATTTAGAGAAATCTGAATTATTTTTTTAGTGACTAGTCAGGATAAATGAGTTTCTTTACCATGATTTTTTAAAGAATATAAGAATATTTCACCTTAAATATTTACTCATTTAAATCTCCAAGGTCAAATATTCAAATACAAATTAATTCAAACAATTATTCAAACATTAAAACTTTTATTTTAATATTTCTCATATTTATACAATACTTAATTTTTTTAATAGTAATAACTATATTTATAACGAGAAATATTATATATATATATATATATATATATTCTTAATGTTAAATAGTTTCTTAAATATGTAACATTATTCTCATTGTAATGTTATTCTCGGTGTCAGAATAAATAGTTTCTTAATATCGTGAAATAAGTGTTTTAATAAGGTTTAAATAAAAAAACCATTATAAATAAAATAAAACAATTACTAAATAGCTGAAAGATAATTAATTTAATAAAAAAAATAAGATTGTGAACATCAAATCAAATAATAATAGTTAAAAGTGACATAAAATAATAAATAAAGCATAATTATAGACACCTCACTAAATAATTATAACTAAAAATAACATAAAATAATAAATAAAGCGAGGTTAGGGATACCTCACTAAATAATTATATAGGTGCATTTAAAGAATTCTAAATATTTTGAAGAAATTGAAAATTATTCAAACCACCAATTTTCACAAATTTTACAAGTTATATTGGTTTTGTGCACAACCAATTTTGAACCACAACCAAACCAAACAAGAGATCGGTTTCCAGTTCGATCGATCTGATTCTATAAACAATGTTTGAGAATGAGCATGAGTAGCCAATGAATCTACAACACCATTAGTTTATCCGAAGACATGCTTTATAGAAAGTGTCCAAGATCTTTTGAAGAACTGCATAATGTGTTAAACAATCCATGAGGGTGATTTGAATTACACCATCCTAGAACCAAGTCAACTGCGACTTTATAGTCACTTTCAATAGTGAATCCATTGTTCCAGGAAATGTCTAAAGTAGAATGGATACCCTAGAGCTTAGTCATTAGCACATCAGTCCTACCCGATTGTCTAATAAAACTTTTAATCCAATTACTAGTGTTATCCCTCACCATTCCTCCACATGCTGCATTCCTCCCATGTAAGGAGACTGAGGGGTCAACATTTCACTTACGCTTCCCTAAAGGAGGCAACTAACATTTCAAGTTAGTCACAAGCTTAATGACAAGGGCATAACCATTATAAGAGTGAATAAGATTAGCTAATTCATGACTTCTACACTCATTTTCCACATAAGCAATATTGGCCTAATAGTAAAAAACCTTATCATTTCTCCACCTTTATATACGATATCAAGGTCCTACAAAGCAATCAAACCAACAATCAGAGTCAATAGAAGGAACTTTTGATTAAAGGTTCCTTTCTATCCAAGCCTACATATCATAGAGAAAGAATTTGAAGTTAGCCAAAAGAGGCTTAAAATGGTACCATATCAAGTTAATAGCAGAGAAGTCCTTAAGGATACAAATTCCTATTTCAATTAATGAATTACAAAAGGGACAAATATTAGAGTTATGCATTCCACGAAGTGATCTAATCTCATTTGTCATCACGCCATTATGATAAACTTTCCAAAAGGAAATCCTAAACACAAGGTCTACCATTGAAATCATGAATCCTGACCAACTAGATGACTGGTAAGAAGTACCATTGATCATAAAAAACCTTATCATTTCTCCACCTTTATATACGATAACAAGTTTCTACAAAGAAATCAAATCAACAATCAGAGTCAATAGAAGGAACTTTGGATTGAAGGTTACCTTCTATCCAAGCCTACATATCATGGAGAAAGAAGTTGGGGTTGGCCAAAAGAGGCTTAAAATGCTACAATATCAAGCTAATAACAAGGAATTCCTTAAGGATACAAATTCCTATTTCAATGAATGAATTACAAAAGGGACAAATATTAGAGTTACACATTCCACAAAGTGATTAATCTCATTTGTCATTAAGGCATTATGATAAACTTTTCAAAAGGAAATCCTGAACACGAGGTCTAGCATTGAAATCATGAATCCTGACCAGCTAGATGAATGGTGAGAAGTACCATTGATGATCATTAGCTATAACTACATAGGCTGACTTGGTAATGATGACGCATAAAAAATGTGAGGCCAAACAATCTTATCACTCCCTAACTTTGGCTTGGGAGGTAAAATAGCCAAGATCTCTTCCAATATCTCATTCAGCAAATGGTTTTGTAGCTTCTGAATATCCCAGTTTCCCCTATCATAAACATACTCCTCAACACATTTACCATATTACTAGGGGAGAGCTTGTGATTACAAACAATATCCAACTTACGTCCTAAGAGAAGCCAAATGTGTCAAACTAGCACTGAATGTCAACACCATTTCTAAGAACCCATCTAGAATTGTTAAGGACTTCCTCCCAGGTTGGGTAAGAGCTCTTCAAACTTGGGATTGATTCTTTCTAGCATGAACCTCAGGAATTAAATACAGCCACAGACATACCTATCACATAGCACCTGAACCCAAAAAGCATCATTAGTGTTCAGAATTTCACATCCAAGCTTTATAACCAAGGCTCAATTGAATAGATAGGTGTCTTTAAATTCCATACCACCTATTTTCTAGGTTTACACAAATGCTTCCAAGCTATGGAATGACATTTCCTCTCTCCTTACATCATTTTCCACACAAAATTTCTATTCATGATGTCAAACTTTTAACAAATTTGCGTAAACAATAACACAAATTACATAGTATATGTTGGTTAGATAGAGGAAGCCGTTTTAACCAAAGTAATTCTCCTAAGAAAGAAAAGGGCTTCAAATATTCCAATTGTTTAAACGATGTTGCGTTTAGTTCAAATAATGATACAATAATTTTGACTTCACATTTTTATTGTTTAAACGATGTTGTATTTGGTCCAAATAATGATACAATAATTTTGACTTCACATTTTTATTGTTTAAACGATGTTGTATTTGGTCCAAATAATGATATAATAATTTTAATTTTGAAGATGGTGTAATAAAATGACCTGGCAATAATATGGAGATGAAAAACAGCAAGTGATTTGGAAAGCTAGGTTTTTGACATACACAAATATACATATAATTTTGCATGATGTATCTTTCGTTCTGCCAAGTTTCAATGGAATAAAATATTAGATCGACATTTAGATAATTAGTCAAAATATCAAATATATAGCGTTATTTATATAGTATTTATTTACATTTGCGCTACATAAAGAAAGATGGAATACTTATGCAATGTTTATTTAAAATAGAAGTATATTAATGTCACCTATATAATGATTATATATGTGTTGTATAAGAAAAACAAAAATTCTTATACAATGCTTGTTTACATAAGCATTGTATAATAACATCACCTATACAACGTTTATTATATAAAGCGTTATATAAGATAAATTTAACAAATTTATTTTATATTATATTTAATAATCATATACAAATTTGACATTAAATTTAAATTATTTTTATTTTTTATTTAATAAATGTAAAACTCTTCTGTCAAGAAAATAAAATAAATGTGACACTATTCTAAAAATCACACTTTTAAATTATTATAATAGAAATAAAAGAGAAATTTACTTTCATTTTTATTTTTTTCTACTATATGTCTTCAACACTTTTCTCATATCATAAATGTATAAAAAAATAAGAGAAAAATAATAAAAATAAAAATAAAATTTAAAATATTATATTTATATAAATAATTTATAAAAGTTGAGAAATTTATTTTCTATTTAGATAAATTGAAATATTGAAAAATAATACATTGTATTAATTAGATGTTTTCATTATTGTTAATTTTCTCATAATTATTTAATATTTATTTTTTTAAAATCTAAAATATAATATAGTAATTATTATCATTTATTTTTTAATATTTTAAGATATTATAATTTTTATTTAATATTTTTAAAATATACAATATTTTATATTTTCTTATAAATTATTATTTTATTATTTTAATATGACATTTAAAAAATTAAATATAAATTTAAGAGATCAAAGTATTTGTGATTTTTACTTTGGATTTACGTTTTATAGAAAGCACTTGTGATTTTTAAAATACACTTTTGTCTCATAAATTTATATTTAACTTTTTTAAATGTCATATTAAAATAATAAAAGAATAATTTTTAAGAAATATAAAAATATTGTATATTTCTAAAAATTATTAAATAAAATTCTATATTTAATATATTAAAATATTTTTCAAGCTTAGCCTGCTTAGTTTTTTGCTAGGTTAATTAGTTTATTCGAGTAAACCTAAAAAAAAAAGAGAGAAAGACACAAAGTTAGCATTGTGCGTGCGTTTGAGAAGCACCAAGCATTTTACAAGTGCATTCTCCTCTTTTCTTCTTTCATTTTACAAATTTTGCTATCTTTCCTTTCCCAAACCCTCTCTCCTAAACCCCTCTCCCAAATCTGCTCTGCCTAAAACCCTCTCTACCAAATCCCTTCCTGAAGCTCATCCTTTTTGTATCTCTGTTGCTGGTACTATGTACTTCATTTTTGTCATTTTCTTGTTCCCATTGTGGTGGTTTGCATATTCTACAAGGTATCAATGGAAACAACTTTATATATACTTCTATGTTCTTTTTTAGAAATTTTTTGGGGTTTGATTCTTCCTATAATGACAATATTTTCAATTATTTTAAATTGGAGAACCTTTGGGTACTTTTTTTTATGTTTGAAAAGAACTATTAGATAGGACAAAAAAACTTTGACAATCTTTCTATGACAGACATCTAAATGAAAGAAGACATAAAAAGAATCTAATCATATTTTTCATGCCAAATCACAAAGTGTTCTTCTTTTTATCCCACAGTTAACAACCCACAAATTACCTTTGAATGAAAGAAGGAAAAAAATAGTTAGATATTTTAGTTAACAAAAAGATGATTGATAAGTGCGTTCAACGAACACCACATTGTTGAGCAACATCATTGGGTCATTAGATTAAGTGAGTTTTGTCAAATTAGAATCAAGAATGGGAAAGTAATGAGGCAGTCACAACCAAATGCCATTAGAAAAAAAAAGTTTGTTGGGAAGTGAGAGTGAAGTGTTTGGAAAGAAGAAATAGAAGAAAGAGGTTTAGTTTTTTAATAGAAAAGCTATTATGTGGTATATTTAGATAAAATAAGTCACATTACATCATTTAATAAATAATATTCTATACCATAAAATCAATAAAATTATATTTAATAAATATCATTAAATCATATAATTTTTTTCATAATAATATATTTTCTTACTTGTAATTTATATATGCGAAATAAAAAAAATCAATGACAAATAAAAGATTTAATCATGAAATTATTTATTAAAAGTAATAAAGTGTTTAATACTTGTTACCTTTAATAAACAATACAATATTAAAGGGATGTCTTCTAGCTTAACTAGATGACTTAAAGTTCAAGTTTTATTCTTTGTAATGTTAAATAATTAGAGTTTAATTGGTATACATTGTCACTAACATTCAATCATGACTTTTCATTTATGTGACTTTTAAAGTAGTAATGTGTAAAGTCAACAAATTTACCATGAATGAAGGGTTGTGATTAAATGTCAGTGTAAAAATCTTTACACTGATAGTGTATACCAATTAAAATCAAATAATTATAGGGAAAATCTTATCATTAATTCAATTTTTTTAAAATTATGCTTTGATCTTTGATTGCATGAAAATTTCCCATTATCATATACTATTTATTGATTTGAGAGGCCATAAATTAGGAGTAGAGAATTTTCACCCCTTCATAATAATACCCTTCTAGATATTTTGTGATTTGGCTTATGTCTTATTTTTTACGACTAGCAACATGTCTTCCTTGAGCCTCATAAGTTCAATTCTTTTTATATACACAAGTTTAGGTTTCTTTTTTAAATAATTTTTGAATCCTCTCAAACTTTTACTTATATCTTATACATTTATAAGCAATTAAAATAATTGATATGGTCTTTTTTTTATCCCACAATTAACACATGAATTACCTCTGAATGAAAGAAGACAAAAAATAGTTGATATTTTTGTTAACAAAAATGTGATTGATAAGTTTGTTCTTGCACTGATTAATACATGATAATGTTTCTTTTCCTATGTTTTTCTCAACAATGCATTATCTTGAATGTTTCATATAATTTTTTAAATTTTTTCATTGTTTCAGTGGACATTGGGTATTGATTGGAATCAATCTTATGAGGGAAATATTTTATTATCAGGACCTATTGGAGAATGACACCAGTATAAGGCAAGACATGAGGAAGCTATTTGAAATGTAACAATGTATCATTCATATTGAGGGTGTTGATATACATTTTATTACTTATATAAAAGTTGTTTGTCTTTATTGAATTATTAGGTTATACAAACTTATTGGGCACAAATAGGAGCTAAGGTTTCAAAGGCAAAGTCAACAAACATCATGGATGACAATTAGGGTTGTTTACATATGTTATGTAAGAATCAATTTCTAATATTAATATTTAGTTATACTGATGTTTGCGTATTTTTTTAGTGTCCGAAGCAACCTAACAACAATGGTTGCAGGTATTACATTTGTCGATATATGAAGGAATCATTGAATATTGTGAAGGAGCAACTATCCCAATTGATATATGTGATTCAAGTTCTTATATTATTCCTTAAGTTTTGTGTCGCCTGTTTTTAATTTTACTTTTTTGTAGTATTTTTCTAATTGCAAGTGGAAACACTATTCTGACTATCAAATTATTGAGGTTAGGGAATATTGGTGTCAATATGTATTATAAGTCTCACCCTTCTGTTGAATTTGAAAGAGAAAATGATCAAATTTTTTGTCATGATCAACCTACACTAAACTACCTAACATTATATGTTGGATTATGTTTATACATTATTGTACACCATTTTTGGATAATTTTGGAATCTTGTTGTATTAAGTTAATTTAAAAAAAGGAAAATGAGCATTCTATATAGTTTTGTAATTAGTGAAGTTGTTGCATTATTTTTTATTTAGGTCTGAAACACAACAATGTTTATACAATTTATCGTATAATTGGAACTGTGTTTATAGGTGTGAAAAAATTATGGTAAAAATAGATGAAAGAAACTAGTAGGTTTAAAAGACAAAAAAAAAAAAAGAAGAAAGAAACTTATACAACGTTTTTTCAAACCAGCATTTATATCCACTTATGCAACATTTATTTAAAAAGCACTATATCTACTTATACAACGTATATCTGAAGAAGCGCTATATCTACTTATACGGTGTTTATATGCAAAAGCGTTATATCTACTTAAACAGTGTTTTTTTGAAGAAGCGTTATATCTACTTATGTAGCAATTTTCAAAAAAGTGTTATCTAAACTAATATTTTGCCTACTTATACATCCCTTAAAAAACACCATATAAGCTAAAAAAAACTATAAAAGAACAAATTTGGTGTATGCAATATAAAATGTGTATAAAAATTTGAAAACTTTTATTTGAATTAAAGTTAATAAACAAACCAAGTTTTGCATGGTTAGATTTAGAATGTGTAGCATCCTCAAATTTTTAAAATAAAAATTATCTCATAAAATAAATTAATAAATAATGATTATCTAGATGTATAAGAATTTATTTTAAACTAAGTTTTAGGGGAGATGTCTTATAATGTACTACATGTGCGTTCACTACTAGGCACAAGGTCTATGACACTCTATATGGCATTCCAGTGCTTAACTAAGCATAACTCAGTTAATACTTTAGGAAAATCCCTTAATACAACTATCTTACTCACAATTGCTTTAGTTGCACAATCTAAAAGAGCTAATGTCATCTACACTCGGACATTTTCTCTCTAGGTTCTCTTACTTGGATTGTACTCAAAAGTTCTCACTTATACTCTCAACAGACTCTTAACAAGTTAACAAACTAGACATGATTAGAAGATAACCAGTTTATACCAACAATAATAACTAGTCAACTAAGAGGCAAACAAAACAAGTCATATAAAAAAGTATATCAAACTCACAGTAAGTCAAAACAAAAGATTGAGGTTGAATCACAATCACTAGAAAGAGCTAGCATAATTATTTCCTACCAGAAGAAGATTAGCAATGCAAGGGAGGAATCAAATAAGTCATTTAGAAGGAATAAAGGAAAACAAATTTAAAAAAGTCTCAAACATAAGTTAATCAAGTGATCATTTAAGAAGACACATCTACTTTACCTTTATTACTTAATAAAGAGACATTTATGCAATCTAGTAATCAAAGATGATTGCCTCGAGTCTTGATTGTTATTTGCCATAATGTCCAATTCACATTACACAATGTACTAAGGTGGCCAATCTCAATATCTTGCAACAAAGGATAATGATTTATGTTGTAACAACAATCAAAACACTCAAAATTTTAAAATGGCACACATATGAATATGAATTACAAGACACTACATACATGTTTGCAAGGGATCTAAAGTAGGGCAATCAATATTGAAATTATCAAAGCATTTTAACTATCTAAAAAAATGTCACAAAATACACATTAGAAACATAACAAGCAAATAACACAATAGGCGGAAGAACATACATGCTCTGATACCACTAAATGTGACACCTTTCTACCCAAAAACTCTTTATTCTTTAATTATAAAATAATATAGAAATTTGTTCATTTAAATACTAGACTTGACACTTAGGTAAAAAAATTCACATCACACAATATATACTTATTTTCTAAAACTACGACATAACAAAACGTATATATATAAGTAAACATTGTAGCTTTAAACATTTCCTTTACAAGATTATCATTTAATAAAACTCATAATGAAACTTTATATAATTCATTTACATGACGAAAAACTATTAACTAATCATCTCTAACTCAACGTCATACCTAATCAAAGCAGCCCAATAGAAATAGGTAAAGAAAAAGTCGGAGCTTCACCACCCATGATATCATCAAGATCTTGCTCACCTAAAAGTGACGTTGAGTTAAAAAAAATGCAACAAGCAGGAAAGGGTGAGAATATGTCTCACGCACGTTAAGGAACATAAAAAGAGAATAGGCAGTCAACTAAAGTACAACAATAAACATATAAATTCATTCCACACCCATGACAAAAATTATACATCCACACACACAAATTTGTGCTAATGATGTTCATGCATGCTTTCTTATATACACACCCGAAGCGGTCATTTTCTATGTCGGTAACATGTAGGTACAACCATCTCACCATAGGTCCACCCGAAGGAAATCCTCTTCTACGTCAGTAACATGTAGGTATAACTATGCAATACAAAATAACCAAAGAAGATACGGTCTAGAGCACTAAACAATGAGTGATCCTTACAAAAATTCTCTGGCTATCACACTTCTGCATGCTCTCTTAGGTATGCACTTGAAGCGATCCTCTTTTACGTCAGTTACACGTAGGTATAATCATCTTACCGTAGGTTCACCTGAAGTGAATTCTCTTCTACACTAGTAACACATGAGTACAACCATGCAATACAAAACAACTAAAGAAGACCTGTCCAAAACACCACACAATGGATGATCCTTACAAAACTTCTTCGACTTCCATATTCATGCATCATGTCATCCATAACATAAATCATAATGCCAACATTTAATCATGTCATAACAATCCACTCCTAACCGCAGCTAGGATGACACCTCACTAGACACACCTACGGTAAGATGATTATACCTACGTGTAACTGACGTAAAAGAGGATCGCTTCAAGCGCATACATCATCAACATAAATCACAATATCAATATCTAATCAAGTCATTACATACCACCTCTAACCACAACTGGGATGACACCTCATCAGACACATCCTGACTATCATCATCAACACACTATATGTCCAATTAAAATCAACATCAATATCACATAGTGGAATAAATCTCCAATTCACAAACGTCAAACAACTTTTAAACATTCAATCATTAACCACACTCCTAATTATAAGATACATCACAATAATCTAATAACGTCATCATAATCCACTCTCAAATGTAGTTGGGATGACACATCATCATGCACAACCTGACTATCATCGATCATCAACACATTATATGCTCAATTGCAATCAACATCAATATCATATAATGGGTCAAATCCCCAATCCATGCTTCCCAAACAACTTTCAAATATTCAATCATTCATGACATAAATAATTATAAGATACATCACTATATTTCACACCACAACAATCAACATCATTATAACTCGCATTATTCATTCTTATCTTATTTTTTTATTGTATCGTGTAGTCTAAATAAAATATATATAGTTATACTAATGATATGAGGGTGTTATACAATTACCTAAGACTTTTATGTTGATGTCGAAAGTTATTTTTATCATATATTATTTTTAAAAATTACAAACCCGCAACTATTAACCCCTAATCTAATAACTTGACCTTTACTCACTACTTGATTCATAACTTTAGTTATATACATGTTTTTTGAGTGATTCTAACTCCAACGGAAAGATAACATATAAGTATACAACTTTTATATAGATGACGAAACCTAATGAGGTCGTTTAGGTCATATCGCAGTGCTTACAACACACAAACATATGTTCCACGTACTAGCTTAGAAACTCAACTTATAATTCACATAACTCAATCAATTCTTAACACTTTTATGTAATTCTTGAGTCTAAACTATATCCCCAAATGTCTAGTTTCTAAAACAACAAACATAACTCAATTTGGTTAACCACACAGAAAGATATTATAGAACACTGAGATATTTTATACAAAAATTTTTAGATAATAAGTATTCAACTTATATAAGGTTCTTAAAGTATAATTCTAACTTCAAACCCTTAAACATTCTAATTCTCTACCTCTAATAGTTAATTATCATTACACCTTATAATTATACTGATAATCATCAACTTTTTTATCAATATCCTCATTGGAAGAAAACCACTAACACCTAACATCTAATTCTTTTTATACAAAGAGCAGTTCAAATAACATAACAACCTCTCAATCATCATATTAATCAATCATATAATTAAACTTCTTCATCATTTAATAATAAAAAACATTCATAAAAACAAACTAACTAAACAATTACATAAAATAGATGAAACTTTAATCCCTAAGGAGACTTAGGGATCACTTTCACTATCTTATTTCTTATATATGCCTGTGCATTAGCTAATCCCACATACTCCCCCTTACAATCCAACAAAATAAATTAATAAAAACATCCTTTTTATTCAGGGGCACCAAATATATTGATTCTCGGTTGTAATTATTTCTCATTACTGTGCTCAAGGTACTAATCTCTATATATTAAAATGGAGAACCTCAATGTCAACCTAATCAATAAAACCAATAAATAATCCAATAATGCACATGATCCCTAACAATCCAAGAAAATAAATTCATAAAAACACTAATTAATTATTTAAGGACTTCAAAAACACTAGTTAATTATTTAAGGACTTCAAATACATTGATTATGGTTGTAATTACAACCCCACTACTGTGTTAAGGGTATTAATCTCTAAGGTATCAAATTGGATAACCTCAATGTATAAGGTATAAAAAACACCAATAAATAATCCAATAATGCACATGATCCCTAACAATCCAAGAAAATAAATTCATAAAAACACTAATTAATTATTTAAGGACTTCAAAAACACTAATTAATTATTTAAGGACTTCAAATACATTGATTATGGTTGTAATTACAACCCCACTACTGTGTTAAGGGTATTAATCTCTAAGGTATCAAATTGGATAACCTCAATGTCAACTTAATCAATACAATTAATAGACAACACTATGTTTGGGTTCTTTGTGATGGGGTGATAGGAAGAGTTGAGGCCCATTTTGTGCAGAACATAGTGGCAAATAGCAATCGAGTTACTGGTTGTAATAAGGAAATTTGATAGTCGATCGATTTTATACGGGTTAAAACAAGTTGATGTATGGTTTTGAATGAGTTACAACGGGCAAATACGGTTTTGATTTTTACAACCCACCATACCTGACCCACCTATTACATATATATATATATATATATATATTATTTTTTAGTTTTATAATTAATAATAATTTTTTTCATTTTTATCTTCTTAAATAATTAATATAATTCATACTAATTATACTCATAAAAAAACACGTATCTCATATATTATATTTTAAATGTTTTTTAACCAATTATAAAAACATTAATTATTTAACATTTCATCTTCTTTAATAAAATATTTTTTTCGATATAAATATTTTTTAAGATTAAAACATAAGTTTTTTATTTATTTTTATAAACCAATTTTTATTTGAAAGTTTATAAACTCGCCTAACCTATTAAACCCTAAACCCTAAACCTATTAAACCCAAAAATCAGCAACCAAGTAAAGTCTTTTGGTTACTTTTCAAAGACTATATAAGTTTTTCTGGAAAAAAAATATACATTTTGAACACATTAAAGGATCTGACAACATATGTGCTGATATACTTTCCAGGTACATCAAGTAAAGACTTGATCCTCTACAAAGACCTGTTAGGTCACTTATACAAACATCCATATGTTGGAGAATACAAAGAAGGGCGCCAGTGACCCTAAACAAGTAAAGTCCCCTTTTCAGGCAGACCAATACACAAAATATGGCAAACAAGAATTGCCAATTCTTACAAATATTTTCCAGTACCTTGGAAGAGACCAGACAAATGTCAAATTAAATGTTTTAATTGACAATATTTGGAATATTCCAAAATACACTACACAAAATGAACACCTAGTTACAAAGGTGAAACAAAGCATTGTTAGTGCTCTATACAACTTTTGTTGCCATGATAATAAATGAGTAGCCTTAACCTTTCCTGCCTCTCCTTCTGGAAAAGGTTTTACACATTTTGCCCTGATCACAGGCCCAATAAAGGTGTTTACACCTCTTTTAAAGACCTCGGTGAGGCTAAACAAGATCAATTTTGGTCCACATACAAAGGCTTCTATTCTAAAGAAGAAGTAGAAATGGCAGCTCGACTAGAAACAATTGATGAAGAAAAAATAAAGACTACCTTACAATTAGAGCCTCGTGCTCAAACACAAACATATGCTACTGCTGCTTGCAGTATCTCACAACAAATAAATCCAAATATCCTTTTGGGTAAATTTGGGTTAATAAGGATTTTTTGTTTGAAGTCCATTCTGAAACAACAACATACGATGGTTTATTCGTAAAAGTACAAACATATTTCAATAACAGAAATCCTTGTTTTGGATCTTCAGAATATTGTAAAACTGTGGACAAAGACTGTACATGCCAGTTGAAGTTCATAATAAGATGAGCTCAAATAAATTTGGGTTCTTTCAAAGCACACTTATATAGGGATGTTTTGATAACTCCCATGTTACTATTAGAAGCAGGATGTCTCCATTCTTTAGTGATACCTCCTACAGACAGGTTTTCAGCCCTCTCCCAAACATTAAATTCCGTATAAACGACATTCAGGCGGAACACATGCAGCAGGTGGCTCTACAAATTACTACTTCCCCAAGAAGTATTCACACTCATGATAGTCAACCACTCATGTCATAAAATTATTTACTGAGATAAATCCTGAGATCCATACTCTTACTTTATTAGAGCATGATCTACTTAAAGGATTGTCCTTAAATACAGACAAAGCATACCAGTATAATCTCTGGAAAGCATATATTGAAGGATCCAACTGGAACTTCTCAAAACGAGATTCCGAGAATTTTATACTGTTAAATGAAACCCCTAATACAAAAATGTACTGGAAGAAAATAATGGGTAATAAATTTCACCCATTCCCAATTGAAGCTAACCTTTCCCTTGTCAAGTATTTTGAAAAGGAAAGGAAAGGTTATACAAAGAGATATATGAAGAAACTGGCTGTTATGGCCAGAACACTCCTGGAATGTCATCCTTCCCATCAGACTGGAATGTCTTCCTTAACAAATGAAGGAAGAAATACAAGAGCTGTCTATACTCGCTCGAGTAAGAAGAGCAAGTTAAAAATTTTACCTGTGACAAAGTAATTTTACTTCTTTACCGAAGTAATAGACTGAAGGGGTAAAATTACTAACAAAGCAGGTTACCAGTCACAAGGTTACCTTTTAAACTGGTTTCTGATTACACAAATTATCTATAAATAAGACCATAAGTCTCTTATGCTGAGCAGGTCCGAAACATTTCTCTCTCTAACTCCCAAATCCTTCTCTCTATACTTCTCCTCTCCTTTCTCCTCTCTCTTACTTGTAAAAATTATTTCTCTGCAATAAAATCAGAAGTTATCAGCAACCCCTCCCCTCTTTCCTCCCCTTTGTAAGTATTTCTTTTAAATTTATGCGCATATAATTTTAAGTATGGAGTAGTTTTCTCTTAAGGTATAAGTATGGAGTAGTTTTCTCTTAAGGTATCTTCGGATGCCTTAAGCAATAAATATTTAAAGATGCGATGATCATTTAAAGGCTTATCATATGTTAATTAAATTTACTTTTCATCAAGTTTATAAGCAGATGTCTAACCGGCTCTGCTGCCAGATTCAGTAGCTTATAAACTTGTTTCTATCAAAATTATACGAAGATGTTTAACTGCCTCTGTCAGATTCAATATCGTATAATGTTGATCTGTTAATACTTTAAGTTTCCTCACCTTCTTTCTCATCTTCTTGTATATTTTTTTTCTCTTTTATCCTTCTTCCTCTCTTTTATTTATCTTTCTCTTTTCCTCTCTAAAAAAACAGATTTATTAAAATTAAATCAAATAAACCTAACCCGTCCTATTCCTCACACGTAATGTTATCTTCATCCAAACACAAAGTCTAAAAAGTGAAATCCAAAACCCTAAAAGTAATCAACCGACTCACGCCAAAGAAGCGTGGATTTAGGGCAAAGGGCATGGTCATGTCCAATGTCCATCCCTATCATCGCACAGTGCCAAACTTCGTCACGTGTTCTTACGCAAATCTCTAAATAATTATTTATTTTATTTTATTAAATCTTAAACATCTTTTTCATATCTTTCATATAATAACAAATTTTTTGACCTAAATTTTAATAAATTTTTAATGTTAAAATAAAATAAATATAATAAATAAAATTTTGAATATATTGTACAGATTTTTAATATTTGTTTTTATATATTTATTATTTTTATTCTAAAATTAGTTTAATATTATTTTTTGTCTGAAAATATAAATATAATATAATTAAAGTAAAATTTTGAAAATACATATAATTTACTCTAATTTTTTAGATTTAAAAAAAAATTAAATATCGTTTAAAATTTATTATAAATGATTTCGATAACTTTTTAGAAACTCAAAGCGAAATAACAAAATTATTAAAAACATATAAAATTTGCTAAAAAATATGGAATATATGTAAGGGTTTTATTAGTAATACTCTTTTGTTAGAGAAAAATATAAAATAAATTAGAAAATATGACAAGTTATACACTTGTACAAAAAAATTAACATAAATAATAAAAAATATATATATGAAAAACGAAATTCTGGCTGATATGTGTAATTCACTGTTTATGGATCGGCCGGCAAAGATGTATTGAAAGACTGAAAGTAATTATTTCAAAAGTAACTTTTGTTTATGTTAAGAATTTTATTAATTTTTATAAAATATTCTATTATCTAGTAATTTTAAAATGAAAATTAAATGTTAGTGCATTTTATTTTATTACCTTAACTTTTAAAAATTTTATTATGATTTTTTATGTTTTTGAAACTTCCATTACAATAACGGGAAAAGATAGACGCATCTTTATTTCAATCTTATTAATCTCTTCCAATTATATTAACCTAATTATTACCATAACCAAACACAATAAACTCTTAAAGCCATCTCAACTATTATTATAATTGCATGTAATAAATATTATGTAATAAATATTGTGATGACGAGTAAGATTAAGTGTCAGGTATAAGAGGTGGAAAAGGAATTAATTTGCGTATATCTTTCTATTAAAAATTAAAATAAAAATTTCAAAAACATAAAATATTAACATATTTTCAAATTGAATGTAAAAAAAAAAAAACAACACTAAAATATAATGAACCAAAAATTAATATTAGCTTAAGTGAAATACATTTTGAAAGCAATGTATGTTTTATAATGCCGAAAAGTAAAAATATATTTTTTATTTTATTTTATAAACTTATAAAAGTTTAATAAATTCAACTTGTAGGATCGTAAGAGTTTATTTTATAAAAAATATCTATAAATAAATACAATATATAAACATTTCAACAACATAAGAAATCAAAATAGTAAATCATAAATTCCACAATACTTACATAATTAAGTTTAGCAATGCATTACTATCAAATAATAAATTAATGTAAAACGTTCTCATCAATGTTTGCTATTGTTGAAAAATGAAGATGGGATGTTCTTAGAGATTATTGTTTTTCAATTTAAGAACACAGTAAATGAAAGTATGTTGAAGTCTAAATATATATAAAACAATCCAATTTGTTGACCCGATAATCTGGTAGTAAACTCGAGAGTCTACAAAGTTTGCATAAAGTCTACGAGTTTACTAAAAGCAAAGTTTGCCTACGAGTTAACTCTTAGATGGTAAATCGACTCGTAAACTCATAAGAATTAGAGAGTTTAACTCGATAGTTTAATAACCATGTTTTCTAGAAAACATACATTTTAAATTATTAGATTTTTTGGTTAATATTATGAATATGTTTTATCAATAATTATATTTATTTAAAAAACCTTATTTAAATGAAAAAATAGTTATCATAAGATGAAGTTCATTTTTGAATATATATTATTTTTTCAAGTATAAAGGTAAAATATAAAATTTTACATGAAATAACTTTATAAGAAAATTTTACTAAAAAATAAATGTATTTTAAGCTAATTATCTATTAAATTAAGTTGTTAAATTTGTATGTATACATTTTATTTTAGTTTTTATGGTTAAAATTTGATTTCTTCTAAAATATTAGAAATTATTGAAAGGAATTTTGTTTAGTTAAATAAAATGTTTACACATAAATTAAAATTAAATTTGAATCAATTATAAAACATGATATTTTTTTTCATAAATATTAGTTGTTTATTAATAAAGAGATTTGAACTGATACTGCTTAAACCAGTGGATCAAGACTCATTAAATATGATACAAACTTTAATTTGTGTGTAGTATATAGATTTGGTGTAGTATATAGATTTGGACACAAAGCTTGTGCTAATTGTAAATTAACCAACACTGAATGTATGTATATATAATCTAAGTAACAAAATTGGTAAAATTGAATCAACCAACTCTTTTGACAGGTTGGATGTGTTCAACCAATTGTTATTAGAAATTGTTATTAAAAATTACTTAAATGAATTGTTTATTAAAGATGTTTTTAATATGAGAACCATTATTTTAACGTGAGTCCCATAACCAGGGTTGCTTAAAAATGATAAGTAACTTTGACCCATCTTAAGCAACTTTGATCTACTTTTAAAACCCACCTAAAGAGACTCACATTAAAATAATAGTTTTTATATTAAACAACTCAGTAAAGCAATTCGTACTAAATATGCTCTTATGTTTGCTCAATTTTAACCTCTCATAAAGGAGTTTGCAATAAACTAACCTACTTACCTAGAATTTCATTAATTAGATTAAATGTAATAAAAAAGAGTGTAAGGTTGAGTTTATATTTTATTTTTTGCATTAAAGTAATAATTTGTTTATGATACAAGATTTTTAATTATGATCAACGAAAGTAGAAATGTCTGTTTGCCAATTTCTTATTCTTATTAATGTTAGAGACATAAGAAAAAAATACAATTAGATGAGTGAAAGAGATAATAGTTAATAAAAGCTTAAAATATTCTTTTGTGGAAAGAAAAAAAGCTTAAAATATTCTATGATATTTGTTTGAATCAGCTGTTCAACCCACTCATAAATGAAGTGAGTTGCATTTTCTTAGTCTATATACTTAGGATGGAACAACTCTTTGATATCTCAGTCTATCACACCAATGTACATGATCTTATTCAAATATTATTTTAATTTTTTTGTGACAAAATATTATAAAAATTAAATATTAAATGTTAAATATTAAATTTAAACTAATGTCATGTTTTTAATTTGCAACTTATGGAGGATAATTACCAATTAATGGTTAGACATAGCAAACTAAATTTTAGTATTTTTAAAGTAAATCCCTAAATCCAAAAGCTAACTTGGTTCATTAAAGTGAGTTAATTTTTACCAACACAACTTTGACTCAGTTGTTAGCAAGTGATATCTCAGGCTCACAACTCTAATTAAAAAAAATCGAATATCAAGAAACAAATACAACTTTACTTGATATTCAATATTAAAACTTAATATTATATTACGTATAAATGTCTCAAATGTTAAAATATTAAAAAAATATACATGAATAATTGAGTAAAAAATTTATTTAACATTTTAATAAAAAATCATTAATTAGTTTGTTTTTGTTTTGTTTTGATATTATTAGTTAAAAAAAATAGCTGTTACAAAAAAATACACTAAAAATCACACATATTAGACTCATCCTAATAGAAATATGTATTAAGAGACATAAGTTTAAATGATTTCTGTATTTTAAGGAGTCAACTATCAATTTAGTAATTTAGTAATTGGTAACATTTAGATTTTGTGAGACATCTTTTGTTGGATTAATACTCATATTTTCATCTTGTGCTTAAATTAGTCCGTTATCTAAATTATTTTTAAAATTTTGGTGAGCCATAATTTTCAATTTGAAGTATATTCTATCTTAAAAAGATTATTATGATGATTAAAATTTTTCATTCTGATATTTAATTTAATTGAACTTGAACTTAAATTCAAAATCTTACTAACTTTAGAACAACTTCAGGCTAGTTAATCTACATATTCGTACGTAACCAGTACCTATAACTTTTAATGGATTAAGATGGTGCTTTGACTCATATCTTATGGATTAATCTTTTGTATTTGAAGGAGGATACATTATAAAAAAATTAAAAAAAAGAACAAAAACAAAGCATGGATAAGAAAAGGACAATATAAAGTCATTAACTTTTATGAAAGTGTGGATATTATATTCTCGGATATCCTCGACATGAGCATCGCTTGTGTCTCTTTCTGAACTGTGAAGACACTCTTCGATGTTCTAGATCAAGATGGAGGCAGATATTCAGAACCCATCTCAAGGATACAGGTTTGACTCTCTGGGTCTTATGAATTCCATGTTCTTGTTCTTTTTAGCTACCATTTTTATCACTTGATTCTTAAGACCCTTTTCTGTGTTTCATGTCATGGATTTGATGTAACTGTTTCTTGTGATCCCATATATTATAGCCTTGTGTCTTAAAAGTTAAAACTTAGATGCTTGTGTCTTATACAATTGATTAATGGGGGGGTTTGGCTTGTTAAATATAGTATATGAGTGATAAGGCTATAATTCATTCATTTCAATGAAGTATAAAAGCAATGATTTGGGGAGTGATTAGAAGATTATATGTGGGTGTATTTGGATTTTGTTGCATAATATGTGGGGTTGATGGATTTTGAATATGGTTGTTCTGGCTTGGTGTTTCTGATTCTGTTCTGTGAAGATTTCAGTTATCTAAGAGATTAATGAAGATTTGGGGGAACGAAAACACTTTCATCAGTGAAATTTTTTGTTTTAGTATTTTGCTTGGAAGTTCTGAATTGCTGTTAGTGATTGTTTTTTGTTTTGTGGAAAACATGAAATTCGATAAAGAAATGGTTTCCTACACTCTCAATAGTGCATGCAATTTCTATCTAGATTGTCTTTAGATTGTAACAGCATTTCGGGGCATAAGTACAAAATATTGTTTATTTTTAGTTCAGTAATTGCTCAAATTTTAGGGTTGGATTCATGAAAAAGTTGTTATGCTCAAAATTTGATACACAACTGAGTGTGATATAGAAAGGGTATGGATATTACCTGACATATGATTAGGACTCAATACACTGATGTAATTCTTTGTTGAATCTTCATGACATGGATCATTAGGACTTAAGCCATCTCAAAAAATGTTTCTGTTGAAAATTGTATTTTTCTAATCTTAATTATTACTTTCCTGTTCAACTCATGAAGCTTTATAAGGCCAATGAATTTTAAACAGTGTGTCACTGCACACTCTACACATTGACTTAGTAAAAAGTGAGTTGAAGTGTTGAACAATCGTGCTCCATTATGTCTTTCCTTTGTACTAATTGTGAATGCATTTTCGTTGGCCACTTAATGATTTATGTTTGTTTTCATCGGCACAATGTTTTCAGATTCTGTGTTGATGGAGCGCACGAGGCCAACATCATTGAATGGAACAAAAAAAGAAAATTACAGAGTGATCAATTGGATTTGCTTAGACCAAAGCATAAATGCTGGGTGGGGAATTCCTCTTCTGAACATGCTTTAACATTTGATGAAAATCCAGCATTAGAGAGCATGCAGATTTATGTACTTCAGGGTAGGACAAATGCAGATAGCTCAGAATCTGAATCTGAATCTGTAAAAGACAGCAATAGTTTCTGCAACGATTCTGTTACTGCCATGTATGAAAAAGAAGATAAACTTGTCGACAATTCTGCAAAGACACAATGGCCTTTAGGTTCTCTTGTTGGCTCACATGGCTATAATGTTGAGGATCATCACCACTCTTTAGAAGAATCTGCAGTTGATAAGGGATGCTCAGGTGAAGCAAACACTTTTGATGACAAAGAAAGTAATCAATCTTCCCATTATGCAGATTTACAGGCTTTGAAGAATCTTGAGGACAAGATTTTAGAAATAGAAAGTCACAGAAAGGACGTGTTCCAAGAATATGCCAAAGCCAATAATGAGGATGAGTCCATAGATATGGAATTTGAAGATCTTTACTCTAAAGGCGAAAATCGTAACAAGTATGTTCTTTCATCTGGAAGATGGAATGTAAACCAAGGTATATTTATTTTTTATAAACAAATGTTAGTTGTTAGTTTTGTTAATAGAGGGATTGAGATTTGAACTCATGACCTCTCCGTTCATTTTCTCTTCACATGTGAACTTTATCACCGCATTAACTTTAAATCCCTACCAAGGAACATTTCTTGATTGTTAGTTACTATTTTTGAGGATAGGATCTTCATTGTTATTTACTCTTTGTTCTTACTCTATGAATTGGTTTCTTTCATTCAATAAATTTAGGTGTGCTGCATATGATTGGTGAATCTGGGGTGCCAACATGGTTGGGATCACAGCTTTCACAGTGATGCTTCTGCTGCATATGTCTTGAACACCAAATTTTTTGGTTCATAATTCATAGGTTGATATATACTAATGTTTTGATTGCAGAGGCTCAATCAAGCACTAGATCACCAACAATTGATCAAGAATTTGAGCAGTACTTTTCCATGCTTATGCTGTAGTTGAGTTACTTACAAAGGAAATAGATATATGTATATATTTTTTAAAATGGCTATCTATGTATTACTTTCGTGAAGATTTACTTATTCTGATGACTTTGTAGTTTGTAACATCATAAGAAGGTATTGTGAAGTTGCTATTTGATAGCTTCCCTTTGTTTAATTATGACCCTCAATGCCCTGAGACCACAGATTGTAGGTAAAAGGAGCTTAGCCTGCTGGGTTATGTCCTTAATTTTGTACTAATTTATTTTGAGCTTTTGTTTATTTTTATACAACTTGTTTGGGTTTATTTAAAGCTTAATTAGTTTTTCAGCTCATGCAGTTTAGTTTGTGAAACATTTTGGTTCTTCATTTTAAGGAATTAAATTTCATTTCTTTAAAGGGAGATTGTGTATAATAAAATTTAATATAGTCATGAAGATAGATAGAGAGAAATGTGGAATAACTAATAAGTAGATGGGAATAGGATCTCTCCTGCAATATTTTCTCCAGCACTCTCTTGAGCAATCATAACCATGATTTAATCCAATGGTCTAAAATTGAATATAAATAACCAATGAAAAATTACCTACACATTAAAAGTGAAAATTAAAAATAAAATAATAGTAAAGTTGTTTTTGGTGTTATTTATTCATGCATTTGAGGTTCTCACCTACCCATTCACCATATACAAGATTTTCATTCACTATTTGGTGTTATTTATTCATGCTGAAGCTTCACGATTTGATACATATCAACCTATGAATTAGTACATATGTCTGGAACACCAAATTTTTTGGTTCATAATTCATACTCATGCTGAAGCTTTGCTGCATTTCTTTTAAATACATTATAAAAATATAAATGTTTTGAAGCTTCAGCATTGAATCACCAGGAACAACATAAACATCATATGTGGAACACCCTAAACACAAGCTTAACTATGGGGGAATTATGATGTCGGTAATGAATTTTTAAATTGTGTTTGATTATGGCGAATTTGGTGAAGTACGTGTACGTTTTGGTGGAGGATCACACAAGTGTTTCGCAAACTGTGGATGTTTGGATTTAAGTTAGAAATGTTGTGCTGATTAAAATAAAATGAAAGTAAAAGCAGTCCATTGAATAATTAATATTCCTTATTTTTATATTTATTTTAAATATTTTCTAGAAGATAAACTATTTTTCTGATTTACAATATTTATTTCTTTCTTCACGTCAAAAAAATTTATGACTTATTTACTCTTAAAATTTTACAATCATTACACCCTTTTTCCTTCTATAATAATCTTTTTACAAACATTATATTTTTTCTATCATGCACTCTTAGTTTTCATAATCTCTAAGAGTTTCATAATTGTGGTCAATTTGTCAAAAATCATGTGATATATCTTTTCATGTGATTATATATTCGTGCTTGACACTACATATTGATATTGAAAAATAAAAATATACTTTTGATCAATGTGTAAAATAAAAATGACAATTAATTTCTTACAAAAAATCAATGATGTTGTGGAAGTGTTTAACCACTCAAAAAGGCTGTGTGAGTTTGTCGTAAAAGAAGAGAATTTTTATTAGAAAGAAAATGATTATGAAAGAAGGAATTATGAGAGGAGGTGTATGGTCAAATAAACAAATATTGTAAATAAGAAGGATGGTGTATCTCTTTGTGAAAAAAATATTTATAACAATATTTTAGGAATATATAAAATAAATATGAGAAGGGAGGAAGATTAATATTATTGTATATATCTATTAATAACATGAGTATAAGATTAAATGTATTTTATAAATTACAATTTTTATTTTAGTTATGTTAAAATAATATAATATTCATATTGTACATTTTTTTTTCTTTCTATTTTTTTTATATTGAAAACATTAACAGATAATTCATGATAATTGATTTTATAAGTAATAAAATTATTTGAAGGTATGTAATGATGTGACATCTTCATCACTCATAATTATCGTCGTTATTAAATCAAAATTCATGGCAAAACTGCTAAAGACCATCAATTTTTTATTTTATTTTCCTCTTCTTCTACCCTAAAATTCACATTTACCTACCATGATAAGTTTCACCACAAAAATGGTAACAAGGGGAAGCAGATTGGAGGAAGAGTCAACGGTGATGTCGAAATAAAAGAATGCCCATAGACAGGTTACCCACCAAGCCAAAAACAAAGCCACTTCATTGAAAAAAGCAAATCTGAGCCGCAGAGTAAAATTTCTGAAGGAAACACAGTCAATTCGAGACTACCCAAGAAAGAGAAGCATGAGCACAAGAGTGACTGCGAAATCACAAGCACAAGTGATGATTATGCAGAAATATTTTTGCTACAATAATCCAAGTCAAGAACCTTTTTAGGGTGAGGAGGTCTAACATGACTGTGATGCTTTTTGAAAAAATTATGAATACAAAGATGCACAACATTGGTTCATATTATATTAGCTTAGCTAGATCTGTTCTTTTATTATTTTTCAGTTTAAATGGAATGAATTATGAACATGTTTCTGCATATTGTTCTCCTAAATTGATTAGTTTCTTGTAAATATTGATTTGGGGTCCGTCGTACACATTTTCAACAGGGTAAGCAAGTGATTCGTAATGCACAAAACCAAACAACTTTGCAGCATTGTCCCAAGATCAACGTTTTCACCTTGTATGAAGCTTGTGCTAATTGAAGAAACCTCCTAAGAATTGTAAAAGGACAATTGCATTAAGTTTCAGTGTTAATGCATTAACAATTTCTTATGATTTTATCATTCTTTTGTATGGATATGTTAATCAATGATTAAATGATAAAAATGTGAACAGTAATGAATGTTTGTATTGTATAGTGGGAACATGCAGTGACTCTCCATTTTTAGATAGTAACTGCATACTCGCATTATTTAACAATTGGAAAGTGTCCAAGAATACTATTATTAATTGATATTTGGATACAGAATGTATAGTTTTTAAAAGTCAGTTTGAAAAGCCAAAGGACATTTATATGTTTATATGTTAGAGATCTACGGTTACTTCTATAATAGTTTTATAAAATTGTTTTTAGTATTTTGATATTTAAAAATTAAAATAATTGTTTAGGAAATGTTTTCTAAAAACAGTTTTTAAAAATAATTATAATTTTTTAATTTTAAAAATTAAAAAATAAAAATAACTGAAATTAGTTTTATTTTTTGATTTTTTATTTTGTTTTAAAAACTTAAAATATAATTAAAATATATTATTTTTTGTTTTTAACTAATGAAATTTTAATAAATATGAACAAATTTTTGTATTTTTATATTTTTAAAATAATTTTTAAACAGCACTTAACAAACAATTTTTTTTTTCTTTTTTTTTTCAAAATATTTTTTTAAAATTATTCTTAAAAACTCTTTTAAAAAACAAAATCAAACTAATATGTTTTCCGCTTGTTGTGTTAGGGTAGTTTACCAGCTTTCCATTTTTATTTGATAAAAACTTCAGTTTTTTCAATAAGTAAAAATATTATTGGCCTTAAACCATTTATTAAAGAAGAAACCTGACATACCTCAGCTTTCGTTAGGTATTGTACATCTGTGATGAAGCAGAAATCTTCCAAGCGTGGAGCATTAATTTCTTCATACTTCGTTCAATCATAGAAAGCAGAATACAACATAAACATTTCAAAATGCGTTACAATGAACACAAAATTTCATCCTCAAAATAACATCTTTCTTGGATGACTATTTGTTAACATAGAAACAAGGATATGACACATTGCATTTTCAACAAGCAGAAATTCAATATGGAATCATACTGCAACGGAACCTCAACTAAAAATATCATTATTAGTTCATTAGTGTAATTACATATATATGCAGTTCAAGAATAAGACAGAGGGCACTATGTCAACTTCATTGAATTTGAGAACTTATGAGGAAATTAGCATGCAGGTGATGCCAAGTAGCTGAAGTCTTTGTCTTTCAATGTAATTTCTAGGGAGGAAGCAATCTATGAGATACAACAGCCAAAGGAGAAAAACTGAAATCACTTTTTTTTTTTTAAAATGAGAGGTTAGAAGGGAGGAATTCTGAATCCTAGAGCACTTCACTTAAAAAATTCATAGTATTTCCTAATATCAGTTTGCTACTAATTAGTTACTGCTAGTTTAAGTGATATCTCCAATATTTCCTAGGACATGATCTCTTTCCTTGGTTAAAAGGTTTAATATCCATAGCAAGCAACTTGGGTTGAGAGTGATTATAAAGATCTGTGCATTGTTTTGTTCGGCGGAGGAGAGGGGCTTTCTCCGAAACCCTAAACACTATTTAACAACACCAACTCCACCACCAAATCCGACACTGCGAATGGCTCTTTCTCCAATCTGTTGCTGACTCTTGTCACCATCTTTTAACTCAAAATTGAAGTTTGGTGGTGAAAATTATGATGGGTAGGTGATAATGAGTTTAGCAGAAGAAGAAAATAATAAAATAAAAACTTAACAATTCTTAACGGTTTTGCTGGGAGTTTTGAGTTTAATAATGATCATTATGAGTAATGATGATGCTACTCATTAAATACCTTTCAAAGAGCAAAATGGAGAGACAAAATGAGAATAAAAAAAAATAAAAATAAAAAGACAAAATGTGGGTAAGTGCTAAAATAAAGAGACACAACCTATAATTTAGCTTAAAAGTTTTAGCAAAATAGTTTAGTGATTAAGAAATTAGTCACTAATGATGGGAATGGGGCTATAGGTTAGGGAATGTGGCTACGGGCCAATTGTTGAATTTCATTATGTGCATCACATCTTTCTAGGACACAAAGCAAAGGCTTAAAACTAATCTTAAAAGAGATATAGTTTGGGTTTCCACATATGTTGGAATTCACACTTGAGACATTAAGTCACTAGTCTTGAGCCACCTTACATAAGTGAAATATACTCCTCAACTAAAAACTTTAAGGCCTCACATCTATGGATACTCTCACTTATATAGTGCACAATACCATCACACTTTAACTCAACAAATATATTTGTGGTTTCTCTAATGATTATATATGTACCATGAGTTATGAAACTTTTGAAGATGAATTACACATACTACATGATTTTTCTTTGGCCCAACAAGTTTGGAGAATGTTGCATGTATCTAATTGTCAATTTGAATTTTTTTTCTTAGTTTTTTGAAACTGTTACATAGTAATTTACAACCTCTCAAGGGATCTCTTTTCAAATTCTGGTTGTTGACATATTATCTTTGGTTTTACTCTTTGTCAAATTTGAAAGACTCATAATGATGCAATCCTACCTAGCATGCATCATGACTAGTAGGATTAGAGGAAAGCATGACACAGATGGGAGCTTATTGAAGATTATGTCATTGTCTTAGAAATACTTTGATTGTAAATAATTTTAATTACCTTAGAATTAGAGGCGTGAACTTCTTTAAGTACTTGTATTTTTCCCATTTCCCTTTAGTTTAGGAAGAAGAGATGCATTTAGTTAGTTTAAAGGGTATGTGTAGGAAGAACTATTTTCTTTAAGAGATGCATTTAGTTTAGGAAGAAGAGATGCATTTAGTTTAATTAGAGGCGTGAACTATTTTCTTTAAGGCCTTGTATTTTGCTCATTTCTCTTTAGTTTAGGAAGAAGAGATGCATTTAGTTAGTTTAAAGGGTATGTGTAGTAGTGGACCTCTAAGCCTAGGCGTGTTTGGGCTCATTCCCTCACCCATAGGATTAATTCTTGCACCCCTTTGGGCTTAAGTGAAACACTAGTTTAAGGTCATGCTAAGACTAGGATTAATTAGCCTTAATGCTAATTAAGCCCAAACCCCACATCTTTGGATCATGTGTCTAACTCTTCCCATTGGGCTATATATACTCTCTCACTCTCTTTTGTATCATCACCTTTGAATTGAATGGAGAATAGTCTCTTTTAAGAAAATTCATTAGTAAAAGGTCTTGAGGATCTTCTCTCTGGAGGAACCTCTTCCTAGTTGACTTTTATGAAGAGTTTCTTCCCTTGTGGTAAGCCTAAACATTTTTGGCTTATCTCTTTCGCAAAAGTAGTGCCCCATCTCCAATTCTTTCCCCCCATCCTCCATTTCTTGTGCTTGGAACCTCAAGGAGAAAGATCAAGGAGTTCAAACTTTGTTTGTATCAAATGTTATCAAGAGCCAACTCCAAGAGGTTTTTTTCTTTTCCTAGTTTCTAATTTTTTTCTTATGTCAATTTCCATTGTTCTTTAGTGTTCTTCATTATTTTTTCTAGCCTTTCATTTATGTCATTTAATTTTCGTTATTATCTTGTAGTTTATGTTTTAGTAGTTTTCATTCTTGCAATTTATTTTTAGAGTCTATGTTATTTTTTAGATTCAATTTTCTTTGCTTCTTTCAATTGAATCTTGTGTGTGCTTCTTTAGGTTTTATTTCTAATTTCTGCCCAGCTTTTAATTTCTTTATTAATCTTGTGCAAATCCTAAGAAGGTTTTTCTAATGACTTCACAAATTTTGTAAAGGAAGCCACACAATTGTGATTTTGATCTTTAAATGTACATTGCTCTTGTGTTTTGGTGTTCTTGTTCTATTTTTACTGCACTTAATTCTCTGTTTTGGGCATGCTATTCTCTTCAGTTTGGTAAATTATTTTTCAGTTTTTACTCTTCTAAAGATGTGTCTTAGATAGTCATGTTTTAGTACTTTACCTGCCACTTTATTTCCATAGTTTTTTCATTTTATTTTCACAATAAAAGTATGTATGCTTCTTCAAAAAGTGTGTTAGCTTTTTGAGGAATTGAGCAACTAAGAGGAGTAACCTCTTATGAGTTCATATCCAAGGAGTTTCACATGCTTTAGATCATAAGCATGTTTCAAAAAAAATTTCCCAAAAAATTGCTCAATTTTTTCTTAGAGTTCATTTGGTCCATTTGTAGTAATAGCTTAATTTTTTGTGGTGATTTTTGTTGATTGGCACTTGAGATGTATGATGGGCATGTAATTGGGTGGTTTAATTGAGTAATCCAGCTTGCCTAAACTCCTAAAACTCTCATTTGGGGCTTTCTTTTAATCACCTAAAATTACTAGTTCATATCACGTTACTTTTTCTTTGGTTTGCACCTTTTGTTTTAGAAAACCTTTGTGGCTATCCCTTTATTTTAATTAAAGAGGTTATCATAATTCCACTTCTCATCATTTTTTCCTTCAAGTTACCTAAAAGAGGTGTAGAAAAATTATTTTAAAAAATAGAGAAACCAAAGGAAAATAAGTCAAAAAAAGTGTTAGTAAAAAAGTGTTAAAAATAAAAGTAAAAAGAACAAAGAAAATCACACATAGCATACATCATGGCTGGGAGGATTAGAGAAAGTCATGGCACGAATAAGAGCTCATTGAAGAATATGTCATTGCCTTAGTAGTATTTTGATTGTAAATAATTTTAATTACCTTAGAATTAGAGGTGTGAATTATTTTCTTTAAGGCCTTGTATTTTGGTAATTTCCCTTTAGTTTAGAAAGAAGACATGTATTTAGTTAGTTTAAGGGGTATGTGTAATAGTGGACCTTTAAGTCTATGCGTGTTTGGGCTCATTCCCTCACCCATAGGATTAATTCCTGCACCCCTTTGGGCTTAAGTGAAAGTTTTATATGCCTTAATGCTAGTTTAAGGCCATGCTAAGACTAGATTAATTAGCCTTAATGCTAATTAAGCCCAAATCCACATTACCTTGGATCATATGCCCAACTCTTCTTATTGGACTATATATACTTCCTCCCCCTCTCTTGTATCCTCACCTTTGAATTAAATAAAGAATAGTCTCTTTTGAGCACATTCATTAGTAAAAGGTTTTGAGGATCCTCTCTCTTGAGAAACCTCTTCCTAGTTGTCTTTTATCAAGGGTTCTTGTCTTTTATCAAGGGTTCCTTCCCTTGTGGTAAGCCTAAACATTTTTGGCTTATCTCTTTCCCAAGAGTGGCACCCTACCTCCAATTTTTTTCCCTTCATCTTCCATTTCTTGGATGCTTGGAATCTCAAGGAGAAAGATCAAGGGAGTGCAAACTTGGTTTGCATCACATAATGATAGATCTTTTTCTAATTTAAGCTAATTCCAAATAATATTCAAAATCTTTGAAAATTGATTAGGCTATTAGTATTTCTCTTATCCAAAAACCTTTTTAGTCTTCTCATCATTATGCTACTATTTTATCCTTAATCAATACACTTCTTCAAAGATATCATTGACAAGTTGTTATTATGCATGTTTTGAAGGAGTGCAATATGCCTACATATTGTTTATCTAAATATGCTCATTCTTTGCGTCTTGGCTTACAAGTATTTCTTTCTCCTCCTTTGTTATGTTATCTTTCTGTATAGGTTTATGAGATGGAAATTACTTTCTCACGCAAGTGATGAGCTTAAAAAGTCTTCTAAAATACTCGCGACAAGTGCATCAGTCGTATGTAGTAACTGATAAATAAATCAGATTGATCCATAGGGACTTGTTGAACCTTAGAAAAATCAATACTTTCTACTTGTATGAACGAAAGATAGAAATAAAACTAAATCTATTAAACATAAACTAAATAAATAAAAAACACTACGATTACACATATGTAATTCATTCGGGTTTGACTCGCTAAACCATCTTTTAAGTGTATAAATGGACTCAAAACCCTCATTCACTCCCATGTTTCCATCATCCATAAAAATACCCTTACTTTGATTCCTCAAGAGTAAGAGACTAAGCTATTTGGGCTTTAGACCATGGATCCCTCACACATCTAAAGTAAAATAACCCTTATTAAGAAAATGAGCTCAAGATGGCCAATGAATTTTTACTCTCTCCTAAGACATAACCATCCATTAGGAACTCTTCTCATTTTACAAACGAAAATCCTCTCTCCGAGCTCATTCGATAAGTAAAATCCACAAAGGAAAACATTTCGTGCCTTACATGTTAAAATCCCCTTTTGAGCTCATTCAATCAAGTAAAACATACGAAATAATTTAGAAATAAAGGCAGGACAAAGAAGAGCACCAACAATGGAAAATAAACTTAGATTAAGAATACAAAAATATACAAGAGTTCAAGTAAAGCTACATCAAAACCCAACTGAATACAAAACCTAACTAACAATGAGGGTGGATGAGCGAGTGGAAAGATGGAGATGGTTTGATCGTGTAACCCTACGTCAAGAGAAAATGTGGAACCCTCAGATGGCACCCCCGAAACTGATTGAAATTCGTCTATTTATAACTCTGTTCACAACATGGGTGCCCAACGCTAAAAAAAGGAACGTTGGGTGCTTAGAGGATTTTAAGATGAAATTTACTTGGAAGCGATAGGTGGCGACAACAATGGGCACTAGGCGCTGATTTAGCACCAAGCGCTAGGCACTCAAAAATCTTGGCTGTTGGGTGCTCAGCTCTGACCTTTGACTGAATGTTTTGATTTTTCTCTGCTTCTCCGGTCCTTGTTGGAACCTGACTCAACACAACTCAAAATAAGAAATAAAACATAGAAATTGCATAAAAGTAAATCTAAACATAAATTTCTAATTAATATAATATTGAGCAAAACAAGAGAAAAACAAGACATTAAATAAGAGAGAATTATTATAACTACTCTACTTTACCTGTGTAAAAATAGGTAATTTAGGTAGTTATCAAACTCTCCCAAACTTGAAACTTTGCTTGTCCTCAACCAAAAGTTACTTTAGTGGATGACATAAACAATGATGCCAACATTATGCATGCTAACATAATACTAGAAACAAAATGAACAATGACAGAATGCAGTAAGAAAAAATGCACAATGACAAACACATATGTACAACATGACACAAACACAGTCAAGATTGACAATTTATCCTTTATTAGCAACTGAAAATCAAAATGCTCACAAAATGTTATCAATCTAACTATGGTTCCCTACAAAGGAATGAAAAAATTCACCCTACAAAAGTTGACTCAAATGGCAAGCTATGCATAGATCACAGAATTTGAGCAATGTTACAGGTAACGTGTTTCTCTTTATACAATTGCATAAGGATATAACAATACACTCATGTCACACAATGCAATCACACAAATTAAATTTGCTTTTCATCTCAACTAATTACTACTAATACATGCAGAAAGAGATCACAAAAGCTTTATTTGGCTTATAGCTTGGCTGGGCTAGAAGAAAAATTGATTTTTCTGGGAATCAAATCAAGATGGGATGAAGAATGCATAGTCAATGAGATTAGTTCACCCTTTACATAATTAATTCTCAAACCCTAAATTCAACTAACACCAATGACTAGTCATTTTCCAAACTTTTTATTCACTTTTTCTTTTTCTTTTCTCTCTCTCTCTTTTTGGATATACAATACATAAAGCCTCTAATTTACTTGACTTCTCAAAAGTGCTCTCTCCCAAACTTAATGTAGAATCAATCTCATTCACATGCTCTCTCAACCCTAGGGTAAGGGAACACATGCATAATTCTAATATGGCTCAAGAGTTTATACGACAAGAATATATCAATCAGGCTCAAAGGGGACAACAAAGGTCAAGTGATTTACAGTTAAGCTTTTTGGCTAAGTGACTACTTAAGAAATATGATCTTGGTCATTTCTCAATCATGCATGCAAGGCAGTAATTAGTGATAATCGAGCAAAATCAACAACATGAAGTGCATGGTGACTCACACAACAATAAACTTTAAGCTCAAAACCTCACATGACTAATGATCTCATTCATAGATCACACAAAACTTACCAAAAGAATCAACTAAGTAAGGCTAACTTAACCTACTCAAGGGAAACCACAAGTTAAAATTGAATAAAAATAGTACAAGAGCATTGATATTTATTACTAACAAAAGGACAGATAAAGAATGAAGATAGAAACATAATGTTAAACAACACAATATCCACTAAAGTTTTCAAAAAAATTATACTTCTACATGCAAGACACAATGCAAATGCAGAAAAATTTAAAAATAAACAATGCTTTCACGTTTGGCTTGATCCTCCTCCTCACATTGTATCTTCAAATTAGCTCCAAAGGACCCCTCCCCCTCTTAGAAGTGAGCCTAGTCCCCAGGCTAATGAGGACGAGTCAATCATGAAGTCCATGGGAAATATGTTTGCAAGAGAAATCCAATAATACTATGCAAAAACAAAAGTTAAACAAGACAAGTATTTACAAAAACATAATGCATGTAACACAAATGAAAATGTAAAATGAAATATGCTAAATGGAACAATGCATGAAAACATAACAAAAATACATGAAGAATGAAATATGGTCTCTGTTAGTTAGTATTTAGCAGTTGTAGAACCACCACTAGCTAATCTCTAATAGAGACATATGCAGAAAATGTGCAGAAATGCATGGCATATGATGAGCAAAAAATGCATGCAGAATAAGGATGAGCGCTCAACGCTCATCTAGAAAATGTAGCATGGGATTAGTGCCTAACACTTCATTATGGGCAACCAATGCTCCATTATGGGCGCCTAGTGCTCATATGCGAAATGTAGAAACTGGGGTTATTATGCAGCATCGACATCCAGTGGTGCAAATAGTGAGCATTAGGCACTCTATCCTAGATTGGCAGATTCTGGTTTAAAAACCAAAGTTTTGCCCTTTCCACTCATAACTAATACTCCCAAAATGTAATCTATATATGAATTGGCAGAAGCAACAACGTACAAACATAACTAACACTTAAACAAACTTGCTCATGCAATTCAATTCACAAAACTAACACTAAAACAACATGAATTATACATAATCAAAATGAAAATAAAACGAAGCACAAATATGCCTAAAATAAAACTTAACTAGCAAAAATGCAAAATATGCTTGAATTGGCTAAACTGATGATGCATGCATGCTATAACATATAAAACAAACTTGCACAAACCCTTAAATCCATCAAATTAACACTAAATTGATAAAACACAATTAACGTTGAGCAAATTTGCTTAAAACACAACTAACATCCCTAAAACTCAAGTAATTAAAAAGTCAAACATCTTTGCTTCTTAAAAAAGTGTAAGAGACAAATTCATACATAGATTATGTTTTTTCTAAACACAACCTCTAATAATAATAATAATAATAATAATAATAATAATAATAATAATAATAATAATAATAATAATAATAATAATAATAATTAAGTTGAACAAAATGACCCAATTACATCTGCACTATATGTTCAATATGAAACTTGACTAGCAACATCAAAAGCTCATTGAACCTTCTCAAGTATAGCCTTGTTTGTATTTGCGGAAAAGGTCTTCGGTTTTGGCATTCCTAAAGGCACAACACCCTATCAAATACACAATTATTAAAACAATGACTGTGATGATTAATATAACATTGGCCCTTCTCCACTCCTTCCTAAGATTTGCCAATAAACCAGCCTTGCACGAGTCACAATTGTAGCAAAGTTGCGTTTGGTCATTGCTCCATTGCAGGCAATCCATATCTGCTGCTGTGTTGATTGGGCTAATCCAATAGGTTGGGTTCACAAATGTGTATGCACATTGCGTTGGTGGCTTGCAACACCCTGACTGCAAATCATGAATGCAATAATGATAGTAAAGTTTTAGGTAATCTTTTTAACAAATTGACGAATAAATGGCTTAAGAATATCTATTAAGTTTGTGTTGTTGGTCTTTTGACCAGAATTCCTAGTTCTGAAATTCATTGATAATCTGCTTTTCGTCTTCCATTCAAAGTATAATAGTAAATAAGATTGTTATGTTATTTTCATATTGATGTTTTTATCATTTACTAACTACAATATGTATGAGACCTGTTTGTTAAAAGATTCAAAGACTAATTTCTACCCTCCTGTGTAAGGGTTGGAGTACCCAAGTAATTCAATTAAATTCTTCCTTTATGAAATAAAGAAATTCAAAGAATACTTTTCACGATTGATAGGAATTGTTCTAAAGAAAAAGTTTTAAAAAAAGCAAATTATTAAAAAAGGTTAAGCTTCATAACTATTAGTAAAAATTGAAAAAGAGTTATAACTTTAGTGGCAAATGTCTTATGCATAGAATTCCTCCGTTAACACTCTAACAAAACTATAAAAAATAGAAGTTAAAAGTGTAAAAGTGGAGACTATAAAAGAAATATGTGAACTAATTTTGTTCTTAAGTTTGTGTCTTTCATAATCACACATCTTCTTTCTTCTTCATATCTCTCTTCCTTCCACCCTAATATATATAACCATTTTGGGGTGTAAGTTACATTTACCCTTAATATAATTCCATTTGCGATAATCGCATCCTCACAATATAAAAAGAAAATAGGAGAAAATCTAATACCATGCAACTGAACTCAATCAGATCTCACAGTAAGGTATTGAGCCTAACTAGAGCATCAAAGTAAGTGCTCGTTCGATGAGAAATTTATTTAATTAAAAAAAACTTTCAAATAATGACATATATAAAATTGTTTGAACAGGACTACGTTAGTTAACATTTAAAGAGAGTAATTAAGAAATAAAAAAAAAGAAATGTAGGTTGAAATAGAGAATATGATATCTTACTAGAAGAAAGTGAGGGAAGAAAATGTAGAATGAAAGATATAAGAAGAAAGTTGATAGATGGAAGTGACCTGCATGGGAGTTAGACGTGCGTTGAAGAAGTCTTGAGCCATTCGGTAACTTTGGTTGAGCTCAGAGCACATGTTGGTTTGGCTAAGACAACTTCTGATACGGTCCCACTTGAAAGAGCTTCTAACCCTTCGACGAAGGTAGCCAGAGAAATCATCCATACGATACTCCAAGTAAGCCCTGTTTGGTTCAATCAAGCCATGGCCTCGTAGAGTGACCATGTAAACAAAAACCACCAAACACAGAAGTAGGATGACAAGTAGGAGCATTGCAACGAGGTACATTATAAGGAGCCAGGAGATTCTGAAGAATGCCCCTATGAAACCTGCGAGAGACACCACCAGTATGAGGACTCCTAGGATGATGACTGGCCATTGTAGAAACTGGACACAGGAATCAGCTTGCTCGTTCATTAGCCATATTCCTGCACCGATTATTGGGATGGAGAGGATCACTGCCACCAAGTTTATGCCTCCTATCACATTGTTGCTCATTGCCATCTTGCTTTCCTTAAATATTTTATGGGATTAGACAATAACCAAATGAATGAGGTTCCACAAATGGGACTATCCATAAAAAAGGTGTGAATTTGGATACCAAAACACATGTAGTAATAGGAAAATATGGACAGGATAAATTAATTCACCATTGAGCTTATGTAAGAAAATTCCAACAAGTTATAAGCACTTTAGAAAGTTAGAACTTCTCATACTATTATAATGAAAGTAAATGTGTTTATAATACAAGTTATAGACAACAGAAACAACCTCACTCCACGAAGGGTTAGCCAAGCTAGAGGTGTCAAAATGGGTCAGCTCAACCTACACGGTTTGACCTACCACGAGTTATAAAATAAGTGGATTGGGTCAGCCTGATCCACCAAAATAAAGATACATGTATTTCCAGCTCGACCCAACCCCTACGGGTTGGTGGGTTAGGTGGGCTAGCTCACCAGATTATAAATTATAAATAATATTAAAACAACATACATACATAATAGATTTATGATATTAACATACAAATTATAAATAATATTAAAACAACATATATACATAATATTAAAAAAAATATGCAAATTAGGGGTTTTCACTTTCAGATTTCAGGAAAAATTTGACTTTAACTTTTATAGTATTAAGGATTTCACATTTGGGAGGAAAACTGAAAAGGAAAAACGAAATTAGAAAAAACATATACATGCTAACAATGATATAAGAGAAACAAAAAAAGAATTAAAAATTTTTTTGTGGGTTAGCCTGGTCCGACTCGGTCTCAACCTACCAAACTCATGGGTTGGGTAAGACGAGTTACACAAGAGACCGTTTCGTGAAATATAAACTTTTTTGGTTCAGCCTGGCCTGAACCATGGTAGGTCAAACTGGCCCATTGAGCCAAACCCATTTTGATACTTTTAAGCCAAGCTATACAACCACACATTCAAGTAATTTTATGACTCATTAGTCATTGCAAATGAAGGGCGATGCTAGATCATGGTTTAAATAACCAAGTTATAGTGATGCATAGGAGATTTAATAAACATGATAACAAACAATAAGCCAATTGTTATTCATTAAGCATGTGCAAATAAAAATCCTAATGTTGGAATGATCCTAAAATGTAACTTGATATTCCTATGTTTACACTTAAATTTTATAATACAATTGTTGTACAATTACTCCGGTCAAGTGCTATCATCCACTAAATATATAGAACTTATACCATATCTCAATGAGTCATAAAATTACTTGAATGTGTGGTTATTCATTAAGCATGTGCAAATAAAAATCCTAATGTTGGAATGATCCTAAAATGTAACTTGATATTCCTATGTTTACACTTAAATTTTATAATACAATTGTTGTACAATTACTCCGGTCAAGTGCTATCATCCACTAAATATATAGAACTTATACCATATCTCAATGAGTCATAAAATTACTTGAATGTGTGGTTATTCATTAAGCATGTGCAAATAAAAATCCTAATGTTGGAATGATCCTAAAATGTAACTTGATATTCCTATGTTTACACTTAAATTTTATAATACAATTGTTGTACAATTACTCCGGTCAAGTGCTATCATCCACTAAATATATAGAACTTATACCATATCTCAATATTTAAATGCCAGATACCAAGAATACAATTCCCGTAAGAAAATTTAAGCAACCTTCTCAATATCACACCACAGAAAGTAGAGCAACAAAAAAATGCAGAAGTACTAACAGTTAAGATAATCCTTCCGAAATTCCACCAAACATTTTAAATTTTAATAACAGACAGCCTAACACTATCAGAAGATAAATAAGAATCAATTTTAGCAACACAGAATTTTAAGCGATGCTTCTTTTTCAGAAATACTAAATTCTGTAAGATCATAGATTTTATCAATATTCTGAGCAAAGGTTCTTTATGTGTAACACAAGATCGCAATATGGGATAACCAAAAAACAAGTTAGTATGCTAATTGAGATAATAGAAAATAGTACTTCCACTCATCCTACTTTTTCATAATATCACGTTTAGTTTAAAATATTATGTTCAATCATAACTTTCTATTTATGTAATTTTTAAAATATTAATTAGTAAAATCAATAAATTTATCAAAAATAAAATGTTGTAATTAAATGTCAGTGTAAAAATTTACACTGATAAAATATACCAATTAAACTCTATCATATATTACACTTCAAATATTTTATTAACACATGAATGAACCATCTAGAAATGGTAACCTAGGGGCACCAACAGTTTCATCCTTATACTTAAATAATACAAAGTAGAAGTGTATACCCATCTACATTACTAGTATTTAATGGATGACTAGCAATCTTTTTCTTATTGTAAATCTGCCCTGTTTTCACTGGTACTAGTACTGAAAAATAATACATTATATTAATTATTTAAGTGTCCTCTGTTTCAGTTTTCAACAGATTGTGCAAGTAATATATTTGTAACTAAGCAACTATAACTCTTTTGAGGGAGTTCTTTGTTGGAAGCCACACTTCAATCAACTATTCAAAAGAACCAGTAGCCTTGACAAAAGCTTCGAAGGTAACAGTATAAAAAATTATATCATTCAAAACCTTACTAACTCTATAAGTATATATTTTTTTTATGGATCACTTATCTTTACTTTCTTTTGATTTATTAGGTACTCCAAAAATTGTTAAACTAGAGAAAACTGGTGATGAGGTAACAAATCTTAAATGTAAATATCAGGATAATTTCTAGTAATAAATTATATTTTTTTTAGAACAATCACATTAAAATGAATTTTAAAGAGTATTATTGACATTGAAAGCATTTATATAACTTTTGAACCAGAAACCTGCTGCAACCGAAAGTCTCAAGTATGTTTGGTGGAACAACAGATACATGTGCCGGTTGTCAGAAAACAATGTATCTACTGAAAAGGTAACTATTTTTAATTTTAGTTTTTATTTTAATTTATAATCTTCAACTTTTAATTTTAATTTTTAATTTTTAATTTTTATTTTTTTATATATAATTTCAAACTTTAATTTTAATTTTAATTATTTATTTTAATTTCTATTTTTATTTTTCATTTTAGTTTATAGTTTTACTTTTTCCATTTAATTTTAATTTATGATTTTAATACTTCATTTATATTTTTTAATTAGTTTTAATTTTAAATATAAAATTATATTAAAAATTAATATTTAAAATTTATAATGTTCATTTTAAGTTTTAAATTTTTATTTTTCAATTTTTAGTTTTTAGTTCTAATTTTTACTTATTATTATTAAATTTTAATTTTTAATGTCTAATTTTTAATTATTATTTTTTAATTTTCAATTTGAAAATTTTTAATTTTATATTTTAGTTTTCGTTAGTTATTCATTTTATTTTTAATTTTAAATTTTTATTTTTAAATATTAAATTTTAATTTTTAATTTTCAATTTTTAATTTTAGATTTGAGATTTTATTTTTTATTTAATTTTTTAGTTTTCTTTTTTATTTTAATTTATAATTTTAAACTTTTAATTTAAATTTAAATGATTAATTTTAATTTATAACTTTATTTTTAATTTTAGTTTTTAGTTTTATTTTTTATTTAATTTTTAATTTATATTTTTCAGTTTCTAATTTATATTTTTAATTAGTTTTAATATTTAATTTTTAAATTTTCATTTCTAATTTTGAATTTTTAGTTTTTTGTTTTTATTTTTAAATTTTAATTTTTAATTTTGAATTTTGAATTTTGAATTTTTTATTTTAGCTTTTAATTTTTAATTTTAGTTTTATTTTAACTTATAATTTTTGTTCTTTTAATTTAAATTTTAATGTCTATTTTTATTTTTATTTTTCGTTTTAATTTTTTTCATTTAATTTTAAGTTATATTTTTAATTAGTTTTAATTTTAAATTTTATACTTTATAATCCCTAAGAATTTATGAAAAAATAAATTTAAAATTTGTATTAAATATATAAAAATTAAATTGATAATTTTAAATTTTAGTTTTTATTTTTAAAATTTCTATTTTGCCGAAAGAAAAGTCATAGGTAATTTATACAAATATAAAAACAGAGGGTAATTCTTGTGGATATGAAACCGCAGGTAATTCCTGCAGATGTGTTGACTGCAGACAATTCTTGTCGATTTTAAAATCCAGAGGAAATTCTCTATGAAAATATTTTTATTATAAAATTCATAAGAATACTTTCTACACTTTGTTTCCGCATGAAAACCTGCATGAATTTCCTGGAAATCATTTTCTGCAGGAAAAACGGCAGGCAATCAGAATTATTCTAGTAATGAATAGTTTATAAAAAATATATAGATAATTTTATCAATAGAAATAAAGAATAATAATTTAAAAAATAGGAAAAATAATAAATATAATTTATAAATAATTATACTAAACTATAAATAAATAATTACATAAATAAAACCGTAACTGTGAGTTTCAGTTTGTATAAATATAACCTATTGTTACTAATAATTAATAAATATCAAAATGACACGAATTTTCAAGAACATAAACCACAAATTAAACTTACTAGCAATTTATGTTGATATTTCACATGTAAACAGCATATAAGACTTGCGAGTCCCAAAAAGACGTTGCCATGTGGTCATCAAATCATTATTATGTCGCATGTAAATGCATTTTTTACACATAGTGCATGTTACAAATCTATTCCCCCAATTTGTTGCCTAATTGCTTAACATGTACACGCGCAAATTTTGGGTTGTTATTAGTTAATTGCTTTTTTTTTTAATTTTAATTTTATCTTAATTTTCATTAGTCTTTTATTTTAGCTTATTGTCTTTTATTAAAACTAATATAAATATTCTTTCAAAAAATAAATACGTTTAAATTAGGCTGTTTTGATATTTTTATTTTACAAATTACTACAATATTTTTGTTTTCTCCCTTTCGTACAAAAAGCAGATAGATTATAAAATTTCTGATTTTACAATATTTTTTATACTTATTTTCCATAAAGATATCGTTCGTACAATAATAATGCCAGGAAAATTATTAATACTTTGTGGTCCTCCCTTTTTTATATCTTTTTATACAGCTTTTGGATATGTCAGAAAAATAAACATGCCGCTATAAAAAGGATTGCAAAATTGATATGCGCGTAAATAAAAATTGGAAGTCATGTTACCAAAACTGTAAAAACCATTTGGGTTTATGTGTATTGAAAATGCACGCCGTTAAATAATTATTGGATAAAGATGGTTACTAGTTGATTAGTAGTCAAACTTCAACTATGAATTACAGTTGGTTGACTTGTCTAATGACAAGTATTAGTTGTATTTTTAATGCAACATTTGTATTCTATGAATGTCACGTAAACACATGTGATATTAGAATTACAATTGCAAACTGTGATTTAATCAAGTTAAATTATAAAAAAGACCCACCTTAATAAGTTTCTTTAAAAGAGACTAATTTAGGTAATTATTTTAAAAAAAGAATTCATTTAAGTCAATCAACCTCAAAAGTTCAAAATGGTGGATTGTGGGCTAGCTTGCCCCAACCCTACTTGAACCACCAAACTCATGAGTTGTATGGATTGAACTACAAAAGACAATATATTTCATGAAACCATAATTTTTCTCGCCCGGTCCAACTCAAACCTGTGGTGAATTGGCCTGACCCACTAAGCCAAATCCGTTTTAAAACCTCTAACCATGAGTGTGTGTAACTCACATATGTATGAGAGTTCAACATACATATTGTATCTTTCTCTTTACTACTAAAAATTTTTAGTTAGTGTAAGAGAAACAAAGAGCATTTTTCTTTTTTATAAGGGCAAAGATAGTGCTTTCTTTGAATTGAATTATAAAATTAGGTTGCCACGGGTTTTAATTCATGTACTTAGCAAATTAGGTTTTACACCTTTTAAATACTTTTTGGATTGAACTTTTTTGGAAGAAAAATTATGGGTGCAAAACCCAATTTGTTTAGTTCAGAATTAACATCCTAAATGGGTAAGAAACACAATGTTAATACAAACAATTAGGCTCGATTGTCCATATTTGATCACTAAGACCCAATAGGCCCTCTTGAACACTTTAGCTAGAGTTTTCTTCTTATACCCTATTCACAAAGATGTATTTTCACTGAGGATAGGTTTTGCAATAGAGTTCACCAAAAAATTATAGAGGTGCAAGAACAATTTAGCATTTAGCTAATCCACTTCCTCTCTTTGGGACACTTACCATGGATTCTTTTCGGGGGTTAGCTTTTGTACCTAGTAAATTAGGTTTTGCACTCATCTTTTTATCTTCTAGAAAGTCTAATCCAAAATGTATTTAAAGGGTGCAAAACTAATTTGTTGAGTACAAAAACTAAATCATTTAACATTTGCCTAACACTTTAATATTTAACTAACTACTTGATAAAATATTAAAAACAACAATAACAAAAAATGGTGATTTTTATTAAATTCTAATCAATAACAGAAATGTTTCACAAAGACAAATTTTAGAAGTTTCCTATCTCTCTTTTATTCTCTTTCTTCCTATGTTTGCATTATGTAAGTATATATGGTCATGTTCATGAACATGATTAAAGTGAATCCCAGTTGGGTCTTGTTGATGGCCAAGAATTAGTTGCGATGTAAGTGAAAGTCAAAAACTATATGAAGAAAATACATTCGTAAACATACCTTAATAATAACCTCCACGATCTAGTTAATTACTCTCTAGCTATAGTCCACATCAGTTCCAACTCTGGCTACTCTAAAGAAAACAAGAAAGTGATTCCAAGAATAACAACAGAGAAAATAATAGAAAATTTTAGATGTTTACCAAAGATTAAGAAAAACAATTAGAAGAAACAAGTTAAACTTTACATACCAATTTGATTGTGGAGATAATAAACAGACTTCACCACTTGAGTTTCTTCAGATTGGTGCACCCTTGTGTTGTTGCTTCCTTGAGTAAATGATAGAAACTTCAGGGAAACACTTATGAGTACCAAACAAAACACTTTTCGTGAAATTAAATATTTTATGTACACAATTTAACTAGTATGCTGGGTAATTATTAATGAATAAAGTTAACAAACTTATTATAAATAAATGATTGTGATTAAATATCAATGTAAAATTTTTTACACTAAGAGAGCATAATAATTTTTTTTTCTATATAAAAATTGTTTAATATTTGTTTTAGTTTATTAACATGCACCGCTAGTACAAAAGTTTTACATTGACTTTCAATCACAACATTTCATTTATGTTAAGTTTGTTGACTTTACCAATTAAAACTTTAAAAGTCATATAAATGAAGAGTTGTGATCGAATGTCAGAATGTATACTAATTAAACTCTTTTTTATTTTCTAATTATTAATTATTTTAGAAAAGAGCTCAATTAGTATACATTAACAGTGTAAAAGACTTTTAGATTAACGTTCAATCTTATAATTTATATGATTTTTAAAATATTAACTGATAAAGTCAACAAATTTACTATAAATTAAAATATTGTAATTAGATGTTACTGCAAAACAGTAGATACCAATTAAATTCTTTATAAAATTATGTCCCTTGATTTAAACTTGTATACTAATAGTATTTTAATTTTTGAGTTTAATCAATATACTCTGACAATATAAAATAATATTCCATTAATACTTAATAATATATTTTTATTCATATGACTTATAAAATATTAATTTAATAAAATAAAAAAATTTATTAACATTTTATCCTGAAAATATATGCTAATTAAACTATTAACTTATATTGGCGTATATATAACGTAGCGATTTGTATTTTGTTAATTAAGTGGTCCAAGTCTAAATATAAGGTAAGGGAAAAGTACTCAGGATAAAAACATTTTTAGTATAGAAAAAGGCCATACCTTAAAAATGTGAGCGTGGTAAAAGAAGGTCTTATCTAACCTTAAAATGTGTGAAAAGAAATAAAGGGTCCATTTTAATAATTATGTTTATGGTTGCCAGCTATACTTAGAATAAAATATGGAATGTCCCGTTTGAAATTTGAATTCTGTGAATAGTTACTTTTTGACGACTCGAATGGTAGATGATGACAGTTAATTTAGAGATGGAAAAAATATCTGTGTAAGCATAATGGCACGAGTGTTATGGGATGATGGCATGGTGTTTGTGCCTCGTGAGTCGAGAAATCTGCTTTCGGTGGTCTTTCAGAAATCACGCTGAGTTCTTAAAACTGTTTCATGATCAAGTTTTTCAACCTTTTCATCACTCCCCATAAAAAGCAAAACATCTTTTCTTCTTAAAAAAGTACAAGAGACAGCTTCATACATAGATGATGTTTTTTTCTCAACACAGCCTTTAATAATAATAATAATTAGAGGTGTTTAGATCTAAGTAAAAACTGAAGCAAAGCGAATTGAAAAATAAAAATCAAATTAAAAATCGTTTTACTTTAAGATGGTTTTATTTTTATAATTTATAAAGTGTGTGATTTAATTTAGTTTAAGATGTTGAAATTACATTAAATTAAACTAAATCAAATCAAATTAAATTGTTTATTTTTAGTTATTTTAGTAAATTTTTAAGAAGATATATACAATTATTTATTATTTTCTAAATTTATAAGATTTTGAATTTATCTTTAATTAAAATTTTTAATTAATATGAATTAGTTTATGAATAAATATTTTAGCAAAATTATTTTATTTAATTTCATTTGATATAATTTGATGATAACCACTAGAATGTAATATTTAAATGAATTGATTATTTATACTTTAATTTTAATTATTTCCACTTTTATCTATATAATGTATGTTTTAATATTGAGTATAATATAATGAAAATTTTATATCTCATTAGTTGGGAATATAGATAATAGTAATTTAAATAATTATTAAGAGAATTTATGGTGTAAATAGTATATATTAATTTGGAATGTTACAATAATAGTATCAGAGCAGTTCATTCCTATACACGGACTTGCGAGGAATAGGTTTACCATGTCTTTCATTGTGTGTATATGATTGATGTGTGTTTGGAAGGTATGGAAATAATATAACTTAAGTTATATGACTTATTTTGTATGGCATGAAAAAAAAATTGTGATGTGTGATAATGGTAAAAACTAAAAAGGGTATCGGTAGTAATGTGTGGTAGGTAATTTATTTTCGAATAGCCTACTATTCTAGTGACATGAGATTCTTTCCATTTTTAAATTTTTATTTTGATGAGTTGAAATGATTGTGAATGAGGAATTTTAATGTTTATGGTATGTATATTGTAATTGCTTGTCTATGAAATGTTTCTTTTAATTCCCTTTATATTCGAGCAAGATGGAGTTGTTTGGAAGAAAGGATTTGTGATAGAATTGTGAGAGGCATCCTCAGAATTCCATTGTAATAAATTTTCTTCGAAACATCAACTTCTTGTGAGATTGTTCCTGTGGATTGTTTGCTATTATTTTTCAAGTTGTAATGCTACGAGTTCATTTTCATGAGATAGGAAAATGGGAAATATATAAAGATCATAGATGGTAAAAATTAGGTTGAGTAGATGTAAGATCAAGGTTTAGCTTGATCTGTTAGCTTTGATGAACTTGGAAATAACCCTAGGAATGGATTGATTATCTATTGGTCGCATTCAAATAGAATGTATTCATCATGTTTCTTTCTTTCTTAATGCTAGATTAGTAGATTGTGTCTGCTCAATCGATGCATTTGGTTTTGAGAAGGTAGCTTGGTGTTTGTTATTCCTTTATGTTGGAAGTCAAGTTCATTTATGAGAGATAGGTTTGATTAAGATTTTTCCAAAATGGTTCTAAAGGAAGTACTAAAATTGCATTGAGAGTTAGAAGTTTGATTGATTAGGTATGTGATTCTAGAGGAGAAACAAGGTTATGTAATTCATTATCCTTTGGCATTACTTAAGTTGGTTGAGTTGAAGTCAGTTTGAGATTTCCCTGAGATAAAGCAGATGATGGAATCCAATAAATTACTAAGAAAATGAATGATACTACTAGTAACAAAAGAGTCAAAGTCATGTGTAGATTAAAAACAATTGGATCAGTTAATCATCAAAGACAAATGTATGTTTCTCGGGGCGGTTAGTGTCATGGATTAATGACGTGGAGCCAAGATGCTTCCTAAGGTTAGTACGAGGTTTGGATGTTGTCATATCAATGAGAATGTGTAAGGCAATTTTTAAATTCAGAATGAACACTGAGTACGTGGTGATGTTATTTAGAGTGATAGATGAGTCAGCTATGTAAAATGCAATTAAGTATAATGTTTGAAATCTTGAGGGAACAAAGTTCTTGGGTCAGGTGATGTCAGCTTAGAAGAGGTTGACCAATCCAACTACAATGAAGGGAAGTGTAGATTGAGAACGTCTGAATTTTTATGAAGGTTGTCAAATTATATTTTTTATGAAGGTTGACCAATCCAACTACAAAGAGATATATTTCTTTGTACAGTCTTTCTTTTTCAAAGTGTTTTACGAGGGAAAGGTTAGCCTCGATTGAGAATGGGTGAAATTTATTACCCATTATTTTTTTCCAATATAGTTTTGTATCTTGGGTTTCCTTTAACAAAGTAAAAATTTTGGAATCCCTTTTGGAGAAGTTCCAATTATATCCTTCAATATATGCCTTCCACAGGTTGTATTGATACAATTTTTCTTTGTTTAGAGATAATCCTTTGAACTGATCATGCTCAAATAGTGTAAGAGTCTGAAGTTCTGGATTTGTCTCTGTGAACAATTTTATCACATGTGTGGCTACACTATCAGGATTGTATACACTTCTTGGAGAAGTAGTAATCTGTAGAGCCACTTGTTGCATATGTTTAGCCTGAATTTTGTTTATGACTGAATTTAATGTAGAAGACAGAGCTGAAAATCTGTCTGTGGGAGGTATTGCCAAAGAGTGAAGACAACCAGCTTCCAGTAGTAATATGGGAGTTATCAAAACATCCCTGTATAAGTGTGATTTAAAAGAACCCAGATTTATTTGAGCTCTTCTGACTATGAATTTCAATTGGCATGTGCAGTCTTTATCCACAGTTTTACAATAATCAGAAGATCCCAAACACGGGTTTCTATTATTGAAATATGTTTGTATTTTTAAAAATAAACCTTCATAATTTGTAATTTCTGAATGAACTTCAAACAGAAAGTCCTGTATTAACCCAAATTTTTTCATAAGGATATTTGGATTTATTTGTTGGGGGATACTGCAAGTAGCAGTAGCATATGTTTATGTACGAGCATGAGACTCAAATTGTAAGGCAGTTTTTACTTTTTCTTCATCGATTGTTTCCAACCGAATTGCCATTTCTGCTTCTTCTTTAGAATAGAAGCCTTTGTATGTTGACCAAAATTGGTCTTGTTTTACCTCATTAAGGTCTCTGAATATGGTGTAAACACCTTTGTTCTTGCCTGTTATAAGGGAAAAATGTGTAAAACCTTTCCCAGAAGGAGAGGCAGGAGAAGTTAACGCTAATCCTTTATTATCATTGCAACAAAAGCTGTATAAAGCGCTTATGATGCTTTGTTTCACCTTTGTAACTAGGTGTTCATTTTGTGTAGTATATTTTGGAATATTCCAAATATTGTCAATTAAAACGTTTAATTTGACATTTGTATTGTCTCTTCCAGGGCACTGAAAAATATTTGTAAGAATTGGCAACTCTTGTTTTCCAAATTTTGTGTATTGGTCCGCCGGAAAAGGGAACTTTACTTGTTTGGGGCCATAAACACCCTTGTTTGTATTTTCCAATATGTTTATTTTTGTATAAATGACCTAAAAGGTCTTTGTAGAGGTGCAAGTCTTCACCTGATGTACCTGGATAATATATTAGCACAAATATTTTCAGATCCTTTAATGTGTTCAAAATGTATACTTTTTTTCCAGAAAAATTTATGTAGTCTTTAAAAAGTAACCATCTTTTATGAGGTTTTTTGTCGTTGTTGATTTGATTTTTACCATAAGAAACTATGGTTTCACAATCAATCCTGATTGTTATTTCTTGTTTATTTATTAAAAATAATTTAAATGCATCCATTGCATGTATAATAACATTGACTTCGTAATCAATGCTAGTTTAGTAGATTATTGGTTTTGTCGTATATTTACCAGAGGCATATCGGCAAATTTGTTCTTCTGCGTTTGGTATGTGTTTATTTTTCTTTCGGTTAAGAATGACTCCCTATCCTAATTCACAACCATCACATTCGATTACATGATAATCAAAATCTAATGGTAATTGTAAAACTGGTAATTTTGTTACCATATGTTTTATTTTCTGAACTAGTTTTATATCTTCAGAATTGAATTTTCTTTCGCCTTTTAAAGTAGTTTTGTTGTATAAAGGGGATGTATATTTTCCTAAATTAGGAATAAAACTTCTATCATAATTTAGAAGTCCTAAAAAGGATCTAAGTATTTTAATGTCTTCCATTTTACCAGGAAAATCTTGTATTTTTTTAGAAATGTGCTGCTAGAGTTTTATGGTTTCATTGCCAATTTCTGTACCGAGAAATTCTATGAAATTTTTGCAAATTTCCATTTTAGATTTTGAAACTATTAAACTATAGTGTTCCAATTTGTATAAAACTTGTTTTAAATGATGAAAATGATCATCTTTTGTTTTTGAGAAAATTAGTATGTCATTAATGTATACACATGTAAAAGATTTTACATCTTTAAAAATATTATCCATTTTCTGTTGAAAAACAGCAGGATCATTTTTAAAAACGAATGACATAACATTCCATTCGAATAAACCTTCAGAACAAGAGAAGATTGTCCATTTTATTGACTTAGGATCCATTTAAACTTGATGAAATCCACTTTTTAGGTCAAATTTAGAAAACCATTTGGCATATTGAATTCGATTTATTAAAACATCTTTAGATAGAATTGAATAATCATCTTCTATTGTATTATCGTTTAGTCTTTTATAGTTGTAAACCATCCTAGATTTACCTCTTTTTTGTTCAGAAGATTTATTTATTATGGAAGCAGGACTTCTGTGTGGACTAACACTAGGTGTTCTTGTATTTAGGGTTTAGGGTTTTGGACTACCACTAGGTGTTCTTGTATGTGAGTTTGACATTCTTCTTATTCCCAATTGTTGAACTGAATGTCTTTGGTTTTAATTATTAAGTCTGGATTAATTATTTCCAACTTACAGATTATGGGGTCTCTCTCCCAAAATTTTGTAGGATATTCTCCTATTATATTTGTTTTGTTTAACCTATCAAGGATTTGTTGTATGTTTTCAAACTTTATAGATTTTGAAATTTTTATAGAAGAAAAAGCCTCAGCTATATTGTCCTAATATTAGTGATAAAGAGGAATAATCTTCTACTGTTTCATTTGATACATCCGTAGTACAATCACATATACCAGGAGTTGTTGAATTTTTACAACGACACTCATTAGGGATAGTGTCTTGTTTTAGTGAGTCACCACTAACTATTGGTGTCATTTGTGTTTTATCACTTATTATAACATAATCTTTAGTTATTGTATTTGATCTGTTTTGACCTAAAATAAAATTTAAGCCAATTATCATAGTTTGTTTTGAGGGAACTAAATTTTCTACCCTCATTGTTTTTATAAAAGTTTTATAACCAAAAAGGTCACAATTTGTACTAAATTGAAGAGTAACATTGTTAACTTCTTCATCGTTTATCATAATTTCTCCAGACATTGTTCTGGTTTTTTGGATGTGTTTACTTTTTACTATGTTTTGATGTGGAGTTATAGTTTTACATATAATTGTTTCTGAGCATCCTGTATCTAATAATGCTTGTATTGTTTTTTCTGTTGAAGGATTGTTATTTATTTTTGGAAAAGTTAATTTAACTAATACTTTTAAAGTTATTAGTTGTGGTTTGTTACAAACTAATGAGATACATTCCATTATTCCCATCATATTATTTTGTTCAGATGAGTAAGTAGTTTTTGGAAAATCTATTTTAGTTTTTCCTTTTATTGTTTTTTCTAAAATAATAACCTTTTCTTCTAGATGATTTATGTGAGTCTCCAATACTGAAACTCTAATATCGGTTAAGTCTTTGTTATACAATTTATTCGTATTTTTGTCTTTTCAAAAGAGGGTATTTCTTGTTCCTGTATATTTAGATGTTTTTCAACACATTTAATACATAAATTTTTATAACAAAGTGGACAATGTGCCCTTTTAGATATATGAAAATACCTTTCACAGTATGTACAAAGAATTGATTATGTTCCTGAATAAAATTGTATTTTGTGAGAACAGAGATTTATATCTGTCGTTTTCATTAGACAATATCCTAGATCATCTAATATTTTTCCCATTTCATTATATTCTTCCCCCATTGGGAAGTCATTGTCATTATTGGGATATAAATGGTTGTATTCATTATTTGTAAATTCATTTATTAAATCATAATTTTTGTGAACCTTTTCTGGGTTTATTTCATCTATGTATTCTGTTATACTAATAATAGATAATATTTCAGAGTCAGTAGAAACCTCTTCATCAATGAGAAGAAGATTCATATGACATGATTTTATTAGCACCGCTTCTTTTGTGTAAAGATTGGCAATGTTTGGACAGTCTCTTGAGAAATGTCCTGGTTGACTACAAGCAAAACATTTTAATGTTTGTTTATAAGTTTTGTTATCTCTAAATTTCCTAACATGTCTATTAGGATTTAAAGTAGGTTTTCTGGCATTAGAAGCCCTTATTGTATATGTTTTTCTTGGATTTCTTGGTCCTAAGAATTTTTGTGTATTATTGTATCTAGGTTTGTTTCTAGATATATTTTTTCGATTTTTAAACCTATTTTGTGAATATTGTTGGAGTGTGTATATTTTGTTTGCATATCCCAGCATCTAAATGCTTAAGCTGTTTTTGTATAGCAATATGGGAGCAAGTATATTCCATTATTTCCATAATGTGTTGTATTCGTATAGAGAGGTTATTCAGCATGAGAGTAACCTCATCATTTTTCCAATTTTCTCTAATTTTTTGTCCCAATTTTCCTGGTAGTTTTAGAAACATTTTGTCTCTTATATTAACATCATGAAAGCAATCAGCTATAGATGCATATAACAGATAATCTTGACAATATTCTTTTATTTTACCAAAATATTCAATAAACAATCTTTCGAGATGTCCTAAATAAATTTGTTGTCTAATTGTGTTGCCATCATTGACCAATTGTGAAGTAAACAATCTCTGTATAAGGGAACATAAATTGTAAATGTTTGGGCCTGGTTCAATAACCAGTGTGTTTAGATCATTAGGGAAATTTTTCTTGAAAGATTCCCATTCAGATCTAGCGATATCGCCTAAATATGTTTCTCCTTTAGCTACCATTTCTTGAGAAGATAATACATCTTTCTCATGATGTATGCCATAATCTCGGATTACAACAGCTATCCATTGTTCTATGTATGTTGGAAGGAGTTGAGGATCTATACCTCCTATGTTTAGAAGTAAGTTTGGGATTTGGAAGTTTGATTCAACTGATAATCTTTTACCATGTGATATGTATTTATTATCACTAAGGACAATATTTTGTACTGTTTCTCTGGAAGAAATCCTTGATTATAATTTTGTGTACTGGCAGGATCTAACCTATAATTTGTGGCAGTAGATTCTTTATATTCATTTATGAATCCTACTTTTGTATTTTCAGATGTTGTGGAAATAACATCTGTATCTTCTAAATTATTTGAAAATTGATTAGAAAATTCTTTTTCTTCAATTTCTTCTTCAATTTTTAATTTTTTTAAAAATGTATTAACGATATCATTTATTTCATTATTTTCTTCATTTTCTTGAAGTCTTTCAACTTCATTGTGTTCAAGGGGGAAATTATTCCAAGGTTCCCAGTTAAAGTCGTTTAAAAACCTACCCTAAGGTTCTCTATCAAGGTTGTCTATAGTTCTTTGCGTAAGCATGACTATATTTGCTTGATGATGATTTCATTCCTCTTCAGTCATATCATCATCTTCTTCAACATCACTGTCTATGATGTTCATCATACAAATATGATCATCATTGGGAATAGTGGATGTATTATCCCGTCTGTTTTGTTCTAAATCCATAAGTGAAGTATTTCTATAATCTGTGAAGCTTAAACTAAGGCCTCTAGATCTATTGTGTATAATAGCAGAATTTGGATTTGTGATTGGATTTTGTTCATCCCTTTGTAGATGAGTTTGCCATAGATGGCCCTCATTTCTTCTTGTGAATGCCTGAGCTGGCAAAAATTGTGTACCAATAGAGCTTATTGCTTCCTCTAATGGTCTAGTGTTAATTCTATACATGGAAGAAATATAATTACTTATTCTTTCTACGAAAGTAATGTCTAAATGAAGATTATCTCCTAACCAATTTGTTCCAAAACCTGTGGTTTGTACTTCTAGACTAATATGATTAACGAAGTCTGGAAGGGTGAGTGTAAAGTTTGGAGCAAGATATATTAATGATATGGGATGATTTAAGTCAACCTCTAATATTCCAATGATACTTTGAGAATCATTGTTTTGAAACCTTGTATCACGGAGAACTATCAAAGCTCTCGCTCCTATCATATGTCTAGCTAGGGATCTAACTTCTATGGTAATCAATCCCAAGTGGACATATCTCCCATGTTGATTTAGGAGTTGCGTAGCTGTTTGTTGAGATATTAAAGGAATTATCTCGTATGTGTTATCAGGGAGGTGAAAATCTTCTATCCTCTATATCTGTAAGGACTAGTTTTTTCAGAACTTAACCAGCCTATATTGTATAGTTGTCTAGGATTCAAAGCATCTATCCTTGAGTTGGATCCTATTTCTGTATTTTGATGTATGTCTACTAAGTCTTCTAATCGCCTGGCATTAGTAGTTCTTCTTCTATTTAGAAATCTATCTAAGATTCCTGGGTGTTGTATGAGATCTTGTCTCCTAGTTTGGTGTTCTCTTAATCTGCGAGAAGTTCCTGGAAACCTCTCTGTTGTTTGACTTCTATTGGGTGTACTATCCATAGAAACATCTTGTAATTGTGTTTGTGAACTATTATTGGGTCTTAAATTCATATTTTAACTAACAGTTTTGTCTTTGTTAGAGGTATTTTCCTTCTTTTTATACTGATTCTTATTACTAGATTCAGCTATGTCTGTTTTTGCTATTACTTTGACAAATTTATGAGTATTCTTACATACTGTTCTAGTGTGTAATGTGTGTATTTGTTCCTAAAGATAATCTAGAAATTTTATTAACTAGATAATTTATATCTTTAGATATATTTCCGTTTTTGTTTGAATCTATAAGATTGGTTAGTTATCTAGAAACTTCTTCTAGTAAAGCTATTATTGTGTTATTTTGTCTTATTAATACTGTGTGAACAAAATCTGTTTCATTAGTAGGTTTTGTATATCCCACTGGAGGGGATTTTGTTAAAGATTCTACAGCTGCAAGAGCTGATTTATAGTCTTTTCCTTTAAATGGTTGTATGTTACCCATTTATTTGTAGAAATTTATTTATAGTATGTATAAGAGTGAGAAAACAGGAGTACGAAATGTGAAAAGAGCAGGAAATAATAGCAACAGAAAATAAGCAAAAACAGAAAATAAGGTATCCTCAGAATACACTAAAAAACAATAAATATTAAAGAATATAGAGGATCATAAGACTTATCAAAAGTAAAAAAAAAAAATTTTTTTTTAATCTTCATGAGAATATATATCTGAACTTAGTGTCGCAATCTACACGTGTTTTTCAACCCATCAAGGTAGGAAACTAGAGACTTACAAAGACTCTCCACTGGCCATCACTGCCCTTCAACTACCAAGGGTATCCCAGCAAACACTATAGACCTTTGACAGATATCTATTTTCAATTAGAAAATTAAAATATACATGATAAAAGAACCTGTCTTGGAAAGAACATGACTCTGATACCAAAAAGAGAGGAAAAATGGAGAAAACCAAATATACAGATAACAGACCAAATTATAATTTTGGATAATTTTTTTTATTAACCTTTAATGAGTCAGAGATAATATCTATAATGTTTTACTGAGGATGGATATATTTAAAATTTAAAAGGAACCTTTTACAGAGTTTATCCATACTTGAAAATGGTAATATACGATTATATATATATATATACATATATATATATATATATATATATATATATATATATATATATATATATATATATCAGAAAGCAGGATCTAACAACTAATAGGAGAGAATAGGAGATATGCAATGCATGCAACAGATAAACCGAATTTTACACGGCGGTAGTCCGCACAAGACCGGATATCAAGAGCACACCTGGCGAACCAGGCTTACAAATCTCAGGTTTTCACAAATATGATTTGAGAATGCAGATAATAATACAAAATAGTTGTATTAATTGAGGAAGGAATTACAAAGGCTGAGAGGAAAGGGAGAGACTCTATCTCGATCTGCCTCCCCCGTTTGATCAGATCCTTACAATTTATAGAAACTAAAATTTACTATTATAACAGTAAAATGTACTATTACAACAGTAACTTATTTTTCCGCTACAGTGAACAGTGTACAGTATTGAACAGTGAACGGCGGCTCCACTACAGTTCTCAGAGATGAATAGTAACTTTTCGCAAAAATGTGTGCGGGTCTTAAATCAGTCTTCGTCAGTCTCTTCGATCTGGTAAAATGAACCGGAGGAAGAGGACGGAAACAAGGCTTCTTTCTTATTCTTGCCTTTAGACGAACTTGCTTCGGAGTCTGTCTGAAGGAGATTCAAGATTTGATAAAGATTTGCAGCCAAGGCTTCATCATCAGTTGATGTTGCAAGAGCAGCTGCAATTTTGGCTTTGCGATTAAGAAACTGACAAGTCTCGGGGTCTGCCGTTTTAAGGCTTTTTGGGTTCTTTTGGAACCATAAAGCCACTCCCTGAGTATTAGCATTGGAGGCATTGAATTGGTCCCACCATTTAACTGAGGCTTGTTTTCCTAACATTGGAAGGAGCTTCGGATTTGTTGAGTTCTTCTGGTACTGATGGTGCCAAGCATGAATATAATCCCAGTATGTATAACCAATCGGGTCAAAAGGCTGGGAAAATTTTCTTACTTGATTTGGTTTATTTTCAAAATCTTTATAAGTTAAAACTTTTAAAATTTGAAGTGTTGAATGGGTGATAACTTGATTATCATTTTCATCAAAATTATGTTTAATTGAAATAGATTTTGAGTCCACCAAAATAAATTCATAAAATTTCCTAGTCATGTTGAGACTAAGAGGTTTAAACAAAAAAGTTGGTGGAAAGACTTTTTCACAAATCTTGTTTGGATTAGAATCCCAGAATTCGGGTTCCATTTGGATAGTTGGATAAAATCTTCCTTCTTTTGGTAGATAGGAAGAAGGTTGTTTTTGGGCAATTGGTTGAGGCTGCTCAACCAGTTCTTTTGGATGCAAGCTTAATTTGGATTGAGCTATTTCTGAAATAATAGATTTCAGATTTTGATTCCAAAAAAGGTCATCAGATTCTTCTGAAAAGATTTGTTTCCAAGATTTGGAGGGAAAATTGGTAAACCCACAGTCTTGAAGAGCTTGAAGGGTAGGGAGAGCCATCGCATAGTCAGATGGTTTGGTTATTAGGGTAGTAGACCCTTTGGTAGCTTGTGGGTAGGTGATCCAGATTTGATTATGGTTTGTTGAGTCGATGACCCAACCTAGGTAGATGACCCTTGATTTCTAGTCTGTAAGGAGACTTGGATCGATTGAACATCCTCTACTGAGGAAGTTGATTTTCTTGTCTGGGATGATCCCTGGACTGTTCTTCCACGACCTCTGGACGGGCGACTTTCACTCTTAATTTAGGAGGTGTCATCTCATAATCTTTGACCCTAAAGAAATTCACGAGTCAAATAATCAGGGAGAGTATTGGAAGTACCTTTGATATATTCTATTTCGAAATAAAAAATACTTAAAATTGCTTGCCAATGGGCAAAAATTTGTTTTGATGCTAAATCTTTTATATCCTTTTGTAAAATTTCTTTAGCTGATCTACGATCAACCCAGACTAAAAATTTTTTATTTAATAAATCAGATTGAAATTTTGATATGCACAGAACAATAGCCAAAACTTCCTTTTTAATAGTTGAATAGTTTTGTTGTGCTTTGTTCCAATGTTTTGAAGTAAATGCAATGCAATTTTCTTTATGATGCATGCGTTGTTTAAGGATACCACCATAACCTATGTCAGAGGCGTCGGTTTCAACAATCTTAAGGAGATTTGGGTTAGGCAGATACAGACAGGGTAATACTTTAACTTGCTGTTTGATTTGCTTAACTAGATTAGTGTGGATATCAGTCCACAGAGGAGAAGACCTTTTGAGTCTATCATAGAGAGGTTTTGCCATGTTACTGAGCTGAGGAAAGAAATCAGCGACATAATTTAAACAACCCAAGAATCTTTGAAGTTGTGTTTTTTCTAGAATCTGATTAGGAAATTTGTCAGCAAATTCAATGACTCGACAAATGGGTTTGATGGTTCCCTGGAAGATATAATGACCTAGGAACTTGATTTTAGTCTGAAAAAGACAGATTTTAGTTTTAGAAATAGCTAGACCATTTCGTTTGATGACATTGAAAAAGGTTTCAAGATGTTTGAAATGTTGATCAATAGATTGAGAAAATATAAGAATATCATCTATATAGACAATACAGAAATTGGAGTAGGGATTGAAAATATCATTCATGATATTTTGAAATTCTGAAGGAGCATTTTTAAGACCAAAGGCCATTACATTCCATTCGTATTGCCCAAAGGGAACAGTGAAGGCCGTCTTGTAGCGATCACTAGGATGAATTTGGATTTTCCAAAATGCCGATTTCATATCAAATTTTGAAAAGATTTTGCCGAATGTAATCAGGAAAGTAAATCTTTTTTATTCGAAATTGGATATCTAATCCATTGAAGAGCTTGATTAAGTTGTTTGTAATTGATAACCAGCCTTGGAGCCCCTCGCTGAATTTCAGAGGCTTTGTTGACATAGAAAGCAGCGCAAGACCATAGACTTTTGCTTTTTCTGATTAAACCTTTGGATAAAAGATCCTTGATTTCATTTTGACAATGAGTTATGAGATCATGACTCATCTGGATAGGTCGAGCTTTGGTCGGGATTTGTCTATCAGTGAAATCCTTTTCATAAGGAAGATTGACCATGTGTTTTTTCCTATGCCAGAAAACGTTAGGAAGGTCAGAACAAACGGTAGATTGAAAACGATCAGAAAGATTTCTAATCCATTGTCTAATATGAGGAAGAGAAAGTTGATTCTCAATTTGTTTGAAAGAAATCTCTTGTTTTAGAAAATTGATCTGATTAAGTTTACGATTAACTTGATTGATATTCCTATGGACGGGTCTGTCAAGGAATTTGAACAGGATTGTTTTTCCTAAGTGCTGGGTAGATATACCTACACCGGAAATATTAATAGGGAAGATGAACTTGATGAATGATGTTCCTAAGATTACATCATTCTTGAGATTTTTAACCAGAAGAAATGAAGTTTCTATCTGGAGATTATCCTTTTTGATGATTGTCGAAGGAAGTTTATACTGGATTTCTAGTTTAGAACCACTAGCAGTCCTAAGTTTTTCGAAAGTTTTATGGAAATATTTGGTCGGAATAAGTCCTTCCAAAATACAATTTGAATCAGCTCCAGTATCAAACAGAGCGATGGTTTTGAGAACAAAATCATTTATAAGAATGGTAACATCAATATAGAAATTTTGGATGCTACACTGATTGAGTAAGTTGTTGAAGAGAGTATGATCGTTTGATGAATTATGATCAGACTCATAGTCCTGATTACAGTTGTTATGGTCATTTTGTACCATGTTATCACCTAGAGTTGCAGTTATTTGAGATATGAAAGTCTCATGCAACTGTGATTGAGTTTTAAGATCTCGGACCTCAGATTTAAGAGAACGAATTTCAGCCTGGAGGTCCTGAATAGTGACTAGCTTGGCTGAATATTTTTCTAATCGTTTGAGAGTTTGAGTAAGGTCAAACTTATTATTGACAAACCTTTTATCAGAATGCGCAGGTTTGGGTTTGGAAAGGATTTTCTTCAATTTTTCAAGATACTATTTCCTATCCTGAGGGTCTTGAATGGATTCTAAAGCATCAAGCAATAGATTTTGCTCATCATTGTGAATGACATTGATAAGGGGAGATTCAGAATTTTCACTACTAGAGGAGGACAGATCATCATCAGCTTAGATGTCGTCCGAAGATATCTTGACATTTTCATCTTCTTCTTCTTCTGAGAAACTATGATCAGAAGAATTTATCAAGAGATTGTTAAGTTGATCAGATATCCAATTCCGAATAAAAAAAGATTTACTTTCCCGATTACATTCGGCAAAAATCTTTTCAAAATTTGATATGAAATCAGATTCTGGAAAATCCAAATTAATCCCAGTGATCGCTACAAGACGGCCTTCACTGTTCCCTTTGGGCAATACGAATGGAATGTAATGCCCTTTGGTCTTAAAAATGCTCCTTCAGAATTTCAAAATATCATGAATGATATTTTCAATCCCTACTCCAATTTCTGTATTGTCTATATAGATGATATTCTTATATTTTCTCAATCTATTGATGAACATTTCAAACATCTTGAAGTGTTTTTCAATGTCATCAAACGAAATGGTCTAGCTATTTCTAAAACTAAAATCTGTCTTTTTCTGACTAAAATCAAGTTCCTAGGTCATTATATCTTCCAGGGAACCATCAAACCCATTTGTCGAGTCATTGAATTCGCTGACAAATTCCCTAATCAGATTCTAGAAAAAACACAACTTCAAAGATTCTTAGGTTGTTTAAATTATGTCGTTGATTTCTTTCCTCAGCTCAGTAACATGGCAAAACCTCTTTATGACAGACTCAAAAGGTCTTCTCCTCCGTGGATTGATATCCACACTAATCTAGTTAAACAAATCAAACAACAGGTTAAAGTATTACCCTGTCTGTATCTGCCTAACCCTAATCTCTTTAAGATTGTTGAAACCGACGCCTCTGACATAGGTTATGGTGGTGTCCTCAAACAACGCATGCATCATAAAGAAAATTGCATTGCATTTACTTCAAAACATTGGTACAAAGCACAACAAAACTATTCAACTATTAAAAAGAAAGTTTTGGCTATTGTTCTGTGCATATCAAAATTTCAATTTGATTTACTAAATAAAAAATTTTTAGTTCAGGTTGATTGTAGATCAGCTAAAGAAATTTTACAAAAGGATGTAAAAAATTTAGCATCAAAACAAATTTTTTCCCGTTAGCAAGCAATTTTAAGTATTTTTTATTTCGAAATAGAATATATCAAAGGTACTTCCAATACTCTCCCTGATTATTTGACTCAGGGTCGAAGATTATGAGATGACACCTCCTAAATTAAGAGTGAAAGTCGCCTCGTCCAGAGGTCATGGAAGAACAGTCCGGGGATCATTCCAGACAAGAAAATCAACTTCCTCAGTAGAGGATGTTCAATCCATCCAAGTCTCCTTACAGACTGAAAATCAAGGGTCATCTACCCAGGCTGGGTCATCGACTCAGCAAGCCATCATCAAATCTGGGTCACCTACCCCACAAACTACCAAAGGGTCTACTACCCTAATAACCAAACCATCTGATTATGCGATGGATCTCCCTACCCTCCAAGCTCTTCAAGATTGTGGGTTTACCAATCTTCCCTCCAAATCTTGGAAACAAATCTTTTCAGAAGAATCTGATGACCTTTTCTGGAATCAAAATCTGAAATCCATTATTTCAGAAATAGCTCAATCCAAACTAAGCTTGCATCCAAAAGAACTGGTTGAGCAACCTCAACCAATTGCCCAAAAACAGCCTTCTTCCTATCTACCAAAAGAAGGAAGATTTTATCCAACTATCCAAATGGAACCCGAATTCTGGGATTCTAATCCAAACAAGATTTGCGAAAAAGTCTTTCCACCAACTTTTTTGTTTAAACCTCTTAGTCTCAACAAGACTAGGAAATTTTATGAATTTATTTTGGTGGATTCAAAATCTGTTTCAATTAAACATAATTTTCATAAAAATGATAACCAAGTTATCACCCATTCAACACTTCAAATTTTAAAAGTTTTAACTTATAAAGATTTTGAAAACAAACCAAATCAAGTAAGAAAATTTTCCCAGCCTTTTGACCCGATTGGTTATACATACTGGGATTATATTCATGCTTGGACCAATGTTTTCTGGTTTCAAAACAAACATCATCTGCACTCTTGGCTGATATATTTTAAGAAACATGTTCGATATTTCTTCCCTCAGTGGTTTGCTGAGTGGTGGGATTTTTTCGGACCCATCCAATCTATCCTTCCTGAAGATATCAAGGTAGGATTTAATCAGTTTAAAGCAAGAATTGAAGAAGGGAATAATTCGTTCCAGCCATCTCTTCGATTCTTCTCAATTTTCTCCTTAGCTTGGATATTCGCCTGGCACCATCAGTACCAGAAGAACTCAACAAATCCGAAGCTTCTTCCAATGTTAGGAAAACAAGCCTCAGTTAAATGGTGGGATCAATTCAATGCCTTCAACGCTAATACTCATGGAGTGGCTTTATGGTTCCAAAAAGCCTTAAAACGGAAGACCCCGAGACCTGCCAGTTTCTTAATCGCAAAGCCAAAATTGCAGTTGCTCTTGCAGCATCAACTGATGATGAAGCCTTGTTTTCAGAATCTTTATAAGTTAAAACTTTTAAAATTTGAAGTGTTGAATGGGTGATAACTTGGTTATCATTTTTATCAAAATTATGTTTAATTGAAACAGATTTTGAATCCACCAAAATAAATTCATAAAATTTCCTAGTCTTGTTGAAACTAAGAGGTTTAAACAAAAAAGTTGGTGGAAAGACTTTTTCGCAAATCTTGTTTGGATTAGAATCCCAGAATTCAGGTTCCATTTGGATAGTTGGATAAAATCTTCCTTCTTTTGGTAGATAGGAAGAAGGCTGTTTTTGGGCAATTGGTTGAGACTGCTCAACCAGTTCTTTTGGATGCAAGCTTAATTTGGATTGAGCTATTTCTGAAATAATGGATTTCAGATTTTGATTCTAGAAAGGGTCATCAGATTCTTCTGAAAAGATTTGTTTCCAAGATTTGGAAGGAAGCTTGGTAAGCCCACAGTCTTGAAGAGTTTGGAGGGTAGGGAGAGCCATCGCATAATCAGATGGTTTGGTTATTAGGGTAGTAGACCCTTTGGTAGTTTGTGGGGTAGGTGACCCAGATTTGATGATGGCTTGCTGAGTCGATGATCCAACCTGGGTAGATGACCCTTGATTTTCAGTCTGTAAGGAGACTTGGATGGATTGAACATCCTCTACTGAGGAAGTTGATTTTCTTGTCTCGGATGATCCCCGGACTGTTCTTCCATGACCTCTGGACGAGGCGACGTTCACTCTTAATTTAGGAGGTGTCATCACATAATCTTTTACTCTGAAGAAATTCATGAGTCTAATAATCAGGGAGAGTATTGGAAGTACCTTTGATATATTCTATTTCGAAATAAAAAATACTTAAAATTGCTTGCCAACGGGCAAAAATTTGTTTTGATGCTAAATTTTTTACATCCTTTTGTAAAATTTCTTTAGCTGATCTACAATCAACCCGAACTAAAAATTTTTGATTTAGTAAATCCGATTGAAATTTTGATATGCACAGAACAATAGCCAAAACTTCCTTTTTAATAGTTGAATAGTTTTGTTGTGCTTTGTTCCAATGTTTTGAAGTAAATGCAATGCAATTTTCTTTATGATGCATGCGTTGTTTGAGGACACCACCATAACCTATGTCAGAGGAGTCGGTTTCAACAATCTTAAAGAGATTAGTGTGGATATCAGTCCACGGAGGAGAAGACCTTTTGAGTCTGTCATAGAGAGGTTTTGCCATGTTACTGAGCTGAGGAAAGAAATCAGCGACATAATTTAAACAACCCAAGAATCTTTGAAGTTGTGTTTTGTCTAGAATCTGATTAGGGAATTTGTCAGCGAATTCAATGACTCGAAAAATGGGTACGATGGTTCCCTCGAAGATATAATGACCTAGGAACTTGATTTTAGTCTGAAAAAGACAGATTTTAGTTTTAGAAACATCTAGACCATTTCGTTTGATGACATTGAAAAACACTTCAAGATGTTTGAAATGTTGATCAACAGATTGAGAAAATATAAGAATATCATCTATATAGACAATACAGAAATTGGAGTAGGGATTGAAAATATCATTCATGATATTTTGAAATTCTGAAGGAGCATTTTTAAGACCAAAGGGCATTACATTCCATTCGTATTGCCCAGAGGAACAGTGAAGGTCGTCTTGTAACGATCATTGGGATTAATTTGGATTTGCTAGAATCCCAATTTCATATCAAATTTTGAAAAGATTTTTGTCGAATGTAATCAGGAAAGTAAATCGTTTTTATTCAGAATTGGATATCTGATCCATTGAAGAACTTGATTAAGTGGTTTGTAATTGATAACCAACCTTGGAGCCCCTCTTTCAATTTCAGAGGCTTTGTTGACATAGAAAGCGGTGCAAGACCACAAACTTTTGCTTTTTCTAATCAAACCTTTGGATAAAAGATCCTTGATTTCATTTTGACAATGAGTTACAAGATCATGACTCATCTGCATAGGTCGAACTTTGGTCGGAATTTGTCTATCCGTGAAATCATTTTCATAAGGAAGATTGACCATGTGTTTTTTCCTATCCCAGAAAGCGTTAGGAAGGTCAGAACAAACGGTAGATTGAAAATGTTCAGAAAGATTTCTAATCCGTTGTCTAATATGAGGAAGAGAAAGTTGGTTCTCAATTTGTTTGAAAGAAATCTCTTCTTTTAGAAAATTCATCTGATTAAGTTTACGATTAACTTGATTGATATTCCTATGGACTGCTCTGTTAAGGAATTTGAACAGGATTGTTTTTCCTAAGTGCTGGGTAGATATACCTACACAGGAAATATTAATAGGGAAGATGGACTTGATGAATGGTGTTCCTAGGATTGCATCATTCTTGAGATTTTTAACCAGAAGAAATGGAGTTTCTATCTGGATATTATCCTTTTTTATGATTGCCGAAGGAAGCTTATACTGGATTTCTAGTTTAGAACCACTAGCAGTCTTAAGTTTTTCGAAAGTTTTATGTAAAAATTTGGTCGGAATAAGTCCTTCCAAAATACAATTTGAATCAGCTCCAGTATCAAACAGAGCGATGGTTTTGAGAACAAAATCATCTATAAGAATGGTAACATCAATATAGAAATTTTGGATGCTACACTGATTGAGTAAGTTGTCGAAGAGAGTATCATCGTTTGATGAATTATGATCATACACATAATCCTGATTACAGTCTTTATGGTCGTTTTGTACCATGTCATCACCTAGAGCTGCAGTTATTTGAGATATGAAAGTCTCATGCAACTGTGATTGAGTTTTTAGATCTCAGATCTCAAGTTTAAGAGAGCAAATTTCAGCCTGGAGGTCCTGAATAGTGACTGGCCTGGTTGAAGAATTTTCCAATCGTTTGAGAGTTTGAGTAAAGTCAAACTTATTATTGACAAACCTTTTATCAGAATGCGTAGGTTTGGGTTTGGAAAGGATTGTCTTCAATTTTTCAAGATACTTTTTCCTATCCTGAGGGTCTTGAATGGATTCTAAAGCATCAAGCAATAGATTTTGCTTATCATTGTGAATGACATTGATAAGGGGAGATTCAGAATCTTCACTACTAGAGGAGGAAAGATCATCATCAGCTTGGATGTCGTCCGAAGATATGTTGACATTTTCATCTTTTTCTTCTTCTGAGGAACTATGATCAGAAGAATTTATCAAGAGATTGTTAAGTTGATCCTGGACAATAGGATCAAGATTGAGTTCACGAACCTTAGAGGAGATTCGACAAAATCTTGCAAAGTGACCTCTGTGACCACACTTATAACAAGTTCTAGTTTCTCTAGAAAATTTGGGAAGATTAGTGTCTTGTCGAGGAAGATTAGGATCAGGAGGCCTACTAAGTTTGGTATTGGGTTGGCGAGTCTTGAACCTAGAGACTCTTTGTTGGGGTTTCCTTATCTGGTACTGAGAAAGTTTCCGATGTTTGGGTTTTCCCGTGCCTTTAGAGCAACGAAGACCGAATTGTTGGCAGAAATTTCCCAAATCCCTGCGATTCTGAGCCTTTTCTTTGGCTAATTATTTTTGGATATTTCCATCCTGACTGATTTTAAGGGCAACTTTTTGTACGTAAGCTATGATATTGCCATAACTTACTGATCATAAGGGATTTCACCATTAAACTGGGAACGGATTTTTTCTCTAACTTTGTCTCCTAAGGATTTTGGGAGTCCAGCTAGGAAGGTTTCTTTCCAAAAAGGTTGGTGACAGTCATCTCTAGTATAGACTCGAGTAAGAAAGGTGTCCCTATACCACCTAAAATTTCCTAAAGTCTTACACTTAAGAGTAGATAGAAGATCTCCAGAACGATCTTTATAGATAGAAGAATCTCCGATGAGATGTTTGACAGGGTGTTAACGACATCGGGAATAGGCTTCCCTTTGTCAATAAGGATGTTTCCTTCAGCATCCGTTTTAATAGCCGTAAAGATGTCATGTTTCTCAGTGACAGAAACATAATTATCCCACCAGCCTTTCAGTTGGCCTGAAAAGCCGGCGGTCAGGATTTCTACTATAGTCTCATCAGTGCTATCTAAAGCAGTCTGATATGCAGTAGAGACCATAGTCATGTGTTGAAGAGTATTAAGAATGTTATACTCAATTTGACCATCTATGTTCCATTCATAGATTTGATTAGCGTTGAATGATTTCAAACTTTGATCATTCTTTTCCTCAAGGAGGAGATCAGCAGCAGTAGCTCGATTGTAATAGAGTTTAGAAGGCTGTTTCCAGTTGAGAGCCTTGCTAATGACAGGATTGATTTGAGGAATGAACTTACTGCTAGATGCAACATCCTCAGATTCAGAACCTATAGAAGACGTTCCTAACTTATTAATCCTGAGAGATTGGTCCTTTTGGGAGACACTCCTAGTGATTGGTCCTAGCTTAACAGATCCTACCTGAGAAGAACTAGGAATATCAGGGATAACGACAGAACTGTCCTTAACCAGATTGGATTCGTCTAAGGCTTTGGTCCAAATTTGATGAATAAGCCTAAATTTATTTCTAGTCTCATTAGTTAGACTAAAAGGTTTAAACAAAGGTTTGGAAATGGATGGGGTCTCATCGTCTTTAGTTCCTGAGGATGAGGCTATGCCTACAAGGTTTTCTCCTAAAACTTGGAGGTATTTGTTGGTATAATTGTTTTGTTCCATAAGGGCTTTAATATCTTAAGCTCCTATGGTTTCGTTGGATTTATACTTAAAAGGTGAAGCTAAGTATTTATCTTCTAAATTTGGAATAAAATAAATGTTAGACGGAGGTAGGTCAGACTTAATGAGTTGACCATCCTTACGGTGCCAGACAGTTAGAGTATTGACAGAAAGGTCTTCTGTCATTGTAATAGTCCAAGGAGGATAGATTTTGTTCCTATGAAGGTAGACATTTAACCAATCAAAGAAACAGACATGAGTTTGGACTGTATTAAGAAATTCATAAAAGGAATCGATAATTTTTGACCTACGGTCACCCCTAAAATTGCTAAGAAACCATTTTCTCTGAGAGGTCCAAGTCTCAGAGTAGAATTCCTTACGAAGGGTTGGTTTATCGATTGTGTAATTATTCATAGTTGACCATACTGCATTTCAGATTGAGTAGGAGAATGAATTTCTGAAGAAACTTCTTCTGCAGTCCTACTATAGATATTTCTAGGGATAGAAGATGAGTTATCTAACCCTTGAAGATTAATTTCTGGAGTAATAATTCAGGAAATTAGACAATCCGAGGCTGGTACGGTAGAAATTATTTTTTATCGAAGAAATTCTTTCTCTTCACGGTCCGAAGCTTCTAGATCGGCCTATACTAGTGCCAGAAGATCCTTTTCTGTAGCTTCCCAATATATATATATATATATATATATATATATATATATATATATATATATATATATATATATATATATATATATATTGGAGTTTATTGTTCTGGATCTAAGTTTATATTTATCATTCAAATTATGATTTAATGCTATTCTGTTCTGGGATGCAGACTTTTTATCTGCTGTTGTTTCTTTCGAAAACCTGGGTACTTTCCCTTGATTTTTGAAAACTGCAGTTTTGTAAGCCTTGTCGGGTTGAAAAACTCATTAGGTGTGACGCAGATAACTGGTACTGCGCGGATTACCGCCTTGTAAATCCAGCTCTTTTCTGTCTTTCTCGTTTCTGTTTTCTTCTTTGTTAATATTTATATTTTTTGAGTTTTTGTTTATCTCTTTTGTTTTATGACTTCTTTGAGTAATGGTTCATGTTGTCAACGGTTTGGCCTAGGGCTGGATTGGCAGTAAGGCCCGAGGGAGGCGATAAGTCCATGTTGCCTATGTGCCTTTGCCGGATGTCTCTACCATGGATGGTTATTTCATTGATGAAGTAATTCTGAAAGAGATGATGTTTTGTAAATCTTGTGATTCTGTTCGTCTTTATTGTAAAAAAAAAAAAAATTGTCTGTAGCCTCGAAATTGGAATACCTTTGAATGATAATTTTGTGTTAAACTTAGATTTAGATCCAGAATAATAGTTTCTTATCGAACCAAATGAAGGTAATGATACTGGAAGATTTATAATTATGAGTTCCTTCCTCCGCTCTCTCTCCCGTCGCTTTTCTGTTAAATCTTCTTCATCCTCTTCTCCTTCTACCACCAATCTGCTCACTCAGCAAAATCAATCGGTTGAGGAAATACCTCCCAAAAATAACATCTTCGAAGAAGAAGTCTGCTTTGAGGATATCAATCAAGCCATCGATAATTGGGAAATCTCTAAAATCCCTCAGGATGAACTTTATATTCCTGATGAATCCAAACATGTCCGTAGTTCTGACTACATAATTAGGACTGCTGAAAACAATATCCCTTTGGATCCCCAAGCCGGTGAGGAATTCCATCTTCTTACCAAACAATCCATAGGTGAGCATTCTAGGAAGTACAAATACCTCCATATAGGATGTGTTCAAGTAGCTGTCAAACCCCTTGTTAGGGAAGGGCTTAACGCCTCAATCCTCATGTGCCTTCGCGATATTAGGCACAATAACTTTCACGATTCCCTCATAGGAACCGTAGAAACCAGTCTAGGACATGGTCCTTTTTATTTCAATTGTTTTCCAAACAAAACGGTGAGTCTTTTAGATCGAAATGTCTTAGATTCATTGTTGCTAAACATTCGTCTGCATGGGTTAAACATGAAAGAAGGTTCTATCCCTGCAGCTCTCCTCTATCGAATCCAATACAAGGTCATGAACACTTGTAACTCAAGGGTTCTTCTTAAAACCAATGATCGGGAAACAACTTTGTTTGTCACGGATATGACCAAAGCAAATGTTGCCGTTCCCGAACTCATCAAGTGGGATGAGGTAGAGTTACCAACCTCTTGGCAACTCAAAAAAGCTACACCAACCCTTCCTCGTCAAACCCCTGAATTCCAGGAAATTAGACAATCTGAGGCTGGTAAGGTAGAAATCATTTTTGATCGGAGAAATTCTTTCTCTTCAAGATCCGAAGCTTCTAGATCGGCCTATACTAGTGCCAGAAGATCTTTTTCTATAGCTTCTCAATCAAATCGGAGTTCAATTCCCAGAATTATTACTCCAGAAATCAATCTTCAAGGGTTAGATAATTCATCTTCTATCCCTAGAAATATCCACCGTAGGACTGAGGAAGAAATCTCTTCAAAAATTCATTCTCCTACTCAATCTGAAATGCAGTATGGTCAACTATGAATAGTTACACCATAGACAAACCAACCCTTCGTAAGGAATTCTACTCTGAGACTTGGACCTCTCAGAGGAAATGGTTTCTTAGCAACTTTAACGGTGACCATAGGTCAAAAATTATTGATTCCTTTTATCAATTTCTTAATCAAGTCCAAACTCATGTCTGTTTCTTTGATTGGTTAAATGTCTACCTTCATAGGAACAAAATATATCCTCCTTGGATAATTACAATCACAGAAGATCTCTCTCTCAATACCTTAACTGTCTGGCACCGTAAGAATGGTCAACTCATTAAGTCCGACCTACCTCCGTCTAGCAGTTATTTCATTCCATACTTAGAGGATAAGTATTTAGCTTCGCCCTTTAAGCACAAATCTGATGAAACCATAGGAGCCCAAGATATTAAAGCCCTTATGGAACAAAATAATTACACAAAAAAATACCTCCAAGTTTTAGGAGAAAACCTTGTAGGAAAAGCCTCATCCTCAGGAACTAAAGACGATGAGACCTCCTCCATTTCCAAACCTTTGTTCAAACCTTTCAGTCTGACAAATGAGACTAGAAATAAATTTAGGCTTATTCATCAAAATTGGACTAAAGCCTTAGAAAAATCTAATCAAGTTAAGGATAATTCTGTAGTTATCCCTGATACCCCTAGTTCTTCGCAGGTAGGATCTGTTAAGCTAGGACCAATCACTAGGAGTGTCTCCCAAAAAGACCAATCTCTTAGGATTAACAAGCTAGGAACTTCTTCCATAGGTTCCGAGTCTGAGGATGCTGCATCTAGCAGTAAGTCTATTCCTCAAATCAATCCTGTTATTAGCAAGGCTCTCAACTGGAAGCAGCCTTTTAAACTCTACTATAATCGAGCTACTGCTCCTGATCTTCTCCTTGAGGAAAAGAATGATCAAAGTCTTCGATCATTCAATGCCAATCAAATCTATGAATGGAACATAGATGGTCAAACTGAGTATAATATCCTTAATACTCTTCCACACATGACTATGGTCTCCACTGCATATCAGACGGCTTTAGATAGCTCTGATGAGACTATAGTAGAAATCCTGACCGCTGGCTTTTCTGGCCAACTCAAAGGCTGATGGGATAATTACGTTTCCGATAATGAGAAACATGAAATCTTTACGGCAGTCAAAACGGACGCTCAAGGAAACGTCCTTACTGACAAAGGGAAGCCCATTCCCGACGCCGTTAATACCTTAATCATGGCCATTGTCAAACATTTCATCGGAGATCCTTCTATTTACAAAGATCATTCCGAAGATCTCCTATCTACTCTTAAGTGTAAGACCTTAGGTAATTTTAGGTGGTATAGGGACACCTTCCTTACTCGAGTCTACACTAGAGATGACTGTCACCAACCTTTTTGGAAAGAAACCTTCCTAGCTGGACTCCCAAAATCCTTAGGAGACAAAGTTAGGGAAAAAATCCGTTCCCAGTTTAACGGAGAAATTCCTTATGATCAGTTAAGTTATGGTAATATCATAGCTTACGTTCAAAAAGTCACTCTCAAAATCTGTCAAGATGACAACATCCAAAAGCAATTAGCCAGAGAAAAGGCTCAGAATCGCAGAGATTTGGGAAATTTCTGCCAACAATTCGGTCTTCCTTGTTCTAAAAATCCGGGAAAGACTACACATAAAAAACCTTCTCAGCACCAACTGAGTAAACCCAATTGCAGAGTCTCTAGATTCAAGACTCGCCATCTCAATACCAAGCCCAGTAGGCCTCCTGATCATGATCCTACTCGTCAGAACAAAATCAATCTTTCTAGAGAAACTAGAAATTGCTATAAGTGTGGTCGCAAAGGCCACTTAGCTAGATTTTGTCGAGTCTCCTCAAAGATTCGTGAACTTAATCTTGATCCTATTGTTCAGGATCAACTCAATAATCTTTTGATAAATTCTTTTGATAGTTCCTCAGAAGAAGAAAAAGATATCGCCAAGACGTCTTCTGACGAAATCCAAGCTGATGATGATCTTTCCTCTTCTAGCAGTGAGAGTTCTGAATCTCCCCTCATCAAGATCCTCAGGATAGAAAAGAGTGTCTTGAGAAATTAAAAACAATCCTTTCTAAGCCCAAACCTACGCGTTCAGATAATAGGTTTGTCAATAACAAGTTTGATCTTACTCAAACTCTCAAACGACTGGAAAAATCTTCAGCCAACCCAGTTACTATTCAGGACCTCCAGGCTGAAACTCGTTCTCTCAAATCTGAGGTCTGAGAACTCAAAACCCAATCCCAGTTGCATGAAACTATCATATCTCAAATAATTGCAGCTCTATCTGATAACATGGTTCCAGATAACCATGAAAACTGTAATCAGGATTATGAGTCTGATCATAATTCATCCAATAAAGATACCCTCTTCAACAACCTCATCAATCAGTGTAGCATTCAAAAGTTCTATATTGATGTTACCATTATCGTAGACGATTTTGTTCTCAAAACTATCGCTCTATTTGATACTGGAGCAGATTCAAATTGTATTTTGGAAGGACTTATTCCGACCAAATACTTCCACAAAACTTCTGAAAGGCTTAGGACTGCTAGTGGATAAAAACTAGAAATCCAGTATAAGCTTCCTTCGGCAATCATCCAAAAGGATAACCTTCAGGTAGAAACTCCATTTCTTCTGATCAAAAACCTTAAGAATGATGTCATCTTAGGATCACCATTCATCAAGACTATCTTCCCTATTCAAATTTCCGGTGAAGGTATAACTACCCAGCATTTGGGAAAAACAATCTTATTTAAATTCCTAGACAAACCCGTCCATAGGAATATTAATCAAGTTGATCGAAAACTTAATCAGATTAACTTTCTTAAAGAAGAAATTTCCTTCAAACAAATTGAGAGTCAACTCTCTCTTCCTCATGTCAAACAACGTATCAAGAGTCTTTCTGATCGTTTTCAATCTACCATCTGTTCTGACCTTCCTAATGCTTTTTGGGATAGAAAGAAACATATGGTCAATCTTCCTTATGAAAAGGATTTTACCGATAGACAAATCCCGACTAAAGCTCGGCCAATCCAAATGAGTCATGATCTTGTCACTCATTGCCAAAAAGAAATCAAGGACCTTTTGTCCAAAGGATTAATCAGAAAGAGCAAGAGTCCATGGTCTTGTGCTGCTTTCTATGTCAACAAAGCCTCTGAAATTGAGCGAGGTGCTTCGAGGCTAGTCATTAATTACAAACCTCTCAATCAAGCTCTTCAATGGATCAGATATCCAATTCCAAACAAGAAAGATTTACTCTCCCGTCTTCATTCGGCGAAAATCTTTTCAAAATTCGACATGAAATCCGGATTTTGGCAAATCCAAATTAATCCCAGTGATCGCTACAAGACGACCTTCACTGTTCCCTTTGGGCAATACGAATGGAACGTAATGCCCTTTGGTCTTAAAAACGCTCGTTCGGAGTTTCAAAACATCATGAATGATATATTCAATCCATATTCCAATTTCTGCATTGTCTATATCGATGATGTTCTTATCTTTTCCCAATCTGTGGATCAACACTTTAAACATCTTGAAATCTTTTTTAAGGTAATCAGACGAAATGGCCTAGCCATTTCTAAAACTAAAATCTGTCTCTTTTAGACAAAAATCAAGTTCCTTGGCCATTACATCTTTTAGGGAACAATTAAACCAATTTTTCGTGTCATTGAGTTTGCTAACAAATTTCCCAACCAAATTTTAGAAAAATCACAACTTCAAAGATTTTTGGGTTGTCTAAATTATGTCGCTGATTTCTTTCCTCAGCTTAGCATCATTTCAAAACCTCTTCATGACAGACTCAAAAAGTCTCCTCCACCGTGGACTGATATCCACACCAATCTAGTCAAACAAATCAAACAGCAGGTCAAAGTGTTACCCTGTCTGTATCTACCTAATCCCAATCTCCTTAAGATTGTTGAAACCGATGCCTCTGACTTAGGTTATGGTGGTGTCCTCAAACAACGCATGCATCATACTGAGCATTGCATTGCATTTACTTCAAAGCATTGGAACAAAGCACAACAAAATTATTCCACAATTAAAAAGGAAGTTTTAGCTATTGTTCTCTGCATTTCAAAATTTCAATATGATTTATTAAATAAAAAATTTTTAGTACGGGTTGATTGCAAGTCAGCCAAAGAAATTTTGCAAAAAGATGTAAAAAATCTTGCATCAAAACAAATTTTTGCCCGTTGGCAAGCAATCTTAAGTATTTTTTATTTCGAGATAGAATACATCAAAGGTACTTCAAACACTCTTCCTGAATATCTGACTCGTGAATTTCTTCAGGGTCGGACACATGTAAGATGCCTCCAAAATTAAAAATGAAGGTCGCCTCCTCCAGAGGCCGGGGAAAAACAGTTCGGGAATCATCCCGGACAGACAAGTCATCTTCCTCCATAGAGGATGCCCAAACTATTCAAGTCGCCTTACAGACTGCAAATCAAGGGTCATCTACCCAGGCTGGGTCATCAACTCAGCAAGCCATTATAAAATCTGAGTCATCAACTCAGCAAGCTATCACCAAATCAGGGTCATCTATCCCGCAAATAGCAAAAGGGTCTTCTACCCTAGTAACCAAACCATCTGACTATGCGATGACCCTTCCAACCCTTCAAGCCCTTCAAGATTGTGGGCTGACCAATCTGCCATCCAAATAATGGAAACAAATCTTTTCAGAAGAAACAGATGACCTCTTCTGGAGCCAAAACCTGAAATCCATTATTTCAGACATAGCCCAATCCAAAATAACTTTAAATCCAAAAGCATTGGTAGAGCAGCCTCAACCAATTGCTCAAAAACAGCCTTCTTCCTATCTATCGAAAGAAGGAAGGTTTTATCCAACAATTCAAATGGAACTCGAATTCTGGGATTCCAATCTAAATAAAGTTTGCGAAAAAATATTTCCACCAACGTTTTTATTTAAACCTCTTAGTCTCAATAAGACTAGGAAATTTTACGAATTCATTCTGGTGGATTCCAAATCTGTTTCCATAAAACATAATTTTGACAAAAATGATAACAATGTTATCACTCATTCTACACTAAAAATTTTAAAAGTTTTAACTTTTAAAGATTTTGAAACTAAACCAAACCAAGTAAGGAAATTTTCCCAACCTTTCGACCCGATTGGTTATACCTACTGGGATTATATTCATGCTTGGACCAATGTATTTTGGTTTCAAAATAAAAATTATCGGCACTCATGGCTGATTTATTTCAAGAAAAATGTCTGATATTTCTTTCCTTAGTGGTTTGCTGAATGGTGGGACTTTTTCGGACCAATTCAATCCATCCTTCCTGAAGAAATCAAGGCAGGATTCAATCAGTATAAATCAAGAATTGAAGAAGGAAACAATCTGTTTCATCCTTCCCTTCGATTCTTTTCAAGCTTTTCCTTAGCATGGATTTTTGCCTCACGCCATGAGTACCAGAAGAATGCAACAAATCCGAAGATGTTGCCAATGTTAGGGAAGCAAGCATCCGTCAAATGGTGGGATCAATTCAATGCCTCCCATGCCAACACCCAAGGAGTGGCTTTATGGTTAAAAAAGAATCCAAAAAGTCTCAAATCGGCAGACCTAGAGACCTGCCAATTCCTCAATTGCAAGGCCAAGATTGCAGCTGCCCTTGCAGCCTCAACCGATGATGAAGCCTTGGCAAAGAATCTTCATCAGATTTTGACTCTCCTTTCTACTGACTCAGAAGCCAGTTCTTCCAAAGGAAAGTTGAAGAAAGAAGACAGTTCGTCTGCATCCTCTTCCTCCGGTTCATTTTACCAGATAGAAGAGTCTGATGAAGACTGACTCCAATCTCGCATGCATTTTGTGAAAAGCATTATTCATCACTGTTCACTATTGCGGAGCCGCCAGTTACTGTACACTGTACACTGTTCATTGTAGCGGTAAATCGAGTTACTGTTGTAATAGTTAAATTTATTGTTGTAATAGTAATTTTCAAATTTCTATAAATTGTAATTAAGGGTTCAGTTGTAGGGGAGCTCGATTGGGAATCCGGAGTCTCTCTCTCCTCCCTCTTATTCTTGTAATTCTCTCTTCAATCAATACAACTCTTTTGTATTATTTCTGCTGCATCTTCACTCATATTTGTGAAAACCTGAGCTCTAACTGGCGGGTTCTACCACCCCGAGCTCTTGATACCCGGTATTGTGCGGACTACCGCCGCATAAATCCGGTTTATCTGTTGCATGCATAGCATTTCTTCTCCTATTCTCTCCTTTAGTTTGTAGATCCTTGGGTTTCTGGTATTAGAGCCTTGTCGGGTTGAAAAACTCATGAGAAACCCACGGATCTACTGACTAGGAGAGAATAGGAGAAGAGATGCTATGCATGAAACAGATGAACCGGATTTACGCGGAGGTAGTCCGCATAATACCGGCTATCAAGAGCTCGAGGTAGTAGAACCTGCCAGTTAGAGCTCAGGTTTTCACAAATATGAGTGAAGACGCAGCAGAAATAATACAAAAGAGTTGTATTGATTGAAGAGAGAGAATTACAAGAATAAGAGGGAGGAGAGAGAGAGACTCTGGATTCCTAAACGAGCTCCCCTTCAACTGAACCCTCGATTACAATTTATAGAAATTGAAAAGTTACTATTACAACACTAAATTTAACTATTACAACAGTAACTCGATTTACCGCTACAGTGAACAGTGTACAGTGACTGGCGGCTCCACTATAGTGAACAGTAACCTTTCGCAAAATGCATGCTAGTATTGGTTTCAGTCTTCGTCAGACTCTTCGATCTGGTAAAATGAACCGGAGGAAGAGGATGCAGACGAACTGGCTTCTTTCTTGGTTTTTCCTTTAGACGAACTGACTTCTGAGTCAGTCGAAAGGAGATTCAGGATCTGATGAAGATTTCTAGCCAAGGCTTCGTCATCTGTTGAGGCTGCAAGGGCAGCTGCAATCTTGGCTTTGCGATTGAGAAATTGGCAGGTTTTTGGGTCTGCCGATTTGAGGCTTTTTGGGTTCTTCTGGAACCATAAAGCCACTCCTTGTGAATTGGCATGGGAGGCATTGAACTGATCCCACCATTTTACTGAAGCTTGTTTGCCTAACATTGGCAAAAGCTTGGGATTTGTTGCATTTTTCTGGTACTGATGTTGCCAGGCAAAAATCCATGCTAAGGAAAAGATTGAGAAGAACCGAAGAGATGGATGAAACAGATTGTTTCCTTCTTCAATTCTTGATTTGAACTGATTAAATCCTGCCTTGATATCTTCAGCAAGGATAGATTGAATTGGTCCGAAGAAATCCCACCATTCAGCGAACCAGTAGGGGAAGAAATATCGAACATTTTTCTTGAAATATATCAGCCACGAGTGCCGATGATTTTTGTTTTGAAACCAAAATACATTGGTCCAGGCATGGATATAATCCCAGTAAGTATAACCAATAGGGTCAAAAGGCTGGGAAAATTTCCTTACTTGGTTTGGTTTCTGTTCAAAATCTTTAAAAGTTAAAACTTTTAAAATTTGAAGAGTAGAATGTGTGATAACATTGTTATCGTTTTTATCAAAATTGTGTTTAATAGAAACAGATTTTGAATCCACCAAGATAAACTCGTAAAATTTCCTAGTCTTATTGAGATTAAGAGGTTTAAACAAAAACGTTGGTGGAAAGATTTTTGTGCAAATCTTGTTTGGGTTGGAATCCCAGAATTCGGGTTCCATTTGAATTGTTGGATAAAATCTTCCTTCTTTTGGTAGATAGGAAGAAGGCTGTTTTTGATTAATTGGTTGAGGCTGCTCCACCAATTCTTTTGGATGCAAGGTTAGCTTTGATTGGGCTATTTCTGAAATAATTGATTTCAGGTTCTGATTCTAGAAGAGGTCATCTGAATCTTCTGAAAAGATTTGTTTCCAGGATTTGGATGGAAGGTTGGTCAGCCCACAGTCTTAAAGGGCTTGAAGGGTTGGAAGGGCCATCGCATAGTCGGATGGTTTGGTTACTAGGGTAGAAGACCCTTTTGCTATTTGCGGGGTAGACGACCCCGGTTTGGTGATGGCCTGCTGAGTTGATGACTCAGACTTAATGGTAGCCTGCTGGGTTGATGACCCAGTCTGGGTAGATGACCCTTGATTTGCAGTCTCTAAGGCGACTTGAATAGTTTGGGCATCCTCTATGGAGGAAGATGATTTGTCTGTCCGGGATGATCCTTGAACTGCTTTTCCCCGGCCTCTGGAGGAGGCGACCTTCATTTTTAATTTTGGAGGCATCTTACATGTGTCCGACCCTAAAGAAATTCACGAGTCAGATAGTCAGGAAGAGTGTTTGAAGTACCTTTGATGTATTCTATCTCGAAATAAAAAATACTTAAGATTGCTTGCCAACGGGCAAAAATTTGTTTTGATGCAAGATATTTTACATCTTTTTGCAAAATTTCTTTAGCTGACTTGCAATCAACCCGTACTAAAAATTTTTGATTTAATAAATCAGATTGAAATTTTGAAATGCAGAGAACAATAGCTAAAACTTCCTTTTTAATTGTGGAATAATTTTGTTGTGCTTTGTTCCAATGCTTTGATGTAAATGCAATGCAATTTTCTGTATGATACATGCGTTGTTTGAGAACACCACCATATCCTATGTCAGAGGCGTCAGTTTCAACAATCTTAAGGAGATTGGGGTTAGGCAGGTATAGACAGGGTAAAACCTTAACCTGCTGTTTGATTTGTTTGACAAGATTGGTGTGGATATCGGTCCACGGCGGGGGAGACTTTTTGAGTCTATCATGAAGAGGTTTAGAAATATTACTAGGCTGAGGAAAGAAATCAGCGACGTAATTTAGACAACCCAAAAATCTTTGGAGCTGTGTTTTTTCAAGAATTTGATTGGGAAATTTGTCAGCAAATTCAATAACTCGACAAATTGGTTTGATAGTTCCCTGAAAGATGAAATTGAAAAAGATTTCAAGATGTTTAAAGTGTTGATCCACAGATTGGGAAAAGATAAGAACATCATCTATGTAGACAATGCAGAAACTGGAATAAGGATTGAATATATCATTCATGATGTTTTGAAACAACGAAGGAGCATTTTTTAGACCAAAGGGCATTACGTTCCATTCGTATTGCCCAAAGGGAACAGTGAAGGCTGTCTTGTAGCGATCACTGGGATTAATTTGGATTTGCCAAAATCCGGATTTCATATCGAATTTTGAAAATATTTTCGCCGAATGAAGACGGGAGAGTAAATCTTTCTTGTTTGGAATTGGATATCTGATCCATTGAAGAGCTTGATTGAGAGGTTTGTAATTAATGACTAGCCTCGGAGCACCTCGCTCAATTTCAGAGGCCTTGTTGACATAGAAAGCAGCACAAGACCATGGACTCTTGCTCTTTCTGATTAATCCTTTGGACAAAAGGTCCTTGATTTCGTTTTGGCAATGAATGACAAGATCATGACTCATTTGGATTGGCCGAGCTTTAGTCAGGATTTGTCTATCGGTAAAATCCTTTTCATAAGGAAGATTGACCATATGTTTCTTTCTATCCCAAAAAGCATTAGGAAGGTCAGAACAGATGGTAGATTGAAAACAATCAGAAAGATTCTTGATACGTTGTTTGACATGAGGAAGAGAGAGCTGACTCTCAATTTGTTTGAAGGAAATTTCTTCTTTAAGAAAGTTAATCTGATTAAGTTTTCGATCAACTTGATTAATATTCCTATGGACGGGTTTGTCTAGGAATTTAAATAAGATTGTTTTTCCCAAATGCTGGGTAGTTATACCTTCACCGGAAATTTGAATAGGGAAGATAGTCTTGATGAATGGTGATCCTAAGATGACATCATTCTTAAGGTTTTTGATCAGAAGAAATGGAGTTTCTACCTGAAGATTATCCTTTTGGATGATTGCCGAAGGAAGCTTATACTGGATTTCTAGTTTTGACCCACTAGCAGTCCTAAGCCTTTCGGAAGTTTTGTGGAAGTATTTGGTCGGAATAAGTCCTTCCAAAATACAATTTGAATCTGCTCCGGTATCAAATAGAGCGATAGTTTTGAGAACAAAATCGTCTACGATAATGGTAACATCAATATAGAACTTTTGAATGCTACACTGATTGATGAGGTTGTTGAAGAGGGTATCTTCGTTTGATGAATTATGATCAGACTCATAATCCTGATTACAATTTTCATGGTCATTTGGAACCATGTTATCAGATAGAGCTGCAGTTATTTGGGATATGATAGTCTCGTGCAACTGTGATTGAGATTTGAGTTCTCGGACCTCAGATTTAAGAGAACGAATTTCAGCCTGGAGATCCTGAATAGTGACTGGCTTGGCTGATGATTTTTCCAGTCGTTTGAGAGTTTGAGTAAGATCAAACTTATTATTGACAAACCTATTATCTGAACGCGTAGGTTTGGGTTTGGAAATAATTGTTTTTAATTTTTCAAGATACTCTTTTCAATCCTGAGGGTCTTGAATAGATTCTAGAGCATCAAGCAATAGATTTTGCTCATCATTGTGAATGACATTGATGAGTGGAGATTCAGAACTTTCGCTGCTAGAAGAGGAAAGATCATCATCAGCTTGGATTTCGTCAGAAGATGTCTTGGCGATATCGTTTTCTTCTTCTGAGGAACTATCAGAAGAATGTATCAAAAGATTATTGAGTTGATCCTGAACAATAGGATCAAGATTGAGTTCACGAACCTTAGACGAGATTCGACAAAATCTAACTAAGTGGCCTTTACGACCACACTTATAGGAACTTCTAGTTTCTCTAGAAAGATTGATTTTGTTCTGACGAGTAGGATTACGATCAGGAGGCCTACTGGGCTTGGTATTGAGATGGCGAGTCTTGAATCTAGAGACTCTGCGATTGGGTTTATTCAGCTGGTTCTGAGAAGGTTTTTTATGTGTAGTCTTTCCCGGATTTTTAGAACAAGGAAGACCAAATTGTGGCAGAAATTTCCCAAATCTCTGTGATTCTGAGCCTTTTCTCTGGCTAATTGTTTTTGGATATTGTCATCTTGACAGATTTTGAGAGCGACCTTTTGAACATAAGCTATGATATTACCATAACTTAACTGATCATAAGGGATTTTCCGTTAAACTGGGAACGGATTTTTTCCCTAACTTTGTCTCCTAAGGATTTTGGGAGTCCAGCTAGGAAGGTTTCTTTCCAAAAAGGTTGATGACAGTCATCTCTAGTGTAGACTCGAGTAAGGAAGGTGTCCCTATACCACCTAAAATTTCCTAAGGTCTTACACTTAAGAGTAGATAAGAGATCTCCAGAACGATCTTTGTAGATGGAAGGATCTCCGATGAAATGTTTGACAATGGCCATGATTAAGGTATTTACAGCATCGGGAATAGGCTTCCCTTTGTCAGTAAGGACGTTTCCTTCAGCGTCCGTTTTGACTGCCTAAAGATTTCATGTTTCTCATTATCGAAAACGTAATTGTCCCACCAGCCTTTGAGTTGGCCGGAAAAGCCAGCGGTCAGGATTTCTACTATAGTCTCATCAGCGCTATCTAAAGCAGTCTGATATGCAGTGGAGACTATAGTCATATGTTGAAGAGTATTAAGGATATTATACTCAGTTTGACCATCTATGTTCCATTCATAGATTTGATTGGCGTTGAATGACCGAAGACTTTGATCATTCTTTTCCTCAAGAAGGAGATCAGGAGCGGTAGCTTGATAGTAGTAGAGTTTCAAAGGCTGCTTCTAGTTGAGAGCCTTACTAATAACAGGATTGATTTGAGAAATAGACTTACTGCTAGATGCAGCATCCTCAGATTCGGAACCTATGGAATAAGTTCCTAACTTGTTAATCCTAAGAGATTGGTCTTTTTGGGAGACACTCCTAGTGATTGGACCTAGCTTAACAGATCCTACCTGCGAAGAACTAGGGGTATCAGGGATAACTACAAAATTATCCTTAACTTGATTGGATTTTTCTAAGGCTTTGGTCCAATTTTGATGAATAAGCCTAAATTTGTTTCTAGTCTCATTTGTCAGACTAAAAGGTTTGAACAAAGGTTTGGAAATGGAGGAGGTCTCATCGTCTTTAGTTCCTAAGGATGAGGCTTTTCCTACAAGGTTTTTCTCCTAAAACTTGGAGGTATTTGTTGGTATAGTTGTTTTGTTCCATAAGGGCTTTAATATCTTGGGCTCCTATGGTTTCATCAGATTTCTGCTTAAAGGGTGAAGCTAAGTACTCATCCTCTAAACCTGGGATAAAATAACTGCTAGACGGAGGTAAGTCGGACTTAATGAGTTTGCCATTCTTACGGTGCCAGACAGTTATGGTATTAACAGAAAGGTCTTCTGTGATTGTAATAATCCAAGGAGGATAGATTTGGTTCCTATGAAGGTAGACATTTAACCAATCAAAGAAACAGACATGAGTTTGGACTTGATTAAGAAATTGATAAAAGGAATCAATAATTTTTGACCTACGGTCACCCTTAAAGTTGCTAAGAAACCATTTCCTTTGAGAGGTCCAAGTCTCAGAGTAGAATTCCTTACGAAGGGTTGGTTTGTCTATGGTGTAACTATTCATAGTTGACCATACTGCATTTCAGATTGAGTAGGAGAATGAATTTCTGAGGAGACTTCTTCCTCAGTCCTACTGTAGATATTTCTAGGGATAGAAGACGAGTTATCTAACCCTTGAAGATTGATTTCTGGAGTAATAATTCTGGGAATTGAACTCCGATTTGATTGGGAAGCTATAGAAAAAGATCTTCTGGCACTAGTATAGGCCGATCTAGAAGCTTCGGATCTTGAAGAGAAAGAATTTCTCCGATCAAAGATAATTTCTACCTTACCAGCCTTGGATTGTCTAATTTCCTGGAATTCAGGGGTTTGACGAGGAAGGGTTGGTGCAGCTTTTTCGAGTTGCCAAGAGGTTGGTAACTCTACCTCATCCCACTTGATGAGTTTGGGAACAACAACATTTGCTTTAGTCATATCTGTGACAAACAAAGTTGTTTCCCGATCATTGGTTTTAAGAAGAACCCTTGAGTTACAAGTGTTCATGACCTTGTATTGGATTCGATAGAGAAGAGCTGCAGGGATAGAACCTTCTTTCATGTTTAACCCATGCAGACGAATGTTTAGCAACAATGAATCTAAGACATTTCTATCTAAAAGACTCACCGTTTTGTTTGGAAAACAATTGAAATAAACAGGACCATGTCCTAGACTGGTTTCTACGGTTCCTATGAGGGAATCGTGAAAGTCATTGTGCCTAATATCGCGAAGGCACATGAGGATTGAGGCGTTAAGACCTTCCCTAACTAGGGGCTTGACAGCTACTTGAACACATCCTATATGGAGGTATTTGTACTTCCTAGAATGCTCAGCTATCGATTGTTTGGTAAGAAGATGGAATTCCTCACTGGCTTGGGGATCCAAAGGGATATTGTTTTCTGCAGTCCTAATGATGTAGTCAGAACTACGGACATGTTTGGATGCGTCAGGAATATGGAGTTCATCTTGAGAGATTTTAGGGATTTTCCAATTATCAATGGCTTCATTGATATCCTCAAAGCAGACTTCTTCTTCGAAGATGTTATTTTTGGGAGGTATTTCCTCAACCGATTGATTTTGCTCAGTGAGCAGATTGGTGGTAGAAGGAGAAGAGGATGAAGAAGATTTAACAGAAAAGCGGCGTGAGAGAGAGCGAAGAAAAGAACTCATGTTTATAAATCTTCTAGTATCATCACCTTCACTTGGTTCTATAAGAAACTATTAATCTGGATCTAAATCTAAGTTTAACACAAAATTATCATTCAAAGGTATTCAGAAATCCAGGTTACAGACAAAACTTTTTTTTTTTTTTTAATACAAGATAAGAACGGAATCACAAGATTTACAAAACATCATCTCTTTCAGAATTACTTCATCAATGAAATAATTATTCATGGTAGGGATAGCCGACAAAGGCACATAGGCAACATGGACTTACTGCCTCCCCTTGGGCCTTACTGCCAATCCAGCCCCAGGCCACATACCAGATACACACCATGAATCATTACTCAAAGAAGCCATAATAACAAAAGAGATAAACAAAAACTTATAACAAAAAATTAAATATTAACAAAGAAGAAAACAGAAACAAGAAAGACAGAAAAGAGCTGGGTTTACAAGGCGGTAATCCGCGCAGTACCAGTTATCTGCGTCACACCTCATGAGTTTTTCAACCCGACAAGGCTTACAAAACCGCAGTTTTCGAAAATCAAGGGCAAGTACCCAGGTTTTCAGAAAAAAAACAAGAGATAAACAGTCTGCATCCCCAGAACAAAATAACATTAAATCATAATTTGAATGATAAATATAAACTTAGATCCAGAACAATAAATTCCTATTTCCCCATCAGGCTCTGATACCAGAAACCCACGGATCTACTGACTAGGAGAGAATAGGAGAAGAGATGCTATGCATTTGCTATATATATATATATATATATATATATATATATTATTTATAAAATTTGAAATAATTTGGAAATCATTTGCTATGAAAAATAATTTTTGATGTTTGTGGCGGGTGACTGTATTGACTCCTAATTTTTAATATAAAGTAAAAAGTTAAAATAATTTTTTCTATATATATTTTTAAATGACGTGAAACTCCTTACAAGATGATTTTTTAAAAAGTAATATTTTTTAAAATTATGTAAGATACCTCTACATATTAACTAAAATTAACTTAAAAAAGTCTTAATCTTCTATAAAACGTTATGAATTTTTTTTAACTTTTTTTTCCTTTGTATTTTTGTCTTCTAGAATTGTTTCTAAAAAAACTTATCTAAACATTCTTAAGACATTAATATATTACTTGTCCATTATTATTATGGAATGTGATTGCTTAACTTGTCAATTAGTTTTTACCCAATGAGAAACTTTAACTTAGTATAATATTTAATGTTACTATTTAATATTTAGTTATCAAAATATTTACCACCTTTCTCTTTATTTGTCTTTTAAGCTTTCTATGTAAAAACCAAAAAATGCAATAGTTTTTCTTGATTCTAATAAAATAGTGATGAGATATACTATTTTATTGTTTTTCATTTCTACAATAAATCATATGTGTACATTACTTAATCAATAAGTGAGAAGTAACTATATATATAATTAAGAAAAGTTTATAATTAATGTTATTCCGAACTTAAAAAAAGACATATAAATAAGATTTTGTTTTCTAGAAATCCAACAATTAAAAGAATGAGACAAAGTATAAATAGTATTTATATGAACAACTTTATTCGAATTAAATATAATTATAATTCGAGTTTCAGATTAATGACTTGAAAAATTTAAATATCCTTGACTCGATATATAAGTGGATTTGAATTAATAAAATAGTGATAAAATTAAGTTGTGCAAATGTGACTAAAATGAATGATATTAATTAAGACATAAAGAGTTGCGATGTAAAACAAAAAAAAAGGACTTAAAGTTTACTCCAAAACTTACTTGGAAGCAATATCATTCTAGTTTCTCTTTGTTGATTTGTAGTATTAAAGCTTTTGATGTCTCTGGTCGAAGACAAGAAGTGAAATAATCAACTATAAAAAAGAAAGAAAAGAAGTTGGAATCTATTGTCAACTGTTAATTTAAACAATGAATAATAATACCAACTAGCATGAAAGTAAGGTATCATCAAATGATCTCAATTACTTAAATTATTATGATTTAGAAGAATGCTAAGGTGTGTGTTTGGTTATAAGGGCAAAATATTTTATTGGGACCCATAAAATTGTACTTACGATTTTAAGTTGTATTTATACATTGTTTTAATAAAAAAATTAATTTCTTAACCAATATTCTCACGTTGTTGTTCGTAAAAATCCTTGAATTTATAATGTTTTAAATATTTTATCTTACTTCATAGAAAATATTGATCAGTGTTCAATTTTTTTGTATTGGTATACATAAAATTGCATATCTTTGATTTTAAATTACGTTGATATGGAAGTGGTTAAAAGTAAAAATAAAAATAAATTTGTATCCATGAATAATCCAAGATATAGGTACAACTAATATATGATTTGTTAAGATGAGGATAAGAACGAGGATATGATATACATATCCGCCCTCATACCTATCCTCACACTTGTCCCCATCCGTGTCCTTATTCTCATTTTAATGATTAACATACCTTAACCTCTTATCCTTGATGTATTATATTTAATTTTTAAATTATAAACTTTTCGTTTATTAAATAACTTTTTAATTAATATCATTATATTTAAATAATTTATATTTTAGATTGCACATTTTTACTCTAAAGACATTAATTGCAAATTCAAGCGTGAAAGTCAGCAAGAAATAAACATAGGAGAGTCAAGATGATGATGTTCCATGTTTATCCATCATCTTTACTCTACCATGTTTATAGTGGGATATTTATTAAAGGTCTATATTGTGATATTATTAATGACACATTTAATTTTTTAGATTAAGATAAACATTTTCTCTTTGAAAAGAGGTATATTTTCTAAATCAATTTGTGTCCCATTTCTCTCCTAACCAATCTAAAAAAGATTATTTCATTTAATGAGTTACATATAAAAAAACATTTATTAAATAACATAGCATTTTGTACTCATCTAAATCATTTATTAGTTGGAAAAGTAAACAAAACACGAAATGGAAAAAGAGAATTTCTATTCTTTGAAAAATGTTTGATATCTATAAAAATGGTGATTTTTAATAATTCTAATAATGCAGTAATGTTTAAAATTTGTAATATGTTTGAACTATGTAAGTATTTATGGTCATCTTCATGAACATGATTAAAGCGAATCCCAGCTGGGTCTTGTTGATGAATAGTTCTTGTTCTTGTTTTTCCCATTAATCATAAAAAAATGGAAAAATACTTACAATTTCAAATGTAAGTGAAAGTGAAAAACTATATGAAGAATACATTGATGAACATACCTTAATAATAACCTCCTTGATCTAGTTACTTTTTAGCTATAGTGCACACGAGTTCCAACTCTTGCCACTCTAAAGAAAACAAGAAGTGATTCCAAGAATAACAACAGAGAAAATAATCCAAAATTTCATATGTTTACCAAAGATAAGAAAAACAATCAGAAGAAACTAAGTTAAACTTTAACGAAAACATACCAATTTGATAGTGGAGATAATAAACAGACTTCACCACTTGAGTCTCTTCAGATTGGTACACCCTTGTGTTCTTGCTTCGATGAGTAAATGATAGAAACATTTGGGAAACACTTATTAGTAACAAACAAAACACTTTTTCGTGAAATTAAATATTTTGAGTTTAATTTGTATATATCGTTAGTGTAAAAGATTTTCACATTGACGCAAAATCACAACTTTTTATTTATGTAACTCTTAAAGTACTAATTAGTAAAGTCAACAAACTTCCTATCAATCAAGGATTGTGATTGACTGTCAGTGTAAAAATCTTTATTATAAATACATTTAATCGCAACTTTTTATTTAAATGACTTTTAAAATATTAACTAGTAAAATAAAAAAAGTTATAAAAAGAAAAACTTATTGTTGGGCAAGTGGCCTCAGTTTACTTAACAGGGGGTGAATTAAGTAGATCAAAATTTAAACTTAGTTTTCTTTCTTTTTCGATTTTATATTAGAATATTTGAAAATGAAAGTGAAGTGTTCAAATATGCAATAAATAAATAAATAAGAGTATAGGGAAAAGAAATATGCAAACTCTTTTTATACTGGTTCTGCTAATCCATTTGCCTATGTCTCGTCCTCAAGTAACCTCACTTGAGCTTTTACTATCTTTGTAAATCACTTTACAAATGAATGAATCCTCAATCACCTTGGGAGCCCTCTCCTTGTGTTTGAGATTCCTTTTTCCACTCAAGAAGTCTCTCTTGAATACAATCAGTGAGTAATCAGAAGAAGAATCTCTCTTAAAGAGCAAAAGATACAACTTGAAAAACCTATAAGAATTCTTTTGGAATTTGCATGTGTTTGGACAAAAGTTTGTTTTCTGTAAAAGATTGGAAAAATTCGTGTCTTAAAACAGAATAAAAGTCACTTATTTATAGTGTTAAAACTAAAGTGATGTGTTCTTTCATGAAAGGTTGTGACTTTTCAAACTTTTCGTAACAGCTTACTTATAATCAATTACATCCACTGATAATCGATTATACGACTTAAAAATTGTGCCCTCTTACGAAAGATTGTGACTTTTCAAATTTGTGTGATAACAACTTTTCTGGTAATCAATTGTATAGAAATAGTAATTGATTACATAATTTAAAAATTGTGCCGTTGTCACTTTTGAATTTAGAATTTGAATAACAAACTCTCTGGTAATCGATTACATATCGTGGTAATCAATTACCAGTTCATAATTTTTAACTGATAAAAAAACATATCTTGCCAAACTAAGTTTATGCAAATTTGTAAAAATTCTTTTATACAATAACTGAGTTAATTTATTTTTCTAACTTAACATTAGACTTCAATCTTTGTCAATGTTGTTTTGTTCTTTTTGTTTTCTTATTTTTGTATCAACATTCTTTGTCACTTTTGACATCATCAAAACTTGTAACATCTTAGTATTTACACATATCAGTGTAAAAGCTACACAATACTTTTTCTTTATATAAAAATTGTTTTATATGTTTTCTATTTGTTAATTATTAGTTATTTTAAAAAGTCATATTCTTTGATTTAAAATCTTGTACCTTTAGTGTTTTAACTTTTATATAACATATATCATGCAGAAATTTATATTTTTTTATGAGTTTAATTAGTATGTATTATAGTGTAAAGTATTTTACACTAATATTCAATTATAATATTTTATTTATGATAAACTTGTTAACTTTATTAATTAATATTTTAAAAGTTATATAAATAAAAAACTATAATTAAAATTTAATATAAAATTCTTTTACATAGTAAATATATACTAATTAAACTCTTTTTTATTAAGTGTTTCAGGTATAAATTTTATTTATCTGAATTTAGATATAAGGTAAGAGAAAAATTCTCATCATAAAAACTTTAACTACAAAAGAGGTGAAGAAAAATAATATAAAAAGAGGCATTCAAGATTTTTAGTATAAAAGAAGACCATACTTTAAAAATGTGAGCGTGGTAAACGAAGGTCTTATCTAGCCTTAAAATGTGTGAAAATAAATAAACAAAGGGCCCATTTTTATCATTATGTTTATGGTTGTCAGCTATACCTAGAATAAAATATGTAGTGTCTCGTTTGAACTTTGAATTTGATCAATAGTTACTTTTTGACCACTTGCGTAGTAGATGATGCCTATTAATCTTTTAGATGACAAAAGTTCCCGTGTTTCAAATTTGAGAGGGTTTTCCTAGGATGTTCATTGTTTCCTGCTCACCTAACAAATTTGATATCCTCATTTGAATCAATTAGTTTAGTTTGATTTGTTTGATTTTTTTAATTAATTAAGTTTAGATCCGATGAAAATTGGTTATATCTAGTTCAATTTGTGGTTTTAATTTTTAAAAACCTTGACCCAATTGAACCAACTTAAAAAGTATATATATATATATATATATATATTATGTATTTATTTTATATTTAATATTTTAATTTAACTAATTTAGTATATACGAACTATGAAGATTTGATATTTTGTTATAAAATTATGAATTTAGTAGACTAATGTATTTGATTAGTTTCAAGTAAAAAATTATATTTTTATAATTTAATGAAAAAAATGATTTTTTTATTTTTTAATCGGTTTTCATTGTAACTGACTTGAACCAACCTAAATATCATGGGTTTGGGTCTGTACAAAAAAATTCTGAACACCGAACCAACCCAACTTCATTAAATTTATAAGTGTATAAGTGTTTCTCTCTCCTTTCTACCTATCTATTTATCTATCTTATGGTTAGAAAGAGAGTGAGTTAGTCACATTTAATTTTACAACAAAAAAATAAATATTTTTATAAAATATTGTTCACAAAAATATGATATATACAAAAGAAAATACTTCTCTAAAAAAAATTTAACAAAAAAAGAAAGTTAAAACCTCATTTAAATTATACTTGACATTATCGAGTTATGCATATACCTTTTTTTCTTTATCTTTACGATGATCTTCCTTGTCAAAGGATATAACTATAATATTTTTAAACCTTGAAAGGGAAGCATATGTAAAAGTAGATGTTAGTGTGAAATGTTTTTGAATCAAATGCAATTCAAAAAATTTTAAAAAATGTCAATATAATTATACTTAAATAAAAAATATTTTAGAATTTTATTATTAAATAAGATTAATTTAATTAAAATTTGTTTATATTTAAGATAAAAATTTGTGTGATTTGATTAAAAATGGTAAGTGCTAACAAGACATGTATTTAAATATTAGAAAAAAGTGTTAATATAAATGATTTTACTTTTAATATTTAATTAAATATCATGGTTTGCCTTTCTTGGGAAAAGAGGAGGACTTAGAAGGAGGCACAAGACTGTTCATAATGTCTTTTGTAGAGAAAGATGGTTCATTGGAATAGTGAAAATATACAATGGTTGAAGAAACTTGTTTTGGTGGCTCAAAGGGAAGACATGGAATAAAGGAGGGTCTTCAGAATTTTTTAAGAGAGCATATTATAATAATATTAATTTTTATTAAATTACACATGATTTTATTTTTTATTATTTTTTTACATTAATTTTTTTAACTTAAAAATATTATACTAAAACTCTATTTGAGTGATTTTTAGTTTTATGTTTTTAAATTTGTAAAAAGAAAATTTAGTTTTGATTTTAAGTTTTTAAATTTAAGAAAAGAACATTTTTTGTTTTAAATTTTAAAACACTATTGTTAAATCTTAATCCACCAAAATCTCTCCCTCGCAACAATAGGCACGATCAATAAATGGTGGTGATAGTCGAGACTATCAATCCTAAGATTATGATTGAAGATCGAATATAACACTTGAACAAGTAACATTAACCCATTATTCAAAACATAATGATTTTTTATAGTCTCTCTTCAACTCAATATTTAAGAACAAACATTGTGAGTTCTATCAAAATTATTCTAAGATCACAAAATGTGATCTGCCATTGGAGTAAAAAATGAAATTGATCTTTAAATTGTGGGTCTACCAAAAAATGAGTTATGATAAAGAAATTTGATCTGGAGATGCTCTAAGGTAACGTTTGATTTGAGAAAATGTTTTCTGTTTTTATTTTCTATTTTTATTTTTTGAAAATTATTTTTATTAAGTTTTCAACATTTAGAAAATATGTTTGTTTTCAATTGATAATTTCTATTTTCAAAAAATAATATTGTTAAATTTAATCAATTTTAACAAAAATATTATAAATTATTTACATATATAGTTTAAAATACATTTAAATATTTTTTTATATAATTGCAATATTGTTATTAAGTTTACATATAGTGTTAACTTTTAAAAACACTGAAAACAACTTTTTTTTTTCATTTCTCTTTTCAGCTGTTTTTTGAAAATATTTTTTAGTGAAAATATTTTCTAAATTTCAATAAAACATATTTTTACCATTGTTTTTTTTTCTTTAAAAATGAAAACAGAAAACACTCAAAACAAACGCTACCTAAATGTTGTCAATGCTCATTATTAAAGGTCCGATACAAGTTGAAAAATATTACAAACATAAAAAACCCAAATAATAAAAGTCCAAATTAGATTCAAATTACATAAAAGTCCAAATTAGGCTCAATTCTATTTGTGTTTGATCTAATAAAAATAGTTTGACTTAGTAGGAGTGCTTTAAAAAAAATGAAGGAAAAAAGAATAAAAGAAGTGAAAAGTAATAAAAACGCCACAATTTTTAGGTATTGATAAGTTAGAAAATATTTGTCACTTTGAATGTGGAAATTCAAAATTAAAAACCATTCCTTAAAATTCAAAGAGTTTTCTCTCACAAAGATTTCGATGCTTGTTTCTAATGATTTTCAATGAGAACCAAAACTGATTACAATGTTAAGAACCTAAACGTTATCAAGGCCAATTATTAAAAGTCAATACAAGTAGAAAAACATCACAAACAAAATGTCCAAGTGATAAAAGTCAAAATTAGGCTTAAATTACATAAGATCTTATTATAAATATATGCTCCACTTTAAGCTTAGCTTTCCTTCATCAACATCTCCTGTCATTGTCCTTATTTGGTACACATGTGAGATATGATTTTTCCTATTTTATATAATTTATAGTTTTGTGCTGTTAAAAGAAAATAGTTATACATGTTTGTTTTTTGCTCTACTTGTTTTAGTTTTTAAATTAAATTGGGAAAAAATTTAAATTATGTTAAGTATGTTATGTTTTAATTGTTTTGCTATAGGATTGATTTAACCAATTTAATTCATTGGCAAACCGTTAAGGATAGCAATTCAGAAAAATATTTAACTAAAAGAGATGCAGGATGGGGTAAACATATGGAAGTAGAAGTGGAGGAGACCCCTGTTTGAATGGGAGAAAGTCCAGTTGAGTGAGTTATTAGATGTGTTGAGCAACATGTTATTATCAGAGGATAGAAAGGACGGGTGGTTGTGGATGGCGGATAGGTCAGACATGTATTCTGTAACTTCAACTTACCAAGTGTTATCATCTACACCTCTTATTTAGGGGACTCATTTTTTGGAAATTTGTGAGCTAAAAGTGTATCACCGAAGATCCAATGCTTAGGTTGGTAAATGGATGTAAATAGGTTGCCAACTCAGGATAATCTCTTGAGGAGGGGAGTGATTCAAACTGAAGAGGTCGATTGTATTTGTGGTGAGACCCTGGAAATAGCACTCCATGTGTTTCTAAATTGCAAATGGTCTTACGAAGTGTGGGTAAAGTTAGGGTCTTGGTGGGGGTGACGATGGTGTTGCACAACTAGTATCTGGCTTTGATTAATGAGCCTAAGTCGAAGAAGAGAGTGTGGTGGTTTGTTTAGTTTGCTAATTGTGACACATCTAAAAGGCAAGAAATGCATTAATTTTCAAGAGGATAATATTTTTATATTGAAGATATCATTCATGCCGTGCAGTTGAGCTCATGAGAATGAAGTATTGCAAGTAATCTTATGACTCATTCGTTTTCTGGATGTGTATTATCTTTCTGCATTTAAACTATTTTTCATTATTTTTGTAATCAAATACTTTTGATGCTTATGTGTAATAACTGTTGATTTTAATGCAAATTCTTAATTTGTAAAAAAAAAAACCAACATAATTTTTCGGTTCGACCACAAAATCGTCAAATTATTCGAGACGTTTATTTCATATAATCATTCAACATTTCTAACATTCCTAGATATCTTTCATTTCAAAGAAAGTTTTGTAGCATGATTACTATTATCTTATTCCCATGTTTAGAGTATGAAAAAGTTGTATTTCCAATAAAAATGTGAGAAGTAAGTTAATATCTAATCACATATAAAAAATTAACGAAACATATATTGTTAGAAAGAGATAACGCAGTAAAGAAGATAAAATAAAATTATTCTCTATATTTTCATGACGGTTGCTCCCAGTAAGAGACAACCTTAAATACTCATTTTAACCTAAAAGTAAATGTGCTACAAATAAGGACTTAATTTAGGATATTAGAAATAAAACAAAAAAGAAAGAAACATTAGTAAGTTTTTTTATTTAATATAAGAGTTTAACTTATATACGAGTGTAAAGAACTTTTAACGTTCAATGGTATCCTTTAATTTATGTAACTTTTAAAGTATTAATTGGTAAAGTTAATAAATTCGCCATAAATTAAAATATATAATTAAACACTAATATAAAATTCTTTACACTATCGATAGTAAATACTTATTAAACTTCTCTTAATATAATCCTAGATTTCTAAATGTAACCACATAATTGTTAACCTAGCTGAGCAAATCACTATATTAGAGTAAAACTTTCAAATTGGTTATTAAAAATGTGGGACACTAATAAATTGGTTATGTAAATATAAAAATTCTTTTTCTTTATTTAATTATAATGAATTGAATTGGTATTGGAATATGTAGGCAACATTTTTAACAGCAAACACAGCATACACTTAGGCCCTTTTCTTATTTATTTTTAGTTTAAAAATTTATTTTTAAGTTAAATAAAAAGTAAAAATAAGTATAGACTGTTTGTGAAATTTTATTTTTTCAGCTTATTTTTTTAAAATTAAAAATTATTGATAAATTATTCTTTTTTATTGTTTAATAAAAATTAACATTATAAAATAAACTTCTTAAAAATTTAAGTGTAAATACTATTTGACATAATTTATTCTTAAAATTATTTTTTAAATTAAAAATAAACTAGATTAAATGGTACTTAATTTTTTAAACTACATTTTATACTCCCATTTATTCCTTAAAAAATTTCATTTTATCCGACAAGTTAGCAGGACCAACATAAAGGTTTACTCTATTATTTTTTATATATAAAAAATCAAATAAGAGAAAAAGAAAAAGTAAATGTGGATTCCTCAATTCAAAACACAGGCAAATGTTGATAGTAATAATAAGAGAGGAAAGAAAGATTCCGACACGAACCACAAACATGTGTCCCAGTTTTATAGCAAAGTAAAAGATTTCAACATGATATGCATGGTTTCACCCTTAGAAATTGATTATAGAATAATAATGGATTTTAGATAAAATTATATAATTAATTTTTTTTTAAAAAAAATTTTAGATTTGCTTTTAGATACAAAATTGATTATGAGTAGAAACAATTTAAAATAAATTTTATGTTGAATAAAAAAAATTAAGTTTAATTAGTATACTTTGACAATGTAAAACAGTTTTACACTAAGTTGAATCACAATTTTTCAATCAAAATTTAGTTTTGTTTTTTAGTTTTTGAAAAGAGTTTTCAAGAATAATTTTCAAAAACTATTTTGAGGAAGAAAATAAAAAAAAAACTTGTTTAGTAAGTATTATTTGAAATCTGTTTTTGAAGATGTAAAAATGAAAAAAATTTATTCATATTTATTAAAATTTCATTAATAAAAATAAAAAAACAACATAGTCTAATTGTATTTTGAGTTTTCAAAACAAAAATAGAAAACTGAAAAGTAAAACTACTTTCAGTTGTTCCTGTTTTTAAGTTTTTAAAAACTAAAAAAAAATCACAACTGTTTTTTAAAATTGTTTTAAAAATTGCAAAAAAATGCTTTAGTTTTGGATGATTTTATTTTTGTAATTTTCAAACCATACGATTTGGTTTAGTTTACAATTTTAGTGAAATTGCACCAAATCAAACCAAACTGCTTATCTAGTTATTTTAGAAAATTTTCAAGAAAACGTATACAATTACTCATTATTTTCTAAGTTTATAAGATTTTGACTTAATCTTTAATTAATATTTTTAATTAATATATATTAGTGGATAAATAAATATTTTAATAAAACTATTTTATTTAATTTCATTCGATACAATTTGACAACAACCACTAAATGTAATGTTTAAATAAATTATTTGTTTATACTTTACTTTAATGACTGCTATTTTTATATAATTTTGTTGAGAATTAGTAAACTTTTATACAATTTAAAAAATAATTTTAAAGTTTTTTTAATACTTAATAATAAAAATTTTAAATCCTAAAACCAAACCGTAAAATATTGTTCCAACCAGCAGGTCTTTTATAAGTATGAACAATAGTATGTATTTTCAAATACTCAAATGATTTACCATATTAAACTATTCAATTTAGTTCTTTTATTTGTAAAATATTGAATTTAATCTTCAATTTTCTCTCTTGATATCATCATTGTTGTTCCTGTTATGATCATCTACAACTTCTGGTTTGTGTGAAGGCACTTAGATGTCCATGGAAGGGCATGGAAGATTAGTTCAAGTGATACCAAATCCGGTGCAAGAATGGTGGGACACATGGGAGATACGAGGATTGATTTTGATTAGTCTTGTGTAACAAATCATATTAACACTACTTGGTGACCGTACAAAATATAAACCCAATATTTTGACAAGAGTACTTTTGTGGTCTGCTTACTTGTTATCAGATTGGGTAGCAGCAGTAACAATGGGTGCTATCTTTAGCAATCTTGGAGATTATTACAACAAAGGTGAACAACCAAAGAATGTAAATCCTCAACTTCTTGCATTTTGGACATCTTTCATCCTAATACACCAATTGGTGGTCCTGATACAATCAAAGCATATGCATCAGAAGACAATGAGTTATGGCTAAGGCACTTTGTTGGCTTGTTGTCTCAAACAACTTTAACTATCTACATAATTATTTTATCTTGGAAAGTTAATTTACTTTCACATCTTACTATTACCATACTTATTATAGGGATCATTAAGTATGGGGAAAGGACTAGGTCTCTATATTGTGCAAGTATGAAATATCTTAGAGATTCTTTCCTTCCTTCAATTGATTCTTTTAAGAAAACTAAGCAATCACAAGACCCAGAAATCAGATATTATATGCAACCCATTTATATATTTGTAAGCCTTTTTGTTGATTTAGTCTTAAGCCCATCAATCATTATCCAAGATAGAGATCAATTTCAACCTCAAAATTCTTTATCTGGCTTGATTTGGATGTAGAACTTGATTTGATGTATGATGTCTTCTACACCAAAACATTTGCAAACTATGGCTTTCTTGGTTTGATGTCACGCTTGATCACTTTAATTACAATTATCGTTGTGCTTGTGAAATTTGATAATTTAACTGAAGAGAAACAATATCCAGTCGTGGATCATATAATCACATATTTGTTGTTGTTGGAGCATTGGTAGCGGAAATTTATGCCGTTATATTGGTTGTTTTATTCCAATGGACAAAGTTCTACTTTGTAAAAAAGAGTTCATTAATATCAAAGTTTTTTGTTTTTCAAGAGTTGGTTTTATTTTGGAAGTGTGGAGATAAATTTTCTTGGGGGCAGGCAAACATCTTCAATTTAATTTGCAACAAAAAATTGAACATAAAGGATAATTTCTTTAGGTCGAACAAGTTGGAAAACCTTACAAGTGTAAGTCATTGTTTAATCCCTGAAGATTTACCAAATGTGATTCAAAGATACTTGTGTGTTAAATCAAAGGAAGATACACAATCAAATCCTTTAGGTGCTCCAGTTGAAAAAATATTGTGGATTAGTATCACTCAATATCTAATTATCATTAACCGACAATATAAGATATAATCATTATATCAATATGGTTATTTATCTTTAACCGACAATATCTTAAAATATCAATATGGTTATTTTAACTGGGATTACAGTGAGATTGACTCTGTGATGGGTTAGGTCAATGAGATAAAAAACCCAATTAAGAGAGGTCCCTGACTACCCTGGGGGTTATAAATTTGCCATCCCATTAAGCAAATTAATACATCAGAATTGTTCTCTACAATATCCCCTCAGAAGGTAGCCAGAAGAACCTCTAGAGTTCTGTTCAATAGTGCTCATGGACATGAATACCAATTCAGGTACACATTCATTCTCATTCTATCAATTCAATATCAATAATTGACATACTATAATTTGTGTCTAGTACAGTATAATTGAAACCTACTTTATACTTTCATCAATTGGTATCAGACCATACTAGATACATTTTATGGTTGTCAATTGAACAAACCCTATTTTAATATTAAACACGCATATTGAGAGAGGGAGAGACCGAATGATACCTGAGCATCTGCGCGGTGGTGGTCGAGTCATCCGCCAGCAGTCGCAGCCAAGTCGCCCGCCGGGGCCAGCGGCTCTGCCGGTGGTTTGCCGCTGGTCCCGGCCCTGCCGTGCCGCACCTTCGGCACTGTTCCACCGGGATGAAGGGCGGAGATCGCGTTTCGGTGCTCCACCGTCGCGCTTCGAACCTCGCCCTCTTCGCCGCGTTCCGCCCGCTCCAGCGGCTCTTCGCCGCGCACCGACCGCCCAGATCGCGTCGCGGCAGAGATCAGTTCGACCGCCGCATTCCGATCTGAAGCAGAGAGGGGCGGAGATCGGAGATCGCTTTGACCGCCCAGATCCCGTCGGATCTTGGAGTTTCGGCGCTCCACCGCCGCGTTTCGGCCGCCCAGATCCCGACCGATCTTGGGAACTTCGGCGCCTTCAGCGCCGCCTGTTCCAGCGGCTCTCCGTCGCCTTCGATCGGTTCCACCGCTGCGCTTCAAATCGTCCCAGATCCCGTTGGATCTTGGCGTTTTGGCGCCTCCAGGGCCGCCTGCTCCACCGCCGTCCCGCGCGCTTCGCCTCGCCGAGATCCCATCGGCGCTGGTCTGCCGGCGCTCCAGAAGGGAAGGCGAGAAGGTCTCCACCGCCGGCGCTGGTTCTTCGCAGAACCGTTTCCGTTTTTCTTGGCAGAAACCGTTTCCGATTGTGAAACGTGAAAACCGTCTCTCTCCAAAAATATGCCAAAATATTTTTAAAATTATTAAATAAATAATTTTTTTTGAAATTTCATAAATATGCCAAAATGTTCTTAAAATTATTAAATAAATAATTATTTTTTTTGAAATTTCATAATTTTGAAATTTATTTAATTTTTGAGACGTAATTTCGAATTATTTTTGGCATATTACTCTCAAATTTTGAATATTGAATTATCACTTACAATATGATTTTTCTATTAAATTGCATTGTGATGACCTGCCTATCATGGGCATGATGATGTGAATTTTGTTTGTCATATTTTAAGATGATTAAAATCATATGAAATAAGCATGATTTATGCTATTAATTTACATAATTGTAATTTCACCTATCGTGGATGCATTTGTGTAAATTTATGAAATAAATATTAATTCATTATATTAGTGATAGTTATACCCTATCGGTGTGTTATTATTAGTATAATTTGTTGTTGTACAATGCATTTCTCTTGACTTATGTTAATGTTTTTTGGTACCCTATCGGTGCTAGGATTTATTAATTTAAGTTATAATGTATTGTAATTTGCTTAGGGATTTATTTTAAGTTGAACTTTTAAATCATTTTTTTCCTTTATTGTGATGTTCAGTTTTCTTCCCTAATTCCGTCAAAACTCTAAACGAAACAAATTATGAGGACTGGAAAGAATCATTAGATCTCTACCTGACCATTGGCAATCTGGATTTAGCACTGAGGACGACGAGGCCTGCGCCTCTTACAGATGAGTCTTCTGAAGCTCAACGAATTTCTCATGAGAAATGGGAACACTCTAACAGAGTGTGCCTGAAGGTGATTAAATTCACCATGGAGAAATATATCAGACAGAGCATTCCAGATCTTGATGATGCCAGTGCTTTTCTGAAAGCAGTCGGTGAAAAATTTACAACTTTTGATAAGGCACAGAAAAGCCAATACCTTTCCTTATTTGAAAAGACCAAATATGATGGTGTCAGCGGTGTACGTGAACACATTATGAAGTTAGTACATTTCTATAATAAGTTGAAGTCTCTCAAGGTTGAGGTTGGCAAAGACACTTTAATTTATTGCATCTTGGAATCTCTGCCTTCTCAGTTTGACATCATGAAGAATTCATATAACATTCAAAAGCATGACTATAGAGTGGATGAATTGATTGCAATAATCACTCAAGAGGAGGAGTCAATGAAGAAGAATAAGCCTAATAGCATTCAGTTTGTTGCTTCTAGTTCAGGTGCTAAAGGTGCTAACAGATATAAAGGAAAGAAGAAAACGGGTACAGAGAAAGCAGAACGACATTTAGAACCCAAGAAAAAATTCTTTAAAGGTTCTTGCAAGTATTGTAAGAAACGTGGTCACAAGGTGGAAGATTGCTTTATTCTGAAAAAGAAATAGGAGAAGCGAGGTAATCTACTAGCACTAACTTGCTTTGAATCTAATATGGTTGATGTTCCTCCAAATTCCTGGTGGTTAGACTCAGTGGCTACTATTCATGTTGTGAATTCTTTACAGGGGTTCACAAGCCTGAGGAAACCAAGTGATGTTGAGACGAAGATTGTTATGGGAGATGGAGCTGGAGTACCCGTTGCTGACATTGGAGTCGTCTCTTTATATTTATCCTCTGGACACACTTTATTATTGCAATATGTTGTTTATGTCCCTTCCATGAGAAGGAATTTGATATCTATTTCTGTTTTAGACAAATGTGGATACAACTTTCATTTTGGTGATGGAAAAATGGTGATTTATTATAATTCAACTGTTGTTGGTTCAGGAGTTTTGCATGACAGACTTTACATGTTAAACGTAACTGATATGTCAGTTAACTCCATTAGTGGGAGTAAACGTAACAGGATTGATGAATCTTCTTCTATGCTATGGCATAGATGTTTGGGGCATATTTCTAGGCCTCGAATTGAAAGACTCATAAAAGAAGGGATTCTGCATGATCTTGACTTCTCAGATTATGACACTTGTGTCGATTGCATCAAGGGAAAGTTCACTGCCAAAACCAGGAATAAAAGTTCAAACAGATGTGATGATGTGCTACAATTAATTCACACAGACATGTGTGGACCTATTACTCCTACTACTATGAGTGGATATAGGTATTTTATTACCTTCATAGATGACTTCTCCAGACATGGATGGGTATATCTTCTTCAGGATAAAGCAAACTCTCTTGAAGCCTTCAAAACCTTTAAAGCCTTTGTTGAGCTAAAAACAGAAAAGAAAATTAAGTGTGTAAGGTATGATAGAGGAGGAGAATATTATGGTCGTTATGACGAGACAGGAAGAAATCTAGGACCATTTGCTCGATTCCTTGATGAATATGGAATTGAAGCTCAATACACTATGCCTGGAACTCCTGAACAAAATGGTGTTGCTGAGAGACGAAATCGAACACTCATGGACATGGTGAGATGTATGTTATCACATTCATCTCTGCCAGAATTTCTTTGGGGAGATGCCTTGCGAACTGCTATGTACATTCTTAATCAGGTACCTAGCAAATCTGTGCCCAAAACTCCTTTTGAGCTAATGACTGGTAGAAAGCCAAGTTTGGGACATTTCCATCTATGGGGTTGTAAGGCAGAAGTAAGACCTTATAATCCTAAACAAAAGAAACTTGATCTCAAAACTATTAGCGGTTATTTCATTGGCTACTGCATCGGTTCTAGAGGATGTAGATTTTATTGTCCTTTTCACTTACACGAGTTATTGAATTTGACCGAGCAGTTTTCTTTGAGGATGATTTGGACAGTGGGAGTTACACACCTCGAATGATGACCTTCAGAGAAGATCGAACCATGCTTCCATTACCATCTTATTTTCTTCCTACAGACATCTCAATCCCAATGGTTCACACAGATGAACAAATTGTTGAGAGGCAAGATGAACAAATGACAGAGCCACAAGTTGATGAACCACAACTCAATGATCAACAACTTGATGATGTTGATGTGGCCCCATTAAGACGATCTCAGAGAATACGCTGACCTTCTATACCAAATGACTATGTTGTATACCTTCAGGAGCACGAATATGATCCACATGATGATGACGATCCCATCACATTTCAGGAAGCACTTTCTAGTTCTCATGCTTCTGATTGGCTAAAAGCTATGCATGATGAATTGTCTTCCATGTCTCATAATAATGTTTGGGATCTTGTGGACTTACCAGCAGGTTGTAAGCCTGTTGGATCTAAATGGGTCTTTAAGACAAAACGTACTCCAGATGGAAAGGTTGATAGGTATAAGGCTCGATTGGTGGCTAAAGGTTATAGTCAACGGGAAGGCGTTGACTACAAAGAAACTTTTTCACCAGTTTCAACGAAGGACGCACTCCAAGTTTTCATGGCTTTAGTTACTCATTTTGACCTAGAGCTACACCAGATGGATGTAAAGACAGCTTTTCTCAATGAAGATCTTGCTGAAGATGTCTACATGGTTTAGCCTGATGGTTTTGTTGAGGCAGGCAATGAGCATTTGGTGTGTAAACTTAAAAGGTCCATTTATGGACTGAAACAAGCATCTAGGCAATGGTATTTAAAATTTGACCAGGTTGTCACTACTTACAATTTCAAGGAAAATGTTGCAGACCAGTGCATTTACTTGAAGACTAGTGGGAGTAATTTCATCATTCTCATATTATATGTCGATGACATTCTCCTTGCTAGTAGTTGTATGAACCTATTGGTTGAGACAAAATCAATGTTATGCAGACATTTTGATATGAAAGACCTTGGTGAAGCTTCTGTTGTTCTAGGCATCCAAATTCTTCGTGATAGGTCATGTGGCATAGTTGGATTGTCTCAAAAGGGATATATTGAGAAGATTCTCAAGAAGTTCAACATGAATGCTTGCTCCCCATGTGCTGCACCTGTGCAACGTGGTGACAAATTATCTAACAAATAATGTCCTCATAATGATGAAGAAGTGGATGCTATGAAGAAATTTCCATACGCTTTCGCTGTTGGCAGTCTGATGTATGCTCAAGTCTGTACTCGTCCTGACATTGCTTTCATCGTCAATGCCTTAGGCAGATACTTGAGCGACCCAGGTTTGGGTCATTGGAAAGCCGTTAAAAGGGTCATGCGATATTTACAGGGAACCAAGGATCATATGTTGACTTTTATGAAGTCTGATCAACTTCAAGTCACTGGCTATTCTGATTCTGATTTTGCAGGTTGCCCTGATGATCGTAGATCTACTTCTGGCTTTATTTTTATGATGGCAGGAGAAGCTATCTCTTGGAAGGGCGTTAAACAGTTTCTTACAGCTACCTCTACCATGGAAGCAGAGTATGTTGCTTGTTTTGAGGCCACTCGCCAGACCATGTGGCTTAAGAAATTGATATCTGATTTTCACATAGTTGAAAGCATTTCCAGGCCACTTGTGATTTACTGTGACAATACTGCTGCTGTGAGTTTCTCTTGAAACAACAAAAGCTCTACTCGTTCAAAGCATTTTGATATCAAGTATCAATTTGTTAGAGAGCAAATTCAAAGTTTTCACACTCGGATTGAAAACATTGATTCTGAGGAGATGTTAGCAGATCCACTGACTAAGGCCTTAACTGTTGAAATTTTTATTATTCATGTAACTCACATGGGTTTAGTCAAGGCTTTTGATGTATTAAGTTAGTGGGAGTCTGATTCTCTATTTTCTTTAAGAGACATGCTCTAGTTGACGTCATTTTGTTCATGTTTCTTATTAGCATTTTATTTATGCTTGGACCATTGTAGTGTCATTTATGGGACTGCATTATGCCATACATCTATGAAAAATATTAGCTAAATGCAATTGATTAATATCCCTATCGGATATTTATTTTGTTGCTCAAATTTTTCATATCGCTAATTAATATATGATATATTGGCAATTGCCGTTTTAGCTTAATGATTTGTATGTTGATTATTGATTGACACTATCCAAGTGGGAGAATGTTGAAAAAATATTGTGGATTAGTATCACTCAATATCTAATTATCATTAACCGACAATATAAGATATGATCATTATATCAATATGGTTATTTATCTTTAACCGACAATATCTTAAAATATCAATATGGTTATTCTAACTGGGATTACAGTGAGATTGACTCTGTGATGAGTTAGGTCAATCAGATAAAAAACCCAATTAAGAGAGGTCCTTGACTACCCTGGGGGGTTATAAATTTGCCATCCCATTAAGCAAATTAATACATAAGAATTGTTCTCTACAATAACCCCTCAGAAAGTAGCCAGAAGAACCTCCTAAAGTTCTGTTCAATAGTGCTCATGGACATGAATACCAATTCAGGTACACATTCATTCTCATTCTATTAATTCAATATCAATAATTGGCATACTATAATTTGTTTCTAGTACAGTATAATTGAAACCTACTTTATACTTTCATCAGCTCCTGGATATAAGATTCTTTTATTAGGGAAAACTGTTCCAATTTTCTCCCATGAACTCGAATTTCACAGGACCATTATCACTTGGCACATTGCTACAAAACTATATTATTATTCTGATGATAACTCGGCAAGTTATGATGTTAATTCAAGGCAACATTATAAAGAGATGTCTAATTACATGTTTTACCTCTTGGTTAAGCAACGTCATATGTTGCTAGTAGGAGCAGGGTTGATAACTCTCTGTGACACAATAATTGAAGCCATAAAATTTTTTGAGCACATCAAAGTTGTTCCACAACATGATAATTTAGCTGGAACTTATAGGATATTGCTTCAACATGAAACAACTATAGCAAGAGTTGATGAAGCCTCAGAGATGCATTGTACATCTATTTGTTTCATGCTTGTGCAGTTGCAAAACAACTCATTAATGCTGTAGAAAATAGAGACCAAACATGGAAGTTCATTGAAGAATTGTGGGTGGAGATTATGATCTATGTTAGTGCTCAATGTAGAGTAGATATGCATGCTCATCAACTTAGAAGAGGCACTGAATTTCTCTCTTATATTTGGCTTTTTCAAGCTTATCTGGGTTTATTGGATCAATTTCAAATGACCTCCCACCAGGTAAGTGTGTAAGGAAACATTATTCCCCTGAAACAAGGATCTTTTTAGGTTGTTATTTGTAATAGGTCTTGTTGATGTATTGAAATAGGATACTATATCGATTAAACGAAACTTTATATTAAATTTGTGTATGTTACCATACTTTTTTTTTATAGGCAAAGAATTTCATTGTAAGGTATAAGGGATATCCAACAATTTACAATGATAGGAAACAAAGGATGATTAGGTAATACATAAGTTATGAAGAATTAACTAACTATCATAGAAATCCATTCTCACTCCAAAAAAGTTTACAACATCTTAATTTCCACTTCACTAGTTTTCCCAGTACACAACAAATTTGCAAGTCAATAAACCACCATTTTGAATTCCCAAATCTACATTTAACTCTTGTGACAGAACATCCCTATTCACCCTCACTGAAGCAACTAGCAGAATTCATGCACCATACAGAAAATGAGTATGAGAATTTTATTGTAGGGTATAAGGGATACCTAACAATTTACATGATAGGAAACAAAAAATGTTGTAAACTTCTTTTTATAGGCATAGAATTGTGAGTATTGTCATAAGGGTGTGGATGATGTTAGAGAGAATTTTTTTAGTCAACACATTATCCACAAGGATGTGACCTAAGTCACATATGTGAGGGTATCGTTTTTTTTATCAGTGTATATTTTCACAGGTTATGACCACTCTCACATAGTTGTTGACGATGTTAGGAAAGTTTTTCCTTTTAGAGCATTTTCCATAGAGATATGGTAATTGGAATAGAGGTTGGGTTGTCTCATAACTAGAAATAATTGGTTTTGAAACAAAATTTAAGCAATACTTTTTATTGAATACAAAAACTGAAACTAAAACTAAAAGAATTTGACAATAACTAAAAATAACTAGTTATGAAACCATAATCATTTCTTTAATAAAGTTAGGTTAATTGCATTAACTATATCCATAAAACAGGTTATAGTTTATAACCATATTAAAACAACCATTATTATATAACTAGTAATTGTTATTTTTTTTAAAACTAGATATTTTGAGCAGCCTAACTGGGACAGTCTGATACAGGGTCCTCACTGAGAGACGACTGTGGCTAGGAGAGCTATCCTTGGGTTTCGTTAGGTGACGAGGTTCACTAGGTGAGTTGTGATTGTAGGTACTATGCTATATATTGTTTTGAACTATGAAATTATTGAGATGTATGTTGTAATATTGAGTGTAATGTAATGAAAATTTTATATCTCAGTATTTTAGAATATAGATCGTAAGTAAAGAGAATTATCAAGGAGAAATAATAGTGGAAATAGTATAAATATTTTGGGATGTTACATCTTGAATTGAATTTTATTTAGGACATCAAGAAATTGCATTTGATTACTATTTATAGATTTACATCTATGTGTAAATTTTATTTGACAAAAAAAAAAAAATCACGCATTGTAAGTAAGATTAGTAAACGACTTGATAAATTGGGAGACATTACTTTTAGTCTCTGATCCAAGACAAAAAAATATAATATATAGATGTTGATTAATAAAATATAAATTTTATACTTAATACAACTATATATTAAAGATTTAAAAATTTTTAATAAAATATTTTTTAACATATAGATGTTAATTAATAAAATAATTTTTAAATATATCTTTAATATATTACATAATAATTTTAAATTACTTTAATATAAATATAATAGTTTTTATCTTTTCAAAAATTATCTTATTAAATATATTTACTTTAAATTACTTTAACAAAATATCTTAATTAAATGTTTTAATTTAATTACAGTATAAAATATATTATCATTGATGGGATCAAAAAATTATGTTTTATTAATATTTATAGATTTCCATCTATGTGCAAATTTTATTTTAAAAAATAATGCATCATAAATGAGATTTTTATATGACTCAACAAGTTAGGAGACATTACTTTTAGTATGTGATTTAAGACAAAAAAAATATAACAGATTCATGTTAATTAATAAAATATAAATTTTATACTTATTTTTATATTTAAATATTTAATATATTAAAATTTAATTATTAAATATTTTATTATATAACAAAATAATTTTAGTGTATGTTAAAAAATAGTTTTTAGATATATATTACAAAAAAATTTAAATTACTTTAATTAAAATATGTTAAATATTTTTTACTTTTTAAAAAGTATCTTATTAAACATATTTAATATAAAAATAAATTCAATTACTTAAAAAAAGCATCTTGAATTAAATTTTTAAAATTATTTACAATATAAATGATAGTATCATTCACAGGATCAAAAAATTGTGTTTGAATTATATTTGTAGATTTCCATCTATGTGAAAATTTTATTTGATAAAAAAAAATCATTCATTGTAGATTAGTTTACGACTCAATAGGTTAAAAGATATTACTATATATTAATCTCAAATCTAAGACAAAAAACTATAACATATAGATGTTAATTAAAATATAAATTTTATACTTAATACTATTATATTTTAGAGATTTAAAAATATTTATTTCTACTTTTATATCTACAAATTCATTTCAATTTTCATGAAAAAAATTTCATAGAAACATATAACATATCTTTATAGATAGATATTTGTTAAATAATATTAAACTATATGATGTTTTATGTGAATTATTTTATTGAATTTATTTTTCTAAAAAAGTATAATTTTAATCTCTCAATTATTTTTAATTTTAATTTAAATTTAAAATATATTAATTTTAATTTTATAAATAAGTTTTAACAAAAATATTCAATCAATTTTGTGATATATATCTTAATTTTATAAATAAGTTTTAACAAAAATATATTTTAATTTTATAAATAAGTTTTAACAAAAATATATTAATTAAAATATCAATCGTTGTTCCCAACTCATGTCACTGTGTTTAATCTCTCTATTAATTCCCATACTCCTCACTCCTTTACCTAGCATTATTTTGCTCACTGTACTAACACTCTTGCCACCACTTGAGACCTCTCTTCCACTTACTCTCTCTAACGCTCCCACTTACCTCTTTCTAGATGAAATGAAGTATAATTAATAAATTAATTATAGAATATGTGGTAGATATATTATATATATATATATTTATTGATCAAATAGTTATTTAATTATATACATGATTAGATTGTAGAGAATTAAATAATGATATATAAGTGACTAAGGTTAGTTAAATGAGAGATGAGAAGTATTTATATTCTTTTAAATTGAGGTATTCAAATAGTTTTACAGAAATCTATTTGTGAGGGGTTGTACTGAGTTAATTATAACTACCAAACACGATCCTTGACTGCTTTTTCCTTTTTATTCTTTTCTTTCTCCCTTCTCCTTTACTTTCTTTTCCTTTTTCTTCTTTGTATTTCTTGCCTCCTTCCTATCTTTCTCTTCACCCCAAATGCCTTTTCCTTTGCATATGGCCCTTTGGGGAGACGAAACTCAATGAAATCTCTTTCATTGCTCTTGATTTCGAGTGCTAATCATTATAGGTAGGTATAATCTTAAATTTTTGGGTCTTTCTCTATTCATTTTTGGTTCAATTGTTCGTATTGAAGGGAAGTTCTCTTTGAAATCCCACTTTCTTATGTTCCTTTGTGGTTTTGGGAGTTTTGGTAGTTTTTGAGTGATTCCTACTGTTGAATTCCTTTGATTTTGTAAATTCAGCTTTTATGGGAGAAATAGGTAAGAGGAGCTAAATTATTATCGATAAATTATGCAAAGTTTGATTTGATGGTGTTAATATATTTTCATGTAAGTGATAGGGATTTTGCTAAGTGTTTTGAGCTTGAATATGTTATGTAAACTTTGTTAATGATCGGTCTTATTATGATTGTGAAGAAGTTTTGTTTGAATTGTAATTTGAGGCAATTTGTAATATAGATGATTTTTTTGGGTTGAGGCATGTTCTAAGATTGGTGAATTATTGGGAATTATGGTTAATTGATTGTGATATGGGCTATTACAGGGTGGTAATAGAGCCCTTGATGTGGTACATTGAATTAGGGATGTGGATAGGTCTAGGTGATCTTGTGCTAAGGACTTGTTCGGACGATGATGCAATGTTAGGGCCTTGTTAGGGTGATGATACACCACATGATATACTCAGATAGCAATTAAATGTCAGAATTGGGTTAGGTAGACTAGACATCAGTTGAGTATCAAATGAGTATGTCTAGACTTCAACTAATTATCAGATGGGTTAGATAGATACCAGATACTAACGTGGGGAAAGTCAGATGGGCCACCACCTTGATATCTGAATTCAATGTAGTTAGTCTTTTCAAAAAGTATCTTGTTAGGTGATTATGTGATTCCGAGAGCTTATGTTTTGAGGGAACATAAGTCTGACTCCTAGAGTGTAATTTGCATGCTTGTTAGTTTTATGTAATGAATGTGAATGAGAATATATAGTCTTTCTTATATGTATGATTATTTTATGATATTACAAGCTCACCCTTGCTTGTATGTGCTTTCTGTATGACCATGATAATCATGCCTTGTAGGGAGCAAACATTAGTGATGAAGCTGGAGGTCGAGGTCCATAAGGTTGAAGAAGGCATGAATTAGTGGAGCCAACTTAGTCTTTTTGGACTTGTATAGGATATATGAATTTTGATGTATGTGTATAATATAAAAGAATTATAGTACCTAGAGCTTTTAAGTTTGTTCAAATCCATGTGTATGATGATAGAACCATTGTATACTTGAGTATTGTGAGATATGTTATAAACTTGTATACTAGTACCTTGAATGAAATGGCTAAATTTTGTTTTGACTTGTGAATTGGGAGAAGATTATGCTCTAGATATTTTTCATTTCTATAGAGTCTCATTGGGCGAGATTTGTGGTCCAACAAAAAGTAGCCTCTGTGTGTTATTTCCATGGTTTTGAGCCTAATGATATGTCTTGCTCAACGCAAAATAGTTTTTTCCAACATTTGTGTGTGGCTTTTTGCCCAGCGACACATTTAGTTGAGTGAAGTTCCTTCTCTAGAATGCCATAGTTGAGACTTCTCGCTGGGCCACTGATGAATGCAAAATTTTTCTACACTACTTTTGGCAAGCACCCTAGTTGTATGTAGTAACTGATAAATATCGGATCGATCCCATAGGGACTTGATGATACTAGGGAAATTTCAATAATTTTTACTAATATTAAATAAAGGAAGAGTTTTTATATGAATAATAGCTAAGATAGTTGTAAATAAAAGCATGAATAGTAAAATAAACAGATACACAAATAATAAGATTTGGTTGAATTTTGATTTCATTATACCATTCCTTACATGCATAAATGAACTCAAAATCATCGTTTACTACTCACGTTCCCATTATTCATAAAACTACCTTTAACCCTAATTTTTTACAAGCAAGGGACTAAGCTATTTAGGATTCAGGCTATCAATCCCTCACATAATCTAAGGTCAAATCACTTGCATTAAGAAAAACAGATTAAGATGACCAGTGGATTTTACTCTCTCCCAAGTAATAAACCCCATTGGAAGCTCTTCTCATTTTACAACTCAAAATCCTCTCTCGAGGTCATTCAACAGGTAAAATCTACAAAATATAAGGAAATAATGCATAGGGTAAACAAGAACACTAACAATGAGTAATAAACTTTGATTAATAGAACAAAATGTACGAGAGTTCAGGTATAGTTACATCAAACCCTAACCAATGATGTGCCTAGCCAATCATGAGAATGGAAGAAATGATTTATAGATTGGAAGTACAAAAATAGAAGGAAAAGGTAAAGAAAGGGCAGGAGACCTGAATATGAAGTGTGCCTCTGGTAAGCAAGGTGTGTAACCTTTTTTTTCATACCCAAAAATGGCTTTATATAGACATTAAGACGCAACATGTACTACTGCCCAACAGTGACAAAGTGATCGTTAGGCACTGGGCGCCGAAAAATTGTCAGCGCTGGGTGCCCGATTTGTGGCTGTTGGGTGCTGGAATTGAGAAAAATTAGTAACTCTCTGTCTAGCGGAACTTGGCACTCGGTTGCTAGCCACTGGATGCCTAGAGCTTGAAAGAACACCAAAAATCCCAAATGTTTAGACATGTCTTCCATCTTTCTCAAAACTTTTCTCTAAACAAAGAAAAATGGGAAAATAACAATAAAATTTGCATAATTATAAACCTAAGACTAATTTCCTAATTATATATAATTCTAAGTAAAATAGGAGGAAAATAACACCTTAAATAAAAAGGAATTAGAATAACTATTCTACTTTACCTATGTCTAAAATAACACAACATGATACATGCTAACACAGAATGGAATAAAGACAAAATGCAACTATAACAATACATATGAATAACAACGTAGACATAGTCAAGACTTATTATATCCTTCCTTTTATCAATTATTACATTTATTGAATGCTCAACAACTAAAGGACAATCAAACTATGATGCCCACAAAGTACAACAAGATTCACTTACACAAATAAATTGAAATGACAAACTATGCAAATCACAAAATTCAAGAGACCTCACGTGTAAGGTATTTCACTCCATACAATTATGTAAGGATAAAAACTTCACTCATATCACACAATGCAATCACTCAAATCAACTTTACTTTTTATCTTAATACAATCACAACTAATGCATGCACAAAGAGATCACAAGGGCTTTATTGTTCTTGTAGCTTGGTCAGGATAAAAGAAACATCGATTTTTTTGGGAAACAAATCAACAAGGGTTGACATAGACATATTCAATAAGATCATTTCATCCTTTACATAATTATCCATCCTAAACCCAAAATCCACTAGCATTATTGAGTTTACTAAATCATTTACAATGTCCAAGATTTTTATTTACACTTTCATTTTCTTCTTTTTCTTTTTCACTTTTTTTCAAGTATTTACTATTTGACATAACACACATAGTAATGTACTTGACCTAGAACACATACTTTCCCAAACTTATTGTAGAACCTATTGGCCATAAATAAACAAGGATACTCTCGTTAGCCTTAGTTAGTTTTGATTTTGCTAATTTTGAAGCCAAACACGATTCAAAGGTATGGCTTTGTATTGATTGTTTAGTATAGGCATGCATGAATATTTTATCCTAGTGAAGATTTTTGAATGATTCATAATCTAAGTTCAAAGTCAGTTTTATAGTTTGAAGCAAGTTCTACATCGAAATAATTGATTACAAGTGTTTGGTAATATGTTATATTGATCAAGAACTTCAACTAAGATTGAAAAAATGCTAAGTTTTGAAAACCTGATCATGATAACCAATTATAGCATTTTAATAATCGATTACACAATTTATTTTGCATTTTTGTCAAAATCAGGCTTCTTTGTTTTAGCAGGTTACAAATTTTTTTAACAGATTACAACAATTATAAAACTAAACAAGAATTGAAAAATAGAACAATTTTATAATTTTGTGTCCAGTGACATGTCTCCCTCAGCGCAAAGTTCTCTCTACTTGGATTTTTGCTTGGTTTTTTGCCTAGCAATAGATGTCGAGCGAAGTTCCTTCTCTAGAATACCATAGCTCAGACCTCTCACAAGGCGATGCTTGTCGTTGGGGGAGATGTACTAGTTCTTAGCTGGGCGAGTTGTGCAATGTGTAATTTTTCTTCATCCTTTCAAAATTATAAGATTTTGAGAATAACTTATATTGGAAATGGACTCTATAGATGATAAGTGATATTAATTGTTTTAGTATTTCTTGGATGTTACAAATTTGCTTCTTTGTTACATAGTTATAATTGGTTCAACTTATATAAATGAGGTGTGAACCTTACCTTATAAACCGATTTTATAAAGTTAAGTTAGATATATTAATTAACAAAGTTCACCGTTCTAATATGGTATAAGAGTCTATCATAGTGATTCTTGTTGTTGGGCTTATTGTGTGACTCACTATTATGCTGCTAGCAGACTACTCACAAATATCCAATCCTATGAACTTCACTTTTGAGATATCCAATCCTCAACATGAGGGGTGAGTTTGAGATTTCTCAACAATTAGTGATATGACCAAATAATAGTATATAACTAGGTGCAAAACTCACCTTATAAGCCAATTTTGTAAGATTGAGTTGGACTCATTAACCAAATTCATTATTCTAATATTAGGTAATTTCTTTTCACACCCACAATTACTATTCACACTTGCAAAACAAAAAATACCCAACATATCCTTATATTCTGGATCAATTGATCCAAAACACAAAAAATAAATTTTGGATCAATTGATCTAGAATTGATATTAATTACGTTTCTGGATCAATTTATCCAAAAATATATGTTTTGATGTGTTTCAATCAACGAATCTGAAAAAATAATCAATATTTAGTTTTGGATCAGTTGACCTAGAAAATATGTCAAAATTATTTCTAGATCATGTAATCCGGTTAATATAATGTTGAAAGTTAATTTCGAATCAACTAATCCAAAGGCTCACACAAAATCAAATTTGTATTAGTTGATTTGGAATACAAATGAAGTGGAAAAACAAAATCGATTTAAGGCATACCTAGTGTGTGCCATATAAGGGGATTATAAAATACTGATTGAGATGTGTATGAGAGATTGTATTGTTGCGTTTTATAGAGGTTGCACAGTAAGAATGAGCATGCTGGGGTGGGAATAAAAATTATGGAAGTGTTAAAAGAAAATGCCGTAATATTATTTTATATGTTATCAGTCTGACCTGGTGTACTTGTAATTTAATTTGTATAATAATTATGTTTTACTTAAATTGTTTGTTAAATTAATCAAGTAAATTTATCATGAATGGTCCAGTGTTATTGATTTAATTGGTATTATTAATTTAATTAATTAAAATTAAATTTTATTGTGACTTATAATCTTTAAATAATTTAATTATTTTATTTAGTTATAATTTTAATCTATATATTTTAATATTAAATAAATATATAGTACATTTTATTCTAATAACACTTAGTTAATTTTTAATTGATTAGACTTTTCAGTATGTTTGGTCCTATTCTCAAATGTTTTTGAAGAAATTTTGTAAAAGACCACACACCGTATCTCTAGATTATTCCGAATCAAGCATGATTAACTATCAATATTTTAAGTGATATGTTACTAAAAAGCACGTATATCTCTCGAATCACATAGTACTAGCAAAGAGGACACTTCACACGAGACTTATCAAATTTGACATCTTAGTGGGTCAATTTTACTACACTAATGTGTGCAGTCTTTTCAGATATGTCCAACCACTTTTTGGATCGATGGCTATCTTATAAACCAACACAAAATCTTTCTCATTACTTTGACCTACTTACATGCTTTTTGTAAACTCTAGAGTTTTTAAGTGATAGGCTACAAAATTCCTAGAAGGTCACTTATTCCTTGATTACTAAACGCAATAAACTATGAAGTTTTTAAACGATAGGTTATGAAACAAATATATACACCTTATTTGTAAGGTGATACTAATCCTCTAAGTCATCCGAATTAATTGTATAGTCTCAAACCTACATATACAACTTCTTAATCCTTCTACGGTGTATTCAGGATGTTATAAAAGGGGCTGAAATTTTTTATATAATCATGCAATAATATATTAAATTGAAATGCGACATGTGATAAAAAATATCCCTCCATTTATTTTTTTCACTGCACTACTCTAATTATTATTGTTAATCCTTTTTGGTATGATAATTTATAAATTCATATTAAATTAATAATTTTTTAATTCATAATGAAAGGTATATGGGACAAATCCTTCGATTTAGGTAAGGAGCACTTCGGCTATATTTTGACAAAAAATACTTCAACAATATTTTAATAAAGAATATTTCGACAACATCTTGATAGAGAACATCTCACAAATCAAACAAGATCAAAGATAATCTTACCCTAATTAAGATTATATTTTAGATATCTTTAAAAATATATTATCTTAAATGATATCAATGATAATCTTACCCTGATTTAGAGATTATGTTTTAGAATGTATTTAAAAGGTTATTTTAACTATAACTAAAAAGGTCTAAGTTCGTTTTTACCCCTATAAATAAAGGGTAATTAAGTACATAGGGAGGCAATGATTTATTCTTTACAAAACCATATTATTATGATATTACTTTTAATCACAACTCCCTCTAACTTGAGTGTCATAGTATCTTTTGCTGGTACCCCCACACCTGTCTCAAAGAATCACATCCTAGCAAAGTACAACTATACATGACATTTTGAAGGACATTTAGTTATTGTGAAAGATATTTGTAGCCCCACATTTTTGCAGGTACACTTTGGCCCCTACCGTGAGACCGATAAACTGTTTCATTTTGGCCCTAAGTTTATGCTAGATAGTAACACGATGATGACTAGGAATGACACAGGGACTTCAAGAAAACCAATGAATTTTTAACACACACATATGATATCGTCATCTTAGTATTTGTTGTCAAACATGTGACTTACACACATATACTTGTCATTTTGAACATGCAACAAGAATTTTCAATTGAGTTGGGTAAGGACGCACCTTATGAAGACAAAAATATTTTCCTACCAAACTCCATGTTTGGGTAATTTCAATTTGTGTTATGACAAGATTCATGAACTAATTATGTTATTATTTATTGTACTATTTATGGGACTGTACTCCATAGTGTATAATGTGAGTCTGTATACATATAAATGTTTCTATATATGTCTTGATGTATATATATTTTGATGTATTTGTCTTCATTCATGATCAAAGAATTGAATTCAATTTTCATTCAGTTTGTGTAAGGACACGCTGATGAAGACAAAAAGGTTTTCCTACCTAACTCTATGTTTAGGTAAGGATGCACCTTTCCTAAACATCAACAAAAAGGTTTTCCTCCCAAACTCTAGGTTTGGGTAAAGATGCACCTTTTTGAAACATAAAAAAAATTTCCTCTCATGCTCCAGGTTTGCCTAATTTCAATTTGTGTTATGACAATATTCATGAACTAATTGTGTTATTATTTATTATACTATTTATGAGACTATACTCTATAGTGTATAATGAGAGTTTGTATATATATAAAAATCTTTTTATATATGTTCTGATGTATTTGTTTTCATTCACATTCAAATAATTGAATTGAATTTTCAGTTAGTTTAGGTAAGGATGCATCTTATAAAGACACAATGATTTTCCTCCCAAACTCTAGGTTTGGGTAAGGATGCAACTTTCTGAAACATCAACAAATGTTTCCCCAAACTTAAGGTTTGAGTAAGGATACATCTTTCCAAAACAAAAGTTTTCCTTCCAAACTCCAAGTTTAGGTAAGAATGCTCCTTTCCAAAACATCAACAAAGGTTTCCCTCCCAAACTCGAGGTTTGGGTAGGGATGCATCTTTCTGAAACATCAACAGAGGTTTCCCTCCCAAATATAAATAAAAAGCTTCTTCGTCCCATATTCCTCAACATTGAGGGGCTTGTTTACAGAATAAATCCTTCAATTTAGGTAAAGAACACTTCAGCTATATTTGGACAAAGAATACTTTAACAAAGAATATTTTGACAACATCTCGATAGAGAACATCTCACAAACCAAACAAGATCCAAGATAATCTTACCCTAATTAAGATTATATTTTAGATATATGTGAAAATATTATCTTAAACAATATTAATTATAATCTTACCCTAATTGAGATTATCTTTTAGAATATATTTAAAAGGTTACCATAACTGAAAAAAGTCCAAGCCCATTTCTACACCTATAAATAAAGAGTAATTAAGTACATAGGGGGACAATGATTCATTCTCTACAAAACCTTATTATTATGATGTTACTTTTACTTGAGTGTCAGAGGGCCTTTTACAGGTACTCTCACACCTGTGTCGGAGAATCAAATTCTAGCAGATGACAACTATACATGATGTTTCGAAGGATATTCAGCTGTTGCAGAAGATATTTGTATCCCACATTTTTCCAGGTACAAAAGTAAGTTTATAAACTTTATTCATATGATATTTAGTTTAATTTGTTTTTATATAATTATGAATATATTATAATGAAACTAAATATTTTTTGAGAGACCAAATATAAAAAAATTAAAATAAATTATAATATAAAATTAATATTTCAAAATTATTTAAATAAATTTAATTTGTAACAAAAGTGACAATTTCTCCCACGAGTTTATTCAAACCCAAATGTTTTCAACCTGGAACAAAATGTCTCAACGTTTGCAAGGATATAAAGAAAGTCAAGCATCCCCTTGATCCACCTCATTGTCATATCTATATTATATGATCAAATGATCAAATGTAGATAACCAATTTCTGAATTGACTGCTTAGGCATTTACCGTTGATTTTCTTCGTCCAAGGTGTGGGTAAGATATATACTATTGGATTCAGACGTTCAAGTCAAGTACAGGTCTAAGACGAATGTTAATACATACCTAGATATCTCATTTTTATGGTGATGAAAAATTTGATGATTATCGTAATTTATGGCTTTATGAAGTCTTTTAATCATTAGAAGATGTTATGTCTTGTGTAATTATGTAGTGTTATAATAATACTATAGCAATTTAATTGTCATACGAATGTTATGCTTTGCAATAGAAGTCAATTACAAATAATTTGAGTTGTTTGACCCACAAGCAGCAATACAATATGTAACTTGTGGGAGACGTAAATTGATTAGAGAGAAAATTACAACAATACTTCCTAAACTTTTATTAAATTACTTATAACTTATACTTTTTAAATTTTCTATACTAACTCCTTTAAGTTTAAAAACATTACATTTATGCTAACATCCTTATATGTTTGAAATTACACTAGCACTTTCTCATGGGTATAGAAGTAATGGTAAAAAATTTAGGAATGCATATGTAACTACCTAAAATTCAATGAAGTATTACTATAATTTGTTCTAAATTATAACACAAAGTCAAATAGTCTAGGAAACATAAGATTAGGAAAGGGGATTTAAGAATAAAAGGAGTGAGGAGGAAAGAGGTGTTGGTACCATATGTGTGTGTTAAAAATTCATTGGTTTTTTTGAAGTCCATGTGTCATTCCTAGTCATCATCGTGTTACTATCTAGCATAAACTTAGGGCCAAAATGAAACAGTTCATCGGTCTCACAGTGGGGGCCAAAGTGTACCTGCAGAAATGTGGGGCTTTGTACCTGCTAATGGAAGCCTTGAGTGAACAAAGCTCCATTGTTGACAAGATTTAGAAGTTGAAGACAAAATCCATGATGATATTCTTGTCTAACACGTTGTTGTTGTTGTTGTTGTTGTTATTATTATTATTATTATTATGTCCTTTCGTCAAAATGAAATCGTTGACCGTTAAGATTAGAACATTGACTTCGTAATTAGTGACAATATAAAAAAGAAAAAAGCCCATAGCAAGTTTCAAACTTGAGACTTCATAATAACACACCACAACCCATACCACTAGACCAAATGTCTACTTTGATTTTATTTTGCAATTCAAATATACTTAAACTTTAACTGAAAACATGACAATCTTGATTTGAAAATATCCAAAAAGACCAAAGCAAGATTCAAACCAACATTCCAAAGTTGATGGATTACACTTCAAGCCATTAGACCACATGTATAATACAATTTTATTTTACAATTTAAATCTATTTAAACTTTAATTCAAGACGTGACACTCTTAATTTGAAAAATATACAAAAGTAAATACAACTCAAGATTCAAACTTGAGACTTCCAAATCATAGGTCATGCATCATACCACTTAACTAAATGTCTCATTTGATTTTATTTTGCTATTCAAATTTAATTAAGCTTTAATTAATGTTAGTTTCAAAATTACTTAAAACATAAATGTAAATATACAACAGTAGGGACTAAAACTAAAAGTTACAATTAAACATTAAAAATTTAATTTAGGGTTATAAATTAAAAATTAAAACTACTTAAAAATATAAATTAAAATTATTAAAAAATAAAACTAAGAACTAAAATTAAAATAATTATAATTTAAATTTTAATTCTTAATTTTAATTTCTATTTTATTTTTAATTTTAGTTCTTAGTTTTATTTAAATTAAAATTAAAATTAAAAGTTAAATTAAATACATTATTTTAATTCTTAAGTTAAATTAAATTTGAATTTTTAAGTTAAATTAAGTTAAGAAATAAAATTAAAAATAAATAGAAATAGAAATTAAAATTAAGAATTAGAATTTAAATTAAAAGTTAAATTAAAATGTAAATAGAAGTTAAATTTAAATTAAGAATTAAAATTACTAATAAAATTTAATTTAAATTTTAATCACTAATTTTAATTTCTATTTTATTTTTAATTTTAGTTCTTAGTTTTATTTTTGCATAATTTTAATTTATATTTTTAATTAGTTTAAATTTTTAATATATAATCCCTAGAAATTTATTAAAGAAATAATTAATAAATACATAAATTAAATTTTTATTTTTTAATTTTAACTTTTAGTTTTAATCCCTACTGTTGTATATTTACATTTATGTTTTAAGTAATTTTGAAACTAACGTTAATTAAAACTTAATTATATTTGAATTGCAAAATAAAATGAAACTAGACAATTGGTCTAGTAGTATGAGTTGTGGTGCATTATTATGAGGTTTTAAGTTCCAAACTTGTTAGAACCTTTTTCTTTTCATATTTTTCTAATTAAAATTGTCACGTCAGATTAATTAACTCTTAATTTAAAAACCTAACTTATGTCACTAACGAAGGACAATTTGTTAACATTTTTTAAACTTGAGCTTAAAAAATGAAGCAAAAATTTAAAGAGGACAAAAAAGTTAACAAACACTAAAATTGGAGACACAAAATATAATTTATCCTTTATTATTATTATGTGTGTGGAAGGAAGGAAACTCCTAAGAGCCATGCTTCCTCCTTAATACACAAAGGAAAATTAGAGCCATGCTTCCTCCTTAATACACAAAGGAAAATGTATAAAACGGAAAGATGATACTATCTTTTATCAATCTTTATAATAGACTTTATTTGGGTTCCTCTTAAGTCTATTTTAACCTGTACAAATATAAAGCAATCTTTGTAATAGACTTTATTTTAGTTTCTCTTAGGTCTATCTTAGCCCGCACAAATATAAAGCAATAATCTTGTTATACGCACCCATTTTCATATGAAACTTGGTTTATACATATATTTTTGCATTTTTTGTTGAATTTCTTTTATTTTTATTTTTGTCTTTACATTAATTTCTTTAATTGTTTAAGAAAATGTTACGTACTTACATTATATTTGTTTAAAAAATTATATCATGTATTTGATAAAAGAAATTATTGTGATTATAACAAAAACATGTTAAGTATAATTTCAAAAAAATAAATTTAAAAATATTAATGTAATTCTAGATATATTTAATCTTTTACATAAAAATTCTTTGCATAATATTTCTCTTTTGCGATTTATCTTGAGTGGTCCGCAGAATTTAAAAAATATTAAAATACAATTGTGTGGTCATATCAATATTGTTGGAGTGTACTACATCTTATGTTTGTAAAGTCCATGAAGTAACTTAAGGGAAAAATGGTGTGACGTATATATGCACGTATGTGTTGAGAAGGCAATTTCAAGTTTAGACTTTTTCAATTTCGTGTTATGGATTCTTATTAATTTCTACGACACATGCACATATCTTTCTTGTACGCATCATTTTTTTTAACAAAAATAATAATAATAATAAAAATAATAAATCCAGAAAAAAATAAAATGTCATTTCCATACACTGTTAACGTACACAGCAATATTCAGAATATACCTCAATACCAGATAACTCAAAATAGAAATTTTCATGAAAAATAAAAATAAAAATAACAAAATCTAGTTCCCCTTGCCACAAATGTGGGATTATTATTATGATATATGATTATAATCTTATATTTCCAAGACCTCTTTCCTCCTCACTCCTTTTATTCTTAAATCCCCTTTCCTAATCTTATTTCCTAGGCCTATTTGACTTTGTGTTATAATTTAGAACAAATTATAGTAATACTTCTTTGAATTTAAGGTAGTTACATATGCATTCCTAAATTTTTTACCATTACTTCTATACCCATGATGAGAAAGTGCTAGTGTAATTTCAAACATGTAAGGATGTTAGCATAAATGTAATGTTTTTAAACTTAAAAGAGTTAGTATAGAAAATTTAAAAAGTATAAGTTATAAGTAATTTAATAAAAGTTTAAGAAGTATTGTTGTAATTTTCTCTCTAATCAATTTACGTCTCCCACAAGTTACATATTGTATTGGTACTTGTGGATCAAACAACTCAAATTATTTGTAATTGACTTCTATTGCAAAGCATAACATTCGTATGACAATTAAATTGCTATAGTACTATTATAACACTACATAATTACAGGTTATGGGTTTGTATCTTACCCAATATTCTAATAAAAATTATTTCATCTATTCCAAAAGTATAGTTGTTTATAAGATTAGTGCATACTCATTAAGAAAACATAGTTATTATATTTGTAGACTAAAATATTCATATTTAATGGTCTTATGCTATTAGAACTACTATTGATCATTAATATTAGTATTTTGAAAATCAGATTGAATCAAATCACAATTTGGTTCAATTGGAAACCTATCATTTTTAGTCCAAATCAACGACAATTTGATCATGTATTGAAAAATTAAATCCATTTCACATAAATTTAAAACTCAAAACTATTGAAAAATGAACTATTAATAAAAAAAATATTAGTTTCATAAAATATAAATCCGAGTATAATAAATTTTTCAACAAAATAACTCATAACATACACTAAACAAGCTTGCTAAGTGAGACAGACTGCTTAGCGAGTAACAAGGTAGCTTGCCCGATGATCATTATCACTTAGCGAGGACCTTAAAGTGGACATTCCACTGAAGGAACTTCACTAAGTGAGACATATTGTTGGTGCAAATCCAAACAATTCTCATACAGAGATGAAGTCTCGCTGGGTGAGACTTACTGCCTAGCGAGCCCATGTAAACTGCAGAACTCAGCTATATAATCATCTACCAAAAATCATCATACTTAAACCAATTCTACACCATTACCTCAACATGCATATAGGTATATGCAATACACCAAGTTCATGTTAATATGCTATTTGTCAGTTAAACTTCATTACAAAGCATAATAGATTATCATATTATTCTATAATATGCTATTTACACAAGATTTAAAAGATTATACAAAATTTCATCTAAAACATCTTATACTTTGGGTCAAGTCTCTAAGTGTAGTTATAGCTCATCTTCCTACCTGATATGAATCCAGAAGACAATGACTTTTCATTATTTGTAACGTTCCATTAATTTAGAAATTAATATAACATGCAATTAATCATATGTGATAATTGCATGATAATGGAGTATTTAATTTTATTTTAGGAGTTATGATTTTGAATAGCCACCTAATTCTATAAATAGGGGTTGAATTGTACTCAAAAGACAACCATTGAATTAGTGAAATTATAATTGAGTTTTACCCTTTTGTGAGAGATGAATTTCTCTTTAGAACTTATCAAGGAATTTTTACTTGTGGCGTTCTGCTAGACTTATCAAGGGTAAATCACCACCCTTGTGGCGTCATATGACTTATCTTCCATCCTTGGAAGTGACATCATCTATCCCTTCGTTAAACCATTTTCATCCTTTCCATTTTCTTGTTTACCCAATTCTCATTGTTTTGTTAACTTATTACCTTCCAACCTAGATAGATCCACAAAACAAATCCAACCCCTCTAGATTTCTATCACTACCTCACAACATCACCATTACTATTTGGTCTTGTGCAAAGCACGATCATTACAATCATACAAAACAAACACACATGCAAGGGTAACCATAGGATAAAAGACATTATATTATTATATAATAATTATGCAATCTCAAAGTATAACAACCAATCAATCATACTTATGCTCCACCTGACATAAGGACTCATAACAAATTAATCACACTTATGCTCCACTTGAACATAAACACTCATAACCAATCAATCACACTTATGCTCTACCTAGACATAAGCACCAACAACCAAGCAATCACACTTATGTTCCACCTGAACATAAGCAATAACAACCAATATGTTCCACCTGAAAATAAACACTCACAACCAATAAATCACACTTATGCTCTACTTAGACATAAGCATTAACAACAAATCAATCACACTTATGTTCCACCTAAACATAAGCAATAACAACCAATATGTTCAACCTAAAAATAAGCATTCACAAAAAATAAATCACACTTATGCTCCATCTAAACATAAGCACTAACAACATTCAGCTGACACCTTCTACAAAGACTAACTACATTGAATTCAGATACCAAGGTAGCGGCTCATCTGACTTCTTCCACACTGGTATCTAGTATCTATCAGACCCATTTGATAACCAATTGAAGTCTGAACATACTCATTGAATAACCAACTGTGCCTAGTGTATCATCACCCGAAATAAGGCCTTTACATTGCATCATGTTGTTATCCAAGTATATCCTGTGGTGTATCATCACCTGAAACAGGGCCTTAATACTAGTGTATCATCGCCTAACACAGGGCTCTAAATCATCACCCGAAATAGGGACTTAGCACCAAGATCACTTAAACCTATCGATCTCCCTAATTCAATGTATCACCTCAAGGGCTCTATCACCTCATAACTGTCCACAAAACAATTTATTAATACCCCTTATTAATGAAGTACAATCACCAATCATCGATAAACATTATTCCAACAACTCATTATACCAACATAGCATCTTATTTCACATACATCACCACAACATGGATCACAATATAATCTATCAAAAATTATTTTCCAATTCTTGAAATAGCTCATCACCGTTTATTCAAAATATCCAATCACATTTCCAACAAATCATCAAATCAACACCTTTACAAAAAATAACATTTCAAATAATCAATGTCACCAAAATCAACACCATAATATCAATATAAAGAACAACCAATACATTAAAAAATCATTTTAAGAAAAACACTTCCAAAAATATACCTTATCTTAATTACACAAAACACTCAATTTCATAAAATACTCAATCAAAGTCAAAAACACAATCACTCAAAATCAATTAAATTCATAACCCTCAAATCTTAATTTTCCAAAGTAAAATAAAAGATTTAACTTCTCTTACCTATTTCTTCCTTTAAAAGTTGACTGAAATAGAAATGGGAGAATCAACCTGAAGAGATCTCTTAGGACCTGACAAAAATCTCAATTTCAACAGGAACCTAAGAAATTAGAATTTCCAAAGGAATTCCTCTTTTTAACGAGAACGAAAGGATAAAAAATGAATGAAAAAAGGTTTAGAAAATAAACAATGAAACATACCTATACTGATAACCTCTCAAAATTAGGAATAATGAAAAAAATCGCGTCGGATTCCAGACCACCATGCAAACAAGAGTACCATCACGACAAAAAAGAAGAAAATGGTGGCATAGAGAAGATTTTTGAAGAAGAAAGAAAGAATTAAGGAAGAAAGAGTTTATATAGCCCTGAGATGTATTTAGTAAAAATCAATTTACTAAATGCAACCTCTTTTAATAACGGATTATTCAAAAATATCTTGAAACTCAACTAGAACCTTCTGAAATAAAAGAATAATAATAATTTTCGCTTCCTCATCCTTCTACCATCAACTAAATATAATAACTAAATTCATCATATCTCAATAAATTAATAATTTAAGTAAAAACTTAAATTTAATTCCCTTAAGTGTTTATTCTACAAATTTATAACTTATTAAATAAATAGATACTTACATCATCAATATAAAACTAGTTAAAATGAACTCAAACTGAGAAAATCAGTTTGACCAATTATGAACAATGCATTGTAGATATAAACGAGGGCATAATTGAAAACTTACGAACAATCTTGAATTTCTTAAACAACCATAGTTTTTGAATCAAAATAAAATTTTGAAAACTATAGTTTAGACTCGATGGAGTAACGAACTATTTAATCCGCTCTTATTTATAAGGTTAAATTACCTAATTAAAAAAAATAAAATAGTTAGTTTAGTTTATAGCAATGGTAAGTCCTAAATATTTTTTTTTTCAAAATTATCCTTTGCCTTTAATATTTGATCTTTCTCTATCATAGTTATTTGTCACTACAACTTTTTATTTAATTTTTTTAATTACTTTTATCTAATTAGAAATATTTAAATATAAAAACAGTTAATACAATGTGCATTATCGATTGGGTCTTGTAAAAATACCTAATAACATTTTTATCTTAAATCTTATAAATATAACTAACATTTAGTTAATAAAAAGTAAATGTAAATGATAGAATACGATGTGTGTGTCTATATATATATATGAGTTTAATTGGTATACATTGTCAGTGTAAAGATTTTTATACTGATATTTAATCACATCACAACCCTTCATTTATGATAAATTTATTGACTTTATTCATTGTTACTTTAAAAGTCACATAAATAAAAAGTCATGATTGAATGTCGGTGTAAAAATCTTTTACTATGATAGTGTATACCATATATATGTGTGTGTGGACATATTTAATGAGAAAATCAAAAGTTATATAAAGTGAGAGAAAGAAACAAATTTCAGTCATTGAAATAAAAATTAATGGTTACTATGATAGTGTATACCATATATATGTGTGTGTGGACATATTCTTCTCTCTCATCTCTTATAACTAAGATTTATTCATTTCACTCTCGTATAACTTTGACTTTCTATATATATAAAAGTGGTTTTCCAATTTGGTTTTGGTTTTTCTCTTTGAAGTATTATCTCTAGTTGAACACTAGATTGATGAATTCAAAGACGAGACAATAAAGTATCAACTACTAACTTCATATAGTGTACGACACTTAACTTAATTACACCAACACAATTGCTGACTACTTGGCCAATCAAAACCACAAGGAATTAATAAGAAGATAGCAACAATTAGGAAAATGATATTTTACACAAACTATAGCATCAAGAATTAAAAACATTATGTTAAAATTGTCAATAATATCATAACCCATAATTTTTTTATTGACTATGTTACTAGTACGGTGTATTTTGTAGATCTCTCCAAATAATGTCTTCCAAACACTACACAAGACTCAAACTTAAGATTTTATTAAAAGGATTGAGTGTAATACCATTCAAATCAACCACTTCTTGTTAGTATTTTTAACCCATAATTTTAGTCAATGTTGTAAGGCCTCAGCGGGTTCACATGTATAGATAGTTTTACTTAGTAGAAGAATATTTGTTTTATTCTTCATGTTGTTGTATATTTTGATTAATATTTCAAAAGATTAATTTTTTTTGGTAATTATTTTAATCATTTTATTATTTAATAAGTATTAATAATTGTCTTTATTGCTCTTTTTAAATATATTAATCATCAATTTTAATGGGTATTCATAATTGGTTTTATTGTTCATTTTAAATATATTTAATGAGTTTTATTACCTTTTTACTCTTTATTTTTTAAGGGTATACCCACTGTATATTTAATGTGTACCCACAATTTGCTCTTTTTAAATATATTAATCATCAATTTTAATGGGTATTCATAATTGGTTTTATTGTTCATTTTAAATATATTTAATGAGTTTTATTACCTTTTTACTCTTTTTTTTTAAGGGTACAACCACTGTATATTTAATGTGTACCCACAATTCTTTATTTTCTATTAAAATTATACGTTCTTGGGTTGTGTTTTCTTACTAATTTTGTAGTTTCCGTTTTATCTAAAAAGTTGATATTGTATCGTGGAGAACTTGTGTGAGATACTATCATAAGTTCTTAAAGGATAGGTTCTTATAGGTATTATAAAGTTAGTTAAGTAATAATATGGACATGTGAGAGGAAGAGAAAGAAAAAATTATGAGTTTAAATCTTATACTAATAAGACTAATAAATTAACAATTAATATTTACCTATATTTATAGTTACCAGTACACACCTCAAATAAAAAACTTGTTTCATTGTTTTTATGCTTTTATAAACAAAATCTCTATATAAATTTATTTTTCTTGAATCAAGGATAATCATGTCCAAACAAATTAGTCTATTAATATACAGTGAGTTCTCACCTAAAAAAATATGGACAAAGATTGAATTTGATAATAGGGTTAATGAGGAAACAATTTTCTAACTCATATTGGTAGAAAAGTCAAGCCATAGGGTGACATATCAGTTTGAATTATCACATCTATAAAATAACAAATGCAATGGTATAAATGACAGTTTATCATTGTTTTTAAGCTTTTATAAACAAAATCTCTATATAAATTTATTTTTCTTGAATCAAGGATAATCATGTCCAAACAAATTAGTCTATTAATATACAGTGAGTTCTCATCTAAAAAAATATGGATAACGATTGAATTTGCTAATAGGGTTAATGAGGAAACAATTTTCTAACTCATATTGGTAGAAAAGTCAAGCCATAGGTTCACATATCAGTTTGAATTATCACATCTATAAAATAACAAATGCAATGGTATAAATGACAGTTTATCATTGTTTTTAAGCTTTTATAAACAATTACTAATTATGGTTAGAAAATAGGAGACAAAAAAGAAGGGAAGATGTGGAAGCTGAAGCTTTCAGAGAGTAAAGAAGAAGAGTGCATAAGAAGTGTGAATAACCATGTTGGAAGACAATATTGGGAGTTCGATCCACATCTTGGAACCAAAGAAGAGAGAGCTCAAGTAGAACAAGTTCGTAAAGAATATACAAAGAATCGCTTCAAATATAGGCACAGTTCGGATCTGTTAATGAGACTCCAGGTATGTACAATTGTTTATGCATATGTCTGATATTACATCCATTCTTATGGTTGAAATTCTTCCATCTCTTATTTGTGTTTCATTTCTTGTTCCAATTAATAAAAAAAATCATGTTATTTAATAATTTCTTTTATAAAACTTTTTAACTTTTATGTAACTCATGACACAACATTTTGGAAAGGAAATAAAACACAAATTGTGAACACAACATTCTTATATGTATAAATTAAACTAATTAAAAACATAATAATAATAATAATAATAATAATAATAATAATAATAATAATAATAATAATAATAATAATAATAATAATAATAATAATATAAACTTTGTATAATATGACTTAGTTACGTGGGTAGATAAACTTTTACTCCTTAATGCTAAAGTTCATGATCCGTGTATATGAAAAAACATCTGAACAAAGAATCTAACTAGTAGATCGAGATTTTGTATCAAGAGTATTGTTTGGGGAAAAAAAATAAAATAAAAGAAGAACAAAAGTAAGATATCATTAACATTGTACTCCCTCTAGATACTCCCTCCAGAACTAAGTATGTATACAAAAATCAATTAATTTACATGAAAATTAAGGAAATTAATATAATTCTTTTTATTAAAATAATAAGATTAAAAATATGATTATTTTTACGATACCTTTTGTTGAAATACGATATCATGAATAAAAAAATTATTAAAAATAGAATCTAAATTAATTAAAATGTATTTTTGGAATAATAAGTGATATTAAAGTGGATTATTTATTTATAAGTAATTTTTCTTAAATTAAAAAGTTTTATGTTTCGATTCAATTCTAAAAAGTGGTTTTTAAAAGTACCAGTGTTTGCTTGACAACACTTTTATAAAACTGTTTTTTTAAGTATTTTAGTATTTAAAAACTAAAAAACTCATTTGAATAGTGTTTTCTAAAAATAGTTCTGATTTTAAGTTTTTAAAAACTAAAAACAGGAACAGCTGAATGTAGTTTTGCTCTTTGGTTTTCTATTTTTGTTTTTAAAACTCAAAATACAATTAGAATATGTTATGTTTTGCTTTTCTTTAATGAAATTTTAATAAATATGAACATTTTTTTTCATTTTTACATCTTTAAAACAATTTTCAAATAACACTTACCAAACAAGTTTTTTTTTCTTTTCTTCCTGAAAACAGTTTTTAAAAAACTATTCTTGAAAACTCTTTTCAAAAACTAAAAAAAAAAATCAAGACTTTAGGGCTTGATTGGTTTAGTTTTGTTTTTTAGTTTTTGAAAAGAGTTTTCAAGAATAGTTTTCAAAAACTGTTTTCAAGAAGAAAAAAAAAATTGTTTGGCAAGTTTTATTTGAAAACTGTTTTATAGATGTAAAAATGGAAAAACTTGTTCATATTTATTAGAATTTTATTAATGAAAAGTAAGAAAACAACAATTCTGATTATATTTTGAGTTTTCAAAACAAAAGTAGAAAACTGAAAAGCAAAACTACTTTCAGTTGTTCCTGTTTTTTAGTTTTTAAAAACTAGCAAACCAGAACTATTTGCAGAAAACATTATACAAAAAAGTTTTTCAATTTTTAAAAACTAAAATATTGAAAACAGTTTTATAAAACTGTTGTCAAACAAACACTTAGCTTTCCGTTCTCTCATGTTTTTTAGTACACATCTTTCAATTTCTCATAAAACAGTTTCGAATTGGCTTATTTTGTATTCCAAATAACTTCTAAATATAAGTTATTTCCATTTTTAAAAAAAAATTAATAAAAGATCTAAAATATCAAACCAAGCGCTTATTTTGTTTAAATAAACAATTTTTCTCATAAAATGTTTAAACAAATTCAACCAATATCACTAAATAGTTAAGAATATAATACTTTTTCACTAACACTATAAAAAAAGTTTACAATGCATTCAATAACACCCATCCATGTAATATTGTAAATTTATTACTTTATCAATCATTATTTTAAAAGTTATATAAATAATAAATTGTAATTGAATAACAATGCAAATTCTTTTATACTGTTTCTCATCAACAGTTGAAAAATTACTTATATTTAAGTATAAAAATATTTAAGTTTATTACTTATATTTAAATATGGAGAAAGAAACTTATTCTTAAATAGTTTTTTCTTAAAAATATATTGCATATTTCTTTTCATGCCATGAATAAAATAATACATAATTTTCAAAGATAAGATCCACATAACTTTATATTTGTTCATATTAGTGCTGACCCATGTCTCAATTTAATGCATTTTGTCAAAAAACCCAAGCTGGTGGATTCTCTTTGTGCATGTCACAAAGTGGGTCAACATGCCCTAGACGCCAACCTCATGCACCTAAATCAAACAAAAGCAATTTAAATAAATATATGTAGAGAAGTTTGTTTAAACTTTAAAAATAAATTAGAGGTTAATTAATACGTAGTTACAATATAAAAGAATATCATACTAATATTAAATCTCATCTTTTTATTTATATAAATTTTAAAATATTAATAAATAAAGTCAATATTACTATAAATTAAAGATTGTGATTGGATGTTAATATAAAAAGTGTTATACTAATAGTCTATACTAATTAAACTCAATAAATTAAGGGTTTTTTAAAATAAATATTTTTAATAAGGAAATAAAATTTTCTTATTAAAATAAGTAAATTATTTTCAACAGAATCAAGTTAAACAAACACATTAAAAACAGAAAACTGCTTGTTTTATTAAATAAGTGTTTTTTAATTTTAATAAATAAGTTTAACCAAAAACTTATTCATATTTAAAATACATAAAACTTTTAATTTTATTAAAACAAAGTAATTTTGCTTTAGAAAAAAACTGAAACAAAGCAAACCCTAAATTAATCACATGTCACACTTATAATTCTCTCAGTCTCACCAATTGTCAAAGAGTTTCTTGGTATCTACTAATCGGTTTTGTTAAAATTAGTCATCTATATAATACAAAGACTTGTTAGATAAATTTATTTTTCTTGCTTTTAATGCTATTTCATGTGACATTATAGTAGAGAAAAATGCTAACCAACACCCTTTTAGAGATTTTTCGTATGATTGATTAATTTCATTTTATTTCGAAATTATCAACTTTAATAAGTCCTAAAATTTCATGAAAAATAAACGGTAGGATTTGTCCGGAGATATTCTGTTAGCAAAGTTTGATCACCCAAAAATTTAATGTGTTATCTACGGATTGTGTCAGTTGGGTAATTAGACCTTTTCTTAGTGTTAAACTAATCATAAAAAAGTTTCTACAAAAGAGTTTTCGTAGCACTTATAATATATACATATTAGAGTGATATATTTGTTCTGCTAAATATTTTTATGAGCAAAATCTCATCAGAATTCAATCTCAACCTTTTAGGTATGAAAAGTTTTTAATTTTATTTATCAATATTTGAAAGTTGTATGAATTATGATTAAATGATAATATAATTTTTTTTTAGAATACTACTGCATATACATGATCCTTAAACTCTATTTTTATTTTCCTTTTGTTTTTGTTTTCATATTATATGTTTGGCAGTTTGAAAGTGAAAAAGGCTTAAAGATGAAACAAATAAGTAAGATTGAAATTCAGAGTAAGGAAGAGGTAACTGAGGAAATTGTGGAAACTACACTGAAAAGAGCATTGAGATATTACTCAATCATGCAGGCTGAGGATGGTTTCTGGCCTAGTGATTATAGTGGCCCTTTGTTTCTTCTACCTGGTTTGGTAAGGTTCTTTTTTTTCATACACTATATATATTTTTTATTGTGCCAAAAATTTAGAACTTAATTAGTTTGGTTTTTTTTTTAGTTTTTAAAAATAGTTTTTAAAAATTATTTTTGAGAAGAAAAGAAAAAAACTTGTTTGGTAAGTATTATTTGAAAACTGTTTGAAGATGTGAAAATAAAAAAACTTGTTCATATTTACTTAAATGTCATCAATAAAAAAAAAACATATTCTCATTATGTTTTGAGTTTTCAAAATAAAAATAGAAAATTGAAAAATAAAACTATTTATAGTTGTTCTTATTTTTTAGTTTTTAAAAACTAAAAAACTAGACCTGTTTTTGAAAACTATTTTAAGAAAACATTACTCAAACGAGTCTTTTAGTTTTTAAATACTAGAATATTGAAGACAATTTTATAAAAACTCAGGAACTTGGAACATAATATTGAATTTCAATTATTCTTTTATAAAAACCTTTGTAAGAATTTAAATTGAAACAAAGGAATAAAATAATTAAATTGACTTGAGAAAAATAGATAATGCAGAAATTATATTTTTATAAAAACATAGGGACTTGGAAAATAATATGAATTTCAATTATTCTTTTATAAAAACTTTTGCAAGAATTTAAATTGAAACAAATGAATAAAAATAATTAAATTGAGTTGAGAAAAATAGATAGTACAAGAAGATCAAAAACTTGATTTTACTTCATAATACCTATAATTAGTGACTGTTATCTAAATTTATTTATCTAGTTATCAAATTGTTAATGATTTTTTTATCTTAATTTCTTAGTAATAAATAACTAAATTATTGAAGTTTCTCCTAATTCTTTAACAAGAATAATTTCAATAATTTGATTAGAACATAACAATTATTTAATTAGACATAAAAATTCTACCCGATCTCTAAGCTTAGTCACTATATGGTGAATTGCCTGGTTTTTTAATTTCATGATAATCTTCAAATGTCAGAAATCAAATAGATTATGCTATAAGTTGATCAATCAAATAACGTGAATTAAATATAAGGAAAATTTAAAATAGATAAATAAAAAATTTGAATAAAAGTAAAAGCAAATTTCAGAGTATTTATTAGTGTCTTAGCCCTTCACATTATTGCTTAACTACATCCAACCATAAAATAGTTATAAAACTAAGAAATTTACAAGTGGCAGAAGAGGATGAAATATGAAAGCTAGAATGAATTCCCCTTTGAATTCCATCTCTTTTTGTAGCCTTTTTTTGGTATAATCACTTAGCTATTGCTTTGCAAATTTAGCTACCACTAGGTTTTGTTAAGCAAAGATTAGTTCGCTGAATGAAATTCCGCTTCATGGAACAAATTTGCTTAGCGGATTTCTGACAATAAACACATATATATATATATATATATATATATATATATATTTATTTTGCTTTCTTGTCCATTGATACATGTTTGCTTCAAAGTAAGATCTAATTAATTTCTTCATTTACACAATAAATCAAAAGTTAAATGCACAAATTTATCACTCTTTTCAAAACAAACTTATTTATCAAATATTTTTTATTTTTATAATAAAGTTGGGTTACATAAAACACTTCATTTAATTTCTAGTAAGATAAGTGTCATAAAAATAAAAATTTTCACATAAAATGGATACTTATCAATTGTTTACATCAAAATATTATTTTAATACGACTCTCAAGATTGAGTGCTTAAAATTTGAGAGATTTACTCATATAAGCAACTCCAATTTTAAGTACTCAACATCGCGCACGCCACGTTAAAATAATTTTTTTAATGTTAAGTAATTGATATAAGAATTTTGAGATATTCTTAATACAAGTAAAATGAGCATTGTTTGTTTAATTATTTGTAGGTAATTGGATTATATGTGACCGGGGTACTTAATGAAGTGTTGAAGCCGGAGCATCAAAGCGAGATGAGGCGCTTTCTATTTAATCACCAAGTACTTATTTATAGTTTTATTTTATTTTATGAAGTTTAATAGTTGTTAGAAAATAAATTATATCCCAAGATTATTGATAGAAAATATTACTATAATTATCCATATTAAAATAACTGATTTACAGGGATTGCCTTGTATTATTATAGGAACAGAATAGCATAACTGTAGGGATAAAATAGCGTAATTATGGATACTCCCTCTTGTATATATTTTTTGTATTTTCATTTCCTTTTATTTATCTTCTTTACATGGTATAAGAGCAGAGACGATCCTATGCTAAATCATTCCTTTCCTTTCCTTATTTTCATGACTAATGATGGAAATAGTTCTTATTCTCTCCATCATTTTGACCATCCTGGAATGGTCCTTGTTTCTAAATCTCTAGATGGAGACAACTATTCGACTTGACGTAGAGCCATGGTCATCTCTTTGAATGCAAAATCCAAATTGGGTTTCGTTGATGGAACTCTCAAGGCACCTTCTGCCAAGGCCGAACTAGAAGAATATACAGCATGGAAAAAATGCAATGACATGGTGTTATCTTGGATCTTTAATTCTTTAACACCTGATATTGTAGACAGTGTTATTTTCTATGACATTGCTCATGAAGTTTGGGAAGATCTTCAAAATCGCTTCTCTGAAAGTCATGCAATGCACCACAAATTTTTCAGATTGAGAAAAACATTGCTTGCTTGACTCAAGATCAAATGACAGTCGCAACCTATTACACAAAGTTAAAAAAATTATCGGATAAGTTAGGTTCCTATATTAATGCAACCTGCACTTGCGAAGCAGATAATAAAAGGCGCAAATTGATGCAATTTCTTATGGGGTTGAATGACTCTTATAGTGCTATTCGTGGCCAACTCCTTTTAATGAATTCATTGCCCGATGTTACACACTTATTCTTCCATCATTCAAGAAGAAAAACAGTGACATTGGGCACCACATGTGACACAATAGAAGCTTTAGCCATGGTTGTTCAGAAAAATGAATCAACAGCCCTTGCTGTTCGACACAAACAAGGTCCTTTTTCTTGTCCTAATCGAAAGCTGTTGCATTGTTCTCATTATGATAGAGATCATCATACAAAAGAAACATGTTGGAAGTTACATGGTTATCCTACTGAACACCCAAAGCATGGAGCAACCAAGAATGCTTATTCTAATCATAATGGGAGTAGTCAACCTTCAGCTAATAATATCATAGTGACTTCAATGATGCAACAACTATAGTCTGCAATCACTGGATTAACTGAATTACAACTTCAACAAATGCTATCTATTATACAGGATAATAAATCATCTCAGTCAGCTAAGTCTAAGGCCAACACTGCCAATGTTCTTCAGGTTTGTCACCACCCAAACTTATAATTGATAATGGGGCCATCGATAACATTATTTCTTCACCAACCTTGCTTGTCAACATTAAAGAAAACACTTCTTTAGCACCAGTTGTTATGCAGAATGGTGACCAGGCCCTAATTATCTCTACTGGGACTTTACCTTTAAGTCTAATTGTTTACTTAAAAAATGTGCTTGGGGTGCCATCTTGCAAAGTAGATTTGATGTTAGTAAGTCGAGTCACAAGAAATTTAAATTATTCAGTAACTTTCTTTCCTTCTGGGTGTATTTTGCAGGATTTGATGACGAGGATGACAATTGGTTTTGGTAAACAACAAGGTGGACTCTATTACTTGGTTGCAATGACATCAAATAAGTCACAAACTCCTATTCAATCGTTGGCAACCCATGTCACCTAGTCATCTCCTTCTTCAAACAACTCTACTACCTTGTGGCATCGACGACTAGGACATCTATCTCCATCTAGATTAGATTTCATGGCTAAAAATTTGTTAAATTTCTTTTTAGAATCAAATAAAACTTGTGATGTCTGTGCTCTTGCAAAATAGACGCAACTTGCTTTTCCAACTAGTTCAATTTCTTCAATTAAACCTTTTGAATTACTTCATTGTGATATTTGGGCACCATATAAAATTCCTTCTCTTTTTGGTGCTAGGTACTTTTTGACTGTTGTGGATGACTTTTCTCGCTTTACTTGGGTTTTTTTCATGCATCATAAAAGTGAAACCCAACATTTTCTTACCAATTTTTTCTCTTTTGTTAAAACCTAATTTAATACCAATATAGCCAATATTCGGGTTGACAATGCAAGGGAATTTTTTTCTATGCAAGATTTTTTTACACAACAAGGTACCACTTACCAACATTCTTGAACTTACACACCACAACAAAACGGGGTTGTCGAGTGCAAACATTGACATATTCTTGCATCAGCACGAGCTCTTCGTTTTCAAGCTCATCTTCCCTTACAGTTTTGGGCAGAATGTGTCTCCACTACTGTCCATATAATTAACAGGTTGCCCATACCTCTTCTTTCACGTCAGACACCTTTTGAGAGTCTATATAGTAAACTTCCTTCTTATTCACATATTAGAGTTTTTGGATGTCTTGCTTATGCTACTAATGTTCATGTTTCTCATAAGTTTGCTCCCCATGCCCCAAGATGTATTTTTCTTGGTTATCCTCTTGGCCAAAAAGCTTACAAGTTATATGATCTTGACACTCACCAAGTCTTCACTAGTCGTGATGTTGTCTTCCATAAGGATACTTTTTCGTATGAATCCATTGACACTTTCCCAACCACCATAGACAATGTCATACCTAATGCTATCCAAGATAATCCTCCTTCTGAGCCTCCTTCATCCACTGAACTAGCACCTACAGAAAACATATTTGTGCCTCCCATTACTTCCCCACCCATGGCTCTCTTGCGTCATTCTCAACAATCTCATGGTCCTCATGCAGCTTTGCAAGATTATATTTGCAATCAAGTAGTATCTCTCAACCCATTGTCATCCTCATCATCTTTTCCAAATAAAGGTACAAGATATCCTATCTCCAATTTTATCTCTTATGATCGATACACACCTCAACATTGTTCTTTTATTGCCACTATTACTAATGATATTGAGCCTACATGTTATGATCAAGCTGTTTCTCACATTCATTGGGAAGAGGCAATGAAATCTGAGTTGGCTGCTTTAGAGGCCAATAATACTTGGTCTATCACAACTCTTCCTCCTGGTAAGCAGGCTATTGGTTGTCGTTGGGTGTATAAAATCAAGCGCAAATCTGATGGCTCCCTTGAACGATATAAGGCGCGTCTAGTTGCCAAGGGATATACACAACTAGAAGGTATCGATTATCATGACACCTTTTCACATATTGCTAAAATGGTTACAATACGTTGTTTATTAGCTTTGGCTGCTGCTCAACATCGGTCTCTTCATCAGCTTGATTTCCATAATGCTTTTCTTCATGGTGATCTTTCTGAAGAAATCTATATGTCCCTTCCTCCTGGTTTTCAGCAGCAGGGGGAGAATGTTGTGTGTTGCCTCAACAAGTCCTTATATAGATTAAAATAAGCCTCTCGTCAATGGCTTGCTATGTTCTCTACAACTATTCAAGCTGCTGGTTTTATTCAATCAAAAACTGATTACTCACTGTTTACATGTACTAATGGTAAGTCATTTACAGCTTTGTTGATCTATGTCGATTATATCCTCATAACTGGTAATGACCCTATTGCAATATCAAATCTTAAACAATTCCTGCACAATTGTTTTCAGATAAAAGATTTGGGTGATCTTAAATTTTTTCTGGTATTGAGGTCTCTCATTCTAAGAAAGGTATTTTCTTATCAGAAAGGAAATACACTTTGGAAATTGTCAAAGATGGTGGGTATCTTGGAACTAAGCCCGTGGATTTTTCCATGGAACAAAATATAAAGCTTTTCGATGAAGGGGAATTATTAAAGGACCCGTTAATATATAGGCAATTTGTTGGTCGCTTAATTTATTTGACAATTACCTGTCCAGATATCACCTATGCAGTACACGTACTGAGTAGATTCATGCACGCTCCATGTAAGTCTCATATGAAAGCTGTAATGTGTGTGTTACGATATTTAAAGAATAACCCAGGTCAAGATCTATTTTTCCCTTCACAAAATGATTTATCTTTGCATGCTTTCTATGATTTAGATTGGGGAGGTTGCCCAGTATCCTGAAAATCAACTACAGGTTATTGTGTTTTTTTGGGATCTTCTCTCATCTGTTGGCGAACAAAGAGGTAGAAGACAATTTCTCTATCCTCAGCAGAAACTGAATATAGAGCATTAACTAGTACTTGTTGTCAGTTGACTTGGTTACGATCACTTTTGAAAGATTTACGGATATTGCATCCTAAGTCGCATTGTTGTATTGTGACAATAAAACAATGTTACACATTGCAGTCAACTCGGTATTTCATGAAAAAACTAGACACATAGAGATAGATTGTCACTTCATTCGTGATAAGATTCAAGATGATTCAGTCATAACTAAATATGTACCTTCAGCTGAACAACTTGCGGATGTGTTCACCAAACCATTGGGGAAAGATGTTTTCTCTACCATCAAGCACAAGTTGGGAGTTCTTCATATTCACTCTCCAACTTGAGGGGGGGTGTTACAAAATAAATCATATCCCGAGATTATTGAGTAAAAATATTGCTATAATTATCCATATTAAAATAGCTGATTTACAGGGATAGTCTTGCATTATTATAGGAACAGAATAGCATAACTGTAGGGATAAAATAGCGTAATTATGGATACTCTCTCTTGTATATATTTGTGATAGTTTCATTCACTAAAAAACAAAACAGAATTCCTTTTATTTATCTTCTTTACAATAGTGATTTATTGCGAGTGTTGAATAATGTTATTATTACCATTTATTATAAATTATATGTTTTATATAACTTTTTAAGATTTTAAGAGAGTTATTTTAAAAGCCAACAACGATGTTATATGTAATATATATATATATATATATATATATATATATATATATATATATAAAATATAATATAATATATAATATTAGATTAGGATCAACTTCTTTAGAAATAGGCTGTCTACTTGATTGAAAATATTATTATATATCACAAATTATAGGATAAAAACTCAACTTTTTTTTTTAAAGGTATAAATATTCAAATGTATATCTTATTATCTTCCTTTGAATTCATATGATAATGATATCGATAATAATCTTGTCATGTTATTTATTTTTTAATTCACATTATTTATTATCTACAACTATTTTATCATATCATGCATTTTAAACTTTACATTATCTATTAACTAGCTTACTGTACACATTTTATATTTTGAATTTACATGTTACATAATAATAATGTGAATTATATTAAAATAATTAATATTAAAATCACAAATTATAGGATAAAAACTCAACTTTTTTTTGTGAAAGGTATAAATATTCAAATGTATATCTTATTATCTTCCTTTGAATTCATATGATAATGTTATCGATAATAATCTTGTCATGTCATTTATTTTGTAATTCACATTATTTATTATCTACAACTATGTTATCATATCATGCATTTTAAACTTTACATTATCTATTAACTAGCTTACTGTATACATTTTATATTTTGAATTTACATGTTACATAATAATAATGTAAATTATATTAAAATAATTAATATTAAAATCACATGTAATAAATTTTATATTATTTTCTTGTTCATCAAACAATATATATGATAAAACATTTTCTTAAATCAACTTATATTGATAACATTGTTATTAGAACAAAGATGGAGGGTGGGGACTGCATATAGAAGGGCACAGCATAATGTTCTGCACTGCTTTGAGCTATGTGACATTGAGATTGCTTGGAGAAGATATCAATGGTGGACAAGGTGCCATGGAAAAAGCAAGAACATGGATTCTTGATCGTGGTGGTGCCACTTATATTCCTGCATGGGGCAAAGTTTGGCTTGCGGTAACTCTGTATATAATATATATACTTTTAATAGTAATTATTGTTATATTCAATTAATACTTATTTCTTAAGAAATGTAATAAACTTGTATAACATTTAATTAAGATTTTTTATAAGGGTTTAATATTTATACACTGTCAGCATAAAATTATACTAGTGATATTTACATAACTTTTAAAATATTAATTGATAAAGTAAATAAACTTACCATATATATATATAAATGGTTGTGATTAACTCTTAATGTAAAATTTTTACATTGACAGTGTATAAGTGTCTTACCATTTTTTCTCTTTTTATAATACGTAAAAAGTTGCTGATATTTAATTAAGAAATATAATAAATTTGTGTAGTATTTATAATATGTTAAAAGTGAGTTACTTATATCAAAATAATGGTCCAAAGACTAGATATATACTATATATCTATGAAAAGATTTGTAAGCAAAATAATATGTTGATAATTAATGTAAATAATTATTTCAAAACCAAATTAAACAACCAAAAATTAACTAACTCAAATTATTTAATTAAGTAATTAATTAAATACTGCATAATTCTAATTTGTAAAAGGCTTTCTGAAATTTTACTAATACCTGGTCCAATGAATCACTTGTCTTCCATGAGAGTATCAATAGATAATGATAATTTCAAAAACACAAAATCCCTGAAATAAGGGAATTTTATAATTAATGCTTTCTTAACACCGTATCTCAAATTGATAGATTTAAGATATCCAATTATTGAATTTGAAATAAAATAATTAATATAACTAATTAGTTGTTTCTCAAAAATAAATTTTCAATTTTAAAACACCTATTTTGCAAAAAATATCTATATTATTTTTAAGAAACACATCTTACCACATAAATCAATTTTTAATGGAAATATTTTGTGAATACAATATTTAAATTTAAGCAACTAGTAAAAAATTTTCATGAAAAATTAACATGTTTAACAAGAAAGTCAAATTTATATAAGAGTCACATAAGCATATCTTAACTATTGAAAGAGGAAAGAGAAAAATATCCCAAAATGAGTGTATAAGTTTTTTTCTCAAAAAACTATTGCTACTTTTAACTATCCTTAATAAATGATGTATTAATTTATTTTTTTTGGCATAAATAGTCTACTCAAATGGTAACTATTATTGACATAGTGATAAAAATGGGTTATTTGAATGTATGTAGGTGCTTGGTGTATATGAATGGAGTGGCATCAAGCCAATTCTGCCAGAGATATGGCTTCTTCCTTACTTTGTTCCTTTGCACCCAGGTTCTCATCAATCTTAATTAAGTTTTTTTCTCTCTCTTAATTAATTAAATTGCCTATATTATATTTTGTAACCTTCACCATGAATACAAATTTACCATAGTATTTGTCAAAATTAATCTTTATTTTGGCACATATAGTTTATGTTTAGTAAAATTAGCTAAAAATTTGTTAAAAATTAAAAATTTAGCTGAAAGTTGTGAAGTTAATTAGTGTTTGTTTAACAACAATTTTATAAAATTATTTTTAGTATTTTAGTATTTAAAAACTAAAAAACTAGTTTGAGTAGTGTTTTCTAAAAATATATCTAGTTTTTTAGTTTTTAAAAACTAAAAAACAAGAACAACTTAAAGTAGTTTCGGTTTTCAGTTGTCTATTCTTTTGTTTTGAAAACTCAAAATACAATTAGAATCTGTTGTTTTTTGCTTTTCATTAGTGAAATTTTAATAAACATGAACAAGTTTTTTCCATTTTTACATCTTTAAAACAGATTTCAAGTAACACTTACTAAACAAGTTTTATTTTCTTTTATTTCCGAAAATAGTTTTTAAAAACTATTCTTGAAAATTCTTTTCAAAAACTAAACCAAAATCGAATCAATCCTGGTAGCTCAAACTTGAAATTTGTGAAATTAGCTTATTAATAAGAGTTCGATAAAATTGTCTCTTAAAATAGTTAGAAATGTAAAATAATTAAAATAGAAAAATATGATAAATTTTATCTTATATAAAAATTTTAAAAGAAAAATCTAAATATTAAAAAAAATAAACATAAAAGCTAAAAGTTAAAGTTACCATTTTAAAAAATGTTACTAGAGGTAGTATTTCAACAAATGTTGGAAGCTACTCAACTTTTCTATTAGTAAAAAAAAAAAGTTAAAAGCTAATTGAAATGCTTTGAAAAATTTAAATATATTGACAGTGAAATATCAAATTAATATGTATAAGGTTCATGAGAGAAATAATTTGCATGATATCAATTTCTTTTTGTAAAAGAACCATCAATTTCTTATATATATTTATGAAAAAATTATATCAAATAACTTGCAGGTAGAATGTGGTGTCATGCTCGACAAGTGTATCTACCAATGTCTTATTTATATGGTAAAAGATTTGTTGGTCCAATAAACAAAGTAGTTTTATCTTTGAGAAGAGAGCTACATACCCTTCCGTATAATATACTCAATTGGAATCAAGCTAAAAATTTATGTGCCAAGGTTGTGTTTATTGTGTTTTCTTTTTCTGTCTCTTAATTTTATTCTTAATATGTACGTGCAAACACTAAAAATGTAGTCTTTATCCTCTTCTTTTTTGTGTGTGAAAAAAAATGTTGTTTAAGCATGTTTGTAGTAATAATCATGAAATTGTCTTAATCTAATTTTACAAAAAAATTAATCATGAGAACTTAAATATTGATATAAATATTACAAGTTTGTATTAATAAAGTAGTACATTATACTGATATTTAAGTATATTAGAAAAGATTAAAATTATAAACTGTAGCTAATTTTGTTTTAAAAATGTTTTTTTAAATAATGGATATGCTTGTGAGCATAATTTAAATTTATAAAAAAAAGTTATTTTTTGAATTTTTTTTATAATTTAAAGATTTTTAACCAGTGATTATTTGTTAATAATATTTTTCAACTACTTAGATATTCATTTGTTATGTAATTTTTTTCATTCAAATGAAATTAATTATTTTAAAATAAATTTTTAGTAAATTTGTCTAAACAAAATATATTTTTTATTACGATTGATTATAATAATTAATATTCAATTTATATATATATATATATATATATATATATAATTGATTATCAAAATAATTTATTTTGAGCTATTCCAAACATATTTTTAATATATTTTTTTATTGTATAAAAGCATCCATTAACTTTACTAACGACTAATATTTTTCTTCATATTTTTATATAAAGAATTTTTATTAATAAAATATAGATTTGTTTAAAATACAATTTTGATTCTATATTTTTTATTCTTTCGCCCCCTTATAAAAGACAGAAACATTGGAATCTTTATTATCAAAATCAAAGATTTTGGTTGAAAGTTGTCTTGTAAGAACTATCTTATAATTGATTTGGTCAATATTGAGACCTAATTAAATAAATAAAAAATTGTGTTAAAGCTGGAGAATCAGTCTAAATAAATAAAAAATTATGTTAAAATGGGAGAATCAGTTATGAACAGGTGATTCAATTGATTCATAATTATTATTTTTCTGAATTTTTTTAAAAATTTTTCTAAATGTACTTCTTTTTTATCCAAGTCAATCCCTTTTAATTAAAAAATTAATGAAAATAAAGTTAATTTAGCAAAAATAGAAGGTATTAGTAATTTTTTTTTTCTTTTATAATTACGTTCCTAATCTTGAATTATGCAACTGTAAATAAAATTAAAAGTTTTGAAACATTTCAAATAAAAATTTTGCACTAGCTAGGTTTCAAACCTTTTCCTTTCCTTTCTTTGCTTTTAAATATATTAAACCACTACACCAATACGTTACTTGTCACTAATGTTATTTTTATGCGATATATCATAAATTATATATTTTTAACAGTGATATGTTCAATTTGTGACCAATATCAATAATCAATTTAATCTTTAAAACTACGATATATTCATAGTTATCCTACCATGCTCGAATAGTATTACTTCTAGTACAAAATGCATATAATTGAATCAAATAAATTGTTGAAATATAACTAAATCTTCCTTTCAACTACTAAACCATTATGTTATTTTTCTTTCTATCATAAATAACATTATAATTTTCAAGTAATGTTAGCAAAAATTGCAAGGTTCAAAAATATTTTTGGAGACTGATATTTTCATTTTGTATTACCGAATTATCTTGTCTAGATTTTAATAGAAAAAGGAGTTATTTAAACATAAAATTAATTTCATTCCTATTATAAAAAAATATGGGTTAATTATAATATTTTATAGCTAATTATTGCAGGAAGATTTGTACTATCCATGTCCAATGATCCAAAATATTTTATGGGGTTTTCTTCACAATATAGGAGAACCTCTTCTCGGATATTGGCCTATGTCCAAGCTAAGGGAGAAAGCTCTCCATCATGTAATGCAACATATTCATTATGAGCATGAAAGCACAAACTATGTTTGTATTGGTCCTGTGAACAAGGTAATTAATTGTATTTACTTAGACATTAACAATTATTATTTTTTTCTAATAGATCCTACATAATTAACGGAAGTAAGAAAGCTTATTATACAATTGTCTAAATTATGATTATAGAAAACGTGTCAATTAAGTAATTAGAACACTTTAACGTGTGTTGTTGAAGGTTGATCTTGAAGTCAAGATCTGATCTCGACAAAATTATCATTGGAGAAAAAGACTTAATCTCTAAGTGAATATTTTGTTATTATACAAGGACAAGTAATATCAATCTATTATTTAAAAAAATTATAAAGTCTAAAAAAAAAGAGTTAAGATCATAAAACTTTATCTTCTTCTGCCGGAGATGTTCTTAGAAAAATCAAAATTATTGATCAATTATTCAATACAACAGTAACCAGGAAAGATAATGATTATAATCAATAAATTATTAAAACAAATCAAACATATATATATATATATATATATATATATATAATTTTAATTAAATGATGATACATTCATAATTTTTCTCATTAACCCCTAAATTAAAGTTGGTGCACGAGGATTTTGAATATCCAACTTGTAAAGTAGAAAATAGAATTACATCCCAACTACTTAGATAACAAAAGCAGCTTGGTTTGCTTGAATAATTCCATTGCCTCTAAAATGTCATAGACTCATTTAGTAATTAATCATGCATGTACAAGTAACATGTGTTATAGGGTTTATTTTTGTTATGGGGATGGTGATGGATTCATGGTTTGAATATTATATGTCATATATTCTTGAAAATTTAGAAATGGTATTTTGGTATTTGATTTTATCCAATGATTCCTCATAATTTATTCCACTTCGGCTATGAATAATGTTATAAAACTTGAACCATCAGTTAAACAGTGTAGATAGTAGTTTGGTCGAGACAGATGATCACTAATTAAATTGGTTGAATCTCATATTAAAAAATATATTATCATAATTTAAAATATTAAATTTTATAAATTTAAAATAATTGTCATAATAAATAATAAATGTTATAATTTTAACTTTAAATTTAACATCATAATTCAAATATAAAATAACACCGTTATATATCTCATGTGATAATGATTTACACGGTGTGTTAATTTTTAGATATTATGCATATAAAATTTTCTGAGACACATAATATTAATAGCTATACATATAGAATAATACAATGATTAATACATAGCTCATAAAAATTGTTTAAAAATTACACTGTCTAGTTGAGACACATAATATTAATAGCTATACATATATAATAATACAATGATTAATACATAGCTCATAAAACCAGTGTAACCGACTAGTTGAATCCAATTTTTATAACATTTGATGCAACATATTACAATACATTGTCTAGAGTATCAACCATTGTTTTGGTATCCTTTACTTCAATGATGTCACCTTGTATAGGCACCATTATATCAACTAACAAAATATTTTGAATATGGAAACTGATAATAATATGTTTAATTTCTTATTATTTTGAATAAAGACAACCAAATTGACAATCCCTCACCTATTTTTAGGTATTAAACATGGTTTGTTGTTGGTTGGAAAATCCCAATTCTCAAGCATTTAAGTGTCATATTTCAAGAATCAAAGACTATCTTTGGATGGCTGAAGATGGAATGAAAATGCAGGTTCTACATCAATTATATTCTTCAGCAATATCATATTAAGTTTTGATTGAAATATAAATTATCTTTCTCTACAAAAGTTGGCAAATGCACACTACAAAATATGTGACTTTTAGTAGCATTTTTTTTTTTGTTAAACATTTGATAAAAACATTACTAAAAGTCTTTGTAACATTTAAAAAATTCTGTTAAATTTTCGTAAAAAGTTTGGATTATGTAGTGTGAATTTAACGACATTAACTATACTCAACATTGATAAAATGTTATGTATAGTCTATGTTGTTAAAGCCTAAAATGTTATTAATAGGTTTTAATGACATAAACTATATTCAACATTGATAAAATATTACAAAAATTCTATTAGTATCATGTATTTATAATTTAATGATATTTTTTAAATATTATCAAAGAATTTTAACAAATTTTTGTTTAGTATTAAAAAAATGTATGTTACTAAAAGTGATATACATTGTAATGGAAAGTACATTAACTTTAATTCATACTTATGATTAAACATAGACCTAGAAATTCTAATGAAACTAATTCAATGTCAGGCATACAATGGATCTCAACTATGGGATGTTGTTTTATCTGTTAAAGCAATCTTAGCTACCAATCTTGAGGATGAATATGATTCAATGCTTAAGAAAGCAAACAATTTCATAAGATGTTCACAGGTATTAATGTATATTAATTGGAGTTTATCTAAGAAGAAAGCAATAGTATGAACTACTTATTATGGTAATTACATTGATTTTTGGTTTAAAGATTACAGCAAATAGCTCTAGTAATCCAAGCTATTGGTATCGCCATATTTCTAAAGGTGGTTGGACTTTCTCAACTCCAGATCAGGGTTGGCCTGTGTCAGATTGCACTGGAGAAGCTTTAAAGGTGATCATGAATTGATTTGACATTCATTTATATAAAATCTCAGTTTGTCAAAGATTAGTGTCATTTCAATTAAAAAATAAACATAACCTAGGAATGCAGTAAGTTCTCCATGATTTTTAAAAGAATCATATAATTTGCTATTTCGATTGAAGGTCTTAAGTTTGTGACATTTTTATATTTCAAGCATAATGTTAATAATTTATATACAAGTTAAACTTTTGAATTCTATTAAAAGATAAGGTCTCGTTCGATTTTGGTTTACAGTTTTCAAATTTATAAAATTAAAAATTTTGGTTTTAAGTTTTTAAACTTATGAAACAATGTTGTTTTTATTTCTAAATTTAAACTATTGTTGTCAAATCTTAATCCTACTAGAAATCCTTCTTTAAGAATAGAATATCAGAAAATGATGACTAGTAATTGGATTCATAAGTGATGGTAGGCATAGCAATCAAACCCGTACTCATGGGTAACCACTCCTACCCATCCCGAGTTTGACAAAAAAATACCCGGGTTGACCGGGTTCAGGTTAATACTTGATTAGAAAAAATAGGGATGGGTATTCTGATACCCGTCATAGAAGTTAAAAAAAGAAAACAAAGGGATGGATTATGGGTATCAGTGTATGATTGTATGACTGGTGAGAGTGATTGAGTGCGTCTGGACTCTGGAGAGGAGTGTTGCTGCATTGGTAGATCTAGGGTTTTCTTGTTGTTGAGCTATTCTCTGTTGCCAACTTGGTTTTTCTCTGTTGCCGACTTGGTAGATCTAAGGCTTACTCGTCGTTGCCTTCTCTTCCACGAGTAATGAACTAATGCCATTGAACCTGTTGCATCTTTGATTAAACAAAAAACATTTGTTGTAATGGGAGGAAGAAAGTGTTTTAATTGTTTTCCGTTAATATTTGAGTTGAGTGATCAGAGTTGAGACAATATGTTTAATAAATATTAGTTCAAATTTTACATTGTTTGTCATTGTACTTTACTTTATCCTTTCTTTTCTCAAATCAGTCCCAATTTCATCTGATTTATAATTAAAAATTCTTGTTGTAGCCATCAAAAAGACATAGCTAGAATAAGGAAAAAACGAGACCTATTTTTTACTAATATTTATTACTTTATTAATATTTTGAATTTACAGAGTTAGTTCACATCTTCTAGGGGAAGCATACGTAACCTTTTAGAGGATTTCTGGATTTCTAAATCACTTTGAAATACATTAGAGTAGATTAGAATCTCTATATTGTTTCTACATTGTTGCTGAAATGCTTAACTTTACATTGTTTCTACATTGTTGCTGAAGTCTCTAAATAAATTTTGGCTAGAAAAAAAAGCTATAAGTTGAAATTTTTAAGAACCAATGTCATCTTAACAGTTTAATAGTAATAGTCTCTAATTTTCTAGAACACACTATATTCAGTTAGCATTTTGTTAAGTCTGCTAATGTCTTAGTAGTATATTTAAGAAACTTCTTGTATTCTATATATACCACTATATCATGCATATTATATTCAAATTTTATTTGACATGTCACACTAAATTTGTCAAAAAGTCAAGTTTCATCGGAAAAGTCACACTAAATTTGAATTTGATATTATATTCAAACTAAACCGCATGTAGTTTTTTATGTTTGATTTTAGATTGTTCTTGACTATTGATCGAAGACATAATACCTATTTCAGTACATGTTAAAAACACACTGAATGAAAAAATAATGTTCTAATTTGAGTATAGAGTATATATTGAGTTTTTTTATCCCAACTTTATGTCAATATAATATAGCCTATATAGTATTTTTTTTCTTACATATACATAACACATGCCTATTTACATAAGCTTGTAAAATTTGGGATAAAAGATACGCTATATTATACTTTAGACTTGATTTTTTTTATAAAAAATAAAATTAACATTTTATCTGGGAGTAAAACTATATGCTAGGAAGGCTCTTCATAAGTGAAAACTATTGATAATATATGGTTAAGTTACTTAGCGACAAACCCCCACCAAATATAGTACACAATAAAAAATAAGATTTAATATATGTGTCTAATGAAATTACATTGTAAATTGCCTAACATCCGACCAATTATTTAATACACAAAGAACGAGTAAAATATCATTTTCGTCTTAGAAAGTTTTAAATAGTAACAGTTGAATTTTCAAAGAATTTTTTTTTAAAAAAATTAGTCTTTAATATTTTTATCTTTGTGCTAATTGATCCTTAATGTACACTGTAAATCACTTTTTAAAGCATGGAATAACATTTTCTTTTGGTCAATGGGGAACGGTAGTGACAAGTTCATAGTCTCTAATTTTCTATAAAACGCTATATTTAGTTAGCATTTTGTTAAGTCTGCTAATGTCTTAGTAGCATCTTTGAGAAACTGCTTGTATTTTATATATATCACTATATCATGCATATTATATTAAAGTTTCATTCAAAAAGTCACACTAAATGTCTCTAGAAAGTCAAGTTTCATTCGAAAAGTCACACTAAATTTGAATTTGATATTATATTCAAACTAAATCGCATGTAGTTTTTATGTTTGGTTTGTAAGACGTTTTAACCAAAATCTAAACCAAACTGCATTTCAAAGACTACTACATGGTATACTTGTGATAAAAACAGAGAAAAAAATGTTAGTTTTGTAGTTTGATTTTTAGTCCCACATTGCTTAGCATTGTGAAATGGTATTTTTCACTTTGCTATATAAGCAAACTTATGTAAGGTTTACAAAATCCACCAAAACAAATACTTCTTAGTGTTGTTTATTTCTCTCTTCTCTCCTTTTAGTGCCTTGTTTCCAACAAGTGGTATCAGAGCTCATTTCTTAGTATGCTCTGTGGTTGCAGCAGGGTCTGATCTTCTATCGCATCAGAAAAGATTTGGTTAGAGTAAATTTTCTTAGTATGCTCTGTAGCTGCATTTGTGTCTGATCTTCCACATCAGAAAATATTTTTTCTCTTGTTCTTGGGGATCTCAGTCTAGAGAATTAGTGGGGGTTTTTCTTCAAAAGCAGTAGGAGCAATGGCTATGGACGAAGGCAAGATGAAGATTGAAAAGTTCGATGGTGTGAACTTTGGCTTTTGGAAGATGCAGATAGAAGATTATCTGTATCAGAAGAATATGTATCAACCACTCACAGGAAAGAAGCTAGAGGGTATGAAGGAGGAAGATTGGAGTCTCTTTGATAGACAAGCCCTTGGAGCCATTAGACTGACGTTATCCCGTAATGTTGCTTTCAACATTGCAAAAGAAAGGATGACAGCAGGTCTCATGAAGGCTCTTTCCAACGTGTGTGAGAAACCATCAGCCTCAAACAAAGTTCACTTGATGAGGCGATTTTTTAATTCGCAAATGTCTGAAGGTGCTTCGATGGCACATCATCTCAATGAACTAAACACTGTTACAACCCAGATGAGTTCAGTTGAGATTGAGTTCGATGAGGAAGTACGGGCTTTAATACTTTTGTCTTCCCTGCCAGAAAGTTGGAATGCTACAGTCACAACTGTAAGTAGCTCATCGAGAAGAGATCCGGCGGAGAGAATCGAGTAAACCATCAACCTCTTAATTGCATATAGAGTTAAGAGGAAGAAGTTCAACCAAAGAAAGCGGACGTGGCAAATCAAAGGAGAGATGATCCAAGTCCAGAAATTGTCATAGATACCAAAACTCAAAGACGACCGAGTGTTGGAATTGTGGGAAAACCGGGCACTACAAAAACCAGTGCAGGAGTGCACAAAAGAGTCAAGAAATAAAGGGCGAAGCAAATGTTGCCTCCACCTCAGGAAAAGATGAGGTGTTGATATGCTATCTTGAAGATAAAGAGGAGTCTTGAGTATTAGACTTTGGAGCATCTTTTCACGCTACCTCACAAACGGAACTATTAGAGAATTATGTTCCTGGAAACCTTGGTAAGGTTTACCTTGGTAATGAGAAGTCATGTGAGATTGTAGGTAAAGGTGCAATAAAGATTAAGTTAAACGGGTCTATATGGAAATTGAAAAATGTCAGACATATTCCCGACCTGACTAAGAACTTAATCTCAGTGGGTCAGTTAGCCAGTGAAGACTACAAGACAATCTTCCATGGTGATGATTGGAAGATTTCAAAGGGTACGATGACAATTGCTTGAGGCAAAAAGAGTGGTACTCTTTACAAGACAGCAAAAGCATGTCATTTGATTGCAGTTGCAACAAATGAAAGTCTCAATCTATTGCACCAAAGACTTGGGCATATAAGTGAGAAAGGGATGAAGGTCATGCACTCAAAAGGAAAATTACCAGGTCTTCAGTCAGTAGAAATTGACATGTGTGAAAAATGTATACTTGGAAAGCAGAAGAGAGTCAGCTTTCAGACAAGTAGAAAAACCCCAAAGAAAGAGAGACTTGAGCTCATCCACTCTGATGTTTGGGGACCAATGACTGTCCCTTCCATTGGTGGGAAGCAATACTTTGTAACTTTTATTGATGATCACTCCAGAAAGGTATGGGTTTACTTTCTGAAACACAAGTCTGAAATATTTGAAGCTTTCAAGATTTGGAAAGCTATAGTAGAAAATGAGACAGGATTAAAGATTAAAAAGCTCAACTCCGACAATGGTGGTGAATATTTAGACACCAGATTCAAGAAGTTTTGCTATGAGCACGGAATCAGAATGGAGAGAACCGTGCCAGGTACGCCTCAACACAATGGTGTAGCAAAGCATATGAATCGAAAACTGAAAGAGCCAGAAGCATGCATGTGCAGTCAAGCCTACCAAAGCAATTCTGGGCAGAAACAGTCAATACAGTAGCTTACTTGATCAATCGAGGTCCATCAATACCATTGGAATAAACTACTAGAAGAGGTATGGAGCGGAAAAGAAGTAAAACTCTCACATCTTAGAGTTTTTGGGTGTACAGCTTATGTGCACATTAGCGATCAAGGAAGGAACAAACTTGATCCCAAATAAAAAAGGTGCACTTTCATCGGTTATGGTGAAGATGAGTTTGGCTACCGTCTGTGGGATGATGAAAACAAAAAGATGATCCGTAGTAGAGACGTGATCTTCAACAAAGGAGTCATGTACAAGGATAAACATAATACAAGTGCCAGCAACTCAAAATCGCGTGGGCCAACTTACATAGAGGTAGATGATGCTGTAGAAAGTCCACCAGTTAATAGTTCTCAATCAGAGGAAGTAATTGAATCAGGCAGAGAGCAATAATTTACTTCAACTCCTGAATTGAGAAGGTCTTCTCGAGTTCCTGTGCCTAACAGGAGATACATGAACTACATGTTGTTAACAGATGGAGGAGAGCCTGAAGACTATTCAAAAGCATGTCAAACCAAAGATGTGAGCAAGTGGGAGCTTGCCATGAAAGATGAAATGAAGTCTTTAATCTTAAATCAAACATGAGAACTAGCAAAGTTACCTATTGGAAAGAAGGCACTTCATAACAAATGGGTGTATCGCATGAAGGAGGAACACAATGGCTCCAAAAGATATAAAGCTCGACTAGTTGTAAGAGGATTCCAACAGAAGGAAGGAGTGGATTACACCAAGATATTTGCTCTAGTTGTGAAATTCAATACTATCAAATCCGTGTTAAGTATTGTTGCCAATGAAGAACTCTACCTAGAGCAATTGGATGTGAAGACTGCATTTCTTCACAGAAATTTGGATGAAGAAATCTACATGCATCAACCTGAAGGTTTCTTAGAGAAAGGAAAAGAAAACATGGTGTGCAGATTAAAGACGAGCTTGTATGGTCTGAAACAAACTCCAAGACAGTGGTATAAGAAGTTTGAGAGCTTTATGCATAAGGAAGGTTTTAAGAAGTGCAATGCTGACCATTGTTGTTTCTTTAAGAGGTACAACTCCAGTTATATCATTTTGCTACTTTATGTCGATGATATGTTAGTAGCAGGTTCAGATATGAGTGAGATCAGAAACTTGAAGCAGCAGTTGTCAAAAGAATTTGACATGAAAGATTTAGGACCAGCAAAGAAGATCCTAGGAATGCATATCATGCGAGATAAGCAAAAGGGAGCCTTGCAGTTATCTCAGACAGAGTACATCAACCGTGTTTTGCAAAAATTCAATATGGGCAATGCCAAACCAGTTAGCACACCTTTGGTTACTCATTTTCGTCTATCAGCAGATCAATCTCCTAAGATGGAGGAAGAAAAAGAATTAATGGCTAAAATTCCATATGCATCAGCCATGGGAAGTCTGATGTACGTGATGGTATGCACAAGACCAAACATTGGTTATGCAGTGGGAGTTGTAAGCAGGTTTATGTCAAATCCAGGTAAAGCTCACTGGGAAGCTGTGAAATGGATTTTGAGATATCTACGAGGCACTAAGGAGAAATGTTTGTGCTTTTAGTAAAGGTGAATTAAAAGTACAAGGCTACATAGATGCAGACTTTGCTGGAGAAATTGATCATCAAAGAAGTACCACTGGCTACATATTTACTGTTGGAACTACAGCTGTTAGTTGGATGTCACAGATACAAAAGATCGTTGTTCTATCCACTACAGAGTCTGAGTATGTAGTAGTATCAGAAGCTAGCAAAGAATTGATATGACTTCAAGGATTGTTAACAAAGTTGGGATTCATCCAAGAAAAGAGTGTTTTGCACAGTGATAGTCAGAGTGCAATACATCTGGCTAAGAATTCAACATTTCACTCCAGAACGAAGCACATTGATCTCCGTTATCACTTCATCGGATCTCTACTTGAGAATGAAATACTAACATTGAGGAAAATACTAGGAAGTAAGAACCTAGTGGATATGTTGACAAAGGTTGTCACAACAGAGAAGCTGAAGCTTTGCAGTGTCTCAACTGGCCTTCAAGAATGATTGATGATGAAAGCAACTACAATAAGTGATAATCAAACTCCAAGTGGGAGAATTGTTAGTTTTGTAGTTTGATTAAGTTTTGTAGTTTGATTTTTAGTCCCACATTGCTTAGTATTGTGAGATGGTGTTTTTCACTTTGCTATATAAGCAAGCTTATGTAAGGTTTACAAATGCACCAAAACAAATACTTCTTAGTATTGCTTATTTTTCTCTTCTCTCCTTTTAGTGCCTTGTTCCCAACAAAAAAAATCATCAATTTGTAACAGGTTCGGATTTGGGATCCCCAGTAAAAGTCGGGGACGGGGATGGGGTTCCTAGATGGCTACTCGTCGAGGATCGGGGATAGGTTTGGGGACAATTATGGGGGTTGGGGATAGGGACGAGGAACATAATACCCGTCCCCGCCCCATTGCCATCCCTAAGTGACGCCAAGTGCCGATGGTTGGAGGTAGTGGTTGGGTGGTGGCCGATGACTGACAGTTGGAAACAACTAACGGCCGATCGGAGTGACAACCTATAATCGACGATCGAAGTGACGACCAATGACCAATGTTGGAGGTGGTGGCCGATGACTGACAGTTGGAAACAACTAACGGCCGATCGGAGTGACAACCTATAATCGACGATCGAAGTGACGACCAGTGACCAATGTTGGAGGTGGCGACCAGTTACAAAAGGTTTGAGGTGGCAATTGTCAGAGGAGTGACATTTAAAAGTGACAACAGGTGATGACTAGTGGCTGGAGTTGTGACTGGTAACCGACAGTTGAATTGACGATTGGTGACCGATAGTTAGAGGTGATAGCTAGTAATCAACAATCATAGGTGTGGTGGGTGGTTGGTGATATATGAGTTTGAATAAAATAAAAACATAAATCTCAAAATCAAATTTAATTAAATAGATTTTACTTTGAAAATAACTGAAACAAAAATACTTTTTTAACATGTTTCTATTTTCAAAATATACTTCAAAACTAAAAAGCAAAAACTTGAAACCATTATGAATGGGACTTTAGTTAAATTTTTTTTAAAATCATTCGTTATGTTAAATTAATCATATATATATATATAGCTTAACTTGTTCATTCTTTTCAGGCAACTATTTTGTTATCAAATATGCCATTTGAGATTGTTGGAAAAGGAATGGAAATAGATCAACTATATGATGCTGTTAATTTGATTTTATCCATGCAGGTACCAACTAATTAATCCTAACCAACATATATAATTTAACCAACATATATAATGTAAAGTAGGTTAGATACAAATAATCCTAACCAACATATATAATGTAAAGTAGGTTAGATCCAAATTTGTTACAAGTTTAAAAGTTTGTGGAGTTCCAGAAAATCATAAAATTTTGCAGAGAAAAAATGTAGCAAGTATCAAAGCCCTTCTCTCCCATTTTTTTTATTTAACTTGTTAGATTTAGAGAAAATTTGTATAGTTTGATCAGATCAGATTTAAGATAAAATATCCAATCCGATCAAATTTAATTGGATTACATAGATTATATTTGCAAAAATAAAAAATAAAAAATTAAAGATTCAATCCGATTAAGAATGGATGAGATCAAATTACATCCATGCATTCAGAAGAAAATTTTAGATATATTTTATTTTTTTATAAAGCATAGGAAATAAAATAGTATATATAAAAATTTATAAATAAAATATTAAAACATATTTCTTCAAAATAACATAAAAGTAGTATATAAATGATAAAATGTAAAATCTAAAAAGTTAAAAAAATTAAAATTTAATAACTTGTAATCTTCACCGCTACAATATTTCATGCATTTAGTTTTCAACTTATCTTCAACTTGTAAATAATGTTTAAACTTTAAATTTTATTGCTAATTTTCTATTTACACCTTTTTAAATATATAAAATAAAATATTAAATTTTAAATTGAACAAATTGGTTAATTAACCAAACTACAAATTTTCAAAATGTAAATCCTTTATCTACTTCATCTATGTTCAGATTTAATCGCATTGGATGGGATTTAATCCATTACATTTGGATCGATTCATTGATCTAATTGGGTTTATTTAAATTTACGGATCAATCTAGATCTAATAACACCCCTATGAAATTATTAACACCTCTACATGAGTTGGTAGCAAGGAAATGTAAGATTTAGGAAGTGGGAGTATGTAAAGTATGATATAAAGTAAGTTTACACCACAACACAATTTGCAGTTGTAAACAATAACCAATGTGACTACAATTTAAAATCTTAAATTTGGAACTTCACCATCATGGCTTACTGAATTTCTTTTCCATGTACATATATAATATTACAGAATAAAAATGGTGGATTTGCAAGCTTTGAGCTCACAAGATCTTATGCATGGTTAGAGGTAAAATTTATTTAATCATGAGGAACATGTGAAATTTGTAACATTTTTTGTCCAACATTTAATAAATAACTGACTAAAAACTTTTGGCAATATTTGAAAAGTGTTAGCAAATTATTAATAAATAAGTGACTAACATATTTTGTAACATTTTTATCAGATGTTATTTATAGTACATGTCATTAAAACTTAAAATGTTAGTACTAGATTTTAGTGACATACACTATACATAAGATTTGATAAAATGTTGCAAAAATATATTAGTAACCTTATGTTTTCAAATATTGCCAAAAATTTTAACAAACTTTAATTTTATGAAAAAATATTTCTAAATATCATATATGTTGTAGTGAAGGTATAATCATGCTTTTAACACTTGATTTTTGTCACAGAAATTAAATCCAGTTGAAATATTTGAAGATATCATGATTGATCATCAGTATGTCTTCATATTTTCTCCTAATTTATATGTAAAAAATATAGTTGTTTGACATTATGATATGTGTAATAAGTAAGTCCATAATTTTTGTATAGGTTTGTAGAGTGCACATCATCAGCAATTGAAGGTCTTGCCTCATTCACAAAATGTTATCCAAGGCACAGAAGAAAGGAAATAAAAACTTGTATTGATAACGCAGCAAACTATATCAAAAGCATGCAATTAGCTAATGGCTCATGGTTTGCTCTATTGTCCATAAACTCAATTCATTAATTCAAGAGTTTACACACTCACTATAGTGCATACTTAACTTAGTAACATTTTATTTGTTTAATATTCAATAAACATTTGTTAAGTTTTTTTCCCAAGATTTGAAAACTGTTAACTAAATTATGAACAAATGTTACTCATAGACTTTTTCATTATTTTACATAATATTTAATCAAATATAATATTTGATGATATGTTTCAAATCTTAAAAAAAAAAAAAAAAAAGTAGTGTTTTTATTAAACATTAGACAAAAAACGTTACTAAAAGTCACGTACCATGCAGCCACTATAAATTTCCAAGTAGAAATTAAAAAAAGAAAGGTTCATTTGACTTAATTGTGTTAGATAAATTCAAAGAACCAATGTTTTTATTTGACAAAATGATTATGGATAATGTCTAAGGGACCAAATCAATGAAAATTAATTAAGATTTTTTTCTTTCAAAATTCTTGAAAATTTTGTTAGTATTGGCATTAAGGTAATGATTTTTTTATAATGTAAAGCAAATATAAGTAAATATTTGTAATTATAACTAGGTATGGATCATGGGGAATCTGCTACACTTATGGAACATGGTTTGGAATAAAAGGGCTTATAGCTGCTGATAAAAGTTACAAAGATAGCCACAACATTAGAAAAGCACGTGAATTTTTGCTTTCCAAACAACTACTTGATGGTGGGTGGGGAGAGAGCTATATTGGAGGGCATCAAGAGGTAACTTCTTTTTCCTTCTTAGTCTTTATGTTTTATAAATAGTTTACATATAACTTTGCAAAGTGCTACTGAAATTCTCTCAATTTCTTTTCGAAACTATCCTTATGTTAAGTTTATTGAAAATCACAATCTTAGGAGAGATTAATAACAAGTGAGACTCACCAAAGTTGTTGATTTTTAATGAATTTTAATCAATTATAAAGAAAGTTTTAGAACAATAGTTTTTCTAGCACTTATCAAGGACTAAGGGAATAATTGGTTTGACTTTTTTTTTTACATTTTAAAAAGAGTTTTGAAAAATGATTTCCAAAAACTATTTTTAGAAGAAGAGAAAAATAAAACTTGTTTCATAAGTGTTGTTTTAAAACTATTTTGGAGATGTGAAAATGAAGAAACTTGTTCATATTTACAAAAATGTAATTAATGAAAAAAGCAAAAGAACAACTTAGTGTTTGTTTGGCAACAGTTTTATAAAACTATTTTCAGTATTTTAGTATTTAAAAACTAAAAAACTCGTTTGAGTATTGTTTTCTTATGGCTTTTTAGTTTTTAAAAACTATAAAACAGGAACAGTTAAAAGTAGTTTTGCTTTTCAGTTTTCTATTTTTGTTTTGAAAACTCAAAGTACAATCAAAATATATTGTTGTTTTATTTTTATTGATGATATTTTAATAAATATAAACAAGTTTTTCCATTTTTACATCTTTAAAACAGTTTTCAAATAACACTTACCAAACAAGCTTTTTTTTTTCTTTTGTTCTCGAAAACAGTTTTTGAAAACTATTCTTCAAAACTCTTTTCAAAAACCAAAAAATAAAACCAAACCAATCAAGCATTCTAAGTTTTCAAAACAAAAATACAAAATTGTAAAGCAAAACTACTTATAGTTTTTTCCCTTAAGTAAAAAATCAAAAGTCTCTAAAAACTATTTCAAGTAAACACTAACCAAACATGCTTTTTAGTGTTTACTAAATTAAACTATTTAAAAAAAATTTATAGAATTTTTTTCAAACAAATATTAAATATATAATCACAGAGAAATATTAGAAAAACTCTCTCATAAACTTTCTTTCAAAAACTCTCCTTCTCCTTGTGATTAGTTAATATTTATTTGAATTCAACAATTTTGATGGATTCTGCTTGTTTTTATCCATTCATAGTTTTTCACTAGACTAATTAATGTTAATAGGTATACACAAATCTAGAAGGAAACAAGTCAAATGTGGTGAATACTGCATGGGCTATGTTGGCACTTATCGAAGCAGGGCAGGTATAACCAAAGTTCAACATCTAGATAATCATAGTTTATTTTCTTTTAATTAATAATTCTTACACGAAAGTATTATAAATTAAATAAAGTGATTTTTTATTTTATACTATAGGGTGAAAGAGATCCAACCCCTTTACATCGTGCAGTTAAGGTTTTGATCAATTCTCAGTTGGAAAATGGGGAGTTTCCCCAACAGGTAATTAACATCATATAACAATCATTTAGATATGAGAAAAAGAACACATTTTTTTTTGTTTAAAAAGAGTTTTACACTCACATTTAATCAAAACTCATCATGTATATGACTTTTAAAAGTATAGGTTAATAAGGTAAACAAACTTACTATACATGAAAAATTGTGATTGAATGCTAGTATAAAACACTTTTATACTATCGTTACATAAGAATTATACTCTTTAAATATAATGAATATAATAACCATTGATGCATCGTATATGGAAGGGGATCAAGGAAAAATGAGTAGAAATTAATGTATGTTATGATAAAATTATAAAACTTTAAGATTAATATTTAAAAGCACAAAGTCATTTAACATTTTTAAGTAGTATCATGATCATTAAATAACTATTAATTCTAATAATCTAGTAAGATTGTATAATTTAAATTTACACTTTAAAGTTTTTCATACAAACATTGATCTCACTTGATATATATACTTAAAGTGTGTGTCAATTTGGTATCCTCTAAAATTATAAATGAAAATTTTGTTAGTTTGATTCGATTTTATAAAACTTCATACTGAATTTATGACCACACTAAACTAACAAACTTTGAAGTGAGAGGATGTTGAGTTATGAATGTCATGAGATGAATTGAATGTTTATTGTTAAAATATCTTAAACAACATTAAAAAATATTAACTACCATTTTTTTTAAAAGAATCCTCCATGTTTGTATGGGAGATTCTTGCTCAAGAGTGATATCTTGAGCATTGACCATGACTCCTTTTCAGCATCAATGTTCGGCACTGTCTCTTTGCCTGCCTCCGATGGAAATATGTGGTGAAGCACCTTATGGGAACATGTGTGAATCTTGAACAGTTCTACCCACGTCAAATATTTGACGTTTTCCATCTCCAAGGTGATGGGGATATGGTTCTTGGTGTTTAAAACAACAAGAGATGGTTGGAATTTGTTAGAGTCAGTCATGATGACTGATGCAAGAAATAGACATAAGCGAGAGAGGATTTCAATCCCTTAGCTCTAATACCATAAAGGAAGATAATTTTGTGACTATTCCATTAACAGCTTTGTGGTTATATACAACATTATATGAAAGATAATAGGCTAAAATCAACGAAACTACTTTAAATATGAAACTGCTAAGTTAAAAAATAATAGATATCTTAGACTATATCTGTAGTAAATAATTTATAAACATAATACTATATTATAGCTAAGTACATGATATCATATATTCTATCTAATATTTTTTATGTACACAATTAATTTTTTTTCTCTTGGTAGAAAACAATACCTCTATTGTAAGTATGTATATTTAACAAATACCTATCATTGATCTTTTGTAGGAAATCATGGGAATCACCAACAAAACCATTGCTATGGCTCCCTCTGCATACAGAAATATTTTTCCTATATGGGCCCTCGGAGAATACCGGAGGTGCATACTTTCTCTTTAAAAGTATCAAACAAAGAAGAGCAACAAGATGATAATGTAAAATAAGTCCTAAAAGTTTTTTTGCTTTTGTGTGCCATTTGGTTATATCCATCCTAGTAGCTAGTAAAAGAAGAAAAATAAAGTGTATAAACACATGGAAGTTTGTATTAAATAAAGCACTATAATATATATATATATATATATATATATATATATATATGCTTTGTCATTATAAAATAATATAAAAATTTGAACTTATTATTATCAAATATATTTACTATAAGCTAGTGATTATATAGTTACAAAGTTAATATTGAACTAATAAATTTTTAAAGGAGAATTTATCTCTGAGCTTATCATTAATATTTAAGTGTTTGAAATGCAACCATTTAAATATAGCTTTTCATGTCATGCGTCATTGATATAATTAAAAATTAGATTAGAGTGAAACAAAATATTTTAATTACATAGTTTATATAACTATGTATTGATAATTTTTACTTTGTAACTTGAAATCATTATCATTAATTAATATTTCTATATACATTATTATTGTATGACAAATTATTTAATCCTAGTTTTGTATTATCTAACTATGAAAATATATAAAAAAAAATCTGTACACAAAATTTTGAATTGTTGTTTCTATCAAACTTATAAAGTTTGTTTTTTAAATAAAAATATCGCTATCATTTTTTTTGCTCAAATATATAAAGAAGTCTTAAAATATTGGTCTAATGTGATAAGAAATTTAAATGAGAACTTCACATTGATCAACTATGGGAACAACTTTGTTGAAGAAAGGGTCAATCATGCAATTAGTGTGACATGGACAATAAGTATCTAAATTGTGAGTTGTTTGTAACTCAGTGAGCTCAATAAATTATAATGACTATGTGTCTTTATAACAAAGTGGTGAGGTAAACCTCTGTATTTTCTCATTGAAATATGAGAGTTGATGCGTATGCTGCAACCTCTGCATGAATAGTGCAGTTTTAGTAATTGAATCAAATGATGTGAACTAACGAGTACGTCTTCAACCGTGGATAAGATATTGTTTTCAATTTAATGTTGAAATATGTCTGTTGTAGAAGGGTTGTGACTTGTTTACATCAAGCCTCTGCTGACACCATGATGTTCATTTTACCTATAAATAGCTTTGCGTAGTTGCTTTAATTCCACGCATAGTTGGATACTAGCAACTGTCAACTCTTAAAAAATATTGTCAAATCACTTACTTGTAAATTCCATATTAACACATGGTATAACGACCAACAGAACTAAACAAGCAATTTTCATATGTAAAGAATCTCAATTTAGCTATGCCAGATATGTTGCTACAAAACCTTCCAATATAAAAGTAGAAAACCTTATCTCCATATCTACACCAATCTATTTGAACAATTACTTTGATTATAGAAAAAGGCCAAATACCAATCATAGCCAACCGTTTGTTTTTTCTCATGGTATGAAGCGTTTATAATTTTCTTTTCAAATTTTCTTAATGTACCAACTTTCTTTAAATTGTGTGCTTGTGTGCTATATGAACTAAGATTGTTGAAAAAAATGACTTTAGAGACGTCTTACATAGCTAACTATTCAACATTATTTGCTTATGTACAGGCTAACATGAGGTGTATCTCTAAAACAGTGGTACTTTCATTATCAATATTGTTGTTGCTACCAAGCACGTCATATTCTCTATATCAAAAGCCTGGAAACAATGTCAAGACAACCACTTTTGTATCTCAAAGTTTTGAAATGGAACCCGGATCAATTGTAGCAAAAACATTTTTTAATGTAAAGTTTCCGGAAGGTCATGTTGGAGTTAAGAGTTTTGATGCCGAACTAGTTAATGAAGAAGGGAACTCCATACCTTCATATGCAACTTACCTTCATCATTGGTTTGCGATAAAGTACCATGAAAACATTACTATGTCCAGCGATCCTAAGCTTCGTCGTGATGAATAGTTTTATGTCACTCTTATATGTTCTCTTTTATTAAGTACATGATTTTTCATGCAAAAAAATTGTCATGATTTTTTCTTTAACAAATTTTCTTCTCAGTGTCTTGTAAGAAGTCATAAATTGTAATGAGTCTTAAACTCCAAATTTGTGTTTTCTGACCATTCAGGATGGGAGGACTTTATGTACTTCGATACCAATATATGGAACAGGAGAAGAGGTCGAAAATGAGGACGGCTATCTCACTGGAATGTCTGTTTGTTATCCACAACCAGTTTCTATCAAGATTCGTGATGGTGAAACTTTGACACTGGAAGCTAGATATAAAAATGAGTATCGCACAAGAGCCATGGCACAATTCTACATCTATTTGGCAGAGGAACTACCACAAAAATATTGAACTTTGTAATTTAAAAGTATTGTGGCCCTTCACATACTACTAAATTTGGTTTTGGGATAGGTGCTTCATGACTATAAAAATATGAAAATATATTTTGTCTAGTGTTACTTGATGTGAAGGTTGTTTCAATTATTGTTTTATATGTACAAGTTTGTTAGGTCTAAAAAAATTAAATATTTTTTATATTTAAAATAATAAATATCTATTTTGTATTTAATTTTTTAAACATTAAAAAATATTATAAAAAATTCAAAGGTATAATAAGAAATAAAATAAAACAAAGTCAAAAGACTTATCTCCGGTTAATGTAAAATTATACTAACATTTAATCATAGCTTTTTTATATATAGTTAGTTTATTAATTTTACCAATTAATAATTTCAAGTTATATAAATAAATGGTTATGAGGTAACATGTGATGTGTGTATCATGCATGATAACTTAACTTAAAAATTAAATATATGATATTAGAATAATAAATATGATTACATTAAATACGATAAAAACTATATTAATGATGAAATAAAAAATAGAACAATTATTAGTGGAATGATTGACATGTATCACTTTAATAATAGCACCACCACTTATTTATAACTTCATCAAATATATCAGGTGTATAACAGTAAAGTGTAGCATAGGTATACCCTTTAAAAAAAATAAAAAAAACCAACTTAATTTTATCAAGTCAAATTTGCAATTTAAACAAAAAAAGTAAGAATATATATATAAAACAGTAATCTCACTTACTACCTCTTGCACTAACCCAATTCTTACCATCATTAAATCATAAAGAGAGTAAGCATAAACTAGCTTAAACAGAAAATAATATAGCGAAAGTATCCATATGCCCAAGTTGACCATGCTTTCAACCTCTTAAGTAAAGGTGGAAAGATACTAGAAATGTATACTTAAAAAATAAGTATATCTAAAGGTTAACTAAAAGGAGTGCAAAGCTAAAATTTTTTGTGGTTGTCTTACCACGTTAAGAAAAGCTACAAAAATCTCAACATTTTCATAACTAATGGTTGGTGAAACCATTCTTTGCTTGTTCTCACATTATTTGAAAACAATATGCAATTCTATTGTAGTTCAATAATTATTTTTAGGTTGTCATCGATTTTATTTATTTATTTATATCACTACAAAAATGAAATCTATGTGTAAGTCACTGATATGTAATATTTAATTAAGAAAAATTATATGTATACACCCCAAATGCTATTATAGACTCTGTGAGAAAAAGAAATAGAAAAGATATATAAGTATAATAGAATTTATAATGTAATGAGATGAGAGAGATAAAAAGAAATAAGAGGTACTATAAGAGATATAAATATAAAGGTGTACACCTATCAGTAATCTTTAATTAATTGAATAAGATCTTCTTGATTTTTAATAAACTGAGTACATTCTTAATTGTAACTCTTAAAAATAAATTTTATATTTATTATTTATATCTTTATAAAAATTATTATAAAAAACTTTGATAACATTTTATATGGAAAATCAACCCAAATTACTATTAATATCAATTTTAAGTTCAAGAAATATAATATAGGATTGAAATTATATTTAATTAAAATAATTTTGAGGAAAAATTGTTTTCTTTGGATCATTACATTTTAATAGTTTTTCAAAGTGGGCCTTTATGATTTAAAAGTCCAATTTGCAATGAATAAATCCAATAGTCCTTCCGTTAGTTCTCCATTAACACAACTATTTTTTGTTTAAATAATTAATTTTGAAATAATAGTATTTTTTTATAGGAAAATGTTAGTGTATTAGTTTTGTTAGTGGAAAGATTGGAATTCACAACCTTTCTCTTTCCATCTCACCAAATTATCATCAGACCAACCTTGCAACTCCTTGAAATAATAGTAGTTAAAAATCACCTATGATTAAATGATTTTTAACTATTATAAGTCATTTTTTATAATTAATTTAAGAAATTGTAATTAAGTAATTTTTTTATGATATATATTTTTAGTCCTTGCAATTTAGCGCTTTCTTTATATTCTTCTTTATAAATATTTTTTAATTTATTCCCTTTTACTCCTTGTAAATTATCTTCTTGTTAGTTTTTATAGATGTCATTTTTTGATAATCATGTTAATATACTCCCGCTATTAAAGCATTTCTAATGTAAGATTCTTACAAATTACTTAACATTAAAATATTATTTTACCCCTTGTTCGTTTAAGTGAAAAGTATAGAGTGCAAAGTGGTATAGGCAGAGAAATAAAAGGAAATTAAGTTGCATTTTCTTGTTCAGTAGAGTAGAAAGTAGTAGGTAAATGGGAGGAAAGTTGGTAACTCTCACATGTTTTACTTTTCACTCAAAACAGGAATGGAAAGGAAGGAAAGCATAAAAGAAAAATTGACATTCCAAAACTACGTTTGATCTCACGAGACAATTCATACAAATCAAGTAATAAATGATGAGAAATTTTGTAATTGCAATAATTTTTACATTGCAAAATTCTTTTCTTTTCCACTACTTTCTACGTAACTAACAACTTTAATTTCTACTATATTTCATCTCTCTTTCTTTTCCTTTTTTTTTCTTTTCTCATTCTTTCATTGAAATCGAACAGATCCCTAATGGGAGTCTCACAATGTTGAAGAGCTTAAAATCGGAGAAAATAATTTATAGAAACAACTCCAATTTGCACCTAAGCATTGTCAAACTATATTAAAATAATATTTTTAATGTTAAGTAATTCATCTAAGATGACAATTAAAATGAGCATTATCTATTTAATTATGTGTAGGTAATTGGATTACATATGACTAGGGTTCTTAATCAAGTCTTGAAGCCTAAACATCTAGGGATGGTAAAAGAGACTCAAAGTCTACAAGTACCTGCAAAACACTCTCACGCAGGACAAATAATTACCTGAAAAAATGGTTTGAGTATAGGACGGGTCTAGACCCATAAAACATATTCAGGTATAGGAGCATGTATGGGTACTATAGTACCCAACTTACCCGCTCCACACCTTTCACACGCACACACACACACACACACATATATATATATATATATATATATATATATATATATATGACATCTCAAGTGATAAATAAATCAATAATTTTTTATAGATTTCTAGCATGCACATCATCCATCGGCAATTGAAGGTCTTGCCTCATTCACAAAATGTTATCCAAGGTACAAAAGTAAGGAAATAAAAACTTGTAATGCTAAGGCAGCAAACTAAGCCTGCTATTATCTAGCGGCTCATGGTTTGCTCTATTTGTTCACAAACTTAATTCATTAATTCAAGAGTTTAGGCACTTGCTACAACATATATGACTTAGTAACATTTTTTTTTTAATACTCAAAAAAATTTTGTTAAAAGTTTTTGGCAATATTTGAAAATTGGTAGCTAAATTATGAATAAATATTACTAATAGACTTTTACAATATTTTATCAAATATTGGGTATGAGTAACATTTTAGACTTTAAAGACATGAACCATACACAATATTTAAAATATTATAAAAACATATTATAACATTTATTAATAATTTAATGATATTTTTCAAATGTTATAAAAACATTTAGTAGCATTTTCATTAAATATGAGACAAAAATGTTACCAAAAGTCAGATACCATGCGACTACAAATATCCAAGTAGAAATTAACAAAAGAAGAGTTCATTTGGCTTAATTGTGTTAGATAAATTCAAAGGATCCATATTTTTAATTGACAAAATGATTATGGATAATGTCTAATGCACCAAATCAACCAAAATTAATTAACATTTTTTTCCTTGAAAACTCTTGGAAATTTTGTTATAATATTGACATTAAGATAATGACATTTTTGTAATGTAAAGAAAATATGAATAAATATTTATAATTATAATTAGGTATGCTCATAGGGAATCTGCTACACTTATGAAACATGGTTTGGAATAAAAGAGCTTATAGCTGCTTATAAAGTAACCAAGATAGTCACAACATTAGAAAAGCACATGAATTTTTGCTTTCCAAACAACTACTTGATGGTGGGTGGGGAGAGAGCTATATTGGAGGGCATCATGAGGTAACTTCTTTTTCCTTCTTAGCCTTACTAAGTTTTATGTATAGTTTACATCTAACTTTGCAAAGTGATATTGAAATTCTCTCAAAAACTTTTTTTTTTAAACTATTCTTATGCTAAGATTATTGGAAATCACAATCGAGAGATTAATAACAAGGGAAACCCACCAAAATTATTGATGTTTAATTATTTTAACTAATTATAAAGAAAGTTTTAGAAAAAAAATTTTCTAGCACTTCTTAAGGACTATGGGCTTAATTTGGTTTTGTTTTCCACTTTTTAAAAAGAGTGTTGAAAAATGGTTTTCAAAAATTATTTTTTGGAAGAAGAAAAAAAACTTGTTTCGTAAGTGTTGTTTTAAAACTATTTTGGAAAGGTGAAAATGAAAAAGACTTTTTTATATTTACAAAAATATCAATGATGAAAAGCAAAAAAAAAAAAACAACTTATTCTCCTTGTATTTTGAGTTTTCAAAATAAAAATACAAAATTGAAAAACAAAACTACTTACAGTTGTTTCCCTTAACTAAAAAATCAAGATCAAAACTGTTTTTGAAAACTATTTTGAGAAAACACTAATCAAACATGTGTTTTAGCTTTTACTAAGGTCCTGTGGGAGGTGGTTATGAGTTTTTGATTTTTTATTTTGAAATTATTTCGAAAACAAAAACGTGTTCAGAAAAAATAGTTCTGTTTTGGTTTTTTACTCATTTTCGAAAAAGTTTCACTCAATTTCAAAACAATAAAATTTGGTTTTCAAATTTTTGTTTCTGTTTTAATTTAAGTTCATTTCTTGATGTCACTTGTCACCATTGACCATCACCAAGGTACAAATGCTTTGTGATAAAATACCTTGTTTGGATGAGCAATTTTAAAAAAAAATCAAATTCTAGGTATTTTAGAAAGCATCTTGGTTAGTTAAATTTGTAGAATTTCAAATTCCTTAAAAAAGTAAGAATTTGAAAATTTTCAAACCTAGTTTTCTTTTACTAAAATCAACTGAGGTTATTTTTTACTTGATATCGGTTAGGGGTAACAAAACAGGTTGGGGCAAGTAAGCTGACTCGCCAACTAACCCTTACATTTACGGATCAAACTAGTGTATTCACTCGCTTGCCCGTTTTGGTCTATTCCGCCTAACTTGTTAATTTAGCAAGCCAAAGGCAGGGTAGACTGACCTATCAACCCACCAATATTATATTTTATATTTTAAAAATTATAATATTTATATAAATTAATAAAAATAAATTATAAGTAGAATTTATAAAATGATTTGTTAAGAAAATAAAATAAATTGTGTCATAAATTTATTGGTCATTTATTTATGTAAAATTATAATATTGTCAAAAAAATAAAACTAATTATGCAAGGTTTATTTTTTTTATTTTTCTATTTATTTATTGCAAAAGCATTACTTTTTTTTTATAAAATAAAAATTTATTTTAAATAAATTTTATATTATTTTTTAAAATGAACAATTTTTTTTCAAAATATTGTTTAGTTAAATAAATTTTTATTTTTAGTAGGAATTGAAATACTATATCCAAACAAGAAATTTAAAATTCAATAATTTGAATTACCTTATCCAAACAAAACATTTAAAAAATGAAGTCATTTGAATTAAAAGAATTTCAAATTCAATGTATTTTAAATTCCTTATATTTGTAAAATTCTCTATCCAAACACAATGATAAGGTTTTAATTAATTCTCGACTGGAAAATGGGAAGTTTTTCAAACAAGTAATTAACCATCGATATGATAAAAAAACTCATTTTCGGTCAATGTAAAATTTTTCCATTCATATTTTATCACAACTCTTCGTATATATAACTTTTAAAAGTATTGGTTAATAAGATCAATAAATTTATTATAAATAAAAAATTTTGATATATTAATATAAAACTTGTTTATATTGTTAATGCATAAGTATTATACTTTTTAGATATATAATGAATATAACAATCATGCATAGTATGGAAGATGATAAGCAAAAAGTAACGGAAGTAAATGTAAGTTATGATAAAATTATAAAACTTTAAGATTAATATTAAAAAGTACTAATTCGTTTAACTTTTTTTAAATAAAAAATCTAACACGTTAATAACTAACAAAAACTTTTTTAAGTAGTATCATGATCATTAAATAACTATTAATTCTAATAATCTAGTATGATTGTATAATTTAGCTTTTCTCTTTAAACCTTCTCACACAAACATTAATCTCGCTTGATATGTGTCAATTTGGTATCTCTAAGTTTGCAAAAGAAAATTTCAGTTAGTTTTGTTCAATTTTATAAAACTTCATATTGAATTTATCACCACGCTAAACTAAACAAACTTTGAAACGAGAGGATGTTAAGTGTTATTTCTACATTATGAATGTTATGAGATGAATTGAATGTTAATTGTTAAAATATCTTAAATAAATGTAACACAATATTTGAAAGATATTAATTACCATTTTTTTTAAATCCTCCATATTTGTATAGGAGAATTCTTGCTCAAGAGTGATATCTCGAGAATTCTTATTGTCCTAAAATATATCACGCAATCTATTCCATGCCTTTATTGCTGTTGCATCTAGTTCAAGAATCGTATGCAATAGGTTGTGGGAGATTGTTACATAGATCCATTGAAGAACCGTAACATCAAGGGTTGACTATGACTCCTTTTCAGCATCAATGTTCGACACTGTCTCTTCGCCTGCCTCCGATGGAAATATGCGGTGAAGCACCTCGTGGGAACATGTGTGAATCTTGAACAGTTTTGTCCACGTCACATATTTGACGTTTTCCATCTCCGAGGTGATGGGGATATGGCTCTTGATGTTTAAGACAATAAGAGATGGTTGGAATTTGTTAGAGTCAGTCATGGTGACTGACGCAAGAAATAGGCAGGGGAGAGGAGAAGAAGAAAAAAAAATAGGACAGAGGAAAGCCTACGAAAGTGACAGAAGCGAGAGAGGATTTCAATCCCTTAGCTCTGATACCATAAAGGAAGATAATTCTGTGACTATTCCATTAACAGCTCTGTGGTTATATACCACATTACATGAAAGACAATATGCTAAAATCAAGGAAATTACTTTAAATATGAAACTGCTAAGTTAAAAAATAATAGATGTCCTAGACTATATCTATGGTAAATAATTTATGAACATGAATACTATATTATGGCTAAGTACATAATATCAAATATATTTTAATGTGCACAATTAATTTGTTTTTCTCTTGGTAGAAAAAAATACCTCTATTGTAAGTATGTATATTTAAGAAATACCTATCATTGATCTTTTGTAAGAACTCATGGGAATCACCAACAAAACCATTGCTATGGCTCCATCTGCATACAAAAATATTTTTCCTATATGGGCCCTTGGAGAATATGGGAGGTGCATACTTTCTCTTTAAAAGTATCAAACAAAGAAGAGCAGCAAGATGATCATGTAAAATAAGTCCTAAAAGTTTTTTTGCTTTTGTGTGTCATTTGCTTATATCCATCCTAGTAGCTAATAAAAGAAGAAAAATAAATTGTATAAACGCATGGAAGTTTGTATTAAATAAAGCACTATAATATATATATATGCTTTGTCATCATAAAATAAATAAAAATTTGAACTTATTATTATCAAATATATTTACTATAAGCTAGTGATTATATAGTTACAAAGTAAATATTGAATTTATAAAGTTTTAAAGTAGAATTTATCACTGGCATTATCATTAATATTTAAGTGTTTGAAATGCAACCATTTAAATATAGCTTTTTATGCGTCATTGATATAATTAAAAATTAGATAAGAGTGAAACTAAATATTTTAATTAGATACAGTCTATAGTTTATATAACTATGTATTGATAATTTTTACTTTGTAAATTGAAATCATTATCATTAATTAATATTTCTACATATATTATTGTATATCAAATTATTTATCATTACGAATAGAATTTATTTAATCTTAGTTTTATATTATCTAACTACCAAAATATATAAAAAAAAAATCTTTACCCAAAATTTGGAATTGTTGTTTCTATCAAACTTATAAAGTTTGTTTTTTAAATAAAAATAGCGCTATCATTTTTTTTTGCTCAAACATATAAAGAAGTCTTAAAATATTGGTCTAATGTGATAAGAAATTTAAATGAGAACTTCACATTGATCAACTATGGGAACAACTTTGTTGAAGAAAGGGTCAATCATGCAATTAGTGTGACATGGACAATAAGTATCTAAATTGTGAGTTGTTTGTAACTCAGTGAGCTCAATAAATTATAATGACTATGTGTCTTTATAACAAAGTGGTGAGGTAAACCTCTGTATTTTCTCATTGAACTATGAGAGTTGAGGCATATGCTGCAACCTCTGCATGAATAGTGCAGTTTTAGTCATTGAATCAAATGATGTGAAGTAACGAGTACGTGTTCAACCGTGGATAAGATACTGTTTTCAATTTAATGTTGAAATATGCCTGTCGTAGAAAGGTTGTGACTTGTTTACATCAAGCCTCTGCTGACACCATGATGTTCATTTTACCTATAAATAGCTTTGCGTAGTTGCTTTAATTCCTCGCATAGTTGGATACAACCAACTGTCAACTCTTAAAAAATATTGTTCAAATCACTTACTTGTAAATTCCATATTAACACATGGTATAACGACCAACAGAATTAAACAACCAATTTTCATATGTAAAGAATCTCAATTTAGCTATGCCAGATATGTTGCTACAAAACCTTCCAATATAAAAATAGAAAAAACTTATCTCCATATCTACACCAATCTATGTGAACAATTACTTTGATTATAGAAAAAGGCCAAATACCAATCATAGCCAACCGTTTGTTTTCTCTTGTGGTATGAAGTGTTTATAATTTTCTTTTCAAATTTTCTTAATGTACCAACTTTCTTTAAATTGTGTGCTTGTGTGTTATATGAACTAAGATTGTTGAAAAAAATGACTTTAGAGACGTCTTACATAGCTAACTATTCAATATTATTTGCTTATGTACAGGCTAGCATGAGGTGTATCTCTAAAACAGTGGTACTTTCATTATCAATATTGTTGTTGCTACCAAGTACATCATATTCTCTATATCAAAAGCTGGAAACAATGTCACGACAACCACTTTTGTATCTCAAAGTTTTGAAATGGAACCCGGATCAATTGTAGCAAAAACATTTTTTAATGTAAAGTTTCCGGAAGGTCATGTTGGAGTTAAGAGTTTTGATGCCGAACTAGTTAATGAAGAAGGGAACTCCATACCTTCATATGAAACTTACCTTCATCATTGGTTTGCGATAAAGTACCATGAAAACATTACTATGTCCAGCGATCCTAAGCTTCATCGTGTTGAGGATTTTATTTTCATGAGAAACGATGGCACATGTAATCTAAATATCCTTCCACATTATTGGGGATTTGGAGTTGAGTCACGAGGAACAACTTCAAATATTCCTGATCCTTTTGCAATAGAACAAGGCGACCCTGTCAAAGTTCCAGTTGGATATCAAGAGAAGTGGATGCTCAATATCAAGGCCATTGATACACGTGGTGCGGAAGATAAGAAAGGCTGCACCGAATGTAGATGTAACCTTATGAATATACCAGATGACTTTTATAATGTCACAAGGGATATACATTACCAACCCTTGAGTACAGAATATGAAGGAGGAATCTTTTGTTGTAAGGATGGTACACAATGCAAACAGAGAAAGGGTTTTCAAGGTTTAAGGAGAAAGGTTTCCTTAAGATACAAGATAAGTTGGGTTGATTGGAATACAAATCAAGTACCAGTTAAGGTTTACATACTCGATTCCACCGATATAGTGAGATCAAATAGTTCCACAATGATTCATGATTGCCAGGTAGAAACTTATTCAAAATGGTACTTTGTGAAAGAAAGAAAAAAGACTTTTGAAGATCCATTTAAGTGAACAAAACAAATTTCAATTTCTTGTAGGCGGAGTATACAATTCAAGCAAATAGTGGTGATGACTCTCCACATGTCCAAAAGGCAAACATCCCAATGGACAAAGGAGGTTATCTCATATATGGCACTACTCATATGCATTCAGGTGTTGTGAATGCAACTTTATATGGACAGGTGATGAATAGTTTTACGTCACTCTTATATGTTCTCTTTGATTAAGTACATGATTTTTCATGCAAAAAAATTGTCATGATTTTTTCTTTAACAAATTTTCTTCTCTGTGTCTTGTAAGAAGTCATAAATTGTAATGAGTCTTAAACTCCAAAATTTGTGTTTTCTAACCATTCAGGATGGGAGAACTTTATGTACTTCGATACCAATATATGGAACAGGAGAAGAGGCCGGAAATGAGGATGGCTATCTCACTGGAATGTCTGTTTGTTATCCACAACTAGGTTCTATCAAGATTCGTGATGGTGAAACTTTGACACTAGAATCTAGATATAAAAATGAGTATCGCACAGGAGCCATGGCACAATTCTACATCTATTTGGCAGAGGAACTACCACAAAAATATTGAACTTTGTAATTTAAAAGTATTGTGTCCCTTCACATACTACTGAATTTGGTTTTGGGATAGGTGGTTCATGACTATACAAATATGAAAATATATTTTGTCCAGTGTTACTTGATGTGAAGGTTGTTTCAATTATTATTTTATATGTACAAGTTTGTTAGGTTTAAAAAATTTAAATATTTTTCATATTTAAAATAATAAATATCTAATTTGTATTTAACTTTTTAAACATTAAAAAATATTATAAAAAATTCAAAGGTATAATAAGAAATAAAATAAAACAAAGTCAAAAGACTTATCTGCGGTTAATGTAAAATTATACTAACATTTAATCATAACTTTTTTATATATAGTAAGTTTATTAATTTTACCAATTAATAATTTCAAGTTATATAAATAAATGGTTATGAGGTAACATGTGATGTGTGTATCATGCATGATAACTTCACTTAAAAATTAAATATATGATATTAGAATAATAAATATGATTACATTAAATACGATAAAAACTATATTAATGATGAAATAAAAAATAGAACAATTATTAGTGGAATGATTGACATGTATCACTTTAATAATAGCACCACCACTTATTTATAACTTCATCAAATATATCAGGTGTATAACAGTAAAGTGTAGCATAGGTATACCCTTTAAAAAAAAAAAAAAACTTAATTTTATCAAGTCAAATTTGGAATTTAAACAAAAAAAAGTAAGAATATATATATAAAACAGTAATCTCACTTACTACATCTTGCACTAACCCAATTCTTACCATCATTAAATCATAAAGAGAGTAAGCATAAACCAGCTTAAATAGAAAATAATATAGCGAAAGTATCCATATGCCCAAGTTGACCATGCTTTCAACCTCTTAAGTAAAGGTGCAAAGATACTAGAAATGTGTACTTAAAAAATAAGTATATCTAAAGGTTAATTAAAAGGAGTGCAAAGCTAAAATTTTTTGTGGTTGTCTTACCACGTTAAGAAAAGCTACAAAAATCTCAACATTTTCATAACTAATGATTGGTGAAACCATTCTTTGCTTGTTGTCACATTATTTGAAAACAATATGCAATTCTATTGTAGTTCAATAATTCTTTTTAGGTTGTCATTAATTTTATTTATTTATTTATATCACTACAAAAATGAAATTGATGTGTAAGTCATTGATAATATACATGTAATATTTAATTAAGAAGGATGGTGTATATACATCGGAAATGTTATTATACACTCATTGAAAAAAGAAAAAAAAAGAAAAATATATAATTATTTATAATGTGATGGAATGAGAAAGATAATAAATAAAATGTGTTGATAAGAGATATAAATATGAAGAGTATACATGTATCAATACTTCTTAACTAATTAATAACAGATATTCTTGATTTTTAATTAATATAGGATCTTGTTGATTTTGAATAAACTGAGTACATTCTTAATTTTAAGCCTCATATAAATGTATTTTATATTTATTATTTATATCTTCATAAAAATTATTATAAAAAATTCTGATAACATTTTATAGGGAAAATCAACTCAAATTACTATTGATATGAATTTGAAGTTCAAGCAATATAACGTAGGATTGAAATTATATTTAATTAAAATAATTTTGAGTAAAAATGGCTTTCTTTGGTTCATTAAATTTTAACAGTTTTTCAAGGTGGACCTTTATGATTTAAAAGTCCAATTTTATCTGTCAATGAATAAATCCAATAGTCCTTTCGTTAGTTTTCCAATAACACGATTATTTTTTGTTTAAATAATTAATTTTGAAATAATAGTAATTTTTTTATAAGCAAATGTTAGTGTGTTAGCGGAAAGATTCAAATTCACGGCTGCTCTCTCTCCATCTCACTTAATTATTACCAGATCAATCTTATAACTCCTTGAAATAATAGTAGTTAAAAGTCACCTATTAAATAATTTTTTACTATTATAATCATTTTTATAATTAATTTAAGAAATAGTGATTGAGTAACTTTTTTATCATATATTTTTAGTCCTTGCAATTTAACACTTTCTTACTATTCTTTTATAAATCTTTTTATTCTTTTTAGTCCTTGTAAATTATCTTCTTGTTAGTGTTTAAAATAGTAAAAAAATATATTTTTCCAAAGTAATTTAAGAAAAAATATAATTGGTAAGGACTAAATAATTTCTTTTTACAAAGACGGAAAACAAAGAAACACTAAGATGTAATTAAAGACTAAAAATATATTTAAACCTCTTTAAAATAATATTTAAACAAAAAATAAACCAAACCCACATAACTAGATGCAGAGATGTAGATGGATGAAGTAAACAATCAAACGTCACTAGATGAAATCTTAAATCCTAAGATCAATTCCTAACATATCGAATTCAAATCCAGATCCACTATCATCAACGACCCTTTAATTTTATAGATGTCATTTTGTTATAATCATGTTAATATACTCCCTCTATTAAAGCATCTCCAATATAAGATTCTTATAGAAATTATTTAATATTAAAATATTATTTTACCTCTTATTTGTTTGAGTGGAAAGTATAAAGTGAAAAGTTGCATAGGCAAAATAAAAGGAAATTAAGTTGCATTTTCTTGTTTAGTAGAGTGAAAAATAGCACGGAAATGGAGGAAAGTTGGTAAATGTCACATGTTTTACTTTTCACTCAAAACATAAATGAAATAGAAGGAAAGCGTAAAAAAAAATTAACATTCCAAAACTACCTTTGATCTCACCGGAGAGTTCATACAAATCAAGTAATAAATGATGAGGAATTTTGTAATTGCAGTAATTTTACAATGCAATTTTCCTTTCTTTTCCACTACTTTCTAGGCAACTAACAACTTTAATTTTCACTATATTTCATCTCTCTTTCTTTTCTTTTCTTTCTTTCCACTTTCTTTCCTTGCAACTGAACTGAGCCTTAATGTGAGTCTCACAATGTTGGAGTGCTTAAAATCGTAGAAAATTATTTATAGAAACAACTCCAATTTGCATCTAAACATTGTTAAACTACATTAAAATAATATTTTTAATGTTATGTAATTCATCTAAGAATTTGGAGATGTTATTAACGCAAGCAAAATTAGCATTGTCTATTTAATTATGTGTAGGTAATTGGATTACATGTGACTAGAGTTCTTAACGAAGTTTTGAAGCCAAAACATCTGGGGATGGCAAAATAGGCCCAAATTCTATAAGTACCTGCAAAATACTCTCATGCAGGACAAATAATTACTTGAAAAAATGGTTCGGGTATGGGACGGGTTTAGACCCGCAAAAATATTTGAGTATGGGAACAAGTATGGGTACTATAATATTCAACCTTATCCGCCGATAAATTTCACACATTATTTATATATATATATATATATATATATATATATATATATGACAACTCAAGTGATAAATAAGTCCATAATTTTTTATAGATTTGTAGAATGCACATTATTAACAATTGATGGTCTTGACTCATTCACAAAATGTTATCCAAGTTACAAAAAAGCAAGGAAATAAAAACTTGTAATGATAAGGCAGAAAACTAAGCATGCTATTAGCTAGTGGCTCATGGTTTTCTCTACTTGTCCACAAACACAATTCATTACTTCAATAGTTTAGGCACTCACTATAACATATATGACTTAGTAACATTTTCTTTTAAATACTCAATAAAAATTTGTTAAAAGTTTTTTGCAATATTAGAAAACGGTTAGCTAAATTATGAATAAATATTACTAATAGACTTCTACAATATTTTATCAAATATTACTTATTAGTAATGTTTTAGGCTTTAACAACCTAAATTAGACATAATATTTAAAATATTATAAAAACATATTAATAACATTTATCAATAATTTGATTATATTTGTCAAATGTTACAAAAAAAAATAGTAATATTTTTATTAAATATTAGACAAAATATTACTAAAAGTCACAATCATGCACCGACTACAAATATCCAAGTAGAAATTAACAAAAAAAAAAATGTTCATTTGGCTTAATTGTGTTAGATAAATTAAAAGGACCAATATTTTTAATTTATGGATAATGTCTGATGCACCAAATCAACCAAAATTAATTAAGATTTTTTTCCTTCAAAATTCTTGAGACTTTTGTTATATTATTGACATTAAGATAATAATATTTTTATAATGTAAAGAAAACATGAATAAATATTTGTAATTATAACTTAGGTATATGGAACATGGTTTGGAGGGCATCAAGAGGTAAACTCTTTTTCCTTCTTAGTCTCACTAATTTTTATAAATAGTTTACATCTAACTTTGCAGAGTGCTATTGAGATTCTCTCAAAAACTTTGTTTTTGAAACTATCTTTATGTTAAGATTATTGGAAATCACAGTCTTAGGAGAGATTAATAACAATTGGAACCCAGCAAAATTGTTGATATTTAATGATGTTAACCAATTATAAAGAAAGTTTTAGGAAAAGAGTTTTTCTAGCACTTTTCAACAACTATGTAATTTGGTTTTGCTTTCTACTTTTTAAAAAGAGTTTTCCAAATGGTTTTCAAAACTATTTTTTGGAAGAAGAAAGAGAATTTGTTTCATAAGTTTTTTAAAATTATTTTGGAAAGGTGGAAATGAAAAAACTTGTTTGTATTTGCGAAAATATCATTGATGAAAAACAAAAAAAAAAACAACTTATTCTCCTTGTATTTTGAGTTTTCAAAACAAAAATAGAAAATTGAAAAGCAAAACTACTTTTAGTTGTTCTTGTTTTTTAGTTTTTAAAAACTAAAAAAACAAAATTGTTTTTAAAAACTGTTTTCAGAAGACACTACATAAACAAGTCTTTTAGTTTTTAAATACTAAAATACGAAAAATAGTTTTATAAAACTGTTGTCAAACAAGCACTAAAAAACAAAAAGTGTTTTTTAAAACTATTTTAAGAAAATACTAGTCTAACAAGTTTTTTAGCTTTTACTAAAATATTAAAAAGAGTTTTATAAAATTGTTGTGAAACAAGTAGTAAATAGTCAAAGACAAATGTAGAAAAACTCTTAGAAACTCTTTCAAAAACTCTCCTGTTTCTTTTGATTGATTAAAGTTTATTGGAAATCAAACATTTTGATGATTCCACTTGTTTTATGTCATTCACAGTTTTTCACTATCTTAACTAAAGTTCAACACGTAGATAATCATAATTTATTTTCTTTTAATTAACAATTCTTACACATGAGCTTGAGTTATTATAAATTAAATAAAGTGATTGTTTATTTTATGGAGATCCAACCTCATTACATTGTGTAGTTAAGGTTTTAATCAATTCTCCGTTGGAAAATGGGGAGTTTCCCAAAGAGGTAATTAACCATCATGTAACAATCATTTAGATATGAGAAAAAAACTCATTCTCGCTCAATGGTCAATGTAAAAGAGTTTTCCAATCACATTTTAATCACAACTCTTTATGTATATGACTTTTAAAAGTCTTGGTTAATAAGATCAACAAATTTATCATAAATAAAAGATTATAATTAAATTTTAGTATAAAACTTTTTTATACTGTTAGTGCATAAGTATTATATTCTTTTAGATATATAATGAATATAACAATCCTTCATGTATGGGACATGGAAGAACATCAAGGAAAAAGTAACATAAGTGAATGTAAGTTATGATAAAATTATAAAGCTTTAAGATTAATATTTAAAAGTACAAAGTCGTTTAACTTTTTTTAAGTAAAAAATCTAACACATTAAGAACAAACAAAAATTTTTTTAAGTAGTATCATGATCATTAATTACTATTAATTCTAATAATCCAGTATGATTTGTAGATACCCAATTTTTTTTTGTTCTAATCTTCGATAAAAATAAATACAAGAATTAAAAAATATATACAAAATGAAAATAAAATATAATACTAAAAACATAAAAATAAATAAATAAATAATAGAATTAAGTCTTATGCATGCGTGGCCATATCCTTTAGAAATATGCAAGAAGATGGCCTGAATGGTATACATGTGTGTCTCTAGGAAGATGACATAAACCTGGGACATGAAATTTGCATTGGGCTTTGCTTTGGCCCTTGTTTACTTTTCTTTTTTAACTAATCTTGTGTTAAAAATGTTAGGCAAAATATGTTAGCATTTAGCCATGTTATACTGCATCTAGAAATTCATAATCCATCATGATAATTCTTATAATGATGATGATAATAATAATTATTATTATTAAGTAAAATTTAATAATAATTATTAAATTTTTAATAAAAAGAATTTAATTTAAAATCATCACAACTAATTTAAAAGCATTAAACTTGCATAATTTCAATCTTATTTGAATATATGTACTGTGACAGTTTAGTGTACTCAAATTTATTTAATTCTCATAATTGAGAATATTCTCTTTATAAATAATTTGTGATAATTGTGTGACTAAACTTTCCCTTTTTACTACTTTTATTTGCAATATCTTTAATAGAAATTAAATGGTCAATTAATTGTGATATCTTTTATTCCCAAGATTTAAAATCATATATCAGATTAAGAGTTGGATTTTCATAATTTCATATTAAAAGAAAAATAAGGTTTATTAAATATGACATTTTTTGCCATATAGAATTTGAGGATATATATTTTGACAATTTGGTGTACTCATATTCATTTTAACATTGTTACTTATAAATAAAATATGTGATGAACAATAATAAAACATATGTTTCTTTTACTCTAAAAAATAAAAAAATAAGAATTTTCTAATAAATTGATTCGAGTGAACACATTTGTCAATTTTAAATTTTTAAGACGTACGAACTGTGACAGTTCAAAAATATTATATCTTAATGAAAACTCTAATACAGAAATTTAGTAAAGAACTACGTACACTCTAATTCTCCAAAATACTTAGAGATACGTAGGAGCAGGAGTCATCTTCTGTCAAGCCCAAAAACGCAAAAAGAATAATTTATTAATAATCTTTTCATAAAAAATAAATATTTCAACAATAAAAATTCTTGTTAAAAATATTAAAATTAAACAAAAATAATTTTGTGTCTTAAATAATGAAATAAATATTTTTGACGTTATAGGGTGCTAATATCTTCCCCATACGTAATTCATTGTCGGACTTAAAATTTTGTTTTACAGACCATCTTTTTTTAAAGGTTTTTCCAATATTTCCCTTAATAAAGATTGATGACGACTCTCTCTGATTTTTAAATAAATTTTTTCACGATATCATGTATCGACATGATTGTATAATTTAGATTTACTCTTTCAAGTTTCTCATACAAACATTGATCCCGCTTGATACATATACTTAAATGTGTGTCAATTTGGTATACTCTAAGATTGCAAATAAATATTTTAGTTAGTTTTGTTCAATTTTATAAAACTTGATATTGAATATATCATCACACTAAACTAAATAAACTTTGAAAGGGAGAGGATGTTAAGTGTTATTTCTACCTTATAAATGTTATGAGATGAATGCAATGTTAATTGTTAAAATATCTTAAAGAAACTTAATATATTATTAAAAAATATTAACTACCAAATTATTTTTTTCACATTAACTAATCATAAATTAATTCTTATTACTCTATCTACAAAACTTATACTTATATGTTAAATATCTAAATGTTTTTTATTGGATTATAAGTGTTTATATATATATATATATATATGAATGAGATCTTAACCTTCTGACTTCCTATGCCCCACTTTTCTTCCTTTTGCATGTATATCAAATATGCAATATTAAAGTCTACTTAATGGACTTTAAATTTGATTTAACAACAGATAGTAATTTCAAATGTTTTCAATATGGTACTAAAATAATAAATTAAAGTTGCGGTAGTAAAATCAACACAGGTATTTTTTATTTACTAAAAAGTTAATTAAACCTTTTAACAATTATACATATCCATAATGTCCTCTTAACTTTATTAGCAATATTTTATATTACATATTGGTATTATTTGTTTTAAATTCTATTATATAACATATATAATTTAACATTTATTATTCTTTAATTTAATTTAATATATAATGTAATTTATTTAATATATATTATTTTTCAATAAATTAAGTTAATTATGTATTCTTTTATGAATTATAGCCTATTGCTAATCATAATTTATTTTATTTTAGTAGATTGCCATTTTCATACTTAGTACAATAATAATACCTTTCTTATAAGTGTGGGTATTTAATAAATATCTAGAAAATTATGAAATTACCAAACAAACTATAGTTTTGACTTTCAACATTCTCTATGGTTACATATGGAAATTATATTTCTATATGCACATGGCGCCCTAACAATAGTCTTGTTGGTGATTTCCATTATTTCATACCAAAGGACATGCTAGGTATTTGTTAATGTAGTTACAATACATATTCTCTTATTCTACTTTATAAGAGAATATGAGATTAATTAATTTGTATCCTACTTTATAAGGATGAATATATTTTAGTCTACATTATTACTTTTTTTTTTCTCTTGCTAGAAAACAACACCTCTATTGTAAGCATATATATATTTAGGAAATATCTATCATTGTTCTTTTGTAGGAAATCATGAGAATCACCAATAAAACTATTGTTATAGCTCCCTCTGCATATAGAAACATTTTTTTTATATGGGTCTTTGAAGAATATCAAAGATGCATACTTTCTCTTTAAAAGTATCAAACAACCAAGAGCAACAAGATAATCATGTAAAATAAGTTCTAAAAGTTGTTCTACTTTTGTGTCATTTGCTTATATTGTAGTGGTTAGTAATAGAAGAAAAAGAAAGTGTATAAATGCATGGAAGTTTCTGTTAAATAAAGCACTAATAAAAAAGTTAAAATAAGCGTTGTAAAACATGCTTTTTGTAGTGATGATATACAAAAGTATATATATATATATATATTTAAAAAACAAAGGAAATATTTTGGTAACAAGCGTAAACGCACCGAAATAAAATTGTTAAAACAATACTAAGTATATATAGGCTTGTTAATATGCTTTGTGATTATAAAATAAATTAAAAATTTGAGCTTGTTATTATCAAACCTCTTTAAGCTAGTAATTATATTGTTATTGTTAGAAAATTAATATTGAATTTATAAAGTTTTATATTAGAATTTATCTCTAAGCTTATGATTAATATTTAAGCGTTTGAAATGGAATAAGTATAGCTTTTTATGTCATGCGTCATCAATATAATTAAAAATTAGATTAGAGTGAAATTAAATATTTTAATTAGATATAAGTTATAGTTTATATAATTATGTGTCAATAATTATTTTTTAACTAGAAATCATTATTATTAAGTAATATTTCTACAAAAATTATTGTATAAGAAATTTTTTATTATTAAGAATAAAATTTATTTAATTCTAACTTTATATTATCTAACCATGGAAATATACATTAAGAATTTTTGCTGTACTCAAATTCTTAGATAAATTACTTATAAATTTGTCTTTTAAATAAAAATATTGTCATCATTTTTATTCTAAAACATATAAAGAATTCTTAAAATATTGGTTCAATACAATAAGAAATTTAAAAGCATTGATCAGACTATGAGAATAACTTTGTAGAAGAAAGGATTGATCATGCAATTAGCATGAGATGGACAGTAAGTGCCTAAATTGTGAGTTGTTTGTATCTTAATGGTAAGATAAACCCTTTGGATTTTTTCATTGAAATATGAGCATTGAGGTGTATGATGAACCTCTACATGCATAATGCAGTTTTAGTCATTGACTTAGATGATGCAAAGTAATGAGTGCATGTGCAACAGTGAATAAGATTTTGTTTTCGATTTAATGTTTAAATATGCTTGCCAACGAAAGGTTGTGACTTTTTTAGATAAAGTCTCATTGACATCATCATGTTCATTTTACCTATAAATAGCTTTGCATAGTTGTTTTAATTCATCGTGTACTTGGATACAAGCAACTATCGACCCATAACAAACATGGTTTAAATAACTTGTAAATTCCATATTAGCACATGCTACAACGACTAACCAAATTAAACAAGCAATTTTCATATGTATTGAATCTCAATTTAGCCATGCTATAACAATTACTTTAGTTATAGAAAAAGGCCAAATATCAATCATGGACAACCTTTTGTTTTCTCTTGTGGTATGAAGTGTTGATACTTTTCTTTTCAAATTTTCTTAATGTACCAACTTTCTTTAAATTGTGTGATTGTGTTAACTAAGATTGAAAAAAAAATGACTATAGAGACATCTTACATAACTAACTATTCAACATTACTTGCTTATGTATAGGCTAGCATGAGGTTTATCTCTAAAACAGTGGTACTTTCATTATCAATATTGTTGTTGCTACCAAACACATCATATTCTCTATATCAAAAGCCTGGAAACAATGTCAAGACAACCACTTTTGTATCTCAAAGTTTTGAAATGGAACCTGGATCAATTGCAGCAAAAACATTTTTCAATGTAAGGTTTCTGGAAGGTCATGTTGGAGTTAAGAGTTTTGATGCCGAACTAGTTGATGAAGAAGGAAACTTCATACCTTCGTATGAAACTTACCTTCATCATTGGTTTGCGATAAAGTACCATGAAAACATTACTATGTCCAGCGATCATAAGCTTCATCGTGTTGAGGATTTTGTTTTCATGAGAAATGATGGCACATGTAATCCAAATATCCTTCCATATTATTGGGGATTTGGAGTTGAATCACGAGGAACAACATCAAATGTTCCTGATCCTTTTGCAGTAGAACAAGGCAACCTTGCCAAAGTTCCAATTGGATATCAAGAAAAGTGGATGCTCAATATCATGGCCATCGATACACGTGGTGCGGAAGATAAGAAAGGTTGCACCGAATGTAGATGTAACCTTATGAATCTACCAAATGATTTTATAATGTGACAAGGGATATACATTACCAACCCTTGAGTACAGATTATAATGGAGGAATCTTTTGTTGTAATGATGGTACACAATGCAAACAAAGAAAGGGTTTTCAAGGTTTGAGAAGAAAGGTTTCCTTAAGATAAAGATAAGTTGGGTTGATTGGAATACAAATCAAGTACCAGTTAAGGTTTACATACTTGATTCCACTGATATAGTAAGATCAATTAGTTCCACAATGATTCATGATTGTCAGTAGAAACTTATTCAAAATGGTATTTTGCAAAAACAGAAAAAATACTTTTGAATATCCATTTGAGTCAACAAAAGAAATCTCAATTTCTTGTAGGCAGAGTATACAATTCAAGCAAATAATCGTGATGACTCTCCTCATGTCCAAAAGGCAAACATCCCAATAGACAAAGGAGGTTATCTCATATATGGCACTGCTCATATGCATTCAGGTGTTGTGAATGCAACTTTATATGGACAGGTGATGAATATTTGTTAGGCCAGAGTCTTAGAAATTACTTGTAAATATTGTGTATTTTGTTTAGTAATTTTGGTGGGTGCATTTAGTATTTTATGTGCCATGTATTTTCAGCCATTTCCCTTTATTTTAGTGGGTGGGGTGCCATTAGTTATTTGTGTCAAGTGTTGATGGAGGACCATCCTTGGGGCATTAAATAAGACCCATCACAAGGTCCATGGCAAGAAGAATAGAAGAAGAGGAAGGTCATATCACACCAAGTGCATTGATGATCACATGTCTGGACTTTGGTGCATTTACCTAGTCTTTTGCTTGTTTTCCTTATTTTTCCCTTGTATTTTGAGGAACCTTAATCACTTAGGATTTCATTGTGTATTTTTATTTAGCCTTTCTATTATGGGGCAAATTAGTTTAGGATTATTTTGGGACTTAAACCTTGACTTGTGAAGTCAAAAGTCCATTTCTTTCATTTTCTAGACACAAGGGTATTTTAGTCATTTATGGGGGAGGGACCTACATTTCATTTGAGTTCCATTTAGGGTTCATTTGAGAGGCATTTAGCTCTCAAAATTTCGTGCAAATGGCCTAGAGGCCTCTCACCCTCTCTTTAAATACCCTAGGTTAGACTACATGTAGTCACTTTGGATATATTGGATATTTGAGAGAGTTTTCCTCATCATTCCTCTTCCTTAGTCATTTAGGGATCTCTTGGCCCCCTACCTCTCCTCTCTAGCTTAGAAGGAGCTTGGCTCTCCCTAGGATTGACCTTCACCCTCTCCAACTGAAGTGAGCTAGCCAAAGAGACACCATCCAACCACCACCACCCAAAACACCATTCTTTTGTCTCCATTTTTCATGAACCACTTTCACCCTTCATAAGCCACATTTTCACACCTATTTCAGCCGTTGAAGAAGATCCATTTCAATATCTCATGTTGGAGAAAAGTTGGTGACACCATGAAAAAGGTGGAGCCATCAAGTGTATGTTAGAAGGTGGACCTTTTTAGAACAAGAGTAGGTATGATTTACTTTTCCCCACCCACTTGTTTGATTTCCACACCTATCTAGCAACACATGAAGCATGAGTAGCATGTGGGACCCTTATGTCCCATCTAGTAGCTCCACTTTTGAATTCAAATTCATTAATTTGAATTTGAATTCAAATGGGGAGCTAGATCCACATTATTAGGATATTAATGAACATGAGAAAACATAGATCCACTTTTTTAGGGTCTTGTTTAGATCTAGAAAATTAATGAGTCATTAGCTTAGCTGGTTCTAGTAAATGCACGTCCAAGCTTGCTTAGTGGTCTATAAATAGGCGTACCTCTCTTCTATTAGTTTAAACACTTTTATGAATGAAAACTAGACTCGTATTTGAGAGTTTCTTCTTAGAGTGTTCTTGTTCTCTTGTCTTATGAGAGTTCTTTTATGACTTTTATCTAGGGTTCCTTCCTTTGTAGCAAGCTTCTACAAACCATGGCTTATCTCTATAAGAGTGGCACCTAATCACACTCCATTTCTAGTCTCTCCATCTTTATCTTCTACCTTAGAACCTCTTTGGAGCAAGATCATGGGAGGAGCAATCCAATATTGCATCATGTGGTATCAAGAGCCTAATCCTTAGAGGTTCTTCTCATTTTCCTTATCTTCTAATGTGTGTGTTGTTCTTCCTGTGTCTTCATCTTGTTGTTAATTTCTTTTTAGCTTAAATCCATGTTGTCATCTACTTTCGTTAATTATCTTGTTGTTATGTCTTGTAGTTTTGAATTTTAAATTTCTAGTTGCTATGTTTTTGTCATTTTACTTCTTTATTCAAATTTTACTATTTCTTCATTGAATCATGTGTATTTCTCTATTTTAGGATTCGTAATTTTGTCTTTGCACCTTTTATTTTGTGTATTTCTTGTTTGAACTAAAAAAGAGCCTAGTTATGGTCGCCACACCCCTGTGGATGAAACCACAGCGCTGTGGTTTAGACGCTTTAGGTTCACAAGTGTTGTTTCTCTGTTTTTGTTCTTTGTTTTTCCAGTCCAGGTCTATGAATTTTAATGATTTTTTTTTATCTTTACCTTATGTCTTAGTCTTGTTTAATCCTTAATTTTGTTACTTAAATTTCCTAGTTTAACCCCTTTTATTTTTGCCTAAAAGTGTGTTGTTGATCTCCTTGTTAAATTGAGCATCTAAGAGGTCTTATCCTCTTAAGTAAGTTCATGTCAAGAGAAGAATCACATGCTCTTGGATCATAGCATGTTTCTTCAAACGCTCAATTTCTTCCTATTTTATCTTATATTGCTTGAATTTTTAGTGGCTCTTCTTGTACTAATTTGAAGTGATTTTGTGCTTGGCTGTTTGAGATATTTGGGAAATGTATTTTCCAGCAAGGAACTTGTGCAAAATAAGCTAGCTTATACACAAAAACAAAACTCTTGTTCATACCATAAGTCATTTTCAATTTTAGTGCATTTTAAGTTGCTTTTTCGTATTTTCTTGAGTTGTACTTTTAGTAAAATTTGTGCATCTTCACTTCTTGTTTGTTCAAGCGTTTTCATCTCTTGCTCACTCTCTAATTTCAATTCAAAATTGATTAGGTGCAGCTGGAAAAAAATATAAAAGAAAGAAAAAGAAGTAAAAGAGAATAGAAGAAAAACAAAACGCAAAATACACAAAAGTAAAATAGCCAAAATTTCTGTGCTGCAAAAATTTCAATTCAATAAGCTTGATTATTGAAAAAAACGTGAATCTTGCAGGGAATGATTGGGTGCTGCAAGTAGGAGCTACAAGAGTAAGTAGGAGATGATTATTTATTGTTTTTTTTTTTCTAGAAATTGCTATTTACATCCCAATTTTGATGTTTTTTTGTTTTAATGGCTCATTATGTGTTTTTCTTTAAAAACAAAAGTATGGCTGTGTGTAATAGAAGTGTTGGTGTAAATAATAAATACACATTTTTGGGTCTTTTTTCAACTTAAATTGGACTCAAAACACATTTTTTAGAATAAAAAGTGATAGTAAAATATTAATAAAACTAATAAAAATTGGATAAAATTGGGTGTTTAAAAACACAATAAATAAAGAAAAACTCAAGCTAATCATATCCTCTTTAACATAGTAAAACTAATAAAAAAATTGGATAAAATTGGGTGGTTAAAAATTAGAAAAAATTAGGTGTTTGAAAACATAATAAAAAATTTTCATTTCTCAATTTTACTAATGCACTCCCTTTTCAATTTTTTTTACCAAACATATCCTTCTTTCCAATGGTCTTACTGGAAATTTGTGAGTGGATGAATGTGGGTGGAAATTTGTGTCATTCAATGGTCTTAGTGGAGGCATGTTAATTATTTGGAGAAAATAGCTAATCGACACAAAATGGCATATTCAAGGAGAAATTTTTTTGGGATTGGTTTCATAGTTTCATAATTGAATTCGGTTGGATGTTTATTAAGGGTTTGATTGGTTTGATTTTTGTTTTTAGTTTTTTAAAAGAGTTTTCAAGAATAGTTTTCAAAAATTGTTTTCGGGGAAGAAAAGAAAAAAAAACTTGTTTAGCAAGTTATATTTGAAAACTCTTTTAAAGATGTAAAAATGGAAAATTTTGTTCATATTTATTAGAATTCATTAATGAAAAGCAAAAAATAACATATTCGGATTGTATTTTGAGCTTTTAAAAACAAAAATATAAAACTAAAAAGCAAAACTACTTTCAGCTGTTCCTGCTTTTTAGTTTTTAAAAACTAAAAAATCAAAACTGTTTTCGAAAACTATTTTAAAAAAAACACTACCCAAACAAATATTTTAGTTTTTAAAAACTAAATTACTGAAAACAGTTTTATAAAACTGTTGTAAAAAAAGCACTAAATATTTATTTGCCTTGCTCTATGGCGAGGAAGAGGAAGATGTGGAGTGACTAGTAATGACAAAGAGGGAATTCCCAGAGGTGTTGTGGTGTCTAGGTGGTGATTTTAATGTTGTGTCTTATAGAATGGAAGTGGCCAGATTGTCAAATTACCACTCAGGGGCCGAAATGGAAGAATTTCATCAATTCATTAGGCAGATGGTGGATATCTCAATCCATGGTAGGTAGTGAATTGGAGGCTAAACCTTTCAAATTGTTCGATCACTGGTTAGAATATTTCTCCTTTTATGAGGTGGTAAAAACCTTTTGGAGTTCTTATACTAGATTCGGATGGTAGAGTTATCAATTTTCAATTAAGTTTAAGGGTTTCAAAGGGGTGATTAAAAACTATTTTAAAAATGTGAAAATTAAGAAAAAATATTCATATTTATAGAAGTGTAATTAATAAAAAGTGAAAAACAACATTTTCTCCTTATATTTTGAATTTTTGAAACAAAAATCTTAAAAGTAAATTTATTCACAATTATTCATTCTTTTCAGTTTTAAAAACTAAAACTATTTATAAAACACTAATTAAATAAGTTTTTCAATTTTTCAATATTAAAATACTAAAAATAATTTTATAAAACGAATCACTCATTATTTAATATATAATCAATATCCTAGGAGCTAGTTCGATAGGATCCAGTGCATTTAAGCTACAACAGATATATAAAAGTTAATGACCGAAGTGGTTCTCACTCCTTGAAATCAACAATTATTTTTTTTTCCGTTTTTCTATTTGCCAAAGTCAACGATCAAAACTAGACACCCCATATACTATACTTAGTATAGCTGGCAACAAAAACGCAACCAAAGCTATGCCATTGTTTATACATTTTCACACGATTTTTGGTCGGACAATATCATTTATTATATGCTTGAAAAAATTAAACTAAAAACAAATTTAACTATCAAATCTTTAAAAAGATTTATCCTATATACATTAAATCTAAATAATATTTTATTTATTACAATTTAACATATTTCAATTATTATCCATATGAAGATCATCATTGCAGCATGATCGACACTAACATTGCACTATGAGTACCATCTGTTATCATTATAATAATTGTTGATGTGTTATCACTACTACTGTTATCACTATCATTATTATAAAGATCATTTATGCTACCGCCACAATTAGTATAATCACCATTATCATCACCATCATCATTACAATAATTTTGTTAAGTGTTGTCATCATCATTATCACCATCACAATGATTATAATGATGGTGGCGATGTAGATAATGATAACAACGATCATGATGGTAAAAATAGTGATGATAATAATATTCACAGTGGTGGCAATAGTGCATGTTAGTGATGATGACACTGATAACAATATTATAATGATGATGGTAATCATACTAATAATGATAATAATTAAAATATTTCAAGGTATAATAATTAAAATATTTCATAGATTTAATCTTTAGTTTATAAATCTTTTAAAGATTTAAGGGTTAAATGAGATTGTAATTATGAATTTCAAATATTTTAATCCCTAACTTATTATTATACTATTGAATTTTGTTTACATTTTTCTTATTCTTCTTTTGTGTTTACGTTTAGTCATCTTTCCAACGTTTACTCTACCAATAAGTTCATACGCAGCATAACTGAAAACATTCAAATGAGTTGTTTTATTAATTATAACTTATACCTTCTAAATATGATACCAATTCTGGAAAAATGGTATCTCATCAATTGAATACAGGGCAAAACTCAGTTTTTTTTTTAAGATTAAATATTAATTATTAATATATTAATTTTTATTCACAAGTCGAATCAATATCTCTTCAACAATTTTTATTAATAAAAAAATTCGAATCTACGATATTTTCTGACTTCATAAATTTTGTTTTTAAATCAATTTTATAATGTAACGTATATTTTTTTTATGTTTATGAGCCTGTTGCCGGGGATATTCTAAACAGAGAACAAGAAAAATTTAACCATGGAAGGTTTTTTTTTTTCTACAATTGTTCCTACTGTGAAACCAAAAAGTAGTATCAATTTTTTTTCTACCAACCTCTTTTTATATTATTAAACATAAAATTTTACTGTGCAAATAAAGTAGAAAGAAAATCTGTTAGGCAGTTTTGTATTGCATTTTTTTGACAAAATGAAAAATATACCTCTCTCCTATATTCTCTTTCTGGGTGTCCACTAAAAAAATAATTGTAATCTCTTTTCCACCTTGTTATGTTACGAAACATAAATTGGCAGTGTATCGTAGTTAAATACCAAGTAGAGGATCGTCTTCCCTTCTTTGTGGGAGGGACACCTTATTGTGAAGGCAAGTCTTCTTTGTTAAATTATATTAATAATTAACATTGGTTCATGTAATTTAAAGTATAACTTTGATGTAAATATTCAAATGTGATGATTATTAGAATATAAGGTATTAAAGTTATTGGGATTATTTTAGAGTTATTAAAATTAATCCCTCTCTTCTTGCTTCAAAAGGCCATTTTGGTATTTTATTAAGGTTAATTAAAATATCATAAAAGAGGAAAAGTTTGATTACGTTGGAGGAGTTACGTTTTTCTGAAACGAAAAAGTGAAAAGTATCGTTCTCTGGAAAGGCAAAAGAGAAACAGTAACTTTGACAAGAGCAAAAAACCATCTTTGAAATTTCTATATCATCAAGAAAGCATTAAAGAGGAGTAAGAGGAGAGAGAACAATTGACAGGAACAAACAAGAAGAATTATACAATGGATCCAGGTAAGTTCTCCTTTACTGTGTATGTGAGAATTGTGAGTATCATGAAAATTCAAGATCCTGTGTGTTGTTTTCATTTAATTGAAAAATCAAAGATTTGCTTACAAGTGGTATCAGAGCCTCGTTCTGAATTTTATGATTCTCCATGAATGGTAATTTCCCCAATTTTTAAAACCCTAATTTTTGAATTATAAAATTTAGGGATTTTAATTTTTCAGATGTTTAATTAATTTATTGGCATGAAAGAAAATTAAAGGTCGTAGGGTTTCATGATTTCAATTGGTTTATTGATGAAAGAAAATTCGATTCACTGTAATGTGAATCTCGGAAGCCGCAAACCTTTTATTTTTTTATTGTTGCTTTTACTGTTGCATGATTTGTTTCAAATGTGAATTTCATTCACCCTCGAACGTGAATTTCGTTCACTCTGGAAACCGCAAGTTTTATTTTATTTGATTATAATATTAAAGAAACTTTAATTCCTGGATGTTACATGAATTTTAATCCTGCATGAAAGAAAATTCAAATTTCTTGAATTTAAACCCCTGGAAGTCGCGCTGCATATAAGTTTTAATTTTGGTTGAAAGCAACTTTTATGTCACGGGATTTTATTGTTGTTGTGAATTTCAACTCCAGTCGCGCGGGATTTTAGTTTTTGCCTTAAAGCAATTTTTTTTTTGTTGCACACATCACAGTAATGTATCTTTAATGGTGCATGTTTGTAATGAATTGAAATAGCAGTAGCAACTTTATTGTTGCGGCACAGAATTCTATTTTGGAAGCAACTTTAGTGTTGCAGTATTGTTGTCACAGTAAAGCAATTTTACTGTTCTGTGTTAATTTTTAACATTGTTGTGCATTAAATGGATATTATATGCATTTGAAAGAAGGAAATTCAATTAAGTTGAATTTCGGAGAGTGATTAGTCATTGATATAAGGATGTTATGGATTACCCAAAGGTGAACCATTGTTTATAATTGATGGCATTAAAGTGAGACATTTCATGTACTTAGTATATGTTTGTATATCCAAAGATAGCATACATATAGACTTAAGTATGATTGATTGTTATTAAAGTATGAAATTTGTTAAGGATCACCCAAAGGTGAACTTAAATGAATGACTTAATTGACTACCTATCAGTTTAAGTGTTGCCCAAAGGTAAACTTAAATGTATGACTAGTGTAGTAATTTTGTTTGAATCCATGAATTTTAATCAAAGCATTAATGTATGCGTTTGTGTATTATTTCCAGCTTACATGAATTTAGCAGGTTTGAGCAACAATGTCATCAAGTTTAATGGGCTAAATTATGCCGATTGGTCAGAACAAATCCAATTCCAACTGGGTGTTCTAGACTTGGATATGGCTATTATGATGGATGAAATGCCCGCAGCCATTACAGAGACCAGTACAAGTGATGAAAATTCTCTTTATGAGGCTTGGCATAGGTCTAACAGGTTGTCATTAAACTTGATGCGCATGTCTATGGCAGAAAACGTAAAGCCTTCCATGCCCAAAACAGAAAACGCAAAGGAATCCATGAAAATGATCAAGGAGTATTCACAATCAGACATAACTGACAAGTCTATTGTGGGAACTCTTATGAGTGAGCTGACTACCAAAAAGTTTGACTGGTCACAGCCCATACATGAACATGTAACAGGAATGGCTAATATAGCAGCAAGATTGAAGTTAATGGGAATGGAAGTGAATGAGTCTTTTCTAGTACAGTTCATCATGAACTCTCTTCCTCCTGAATTCGGCCAGTTCCAAGTGAACTATAACACTATTAAAGATAAGTGGAACTTTCAAGAAATCAAAGCCATGTTGGTACAAGAGGAAGGGAGATTAAAGAAAATGAGAGATCATTCTATCCATCTCACGACTCATGAAGGTGCTAGCTTCAGTAAAGTTAAATCAGGAAAGAAGAACAAGAAGGACAAAGCCCCAATGAAAGTGAATAAGGGTGGTATCCAGAAGGACCAGAAATGTTTCTTTTGCAAGAAAGTAGGTCACTTCAAGAAAGATTGTTCGAAAAGAAAATCTTGGTTCGAAAAGAAAGGTACTTTTTATGTTTCTGTAAGTTTTGAAGCAAATATTATTGAAGTGCCTAATAATACCTGGTGGTTGGATTCTGGAGCTACAACTCATGTTTCTAATATTATGCAGGGATTCCTTTCAATCCAGCCCATAAAAGGAACTGAAAAGTATTTATATATGGGGAACAAAATGAAGGCACGAATAGAAGGAATTGGGACTTACAGATTGATTCTAGACACTGGTTATTGTCTGAATATTGAAAAGTGTCTCTATGTTCCTGGTTGTGCTAGAAATCTAATTTCTGTTGCAAAGTTGGATTATTTAGGTTTTAACTTTAGGATTGAAAATGGTATTTTCCATTTGTATAAACTTTCGTACTATTATGGTTCTGGTACATTATTGGATGGTTTATATCGTTTAAATCTTGATGTTAATTTTTCTAAATCCTTGTTTAATGTTGAACATGTTGTTGATAGAAATTGTAGTGCAGGAAAGGAATGTTCTGCTTTCTTATGGCATAAAAGATTGGGTCACATATCCAAAGAAAGGATGTTGAGGTTAGTAAAAAATGAAATTTTACCTCAATTGGATTTTGATGACTGGGATGTATGTATTGATTGTATTAAGGGTAAACAAACAAAACACATATCAAAATATCCCGCCACAAGAAGTAGTCAACTTCTTGAGTTAATACACACTGATATTTGTGGTCCTTTTGACATTAAATCTTGGAGTGGTGAAAAATATTTTATCTCCTTTATTGATGATTTCTCACGTTTTTGTTATATATATCTATTGCATGAAAAATCTCAATCAGTGAACGCCCTTGAGGTGTTCATAAATGAGGTGGAAAGACAATTAGATAGAAAAGTAAAAGTGGTGAGATCTGATAGAGGTGGTGAATATTATGGTAAAACTGATGAGAGTGGACAATGTCCAGGTCCATTTGCAAAGTATCTTGAAAGTCGGGGTATATGTGCACAATATACAATGCCCGGTACACCACAACAAAATGGTGTAGCAGAAAGGCGGAATCGTACTCTTATGGATATGGTTAGGAGTATGTTAAGTCATAGTAATATTCCTTTATCTTTGTGGATGTATTCATTAAAGACTGCTGTATATCTGGTTAACAGGGTTCCTAGCAAAGCAGTTTCTAAAACTCCTTATGAACTATGGACTGGAAGGAAGCCCAGTTTAAGACATCTTCATGTTTGGGGATGTCCGGCAGAGGTAAGGTTATATAATCCACATGAAAAGAAACTTGATGCAAGAACCATTAGTGGTTACTTCATCGGTTATCCTGAAAATTCAAAGGGATATAGATTTTATTGCCCTAACCATAGTACAAGAATAGTTGAGTCTGGAAATGCTCGGTTCATTGAAAATGGTCAATTTAGTGGGAGTGAGGAATCACGAATAGTGGACATTCAAGAGCATACTGATAGTGTCTCTACATCTAATGTCTCTTCTGAAGTTGTTATCCCTATTGTTGTATCACAGTCACACAACAAGCAGAGACAACAAGTTAATGTTCCAATCCCACAAAATGAACATATAAATGTTGAGCCAATTGACAATGAGCAAGTCACAAATGAGCAACTCATAAATGAGCAATTGATAGAGGAACCACAAGAAGCAGCATTAAGAAGGTCTGTAAGGCAGAAAAGACCTGCTATTTTGAATGATTATGTGGTTTACTCTGTTGAACATGAATGTGACTTGAGCATTGATGAGGATCCAGTCTCTTTCAGACAAGCCATGGAAACTAACAATTCAGTGAATTGGTTGAATGCTATGAAAGAAGAATTGAAATCAATGGACGACAATAAAGTATGGGATCTAGTTGAATTGCCTAACGGTTCAAAAAGAGTCGGTTGTAAATGGGTCTTTAAGACTAAACATGACTCAAAAGGCAATATTGAAAGGTATAAAGCTAGATTAGTCGCCAAAGGTTTCACTCAAAAGGATGGCATTGACTACAAAGAGACCTTCTCTCCTATTTCTAAGAAGGACTCTTTGAGAATTGTTTTGGCTTTGGTGGCTCACTATGATTTAGAGCTTCACCAAATGGATGTAAAGACCGCTTTTCTGAATGGTGACTTAGAAGAGGAAGTTTATATGGACCAACCAGAAGGTTTCACAATATCAGGAAAATAAAATTTGGTGTGTAAATTAAAGAAATCAATATATGGACTAAAACAAGCTTTCCGACAATGGTATCTAAAATTTAATGATACCATAACTTCGTATGGTTTTGTGGAGAACACTGTTGATCAGTGTATATACATAAAGGTCAGTGGGAGTAAGTTTGTTATTTTGGTTCTATATGTTGATGATATTCTTCTTGCTGCTAATGATATTGGTATGTTACATGATGTAAAGAAGTTTTTCTCTAACAACTTTGAAATGAAAGATATGAATGAGGCATCTTATGTGATAGGAATAGAAATATTTCGTGATAGATCACAAGGATTGTTAAGTTTGTCTCAAAAAGGTTATATTAACAAAGTGTTAGAGAGATTCAGAATGGAAAAATGTTCTCCTGGAATAGTTCCAATTCAAAAAGGGGACAAATTTAGTCAAATGCAATGTCCCAAGAATGATTTGGAACGAAAGGCCATGGAGTCAATTCCTTATGCGTCAGTGGTTGGGAGTTTGATGTATGCTCAAACTTGTACTCGGCCAGATATCAGTTTTGTTGTTGGAATGTTAGGCCGATATCAAAGTAATCCTGGAATGGATCACTGGAAAGCTGCGAAGATAGTTCTTAGGTACTTACAAGGTACCAAAGAATACATGCTCACTTACAGAAAGTCATATCATCTTGAAGTGATTGGCTACTCGGATTCAGACTATGTTGGATGTGTGGATTCAAGAAAATCCACATTTGGGTATGTCTATCTTTTGGCTGGAGGAGCAATTTCTTGGAAAAGTGCAAAACAATCAGTCATTGCTACTTCCACCATGGAGGCTGAATTCGTGGCATGCTTTGAGGCCACGGTTCATGCTTTGTGGTTGCGGAACTTTGTATCGAGGCTTGGTATTATTGACAGTATTGCTAGGCCGATAAGGATTTATTGTGATAATTCCGCAGCCGTCTTCTTCTCTAAAAATGACAAGTACTCAAAGGGTGCTAAACACATGGATTTAAAATACTTGTCGGTCAAAGAAGAAGTGCAGAAACATAGAGTGTTGATTGAGCATATTGGTATGGATTTGATGATAGCAGATCCGTTAACTAAAGGACTACCGCCCAAAACTTTTATTGGCCATGTTGAAAGTATGGGCATTATGGATAAGTCAATATTAACATGATGATGTTATCTATCTATATGGATATGTATAGTTATATGCTTGTACTGTCATGACACTTGTGAATTCAATTAAAGTTATGTTTCTCTTTTTTATATTGTTATCCACATTAAGTTATATACATGTATTATTGATTGTGGTAACATGATAAGTCTCCTTAAGAGACATGAAAGTTGTAAGATTGATTAAAAGTTATGTTGAATTGTTTTGATTATGTGGTACATGGAAGGAATCTTGTCGATCATGACTTTTGCCCGCCATGATCCGATCATTTCAATTCATATAAGGATGATGACTTGATAATTCTAATGAATGGTGCGCACTTAAAGTTTATTGTTAGATCTTCAAGTTATCACATGAACCAAGTGGGAGAATGTTAAATTATATTAATAATTAACATTGGTTCATGTAATTTAAAGTATAACTTTGATGTAAAGATTCTAATGTGATGATTATTAGAATATAAGGTATTAAAGTTATTGGGATTATTTTAGAGTTATTAAAATTAATCCCTCTCTTCTCGCTTCAAAAGGGCATTTTGGTATTTTATTAAGGTTAATTAAAATATCATAAAAGAGGAAAAGTTTGATTACGGTGGAGGAGTTACGTTTTTCTGAAAGGAAAAAGAGAAAAGTATCGTTCTCTGGAAAGGCAAAAGAGAAACAGTAACTTTGACAAGAGCAAAAAACCATCTTTGAAATTTCTATATCATCAAGAAAGCATTAAAGAGGAGTAAGAGGAGAGAGAACAATTGACAGGAACAAACAAGAAGAATTATACAATAGATCCAGGTAAGTTCTCCTTTACTGTGTATGTGGGAATTGTGAGTATCATGAAAATCCAAGATCCTGTGTGTTGTTTTCATTTAATTGAAAAATCAAAGATTTGCTTACATTCTTGCCCTGTACACCTTTCCATGTGTTCCCACTCCAACCCTTCAGAGACTCTATTAGAGAAAAACCCTTCTTAAATCCATTCAATCCACCTATGACAAAAACTAAGTTTTGCTAGCATATAACTAAGGAAATTCCATGACATAGAGCATATATATGCTTTTTCTAGTCCAATTTGAACACTGTATATTTTCTTCTTGCATCTAACTTTATCTAAAGCTTTATTAACAATCAAGATGTTGTGAAATAAGTGTTTTCCTACTTTAAAAAGCTCTTTGTAATTGATATATAATGTTAGGACCGACCTTACCAAGCCTCCTAGCTAACAACTTGGCTATTATTTTGAAAAGACAACCCAGTAGAGCTTGGACGATATTCATTTAGAGGTGGATTTGCAAACTTGGGTATCAAAGCTACAAAGCAGCAATTACAACCATGGTTATCAAGGTGTCGAGTTAACTCTCTAACTTTTACGAGTTGACGAGTTAAATTGTGTGCAAACTCTCATTTTAGTAAACTCTGGGTAAACTCGATAGACTTTATGTAAACTCTATAAACTCTCGAGTTTATTGTCGAGTCATTGGGTGTCAACAAATTAGGTTATTTTGTACAATTTAGAGTTTAACATACTTTTATTTAGTATGTCATTCTTAAATCGAAAAACACTCATCTCTAAGGACATCAAACCTTTGTTTTTTCAACAATACCAAACATCGATGAAAAGAATCTACCATTATTATCATTTTTTAATTTATTATCTAACAGTGATGCATTGCTAGACCTAGTTTTTTAAATATTGTGCAATGCATGATTTACTATTTTGACATATTATGTAGTTAAAATATTTAATTGTATATTATTTATAGATCTTTTTATTATTTTTCTATATAAAGCAAACTCTTACGACTCTACGAAACGAGTTCATAAGTTTAGTTTATTAATCGAATTTGATACCCAATCTTTGTTGTTCTATGATAGTCTTGTATAAAATTGAGGATGTCATACTTTAAAATTTGAAATTATACCCAAAAGAATTTGGGCACTTGTCATTGCCCTAAACTCCAAATTGTAATCCCCTTATATCTAAAATATTAATTTATGTATTCAAGATTCTCTGCAATTGAAATTTGACGCAATTAACATTCTTTTTTTGAAAAAGGAAAATTTTATTTAACAAGAGTAGTAACCCTTATGTTATAAGAAGTGACATGGGGATGTTTACACATTACAACAACAACAAAGAATTAACCTTAAATATTACAAATTGACCAACTTGGCGTGGGGTGGAAGAGAGTTGACTATGTGGCCTATATACATTAAACCCTAAACCCTAAACCCTAAACCCTAAACCTCCCCCAAACCATAGAATAAGACTAGTGTCAAAAACTAAAAAAAATACCCCTACCCAATTATAGAAAAACAATATTCTAGCTAAATAGACCATTCATAGAAGGAAAAAGATGGATTTTTAAAGAGTTCAAGAACCCACAACCATGATCTTTACAAAGATTCCTGCCAAACCTATTCAATATTAAAAGGCACCCCCTGAAACACCAAAACAAAATCTCTCACAAAATGGCTAACCAAATAACACCCTAACATCCCTAGACCTTTTCCCCATGGCTTTCAAAATACCCAAATGTTGTAAAAAATGAAAGTGACAATTTGAGGACATAGCATACAAATAGCATAACCATTTATAGCATTTTGTCCAAACTTTATAACTAGATTCACATGTGAAAAGAAATTGAGTCACAAATTCCAAATTATTGTGACATACCAAACAAGAAGCATCAGTTGGTAAGATTATATTTCGTTTTGCCAATACAACCTATGTTGGGATCCTATTATGAGCTACCTTCCAAGAAAATGCTAAGACCTTGGAAGGCACCTTCAACTTCCATAATCTGTTAAAGAAATGTGAGTTAGAATCTTGAGACTCTCCATAAACTGAACTATAAGCTTCTTTTATAAAATAAAGAACACTGTTACTTGAACTGCCTACCCATCTCTGGCCATCTTTGACATCCTGCCTCATTTGAAACCACCAAGAACCCCTTCCAACTCCCTAACCCATTCATGCTCCTAGCTAAACAACTCTCTCCTCCACGTAAATCTCTATTCCTATCCCTCATCATACCATCCCCCAATCTCACACAAAAGAGCCTCTCTTTGATTGGACAAAGTATACAATCTTTGAAACAATGACTTGAGTTCTTCAAGCCCATCTCCTATCATAGGCTTGACATGATCCATAAACCAAGCACTTGTACCCACATCAGAAGTTACCTTCATTATATCTTTCCAACACTAAAACTCCCCGCTCTGCAGCCTCAATAATATGTTCCTTCTCATGACTTCCCCATACTTGGCTTGTAAAACTTTGACCCAAAGAGATTCCTCGCCCTGAAGTATCCTCCATCGCAATTTACCAAAGAGCACTTTTTTAAAGGCCAACACATCTTTTATACTTAGACAACCTTAATTTTTCTCTTTACGCATTAGCTCCCACTTAATCTATGCAACGTTGTTAAACTTATCCAATTCACCGCAGTGGAATCTCCTTTGTAGACTCTAGGTTGTTAGAGTCACCTTCTTTGGAATCATGTAAAAAGACAAAAAGTACAGAAGAGCGGACGAGAAGGTAGATTTGATTAAACAAATCCACTTTGCCAGAGATAGATCTTTTTGTTTCTAGGAAGTAAGTTTTTCTCTCAATTTTTCAAGATCCGGTTTCCAAACTCTCACATTTCACATTTACCCCTACAGGCAACCCTAGGTAGGAAAATGGCATTTGCATTACTCCATAGTTAAGAATCTTGTAAAAGACTGTGTTACCTCACTATTTACCCTTATAACCCCTAGGCTGCTCTTATGAAAATTATTTTTTAAACCCAAAGCCAATTCATAACACTTAAGAGCACTCTCAAGAGTGTACATATTCTGTACTTCAAGAGCCACCATAAAAATAGTGTCATCAGCATATATTGTTAGGACATAACTTGCATATCCCGTCTCCCTAGCTTAACTCTAGATAGAAGATTTTCTTGAAAAGCACTCTTAATTAAGCCCTAAGTCCTTCTACTACAATAAAAAATAAAAATAGAGTCATTGGATCCCCTTGTCTTAGACCTCTTTGCATGGAAAATTCTTGTGTTGCACTTCTATTCACCAACACTGAAACAGAAGAAGATTGGAGACATCCTTCAATCCAACTCACCCATTTATCACTTAAGCATATAAAACAAGAAAGGTCAGCTAACTACGTCATATGCCTTTTTAAAGTCTATTTTAAACACTAGTAATGACTTATAAGAGTATTTTGCTTTATGGATAATTTCATTTACATTGACCATGCTATCCATCAATTATCTCCCTTTGATGAATACAATATGGGTTTCTTCATAATTAATATTGACGAAATTAACATGTATTAGAACATTACAAAAATAATCTTATATACAATTTTTGTTTTTCTTTCTCAAACTCCATAATTTTGTCTTTTATTTTAAATAGAGGTATTGTGTCCCTCTATTTATAAAATCAACAATTTTTTTATCCCTTATTTTAAATTGATACATTTAATACCTCAATTTGTAAAATCTTTGATTTATTTTATCCTTCTATGTATCATACTGAAGTATCAGTTGTTACCAAATTAAGATTGAAATATATGCCGCATATTAAACAAACAAATAATTCTCTCCAACGTTATTAAATTTTTGTTACATCAAATTAATTTCTTCACCATCAACACTTTTAATTTCTAGGAAATGACCAAAATTACATAGATTTTATTAAGTATGACAATTATGTCTATCCTCATGGATACCGTCCCAATTTAGAAGGAAAATCTACATTGTTGGTTGTCGTCCCGTCCCTGTACCCACTCCGATCCACTTCTATGTTTTAATATAATTATATGTTAAAGAAAATCTTGTATGTCTGTGTACAAATTTACATCCGTGCAGTTCATCAAAACTAAAATATAATTAATAACTTAACCTATAATTTATTTAATAATTAATAAATTAACATATAATTTCTTTAATAAATTATAAGTAAATTCAAATATAAATTATAAAAACAATATAATGGGGTACCCACCAGATACTCAAAATACCCGACGGGGATGTGGACAGAGATTAAAATTTCATATTCGTCTTCTCTATACCCGCCCTTGCCCTATTCCCTAAACCATAAACTTGAGAGACTAAATGTCTATATTTTAAAATAGAAATATGAGTTTTGAACAATAAAAAAAATTAAATATCTTTATTTTAAAATATAAATACTAAAATGATATTTAAGTAAAAAGAAAATAAAGAGCAATGAAAATTTATTGTGGCTTGCCCTAAACTTGAAATTGTCATTGAATAATAATACAAACACTTGACCTAAACTTGAATACACTCTGCAGTTCACTGTACAATGGCTTCACTTGAGTTATATGAAAGAAAAAATGTGCTAAGCTTGTTTATTACACCTTCTCCTGGAACAATGAAATAGGAAACACATAAACTGTTAATTTGGAGACAACAACACTAATTGATCTGAAATTTTTTGTAAGATCGTTATGATATAGAAAATTAATCAATGTGTTGTACATTTAGATATTCTTTATGCTTTTTGTCTTTATTGCTAACAAGGAGTATAGAATATTAAATTAATAAGAGTCCTGAATAAATTGATAAATCATTCTTTTAATTTGGTTTTATTTATTTATTTATATATATAGACACACGAAAGTAAATGAATGATGTGATGGAGAGATATAGAGAAAAAATATTATATAAGTTGTATAATTTATTGGACTTAAATAATAATTTACTTTTTAAATTTATTATTTTGCTCATTCAAATTTTTCCATTCGTTTCATTTAATAATATTTTTTCTTTTATATAATTTTTAATAATAAATTAATAACAATTTTGGTTTCAATAGCAAAGAATCAGTAAATTATGTTAATTAAGATGACACTTCTGGTATTTATTGTCTTTGTATTTATTTTCTTTATAGCAGCATCAATTAAATTTTGTTCACTTATAAAAAAAATCATGTTAATTGAGTGAGGTTGATAATCCTGTGCATTACCATGTCATGGGTAAGCCTAATAAAATAACTCCTGGAAAACGGCAGGTAATTATTTGCAATTTTCTAAAACTCACAAGAATTTTTTACAGATTTTTTAGTGACAAAAATTTGCAGGTAAATTTCAATTTTTTTTGTGGCTTTTTATAAAAAATTTAGGTAAATTTTGTGCGATTATTTTGGTAGAAAATTATGTAAAACATTTTTTTCGGTTATAAATTTCCTTAAAAAATATATTCACAAAGATTTTAGTTGGAGATAATATTTCGCAAGTAAATCACAAAAAACCTATTTCCTAGAGAAAATCTGTAAAAAAATCCACAAATAATAGATGGATTTCTTATAGTTAACTATGTTTTTAATGATTCTAATGGTATGATATTGTGTATTTTTAACCATTGAAAGATTAAAAATACCATTTTTTCTAAAAGAATTACATTAGATTCTCGTATTTGTCCATTGCTACATGTCATTGACACTAATTAATGTTGCTTTTTTTAGAGATTGAAAATATAGCTTTTTATCATGAAATGTTGTTTTTATTAGAAAGGATGCACTAAAACCAAAAGAAAAAATATCTATAAATTAAGGATTAAAAATTAAAAAAAAAATCCTATTCCTCTAGTAACAAATTATTTCTTAAGCCAATTTTATAAAAAATATACTATAATAAACAGAATTCCTTGTTAATTAGAGATAAACTTTTCTTCCATTATACTCATTAAACCATAAAGAAATGAAGATGTATTAAGTGATTACTAAGCTTTGTTGTGAACAAGACTTCTCCAAATACATTGTATTAAAGCGATTGGACCGATATTACAGGTTGCTATATTTAAGGATCCAACATTCATTACCTTTCATTTCTTGAAGCATGAAAAGAGATGCATCCTTTCTGCAATTTCTATCTTTCAAGTGCTTATGAAAGGACCATAATTCTTCATTTATGACCTCTATTTGTTTCTCAGCATGTTTAATTTTGGTCTCAAGTGTCTTCTTTTTCTTCCTCATCTCCAATAACTCATCACTCATAATCTAATAGAAAAACAAGATATCAATGATGTTATATTTAGAGAAAAATACACACTAATGTTGTAAAAGAATTTTATCTTATCATTCAATTACAACTTTTCATATTAATTAATAGTTTAAAATTCATATATACAGTGAGTTGTGACAGTGTCAAATTCTTTTGTAATGTTAGTGCATGAATGTTAAATTGTTATATTTAATAACTAATAAAAATAAACTTAATTTGTACTTTATAACTCTCACTTTTACAAATCATGGATTTATAACTCCAACTCTTATAACGCAAGTATGCATAAGGTTGTCAATAAGGTTATATGACAGATGGCAACAAAAACCTTTAAGCGCCATATTGTCATAACGAACGCCATAGCGATTTATGGCAGACATCATGGCGGACCAAAAAAAAAATATATATATATATATATATATATTTATAATATGATGCAAAAACAGTAAAATAACAAACATATATATTAAAAACCAACAACACAACAATAGAAAATTCTGTCATTCATAATCTAGTGATTGTCATAATACTATAATAGAAAGGACATAAATTCCTAATCAACAAAAGGATTAAATTTAGCTATAAAAACAAAGAAACAATGTTAAAAAACAGTAAAACACACTGACAAGTCCTAAAACTATTTTGTTTAAACCCGCTCATCTTCATCAATGTCTGCATATGCTGCTCGTCTAAAAATCTTTCAGCCTCGTCCTCATCTAAAACTATCTTGAGGATGTTTTGGTTAGATTTTGAGTGTTTGTTTATGCCTCTTAAACTGAAAAAAAAAATTTAAAATGTGGCTTTTATAAAAAAATTCAGAAAAAAAAATGAAATATCTTTTATAAAAAAAAAATGAGAACTCGCCTAGAAAATGAGACTAGTAGTCCGAGAAGAGAAGATGGAGAAAAAGTGTAGAGAAAAAGCTCACGACCTATAATAGAAGAGAAGACGAAGAAATGTAGAGGAAAGCTCGTGACCTCACGTAGAGAGAAGAGTTGTCATTGTAACCCTCGTAAAAGAATCACTACTTATTAACATAATCACTACTTACATTCCATAAAAGAATCTTTCAAAAATAACAACTAATACAAAGACTATGACTTCCATAGAAGTTCATTGTAACCCTCGTAAAAAGACATTTTGACCCCAACTTTTAACATATAACAGTTGATACTCATATGCAATTAGTTTCACTTAGAGTATAATTACAAAATTTTAATAAAGTACAATTAAGCCTAAAAGAAATTTTAAACCAAGAACAAATGTGTATTTGATGTTGTACCTTCACATGGTTTCTGATTGTTTCTTTCAATTCTGCTGACTTCTTTCTTGTAACTTCAAAATGTTTGATTTCTTTTAGGACTTTATCACAATTGTTTTGCTTATAGTGATGATTGTAGAAACTATATTTCGTCTCTACCTTAAATATATATATATATATATATATATATATATATATTTTGATGGAAATAAAAGGAAACCTTAAATCAATAGATACAAGATTATAGTATGTATAGAGAATTAAATATAAAAAGGTAGAGGAGAGAGAATTTGTGTACCTTAGATATATTGAATTGAAGTTCTTGATCTTCAAAAACAAAAACTCTATGAATGATTATTGTAGAGATATGAGTTCAATAAGAACTCTTGAAGGTTTTACTATCTACTTTCTAGGGGATTATTCTAGAGAATGTGTATTATTGTTGTAATTTGCTTAATGGGATGACAAATTTATAATCCCCCAGGCTAGGCAGAGACCCCTCAAATGAGTTTTTTATGATTGAATCAACCCATCACAGAGTCAATCTTACTATAATCCCATTCAAATAATCATAAAAATATTATAAGATATTATCACCATATCTTAAATTGTCAGATAATGATAAAATATAATTGATTAATATCAATCCACTATTATTTCCAACATATATATCATAATAACCCAAAATAGCAAAAAAAAAATGTCTTAATAAATGAACAACTTTAATGTTAATGATTTAACATCAACATATATATTAGCAACACTTTTCTTTGAAACTCTCTTTCTAACATTTTTCAGTATAAATAAGTTTAACATGACTTTCAATAAATCAATCAAAGAGACAACATTAAAAAGAGAATATCAAAGAAAATGTCACTACCATTTCTCAAAAAGAAACTAAAAAAACAGTTAAAATGAATATCAAAACTCTTAATTTACAGTTTTCATAATCTCTGAAAGAGGTGAACTTGAAGCATCATCTGTAATGTGACACATATGTTTATTCCTTACTAGCTGCTTTTCTTCACTCAAGTTTTTACACCCATGTAGCACCATATAATTCAACTTCTAAAGTATCACAACAAAAACAAGAAAAATTATAAATGGTGAAAAAATAAAGCAAATTTTCTAAGGATGTAATATAACCAATACATTATTAATTTGGGTTCTGTTCTTACCTTGTTATCAATTTCTTCTTCTCTTATACATGGCTTGATAGCTCTCCCCTTATGTGGTTTATTTGCAAAAGATAAATTGTCTAATGCTAAATGCAAAAGATTAAGTATATCTAATTTCCATGAAGTACTTTGATTGTGTCTATAAAGATAATAGTTCTTCAAATCGTTTAATCTTGAAAGCAGTTTTTCCCTTTCAAACTGTTAAGTAACAAAAGATTCAGTAAAACACCACCCAAAGTCAAACATCATAGTTTAATTATTGTAAGAAACTAAGTTTTAATTGTTCATCAAGACCTGAACTATTTAAAGTTTTGTGACTCTAGAAAGTAGAAATTAACACTTTTAAAAAAAGAAAATACAAACAATTTTTGTTTTAAGAAAAATCTCCATGAATTAAAATTAGCATACCATAACCAATATATTTTTTCTTAAAGATATGAAATTGTAAAGAAGTCGCATAACATATATCTTTCAAAAAATGTTATGGAGAGACTCTTTTTACTTTTTTTTCTCCTATTTGGGTGAGCTTCTCTAAAAATATTTATACGAAAAGAGATAAAAAAATAAACAAGATAATAAACTAAAAGGTTATAGAGAAATTAACTGTTTTCTTTTTTTCTCCTAGATTCTCTAAAAGCATTTATATGAAAATAAATAAAGAATAAAAAGGAAAAAACTTTTCTATAAATTAAAAAATTAACTTATCATAAGTTAATATGAAAAATCTCCCATATAGTTTTTTTAAAAAAAATATAAAACTTTTTACAAATTAACTTGTAAAAAGTTCACATGTTTTAGAAAAGTTTATGACAAAATTATTTTGATTTTTTTCCTTTATAATTCTCTCTCCTATAAGTACTTATGAGAAACTCATCCAATCAGACACTAGATTTTGTTCTAATAAAAATATTTCTAGAAATTTTTTTCAAAACAGATCCATTTTACCTATTATTAGGTACCTTATGAAAAATTCAAAGTAAATGATCATCCACATTATGTTGGAAATAATGGTGGATTGGTATTAATCAATTATATTTTATCATTATCTGGCAATTTAAGATTTGGTGATAATCATATCTTATAATATCTTTATGATTATTTGAATGGGATTATAGTAAGATTGACTCTGTGATGGGTTGAGTCAATTATAAAAAAAGCCCATTTGAGGGGTCTCTGCCTACCCTGGGGGATTATAAATTTGTCATCCCATTAAGCAAATTACAACAACAACAATACACATTCTCTAAAATAATCCCCTAGAAAGTAGGTAGTAAAATCCTCAAGAATTCTTATTGAACTTATATATCTACAATAATCATTCATAGGGTTTTTGTTTTTGAAGATCAAAAACTTCAATTCAAATATATCTGAGGTACACAAATTCTCTTTCCTCTATCCTTTTATATTTAATTCTCTATACATACTATAATCTTGTATCTATTGATTTAAGGTTTCCTTTTATTTCCATCAATTGGTATCAGAGCCAAATTAGATACATATTATGGTTGGTTGTTTTCTATTAGAGAATTATGGTTTTTTTTTATTAGAAAATTAAATTTGAATTGAAGATTTTTTGTGTTATTAGTGAAATTTTATAATATAGTTCACTATTATCTTTTTCACAAAAAAAAAATGAGGGTTTACGCTACTTGTTATTGTTAAAATAACATGTTAAAGTTTCATTCCCTTACTCTTGCATGGCTAAATTATATATTGAAACTTCTTTTTAAGTGCTACCCCTTTAAAACCTAGTTTTCTTTTAAATAATTATGGGGTAAATTATTTTCAAAATTACTTAATGGTTTTCCTTTTTTTATGTTTGACCAATGTGAGTCATTTGTGTGGCCAACATAATATATTTGTATTAACTTTACTTTGGAAAGTGTTAATGGGGTTGCATAGACTCATTTTTTTATACCCAAATTTTTGTGATTTGGTTAAGGGAGAACTTTGTCGTTTTGATACGATCACGTATGATGATTCGTGTGTTAAATTCATTCTTAGAAGCATTTAATGTGATTGCTAATTTTTTATATTCTTATTTTTTCACAAAGACCATATTTATTTAATATTTTTATATTATTGGTATTTTTGAGTATAAAAAAAATTGATTAATTCAAGATTAAATTAAATTTTTTTTTTCTATTATAATCTTGAATTTTTGACATATTTTCATTGTGATAATTCTTTACAGTATTTGTATTCTCCAATTATACTGTACTCTCTTGAATATTGAATTATCATTTATAAATTGATTTTAGGTTATTTTATTAATTATGCACAATCTTAATTGTCTTTCTATTATGAGCATAATTTTCTTTATTAATTTGCATTATTATTACTTGTCTATCATGGGTATAATAATGTGAATTTTGTATGTTGGTCATATAATATATATGATTAATATTATGCAAATTTATTGGACAATATTCATAATTTCTTTTTTCATTTACATAATTATAATTTCACTATTTTGGATGCATTTATGTGAATTTTGTGATATAATTATTTTTTTTATTGCATTGATGATAACTATACTCTATCGGTGTATTGTTATTAATGTAATTTGGTGTTATACAATGTACTTTTCTTGGCTTATGTTAATGATTTTTTTATACCCTATCGGTATTAGGATTTTATTGATATAAGTTATAGTGCATTGTAATTTCCTTAGGGATTCTCTTTTAACTGAACTTTTAGAATTACATAATGTTTCCCTATTTTTGTAATGTTCAGTTTATTTCTCTCATTTGATCATGTTTAGTTATATTTATATGGAACCAAAATTTACACTCTCATTTTTTTTGTTCCATAATGACTTATAACTTTTAATTGGACATTTTTCCTTCAAAACAAAAAAAAAATGTTGCATTTTTTGTGGTGCAAATTTATATATATATATTGATAAAGAAATAGTTGAATTTTATTTAGCCCTCTGGGTATTTTTTTGTTATATCAACTTATTTTTTCTTTATCAAGTGGAAGGATTTTGTATATTAGAATTTTAATTAATATCTTATAAAATAAATTTTCGTGATATAAGATTTTTACCTTAAATGTCCAATTAATCATACATGTGCAAAAAAAAAAAAAAACAAATGTTCTTGATAAAAAAATTTTTCTTATCACATTATTTGTTATCATATTGTTGGGATCTATATTAAGGATTTTATATTGGTCTCTTGTAAAATATTTTCTTGTATAACAAACTCTCTATTGATTTGCAATATTAGTATGCAATTCTTGTAAGGACAATATAGGAATCCCAAATTTTAAGAGATTAATTTCTCCATACCATATTTTATAATATTGTTAATGGTATTCTTGTAAAAGCTAGAGGCTTTATTTGGGATATATAAATAAACCCATGTCCATTATAAATTTTGATGAGAGTTAGAGACTATTTATTATTATATCCTTAATATTTGTAAGAATAGGTCTCATTCTTTCGCAGCGTGTAATCATGTTTTATTCTCAAGTGTGCGTAAATATTGTTTATTGTAGCACTTGATTGTTTATGATTACTTGAGAACTTGCTTATGATCTCATATTCTACGTAAAATTATCAGGTGATCCATTTTCTCACTCATGTAATTATTTTTTCAAGATCCTCATAGGGGTCAATATTTTTGTAAAGATTGATTAATATGTGGTTAATTATGAAACCATTTGTGAGAATTATTTATTCATATGGATGAATTTGTAGGTTTCATATTCTTGTTATTTTAACCACTTCTCTCATTAATCATTTGTTATTCTACTACTTTCTAATTCCTTAAGTAGAATAATAGTGAATTTTAATTCACTTCTATTATTATCTTATAAAGTCATCATCCCACTATCACTAAAACTTTTAATACTAGTGTACCTAATGATAATCCTAATATTTTTTGGTATATTAAGGATTAGTGGGAGTATATATAATCTTGTATTATCTCTCGAAACTTATATATTTTTTATTATCATATAATCGTGTGCACATTTAATTATGATATGACATATTCTATAGGGCTTCTCTATTTATTTTTGTCCTATTTTTATTGAGATACATAAAATCCATTGTATCTTTGTAGACATCTTTAACTGATGTTAAGGTCATTCTGTTGGGTATTGCACATTAATCCTTTTGGCATACAATTATGCATTGTGCATCTCTTTTACCCAAATTTCATATTTTAATTGATCAAAATTTTAGAAGTATATAATTTTGTATCATGTCTCGAGACTTATCTATCTGTATTGTCATATATTCTTGTGCACATTTAATTATGATATGACATACTTTATAGGACTTGACTATTTATTTTTGTCCTATTTTAATTGAGATACATATAATTCATTGTATCTTAATAGACATCTTTAATGGATGTTAAGAGCATTTTGTTGGGCATTGCATATTAATTCTTTTGGTATCAATTAAGTATTGTGCTTTTCTTTACCCAAAATTTCACATTTTGTTTGGTCAAAATTCTATAAGTATATTGTAGATGCAATACTCCTATCGAGTATGATTTTCTACTTTGTAAAAAAGTGCTTATTATGATAGTACTCCTATTGAGTACAATTTTGCACTTTTGAAGTACTTATGAATTTTTTTTGTTTGGACCAATTATCTAAGTGTTTGCTCAATTGACATTTTGTGGCCACAATAATCTGAGTATCATTTTATATAAACTAGTTGTCTATGTGGTTTTAGTAGGGAATTTATGGATTTCCTACTTATCTTTGGATTCTTACATAGTCACTCTTTTTTGAAACTCATATTAGTTAAATGTCAAATATTATAGAGCATTTATGTAGCCTATATGTAATTACATATGTTATTGGGCTATGATGAATAATTAGATGCATGTAAATTATGCTTTCTCACCTATATAATTTTTCGGACTCAAGTAAAAAAAAAAAATTATATTAATTAAACATTTTTTTATTCACTGATCAAATACTTAACTTTGGAGTTTTATAACTCATATGGTTTGGTTAAGTTTTGATGTCTTAGATCAGTGGGAGTCTGAAAACTTTCTTATGAGATATGTGTGAAGTAATATCATTTTAGTAACATATCTCTTAGTATTTTTGGATGCTTGAGACCATGTAGTATTATTTTATTGAACTACATTATTCTATATACTTTATGAGAAATATTTATGATATATATCCCTATCGGATATTATTTTGTAGCTCAAATTTCTCATTGTCTAATATAAGATTTGTCTATAATTGTCATTCTAGCTTAATGATTTATTTTTGTATTATTGATTAATACCATCCAAGTGGGAGAATGTTGGAAATAATAGTGGATTGGTATTAATCAATTATATTTTATCATTATCTGGCAATTTAAGATTTGGTGATAATCATATCTTATAATATCTTTATGATTATTTGAATGGGATTATAGTAAGATTGACTTTGTGATGGGTTGAGTCAATCATAAAAAAAGCCCATTTGAGGGGTCTCTGCCTACCCTGGGGGATTATAAATTTGCCATCCCATTAAGCAAATTACAACAACAACAATACACATTCTCTAAAATAATCCCCTAGAAAGTAGGTAGTAAAATCCTCAAGAATTCTTATTGAACTTATATATCTACAATAATCATTCATAGGGTTTTTGTTTTTGAATATCAAAAACTTCAATTCAAATATATCTGAGGTACACAAATTCTCTTTCCTCTATCCTTTTATATTTAATTCTCTATACATACTATAATCTTGTATCTATTGATTTAAGGTTTCCTTTTATTTCCATCACATTAATCATGATGTCACCTACCACTTTTTCTCTTATCTCTTCAGATATTTACAAAAGTATTTCATCATTTTCCTCAAACAATTTTACTGCCTCTTGAATTGTGCCATAAACATCTTCATATTTTGTCAACATTTTAACAAAACAAAATGGTAGCACTTGTTTAGGTACATTATTTGCAACATTTTCCTTTGATCTCATAGTGTGTTACACTTCTTTGAATCCAAAATGATTGTGTATTATGCAATTGATGGTTTTTTTCCCCTTCAAACACGGTAGAAGAAACATACAAAGATAAAAGAAACTTTACTCATTGTTAGCATGAGATTAAGCAAAGGGTTAATTGCTTTCTATTTTTTAAACTCATTTTTGAAGATAATTAAAATAGATACTAACCTCAATTGAAGGAGTTGTTCATGTCTTGGAGGCACTTTTCTAAGAATTGAGACAAATGATTAAATCTTGAGTTTGAAAGCAAAGTTTTTCATTGTTAAATATAGGCCACATAGTCAACTCTCTTCCACCCCACGCCAAGTTGGTCAATTTAATAGCAATGCATAATGTATATTACATTAATAGAAATGGTTTTCATTTTAATTGCCTTTATATCATTAAGTGTTTGTTTGTTTGATTTTAGTTTTATGAAAAATACTTTTATTTTAGAATTTTTGTTGTGCTTGTTTGCATTTAAAGAAAAAATATAATATGAAAATTTTAACTATTTATTATTTTGAGAACTTTAAATAGTTTATAGAAATAAAAGTTGTAAGAATCTCTTTGAAAATAAATTTCCTTTATAATTATAACCAGGTCAACATAGCTTTTGTTATACTATAGATTTTTTTCAAATAAACTACATTTTCTAAACATTTTTAAATTACAAAGAAAAAAATTAATATGTATTTAAAAGACAGGTTTAATTGCACTTTTTTTAACACAAAGTGTGTTTGTTTGAAGTTATAAAAGGTTATTTCCAGAAATATGATTATGGAAATCAAGAATATACTTGTTTTGCTTTCTCTATTTCCATGAAAATGGTAGAAATATTTTAATCTCATGAGAGTGTAAGTTACTTTTTAAACTAACTTGCCACCCTCACTCTATTCTATTTTTATTTTTTATTTATTTTATAAATTTAAATTAATTTTAAAAAATATTCCAAGAAATGATAAACTTTTAACAAACATGTTTAATGGAATTTCATAACATTTTCAGTAATAATATTTTAAAAAATATCAATTTTAAAAATATAATTAAATTCATGAAACAAAATTCTTCTTATAAATTTGGAATTTATAACTCTCCACTTAAATTAAGACACTCTAATCTATACTTAAATTAAAGGGTCAATCGCAAAATTTTAGTTTTAATTAATATAAAATTGAAAAATTTTTAAAATTGAAAGTAAATGGATTACAAATTATGGATTTATAAAATTTTTGGATTGCAAAAGTTTAAAAAATAAGAAAGTTTGTATAAAATCAAGAATCAGCAGAGAAACAAAATGTATTGTTGTGTGTTACCAATATTCAACGTACACCAACAGGAAGAAAAACTAGGGATGGTAACCGGGTGGGAGTGAGTTTGACGCTTCCCTTTCCCATCCCTACAAAGTGCAGGGCAGATTTGGATTCGGGTATAAAAAGAGCTGGTATGAAATTTTAATTCTCATCTCAATCCCTGTTAGGCATTTTCGGATCCGGATATACCCGCGGGTACCCGTCATATTATTTTTTACAATTTAAATTTATTTATTTATTATTAAATAAATTATATATATTAATTTATTAATTATATTTTAATTTAAAAAGTATATAAAGAATAATTAATAACAATAAATTATAATTAAAGCTTAAGAATTAAAATTTTTAATTAAATGTATAAATTTAAAGTTATTATATAATCATTAAAATTAAAACGAGGTGGGTACAAGACAGATAGTCACATATCCATACTTGTATCCATACCCAGTTTAACACATCGAATAATTTTTGCATCCATACCCATACCCAAAATCAGAACAGATTCGGACGGATACCCACGGTATTGGTATTTGTGTCATCCCTAAGAAAAACAAAAGTAGGAGACGCAATTGGAAGAAAGCTTTCTGCACCCTCATTTTACTTTTGCACCTACCATTTTATAAAGTTAAGGTAGTCTCTTTCTACTATTTTTCCATATTGCACTATCTTGATATGAACATTTTATACAATATGCTGTATCGTAGTGGTGTGTGCTGATCTTTTTTCTAGAGAAACTTCACAATATTGCATTATAGGTTTCTTCTTGCAGAAAAACAATTGCATTGCTTTAGTCAGTAAAATTTTTCAAATTACAGATTCATGATCTGAAAATACTTTTACTTTATTACTATCATGAAATTCATAATACATTGATTTTTTTTTTCATTCTAATCATAAAATCCACACCAGTGGACAACATAGCTGTGGATCCTAAAATTCCGCAACATATTGGTTTAATAATATATTTCATGGATATATAATTATGTAATTACATAATTGTGAATTAAGTCATCATACAATGTATTATTACATAATTTTTTATCATCCAATACGTAACAGAAAAATATTTTAGCCATGTGAATTATATTACACATCACGAAATCTATAATATAGTTATAAAATATATAATACGAGTCACAAAATTGGCGATAAGTTAAAGAATTTGCATTGCAAATCCTAAAATTTGCAATATACTAAAAAAATTACATTGCATATCTTAGAATCCTTAATATACTATAAAAAAAATATTAGTATCAAGAAATCTGGAATATAGGATATTTTTGAAAATTTTTCAAAATTTTGGGGTGCAAAAGGAAAAGCCATGAATGAAATGTAAAATTTTTCAAAATTTTGGGGTGCAAAATTTAGGATATATGGTTTGTTTCAAGAGCAACTGCAATGACATTTGTTCATTTAACTTGCAGTTTAAATATAATTCTAATTTTTTTATTTTAATAAGAAGAGTTCTCAAATAATTTTCTATAGAAAAAAATTTCAGATAATCAATCTCAAATTATTATTGATTTTTTAGATAATTATTGTTAAAATCAATAAACTTATCATATATATATATATAATAAATTTGTTATTGACTTAAAATAATGATAAAATGCTTGTATCACAATCTTTGTACATTCTACGTTACAAGCATTATATCATTGACATATAAGTTCGATTTAAATATATTTTGATAGTAGTATGATTAGTACAAAAGCTTAATTTGTGTAGGTTTGAATCAAACTTACATATATGGACATTCGTATAAAACTATTAGTCATGATAAAGAATAGAAAGAAAAGTATTTTTAATATATGAACTAATGATGATAATATTTAGGTAGGTATGATTTGCAACTCACCTCAATTTTAATTAATATTACCCATTTTGACTATGAGCAAGACAAACATTATCTAATTGATGCATTCTTTTTTTATACCATTCTGAAGATCACCTTTTAATTTCGTTCCTTTGGAGAAATGAATGGTGGAAAGGGAAGGAAAGAAGGTGTAGGTGCCACTCATGGTGAGATAAGCTATGGAAGAAGTTTGCCACAAGGGAAGGAAACCTTGATAAAAGCCATAGAAACTCTCAAACTAGGGAGAGAAAGAAGACACTCAATGAACTCACAAGAGGTTTGCATTCAATATCAAGTATAAAATGAACATAGGAGGAGGAAACATCTATTTATAAGAAAAAACAATGGGCTAAGGGGGAGAGAAGAGTGACATGGAAGCTAGGGGAGATTAGGAGAGCTTAATCAAGTGTTAATTGAGCTAGAGCCAATTAGCACTTGATTAATCTCTAGGAAGATCCAAACATGCCCCTAACTTTAAGATCTTGGTCCCTTCTCAATTTGAATTTGAATTTTGGAGGGAAGCCACATGGCAGCTTCAAAATTCAAATTAAAAAATGAGAGCACATAAAAAACATGTGGAAGTTATCTTTGAGGAGAGAGAAAGTTCCATCCAAGTGTGAGGGGAACCAAAGGGTCTCACATGTCTCTCATGCTTCATGTGTGAGTTGAAGGGGTGTGGAACTAACTTAGTGGGTGTGACTCACAAAAACCACACTCCTAAGCTTCTCCAAAAAGGCCCAAACTACTCAACACACTTCCACAAAAGAGACTAATTACACCCCCTAAATTAAAAAGGACATAAAGGCCAAAAATAAAAATAAGAACACCTCCAAACTCCTAAAAGAAAAAACGTAGTCATGAAGGACTAAAAAGAAAACTATGACCTAATTTCCATCATCTTGATCTCCATGAGAAGGTGCGATCTTCTTCCTCCTCTGTTGCCATGTCTTCCTCAATCCTCCTAGTCATTACCCTTGTGATAGGACCCTTGTTAGGTAGGAATGCATCACTAATACTCAAAATAGGTGTAGCTATGGGTATGGTATTAATACCCGTTTTGACTATGGGTATGGGTGTACAAGTATGAACATTGATATTACCTATCTAGTATTTGTACTCATCTCATTATAATTTTGATAATTATATATTTAATTAAAGATTTTAATTCTTAAACTTTTATTTATAATGTATTATTATTTATTATTCTTTATACTTTTTAAATTAAATATAATTAATAACTTAATATATAATTAATTAATAAGAAAAAAATAAGTTCAAACGGTAGAAAATAATATAATAAGTTATCCACAAGTATACTTAACCTAAAAATAACCTACAAGAAAGATTGAGTACTAAAATTTCATACCTATTTCTTTTATATCTGAACTGAAACTCACTCTCCTTTTGTAAATGGGAATGGAGAGGGTCAATCACAAGTCTTCATATAAATAGTGAATTCTTATTAAGTGACAATGTGAAGTTCCTTTGTACCAATAATAAATTAATATTAAACTGTAGAATTTATATAAACTTACATAACAAAATGCTTTGTACTTTTTTTTTTTTTTTACTATACGAAGGCTATTCAACCTACACTTTTGTAATCCTTGGTGTTGACATTGAAGCCATATAAATTGTCTACATTATTAAAAAAACATGTTTTATTCAAGAACTTTAACAAACTAGAACTTGTAGTAACAATATACATAGAACACAATTCAAACATTTAAAAGAGGCATGCATTACAACTTAAACACATTATATAATACAATGTTTATGGTTCATAATAAAGGCATTGCTGGGTAATAAATATTTCCAACAAGACCCTCTACACTTTAGTCATAGTAATAATTAACATCACACACAAATTCACCCTCCAAAAACAAAAGCTAGCTAGTTGTAGTAATACTAAGTAGTACCATCATCTACACACACCCCCACCCACTAGCATTTATACTAAAGTCATTTTCACTTTTTTCTTATCTATCTTCTCTCACTTTCTTTCTCTACCCAAAACAGCTTCAAAATTTCCCGGAAAAATAGAAGAAAGTTGAAGGTGGGAAAATTTAAAAAAAGAAACCTACCCAACAAGTCAAAACTCAACGAAAAAACAAACATTAATGAGGTAACCCCTTTCTCATCTCTAACAATTATACACTATGTCACTTCAATTAAAGAAAATTCACACAAATTAGAAAATGTATGGGAGAATCTTTCTAAAAGCTCCTGCAGAAAAAAATAAAATCCACAAGTTAATCAAAATTAGCCTAGGATAAATTCATATATAAAAGTTTTTCTAAAAGATATAAAACTTTTACATATTGATTTATTCACAAATTAATTTAACTTATGAACAAATTAATTTCATACTTTTTTCTTCTAAAAGAATTTTCCAAAAACTCATTCAAACAAATTAATAATGTCTAATGATTCTGTACATGTTTAGGTGCCTATTTAAAACTTCGTTAAAAAAAAAAAAAAGAAGTGTTCCAATATAAAAAGACAAAAACTTTTTAAGTGTAACTAAACCAAACACATCCTTTACACTCCAACAAAGTTAGTATCTAAAATGTTTTAGATCAAGTTGTAGAACTATCTAAATCCCATTAAAGCATTTGTAGTCGAGAGTTTTTAAATAGGTCTTACTATAAAGTATTATTTTACCGTGCGTTTTATAAAATAAAATGCTTAAAATATTAGAGAGACAGATCTCTCCAATTTTTAAATTTGTTCCCTTGGGTTAAAGCTAACTAACTAAAACTGAATTTTTTGGAACTTGACCCCATAAGTTTCTCCTGATGAAAGTATAAAGTAGGTTTTGAATTATACTGTACTAGACACAAATTATAGTATGCCAATTAATAATATTGAATTGATAGAATGAGAATGAATGTGTACCTGAATTTGCATTCATGTCCATGAGCACTATTGAACAGAACTTTAGGAGGTTCTTCTGGCTACCTTCTGAGGGGTTATTGTAGAGAATAAGTCTGATGTGTAAATTTGCTTAATGGGATGGCAAATTTATAACCCCCTAGGGTAGTCAGGGACCTCTCTTAATTGGGCTTTTAATCTGATTGACCTAACCCATCACAGAGTCAATCTCACTGTAATCCCAGTTCAATTAACCATATTGTTAAAGATAATATAGTATCGGTTAAAGATAAGATATTATCGATTAGAGATAAGATATTGTCGGTTAATGATAATAGATATTGAGTGATACTAATCCACAATTAATTTCAACATTCTCCCACTTGGATAGTGTCAATCAATAATCAACATACAAATCATTAAGCTAAAACGACAATTGCCGATATATCATATATTAATTAACAATATGAAAAATATGAGCAACAAAATAAATATCCGATAGGGATATTAATCAATTGCATTTAACTAATATTTTTCATAGATGTATGGCATAATGCAGTCCCATAAATGACACTACAATGGTCCAAGCATAAATAAAATGCTAATAAGAAACATGAAATGACGTAAACTAGAGCATGTCTCTTAAAGAAAATAGAGAATCAGACTCCCACTAACTTAATACATCAAAAGCCTTGACTAAACCCATGTGAGTTACATGAGTAAGAAAAATTCCAACAGTTAAGGCCTTAGTCAGTGGATCTGCTAACATCTCCTCAGAATCAATGTTTTCAATCCGAGTGTGAAAACTTTGAATTTGCTCTCTAACAAATTGATACTTGATATCAAAATGCTTTGAACGAGTAGAGCTTTTGTTGTTTCGAGAGAAACTCACAGCAGCAGTATTGTCACAGTAAATCACAAGTGGCCTGGAAATGCTTTCAACTATGTGAAAGTCAGATATCAATTTCTTAAGCCACATGGCCTGGCGAGTGGCCTCAAAACAAGCAACATACTCTGCTTCCATGGTAGAGGTAGCTGTAAGAGACTGTTTAACGCTCTTCCAAGAGATAGCTCCTCCTGCCATCATAAAAATAAAGCCAGAAGTAGATCTACAATCATCAGGGCAACCTGGAAAATCAGAATCAGAATAGCCAGTGACTTGAAGTTGATCAGACTTCATAAAAGTCAACATATGATCCTTGGTTCCCTGTAAATATCGCATGACCCTTTTAACGGCTTTCCAATGACCCAAACCTGGGTCGCTCAAGTATCTGCCTAAGGCATTGACGATGAAAGCAATGTCAGGACGAGTACAGACTTGAGCATACATCAGACTGCCAACAGCAAAAGCGTATGGAATTTTCTTCATAGCATCCACTTCTTCATCATTATGAGGACATTGTTTGTTAGATAATTTGTCACCACGTTGCACAGGTGCAGCACATGGGGAGCAAGCATTCATGTTGAACTTCTTGAGAATCTTCTCGATATATCCCTTTTGAGACAATCCAACTATGCCACGTGACCTATCACGAAGAATTTGGATGCCTAGAACGACAGAAGCTTCACCAAGGTCTTTCATGTCAAAATGTCTGCACAACATTGATTTTGTCTCAACCAATAGGTTCATACAACTACTAGCAAGGAGAATGTCATCGACATATAATACGAGAATGATGAAATTACGCCCACTAGTCTTCAAGTAAATGCACTGGTCTGCAACATTTTCCATTAAATTGTAAGTAGTGACAACCTGGTCGAATTTTAAATACCATTGCCTAGATGCTTGTTTTAGTCCATAAATGGACATTTTAAGTTTACACACCAAATGCTCATTGCCTGCTTCAACAAAACCATCAGGCTGAACCATGTAGACATCTTCAGCAAGATCTCCATTCAGAAAAGCTGTCTTTACATCCATCTGGTGTAGCTCTAGGTCAAAATGAGCAACTAAAGCCATGACAACTCGGAGTGCGTCCTTCGTTGAAACTGGTGAAAAAGTTTCTTTGTAGTCAACGCCTTCCCGTTGACTATAACCTTTAGCCACCAATCGAGCCTTATACCTATCAACCTTTCCATCTGGAGTACGTTTTGTCTTAAAGACCCATTTAGATCCAACAGGCTTACAACCTGCTGGCAAGTCCACAAGATCCCAAACATTATTATGAGACATGGAAGACAATTCATCATGCATAGCTTTTAGCCAGTCAGAAGCATGAGAACTAGAAAGTGCTTCCTGAAATGTGATGGGATCGTCATCATCATGTGGATCATATTCGTGCTCCTGAAGGTATACAACATAGTCATTTGGTATAGAAGGTCGGCGTATTCTCTGAGATCGTCTTAATGGGGCCACATCAACATCATCAAGTTGTTGATCATTGAGTTGTGGTTCATCAACTTGTGGTTCTGTCATTTGTTCATCTTGCCTCTCAACAATTTGTTCATCTGTGTGAACCATTGGGATTGAGATGTCTGTAGGAAGAGAATAAGATGGTAATGGAAGCATGGTTCGATCTTCTCTGAAGGTCATCATTCGAGGTGTGTAACTCCCACTGTCCAAATCATCCTCAAAGAAAACTGCTCGGTCAGATTCAATAACTCGTGTAGAGTGAGAAGGACAATAAAATCTACATCCTCTAGAACCGATACAATAGCCAATGAAATAACCGCTAATAGTTTTGAGATCAAGTTTCTTTTGTTTAGGATCATAAGGTCTTACTTCTGCCTTACAAGCCCATACATGGAAATGTATCAAACTCGGCTTTCTACCAGTCATTAGCTCAAAAGGAGTTTTGGGCACAGATTTGCTAGGTACCTGATTAAGGATGTACATAGCAGTTCGCAAAGCATCTCCCCAAAGAAATTCTGGCAGAGATGAATGTGATAACATACATCTTACCATGTCCATGAGTGTTCGATTTCGTCTTTCAGCAACGCCATTTTGTTCAGGAGTTCCAGGCATGGTGTATTGAGCTTCAATTCCGTATTCATCAAGGAATCGAGCAAATGGACCTAGATTTCTTCCTGTCTCGTCATAACGACCATAATATTCTCCTCCTCTATCAGACCTTACACACTTAATTTTCCTTTCTGTTTTCAGCTCAACAAAAAGCTTTAAAGGTTTTGAAGGCTTCAAGAGAGCTTGCTTTATCCTGAAGAAGATATACCCATCCATGTCTGGAGAAGTCATCTATGAAGGTAATAAAATACCTATATCCACCCATAGCAGTAGGTGTAATAGGTCCACATATGTCTGTGTGAATTAATTGTAGCACATCGTCACATCTGTTTGAACTTTTATTCCTGGTTTTGGCAGTGAACTTCCCCTTGATGCAATCGACACAAGTGTCATAATCTGAGAAGTCAAGATCATGCAGGATCCCTTCTTTTATGATTCTTTCAATTCGAGGCCTAGAAATATGCCCCAAACGTCTATGCCATAGCATAGAGGAAGATTCATCAATCCTGTTACGTTTACTCCGGCTAATGGAGTTAACTGACATATCAGTTACGTTTAACATGTAAAGTCTGTCATGCAAAACTCCCGAACCAACAACAGTTGAATTATAATAAATCACCAATTTTCCATCACCAAAATGAAAGTTGTATCCACATTTGTCTAAAACAGAAATTGATATCAAATTCCTTCTCATGGAAGGGACATAAACAACATCTTGCAATAATAAAGTATGTCCAGAGGATAAACATAAAGAGACGACTCCAATGTCAGCAACGGGTACTCCAGCTCCATCTCCCACAACAATCTTCATCTCAACATCACTTGGTTTCCTCAGGCTTGAAAACCCCTGTAAAGAATTCACAACATGAATAGTAGCCCCTAAGTCTAACCACCAGGAATTTGGAGGAACATCAACCATATTAGATTCAAAGCAAGTTAGTGCTAGCAGATTACCTCGCTTCTCCTCTTTCTTTTTCAGGATAAACATAAAGAGACGACTCCAATGTCAGCAACGGGTACTCCAGCTCCATCTCCCATAACAATCTTCATCTCAACATCACTTGGTTTCCTCAGGCTTGAAAAACCCTGTAAAGAATTCACAACATGAATAGTAGCCCCTAAGTCTAACCACCAGGAATTTGGAGGAACATCAACCATATTAGATTCAAAGCAAGTTAGTGCTAGCAGATTACCTCGCTTCTCCTCTTTCTTTTTCAGGATAAACATAAAGAGACGACTCCAATGTCAGCAACGGATACTCCAGCTCCATCTCCCATAACAATCTTCATCTCAACATCACTTGGTTTCCTCAGGCTTGAAAACCCTGTAAAGAATTCACAACATGAATAGTAGCCCCTAAGTCTAACCACCAGGAATTTGGAGGAACATCAACCATATTAGATTCAAAGCAAGTTAGTGCTAGCAGATTACCTCGCTTCTCCTCTTTCTTTTTCAGGATAAAGATAAAGAGACGACTCCAATGTCAGCAACGGGTACTCCAGCTCCATCTCCCATAACAATCTTCATCTCAACATCACTTGGTTTCCTCAGGCTTGAAAACCCTGTAAAGAATTCACAACATGAATAGTAGCCCCTAAGTCTAACCACCAGGAATTTGGAGGAACATCAACCATATTAGATTCAAAGCAAGTTAGTGCTAGCAGATTACCTCGCTTCTCCTCTTTCTTTTTCAGGATAAACATAAAGAGACGACTCCAATGTCAGCAACGGGTACTCCAGCTCCATCTCCCATAACAATCTTCATCTCAACATCACTTGGTTTCCTCAGGCTTGAAAACCCCTGTAAAGAATTCACAACATGAATAGTAGCCCCTAAGTCTAACCACCAGGAATTTGGAGGAACATCAACCATATTAGATTCAAAGCAAGTTAGTGCTAGCAGATTACCTCGCTTCTCCTCTTTCTTTTTCAGGATAAAGCAATCTTCCACCTTGTGGCCATGTTTCTTACAATACTTGCAAGAACCTTTAAAGAATTTCTTCTTGGGTTCTAAATGTCGTTCTGCTTTCTCTGTACCCTTTTTCTTCTTTCCTTTATACCTGTTAGCACCTTTAGCACCTGAACTAGAAGCAACGAACTGAATGCTATTAGGCTTATTTTTCTTCATTGACTCCTCCTCTTGGGTGATTATTGCAATCAATTCATTCACTCCATAGTCATGTTTTTGAATGTTATATGAAGTCTTCATGATGTCAAACTGAGAAGGCAGAGATTCCAAGATGCGATAAATTAAAGTGTCTTCGCCAACCTCAACCTTGAGAGACTTCAGCTTATTATGGAAATGTACTAACTTCATAATGTGTTCACGTACACCACTGACACCATCATATTTGGTCTTTTCAAATAAGGAAAGATATTGGCTTTTCTGTGCCTTATCAAAAGTTGTAAATTTTTCACCGACTGCTTTCAGAAAAGCACTGACATCATCAAGATCTGGAATGCTCTGTCTAATAGATTTGTCCATGGAGAATTTAATCACCTTCAGGCACACTCTGTTAGAGTGTTCCCATTTCTCATGAGAAATTTGCTGAGCTTCAGAAGACTCATCTGTAAGAGGCGCAGGCCTCGTCGTCCTCAATGCTAAATCCAGATTGCCCATGGTCAGGTAGAGATCTAATGATTCTTTCCAATCCTCATAATTTGTTCCGTTTAGAGTTTTGACGGAATTAGGGAAGAAAACTGAACATCACAATAAAGAAAAAAAGTGATTTAAAAGTTCAACTTAAAATAAATCCCTAAGGAAATTACAATACATTATAACTTAAATTAATAAATCCTAGCAGCGATAGGGTACCAAAAACATTAATATAAGTCAAGAGAAATGCATTGTATAACAAAAAATTATACTAATAACAACACACCGATAGGGTATAATTATCACTAATATAATGAATTCATAAATTTACACAGATGCATCCACGATATGTGAAATTACAATTATGTAAATTAATAGCATAAATCATGTTTATTTAATCATCTTAAAATATGACAAACAAAATTCACATCATCATGCCCACGATAGACAGGTCATCACAATGCAATTTAATAGAAAAATCATATTGTAAGTGATAATTCAATATTCAAAATTTGAGAGTAATATGCCAAAAAAAATTATTATGAAATTTATAACCTCATGTAAATTTTATTACAAAATAATAAAATTTTGAAATTTCAATATTATGCCACATATCTTAAATATTATGAAATTTAAAAGAAAAATTATTGATTTAATAATTTTAAAAAAAAATATTTGGCATGGAGGAATCGGTGGTTACGGAACAAATATATTTTGACGGCTTCGACCACCGCGGTTCTCCTAAAAAATATTTGATGTTTCGTGCGGTTACGAAACAGAAATGGGTAGGAGACGCAGATCCGGAAACGGCGGAGACGGGTAGGAGACGCAGATCCGGATGGTCGGTGCGATCTCTGCCGCGATCTGGTTCGGCGCTGAAACGCGAGTCTGCCGGTGGAGCAGCGGCTTCGATTCTGGAGCGCCGATGGAGCAGCGCCGAAGCCCCAAGATCCGACGGGATCTGGACTATACGAAGCGCGCGGGACAGCGGTGGAGCAGGCAGCCCTGGAGGCGCCGAAACGCCAAGATCAGACGGGATCTGGGACGATACAAAGCACGGTGGTTGAACCGCTCGAAGGCGACGGAGAGCCGCTGGAACAGACAGCGCTGAAGGCGCCGAAAGCCCCAAGATCGGCCGGGATCTGGGCGGTCGAAACGCGATCTCCACCGCGATCTAGGCGGCCGAGATGCGATCTCCGCCGCGACGCGATCTGGGCCGATCTCTGATCTCCGCCCCTCTCTGCTTTAGATCGGAACGCGGCGGTCGAAGCGCGGCGAAGACGAGGTTCGAAGCACGGGGGTGGAGCGCCGAAACGTGATATGGCAGGGCCGGGACCAGCGGCCGACCACCGGCAGAGCCGCTGGCCCCAGCGGGCGACTCGGCTGCGGCTGCCGGCGGATGACTCGACCGCCGCCGCGCAGATGTTCAGGTATCATTTGGTCTCTTTCCCTCTCTCAAAAAAACGTGTGTATGTTAATGTTGAAAAATAGGATTTGTTCAATTGACAACCATAAAATGTATCTAGTGCTCTGATACCAATTGATGAAAGTATAAAGTAGGTTTTGAATTATACTATACTAGACACAAATTATAGTATGCCAATTAATGATATTGAATTGATAGAATGAGAATGAATGTGTACCTGAATTGGCATTCATGTCCATGAGCACTATTGAACAGAACTCTAGGAGGTTCTTCTGGCTACCTTCTAAGGGGTAATTGTAGAGAATAAGTCTAATGTGTAAATTTGCTTAATGGGATGGCAAATTTATAACCTCCCAAGGTAGTCAGGGACCTCTCTTAATTGGGCTTTTAATCTGATTGACCTAACCCATCACAGAGTCAATCTCACTGTAATCCCAGTTCAATTAACCATATTGTTAAAGATAAGATAGTATCGGTTAAAGATAAGATATTATCGGTTAGAGATAAAATATTGTCAGTTAATGATAATAGATATTGAGTGATACTAATCCACAATTAATTTCAACATCTCCAACCAATGTTAATTACATCAACCAAAGTTTTATCAAGAAATGAACTTATATATATAGTCAATTGAATAGAGGATTGATTGAAGCTTCATAATTTTAGTTTATTATACACAGTACACACCAAGAACACTGAAAATTCCTCAAACATAAACCATAGGTATTATGGATATATAGTTTCTTTTTATATAATTTAAAGCTCGTACTCTGTTTTTGTGGAGCCTTAAAAATATGTTCATTATAGCTTTTATATATATTTGAGCACCGTTGCATCAGACATGCCATGATACATTTACATACTTTTTATAATATATATATATATATATATATAAATATAAATATAAATATAAATATAAATATAAATCGTATAAGGTCAACTTGAGTGTTTAAAATATTATGTAACTATATTGTATGTAACATGCATAATGAGATTTAATTGGCATATAAGGAAGATCATGCTATAATACATTATGTAATGCAATATATTTTAATATGATCGATGATTTATTATGGATGTGTAGCTATTTGTTATGTGTTAAGCTATTTATATCCTGAATGATAAAATTTGTGAAACTATTTGTGAAGAAGCTCATAAATAAAGAACCTCATAAATGGGTGAGGGTCAATTCATCACTAAAATCATCATCTTAATTATTTGTTTATGAGAATCATTTCATCTTTTCTGTCAAGTAATTTTAAATAAATTTTATAGAAAACTCTTCACTCCATTTCTATTCAATTTCCTCTCTTTTGGTTCGTTCTCTTGCACCATTAGCAGATTTTCTATTGTATTCATTGAAGGTAGATGTCCTCGATACTGATATGGTTTTCTATCTTGTAATGAAATCCCAAAATCCGCTCTTATTCTTCTAACATATGTGTCATCTAAAAATCTTTAAAGGTGAAACAACCTCAGTGGATGATCATAAAATTGGGTTAATGCAAAAATGATCTCTTGTTTAGTCCCTCCCACCAACTAAGGGTTCCAAGAACTTCATGTCAAGCATCTTAACCTTTATAAGCATTGTTCCTTTTATCTCACTGTTTGATCCCATGTCTCTTTTAAGGATATTCTCGATCAACAAGATTTTATGATTCTCCAAAACTTGTTTCATAGAAGAATGTATGTGAATGATTATGCATGTGGAAACTATCATACCACACTTTTTCTTTTAAAAGAAAGAATAAGGAAGTTAAATACTAAAACAAAAAGGAGAGTAAGAAAAAGGTGCCCCAAGTGTCCTAAACTGGTATACCTAGAGGAATTCAACTACCTTATGGAACTAATGGCTTTTTAGCGAGTGAGTCTCACCGATTGATAGCTATTTGTACCCTTCCAAGGGTTTTCTAGAGCTCTATACTCATTTTAGAATACATTCACAAATTGGAAGTGCATCCGAAGTATGGACATTCACAAAAAGAGTCACTTTCTAGATGAGACTTTCGCCATAACTAAATTAGAAGTGCATGTAAAATGGTACCACTAATCGTCTCTCGCTCTGTAAGTTACTCTCAGGCCCGGGTATAGGACCCCACTCACTGTGTGAAAAATGTACTTGCCGTGTGTGAGGGGGAAAATCTTAAATTACTCTATATAATGTAATAGAAACATTCATCATCTAATCTATAGTTAAAAAATACACAGATAAATAACAAAAATATGAGCAAATAACTAAATGAATAAAATAAATAAATAAGGAGTGAAAAATAACATAAATAAAAGTTATCAATTTTGCATATTTAATTATTTAAGCTAGACTTGCAAAAGTCCCTACTTGAGTCACCATCTGTCGACATGTGAGTCTTGACAAGACAAAAACAAATTTATTTTGAAAATCAAAGTAGTCTCCACCTTTATTTATTTAGGAAAACATTGAAAAAACCTTTCAGAAAAATGTGGTCTACGAAACCAAATTTTGAATTTGGAAGTCTATTACGCGTAAAAAATGTATTAGCACTCTACAACGTCTGTCCTAAGTCAATTACCTTTAACTAAATATACAAAATTAGATAACTTATAAATATTTATCTCACCCTTGAAATATAAAAGACTACTTTTATTTTATTTTTGGTTTTAACGTTTTAATAAAAACATATTATTGAAAAAATCAGTGTAGATTCAGTGTATGAAATGACATTTTTTTTCTGGATTTACTATTTTTTTTTTTATTATTGATGTGTACAGTAAATTTATCTGCTTAGACATAGTAAATATTTGTTCTATCTTAATTTATCATCTATAACTTCTGACGTGTTTCAATTGATTGTTGACATTACTTATTTTTTACTATCCGTGACTTTTTGCATTTTAGTTATTTAATGTTATTGCTCTTGTTATCATATCAAAATATTTTTTGCTTGTAATGTTATTAAATTCAGTTTAATCATTGACCTGGTTGATGAATTGGGTTAATGGATTAATAATGGAATAAAGGGGTCATTAATTGAATTAATTGATCCGATATGTATTTAAAAATTATAGAATATAATTATTAAATAATTTTATTAATTTATACTCCAATTTTAAGTTTATGATTTCTTTAAATTTAATTGCATAAATTAATAATTAAATTATTTTTAAAAAATTAATACCTTAATTTATAAAATTTAATAATTAGACATGAAAATTTGTATTAAATATTGTTTGACTAGTATTGTTTTATCAAATTAAACTAAAGTTGTTATTTTTTATCTATAAGCTACCGATTAATTCTTATGATTTAGTGGTAAGTTAATCTATTAAATAATTTCTTTTTAAGATTTAATTTTTAGTTATGTTAGCTTTTATTAAAATTTTTATTTTGTTAAAAAAATCAAACTGGGTCAATCAAATCAGGTTGTCGGTTCAATCGTTCGAGTCACTTATCCAATCAGATCAACCAATTGGCTGACTAGGTCTATTGCATCCAAAATACAACTCGAACCGGTTGGTTAGCCAATTTCTGGTCCAACTGATCGGATGAGCTAGACTAGACCAATTTTAATAACTATGCTTGCTTGTTCTTTCATAATTTCTTTAAAAAATTTGTAGAGAAAGTGAAAATAATAGACAGAGAAGTTAATAATAGGATTAACCCAGAATGAGAAGAAGATTACAAAAAAGCATTTATACAATACTAAATAAGTCCTTAAAAATATAACAAATTTACAACTAACGTTGAAGATATCTCTAAACTTACAATCACTCTTGTTTGAAGTGAAGACATTAAATTATAATCCTAGTTATGATTTTTTTTTACATATTATGTTTGCTCTTGTATTTAGGTAGGTATATTTGTAATTTTAATTTCCTTTAGGCCATGTATTTGTAATTTAGGATGCTAATCTTAGGTGATTTGACTTAAGAGAGATTAAACTTGATTAATTGGTTTTTTGAACTAATTAAGCTTAGTCCCACATCTCTCATTGCTCATGCCCAAACTTCCTCCATCTCTTATAAATACTCACCTCACTTTCTTATACATTCATTACACTTTAAAGAACAATATACGACTATTTTAGTGAGAACTTGTTCTAAGGGTATGGGAATCTTCTATTGAAGAAGCTCTTCTTTATCTTTTGTCAAACCTTCGGTACGTGTCATTTTCTGGAAGAGATGTAAGTTTTTAATCTATATCATAATAAGTTCATTGTTTTTTTGTTTTAATATATGAATGATTTAGATAAATTATCGTTGACACAAATGTAGACACATTATTTATAACTAAATATTTAAATTTAAAAGTAAGTGACAAAGATAATTATGAAATAAATATTTAATGAAATTTTAGATAAGAAACATGTTTGGAACACTATTTTACACACCCTTCTTAACACTTTACATAATTAGTTGAAATTTATTAAAAACAACAAATTATGTGGTTCCACTTGTCATTAAATGACTCTTAATTTTGTAATTTTCAATAAATTTCAACCAATAATAGAGAGTGTATCATAAGACAAAAAACCTTTAGATAAAAAATAAGGACGAACTTACTCAATAAGAGATTTCGAAGATACTTAGAACAATTGCTCACTAATAGTGTCTTGTTTCATTCTTTCAAGTGTAAAGAATACACAAGAGAATTAGGTGAGTGTTTATAGGAGATGGAGGAAGCTTGGCCATGAGAGATGTGGGACTAAGCCTAATTAGTTCAAAAAGCCAATTAACCAAGCTTAATCTCTCTTAAGCCAAATCACCAAATATTAACATCTAATATTGTCTCCTTTTCTCCAAAATGGCACCTAAGAAAGGAAACAAAGGGTCCCACATGTTGGTCATACTTTGTTAGTGCAACAGGAGTGTGAAAACAAGCTAAAAGGTGTAGAAATGACCACACACCTAAGAGAGAGCTTATTAGCCCACTAACACACACTTCACATACTAACTAATGAGTAGTGACACCTCATGTTCTAAACTAACAAAAGAAATGGTTGAAATACTTAGTCAAAGAAAATTACAAATATATCCACCTAAATACAAGAGCAAACAAAATATGTACAAGCAATCATAACTAGATTATGGTTTAATGTCTTCACATCAAACAAAAGCTAGTATAAGTTTAGTGATATCTTTAACTAAATGATAATTAGTTGTAAGTTTGTTACATTTTTAAGGACTTGTTTAGTATTTATAAATGCTTTTTTGTATCTTCTTTTTATTTTGGGTTAATCCTATTGTTAACTTGTTTGCCTATTATTCTCACTTTGTCTACAAATTTAAAAAAAAAATATGAAAAAATAAGAACAATAGTTATGAAAATCGGTCTAGTCCAATTGGTTTGATTGGTTGGACTAGAAACCGGTTAACCAACCAGTTCGAGCCGTATTTTGGATGCAATAAACTCAGTCAGCTCGGTTGGTTGATCTGGTTGGATGAGTGATTTAGATAGTTGAACTAACAACCCAATTTGATTGACCCGGTTTGATTTTTTAAGAAAATGAAAATTTTAATAAAAAATAACATACGTAAAAATTAAATGATAAACATGAAATTTATTTAATAGATTAACTTATGACTAAATCATAATAATTAATTAGTAGCTTATAGGGAAAAAAATAACAAATCTAGTTTAATTTGATAAAATTCTATTACTCAAATAATATTTAATATGAGTTTTCATGTCTAATTAATAGAATTTTTATGTTAAGGTATTAATTTTTTAAAAATTTCTTCAATTATTTATTTATGCCATTAAACTTAAAGAAGTCATAAACTTAAAGTTGGAGTATGAATTCATAAAATCATTTAATAATTATATTTTTATAATTTTTTAATCTATATTGGGTCAACCAATTCAAGTAATGATCCATTTGTTACCTATTAACCCACTTTCTCAACCGGGTCACTGATTAAATCAATTTTAATAACAATAAAAAAAAACAAAAAATATTTGTATATAATAACAAGAACAATCATATTAAATAACTAAAATATAAAAAGTCACAACTAGTAAAAATTAATGATAAGTAATAGTCAACAATCAATTGAAACATATAAGAAGTTATAGATCATAAATAAAGATAGAACAGAACAAATATTTACAATGTCTAAACAGAGAAATTAACAATACAATTAAAATTTATAGAATTTAGAGTTTGTCTACAAACAAATTTAATTAGGCTTACCTCGTAAAATAATTTATACTATCGATTAAGATAATTATTTTTCCTATTCTCAAGTATGTTTAAAGATAATTATATGACCAACTTTATAATAATTCATTCATTTTATTCAGCCAATTAAATTAGATATTTTTTAATTATTTATATAATGTCATTTGAAATGTACTAAAAACTTAGAAAAATATGTTTTTTATTATATTTTATCTTTCAAACTTTATTTTAATTCTTATATCTTTAAATTGATAATTTTGGTCTTCAATTATTTAAATGATTGATTGACATAACAAATAGTGTTTCTTTTAAATTTGTATAACTACAATATTTACAACAATTCACTTAGTATATTTAATTAACTAATTAAGCTACATATCTTGTTTATTGGCCATTCTCTAAAATAAAATACAGTTATCTACAATTTATAATTTGTTTATACTTTATATTCACTTAGTTTTTAACTATCATCTTTGGCTTTCCGGACGCAACCAAGAGTAAGTCTCTTATACTCTTTCGAAGTAACTCGATTTCATATATATATATATATATATATATATATATATATATATATATATATATTAATTAGTATAAACTGTCATTCAATCACAATCTTTCATTTAGGATAAGTTTGTTAAATTTACTAATTAATACTTTAAAAGTCATATAGATGAAAATTTATGATTAAGTGTTGGTATAGAATTATTTTACACTGTCAGTGCATACTAATTAGACTATATATAGAGACAGAGTTTAATTAGTATGTACTGTCAGTCAGTATAAAATTTTTTACACTGGCATTCAATCACAACCCTTAATTTATTTATGATAAGTTTATTTAATTTACCTATTAATATTTTAAAAATAATATAAATAAAAAAATATAATTAAATATCAATGTAATATTCTTTTATAAACAGTTTCTCATGTAACAGTGATCAAATATATATAAAAGCTATAAGAACATATATAAGCTTAAAAAACAGAGGACGACCTTTAACTTATATAAAAAGAAACTATATATCCATAATACCTATGGTTTATGGATGAACAATTTTCAGTGTTCTTGGTGTGTACTATGTAGTATGAACTAAAATGATCAAGCTTCAATCAATCCTCTTATTGAATTGACTATGTCTATACATATAAGTTCATTTGTTGATTCTTTGTTCAAACTTTGGCTAAAACATTGGTTGGAAAAGCTTATGGGGGGTTCAAGGTCCAAAAAATTCAGTTTTAGGTGGTTAGCTCTAACCCCAAGGGAACAAGGAAAACCTTGCACATTTTTGCTACCATTAACTAGGTCAAAATAAATCACAGATGAGTGAGAAATAAGCAGCAAGAGACCTTACAAAGGAAAGAGTAAAAAAATAATGTAAATACATGTTGTTGCTGAAATTTTCTTACACAAAAAAAAAATATTATTGCATATAAACCATTGATTTAATTTCTCAAAATGTTTTAACTTTTTTATAGTTGCCAAAAAAGATGGACATATACTTTCATTTTGATCTCAAAGAAATATGCAAACAACTTACCATATAATTATCAAAACTATGTTGTTTAGTGATCGCAGCTGTCCGTTAGTTTTGCCTTGAGGAGAAATACATTTATTCTGAACCAATGAAATTTTGATATTTAATCTTTTTGTGATGTATTTAAACCAACATAGTAGTATTAGACTTTATCACAAGTTCTCGAATTCGAGTGTTGTGTATAAATAAAATATGGTTAGAGAAAAAGACTTACTAAAAATGATCAGCTAGATTTTCCAACAAAAATTAATCATCAATAAAGTTAGTGTATACTTTGTACAAATAACATAGTTATAAAAAAAAAATTAAAAAGTTATTATATCCTACTAGTTTTAAATCTAGGATCAAATAATTTCCCCATTAAATTCTACATTTTTTATATTTTAATTATAATTCATTAAATACACAACAACTATATTCTAGATTCTATAATTAAATTGTGAATTTAGTAAAAACACAACTTTATTCTAACTGATTCTTAAAATATGTAAATAACTGATTCTTAAAAGATTAATAATATATAAAAATATCATTAATATTTTTTTATTTTCTTACAAATCATCTTTTCATATATTAAAATATAATAAAAATATGAATTTAGAATAATAAAATAAATATTTTTTTATATTTTAAAACTCTAAATTTATTATGCTTTAAACTAAGTTTGCAAATTCTATTTGTAAAAATAAGCTAATAAATGAATAGAACTTAAAATAAATAAAGGGTTGAGAGTTTTTTTTCTTAGTACCGAAAATTGATATACATGTTGTCTCTGCGTTTACAACCTCATATCCCTGTTTTAAATGTAAAAAATTAAATGAAATATGCTTTAATTAGTTTTTGCTTGTATGTGGATCATAAAATGCAAGCTATTTAATGAGATGAAATTGAAAGTAAGATGTTTATTTACAAGAATAATCAAGATAAGCATTAATTAGAATGAAATTAAAGTTCATTATATTTATTTATAAATAGAAGAAAGTTTAATAATTAATCAGGATCCAATTAATTTTTTAAGGTGTTGCTTTGAAAAAGTGGTAAATTTTAAGGAAATAAGTACTAATTATAAAATTAGAATTTAAAAAATAATAAAATGGATAAAATTAGGGTTGGTATTTTCATATAAAAAATATATTTTACTGGTAAAAAACTATAAATAGAAAAAAAGATGATACGCTTATTGAGTGCGTGTGTGTGAAATTCATTTTCACTAAGTTTGGAATTAAAGGGGTTGTTTTAGTAAAAAACTATCTGTAGTTAGTGAGATCCGAAAATTTTCAAAAACACAAAAGAAAACTAAACTAGATAGGGACCATCATTCCCAGTTCTGTTGAACTGACTAGGCCCATTGGGTTCTAAAAACAATGTTATTTACAACTTTAGGATTAATATATCTCTTTTTTTTATATTTATTATAGATATTTTTTTAAATGTATTTATAATTATATCATTTCATAATTAAATAATCAATCTACCTACATTTATATTTTATTAATAAAATACAATTTTTATAAAATTATTATAAAGATAATTATATTTTATCTAAATTCTAATTTTGTACTTTCAATTTATTTTTTAAGATATATTTTTGCAATTTATTTATTATTCTTTAAACTCTATTTGTTTTTACACCTCTATTAATTAATTCTTTCTACTTTGATATTCGTAGGTGATTATCCTTGAATCTTCTCTCAAACAATTTTATTTACGGTGAATAAGAGAAAAATCATAGGTATGTTTTATTCTATTCACTATTACATTGAGACTAGTTTATTCTTCCATATTTATTTTCATTTTTTATTCTTGTTTTTCTAGGTTAAGAATGTAGAGCAACGCTAATAATAAGGCATTTTTTCAAAAATATTTTTCAAAAGTATAAATTCACACTCTAGAAAGTACTTTTCAGGACCTTAATTTTGAAACATAGTTCCAGAAAATACTTTTTGGAAGTATAAATGAACATCTGAAAATCACTTTCTATCAGTAGATTTTCTCTCAAATAATTCCATTTACCATGGATAGGAGAAATTGTAAGTGTATTTTATTACAACAAAATGTATTTTATTCTTCTATATGTATTTTCTTCTTTTTTTTTCTTATTTTATGGTTAAAAAGGAAAATAAAGACTATTGATAAGGTGCTCTTTCAAAAACTACTTTCGAGAACTATAAATTCATATTCCAGAAAGTACTTTTCAGGACCTTTATTTTTAAATATAGTTCTAGAAAGTACTTTTCAAAAGTATATTCCAGAACATTTTATTGTTAAGAGGAGGTGTATTGTGAGATTTGAAGAGGAGATAATACTGGAGTTTGGGGAGATGTGAAAAAAATAAGAAAAAATTTACTAATCATTGTATTATAGGATATATCAAATAGAAGATGTATCTTTAAGTTATTTTTAACACATTTTAAAAATAAAAATAAGAATGAATGGTTATTAATTATTGTACAGAGGTACAAACAATGTCTTCCAAATCAAAAAACAAAATTTAAATTTTGGTCCAACAAGCCATTTGAACTCAGTATCATGCAAATCCAACCTTAGTTTCATTTCTTTACTTTCTTCTAACAAAAATTAATTTACAATTTTCCCAATTTAATTATTTTATTTATCTACCTAAAAAATTATTTGGCATTTCCTTTTTTCTTGTATGGGCGATGTTAACAATAATTGGGAATCCAAAAATTAATTATTTACACTGACTCATTAGCAAATTTTAATCATCATGGTTGACTCAAACTAATAGTTATTTGGTTATTATAGTTAATTATCACCTCTATTTTATACATAAAAGCTAGGATTTTTTAGTGGAGTGATTTAAGTCTACCACCTCTCCGTTGCTCATCTCCCTTCATATGATTTTTTTGTTATTAGTCTAATCTTATACTCATATTTTTTTTATATACAAATATTAACTATTAATGTGTTAGTATTGTTAGTAGAGATATTAGAATCTACAACTTTTCCCTCCTCTTCTCCCCACATTTAGACTTTGCCACTAAATCAACCTAATAATCCTTTTATCACCCATGTTCTTGGTTTCACAATTATGCTGAAATGCACACATAGTCTACTTGTGATTTGTTATTTATTTTATTTAGTTACTACTACTTTATTTTATTTCTTAACATGTTCACATGATTAAAAATAACAAGTACCACAAAAATAACAATTTTATTTGAAATTTTTTATTGAGGGCAGAAATTGATATAGTGATATTTTTATAATTTATGAGAACATTTTACCTAGATTAACAACTTAACTATGAAGAAGAAAATTTTTACTCAAATAAACTATTCTTTCGAATCATTGGCCAAACTTTCAATCAATGTAGAAAACATTTCAAAATCACTCCATCCTAACCTAACCCTTTAGAAAATATTGTGGATTAGTATCACTCAATATCTAATTATCATTAATTGACAATATAAGATATGATCATAATATCAATATGGTTATTTATCTTTAACCGACAATATCTTAAAATATCAATATGGTTATTTTAACTGGGATTATAGTGAGATTGACTCTGTGATGGGTTAGGTCAATCAGATAAAAATCCCAGTTAAGAGAGGTCCCTGACTACCCTGGGGGGTTATAAATTTGCTATCCCATTAAGCAAATTTACACATCAGAATTATTCTCTACAATAACCCCTCAGAAAGGTAGCCAGAAGAACCTCCTAGAGTTCTGTTCAATAGTGCTTATGGACATGAATACCAGGTACACATTCATTCTCATTCTATCAATTCAATATCAATAATTGGCATACTATAATTTGTGTCTAGTACAGTATAATTCAATATCAATAATTGGCATACTATAATTTGGCATACTATAATTGGCATACTATAATTTGTGTCTAGTACAGTATAATTGGCATACCTAATTTATATTTTCATCAATTGGTATCAGAGCCAACTAGATACATTTTATGGTTGTCAATTGAACAAACCTTATTTTCAACATTAACATGCACGCATTTTGAGAGAGGGAGAGAGACCGAATGATACCTGAACAGTTGCGCGGCGGCAGTCGAGTCGTCCGCCGGTAGCCGCGTCGCCCGCCGGGACCAGCGAGCCTCCCGGTGGTCCCGACCCTGCCGCGCCGCAATTTCCCTGCACCGCACTTTCCTCGCGCCGCACCTTCCTCGTGAACCGCCCAGATCCCTTCAGATCTTGGGCTTCGACGCTGCTCCGCGCGCTCTAGCGGCACTCCGCCGCATCTCGACCGTTCCAGATCCCGTCAGATCTTGGGCTTCGGCGCTGCTCCGTGCGCTCCTACAGTACTTCGCCGCTGTCTCGAACCGCCCAGATCGCGATCTGGATCGCGTTTCGTCCGCCCAGCTCGAGGAGGATCTTGGGTTTTCGGCGCTATTCCACCGGGCCACCCGCTTCAGCGGCTCTTCATCGCGTTTTCTGCCACCCAGATTGCGGCAGAGATCGCGCTTCGGCGCTGTTCCACGGGGCCGCGTGTGCTCCAGCGGCACTCCGCCGTGCTTCGACCCGCGCAGATCCCGTCGGATCTTGGCCTTCGGTGCCTCCAGGGCCGCCCCTTCCACCGCCACCTCGCGCGTTTCGAGCCTTGCCCAGATCCGGTCGGCGCTGCTCCGCCGGCCCTCCTTCATTTTATATGCAGCCCGTTGCTGAAGTTGCGACCACTTCTTTCTTCTTTTATCTTAGTAAGAACTCAGTTGCAGTAAAATGAGAGAAGAAGAAAGAAATGGCATGAAAGGATAAAGTCGCACCAGTGGCCTAGTGGTAGAATAGTACCTTGCCACGGTACAGACCAGGGTTTGGTTCCCGGCTGGTGCAAGTGCAATATAACAGCGCTGCTATTTTTATTAAATTTAAAGGACTGAAGCGTAAATATTAAAATTATTAAATTTTTCGAAATTTCATAATATTGGAATTTATTCAATTTTGAGATGTATTTTTTGAATTATTGTGGCATATTACTCTCAAATTTTTGAATATTGAATTATCACTTACAATATGATTTTTCTATTAATTTGCATTGTAATGACCTGCCTATCGTGGGCACGATGTGAATTTTGTTTGTCATATTTTAAGATAATTAAAATCATATGAAATAAAGCATGATTTATGCTATTAATTTACATAATTGTAATTTCACCTATCGTGGATGCATTTGTGAATTTATGAATAAATATTAATTTATTATATTAGTGATAATTATACCCTATCGGTGTGTTGTTATTAGTATAATTTGTTGTTGTACAATGCATTTCTCTTGACTTATGTTAATGTTTTTTGGTACCCTATCGGTGCTAGGATTTATTAATTTAAGTTATAATGTATTGTAATTTGCTTAGGAATTTATTTTAAGCTGAACTTTTAAATCACCTTTTTTTCCTTTATTGTGATGTTCAGTTTTCTTCCCTAATTCCGTCAAAACTCTAAACGGAACAAATTATGAGGACTAGAAAGAATCATTAGATCTCTACCTGACCATTGGCAATCTGGACTTAGCATTGAGGACGACGAGGCCTGCACCTCTTACAGATGAGTCCTCTGAAGCTCAACGAATTTCTCATGAGAAATGGGAACACTCTAACAGAGTGTGCCTGAAGATGATTAAATTCACCATGGAGAAATCTATCAGATAGAGCATTCCAGATCTTGATGATGCCAGTGCCTTTCTGAAAGCAATCGGTGAAAAGTTTACAACTTTGGATAAGGCACAGAAAATTCAATACCTTTCCTTATTTGAAAAGACCAAATATGATGGTGTCAGCAGTGTACGTGAATACATTATGAAGTTAGTACATTTCTATAATAAGTTGAAGTTTCTCAAGGTTGAGGTTGGTGAAGACACTTTAATTTATCGCATCTTGGAATCTCTGCCTTCTCAGTTTGACATCATGAAGACTTCATATAACATTCAAAAGCATGACTATGGAATGGATGAATTAATTGCAATAATCACCCAAGAGGAGGAGTCAATGAAGAAGAATAAGACTAATAGCATTCAGTTCGTTGCTTCTAGTTCAGGTGCTAAAGATGCTAACAGATATAAAGGAAAGAAGAAAAAGGGTATAGAGAAAGCAGAACAATATTTAGAACCCAAGAAGAAATTCTTCAAAGGTTCTTGCAAGTATTGTAAGAAACATGGTAACAAGGTCGAAGATTGCTTTATTCTGAAAAAGAAAGAGGAGAAGCGAGGTAATCTGCTAGCACTAACTTGCTTTGAATCTAATGTGGTTGATGTTCCTCCAAATTCCTGGTGGTTAGACTCAGGGGCTACTATTCATGTTGTGAATTCTTTACAGGGGTTCACAAGCCTGAGGAAACCAAGTGATGTTGAGTCGAAGATTGTTATGAGAGATGGAGCTGGAGTACCCGTTGCTGACATTGGAGTCGTCTCTTGATGTTTATCCTCTGGACATACTTTATTATTACATGATGCTGTTTATGTCCCTTCCATGAGAAGGAATTTGATATCAATTTCTGTTTTAGACAAATGTGGATACAACTTTTATTTTGGTGATGGAAAATTGGTGATTTATTATAATTTAACTGTTGTTGGTTCAGGAGTTTTGCATGACAGACTTTACATGTTAAACGTGACTGATATGTCAGTTAACTCCATTAGTGGGAGTAAACGTAACAGGATTGATGAATCTTCCTTTATGCTATGGCATAGATGTTTGGGGCATATTTCTAGGCCTCGAATTGAAAGACTCATAAAAGAAGGGATTCTGCATGATCTTGACTTCTCAGATTTTGACACTTGTGTTGATTGCATCAAAGGAAAGTTCACTGCCAAAACTAGGAATAAAAGTTCAAACAGATGTGACGATGTGCTACAATTAATTCACACAGACATATGTGGACCTATTACTCCTACTGCTATGGGTGGATATAGGTATTTTATTACCTTCATAGATGACTTCTCCAGACATGGATGGATATATCTTCTTCAGGATAAAGCAAGCTCTCTTGAAGCCTTCAAAACCTTTAAAAGCCTTTGTTGAGTTGAAAACAGAAAAGAAAATTAAGTGTGTAAGGTCTGATAGAGGAGGAGAATATTATGGTCGTTATGACGAGATAGGAAGAAATCTAGGACCATTTGCTCGATTCCTTGATGAATACGGAATTGAAGCTCAATACACCATGCCTGGAACTCCTGAACAAAATGGCGTTGCTGAGAGACGAAATCGAACACTCATGGACATGGTGAGATGTATGTTATCACATTCATCTCTGCCAGAATTTCTTTGGGGAGATGCCTTGCGAACTGCTATGTACATTCTTAATCAGGTACCTAGCAAATCTGTGCCCAAAACTCCTTTTGAGCAAATGACTGGAAGAAAGCCGAGTTTGAGACATTTCCATGTATGGGGTTGTAAGGCAGAAGTAAAACCTTATAATCCTAAACAAAAGAAACTTGATCTCAAAACTATTAGCGGTTATTTCATTGGCTACTGCATCGGTTCTAGAGGATGTAGATTTTGTTGTCCTTCTCACTCTACACGAGTTATTGAATCTGACCGAGCAGTTTTCTTTGAGGATGATTTGGACAGTGGGAGTTACACACCTCGAATGATGACCTTTAGAGAAGATCGAACCATGCTTCCATTACCATCTTATTTTCTTCTTACAGACATCTCAACCCCAATGGTTCACACAGATGAACAAATTGTTGAGAGGCAAGATGAACAAGTGACAGAGCCACAAGTTGATGGACCACAACTCAATGATCAACAACTTGATGATGTTGATGTGACCCCATTAAGACGATCTCAGAGAATACGCCGACCTTCTATACCAAATGACTATGTTGTATACCTTCAGGAGCACGAATATGATCCACATGATGATGACGATCCATCACATTTCAGGAAGCACTCTCTAGTTCTCATGCTTCTGATTGGCTAAAAGCTATGCATGATGAATTGTCTTCCATGTGTCATAATAATGTTTGGGATCTTGTGGACTTACCAGCAGGTTGTAAGCCTGTTGGATCTAAATAGGTCTTTAAGACAAAACATACACCAGATGGAAAGGTTGATAAGTATAAGACTCGATTGTTGGCTAAAGGTTATAGTCAACGGGAAGGCGTTGACTATAAAGAAGCTTTTTCACCAGTTTCGACGAAGGACGCACTCCGAGTTGTCATGGCTTTAGTTTCTCATTTTGACCTAGAGCTACACCAGATGGATGTAAAGACAACTTTTCTGAATGGAGATCTTGCTGAAGATGTCTACATGGTTCAGGCTGATGGTTTTGCTGAGGCAGGCAATGAGCATTTGGTGTGTAAACTTAAAAGGTCCATTTATGGACTGAAACAAGCATCTAGGCAATGGTATTTAAAATTCGACCAGGTTGTCACTACTTACAATTTCAAGAAAAATGTTGCAGACCGGTGCATTTACTTGAAGACTAGTGGGGGTAATTTCATCATTCTCATATTATATATCGATGACATTCTCCTTGCTAGTAGTTGTATGAACCTATTGGTTGAGACAAAATCAATGTTGTGCAAACATTTTGATATGAAAGACCTTGGTGAAGCTTCTATTGTTCTAGGCATCCAAATTATTCGTGATAGGTCACGTGGCATAGTTGGATTGTCTCAAAAGGGATATATCGAGAAGATTCTCAAGAAGTTCAACATGAATGCTTGCTCCCCATGTGCTGCACCTGTGCAATGTGGTGACAAATTATCTAACAAACAATGTCCTCATAATGATGAAAAAGAGGATGCTATGAAGAAAATTCCATACGCTTCTGCTGTTGGCAGTTTGATGTATGCTCAAGTCTGTACTCGTCCTGACATTGCTTTCATCGTCAATGCCTTAGGCAGATACTTGAGCGACCCAGGTTTGGGTCATTGGAAAGCTGTTAAAAGGGTCATGTGATATTTACAAGGAACCAAGGATCATATGTTGACTTTTATGAAGTCTGATCAACTTCAAGTCACTGACTATTCTGATTCTGATTTTGCAGGTTGCCCTGATGATTGTAGATCTACTTCTGGCTTTATTTTTATGATGGCAGGAGGAGCTATCTCTTGGAAGAGCGTTAAACAGTCTCTTACAGCCACCTCTATCATGGAAGCAGAGTATGTTGCTTGTTTTGAGGCCACTCGCCAGGCCATGTGACTTAAGAAATTGATATCTGACTTTCACATAGTTGAAAGCATTTCTAGGCCACTTGTGATTTACTGTGACAATACTGCTGCTGTGAGTTTCTCTCGAAACAACAAAAGCTTTACTCGTTCAAAGCATTTTGATATCAAGTATCAATTTGTTAGAGAGCAAATTCAAAGTTTTCACACTCGGATTGAAAACATTGATTCTGAGGAGATGTTAGCAGATCCACTGACTAAGGCCTTAACTGTTGGAATTTTTCTTATTCATGTAACTCACATGGGTTTAGTCAAGGCTTTTGATGTATTAAGTTAGTGGGAGTCTGATTCTCTATTTTCTTTAAGAGACATGCTCTAGTTGACGTCATGTTTTTCATGTTTCTTATTAGCATTTTATTTATGCTTGGACCATTGTAGTGTCATTTATGAGACTGCATTATGCCATACATTTTATGAAAAAATATTAGCTAAATGCAAATGATTAATATCCCTATCGGATATTTATTTTGTTGCTCAAATTTTTCATATCGCTAATTAATATATGATATATCGGCAATTGTCGTTTTAGCTTAATGATTTGTATGTTGATTATTGATTGACACTATCCAAGTGGGAGAATGTTAGAAAATATTGTGGATTAGTATCACTCAATATCTAATTATCATTAACCGACAATATAAGATATGATCATAATATCAATATGGTTATTTATCTTTAACCGACAATATCTTAAAATATCAATATGGTTATTTTAACTGGAATTACAGTGAGATTGACTCTATAATGGGTTAGGTCAATCAGATAAAAAGCCCAATTAAGAGAGGTCCCTGACTACCCTAGGGGGTTATAAATTTGCTATCACATTAAGCAAATTTACACATCAGAATTATTCTCTACAATAACCCCTCAGAAGGTAGCCAGAAGAACCTCCTAGAGTTCTGTTCAGTAGTGCTCATGGACATGAATACCAATTCAGGTACACATTCATTCTCATTCTATCAATTCAATATCAATAATTGAGATACTATAATTTGTGTCTAGTACAGTATAATTCAAAACCTAATTTATATTTTCATCAAACCCAACATTTAAGAGAAATCCTAAAGTTTCATTTCATTGACAAGTTCATCACCAAAGCTCTCTTGTCACATTTTTTTATCAGAAAATATTAATAGCTAATGTATTAATTTTGTTAATAAATTATTCAAATTCGATCTTTCCCTTTCTCTTCTCCTTTTATGTGGACTTTTATTTAGACTAATGATTGATTTAAAGTGCAATTGGAAGTCTCATATTAGATAGAAGTGGACAAGTTGAGTACATTATAAGTGAAGATACTCATAAAATTGATGCAATTTTAAGTTGAAGGTGGTGTCAAGACTCATTTATGAAGTGTCCTTAAATAAGAATACCCATAATCCATATCAAGACTCATTTATGGGGTATGCTTAAGTTCATTGATAATCCTTTCTTCAAATGTAATATATAATCCTCTATTTATAGTGTAAAGTGGAGTGAAGTACAAAATGAAGAAAGTAAATAATTTGAAAATTATGAAAGCCTTTACCCTACTAAATATTTATATTTTTGAAAATAAATTGAAGAAATAAATAATCTGTCCAATAAATTTCTGAACTCGTAACTCGTGTCAATTGTAATAACAACAAACCTTAAAAAAATTCTATATTGATATTAAATTTATTATATAATACTAAAATATATATATAAATATATATATATATATGGAGAATATACAATGTCTTATATGATATCTCATAACAACAATATTAAAGTTATCACATTATCTTATCATGCATATATACCAAAAATTCTTCTAAAGAGTTTCTACAAAATAAAGTGTCAAAAAAGTTATCACAATGGATAAGAATGCATAGGAGAGTGAGTCATTAAGCATGATATTCTTATATTATTCTAAAGCACATGTTTTTTTTTTTTTTCTTGGGAAGTGCTCTTTTGGTTCCCTCTAAAAGGACGTATGTCTCTTTTACTACAAATTTTAAAGAGTTGTGATAATTATATATACTCTCTAATCCAATTAATAGGATTCAGCTTCAAATGTTTTCACCAATTTTGTAATATCTAAGCTATAATAATGTCTATCGTATTAATTATTTTTATATTTAAATATTTCCAGTTACAAACAAGATAGACTTGTAATAGAAGATATCTGGAAGAAAGAAAAACATAATAATAACAATGCTAATTTTAGAAAAAGAGTTTAATTGATATACATTATTAGTGTAAATTTTTATACTGACAGTATTTTTCATTCATGGTAAATTGATTGACTTTACTAGTTACTACTCTAAAAATCTAATAAATAAAAAATCATGATTGAATACTGATAATGTATACCAATTAAACTCTTTAGAAAAATATATAAATTAGTTTAGAATATATTTATTACTATAAACGAAACTAACTCCTTTCAATTTTGATGAATTACGTAATTACTTTTGTAAATAAGACGGAAAGGAGTATAATTTATATATAAGATTTTCCATATCTATATTATTTATTGTATCTAATACTTTCTAGTCTCTAATATAACAAAAAAAAAAATCACACCTATATATTACAAAATTAGCTAACATTGTTGTATAATTTTCTGTTAAAAAATAAACCTATCATGAATAAAAGAACAGCATCAGAAATAAATTAATTAAATAAAGAGTAATTTATTAATTATTCCATTAAATGAGGCAAAATTAATTAAGATTTTTTTATATATACTTGAAACAATTTTTTATTTATTTATTTTTACCTAGTAAAAATACTACATATCTAGTCAGAAAACTAAATTTATACAAAAGTAAGAGAACAAATTTCAACTGTTAAGAGAAAAGAGAAAAATATCCAAAAAATATTAGTCATTGAGAAAAAAAAAAAGTGACAAATAATAAATGCTGAAAAAAAGAGGATGGATGGTTAATATCAACCATTAATTTTTATTTCAATGACTGATATTTACTCTCACTTTCATATAAATTTGATTTTCTCACTAAAACGACTATATATATATATATATTTCTCAATTTTAAATGGTGACTTTATTTTGTCAATTCTTGGATATGGACAGGGTCATTGACGAGTGATCACAAAATGCTTATTAATTTCCAACTTTGGCTGTTTTTGCATATATTATGTATATACTATACTAAGTTCATTTTCTTGCATGCCTATTAGTTTCCAACTTTAATTGACTGTTTTCTTTTTCTTTAATTGCTTTATCAAAATTAATTAAATTTACTTCTTGATTTCAAAGTGGTTATCACTGTTTGTGTGGTTCTGTATTATAGTTCAGAGATACTTTCTGTACGTCATTTTCTCTTGCAACTCAATTAATAAAATTTTGAATAAACTATAGTTGAGAGTTATATCAATACACTTTTTAATACATTCTTTTTTATTTATTAAAATTATTGAAAATACAAAAAAAAAAGTCATTTATTGACAAGAGAAACACACATAAATGTGATTTTTTGATAAATTTTTTAATTAATCATACAGATTGTATTAAAAAAAGTACTAAAATATGTGTTGTTAGCCAGTATTTCTCAACAATCATTTTTGTTTTTCTTGAAATTTAAAGACATTAGCAGTTAAATCTCCGTGAAATTCTTAATCAAATTAGTTCATTAAAAATTATGTTATTATGCAAATTGGCTCTTAAAATATACTTTATAAAATGTTATCTAAAACATTTTAAAGGAATGTGTGTAAAAAAATTAAAAACTTACAAATGTAATCAACACTTCTAGGTTTTTTTTTTAAAAAACCTACGATCATTTCTAATATCTTTTGGGACCACTTTAAGGATTTACTAATAAAATATCATGTGGGTTGATATTAAACAATGGTTTAAAATTTACACCACAAACTCAAGATCAGATTGCAAATCTTGATGCCATTGGGTAGTGTGAATGTGCGTGGAACATAAAAAGTTATAGGATTATCTAATGGAACTTAGTTTTCAATATCTCATAAAATGAAGTGGATGGTTCTATATATTTTCCATGGGTTGTTTTTCTCGTATACCTTTCATCCTTATCTATTACAAGAATAAAAAAGCTATGAATTATACATATAAAAAAATTATGAAGACTTTTAATTAAAACCTCTAAAACTTGTTGGTAAATGCAATGCAGCTAATGCATCACACAATGTTGATAATATGATTGTAAAAGTTTGTAACTAATTTTTTATTTTATTTTTCAGGTATCATATACCACATAAAAAATGCATTTAAGAAATTGAGTTTAATTAATTTTGACAGGTAGCATAAAAGAGTTTTATCATAACTTTTTGTTTATACGACTTATCATAAATAAAAAATTATGATTAAATATTAATATAAATTTATTTTTTAAGTTTTTACACTAATAACACAAATCTTTTTTAATAAAGAATTTACTCAGCCAAAACAAATGTATATATAATTAAATAATTCAAATATTTAATCCTTCCAAATAAGAAATGCATTTCAGGAATTTACTTCGCCCAGACAAATGTATATATAATTAAATAATTTAATATTGCAACTGAAATTTCAGTTGAGAATCACAATTTGAAACCTTGTGTTAATTATAATAATATATTTACGAAAAAAAATTATTAATTTGATCATCTTCTATCATTTCTATTTTCCAACGGATTATCTTCTTTTCTAGTTATAAGACTCTGCTTTGCATTAATTATTTTTTTATTGTTTTTCTATGAAAATATTTTCTTAATCATTAATGAATATTTTCTCTCCAAATTACAAAGTGTAAAATTTTAAAAAAAAATTACAAATTCAACTTTAATACCTAAAGTTATTCATTTTCTTAATAAGGACTAGGTAATACTATTTTCTACTTTTTAATTTTTTTAATAATTTAAATATTAGTGTTATTAGTAATAATTTCCTAATCGTGAAGATCAAATCCACAACTTTCTCTCACATTCTTTCTGTTTTAACTAACTGAATTATCTTCTTTTCTTTTTCTTTTTTTTTACTTTTTTGTTTGTTTGTTTAGGTTCTCTCTTCCAATTTGAATGACAATTGCATTGTTGAACCGTTGTTCACAAGGACCATATATGGTATACCCTTTGAGTTTGGGGTCACATGGTTCATTAATTTCTTTGATGGTGATGTAGATTAATGTAGAACTCCCAAACTGGTGGATATAAGAAACTTTCATGCATGCATGCGTACGTTACCATCCACTTACTTAGATTTCATATATGAATCAAATGAATGGTGCATGTGAAACACATACCTTATGGCTAGTAATGTAGATCAACTTTGTAATCTAGGTTCTGGACCCCAAACTTTATCTACAAGGGTGTTCTAAAACGGAAATTATTCATTAGATGTTGTTCTTCTCATTTCATCAATAGCTAACATTAATATATATTGAATTAATTTAGGGTAATAAATTAAACCAAGCTTTTAAATTGCAGTCATCAATCATAATTGTGGTCGAAATATTGTTGTTTTGATTGGGGCCGCAATCTAGGGTTGGCCCTAGACTTTGTTGGGAGGGGTGATTCTTTTGGGAACATGCATGATTGGTCTAATTTTTTTAAAAAAAGTATAGTACATAGTTTATGTATTTTTTTTATATTATTGTATGTTATTTTTATAAATATAATAAAATTAATGTCTCATTTTATGTATTAATTTTTTTAAAATTAAAATGTGATATATGCTTAAAAAATATGATTTTCTATGTACTAGCTTTTTTTATATCACATTAAAAAAATTATGTTGAAGACATTTTTAAAGTGTTTGTTTTTTAACAAGATAAAGACAAATAAAATTCAAATTATAAAGGGATTAAGATTAACTGTTAGTATATTAGCAATAATAGCAAAAAATAAAAATGATGGAAACTTTAATATGAAATGATGATATTTTGTCTTGTACGGAAACTTTAATATGGAAACTTTAGTATATTAGCAATAATAGCAAAAAATAAAAATAAAATGTTCCGTACACATTTTGATGTTATCATAGAGAGACATTGTTAAGAGAATCTATTCTTTTCCCTCTTGTGAGTCAAGGAAGTATGGAAAATGATATTAGTATGTCTTGTACGGAAAATTAAGATTTGATACAGATGATGATAAATGACGCATTATTATCTAAGCATGTAGATATGGGTGATGGGGGTCCTTCAGAAATGCATCAAGGACCAATTGGTGAAGCTAAAGAATTTTTTTATTAACTTAAACATGGAGAGAAACCATTGTATGAAGGGTGTGTAAAATACTCAAAATTGTCATTCTTAGTGAAATTATATCGCATTAAGTTGTTATGTGGTATTACTAATAAAGGAATGACAACGACCAAAGACTTGTGTGATGCCTTTGTAGATGCAAAAGTTCCCTCTTCTAATTATGATACAAAGAAAATCATTAATAAGTTTAGCCTTAGTTACACCAAGATACATGCTTACCTTTGTGATTGCATGTTATATTGGGGGAAAGATGAAGATCGAGAGGAATGCAAAATATGTCATCCATCTAGGTAGAAGAAACAATGAAAACAAAATGCAAGTGACAATAATTTCCTTCCATTGAGTCAAAAAAGAAATTGTCTGCAAAGATTTTAATATATTTTCCATTATTCCCAAGGTTGAAAAGGTTGTTTATGTCCTCCAAGACTACTAAAAGTATAGTTTGGCATGCTAGGGATAAAAATAATGATGGGATGATGAGGCATCCAAAAGACTCAGAAGCTTGGAAACATTTTGATTTGACACGTCCTAATCTTACTTTAGAACCTCAAAATGTTCAATTGGCATTAGTAATTGATGGATTCAATTCCTTTGTATCTTTAGGTAACAATCATAGCATTTGACATTTAATTCTCATTCCATACAATACTCCTCCATGGAAATGTATGAAACCAACAAACTTTATTATTTTTAGCGTGATTCCTGAAAAGCGATCACCAAGAAATGATATTGGCATCTCTATGCAACCGCTTATAGCAGAGTTGAAAGAGTTGTGGGAAAAAAAGAGTAGAAAGATATTATGCTTCTAAGAATTAAATGTTCATGATGTGAGCATGTCTTTTATGGACCATCAAGCACTTTCCAGGTTTTGGGATGCTTTCTGGTTTATACATTTATATTGGACTAACATGTTTTATAAATCATCATCGTTATTGGTCTAGAGGACACAAATTTTGATTGAATAAGATTCACTTTGGTGGAAACATTGAGGAGAGAGATCCACCAAGACAATTATCTAGGTTTGAAATTTTAAAACAAGTAGAGAATGTTAAAGTCACATTTGGCAAACCTCCACCAAAATCAAATAATAAAAAGATAGCTCGTCGAAAGAAGACTATGAAGTAAGAGGTGAAACAATGGATGAAGAAAAGCATATGGTATGAAATTTTATATTGTGAGTTTAACATGTTACGACACGATCTAGATGTCATGTATATTGAAAAGAATGTGTGCAACAATGTGCTTTTCACATTGATAAATGACAAATTTAAAACAAGATAATGTAGAGGTTCAAAAAGATTTTCATAGAATGGATATAAGAAGAGAACCTTGGCTTACACATGATGGAAAAAAAATTTCATGTTGCTTTATTTACCTTTTCGAAGGAAGAAATTAATGTTATGTTAGAGACCTTGAAGGACATAATTGTGCCAAAAGGTTATTCAAGTAACATTTCTAAATGTATTGATATGTATAACCATAAGATATTTGGTTTGAAAAGTCATAATTCTCATATTCTTATAGAACAACTACTACCCTTATCAATTAAGAATGTACTTCCTTTTTAAGTTGCTACAGTTTTGATTTATTTATTTTCATTTTTTCAGCAATTGTGTGCCAAAGTGTTAAAAAAAGATGACCTAGACAATCTTAAGGAACAAATGGTTCTAACATTGTGTCATCTAGAAATGTTGTTTCCTCCATCATTCTTCATGATTATGGTTCACCTTATAGGGCATTTACCTTATGAAGCCAAACTCGGAGACCAGTGCATTATCGATGGGTGTATCCCATAGAAAGGTTAAATCTTCTATATGTTCATTTTGATACATAGAATGTAATATTTAAGTGTTGTGTTTGAATTTTTGAAATTAATAGGTTCTTAGGGAAATTGAAGAAATTTGTACGTAATAAGGAACAACCTGAAGGCACAATATCTGAAGGTTGGAAGGCAAAAGAGTTACTTACTTTTTGCTTAAGGTACTGGGACAATGAAATTGAGACTAGTTCAATCAAGATGGTCGTGTTGATGATGATCCCATTAAGTCTTTGTCAAATTTGTTTCCCAATGAAAGCAAACCTATTGGAGGTTCGTCATATTTCACTTTAACTCCTACAAAATGGAAACAAGCACATCGACATGTGTTGATTAATTGTGAAGAACTTAACAAATTCATTGAATAAGTATTAAAAATTATAGTATTTTGCTCTATGATCTTACATCATATTTATTAGCATGTCATTGATATAAGGAGTTTAGAACTATCACAAAGAAGAAGTTAAGGAGTCGCACAAGATTGTCAAGTGAGATAGAAAAAGAGGTTCATTGAGGATTTGTAGACTGCTTTATGCATTATGTAAGTATGAAAGATAAAAGATATATGGTATTTTATATGTGTGATATTTTTCATAGATACAACAATGATGTTTTATTTGAAATAGATTATGAATTATACCAACAATGTACACTCTGATGATATATGTGCCCTTGCATGAGGCCCAATTCAACAAGCAAGAAGATTTATTGCATATAATGTGAATGGATATAAATTTTGAACCTTAAATTGGGAACAAGGGATGAAATCTCAAAATAATGGTGTATTTTGTAGCTTTTCAACAAAAGCTATGCAAGTGTAAGTGACAATAGGCCAACAAAAGGTTTAGTGTCCTATTATGGAAAATTGATTGACATTGTTGAATTAAACTATCATAGTTGATTTGTGGTAAGGGCTAACACAAAAAATTGTAGACATATTACAAAAGACACATTAGGCTTCACATCGATAAACTTTTCTAATTTGATTCATATGGGTGTGATGGAAGATGATGAACCATATATACAAGCTTCTGAAACTCAATTGGTGTATTATGTGAAGGATAAGAAAAAAGAAGGATGGGTCACTCCTGTACATCTAAAACTAAGAGATTTGTTTGATATAGGGGAGGATGTTGTGGGGACAACTTATGAGAGTGAAACCTCTCAATAACAGTTGGCCTTGCATTGGTTAGATGATTATATTGATGCTAAACTGACTAAGCATTACATTAAAAACTATTTTTTTTTCTTTTTTTAAAATATTTTCTATATGTTGTTGTCTTATTATATGCTTTTTATGTTTGAAAAACCTTTTGTTAGTAATTATATTAGATGATTACAAGTTTTTGTAATGATTTTGGTATTGTTATTTTTTTTTTACAAAGTACACAACAAAAAAGTACAAGGTTCACTTTACTTCTTATGAAATTGCCACACCATTCATCTCATGCTTCACCAAATGATGAAAGTTTATCGTATGATAACCTTCAAGATCTAGATCCTCAAACTTTGGTTAGTGAACAAGGTCTTTCTCATAGTAAAGAAAAACAACAATATTGGAAAGTTAAGTAAGAAGTACATATGAATTTATATACAATGTATTAAATTTTTTATTTCATATAGTGGTTCCTAAGCCATATTAAAATGATACAACTTTACTTTTACAGATAGTGAAGAAGAAGTTACTGAATGACCTATGAAGGCTACATAAGCTTTTTTCCTTCCACATGGAGATATGGTTCCAATTCCTTTTGAAGGAATGACACCAAAAGGCATAAATGCTTATTGGCTCTTAGGAGTTTTTTTTTTTTGTCGAATAGATATTTTCCCATCAACTTTAAAAGTTGGTTTAAGATGTTTCAAACCTATAAGGATTGAGTTTAGGATAATGTAATTAAGGTATAATATGATGTATTTTTTGTCATTTACCATAATATTTATGGAATGATTATTATATATTGTCATAACTAACACTTGTATAAATTATTAAAGGTTATGTTACAGTGGGATTCAGTCCATGAAGAAGCAGCAAAATCATACATAACGATGGACATTGGGAAAAAATTGGAAGGAATATAGGTTAAGTTTGTTTGATAAGTTTTATGATGATTCAAAATCTCGAGAAGAAAATATAAGAAATTTTCCATATTCCATTCCAGCAATTGAGTGGGCTACTTTTATAGATTGTAGACTAGACGAAAAGACAAAGGTACAATTATGCTTACTCAATATTTAAATGGTGTTTGACTACTATCAAATATGAGCATGTTGTTAGTGTTATTTGAGTTATACAAGTTTATTCCTCCACATGGAAAATTAATTTTAAAAGGAGAACTAAGCTTGAAAGAAACTTTGGAGGTTCAAAAAATTAAGTCTAGGTGAATCACCCGTTCTAAACAATGTGCTAACCAAGGCATTCCAAGTTGGTACTAAGAAGGTTCAAAAAATTAAGTTTAGGCTTGCACTTAAGACATAATAACCAATGTTTGCATCATTATATGTTTGTAATGTATTTGTCATTTTTCTTTCACCCTCCTTCCTTGTCCTTATTGCTTTACAATTCTTGTTCGTTGGAAACTCATAAAGGATTTGGATTTGGGTATATTCATTTCTATATTTGAAATATGCTTGTTGTTCTATTAATCAAATGCACAATTACTGCTTCTTTCCCTTTTAACTTCTTAATAATTATGATATATGCTTCACAACCTTGCATAATGTTCTCCTTTCAAATGTTATAAGCGAAAAAATAATTAGAGACAAATAGAAGTGATTCTCTTAATATTTTGAGGAATTAGATAATGAATTTTGGCCTAAATAAAAATTCATGTTGAAATTTTTTAATTGAAAGTATTAGTTGGTGCAATCATTAAATTATGTTTATTATATAGTCTACTTGCATTTTAGTTTTGTTCTTTGTCTAATTGGTTTTGTCCTTTGGTTAATTAGCCTTTTATTTTGTGATTTGGTAGGTGATGATGCAATCCCACCTAGCATGCATCATGGCTAGGAGGATTCAACGAAGGCATGGCATGGATGAAAACTTATTAAAGATTGGAAGTCATGGTCTTTATTTTTAGCTTGTAAATTTTTATTTTAATTAGCTAAATAGGAGCATATTTTTAATTCCCTTGAGGCCATGTATATTCGGCCATCTTTTTTTTAGTTTAGAAGGTATATGTGTCTTTAGTTAAAAAGGAAAAATAAGCTTAGAATTAGTGCATAAGTCAAGACATGATTTTGAGCTAGCCCATTCACTTTAGGAGTTGCTAATTGCACCCATGGGGAGTGAACTTAGGTGCCTCACTTAAGGCCTAAGACTTGGGTTAATTAGCCTTAATCCTAATTAGGCATAAGTCTCACATTGCCTTGGTTTGTGTTCCCAAGTTCTCCCATTGGACTATATATACTCTTTCCCCCTGATTGTAAATCTCACCTTTGAAGTTGAATGAAAATAGTCTCTTTATAAATACATTCTTAGTAAAAGGTCTTGATTATCCTCTCTCTTGAGGAACCTTTTCCTAGTTGATTTTTATCAAGGGTTCTTTCCCTTGTAGTAAACCTAAACACTTTGTCTTATCTCTTTTTGAGAGTGGTGCCCCACCTCCATTTTCTTTCCCCCTCCATCATCCATTTCATGGTACTTGGAACCTCAAGGAGAAAGATCAAGAGGAGTGCAAAAGCTTTTTGCATTAGATGATCTATCTAATTCTAGGTTTGGTTCTTTTTTGCTACTAACCTCTTAATGAATGAGGTTCTATTTAACTAGTCCAAGCTTCATTCTATGAGTTTTATTAACACTCATGAAATTTTATTGTATTTTATGATATTTTGAGTGTATAGTTTAATGATAATAAAACTACTTACCTAGTTGAATGATTTTTTATTTTTTTTTACATTACAGTCTTTTGATAGTTGTTGAATATTGTAAGTAACCTTTAGTACTTATTCAAATAGACTTTAGACATATATATTTATGGTGTGTTCAATTTGTTCCTTTATTCATAATTTTTTGTCTAATTGATGATGATCATGATGATACTATATCAAAATATGAAAATAAAAAAATATATTATTTTAAATCCAAACAATATTATTTTACATATTAAATCCAAACAATGTTATGACATTACGCACATTGAGATTCAAAATAATAAAAAATATCATAAAAATATAAGCTCTAAACAAGGATTGAATAGAAAATGTGCATTGAAGTATTTGATGACAATTTGAAACTACAATTAATTTTATATATATATATATATATATATATATATATATTTATTATGTGGTGAACGCAAATGTCACGGCGATTATCAAACCGTCAAGAAACTTATATAGTGGCGGTTATAAAATAGCCAACATTGTTTTTAAATAATGAAAGTTATAAAGCAGTTTAGTAGTTGTAGAACTGCCAATAAGATTATATAGCAAAAGTTACCAAACAACTTGTATTTAAGATCAATGGCGATTATCAAAATTTTCAACAAAATTATAAGGCGGCGGTTATCAAATCGCCAAAATTTAGATCAATAACGGTTTTAAAACTACCAGCAAAAGATATCTAAGTTCTCTATCAAACAAATTTTAAACAATGGTAGTTGTAGAACTGTCAATAAAATTATATAGCGGCGGTTTTAAAACTGTCGGCAAAAGATATCTAGTCCTCTGGTGATTGTTCCAGCGGTTACAATAAATCGATACTATATGGTTTTGTGGCAAATGATTTAATGACAGTATTACAACCGCCAGCATAAATTTTAGTGGATATTGAAACCGCCAGTAAGATAAATAATAACTGCTAGTAAAAATAGGGTTTATTGTACATAGATCTCCTCTCATATATCAATACTTATAGAAATTTATGTTTTAAAGATATGTAAATTGAATAATAAATAAAGTATAAGAGTAAATTAATTTAAAAGTATGATTTTTTTAATTTGTTAAAATTATATAATTTTTTTCTTGATTTGTTTTGGTAGAATAGAATTGAATGAAATTGAATAGAATAATAAAATTACAATAGAACTAATGGCAGAGGTGTAAGACTTATACTAAAAGTTCTTTTCCTTTTCTTACTATAGTGTAGGATCTAAAGGAGTTGATAATGTAAAAAAGCATAGTTTTTAATGAAAATGAGTATCTATTTTTTATGCAATATATATATTCATATTTTTTTATTTTTTATAAATCAACAAATTTAAAATCGTGAATCAAACTTTATAACTCAAATATATATATTCATTGCAATCCCAACAAATATTAGATTAAAATTAAATACTTTCTAATTAATCTCTTAATTAATTTTAATCTAACTTATAAGACACGTTAAAAAGCATGTCTTTCAGAAAAAGAAAAAAAAAAGTTGTTAATAGTCACAATCATAATCCAAGACTAATAAGCTAAAATCATAATAAATTAATTGAAGAAATCCTTCATAATAGTCACAATCATATTAGAGTTGACATAGTTTAATAAACTAATTAAAACCATAAACCATGAATAACAGTTTTTGGCGGGGTAACTTACAACCATGAATAATGTTATTTGGTATTTTCTTTAGATTGAAATGTAAGGGAAAAATTAAATCATACATAAAAAAAGAAGTTAAATTTTTTAATTTTTTATACTCTCAATAAAAAATAAGAGTATTTTTTAATTTAAAAATATCTTTAAAATAATAAAATCAAATAAGATAAAAATAATTAAAATTTGTTTATATTTTGGAAAAGAGGAAAGCTTTTATGAGAGATAGACACACCCTTTGTAAATGCAAGACCACATAACTTTAATAAGAATTTATTGCACTATTTGCTTATTATTGTTTATAGGAAAGATTTAATAATTAAATTCAACTCACAATTCAATTTAGCAGAAGACTAGACCCATTAAGTCAACTAATGTATGTTTTTATTTGTTTTTTATGGGATGAAAAAAATTAAATAAAGAAAACATACAGGAATTTTTTATTCTTTTTTGTACTATAGGAACTTGATGGTATTTTTAGTGTATAGGTCGATGGATGAAAGTGATAAAAAGAAAAATAAAACGAAAATGATGAGAGAAAATAATTTAAAAATATGAGAAGTGAAGGTGATGCTGACATAATGATAATGATAGTTATGAAAATAACGTTGTCATGATAATAGTAGTGATGGTTAATAGTAATTAGAATATTTTAGAAAGTATTTAGTTAGAAATTAAGTTTAGTATTATAGAAAATAATGATGATACAAATTAAATATATTTGTATTTAAAATATATATATATATATATATATATATAAGAAAACATTTTATTTTGCAATGAAATATGTATTTAATGTTGGCTTAAAAAAAATTGTTCCCTAAAAATAGTATCTTTTTATACTTTAAAGATTTTTTTAATTGGTGTTTGTTGTCGAACAACCATTTTTATTTTGCTTTTAATTCTTAGTTTCAAACAACAATCTAAGTTAAATAACTTTTACTATATAATAATTTTAAACATTATCTTTGAGTCTAAAGGGATAGTCTTATATAAATTTTTAGGACAAACTGTGTTTTAATATCTTATATATTGAAATTCGGTAGTTTTCTCCCTTCATCTTCATAATATCTCTATGCATCTCATTTTTAAAATTTGGAAGGTCCTTTTAAAATATGTAAAAAATGGGGTATTGAGAAATATCATGGAGGTTCAAACAGAAATTTTCTAAAATTAAACACAACACAGAGGAAGCCTAATTTTGCAACCCAGTTAGTTCAAGCCCACACTCAAATTCTCAATTTCTTACAACTTACATGTTACAACACTCATTCAAACTCAAACCACATACATACTCATAATTCATAAGCTCTACTTAATACCCTGCTTAATGTACTTTAATTTATTATTTTTTGAAAAATTCAATTTATTTTTTATTTACACATAATTTTTTTATTTCTTACATTTTTTTCAAAAACGAATAAAACAGATATGATTTTTTTTTATTCTATTCCAAAAATTAAGAAAAAAAAAGATAATTGGGTTGAGAATGCATAATTAAACAGGAATACATAATTTATGCTTACTGATCAATTAGTACGGGATATGTAAAGAGGAACTTATGTTGAAAAAGTAAGATCGATTTCTCCCTCCAATTTTTGTCAGCACTATATATTATTTTTTGGATTATTTAATTTTGCTGGATATTTTGGGTGCATGGCATAAAAAAGTGAAACCAATATTGATTGGTATAAGTGATAAATAGATGTGTCTTTTAATCAAGTGATTTAGATTTGAATTTTGGTTATACACTTTGAATAAAAGTAAACCTTTGTTGCATAAGAGTATGCAATTTGTTTTGACTCAAGGTTCCGAATGTAGTTAGTTGTTGTTATTTATATGAATACATTGTACCAATATTATGGTTTATTTTGGAAAAGAAATTTAAAGTCTCACATCAATTAGTGATATGGTTAAATAATATATATATATATATATATGAGAGGTACAAATCTTATTTTACAAGCTAGTTTTATGGGGTTGAATTAAGTCCAATTTTATCATTTTTAAGATGATATCAGAGTTTATCCTAGATTTATTAAAACTGTCACTCACCATATTATTCACGCATCAAGACCAATAGTGTTAGGTGTAGGGAAGGTAACCTGTGGATTAAACCCATGAAAATATCCATATGGTAATTTAAATGGGTATTCACCACTCGGGTGCAGGTTTTTTTCTCCTTACTCCTTAACGTGCATGGGTACGGTATCATAGTACTCGTACCCATTACCCTTTAAATTAAAATACTATATATATTTAATTCAAAGAAGATAATATTTTTGTTAAATAAATCAATTTACTAATATAATTTTATTTCTACATTTTACATTAAATAAATTATTTCTTTGATAAAAGTTCAGATAATAATATCTTTTTAAAAAATATTTGTGGGTACTTGCAGGTATTGAAAAAAATCCGTGGATATGTTTATAATGGATACCTAACAGGTTTTAAGCAAATAACGAGTACGAATATTTTATGTCAGGATAATTAGAGAATATGCACTACATCGACCCCGTTGCCACTCTTAGTTAAGCGTGAGAAGGTGTATTGAGAAAAAAACTCAAATCTCACATTCCACTATCAAATATACAAAATATTAATTTTATTTCCTTATAAAATTGTGTATTAATTTGATCTTCTAAAATTTAAATCTATTCTTAGAAATCTTTATTTTATTCCATTAAATATAATTCAATAAATGTAACTATACATCTCCTCAATAATATATTGATTATACTAAATTTGAGTTTACTAAAATTATTTTTTCATGGAAACTTCAACAAAATAAAACTATAAATATTAATTTATATGAATTTATCGTTACTTTCTAATTGGATTTTCCTAATCCAATTCAAGAAATAGTCTCTAACAGGTAGTACATTTTCGTCCATCTGTTTACCACATCAAATCAAATTACTGTTTAACAATAAGACTTAGAATAATAAACTTAAGAACTAAATTACAAAAAGAATATAAAGGACAATTAATATTTTAACCTAAATAACAGTGCAAAAAAAATAGACTTTGAATTTATTTCTCTCTATTTGCACACATGCAACGGATCAGAATCAATCATAAGAGCACAATGAACCATTGGTTAGTTGTGACAGTACACTGAATCTGTACCAGTGATGTACTACAATAAATATATATATATATATATATATATATATATATATATATATATATATATTTTAAATTAAAGTATAAAAATCATATTATATATATATATATATATATATATATATATATATGAATAGCTATTGCTATTATTGTGGACACAGTTGCATGTGTATTAGGTTGGCATGTATTGAATCTACATTGCATTTTCCTAAAGATTATAATTAGTAGTAAGAGAACGAATTAATAATGAACCTTCAAAATCAAATGAGACCATGAACATTGAATTTCATATTTATTCTCTAAAAAGAATATGTTGTGTGGACAAATTAAACATATATGATGGAGTAGTACCACAAGAATGTTAGTGGCTCATGAATTTAACCAATTAAGAGTAGCAAAGATCTTATACATAACTCATTGATACAGTGGTGTAAGATTTTATATATATTGTGCTCAGATGCATGAGGAACACTATCTATTTAAAAAGGAATGTGTGTTTAATTTTTTGTGTATGTAATTTTTTTTTCATATCTCAAACCAAAGCTTTGTTTAAAAGTTATGGGACCTAAGATCAAGTTTATATTTAACTAATTTAGTATAATATTTTTATTTTTTAATTTCAAAGTTATTGATCAAAGTAATACTCAAATAATAATTAAAAATTAAATATTTATAATATTCATTTTATTCTTAATATATAAAATAATAAATTCGTTCAATATTATCTATTTTTAAATGGTGGTATTTATAAAATAAGTATTATTAAGGATTGAAAAGCTAGATAGGTCATCGAATTAGTTAAGGCACCGATACAATTGGGGATGAACCATGTTCTTTAACCGGTATATAATAAAATAATAGATAAAATAATATTAGATAAATATAATATCATAATTTTATAATACTTAAAATTAAAATAAAATATCATTTTTATAATCAAAGTATACATATAATCTAAATAAAATATATCATAAAATATAAGTTGAAAATTTAATAATCAATAAGATATAAAAAATTTTATTAACTATAACAATTTGTAAATTAATATGTGTGAGTAAATTATATATTTTATATAAAAAATTGATAAAATAATATATATCTATTTATCATATTTATCGTATGTATTTATATTTATCTTTAATTTTTAATATTAAAATTAAAATAAAAAATAAAATAATTAACTGAAGACAGCTCAACTAGTTTTTAGAACCGATTTAGAGTAAGTTTAACCAATTTTTAACCAGTTTCAATCAATTTTGTATGCTAATTAATCCGCTTAGCCTATTCTTGATTCAAGAAGGGGAATCCTCTAGTCTAATTTCAAAACTATAAGTTATATTAATAACCACTTAAAAAAAAATATATTATCAATAATATCTTAGCAACGTACAATGCATGTATTTTTTTGTTATAATGTAATATTTTTAATGTTCTTGCAATATGTTTTTTTTAAAACAAGACCAATATAATATTTTTAATTTACCCTTATCTAAATAATAAATTTACACTTAAAAGTTTCATAATAATACTTACATCATATCAAGATTTTGTAGTCTTGGTTTTAAAAATTGTTATATATACAGAATCGGATTTCCATTGGTCATAACAATATGAAATCCTCATCATTAAAAATAAATCATACAAATTAAATAATAAAACAAAATATAAGTTCAAAAATTGAACTTTGTGTGATGATCGTAAGATTTTGTCGGTCAAACACCAGAATTTACATAAAAATTTATAAAAGTACGTAAACTTTTCATTGACTCATAAGATATTATTAAATAAAATAATAACAAAATATGTAAATAATATATCAATTAAATATTCAATAAAAAAATCAAAATTCTGAATTATTAAATTTTCTATAGTTAAATAACTAAGTCTAAAAATTTACCAATATTTAGATAATAACTTGTGAATGTGATAAAAATGATAGAAACTTTTATAAAAAATATGTATAGTTGAAAAGGAATGTGTCATATTCTTAGAAATAATAGGTCTTGAATTTAAAAATAATTCACTAAAATAAAAATATGTTAAATTATAAATGAATACAAAATAACATAAAATGACTTCTTCTTTTTTATCTATTTTTTGTTTCTTAGTTTTTTGTTAGAGTTTAAATTAAAAAAAGTGAGTTAATTTGAACTACAAATAAATTCATAAAAAGTATGAAAAATCATAGTTTTCTAAGAGTTAATGAACTTGAGTTTGTAATCTGTTAATTACTTCCTAAGAACAGGAAATCCAAGTAATACTTGTTAGAGAAAGTCTCTCGATAAACACAATTAAATAGATAAGTAAAAGAAAATAATTTAAGTTTTTCTCTCCATCATAGATCCAATGGAACAAGAGCCACATATTTTTTAATTTTAATATAACCTAACATCCCTCAATAACTTCCTATATTAGGATATATATATTGAAAAAATTTTAGGACCCTTTGAAAATGGTTTGCCTTGTCAGAAGCTCACGCAATAATGACCTCAAAGTTGCAAAGCAAATAGATAAGGGTTACTAGGCAACAAGACCAATAATCTTGTCTCCAATCATTGGTGGGGTTTATGCATTGTTGGTCAATTTGCATTATAATTTTTTATGTCATATTTTTAGTTTTTAGATTTAGAGTAATTTTAGTTTTTGTCTCAAGTTAAAAAATCACTTTTTTTCCACTCTAGAAAATGTTATTTAGTTCATCATTTTTATTTTGAGATTATCAAATTGATTTTTTTTTATCTTCTAATTCATTTAGAGGACTAAAAAAATTTTTATAAATTTTAATTGAGAGAGCAAAACCAAAAATGTTTCTATCAAGATAAACTAAAACGGTTTTTTATTATGTGCATAAGACACAATTTAACCAGTATTAAAACTTGATTTTCAAGAACGTATTTTGGTATGCAAAAGAATCACTATATTTAAAAATATTAAATGTTATTTTTAACTAATTTATTTTTATTTTAACTTTTTAATTTCACTTTTATCTTTTTTTATATTTACTACATTTACTACCATCTTCGTTGTCATCACTATCACCATGTGATTAAGGTGGTAAAAACAGCGGTGGTGAAAATAAAAGAAGATAAAAAGTAAAAAAGTCATGATTAAAATTAGAAATAAATTAGTGTTAAAATTGTATTTAATATTTTTTAATATAATCACTCTCTCATAATAAATACATTTAAATTTTTATTAAAATCATGTTTTAATAATTATTAACAGAAAAACCGGAAAAAAAATATACTTCCTCTCTTTTAAAATGTATGTCTTGAGTTAATTTACACATATCAAGAATACCAGTAATATTAATATATATTATATTAAAACTAAAGTGATATTATTAAAAAAACACATTCAAAAACTATATGCAACACTTGTTTTTGAATAATTTTCTTCTTAAATAAAACAGTCATTTTATTAGATGTGCCAATATTTAATTATTTTTTTTACGTAAAAGGATGAATTAAAAAGTAGGGAAAAAAGACTTTAAATGATTTTGAATTTGATTGGTGGGACTACGATCCTTTACATTTTTGCATTAGCCCAATTTGATACTCTTAAGAAATTAAGGTCGTGACCATATATGCTTCCGTTATTCCAACAATATATAATTAATGATTTGACATTCAATATTGCTTAAATATACAAGAGTAGGTACTAAACAATGAAATTTTATACTTGAGTACAAAATTAATTTACTTTCTTCTCTTTTGTGGGTGTTAATTAATAATGTTTAAATTAATAAGATTCTTTTCCTTGTAGAAAAGTGTACATAAGATGGGTTTGCACCTAAAACTTTTCATACTATAAAATATTGATGGCTACTGTAAACAGTTCATTGAAGTAAATCTGAGATAACCAAATCTAAGCCTAACATACATTCTTATCCAAATTATCAATCATTCAAACTTAAAGATTAAAGTCTTTTTCTATTTCAAAAATAGATGCATTTAATTAATTTAAGATAAATTGCAAAACTTTAAACGTGATAGGAAACATCCAACTACATAAATTATATACAATACTGCATAAAATGTAATGAAAACATAAGTAATATTTATTCATAATTTATGATATTTTTTAATATTGTCAAAGATTTTTAGTAATATTTTTAATAAGTGTTAAGTAGAGAAATATTGTTAAAGATTATATATGTACCACCAAATAATGGTGTACTTTGATTGTTAAATGATATTAAGTTTTACTCTAGTGAACCTGTATTTTTTGTAAAGGTAAAATATTATTCAGCATATGTTAGAAACATCTTAATCACTAAATATGGATAGAATATGACAACAAATTTAATTATAACTATTAGCGTCCAAAAGAACATACATTGGTTAATTAGATAGACACAAGGAAAATAATCACTCCACATGACACTTCACAATAACTAGGTGATAAGGAAGAAATAACAAATGTTGAATTGTCCATGACTTTTGTCCTTTAACACATCCGCTTTAAATTCTAACAAATATTGAGTTTCGTTTTGTAGACAATGTTTCAGATCTTGTTTTCTAATTCACTTTTGTGTCCTTATAGGTTACAAATGCAACAGAGTTGACAAGCACAGAAGTTTTTGCGTAGAATATTTCATAAGCACCTAGCATTTGTTCCAGTTGGCTCACATATGTAGGATATTCCATTACATAATCTCTAATCTCTGTAAATTCGTTGTGATCCTTCTTTATACCACATATATAGGTAATGGCTGATTGACCTAAGTAAGTCCTTTTTTTAATAATAATTACCTAAATGAGTCTATTTTGAAAAAACTTACCAAGGTGGGTTTGTTCTGTAGTTTGACTTGATCAAACCACAATTTCCAATTGTAGTTTTAGTGTCACATCAATTGTAGGCTTACGTGGTGTCCAAGTTGGAAAAAAACCTCTCCTAAAATCACAAGCACAGATCGTGGTTTCATGATGGTCAAAGACAGTCCCTTGGGACCATGCGAGGGTCAACACTGGTTACCTAAAACTGCAAATAAGAGCTGCAATTTAACAAGTCATTGACCAGTGCCTCTCCTTTGCCCAATGGAGTGTAACAACACAAACTCCCAAGACCTTAAAACCGCAAGTGGCATCTATAGTTTGCATGGTCTTTAACCAGGCCCCTGCCTTGTCCAATGCTTTAACGATACAAATTTTCACATGGTTGAAATTGCAAGTGACATCTACAGTTTGTCTTTTTTTTTTTTTTGTCTTGTCCCCTCCTAGCTAGTACACCTCCCTTGTGTGCAATAAAATATTCTTAGAATACATAAACAGCAGATACGAACTGTGGTTTTAGGTCCTTGTGGCCTGCCCTTACTCTCATATATATACTTGTATAGTACATTCTAAAAAACATTGTACTAATATTGTTATTTTGGCATTAATAAAAAACATTTTCTTGTGGTATTCTTACTTCGTTTTATCATTTACTAATCTACTTTGATAGTAATATTTATTGTGTATTTATGTAACAATATTATTTTTTGTAGTTCTCATAAAAAAAATTATCAAATTTTATGATTGTTGTGAAATTAATTTTTTTAGGTACATTTATCAAATGGTTGCTCCAATTCTCACAGTTATTTATAGTAATGAAAGAAGGTATGAGGGATTAGTTTACCTACAACTACATAATTAGCGGCATTATTTTTACAATATGAACAACATTTTGAACTCCAACCCATTTTATAACTTCAGAAAACAAGTTGCACAATGTCATAGCATCTTCACAACATCTTATGCATCAACAGATTTTACAAATGTAATACCAATAAGAATTAAGTAAGAATAATGATTAACAAATTTGTAAAAGATTTATAAACTACAAGACAAAACTAATAAAAATGCTAAAATAGAAATTAGAAAATTAACACTATACCAGTGGGACAATAAACTAAATAGTTAATCAAAGTTTTTTTCCTTTGATCAATCAACCCATCAGCCATAATTGTGCATCCACTCTTAGCCCAATTTGTTCTATGACTTTCTTAAAGCGATCGACACTTTCTTTTGTTATCTCCCAACAAGTTAAGTCTTAGTTCATAATATAATGGACCTTTAAAGCCAGGATCAATAGCAACAACTGCATCTAAAATAGGTTGAAAATATGGCAAATGCATTGCATTAAATGAAATACCAGCATGGTAAAACCACTCGGCAACTACCATCTTCGCTTTGTGTATTGCATCCTTATTTGCTAAGACACTTTTCAAACTTGGTTAGGATCCAAGAGTAGTTCTTGGAGAAAAGTAACTACTAGCATCAATAGTGACTTTCCTTTTCCTTTTGTTTTGAGGATTTACAATTATAGGCAGTTTATTCTTATTTACATTCATGGGATTTTAAACTTCTACTTCCTTTTAAATCATGTTATCATTGTACTCTTCATCTAGCTCAGTGCTCTTTTTTCCTTGATTTCTTTTAATAGTTGTTGTATTTGATAACGAATGTCATGAGATACTTTTTTGCAAGTACTTATGTTTCCTGGTATTCCTGCAAGATGATAGTTCATTCTATTTATGCCCTTACCTCGATAAGACTTAAAACAATGCAAACAAGTGTACATATTAGTTTTTCCTTCTTTTTTTTAAATGTAAAATGATCTCATACATGATCTACTTTCCCATAAAGTACATATGAAGCTCATGTGGTTTGTTTTTCAGATGACACATTATTTTCATTATTTTACAAAAGAGCATTCACACTTGGTAATTCCTAAAAAAAATTAAATACAATTCATTGATGAATGATATTGATGATGAATATCAGAATATATTAGAAATATAATGTAATTTACTAAATTCAGTAGCTTACTAAATGTAATGTAATTTACTAAATTTAGTAGCATTTGACGACTTTTTTTAATATGACACTAATTGTTGTGATCCCATACAATATACAATAATTATCTTTCTAAAATTTAGTATACAATCCTAATCTAGATAATTCATAATTGTGTTTAGCCTTTTTAGTGCAATGCAAAACAATAATTTAACATGTTTCAGTCTACAATAATCACCATAACATTTTTTTAATTAGTGTAAGCTTAAGTATATATGTACATTCACATCAACAAAATATGTAACAGCAACATGAACATTACACATGGCACAACTGGGTGAAACCGTGATATAAAAAATCAAATCAATAGCATTGAAACATCAGACAATGGTAGTAGATCACCAAGGTCATGAAAGTCATATATATATATATATATATATATATATATATATATATATATATATATATATATATATATATATATATATATATATATATATATATGAATGAATTTAATTGGTATCCACTATCAGTGTAAAAGATTTTTATACTAATAGTGTATAGCAATTAAACTATATATATGTATATATATATGAATTTTATGACCTTGGTGATCTACTACCATTGTCTGATGTTTAAAATTAACAGATTGTCACAACAAACTCAAATCTACCACTCATACTAGCAAATATAATTTTATAATTTGGAGATTAAGTGATTAATAGGAAACACAAAAAATAGTATGGGTGGTGTTGCATAACAAAAACACTTACTTGGACTGACAAAGACAGTGGTTGTGTCATTGGTGGTGCAATTGCAGGTGGCACAGTTGTGCGACGGTGCAGTGAAGTGTCATTCATTTGTTAGTTCTTTGTAGCATCATTTGTTCTCTGCTTCTCTCTGCATCAATGAATTATGACTGGGCATGAAAAAAGATAACTCAAGGAACCCTAAGTAAGACAAAAAACAATGACGTATTGGATGTTTTTTTTCTTAAATACAGGACTGAGCAACCTGCAAAATCTTCAGTTCTCATGGTTTTGAGCAGGTTCAACTGGTTTTGGTCTGGTTCTATGATCCACCAATTTCCAAGAAATAATCAACCAAACGTTGGACCGATTTTCAGTTGAACTAGCTAGTCCAGTTCTGAAAACTATGGTTGAGATGGATGATAATAAGTAGCATACATATTTCAACTACCACCACTAAATTGTGTGAGTGTATAATAAATGCCTTCTTGATGTTCTAAAAAATTAGGAATGGGATAAACTTGTGAATTATGTTCATCTGTCAACTGAGACCACTACTCTCACGGTATGACTGTGGAATATTAAACTCGAGAACATCCACCATAGGCATACTTTTAGGTGCTAGTATTGTTACTCTCGTAATTCGATCTTCATCTTCCAATAGGACCATAATTTTATCAACATATGGGACTAAATTGTCCACTGACCACTTGTTTCTTCCTTTTGAAGACACCATATATGATAATGTCTTTCCAACTTCACCCTACAATAAAAAACATAACCATTTTTAGACTTTTATAAATACCACAAACATTTAAAAATAGTATAAAAATATTACCAACAATGACACTCCTACGTTTGTTGGGTCGATAAAGATCTTTGTTTTGGTACGGTATCAAACCATGTACTCAGAATTGAAGGTGAGATCTCCAACTTGGGGTCCTATTTCATCGACCGTAAATGACCTCTATTGTTCCATATTGTAATCGCAAGTTGCAACGACTGAAGCTAATGTTCTGCATATTTTTCCTTGCATGGTCAGACTATGCAATTTTTTGGGTTACAAAAAATGACGTAGTATAAGTTGTCTCATCCCAAAATACTATATAACTCTATCTAGTTTATGTCATTCAACGTTGAAGCAAATTAATGGTACAATGCACTTTCACACATCAATCCTTTTTATGCAAATCATTGATAATTGTGCCAAAACTTTGTTTGTGTATGACAACCAAACCACTTGTATAACATAACAAGTAGAAATTAAAAATTAATCACATGTTTTCTTACATCATTTTGCTTCATCATATCAAGTAGCAGATAATGATGATTTAAATCATTACTCCCACCAATGTGTCTATTTCCCCGTCGTAGCCACCTATAAAATTAAACAATTACTATTAAATAAATCATTTTATCAATAATGTTATAAAATATAACTTACATCATACTCGATAAAGAAAATTACTTTGACCCGATAGGTTGATTAGGTTTGCATGGGGGTATCAACCTTGGTGCAATCTTTAGAAATCTCTCTCATGCTCATATTTAATCACCAATTGACTTTATTTTATAATTTTTTGTGACACATAATTCTCTATACAAAAAATTAAATATAGCAACACCCTATACATATTATTGCATTCACCAAAGTCACACACAATAGGAGATATCTCAAAGAAATTTTACTACTTGACTTATCAACAAACAGGACACCACCAATAAGTTATAAAATCCATGCACTTGTATATCTCCATAGTTGTTCTTCATTGCCTTCATGGTTATTAATGTCACCAAAATTATGAGTTGACCAACTAACTCGAATAAAACTACCATCAATTTCATTTTCACCGGGTGAAACTCCAAGTAGTTCTTGACATAGTTGAATCCAATCAACATTTGTTGAAACTATGACAAAGGTTCCACTCACATGCAAATCCAATAAGATTGCAACATCTTGAAGGGTGATGGTGCATTCTCCACACCTCATGTGAAAAGTATGAGTTTCAGGTCTCCACCTCTCAACAAATGTATTTACCAAACCAACATTAATTCATAAAAAACTCATTTAAGTGACTTTGTAAAACCCTGTTTCACGTAAATTTTCTATGATTTGTGGAGGAATCAACTCATCCCCATTATAGGTAGGAACTGCACGTCCAATTAACAATTTTCAACCCTGCTCTCCGATCCAAACATGTTGTGAAACATGTTCACTTTTCATAAACAACACGTCAGTCTCTACTGGTCTAGAGTGACCACTGTTAATTGAAGGACAAGAAGAAGATGCCATCATAAAATGAGTATTAATATGCAATTTAAAAATCAAAGCCAAAAATTATATCAAAATATTTAATAATAAACAACCAAAATTTTTTTTCTTCAAATGAAAGAAAATACCTGAAGATTTGGAAACAAAAATGCAACTTTCACTTTCAACTCTCTAATATTAGAAACTTTCCAAGACTTAAGTGTGATTTATGAAGAGGGCCTACGCACAATATTTATAAAAGGGAACATGAAGCATAAACCGTAGTTCTCACTTGCTATTTATGTGTGCACTAACTGTTGGTTAATTGCACAGTTATTAATGGTTGGTTAATATCGACAAAAACCACAGTTCTCATCTGTATTTTCATGTATTTAAAAATCCTGCTTAAACTGCAGATGCGATTTGCGATTTCAAGCATTTAAAAGTATGTGTTGTTATGTACCATTGGGCAAACGAGGGGTTTCGTCAAAGATCGCATAAACTGTAGATGCGGTTTATGGTTTCAAGCATTTAAAAGTTCGTGTCGTTATGTACCATTGGGCAAAAGAGGGGGTGGTCAAAGATCGCAGATGCGATTTGCGGTTTCAACTATATAAAAGTCTATGTTGTTAAACCATTGAGCAAAGCAGGGGGCTGGTTAAAGACCACGCAAACCTTGTAGCTTTAAGGTCTTGGAGTCTGGGCTGTTACATTCCATTAGGCAAAGGAGAGGCACTGGTCAATGGTAAATTAAACCATAACTCTTATTTACGATTTTAGGTGACAGTTTTGACCATCGCGTGGTCCCAAGGGTTGTCTTTGACTATCATGAAACTGCAATCCGTGTTTGCGGTTTATGGAGAGGTTTTTTGCCAACTTGGATGTTGCATAAGCTTACAATTGATGTGACACTAAAACTACAATTGAAAATTGCGATTTGACCAAATCAAACTGCAAAACAGACCCATCTTAGTAAATTTTTTTAAAACAAACTCATTTAAATAATTATTTTTAAAAATAATCCACTTAAGTCAATCAACCTTAGGTTATTGGTACTTAATTACCAATATTATATGCCATGACACATTTCCGTTGCAAAACACCATTGTCATAATAGCACCCATCCTTAGAAAACTCAAACTGTAAACAGATTTAAGAATTTAAACTTGTCAACTATGCACAAAATTTATAAGCACATAGAAGATAGAACCAGTCATGCAACAATTTTAAGTAACTTTCTCCCTATCAAATATGTTTAATAATTAGTGAGTATGTCCTACTTAAACAAATTCATGGTCAAACAGAATAGGGAAAGTTAAAATGGAAGCAATTCTACCTAGTAGCACCAATATAATTAAATAATTAAGTCATCATTGTGTTCTTTTAAGACATTTTGAACATAAACCACATAAACTAATAATAATAGTTATATTAGTTAGTTTTTTTATATTTAAAAATATAATATATTAATTTCACATATAACCGCTCATTATGCTTAATGCTTAATTTTTAAAGTACAATATTCACTTTTGTCTTTTTCTGTATTTAATTTAACTTTCTTATACCCCGTTACGGGGGGTTGCTAGATTCCTATTTTTTTAAAAGTATTTTGAAAATAAAAATGTGTTTGGTTAAAAGGATTAAATTTTGTTTTTTAATTATTTTCAAAATAGTGTCTATCTCCTTCGAAAAATATATAAATGTGTCTTGATATTTTTTCTTTTATTTTTATTCCATCTTACCACTTTTTGTCATACATTGTCATTCACCATAATTATTTGTCACCACAACTAGTTGTCAATCATCGATCATCGTTGTCAGTCTCTAATCATTGCTACCTTCTGTCATCACTAACTTTAGATGTCATTGTTGACCATCATCTCTACTAGCAATCTATGGTTATTGGTCACTAACAAACAACACTCGTCACCAACCTCTAGCCACCACCACTGATAGTTGTCTCCAATAATTGTAATCGATCTCTGCCAACTATTGTCGGTCGCTAAGATGAGGAATTCCAATGGTTGAAATTTTACAATAATATTTTAAAATTTGAAACCAAAAAAATATTTTTTATAAAATTGAATACTTAAAACCAAAACTAGTATTTTCTTTTTTAATTTAAAAACTTCAAATAAAAAATACCTTAAACAAACCTTAGTTTTTAAATCAATTTTACAAGTATAAAAAAAGTTATCTAACTGATACTCTTTGTTTGAAACATCTAACTTTTATGAACTTTTTTTTGTTGAAAGGAAAATATTTAAAGTTATTAAAGGATCACAAGGGGAAATTTAAGCCAAATGAACAATAGTTAAGATGCAAAAGTCACTCAATGGCTAGAAATCCTAGCTTGGCTAAAATTGGACAAAAGATATCATGTTATAGCACTCAATGTCTCTTAACAGGAAAAAAAAATCATCTCTAGTATTAAATGCTTTTAGTAAGAGAGAAAAAACACATCAGTGTATAGGATTCACCTATTAGGTAGATCTCACACACTTCATGAGGTTTTCTTTCTTCTACTCAGAGTCAGACTCCTCTCAACGAGCCCTCATTCATGCTTGCCAAGATATGTTCCAGAAAAGCTCATTTGGCTACAAAGCAAGCTGACCCAACAAGCTATTTTATCGCCTAACGAGGAATTTAGCCAAAGAGGCATGTTACGTCTAATTTCAAGCTCGCTTAACAAGCTCCACCAACAAAAATTATTTGTAGAAAGCATATGTATTTGACAAAGAAATAACTGCTTATTAATTATAATTAAATTAGAGATATGAAAATATATAAAGTTCTATAACCTCAAAAATAGAATTTAAATTAGAGTCTACCACACATAGTTATGAGTATTAAAAATAAGAAAATAAAGAACATCAAATCGGAGATAAAGAGTGAAAATGGAAAGGAGGATTTTCAAGTCTTACCCTATATATTGTGCATGAACAAAGTTTAAAGCATAAGTTTTCTATTTAGCTAACAAGCTTCCTAATGTTTGAGTCCAAAAATAAAATAATATAAAATAACATAAACTAACTACACAAAGGGTTAAGGGTGTTTGCGATGGTTTAGTGTAGTTTTTAGTCTAAGATTAGTTCAAACCAAACTATAAAAATAAGTGAGGTGCAGTTTTAGTTTTGTTTAAATTAATTGTAAAATTCTAACCAAACTAAATCAACCTTTTGCAGTTTGGTTTTGTTTGATTTTGCGATTTAAAATTTCTATTATTAAGTATTAAAAAATACATTGAAAATTTTATTTCCAAAATTGTATGAAAGTTTAGTCACTCCCAACAAAATTATATAAAAATAGCAATCATTAAAGTTAAACTATAAACAACCAATTAGTAGTCTTCAAAATCTTATAAACTTATAAAATAATGAGTAATTGTATATATCTATATCATTTAAAAGAAATTGTATGAAAGTTTTTAAATGAAAAAATTATTTCCAAAATTATATGAAAGTTTACTCACTCCCAACAAAATTATATAAAAATGACAATTATTAAAGTTAAACTATAAACAACCAATTAGTAGTCTTCAAAATCTTATAAACTTATAAAATAATAAGTAATTGTATATATCTTCTTGTGAATTTGTTAAAATAACTAAAGATGAGCGATCTGGTTAGATATGATGTTGTTTCCATTTCTCAAACCACAAACCGAACTGAACCGTATGATTTATAAATTATAAAAACTAAACCACCCTAAACTAAAGTGATTTTTTGCGGTTTTCAGTTTAGCTTAGTTTTGAACACCCTTACAATAAAGTGCATATTTTGTATGAGAGTACAATTCTCTAAATTTCGTTAATTAATTCCATTTGCTTTTGAATTTCCTTTAAAACTTCAAACTTTGTTCTAATGCTCCAAATTAATCTAGATCGCCTCAATTCCTAGTAAATCATATTTTAAAACACAAAAAAAAACACTAAAAACTTAACAAGTTTCAAAATAAAATAAAAAGATACTGTAAATAAAAAGGCATAGTCTAAATGACATACAAAAAATAAAATCATTAATAACTAAAAATGCAACGCATAAAATATATAGCCAAAATATTTTTTTTTTTAGTAAATATAGTAGTTTAACATAATAATGTTTTAAGTTAAAATAATTATTATTGTATCTTTGAACCCATATATTTTATATGTTTATTTATTTATATTAAAGTTTTACATGATTATACAAGTATATTAATCAATGGAAATAATTTTTAATGTCGAGGAATATAAATGAAAAACCATAAAATAAAAATTTATTTTGATTTTGTTAAAGTGATATAAATTATTTTTTTAAAATAAAACAAATACATTAAAGATTATTTTTTTTAAATAAATTTCAGATAAAAATAATTAACTGAATATATTTAGTTAATTAGTTTGCAATATATATATATATATATATATATATATATATATATAAAGGTAAAAACATAAAATAAAAAGATAAATATAATAAGAAATAGAAATAATTTTTATAAAATAATAATTTTTTATTTTAAATATTAATTTTTATATTGAAGAATATCAATGAAAATCATAAATAAAAATAAAACAAAATAAATTTAAGAGACTTCTATTTAATGAATTTAAGATCATTTTTTTACATAGTAAAACATACTTATAAACTTATTTTTGAATTTAAAAATACTATTAAATAATAATTTATAATATTTACGGAAAGTAAAAGTAAAACAGAAAAAAAATAGAAAAAGGAGATTAACAGGAAAAGTACTCGTAATTTCTATTATTGTCAATTGCCATTGATTAGAATGTGTTTATATCTAAACTTCATAGTCTGAGTATAGATAACAATAATTAATAACCATGAATGTTTAATATATAACATATTTATGATTTATTGATATATTAAAAGTAATTAATTAGATTTTATATGTTGCTAGTAGTAATAAGGTGCAAAGAAAAAGATAAAAGTTTATGATAAAAAAAATACAAATTATACTCAATATTTATTAAAGTAAACATAACTAATTATTCAATAAATGTCGAAAATATAATCTATGTAACTTAGATGATACATATTCAATCATGTAACCCTTATACGAGTAATATTAATGTTTGTTTTTTTTAATTGAGAAATGTTAATTTTTGTTAATTTATTAAAATTAAATATGTTCAACATCAAATGCCTTTTTTTTTTTTTTTAAATTTTATAACCTAATAAAATTTATTAATAATTAGTAAGTAAACACACAAGATATGATAATACGTTAATTGGACTCCTTATAGTGCATTTTTTTTTCTGCCAAACAAAATTCAATTCATTTTAATTCTTGATTTCTTTATTTTATAACTGATGGTTTTAGAAATTTCTTTAGGGACTTTGTCCATGTGGGTCCACATACTACGAGTTCAAAGTATTGGGTGGTTTGTATAATGAGATCAAACCGAGTCTTGTTAAAACCCATTTTTTGTCCCATTTTTAATTGAATAGACTAAAAACCTTATTTTAATTTATTAAATGCTTTGAAAATGTTATGAAAATAACATAAATAAAAGATAGTATAATATGTCAAATGAAGAAAAAAATAATTATACTTATACACACATAAAAAAAATGTAGAAAAGTAGAGAAAATGAGTGGCTTAGGAGCTGGAAAGAATTATGATATCCCAAACTGTGGTCTTGCTTTTTAATAAATATAGATTTTTTTAATAAAATTATAATTTTTTATAGCACATCTTTTTTTTTCTTCCCCAAACTTTTTTCTTTCTTTTTAACTAATATATAATTTTTTTTTAAAAATACAATTTTCTTGAAATATACCTGTTTTATTTTTTTTTTCTCCCAAAATTCTTGACCAAGATGGTCAAAGAGAAAATAATCATGTTTGATTTTATTTACATTTATTATAAAAAAAAAAGTAATTATATCATATCCTTGTTAATTAGAAAATCTAAGAGGTGATTAAAATATTTTCTTTTTATTTTACTAATTGTCAATTTTTTATTGGTTGTATGAAGATAAGGTGTCCATCTTTTAAGTATTACCACGAAAGAGCACTTACTTTAATTTAAGAACACTCAATAGAAAGTAGTACGTTAATTTCATTATGAATTCTCCTTAAAGTTTATGGACTTTTCTTACATATATTGGGTGAATTGAACCTTCACTTAAACTTTTATTAAGAAATTAAATTAAAGAGAGGAAAAGAAAAGGAAAGGGTACTATCTAAGCGTGCTTGAAGCTTTTTAAGGCTACTACTCCATTATCAAGAGTGTGAGGTTTTAATTTCCACAGTGAAGAGTTATCATGCGTGTTGTGTTAAGTTATTTGACCAAAACATAGAAGCTAGGTATCAATCCACTCACTACTACTTATATTTATTTATTTATGTAAAGAATTTCACTTTTAGGGTTGCTTTGCAAGTTGAAGGTGCTGTCCACGACAAATGAAACTTATTCTATATATTTTTATATACAAATATTTAGGTGAGTTAGATTTTAGCATCATGTTGTAATTCTCGATTAGTACAGTTGTCACGGGTCTTACTCGTTGGACAGACTCACATATCTAAAAAATGGGTTAGGCTGAACATAAAAAAATGAGGTTTAAATAAAAGCAAGTTTTTTTAATTTGATTTATTTGATCCAACCATGTAAGTAGACTTGCATTGAACTAAGTGGGTTACGGGCCAATATGAATACAAATATGAATATATAAATTTTAAAAATATATATTAATAATATATAATATATTGTTAAAATATATATTAATAAAAATATACATATAAAATACATTTAATATTAAGGTAATTTATATCTATTGTTAATCTACATATAAAAAATAATATAAAAGTAACAAATGAAAGTTATGTTCTTCTAAAATATATTTCATATTAAAATATACATATAAACCTATTTTGATGTTATCTTAGATTTATTTAATATGTGTTTTAAATTGATTTATTACGTTGTTTTGAATTGATTTGGATTTGTATTATAAAATAAATTTTATTTTTTTATAAAACTTTGAATTTTAATTTTTGTTTAAAAACACCAGTTGGCCTAGTAGCCAAATAGCCCAATACAAGATCGAAGTGAACTTAAAAATATACAGCTTGGATGAATTATAGATCAAATTAATCTGACCCATTTTGTTGTGTAAGCCTCAAATTACAAGTTCTATCAAATATACCCTACATATCATTTATTGACAACATCATCACATTAATTAAGAATGAAAATCAAATACACATTTATATAAAATATGTATCTGTTCTTTATTTATTGGACCAAACTTTTATTTTGTATCTGGATACCGTTGAAATTTTTACTATGCCAAGATAAAAATAAATTAATTGATCTTTATTAAGTTTTTATGTTGTGTTCTTTATTATTGGTCTTTGAGGTGTCAATATCTATATTTCACCTAATGAATATAACCATGTATAGGTCCAAAATGGAAGGGGGGATTCGTCAAATCACCCTTAATGTGTCTATTGTGAAAATTCTCTCATTTATAAATAGGTATTTTGTGGAAATTCAATCCATTTTTGTTTTTAAATTTAATGTGTGTATTGACAATTAAGTTACACTAAATTTGATTATAGTTTGGACAATGCACAAAAAAGTGAAACCAAAATTCAAAGAATCAATTGCAAGATGTGTGATGTATGAAATCTAAGAACTCCCCATAAGCTCAAAGCCAAAGTAAATAAAGTAAAATATTGTTGGGTTATGGCATTTTTGTGTCTATACATATTTTAATTGCTTTCCACATCACATGTTGTTGCTTTCTCAGTCAACCAAAACCACACCTACCGAAGCCAAATCCCCTTTTACCTTTTCTTATTCTTTCTCACTAAGAATCGTCTAGTGGAGGCTCAATAGCTCCAATAATTAGCATATATATGTTAAAGGTGAAACTAAATTAATAAAGAATCCAATGGTCTCAACAAATCAAGTTATATGTCAACCTTTTTCACTTATATGCAAAATTTCACCTTTTGTTTTAGGCATTATCTCCACACAACAAGTGTGACACTAATTCTTGATGTTTAGGTGAAAGCCCTTTTTGAGAATTTCAATTTTAGGGTTTGAATTTTGAACCTTTTATCATTTTAAGTAAAGTTCAACCAAATTGCAATTCACTTTTCTACCACCGACCACGTGCTTGCTGTAACAACATTTTAATTTATTATTAGATTAATCCAATTTATTTTGAATTTAAAAGTTACATTAAGTTTGAGAGAAATTTATAAGTTTTTTTACAATGTAAAATTTTTTTTATAAATATATTTTTAATAAGATAATAAAAAAGAATAATTTATAACTTAATATTTTAAAAAAATTCAGCTAAAAATGAAATTGGACAAAAAAATTTACCTATTTTTAAGTTTTAATTTTTTATTTTAACTTAAAATTAAGTTTTAAGTTAAAAATAAGTTGGGAGAAACGATAGTAAGTCTAATTAAATTAGTCTAAAATTTAAGTGACATCAATAATATAAAACTAATTTCCATTAAATATATTTATATGAGTTTAATTAATATATACTGAAAGTATAAAAGAGTTTTGTATTAGATTTAATCACAACTCTTCATTTATAAGACTTTCAATGTTAAATAGTAAAATCTTAAACTCTATTTATATTCTCATAAATATGGTTAAATTTAACTGATGAATAAAACAAAATTAATACAATTAAATATATTTACATAAAATAACAATATATTTATGTGAATTATTTTATCAAGTTCTACCCATTTTTACAATATTTACAAACGACGTTCAACTAGGCTGCTACACCAATGTCAAACAAATAAATACATGTTGACACAAATTATTTAGTATAGCTAATAATCTTTATTGTTTTTAAATTAGTTCATAACACCAACTTGTCTTAACATATGACATCATATGCCATTTTAGAGTCTTTGTTGATAAGACATGTTTATATTAAAATTAAAAGAAATTAAAAGTTAAAACCAATTTTAAATTAGTTTATAACACCAATTTGTTGAAAAAAAAATATGATATTCGCATTTACTTGAATTTTTTTACCTTTAAGTAATTTTAAATTTTATATAACTTTTTTTCTTTTCATCTTTTATTTTTTCTATTTAATAATATAAAGAGACGCAAGAGCTCTCACTAGTGAATATAAAAAAGGCTGAATGTTACGAAAAATTATCATACAATTGAAAACGAACCTTTCTTGATCGGTTAGTTTTTGTATTTATCTGGTAATTGATTTTCATTAAAAATTGAATAATAAATTGTTGTTCTTATAAAATATTCACATCCCTGTAATGTGCATACTTTTTTTCGTACTAAAAGTATTCCTCTTAATGTAATTGATAGTTATTTAACAATTCACACAACTTTTGTTTTGGTTCCTTATATACACCAGGGAATTTTGTGATGGATTTTTATAAAAAATTTATTTTATACATCTTGGATTTTCGAGAAATCTTTTATTTCGTTTTGAATATCTAAATTGTTTCAGAAAATGATTTAAATAACATGATAAAATAAAAATTTACACAAACTCAACACAAAACAAAACTTTTATAGGATTCAAAGCAAAATTATGCATAAAATGAAATGAATGAATATGTTGCAACAAAATTAGCAAAACTAATATATATAGTATTTATTATCAATGCATTTTTAGTTTTTTATATATTAGTGAATTTTTTTTGAATCCCAATTTTTTTTTTGTTGGATCTCTAATATATATAGTAATTATTGATGCTTTTGCTAAAAACATTTATATTTCATTTCTTTTGTTTGCTTAATGAATCATACTTCTTAGCTCCATGACAAGCTTCGCACTAATGCTTTTTGAGCATGTGTTTTATTAATTATAATTAGTTTTCTTTAATTTTAACTACATAAAAAATTACTTTTTAACCTATTACAAAAGAATTTTAAATATTATTTAAAGTGTTTTACAAACTCAAAGGAAAATACAAAGTTAATTAGAAACCCAATAAAAATTTATTAAAAATTTAACACAAAATTCACTAATATATCACAAACTTAATTAAATTTTTAGTTCTAAAATTTAACTAAATTTTTCTTTTATTCCCTAAAAATTGAAAATATTTTTTTATTCTATAATATTTCAAATTTATATTGTTTTTAAATACAAAATTTGACTAAACCTAACAAAATTCTGGAAAGAAAACATCATTTTCAATTTTTAAAAACAATAAAAAAAATTTAATCAAATTTGAGAAACTAAAAATTTAAGAATTACATAAGTTTTTTGTCCCTAAAGTTTCACTAAAAATTACTTTTCCTCATTGAAATTCAAAAATATTTTTTAATCCCTAACATTAATTTGTTTTTTATATTTACTTTGACAATTTATAAGTTCCAGTGCATTATTTGGTTGTGTTAAATGTAAAATTGAAGATTTAGAGAGTTAAAGTTATAGAGGAGAGTGATTCACGAATACAAAAATATGTTCCTCTCGTTAACAGGAGGAAAGGAACTGTAAGTCAATCGAAAAACTAAAAGAATATTTTTGCATTTTAAGAACTAAAAACAATTTTTTTAAAACTTAATTTAGAATAAAAAAATTATTTAATTCAAAATTTAATTAAACATATATCATATATTTGAATTATAAGCATAGAAATTAAAAAAAAAATTGATGTCACAATCACAGCCAGCCCAGGTGGTTGGAATTATTGAGGGAGGGGAAGACTGAAATGGAGCTTTCAAAGGCACACAAACAAAGAGTAGTAGCCCACTTCCCAATGCAAGTGTGCCAATATTTTCACAAATATGTAACCATCCTCTCTATATTTTAAGGATTCATTGACACACAAACAATCACTAAACTAAACTCTGCAATTCATTTTTCCCTTTCCACCTCTTTTCATCTACTTTGCTTGTACTTTTCCATGGCATGTAATCTTTGGTTCCAATTATTTGCTGCTTATGAATTTAATATGGGAAACTAGATGTACCAAGATGGATCTATGATTTAGGATGGTCATTTTCACTTTATTATTGACGCCACAGTCTCACATCACTGTGGTTTGTATTATGTAATGACAATAATCAATTAATAATTTAATGAAATAAAATAAACAGAAACGTATAGTCGTTGGTTTGATCAATCTCTAGGTTGATAGAGTGATGTAAGGTATAATTTAGTTCACATTAACTTTAATGGATTTATTTTGTGTGCAAAAATTTGATGGAACAGCAATAGTCTCCCACCATAATTAACTGGGTTGGTTGGTCTCTGATTCGCAAAGTTTAGGAATTTGGATTCTTTGAAGTTTGATAATTTTAATGACTTTTATTTTGAATTATTATGATGGTTCAAATTTTTTATTTATTATAAAAAAAATTTATTTAATTAGTATAATAATTTTAAATAAAGTAATAAATTAAAGTTACCAAATCTTAAAGTAAAAGAATCCATATCCAAAGGTTCAGTAATATCCTGACACCTCTGGTTTCTAATCCAATATAAAAATAAAGTTGTTGGTTTAAATGGAATGGTGTGAGATTAGTCTCTAAAGCAGAAGGTTGTGTGACAATTGTAGACTTTTTTGGGATAAAAAACACATAATTAACAACTTATTTTCTCTTTATTCATGATAAGAAACATACAACGTAAAATAAAAAAGCACAAGAAAAAGAAAAGACAATGTTATTTTATTGGTATGGTTTGTATCTCATGCTTCATACATAAGTTTTTGCGACAAACTCTCCCAATCTTTTTATTTATATATTGTTTGTGCATATCTCATGCTTAAATTCACAACAAGTTTTTAAAACTATTAGAAAATCGGTAAACTCTCCCTCCATATCATAATTTTCTCTCACTTAAAATGATAATCCGACGTTGTGTATTTTTCTCATGATAGAAACCTTATTTATTTATAGACTCACCATATTAATCTTAATTGAGAAAACAAATATCTAGTTTACTAATAATATCTTTAAAATTTAAACAAAACTTAAAAATAAAACATTCTTTTAGAAAAATCTAAAGATTTGAAATTAAGATAAATTGAATTATTTTCCCGTCTTTTTCAACCCAAAACAAAATTAATCATTAGTTGGAATGAAACTTAATTAATTAGGTTTCTTAAGTAATATCTTGGATCTGAACATTTTAGGTGAAAAAGAAATAGTTGGGGAAAAAAGTTTCCTTGATGTAACCAACCAGATTTTTTGATAAAAATTAATTAATCATTTAAAAAAAACAATGATAGCCCTAAGAAAATTATTAGAAAAATGAAAAAAAGAAAGACATGGGCACATAGCTAGCTGTCACAAGGTCCAAGTTTTCAACCACCCAGCAAAGGAAAAAGTATATATATTTGGGGGGTTATGTTATGTTGCATCATATATTCTATACATGGAATCAATATGAAATATTATTCTGTTTTGGGAACACAGGATAGGTATTGCTATGGTCAAGATATGAGAGGAATTACAATTGTAAAAGATCACTCACTATATATATATATATTAATAATTGATTGAAAACTATGCTGTGCTCATATCTGTACTTCACAACCCTCAATCATAGAGGGGCTTACTCTAAAATTCTCAAGATAATTATGCAATCATGGATACTGACATCTTGCTCTCAAATTGCATCATGGATAATTACTACAATTGTTTATGATTTTGGCTTTTCTAGGCATACGTGTATGCACAGCATTGTGGGTCGTTGCACAAATAATGGTTCTTCAGATTATACACATGGCACATGATAAACTAATTACCTTAGTCTTCAGACTTTGGCACTTTCATGAGATATCATTAGCAGTGTAATTTACAAACAATGCAACTTTGGTCACTCATATAATCTTAAATTAGTTATGACTAGTTTGTTTATGTTAAAAAACTGTTTTTTTGTTTAATTATTTAAAAAAATTGAGTTTTTGAAAAGATGTTATGAGTTGGTTTTTGAAAACAATAAAAATTAATTATTTTTTAATTTTTTTTCTTAAAAAAAATTTAGACAAAAATTTTAAATTTTTTTTTAAAAAAATAATCTTAGATAAATGGACTTTATATTTCATTTTAAACAATGTCTTAAGCATAGGATCTACCTATTATTAACAAAATTAAGTCCTTGTTTTATTTTTCTAAAATATAAAATATTTAATATTAATTATTTTATTATTTGAAGTCTCATAATTTTTTTTATTAAATAATTATTTATTATCTCTTAATCAATGACCCATTTTTTAATTATATTTTTACCTAAATTAATCTAATATTTTTTTATTGATTTAAAAAATCTCAACTTATACTTTTTTTATAAACTATAATTTTTTTTAATAAAACAAACATACAAAATATGAATTCGCCAAATTATAAACAAACAGTACAAGGGTAAAAGAAAAAAAAAACCACATTATAGAAAATTTGCAATCAGTAAACACATGCAATAGAGAGAATTTATGATTTATTCAACATAAAAATTGAAAATAATTTCAAAAATATCTATACTTTAAAATTTGCTTTAGATCCAATGATATATATATTGAGTCGGTACTAGACGAAAATTAGTTATCGATAAAATGGGTAAATATTTTGTGTATCAATCCATAACATAAACATAAAAAGGTCGAATTTCATAATTAATTTAATTTTCCGTACTCTGCTTTATCCCACTTGAATGAATAAACAATAGCATGAAAATGAAAGAAATAAGATATTAAAGTATTTGAGTATTAAAAAAATCAAACTTCTTTGTACAAAATTTCGTGGTAAATTCTAGAAAGAGATGGACGTGAATAAAATCTAAATATGTGGATCTCTTTCTACCAGAACATAAACAAATTTGTGGATCTTATGATTGGAATCTTGAGCCTCTTGTAATATTTTGTTTGTCTTTTCTCCCATTTAATAATGTGGCTTTAATGGTAAATTGTTGTGCGTATATTCCATTTTATCTCTTATTATGATGTAGATTTAACAAAATTTTATCACAAAGTTATAAATTCTAAGCCGTGTCATTGTTTTTAAAATGTTTTTTTTTAAAAAAAAAAAAAGAGACTGAAAACAGTTCCTTGAATAATTGAACTCCCTCTCGTCATAGAAATTTGACTTAACAACGATCTTTTTCAATTTTGCTTTGTTAAAACGTTCTTAGAAACGTTAAAAGATAAAGTAAAAAAAAATGTAAATAAATAAATAAATCACCCATTTAGATTTGAGATAGCAATGTATCATTAAGATATTATTTATTTGAATTACGATGAGATAAGATGAAAAGCTTTCTTACAATGAAACTCTAATTAATGCTAGTTTCCTCAAAACTAACCAAACACATGCCTAAGATCTTTCGAGGAAAAAAATGAATATTATAACTACGACTAGTTTAGGATAAATTATTGAGTACTATGCAAGAACAATTTCATTGATGTGTTAAAGATCAAATTAAAATAGTAACAATCAAAACAATAAGGAAGCCTATATTGACTTGGTGTCTTTCCAAGAAGGAACAAAGAGTTTCACAACCTAAATCTATTATATGATATCGTGAACCATGATCATTACCATATAGTTTATTTAGATCTCACAAAGGTGTAACCAAGATTAAAATTAAAAAAAACCCATGCATGTGGTTAATTAAATTTTTCATTTTATTTATTTTAGTACACTTTGAATGAGATATATCAAACTTTTGTCGACTAAATCATGTACAGATATGTAGTGAATTATCTATGCCAAACTCAACTTGTGGTAATGAGTGTAGAGTTGGCTTAATGGAGATCTAAAGTAAATTATAATAAAATATTTTCTTTTAAATAATATAGTTATATATTAGGTATTTTTTTAATATATAGATATATATAAAAAGAATGTGTGTTGGGGTTTTTTATCAATACATAATATCTTTTTTTAATGAAAATTAATAGTAAATAACTTTTTATAGATACTCTTAAAGTTTTAATTTAAACCTTATTAAACTAACCTAAATAGGTGTGGATGGAGACATCATATTTACACGATTAGTGTATAAATATGTGGTAGATAGGACAATGACGTTTAAGAATGTTGATCTGTTCATAATCGTATATACATGTTTAAACAAAGTCAGAAAATATAAGATAGAAAGGTGATATTTTTTTTATAAATCAAATGTTAATATGGTACGTAATGTTAATTTTTGTTAGTGATTTAATTAATTTTACGACTTTTCTCTACTTCTCTCGTTTCTTAACCAATTGAGTTATCTTATACTTTCAAGTTTGTTTGTAATATTTTCATAGGTTTTTTTCATTCTTCAATGATAATAATTATGGCATAAATATACTATAATAAAAAAAATTGATCTTGTAGTAGGAAAACTACAAAAAGATCTTCATCATAGTGAATCCAATTGCCAAAACAGTAACTTTTGTACTCTAACACAATTACACAAGTGGTGCTCTTATTAGCTGTAAGGTGTTCGTTAAAAGTCCACTTACGTGCACCAAGAATCCAGAAGTGTCTAGTGAGTGATCATGGTTTATGTAACCAGTGCAACTCTTTTACCCTTTTGACCAAAATGCCCCAAAATATCTTTGCTTAACCAAAACCATTTGTAGGAAAAAGCCACGGATCCTCACACACACTTTATCAAAGTTCACTGCCCCAAATTTGTAAGGCTAGTAGTGTTCATGTTACATTGAGCTGTACACGACTTCGATTTGTCACCACCTTTTTTTTCTTCTCACATTTTTTAGCCAAGTAGGAGTCCTACACGCAAAAGGGTAAGTGATTAATTATATAGTGTTTAATTAATTTGTAGTACCTAAACTTTACCAAATTTGAAATCACTCATTTTTTTAATTGAGTATCTAAATTTTCATTTAATTTAGTCCTTAATTATGTTTGTCAATAGAAAAACCTAACCACAAACATCTAATTAGGCGTCATAAAAGTAAGAAACCGATTTTTTTAGAATGCATTATTATAAGTATACAACAAGTTAATTCTATGAGATTTTAACATCTCTAGGTTAATTAATTTAATCCGAGTATTTTTTTAATTTTGTGATCAATATTTGACTCAATCTTGCTTATGCTTTCATTGTTCTTAATTTATTTTTTTTAAAAAAAAATCCTTATCTCTTTTTATAAGATTACTTTCTGGTTTCTATATACAATTTTTTTTTTCAAAAAATTACCCTTAATTAGTTAACAAATTCTTTTTCTATATTATTCAGATTAAAAATTTTGAATAGTATTATTAATAAAAAAATTATTTTCCATACATTAATTAATTAAATATAAAAAGATAGATTTAGAAAAATATTATCAATAATTAACATATTTAATATAATTACCTAAACTGATTATTTTTTTAAAGAATTCACTTTTTGTAAATGATCTTATAATAAGACATGGAGAGGGTAACATTATCCACAAGTATCAATTCTATGTTTAAATATCTAATTTGATATTTATGACTAATTTTTCATAATCACAATTATTTATAAAGATCCAATTGAACTAAAAGTAAAAAATTCACATACCCAATTACAAATTTGATGAAATTTTATGTACCCACATATTAACAAAACCATTATTATATAGCTAATCAAAGATTAATAAAGTTGGAGTTTGTTCATGTACCCACATATTAATTAAACTATTATTTTTATTATTATTATTATATAACTAATTAAAAGGTTAATATTCTAGTTTAAGATTGATGTTCCACATGTCATCCACACAGGTGGCTTACAGTTGTTATGACAAAGAAGTAACTTCTATTTTTAGTGCCGCAATTAATATTAAAGGCTTCAAGAGAGGTTTAATATTGACCATGTGTCGTGTTTGTGTTATGCCAAACCAATTTGTGGACACAAGTTGATGATGGATGTTGAGAAGGTGCAACATTTATATTTTGCACTCTCTTTTTAATTTCTTCCCTTTTTTTCGCGTGCACTTGCTTCACATCTGCTAAAGATGGGAAAAAAGCTCTTAGCCAACACAAATAAAGGTTAAAAAAGCATTAAAAAGGGGCACTTGATGCATCTTTATGTGTTGTTTTTAGTGTAGTCATAAAGAAGTTTAAAAGTTAAAAAGTACAAACATTTTCTTTTTCTTTCATGGAACTCGTATGGAGTTATTATTCTTATGTGACTTTTCAGATTGTATAATTTTTCCAATGAAAATCATAGATGGGGAATTTATAAATAATTATGTATGAGTTGGATAAGTGCTTGTGATGTGAGTAAAATAAAGTCATTTATGAGGGTATAATCTTTCGAGTATTATTTATGTAGAAAAACTCTTTGCACTATTTTTATTTAATTTGAAATTTTGAATATAATTAAAAATGGCATATATTTTAAATCATGAATAAAATTAAAAATGTAAAACATAAATTTTTTATTAAAATCTATTAAATATTTTTTAATATAACCATCAAGAGAAGTGATGCAATTATATATTAGGAGCAAATAAGTAAATTTTGTGCCTTTTGAAATTTTTTAAAAGATATTTCGACAGTTATGTTTAGGCATTACAATGGGGCGATGATGATATAACATTTTTATTTTCATTTTCAAAATTTATTCTCATCCTTGTCCCTATATCAAGCAGGCATGAAATTTGCATCTCCATCCTTATTGGATATGGCATACCCAAAAAAATATTATAATATTTAGTAAAAAATAATTTTTTTGAATATAATTATATTAATTCAAAAGTTATCTAATAAAAATAATATTTGTGATTTGTTAATTAAATATCAAAATTTTTTTAAAAATAAATAAATATTTTAATGATTAAAATTTGTATTTGTGAATTAACATTTTGTCACTTAATTTTCAACGTTATTACTAGACACAGTTTCAATAATTTTATAAATTAAAATTACAATGTGATAAAAAAATGTGAGGAAAAAAATAACAACACAAGACATAATTGAGCCATAATTTTATTCACATTACAAAATTATTCATATTAAATGGTGTGTCGCTTAAGGAGTAGAATTATGCCAAGTATGTGATCAATTTAAAAACCATTAAAACAGCTAAGTTATTGTACAATCTAGAAATTTCATTAGAGGTTAAGATATTAAGGTTTTGATTGTTTGTGGGACAAGGTGAGAAATTCATCGAGCATGAACAAGGTGATGATATTTTGTGGGACATCTCAATACCATGGGCTAGGTGTCACAATTGTTTTCCAACAAATCCATGTGTCCCTCCTTTAAACTAATTATATATTAAGATATTGATTATTACAAGAGATTGGGATAAGTAACTAAGGATGATTATTGGGAAACTCAACTTGAAGAGTAATCCGAAAATGAAAGAGAAATTAATCATCATGCATGAACAAGCCAATAAGGTGAGGTGGCACAATTTTGTAGGGACAGAGTGGGCTTAGATATTTTATGGCTTTTGAAGAAAGGTGTAGTGGACACTAGTTTGGGGTAGTAAAAAAGAAAACTTTTGTTAGAAATCATTTTAAGCATAATTATAAAAGATAAGTTAGCATAATATTCATTTTTAATTGTTAAAATTTCAAAATATTTTTATTTCTATTTATATGTCATTTTTATAGTTCAAAGTATATATATTTGTTGGGTCTTAGGGGTTAAACACAAGAACCCATATATAAGAAAACATGACACCACCTTCAACTCAAAACCTTAAGACATTAGGTTATGGGTCTTTCTCACTTATATATTACTCAATTTCCCAATTTTTAACCAATGTGAGACTCTGAGGAGATGTACAACCATGGGACACGAGCCCATATATAAGAGAACATGACACCACCTTCAACCCAAAACCTTAAGGCATTAGGTTATGGGTCTTTCTCATTTATATATTAATCAAGTTCCCAATTTCTAACCAAGGTAGGACTTCAACTCACACTTTCACTTCAACAATATTAAATTGTTTTAAAGGTGCATTTATTACCTATTATGTGATTTTTTTCATTATAAAATACGTTGAAATTGATTTAAAGTAAGAGTTATAAAGTTGATTTGATAGTAATTTATAAGATTTGGGAAAGAGAAATAATGTATTCGAATTCTTTCACTAACACACTATCAACTAATGGTTGCTTATAAAAATAAATATTGTTTTCATTTATTATTATATAGTTAATTTTTCTTAAATTTCAGAAGAATATTTTTTTAAAAAAAGGATGAAAGAGGACATTGATTTTCCATGATGGTCTATAATGAAATATTAAAAATAAATTAAAAAATCAAATAAATTCTATCATTCGAATAAAAATTTATAAAAACTTTTAAACTCTAAGTAGTATAGGAGATCCAAAAAACAATATTTTAAAGAACTTAGATGAAATTGTCTTTATAGATGCTCTTAGTTATTTCAATTTAATAAAATTTGACAATTAAAAAGTAACAAAATAGAATTTACTAATTAGCGTTTCATGAATTGACTCCTCTTTTGAGTAAAGTGTTTCTGCATGAAATCTTGATTGTTTTATTTTGTACCACAGGAGACGACCAAAATAAAAATAAGAAGAAACGATTAAGATTTCAGGAGACGTACATTAACACTTTACCTAGTAGAAAAGACAAATCCAACATGAAACAAAATCTATCTAAACCCTTCTTAAAAAAATATTAATTCTTATGAAGTTTTCAAGTAAAATATCTAATGATTTTGCATGCTAGCTTAGGCTAGTGAATGGTCTTGGCGGAAAGCCAAAATGAAGGTTTTTTTTTTTTTTTTTTTTTTGAAAGCGAAAATGAAGGTAGCAATTAGAAGAGCAAATCAATGACTTAAGCAACGTTTTAAATTGCGTTGTCTCAACATAATTAGGGTAGCAGTATTGAGATTTTTCCAAAACCTTTACAACTGTATCGCAAGCACAATTATTCATAATGACATTATGCGTATTTTCTTGTAATTATTCACAACTTTTTTAATTGCAATGTGATTGAGATTTCAATTTCAAACTTTGGAATTGGATTAATGTGAATTTGGTGCGGTTTATGCAACAAGGGGAATAAAGGGAGATTGGCTTCATTTTGGAAAATTTTAAGAGTTGGAGAATCAAGCATTTCTCACCATTTAGGATGGTAAAAATATTAACCAATCTAGTATGTCAATTTCATGAAATGTTTTATTGGTATAAATCACTCATTGGATAAAATTATTTTGTATATACTACAAGAGAAATGACAAGAATAGAAGTGCAAGAAAAAATTCCAAATCAAAAAATTAGGTTATCAAGTAAAAGACTTTCAAACTTAGATGCCACACCAAGTAGTATATTCTATTCAACATAAAACTCTTTAACACACTTGATTTTCTGGTTTAACATTGATCCAAAGATAGTCTCTTTTTTTTAATGACTTTATTCACATATTAAAATAGTTTATGGAACTCGCACACCGATATGAGTACCTCTCAAATTCATGTGGATTTTAGACTTTTTTTAAGAATGAGAATTGTAACAAAAATTTGAGATTGCTCTGTAAAACTTACAAATTTTGTGGGTTAAATTTACATCTCAAGAACTTGGCATGTAGCCCATTTAAAAGATATAAATTTACGTCTCATGTGGATTACTTCTTTTTTTTTTTTGAAAAGAAAAGACATTATTGAATAAGTAAAGAAACAAAGTGTTTCCGAATGATACAGTCTGACATGAGCACCACTCCTAATTCTATTAATGCTCCTCATTAATTGAAAATCCTATCTAATGTTTAACATACAGATTCTAGGATTCTCAAACCAATCCGAAAAAACACAACCCCTATTAAAACCAAAAGAATACATTAACCATTTCCAGGAAATTACTTTTATAGTCATTATAATATCAACCGAGTCCGCCCCTACCCTATCAAAAGCAATCTGGTTTCTAGCTATCCAAATACCCCAACACCCAGCAAGCCAGAAAACATACCTACATTTCTTCTTTCGCTTCCCTACCACCCATGCAGAAGATGAGAGGAAAAGTTGTATAAGATCCCCCGGAAGTGGTCCTTGAACCCCCAGCTAGCTGATCATTTTATTCCACACTGATTGAGCATGGGTACACATTAAAAAAATGATTTCTACTCTCTATATCAGTCCTACAAAACACACATTAAGCATCCGATATTGGAATCTCCACTCCTCTCTTCAATAGATTATCCATAGTTGGTAATCTATCTAATAATAACCTCCAAGAGAAAGCAATTACCTTAGATGTCAATTTATCCTTCCACATTCTTCGCAGGTCCTTTGGTTCAACCTCAATTAATCTTGATGTAGTTTGTTAAACACCTAGAGCCCTATTTGCATCCGCCACAGAAAACCGTCCATCCTGACTTGACCTCCACCCCCATACATCCAACACCTGATCCAGAATGACCACCGACTGCAGCAAGCTTTATAAATAGCATAACTGTTCTTCCTCCCATACAAATAACTGTCTCCGCCATACCCATTTCCACCCCACTGTTGGTATTGAAGACTCCCGTTTTTCTTTAATGGTAATGAACTTATCTACTGTTATCCCATATAGCCTGGGGAACATTACACTAATGGCTCCATTCCCTAACCAATTATGCTCCCAAAAGAAAGTGTCATTACCATTTCCTACCTTTTTGGTGACGTTGCTTTCAAACCACTCTGGTGTCACCGCTTTCGGTCCATCAATAGCCCATAAATCCCTCCACCATTGAGAAGTTTGAGAAAAAATACCAGGTCTATTGTTGAATTTATAAGTGTCACCGTACCTACTTTTCAACAGTGGCCCCCATATTGCATTATCTTCTGTTAACAATCGCCACCTCCACTTTGCTAGCAGACTCAAATTAAATTTCCATAAGCACTTTACCCCAAGACCTCCTTCTTTCTTCGGGCGACACACGTTATCTCAGCTAACCCACACAATCTTGGTCTGTTGATCTTTTCCTTCCCACAAAAAGGAACGTTGTAGTCCTGTAATAACTTTCAGAACTTTGTTGGGCGCCTTGTAAAAGGAGAAAAAGTACAATAGTAGGCTTGACAGTAATGAATTAACCAAGACTAACCTTCCTGCAAACGACAGATGTCTTGCCTTCCACCTTGACAGTTTCCTCTGAAATTGCTCGATAATTGGCATCCACACTTCTATCTTCCTTGGATTAACCCCCACCGGTATCCCCAAAAATTTAAATGGCGGTGACGACACCTCACAATTCAAGATATTATTCACAGCACACTTAAATGACTCATCCACATTTAGACCAAAAAGTTGACTTTTACTATAATTCACCTTCAGCCCCGATGTCATCTCGAAACCACGGAGAATTACCTTCAAATACCATACTGATTGCAGGTTTGCCTCCCTCATCATAATCACATCATCTGCATATTGCAACATTGAGAAGTTTGCCTCATCACCCATACTGAGCTCTTTGTACACCCTTTTTCCAATTGCTGACTTAAATAATCCAGATAGGCCTTCAACTACCACCAGAATCAGAAAGGGAGAAAGCGGGTCTCTCATGTGGATTACTGTATATAATATTGTAATTTTTTTGTTATAAATTGTAATATTTTAGGTTTTTAGTATTTTAGATTATTATAAACAAAAATATAATTTTTTGTATGATATATTATAATTTGAATAGTTTAAAAAATATGATAAATTTTTTTATTATATATATATATATATATATATATTTATTTGTGTGTATGCGGACTAAACAGTTAAGTATGTAAATTTTACCGGCATATATAAACTTTTAAAAAAAGTCTTATTTATTTTAATAAATCAAATTTATTCAACTCATTTAAAATGATGGTTTTGTAAATTAAATACTTAAATGAAGTATATCATCCATTTAACTACTCTTACATTCCCTTTTAATGAAGTCACCCATTATTAAGAATTGAGCTCAACAACATGAGAAACATCCAAGACTTAATAAGCAACACTTATTCTATTTCTAAAAGATAATGCGGGATGTTTAAATAGATATTAGAGTTTGTTTCTTTTTACAGTATATCAGAGTATTTTAATACATGATGAGTGTGGTTGTTCTCTTTGGTAAACCTTAATTAAGAGACTAATTATCTTAGAAATTATGCATTTTTATATTTATATTTACATACAAAATCGACTCAAATAGTATGTACCTTAAATAACATTTGGTTATAGAAAATGTTTTCTATTTTTATCTTCTATTTTTATTTTCTGAAAACTTTTTTTTCATTTTCAAGTTTTCAACATTCAGAAAATTTGTTTATTTTTACTTGATATTTTTTATTTTTAAAAAATAATATTATTAAATTTAATCAATTTTAGCAAAAATATTATAAAATATTTATATATATAGTTTAAAATACATTTATATATTTTTTATAATATAATTACAGTATTTTTATTAAGTTTTTACATAATATTAACTTTTAAAACATTGAAAACAATTGTTTTTTTATTTTCTATTTTCAGTTATTCTTTTTAAATTTTTCAGCGAAAATATTTTTTAAATGATAATCAAATATATTTTCACTATCATTTTCTGTTTTTTTTTTCTAAAAATAAAAATAAAAAAAGTCCAAAACAAATATCACATTTGATTCTAAGAGTTACAAACACTCCGGTGGTACAACTTAAAAAAATCTACATCACAATTTTTAAATACAACCAAATTTTCATACAATATTTTTTTTTCTGTTTCTAATTTAATCCAAAACAGCGTGAACCATAATGGATTTTTATACTAGATTAAGCTTGCCTCTAATAATAGCATTGTGGATAGTAAGTGTCCAGAAATGATTCTGAAATATCTTATAGGACTAATAGGTTCTTGAAAAAAAAAATTAGCATGTTAATTTTTTAATTCTTTTAACCATTGTTAGTTCTTAAAACATTTTAAATTTTGTTTTTAAAGTATTTAAAAATATTATTTAAAGTGCAAAGTTTTTAAAGATGAATTTGTATTATAACATAATTATTCAGGGGTTGTTTAAAATTTTTAAGATAAAGCATGTTTGAAGTTCTTAATCTTTATTAGAAAAGATATTTGTAGTATTTAAACTTTTTTTTTTGTCTGCTCAAAGTTCTCTATTCTTTTTTCATAAGTGTTGTTAATCCCTCTTATTTTACATCACTATTAAGTGAGTATTTAGTAAAATATATGTTCAAATCTTGTAAGTACACCATGTAGATTAATACACTAATGAGACATTGTAATTAACAAATTTATTAATTTTATTTAAGTATTTTAAAATAATAAATAAAAACTATTAAAGTTAGGGTTCTCATTTAGAAATGCAATTGTTCGCATTTGCTTAAAAAAAAGTCACAACTTCAATTGAAAGGATGCAATGCAATTACAAATGGTTGCTGGATGTTTTTTTTTAAAAAAAAAAGGAAAAATTTATACAAACAGCAATATGCCTACTTGTCAAAAGGCATGCCAAGTAGCAGATGGTAAATTACAAGAGCATAATATGAAAAAGGAACTTCTTACAATCAGCCACCCAGAGTAGGCCTAACATAATCCCCCCACAAAAGAAATACAAACCAAAGATTACAGCTAACTAGGAATACTCCCCTGCTTAGACACCAAACTCATAATTGACCTAAGCAGTTTTTGTTCCCAATCCTTGCAATGAAAAGTCCTAGTTGGGAGCATCACTCATAGAAAGAAATTATCAATGCTTTGCACCACCCTTTGATCCACAATCACGAACTCTCCAGAGCCAAATGCCAGATCTCTTCTACATTAAAGGACCCTCCCTTAAAGACTACCTCATTCCTTGAAAGCCAGATACCACACAGAGTAGCAACTAGATGACACTAAAGACATTTGCAATTGATTTCCCTGATAATTCAAGTATATCCAAAAGATGCCAAAAGTTGGATTCATTTTCAGCAGGTAATACATATACATACACAAGCCATCTATAACAACTCATCCATACCGAATGGCTATACTTACAATAAAATAGCAAATGACTTACAGATTCTAGAGCCTCACTACATAGAAGACATACAACATCATTAACAGGGATAATACTTCTCTTTGCCAATTCAACCTTTGTAGGAATTTTGTTCAAAGTTTCCTTCTAGGCAAATGCCACCACCTTCGATGTAGCCTTTGATTTCATAACCTTTTGAAAAAAGGAGAGTTATCTGCTTGAGAAACTCCACAAACTGCACTGTACACTTCCTTCACTGAGTACTGCCCAACACGATCCTGACCCTCGCCCCACCCACAATTGTCCTTCAAGTCACACATGATAGATACACATTTCAATACCTTCTCTTGTTCTTTCACCCACTTAACTTCCCAACTAAATAGTTCCCTCCTCCAAGTAGGCCTCTACTCCTAATTGTTATTACACTAACCCCCCACCTAAAAAATGAAAGTCTCTTTTTTATTAGACAAAGCATATAACTTTGGGAATTGAGTCTTAAAACCCCTAAACACCCTTCACCCCTCTTCCCAAAACTTAAACAAAGATCCATTCCTGACCAAGGGATTGATTTCACTAAAGAACCACATTCGTGATCCTTCTTCAGATGTTAAGTCCATAATGTCTTTCCACCACTAGGACCCCACATTCCTATGTCTCAGTATCATGTTTCTTCTAATATCTTTCCCACACCTAGCCTCCAAAACCTTGATCCACAAAACACTACCCCCTAGAGAACCCTCCAACTCCATTTACCAAGGAGTTCCTAGTTGAACGCCACTACATCTTTGATTCTCAGTCCTCCATGACTGTTGTCTTTGCATATCTGTTCCCAATTAATCCAAGCTACTTTTTTGCATTCATCTGAGCCACTCCACAAAAACTTCCTTTGCATGGATTGAATAGCCTTGACCACCTTCTTTAGAATCTTGTAAAAAGACATAAAATAAAGAGGAATGGTTGAAAGAGTGGACTTGATCAAGTAAATCTGCCCTCCCAAGGATAAGTTTTGTTGTCTCCATGGTATTAGTTTTGCTCGCATTTTCTCCAGAACTGGTCTCCAGATCCGCTCACACCTCACATTCACTCCCATAGGAATCCTCAGATAAGAGAATGGCATCTGCAGAATCCTATAGTTTAACATTTTAGCAAAAGGCAACAACTCATGCATCGCCACCCCTACTCCCCCCAAACTACTCTTATGGAAGTTAATCTTTAACTTAAATGCTATTTCATAACACCTTAATCCACTCTTCGGAGTTAATACATTATGGGCCTCCAGCGATATCATAAATATGGTATTATCTACATATTGTTGGATCACCACCTGAAGATCTTTTTCACCTAGTTTGATCCCTGAAAGGAGATTAACCAACACAGCCTTCTTAATCAACCCTCTTAACCTTTCAGCCACAATTAAAAAGAGAAAGGGAGTCATAGGGTCGCCCTGAATGTGGTTCGCATCTGAAGGATACTTATATCACCAAATACTTACTTGACAATTATGTCAATTGATAGGGTTAATAATAGTGACAAAAAAAAGAGAAGGATATTAACTAAACTAAAACATGTTTAACAACTAGAAATATCTTTTCTAAAAAAATTAAGGAACTGTTAACCCAAAATTTTATTTAGGAATTTAAAGACTAATGTCTCTAAATTTCAACACAAAAATGGTAATTTTTTTGCGTGAATACTTTATAACCATTTTTTGTTGCAATATACAAATTGGGTCCTATGTTTATCCTTTTAACAAGTGTTATAAGCAAATGAGAATGAAATGTGATGCTAACTTACATCACTATTATTAAAGACATTCACTAACTAGTTACTCACTTTATATATTTAATCATGTTTAAAATGTGCACATGGTTATAGCTAGGAAAATTGAATTATCTTATTTTTTAGTTTTTATTTTTTATTTTTTATTTTTTATTTTTCTACCAAAAAATTTGGAAACAAGAAGTGTTGTTCCTTATGTACGGTGCCAACTAGCAAGAGCCTCCACCTCTATGTTGTGCTGATGCAGCTGGCATATTCTCCTTTAAACTTTTATTATTTGGTTGTGTAGAACGAAAAGGAAAGGAAAAATCAGATTTTGGTTCTTAAATTGAGTCAAAAACAAAACCCAAAAATAAAAAGAAGGAAAAAACCTTAACCAATTATATTAGGTGTCACTTTCTTGGAGAAGTGAAAATTATAATATTCATTGTACAAGTTCCATTGGCCATTCAATTTCAAAGCTAAACGTAATTGAAGAGAAATAATGCAATATTTTAATCAAACAACCCTGCCACAGAAGCAACCCTTTCTCTATATAAAGACCCTATTGCTTCTATTGTTCCTCCCCCTTCTCTCCCTCTTGCTTCCTTTGAGAACTTTGCACTGCTCTTCAAACTTTGCTTCTTCATACCCTTTTTTTCTTCTTCCTTGAACTTACCAAAATCTTGTTTGTTCCTTTTTTGGTAAGATAATAGCTTCATCTATTCTTTCATGTTGAGCATTTTGTTTTTGTTTGCTTTTTTATTCAATCAACCATGGCTTCATGATCCTGCAAAGTTCAAACATAATTGGCATTAAAAGCGATTAGTGTAACCATGTTCATGGTTTTGAGGTTTTGCCTCAATTCACCAGCATGGAACCAGATTTTGGAAGAAACAACAAACCATAATTCTGTTATTTAGAAACAACAAAATCAAAATCTACACCGTTTTTCAATAAGATGAGGCTAAAACAATATGCATTGGTGTAAAGTGTAATATTTTGTTGGACAATCCACATGGTAGTTCTAATTGGATAGTGAAAGTTTGTTAAATGAGCAAATTTTTATGATTTCTAAAGTTTATGCACTTTTGGAAGTGGTTTGCTCTGTCATATGAACTCTGTTACAAGGTTTTATTATTGGGTTTGTGCCCTTTCATACAAGTCCATTTCTTGTGGCTTAAAATTTTTATAATTTAAAGCAACTTTTTAAAGCCTTCACAAGTTTCTTTAAGTTCTGTGCCCCAAAGGGGCACTGTTTCGCTGTTTTTTTAATTCAATCCATTCCACTGGTTGTGGATTGTCCACTCAGAACCTTCACAAAGTCTTATCCCAATAAAATGGTTTGGATTTCCCCTTGATTGTCTCACACTTTTTGCCACTTTTGGTGCTAATCTGAATCAATAAAAGCATCTATTTTATGTTCCAAAAAGTCATGAGGATCTGTGGCTTGAGAATCAGAATGAACTGTCCTATAAATTTTGATTGGTTCAAGTTGTTGTCATGTAACTTACACAGTCTTTGTTTTCTGTTTCTTAGTTTAAGGCTTTTTGAAATGGAGTTTGAGGACCGTTTCAGACACCAGGCTCAGAGACCAAAATATGATTGCCTACTTTTTGGTGAGCCTTGTATTGCAATAAAGAACAATCAACTTTCTGATACCAAATTGTAACTTAAAATTTTCATATACATCTATGTTGCGTGTTATACTTCTAAGTTCTAGCCATGAAACTGTTCTGCAGATTTAGATGATACTTTATATCCCCTCAAATCTGGTCTTGCAAAATCATGCCTCCAAAATATTAAAGGTAAGCCTCTTTGCCATATTCCTATATCTCAATTCTCAGAAATGTCTTAGTAATTTGTGCTGACATGAGTGGTATCATTGATCATAGACTACATGGTTGAGAAGCTTGGCATAGACCCAAGCAAAATTGATGATTTGTCCAACCTCCTTTATAAAAATTATGGAACAACTATGGCTGGTCTAAGGGTATGTTATGTTTCCTTATAATTTCCTATGAAATTTGTTTCCATTATTAAATTCCTAAAACACTAACAACCTATGATGTTTTTGTTTCATTTTCTATTCAGGCAATTGGGTATGACTTTGACTACGATGAATACCATAGGTACCTTCACTTTTTTCTTTTACCCCCATCACTTTCAAACTGCTAAAAAGTGATTTTTTTTTTCAATTATTGTGTTCAGTAGTCTTAAAACCTCTCTCATAAACAAACTCTCTTGTAATTGGTTATAATTTATTGAAAAGTTTTTCACTTGTCATTAAATGACCCTCTTTGATAATTTTCAATAAATTTTAACCAATCATAAACAGAATTTTCAGAAAGAGAGTTTTTGAGAAAGTTTTCCTTCTATGTGTCTTATATTGAAATGGTGACATTGGTTTTTTAACTACTGCTTGCAGTTTTGTTCATGGGAGATTACCATATGAGAACTTAAAACCAGACCCAGTTCTGAGGAACCTGTTGCTGAGCCTGCCATATAGGAAACTTGTAAGTTGTTTTATGGCCAATTTGGAAGCAGTAGAATTGGTCACATAAGATGGTGCATAATATCTAATGTGACCTCTATTGCTTCTCTTGTTTTTGTGAATAGATATTCACCAACGCAGACAAAGTCCATGCTGCCAAGGCACTTAACAGGCTTGGATTAGAAGACTGCTTTGAAGGAATCATATGCTTTGAGACCCTTAATCCTATCCACAAGAGCGCTGTTTCTGATGATGAAGATGACATTGAGTTTGTGGGCTCAAGAAGCACCATTCCAACCTCTAGTTATGGCTTTGGCACCTCTCAAATCTTTGACATCATAGAGCATTTTGCTCAGCCTAATCCCAGTGGAGTCTTGCCAAAGACACCAATTATTTGCAAACCTTCAGAAAATGCCATTGAATTGGCCCTCAAAATAGCCAACCTCAACCCACAAAGAACTGTAAGAAACTCACCCTTTAGGCTAAATTGCAATTTTCTTACCCCTTCAAATTTTTTCATTTCAATAAAAGTTTCATTATGGTTTTTTAAACTTCTACAGCAACACCCTGGTGTAATTACACAAACACTTTCTGATCTTTTAACCATTATTTTTGTTTCTTTTAGGAAGTGTCAGTACAAAATTAGAGAAAAATGTTAATGTTTTTAAACTTAAAATGTTACTGCAGAAAAATGAAATTATATCAGGAGTATTGTTATAATTTTTCACATCAATCAAAATGAACCAATTCATGAGAAAACTAAAGGGATAAGATGGAACCCAAAATAAAATAAGATAAGAAACTAAAAGTGTATTTTGGTTATTACCTAATGTTATTTGTGACCCTTGATCAAGTTTTTGCCCTGTTTGCTAACATTTTATTTTTTGCCTTCTCTTTGTCACTTTCAGTTGTTCTTTGAGGACAGTACTCGTAACATACAAGCTGGAAAACGTGTGGGGCTTCACACTGTGCTGGTTAGTCATTGCATATTTTGTTATTATGTAGTAGAAACTCACTTTTCTAGAAACCATCATTGGTTGTTTTTTTGTTTGTACAAACCCACCATGAACTAATTTTAGGTGAATAAATTCCAAATTGGTCCTGAAACATGTTAAAGGCGACAGATAAATCTTACCATTAAGAATAGTTTTAGTATTTTAGTTACAAATCACTTTAGATACAGATTTTCAAATATTTAAAATAGCTATCATTAAAGTATTTTAAAAGATTCGAATTCACAGCCTCTATATATTCATCTCATCAAGTTACCCACACCAACATTATAACTACTAATTTTAAGAGTTAATTTATACAACAACATAATGATTAAGGACTAATTTATCTAAGAATTTCATTCAGCAATATAGATGTCAGTGTTTATATTTTTCAAGAACAAAAATGCTGGTTTTTAGATTCTCTATATACTAATTCTAATATACTAATTGATTGTTAAAAATCCAGGTTGGTACATCACAAAGATGCAAAGGTGCAGACTATGCTTTGGAAAGCATTCACAACCTTAGAGAGGCCGTGCCAGAATTATGGGAGGCTGATATAAAATCAGAAGTTGCATACCCTGGAAAGCTAGCTGTGGAGACATCTGTCACAGCTTGAGATTAATTATTATTATTATTATTAATATTATTATTATTATGTGCATGCAATTAAGTGCTTCAATATATTGTTCATTTAATCAATTGAAAATCCAACCACCAAAAGAAAAAAGAAGAGAAAAAGCCCAAAGGAATTGCCCAACTTCAGATGTAGTAGTTGTAGTTGATGTAGATGCTTTGTAAGTTTGCAATAAATTAGTGATTAAAATAAGAGTCCTCCTTTTTGGCCTTACTATATTAAGAATCTATAGTTTTTTTTTATAAGGAGACTGATATTATTTATAAAATGAAACAACAACAAAGAATACTTTTAAAAGGAGACTGATATTATTATGTGCATGCAACAAAGAATCTATAGTTTTTTTTTATAAGGAGACTGATATTATTTATAAAATGAAACAACAACAAAGAATACTTTTAAAATGAAAATACAAGATAATAAAACAACACACCCTTTAAGTATGGAACAAGAGATTCATTAACTACTCAACATTCAGCAAAAGAATGTAACGTTAAATTTACTGTAAAATACCACTCACATTCAAATATAAAAATCTGTAACTAATTACCTTCTTCATTCAACAAAAATTCCCTGTGAAGTTTTCATTGTACTATGATTATTGTTGCAGAGGGTCTAGCAAAAATAAAGTCCAGCCCCAATAAAATTTGAAATTAAAATTTGAGTAAATTAAGAAATATAATCAATATATCATAGTACAAGGTTTGTGTCACATTTTTAAATAGTGATGTTACAGGTGATTAAATTGCTATATGTAAAAGGTACTTATAGAAAGAAAAATAAGAGGTTAACATCAATACACTAAAAATGAAAAAGAGACTTATCGGGTAATTAATCGCAATCATTTGTTTATATTATTTTTAAAGTATTAATGGATAAAGTTAACAAATATTTTACACAAGTAGTGTATATATATTTTTCTCAAAAAATAATACTATTTCTAAAAAAGTTCAACATCAACAAATTTTACATTGCCAATTAATTATAACTTTTTTTACGTAACTTGTGAAATATTAGTTGATAAAGTTAACAAATTTATTATATATAAAGGATTGTGATTAATAGTTAATGTAAAATTTTTCATACGAATAAGTATTTTTCTAAATTCGGATATGAGAAAAAAATAAATAAAGATTTAAAATTAATAATGAAATATTTCATTGATTGTCATATCAATAGTTATATAAAATATATGTTACTCCACGTGTCAACAAATAGTGGATTATTTTTCTCTTGAAATTTGAGAACAGAGGCTGTTCTGTTTCACTGTACATGTAGAACGGTTCCAATGTTCTATTTTTAAAAGCAGGTCACATTTATGTAAACCTAATTAATATCTAGGCTTAATTGCACGTTCTCAAGTTTTATTTTAGAAATTTTAATTCTAAATTCTTAATATAAGACCTTGCAATTCTTAATTTTTAAAATTATGGATGGATACTCATAACTAATAGAAGATTAGTTGCAACAACCTTAATGTTAATGTTTCTTTCATAAATAAATAATCAATTATTCTACATCTTATTATAACTATTTACAACTCTTTTTATAGTTACTGAAATATGTAGTTATCAGGTGATTTAACTGTAATAGAAATATTTTTTAATTTTAATTTGATTTTATAATTTAATGAGTATCTCAAAACTCATAACTAAATTTAAAATTGAGAGTTAAAATTTTTGAAATTATAAAAGTTAGTAGTCATAATGTATAATTATTCATGTGTCAATATGTTTTAAAAGAGAGAATAAAAACTACAATTTCTAATGAAAATATTTAAAACCATCCAATGTAGTTTTTTTAACTATTTAAATTTTACAATCCTTTTAGGCTTTCCTAAGCTTATTCTAACAGGAACATTGTAAAAAATAAATATTAGGAATTTTTTTCATACACCTCCATATCCTTCATGTTACACCTTCAAAAAAGTTCTATTTAGAGTGAAAAAATACACATCCAAATGGGATATATGAGAAAGTATTAAAGCACAGGAGAAATCTCAAAAATATTAAACAGAAGAAATCGATTTTAGAATTTAATTAGTATATATAGTTAGTGTAAATATTTTTATACTAATATTCAATCACAACTATTTATTCATAATAAATTTATTAATTTTACTTATTATAACTTTAAAAAATTAAATTATAATCATGATTGAATGTTATTATACAAATATTTTATCATCACAGTATATACTAATTAAACTCTTGATTTTATGAAGAAAAAAAATTATAAAATCTTTAAAAAATAGAGGAGAAAAAGCAAAGCAATAAAGTTCAATAGTTGGATCCAGCCTTAAGAGAATTATAATATGTAAAAATAGTTAAAGAATTGCGTTAACTTTTCTTTCACACCGTAAAACTTTGGAGAAAGTATTCAACAAACATAAAATATATATTCTTTATAAAGCAAACTTTGGTGGTTAAACCCAATTAAAGTATTAATTATTTATACATTTTATAATACATTTCACGTGAATTGTCACGCAATTGCTTGCTTGTTGTGAATTGATCATAGCATTCATAATTGAAAGCTGAAATGGTCAATTCCACATTCTTGCCATGTTGTATATTTTTTTATATAAAACTAACTTCTAAGTAAAGTAGATTTGAGGCACATGAAGACATAACATGTGTTAAAGTGCTTAACATAATTTATATAAAAATTGAATGATAAGTGCATCATATCCCAAGTTGTTAAGTAAATTAATGTTGTTTTCCTCAAAAAGAAAAAAAGTAAATGATGTTGTAATCTTAACTCCGTGTCTGCATAGTCAACAAATGATGATTAATTCATGGAAAAAGAAAAACAAATGGCTATAAATATAATAATAGCCAAATCAATCAGAACTAAGGATTTAAAAAGATACTTGATCTTTATAAAAAAAAAATATATTACTAATTGTTTTGTGATATGAGTTTAAAACATGAATTGTTAAGAGCGCGTAACATTATAATTAACGTGTAGATGATGATTTTTTTTTCTTTTACATGAAATTAAGACCTTAATATGTTTTAGAGTAAATTATAATAACATTCGTTGAAGTTTAATATTAATTTTTTTCTTAAATCAATAGGATGATGTTTATAGATTAGATTGGATAAAATTTGAAGTAAAATAAAATTTAATCTGGTTAAAATTGATTGGATTGAATTGTGTTTGTAAAATAAATAAAAGATGTAATTCAATTTTACTCAATCCAATTAAGAATGGATTAGACCAAATTAAATCTGTGTATTACAAAGAAATATTTTAATTTTTTTTATATATAAAATATAGAAAATAAAATATAGATAAAACATTCAACCTAACATAAAAAATATATTAAATAGTTTATAAAGAATAAAAAATAAATCTAAAAAACTAAAAGATATTAAAGATTAAGTAGGTCGAATTTGTTCACGTATTAATGAATTTGTAAAATTCAAATCCGTGATTAATATGATTAAAATCAAATTTATTTTAATTACATTTTCCTTCTTTCACAAATCTAATTAAATTGATTTAAATAATCATATTCAAGAATGTATATGAACATTCTCTAAGTAAATGCTCCATGTCTTGAACATCAAGAATATAACCAACTCTGCACATGTTTGGGCCAATAGATTTTTATAATTTAAACTTGATTTCAATAATAAGTTTCCGCTATCATCTATTAATTTACTATTATATTGAAAAAAGTTAGATTATAATAACAATTTTAAGGTCAAACTCTTTCCATGATGTACTAATATGAAACTATTTTCTATGGAATGAGTTCCGTGAAAGTTATATGAATTGGAAATGATTCTCCGAATACATATAATAACATATAATGAATTCAAAAGAATATATGTAGTTATATTCAACGCTATATTTTCTTTGACTATTCTTGTTAATTAGTTTCCTTTCTTTTCATAAGTAACTTTTAAAACACTTCTCATAGTATTATTCACAATAATAATTATGCAAAATTGAATAATGCAATTAAAAAAATATGGAATTATTCATTTCTCCCTTATAATTTCACTTGAAATTTTTTGGTATTCATGCATTTAAGTTTATCCAAAGAGATAGTATCTATTGTCAACGGTGGTAAATTATTAGAGGAAAAGGGTTTAAATTTTATACGTTATTCGGATAAACATTTTTATATTTTCAATCAATAACAAATCTAAATATTTTTTTATATAATATGTAAGTATCACAAAAGAGAACAATTTTATTATACATAATCTATTATTTAATAACATTGTAAAAATATTTACCTTATCAACACATTTAATTGAAGTTCTATAAAAATTCTCTTTAAAAAAATCTACATAAAGGTAAAATTATGTCAATTCATATTTATATGTCAACATTTTGGTAAGTGATGCAATATTGGATTACTCCTTTCATATCTTTCTTTAGAGAGGTTTCCACAAGATAAAGATGATGGTAGAAAGATAGAAGATAACGGTGTTAGATGTCACTCAAAAAGATAAAAGCCAAGAAAATGAAGTTTGTCATAAGGGAAGAACCCTTAATAAAAATCAATATTCATTCAAGTGTAAAGAAAATACAACCAGAGGTGGATCATATATATAGCCTATTACACGTCCAAGATTAAGGTGAGTTAACTAGATGTTAATTTAATCACACATCTCTATGCTAGAAAAGAGTCCACCTTGGTGCACACACTCTACATAAAAGATTAATAACACCTCAAGCTTAAAATAAGAATAAATAGGCCAAAATACATGACCCAAAAATATACTAACTACACCCACCAAAATATAAAAGAAAATACAACAAAACAATTACAAATAAAATAAACTATTGTTTAAAATATCTTCTCTACACTCTATCCAAGCTATGTCTACTTCCAGTCTTCCTACTTAAGGTTCATACTAACTAGGATTGCATCAATAAAAATAGAATTAATATTTCACAAAAATTTTATTTTAATTTTGCATTTAATGTGAATACAATGTAAGTATTTTTTAATATAAAAACTATTTTTTGAATCCAATAGTCTTGAGATTCAACTCACTTCAACTTTTTATAATTAAAATATGTATTATTATACCTGGCACTTTTTACTTGGTATGGGACAATTACTATATTATTTATTTGTATGATCTTTACTAATATTATTTTGACGTGTGAATAATTTAACCATCTCATCGATAGTATTAGGCTGTATATTTAAATTCTAAACAGCCTTTTTTGCAATAAAAAGTTTCATATGATTATTTTTTTATCATGCTACAAAATGAATTATTTTCTCATAGATTTTTTTTTTCTTGAAAAGCATGAACAAAGTGATGAAAGACCAAAAATCTATAAGATGAGTTTAAAGTAGAGGTTGTTATTAGAATAAGAGTTTTGAATAATATTTATAATTTGGACATTTTGTTGGTCTTCTGAGTTTTTTGTTTTTAATATTTTTAATTTGGGTCTTTGTTTGAACTTTTCTAGTGTAATTATAAATGCTTTGTTTAGGACCTTTCTTTTTACACCCATTGTTTTATTTTTTACACCTCCTAATTTTTTAAAATTGTCCTCTACTATTTAAAGCTATAGTCTTTAAGGTTGCTACAATTACCATATGCAACATTGAGAATGAATAGATCTACAATATTAAATATGCATGCATTGTCAATGTCATGTGCATGCTTATGAATACTTTTTTCTCGCAACATTAATTTTGAATTGTAAATATCTAGATTCACAATGGTAACATGTGCATAAACATAGTATATTGTTACATAGTTGTAGATCATGTGATCTATAATATACCATAATTCATGTATATTCTAAATTATGTAATCCACAATTTATTTTTTTATCAATTTTTTACCTTGTGTATCTACACATTCACAATTTAAGATGAAGGGTTATGGATCAAGTGACCCGAAACCATGACCCAGCCAATTCATTTGCAAGTTTTTATTTCATAAAGTAGTTGCATGGGGGCAAAAATTTAATAGGATGTATGTGCATGGGTGAGGATGTTTTATGTAACTGCGATTTTTAGGTGTGAATAGTAAAATGGTGTGTGCAAAAAAGGCCTTAGTTTAGCTAAACCTTTAGTAGACCTTTGGGCCTTAATGAGTTTTCGGTTTACAATATAGGAAATTTAACCATGTACCTCTATAATTTCTCTCTCCACCTCCTGCACCGCATTTCAGAGATGTATTTTTTACTCAAAATTAAGTTTTCCAAAGGATCTAATGGAGATTTAGGAATAAATTATAGAATGCAGGGATAAATTTTCCACAATATAAATAAGCCATTTTTAAACATTGAACTCATATTTTGACAAATTGAGAATTAGCCTTTTGTTAATCGTCATGGTTGTGTTTTTTTTTTTTTCATGTTTAGGACCGTTAGGTTCTTATAAAAAAATTCATTCCATTGTAATAAATTATTCTGGACTTATCAATTTTAAGAATTATGATATTATCATTCCTATTTCTTTTCTCCATCTATTTTTTCTTTTCTTTTACCAAATTTTTCTTTTTAATTTTACTCTAATAGTGACGCTTAATTTTGATCATAAAGGTAAAGTCACAATCAGAAACCACTTATAAAACTTACATTTGAAAAGATTAGCCAAAACTTTTAAAGCTAACAAATAAGAAGGAGCATCATAAATACAATCATTATAAATATGAAGTAAAGTAAAATCAGTTTTTGTAATAGTTATTACTTGGTTTCTTTTCCTACATCATGCATGAATAGAAAGAATCATTACATTCTTAAACTTTTTGTTATTAAACTGATACAGATTCTTCAGTAAGAGTCATTCCATAAATTTTCCTTTCTCTTACTGAAAATTTCTAATATTAAAAAGAAGTATTTTTCTTTCTAAAGAAGATTAAAACATACACGTTACATGACTAATGATCAATGCCATATGAATATTATAAAAAAAATTCTAACAACACATTTTTTATCACACACTTTATTATCATGTTAAAATTATTAATATAGATGACACATGAATATTATAAAAAAATTTCTAATAACACTTTATTATCATATTGAAATTATTGAAAATTATAATATCAAAAGTTAAGTTCATTTAATAACACATGGAATTCTACAAATTTATATTTTCCACTAATCATGAGTTTGTTGAAGAAATTGTACCAAAAAATATATTGTTAACCTATGAACAAATAATCCATATCTTGCAAGAGAAAGTCTTTTAGCAATTCCCAAAAGTTCCATATGTATAACTCAAGCTGTATATGTTATATAAAAAAATTAGGTTTAAATAATTTTTTATTCCATGAAAAATAGAGTGTTTTGCTTCTAGTTTTAAAAAATTTTTCTTTTACGTTCGTCCTTCCAAAATTTTTTATTAGTTCTTATTACCAAACAATATTATAATCCTTTCTTTAAAACAACTATGTTAATTAAGAACTTCTGGTATTTCAATGACTTACTACATCATTCTGGAGTCTTAAAAGATAATTCAATATAATTTTTTAGAACAAACAATATTTTTAATTACTTAATTCAAAATAGTTTGTCCCATCAAATTATTTGATAACATGATGTAGTAAAATATTTTGTTTGCTTTTAGTATTACTGTTAAAATTATTGTTGCATTTCAGTTAATCTTGTTTCTTGAAAGTAAGACTATAAGCAAACAAAAAACCTTTTAAAGTATAAAAATCAAAAGCAAATGTTAAAAGGATTAAAATAAAAAGAAGTTAATTTATAGGGGCAAAAAGTTATTTAAGGCAAATAATTTAAAAACCAAATTTATCAAATGAGAGTATCCAATTTTGTTAAAGAACTTTCACAACCCTTTTCTTTTTCAACACATTTCTTTTCAATTATTTATTATATTATTTGAATTAATTCATTTTCCATACCAATTACAAATACAAAACAAAAAAGAAATAAATTTTTCTATTAACACCTATATGTACCAAGCACACCTAGGGAATATTTGTATTATAAAGGTGTATTTAGTGCAAATGGTAACTATAAATAATAAATGCCAAAACAAAAAATAATCCTTAGGCTATCCTGAAACCAAAAGTCTAGATTAAAAAATAAAATAAATACAATTAAATTAATTAATAGGATTAATAATAAAAAAATTGTCTTACTTGCACCACCATCTATACCACTCTACATGAAACAAAGAGAGCTCTTAGAGCCCTGTGTTTAGCCTTCATCTAAGTAGCCTTAATTTGTATCATCCACAAACAAGCTTCTTCATATCATGGATGTACAAAATTTGTCCTAAAATCAATAGCTAATAATCAAAATAGCTAATAATCAATGATATAGAATGAAAAAAAAAATACTTTGAATTAAGTTATCTGAAATCCATCAAAGATATTAAATTTAACTATATCAAATTGTTTTTTAAGTCCTTTATTTTCTTATTCCAAATTAATAATTTTTTTATAAGAAAAAATTTATTTAGAACTCAAAAAAAAAAAAACAGTCATAGTATAGAGAATTAAATAAAGCAGAAAGTACATCATTAAAAATAAATCAGTTTCATAACTCACTCAAGTGACAATGAGATGAAATTTTAAATACATGACACTACTCTGAACAATGTTTTTGGACAAATATTAAGAAATGACCTTACATGTTTTATAAAGAAAAATTATACAATTAAATTAAGAAGGTAGGGTTTTTTTTTTATTATTATTATTATTATTATTATTATTATTATTAAAAAAGGAAAATAGGTTAATTAAATAAAACATATGTTTACATTTTGGAATTTTGAGGATACAAGGCGGTTTGATATATTCAAGTTTTCTATTAATTAATTTCAATTATAATTATGATATTTCTTTCTAAAAATGATTTATGATAAAAATATAAAATCTTAACTTTCTTGTTATTTTTTTTATTTGCAATATTTTTAATAGAAATCAAATTATTAATATGACATTTTTAAAATTTTCAGACCTTAAAGGATAAATTGTTTTTTTATGAATTAAAAAAAGTTATGTTAGTCAAAATTATATTTCTAAAAAAATTAAAATAACATGAAAAATAAAATTGTTCTAATGAATTTACTTAGATGTACGTCTCATATTAATTTTGAATTTTATGATATATATTAAAGAAATAATTAAAATTTTAATTAAAATTATTAAATAATTCTAATAATAATATATAGAAAATAATTTTACATCCTCAATTAATCTCAAATATTACTCGCTTTATTTCAAAACTTTAGTTGTTTAAGACTAGTGCACTCTTATTAAAAAACATTAATTAATATGTTTGTAGGTTAAAATGGATTTGGCTTCCACTTTGAGATTGATAGTTTTGGTAATTTTAGTTCATTTGTAAATTATTATAATCATTTAAATTTTTTATTTATTATAAAATTTTTATTTATTATTATAATACTTTAGAATGAAATAAAATTACAAAATCTCAAAGTCAAATAATTCAAATCCAACTAAAATATCCTTATTTTATAGATTTTGTATTATTTAAATTATTATCTATTTATTAATATTTTCGTGGATGAGTGACTAACTATTGACTTACATATTTGTGAAATAATAAATATAAATTTACATAGTCTTAAATTTGTAAAACAAGTATAGTTTTAGAGTAAAACTAAAATGTTAAAATAACTATAACTATACTTTTATAACTAGGGGATTACTATACATAATAATTCTATGCTTACCATGTGTTAGTCAATGTTTGATAGAATTGTCAGAATAAGTTCTTTATTGATGAGTCAATCTAAAAATGTACCAACAAATTTTAAATTCTAAACCATAAATAATATGAGTTATATTTTTTCTTGCCCAACCTAACTCGTGACCATTGGGTTAACCCAAATATCAAACACAAGTAAACCTCATTCTTTCAAGACAATTTCTTTTACCACTCTCTCATTTCTATTAACACCTCCTCAATATTTACAATTTTATAGAAAAACCCAAAACACCTCATTCTCTTTTACTCTACATTTTTTGACATAGCATCACCTAATTTTACGGCGCATGTGCACCTCTATTCACTTCTTTGAAAAAAATACATTGGTTTCTCCATTCTACACTCTCACTTTCTTCGAATATATATTTTTTTCACCTTTATTTTAGGAATTTCCTCTGCCGTATATGTTCAAAGATGATAAAAGCGGTTTTCAAAGAGGTGGGTAGAGGTACATGTATAACCGTGAAACTAGATGTTTTGTAACAAAAATTAGGATAAAAAAGGGTGAAAGTGTTTTGAGATTTTGTAAAAAATTATAAGTGCAAACCGAAAATAAATGAGTGCTAAAAAAATTGACTTCTTTCAAACCCTATATCTAATCTTATTTTTCCATCAAAACAACCCATTTTCCAATTTTATACATAAACTTAAATTTCTTAAATTCATTTCATTAGGCATAAGCCAGCCGGACCTATTTGATAACTTTACTCAACATTTAACATCAATCAATCTACCAATAACTGACTATGAATTGAATAATTTTAAAAATTAAAAAGATAATAACTGATAAAATAAGAAAACATTTAATAATAATAATAATAATAATAATAATAATAATAATAATAATAATAATAATAATAATAATAATAGTAATAATAATAATAATAATAATAATAATAATAATAATAATAAATCCCTGCCTACCAAGCGCTCCCAGTGCCAAAAACACACGTGGCATAGTATGAAGTTTTCATAGTTAATGTTAATGTTTCCTTGTTCCGAAACCCGAGAAGCTTCTATTTCTCTCTCTTTATATTCTCATTTGTGTTTCACTCTGTCTCATCTTCAACGCATTCAGTCCCAATTGAACTGTACCTTTAACATCTATGGCAGATTCGTCTCTAAGGACCGTTCTTGTAACCGGAGCTGGCGGTCGCACAGGTCTTCTCTTCTTTTTTTTTTCAACCACTTTCATGTCGTTCATTTTGTTCTTGTTTTAATTGAGGCTCAATGTTTTTCCTGTTTTATATGAATTTTATAATTTGATTTGTGAATTTTGGTTTGTTGATTTTTGTATATTGGATGTGGTTCTCATAAGGCTGAATTAACTTATGGGGAGTGCTTTTTTTTAATTATTATTTATTTATTTAACTATGGCATTGTTTTTGTTGGTGCCATGACATTGGTGCATGGAAAAAAACTTCTATGACTGAAAATTTCGACTACGAGAAAGAAAGATTCGTAGGTTCTCTAAGTGGGTCACCTATGAGTCTTTCTCTCTCGTACTGTAAATATGTAAATATTGAGTAATTGCAAAGGATTCCCACCATATTTTTTTTTAAACCACAAGTTAAAACTCGACACTTTACTTAAGGGCAACTTGGACCGACAACTTTGATTAACTATGGTATTGCTAAGGACTCATAATTGTTGATAATAATAATAACAATGACTAACACTGTCATGGGATACTCTCCTCTAATAAGGTTTGTTCCATATCTAAAGTGACACTTGGCTATAGAATGCAAGGTGCTACCACTGTTAAGGATACTTATGAGAAATGAGTGTCCTAAGGCCACTGTTAAGGATACTGATTAAGGAGTTTTAAGGACAAAGTGTTTTATTGGGACATAGGAAATTATGCTCACAATTTTGAGTTTCAAATCATTCTAGTATTTGTATATTAATTAACCAATGTCCTTAGGGCACTATTAACTCGTTAGCAAGACCTTATCTTTTTTATGTACACATAAAAATAAAAATAAAAGCAAATTAGACTGAGATGACAAAGTTTTGTCTAATTACACTATCTGTTGTTTTTTTTTTTTTAAATCTTAGAATGACCTCTCTTATAGGGTACGGGGTGTAATGTCTTTTGTTTAAATTTGAGTGTCTTATGTAAAAAGGTGAGTGTAATGTTTTTCACACAATTAGGACTTAGGAGAGGTTTGTGTACAGGTGTAAAACAAATGTATTTTGTAGACAAAATTTAATTTAGTTTCACTGTAAAAAGTGTAATTTGCTTTAAAAATAATTATTTTTTTTAAGGGTACCACTAAATTGGGGGGGATTTGTTTAAACAAAACTTGAGTGAAACAATGGAACAGAAAAATGTGAGAAGTTAAAATTTGAGAGGAAAGAGTGATTAGATTTTAAGGGACACAGATGACAATATTTTTCTTAAAAAGATTATTAAAAGTTAAAACTATAACAATTAGATGATAATAATAATAATAATAATAATTATTGGGGGTTTGGAGGGATAGCTAACATATTTCATTAGTAATATCTCTAGCTGCTAGCTAGCTAGTAAGTAAGTAGTAAATTATTTAAAATTTCACAGCTGTACAAAATTTGTCCTTCGGTTTGCAAATGCTTTACAACTGCATGTCACTGTTAAGAACATTGTTTTAATGATGACTTTATTTGCAATATGGAAGAGGGTTGCTGAGATATCATTCAATTTGATTTTGTTATATGGGGTATGATTTGGGTCTGCTTAAGGTTAATGTATGAATGTACAAATCTATACACACACTTCATTTTATAAGAATTGGCTTAATAATGAAGTTGTTACCATTAAATCATGTTACTTTCTGGTTTATTGTGTGTATGATTACGGTAATTTTTCTTACTGATCTCACTCTCAAGGTGTGTGGTTTGTTATGTTTTAATACATCATTGGCACACAACTTTTCTTAACTATGGGTGATCAGTTGTTGGCTTTCACTTCATACCTTGGTCTTTGGTGCCCTTATTGGGAAAATCATGCTTTTGTAGTTAATATGGGTTCTAGTTGAAGAGTAATGGAAATAATTAATTTCTGGACTTTAGTTATTACTTATTGAGTAATGCATGGCTTTGGAGATGAAGGATTTTCATTTAGGAGAAGTGAACAGAGAAATGCAAGTTGAATGAAGCCAGTCTTATCGATGGCGGATGGTGGAGCATGATGTAAGGCAGAAATTGTACCAAAAAAAAAAAAAAACAGGCCTTTGAACCTTATGGTGCTGCATGGTGTCTCCCTTCAAAATTACCTATAGTGGTTGGCAAAAAATCTGTCGCACCATTTTGCCATGGCTCCTGTTTATCAACATTTAGTAGTATGGGATGTTCGGTGGATGTTTGGCTCTCCCCCATTAACATTTGAGGGTGAGTTCCCCAAGGATTAGGTGCTTATCAATTTTCATTAAAGCTGGTTTTTGGTTTTTTGAAAATGGCTAACCATAGGGGCTGACTAGAAAAGGTCGACTGAAGTGTCATAGAGTGTGAACTATTAGTGATGTTAGCTCTGAGGGGTGATGTTACTTGCTTAGGGACTTGTTTATTATCAATTTATCATCACAGGGTGCTTAACATTAAGTCTTGCATCAAGTAGTATGAGAGACTTGGTGGAGTATTTAAGTGCTGGGTTCTTGAGTTCTTCTCCGTTAACAACTAGCTATTAAGGGTGGGTTCCCAAAGTGCTTATTTTTAGAAACATGGGCGAACAATGTTTTGGAAGGTCGAACTTGGATGAAATTGAATTACAGGTTCAGCACATCAGTGCTTTAGATTTCTTGAATCCTTGGGTCAATAATTGTTTTGGAAGGTCAAAACAATAGATTATGTTGAACTACAAGTTCAACACCTTAGTTATTTAGATTTCCACCTTAGTTATTTAGATTTCTTGAATCCATTCTACAGAAAGACAGGGAGATTAATTGAGGTTTCACACATAGGATTCAAGTTGAAAGAAATGGCTGTAGAAATGCTTCAAGCATAATTTGTGATTGCGAAATGTTTTAGTCTCAAATCAAAATTCTACTAGACCGCTATAAACACAGCTATGCTCAGTTGTAGAGAATGTTGGATGAAAAATGTCTAAGAGCAAAATCCAAGTGTAGTGGATGTGAGCATAGGTGGATAGGTAGACATTGAAATATAAAATTAGGAACAACTATGAGAGATTGTTAAAGTAGCATCCACTTAGAAGACGCGGAAAAATCAGTTTAAGGTTGGTTTGGATTTAGAAGATGAATATATGGCTTGTGTTCTGTATTGATTAAATAAGTCATGTTTGAGCTAGTTATGTCAATAATCATCTTACAAAACTCAATAAAATACTCTTCAATATTATATACACTATTTAATTTGAAAGTTGGATATTGTATTGGTCACAATTTTTGCGCTGTCTGTACCTGCCCTAACTGAAAAGACAGTTCTCTCCATTTATTTATTTACAAGGCTTCAAACTAATGTATTTCTGCAGATTGTCTGAATGGGTCTATGGTTTGTTTAGTCTTTTTTTATCAGAAAGTAGAAGTTATGGCTTGTGTCATTCATGAGTAATGACTACAATTTGAACCTCTCTTCAAATATCATATATAGTTGATAAAGTGGGGTACATTATCTTCCTTTTTTTTTTTTATCTAGTTGGTAATTCTCGATATCGTTCTTTGGTTAATTTTCAGGACAAATTGTGTATAAAAAATTAAAAGAGAGGCCAAACCAGTATGTTACCAAAGGCCTTGTTAGAACAGAACAAAGTAAACTGAAAATTGGTGGTGCAGATGATGTTTTTATAGGGGATATCAGAGATGCTGAAAGTATTACTCCTGCATTTCAAGGTATAGATGCTCTCATAATTCTCACAAGTGCAGTACCACAAATGAAGCCTGGGTTTGATCCAACAAAAGGTGGAAGGCCTGAGTTCTATTTTGCTGATGGTGCATATCCTGAACAGGTGCTATTACATTTTCTCTATGCATGCTCATTTCATTTATATATGTATATACACATATATCTTTTTATTGAAGTATAGCTTACTTCATATTTTAGGTTGACTGGATTGGGCAAAAAAATCAAATAGATGCTGGTAGGTATCTGTCTTCATTCCATTTAATTTATTATAAATCATAGTACAAAACTACAAATTCCTCCCTGCATGTGATATTAAAATTATATTTTTTTATAGGTCAAATGTTAGTGTTGTTAGTAATATTAGTTTTTGTTAGAAGTGATTAAATTTATATTACCTCTGTGAATAGCCAAGGGTGCAGGAGTGAATCATATTGTGTTGGTTGGATCTATGGGTGGAACAAACCCTAATCATCCTCTGAACATCTTGGGAAATGGGAATATATTGGTTAGTTGTATTTTCTCCTATACTTTTTATTGAATTCTTTCATAACGTTATGGTCTTATTTTCTTAATTTGAACAGAACTCAAGTTTCATTTTATAGCAGAATGCAAGTTTAGTTAAAAGATAGCTTCATTTTATCTTCTCTATTGTTCTATTTCCCCCCTTTGAAAGACAGCTTATAGTTCCATATTAATCACAGGTTTGGAAGAGAAAGGCTGAGCAATATCTGGTTGATTCTGGTGTTCCATACACAATCATAAGGTACTGTAATTTCTATCCATATCAAGAGTTTGTCCTAGGTCTCTCTTAGTTTTCTTCCTTTGTGTTTTATGTTGTTGTAGTGGAAAAAGTGTATCACCATTTAGACTGATTGGCCATTTCCTTGAAATTGTACTCTAAATAGAAAACTTAGTTGCACCAAGAAACTCTCTTGAATCAACTCAACAACTTTTATCTTGTTCTCTTGTTTGGTTGAGTTGAAAAGTTCTAGAACTCTTGATATTTTTCTCAGGGAAGACACTATCCTGTATTCTTGAGTGAATATTGATACTTGATGTTTGATGATCCTTCCAAAACATCTTGGTAAAGTATGTTCTTCATCTGATGCTTGGCAGCAATTCAAATACAACCTCATCTGGTTTTATGCCTATTACATATAATTGCCAGGGTTTCTTAGACATACTCATTCCATTTCAAAATGACTAATCTTTAAGTCATTTATTGAAACAATTTTATCCTTACTCTCTCTATAAATGTATTACCTGTAACTATTGGATGATTAATCGTGGTGGTTGAGATATTGATAGGCACAGAACTGAAAAATTATTGGATTAATGTAATTTATTTCGCGAAAACTTAAAATAAAAGTTTTAATATCTTACTGAAAAACATCAGTCAATGTGGATTATTTTTTAATACCAAAACATCCGTTATTTTGAAACAGAGAAAGTACTTAATGATAACTATGTTGTATATATTTTAAGCTTGTTTGTTTTCAGTATACTTTTGCCAATTGCAAGTTAAGATTCTTGGAGAATGGTGTTCTTGTGAATGAATATGTTGTGAGATTGTGTTTTCTTCTTTACAAATTTCTTCACCTTTTATGCTGAATCAGGCCTGGTGGCTTGCAAGACAAAGAAGGAGGTCTTAGGGAACTCATTGTGGGAAAGAATGACGAGCTTCTTCAGACTGAAACGAAAGGAATACCTCGAGCTGATGTTGCAGAAGTCTGTGTTCAGGTATATTTTTACAGAACTATGTTTTGTTTACAAGTAAAACAAAAAATATAGCTTTCCCATGTGCCATTGAAGTTCCCCAAATTTTATGTTTTTGGTAGAACTAGCGGAAATGGGTGGCCTAACTGGTCCATCTGGCCTACAAGTGGGTAAATGAACCGGTCTGGCTCGTTTGAACTCGGTCTGCGAAGCCTCATTTTAAACGGATTGGACAAGTTTGGTCGGTCAAAATAAATAGACTCTTTTTAAGAGTCAGTATCAGGCCCGTGAAATATGTGGATTTAACGGACTGGTACGCGGATCCACACATGCATATATTTTTCAAAAATAATTAAAAAATTCTAATATTTTTTAAGCTAACTAAACTATTAATATATCATACTAAAAATTATATCATATTTATAATAATCTAAAACATTAAATATTTTAAATACTAAAAATGTAAAATATCATGATTTAAGGAAAAAAAATTATAACATTAATACAAATTGATAGTCCAAATAAAAATTTTGTCCCTTTGAACGGGTTACTCCCAAGATCGTGAGCCCATAGACTTAGTCTATATGTTTTGTAGATCAGACTTAAATTTTTCTTAGTGATTCTTTAAAATAAAAAGGTCTAAAATCTGCATAGGCTTAGACAGTTTGCGGGGCTATATACTCACCCGTAATCAAGCCAAGTGTGAAAAATTGGTTGGGCAAGGCTGGCCAAAATTCTATATGGGCTGGATGTTTTTTGACCTAGTTAGGCCTGATGGCATGTCAGATTGGGTTAAAATTTGCCCATTTTTTCTTTTCTTGTCTAAATTTATATCAATTTTTAAAAAATGAAACATGTCGGATTCAAATAGATCTCTTTCTGTATGAAATTGTGTTTCTGGAGTTCAATCTAGCATTGGACCAACTATTTTAGTCCGGTTCTATATAGTTCTAAATTTCTTGATCCAATCTATCAGGTCGTACTCATTATCTAGTTTTGTAAGGTTTTTTAGAGACTTGGATATCAACTTTTGATTCAAATGGTTTGACAGGCACTAAATTATGAGGAGGTTCAATTCAAGGCTTTTGACTTGGCATCAAAACCTGAGGGTGTAGGTACACCAACTAAGGACTTCAAGGCTTTGTTTTCCCAGATCACAGCTAGTTTTTGATACACAATGCTGTGATCATAGTTTATATACTTCTTAAATAATTGGGGATGCTCTAGAATCATTAGAGATATTTCAGGATATTACTGTCTTGGAAATCATGTTAAAGATAGTATAAACTCTAACAAATTAATGAAATTATAGAGCTCAACAGTATCATTGTCACAAAAATTTAGTGTTTTATGTGTTTTTGGTTTATAAAAATTGCTTTTTAGATGTTTCCAATTGTATTTGTATGTATTTATTTAAGATATATTTCATTGCAAAATGAACCACTGGGTCGGTTGAGTTGTGAAGGTTTAAGTAGCATACACAAGTTCTTAGATTAGAATAATGGTGGTGTTAATGCATTCTGAATTATCAAAAAGTTACTGCAAAAATATGCAACTTCTGGGTTACTCTTCCTTCAAATGATTCAGTTTCTTCTCAAAATTCAGGTCAAAACTAATGATTTTTTTTAGTTGAGCCTACTTCAATCTTAGACATAGCAAACAAATTGGGAATGTGAACAAGTAGGTCGTATATATATTTGTTATTTTTATGATTTTTTTTTTTTTTGTCACAAACATGTGTATATAGTATGTATATTAAAAATTTATTGATATAATTTTTAAAAATACAAATCAATTAGCTTAATAGTTAAATAATTTTAATTAAAATTGAATAATATTCTTAAAATTTTATGGTTAATGCAAATATAATTTAATTCTTTAATTTTTGTTTTTCATATTTTTACGGCATATGAATTAAAATATAATTAATATTTTAATATATTAATATTTTAATATATAATTTAGTTTAAAGTATATAAATAAATTAAAATTATAAAAATAATTGGCTTTTTGTAATATTTTGAATTCGAACAAACTTAATATAGGTGGGTACAAATATTAAAATTTTCTCTTATCTCTTTTATACAACTTGTATGATCACATTTTTTTTGAGAATGAAGAGGGTTAAATTTATTCCGACCCACTGCCTTGCTCTTCTTATTTATTTATTTATTTATTTATTTATGTCATTTATCAACATGAGACATCATCAAAGTCATGCTTATCTATTTACTGTTTTAAAGATTATTATGATGTTCAATAATAGTAGATTAATACTTGTTTCAAAAGCTATTAAATCATAGTAAGTTATACTAATATTTTTTGGATTTGGTTAAAAATTTCTTTTTATATTTGTACATTATACCTTGTTTGGGTGGTTGCAATTTTTCTATTTTTTATTTTGAAATGTATTTTCTAAACAAAAATTGGTTTAATTAAAATGGTTGTGAATTGATTTTTTAGTTATTTTAAAAATAATTTCTACTTTATTTGAAAACTATAAAAAATATTTTTGATATTTTAGTTTCTTTTTGTTTTTACTTAAGTTTGCCACTTCACATCACTCATCGTCATTGTCACCATTATTAATGGTTATGATCATCGGTCATCGTTGTTAGTCGTCAATTTCCAGTTACTAGTCGTTGTTGTTGATTGTTAGTCTTTAGCCGCTACTCTTGGTCTTTGGTTTCTAACCATTATAGTTGGTCATCAATTTTAGATCATCACCACCAACCATTGTTTTTTATCTCCGAAGGTAGCCATCATTGGTCTTTTCTCACCATTTCCATTTCTGATAGCAATCTCCAAACATTGATCATTTATTACCGGTCACCAATTGCACTTTGGCCATCACTAGTATTTGATCACTTTGGCCACTATCAATTGCTACAGAGGAGATATTTTATGGGGTTGAGATTTGACTACGATGTTTTAAAATTTTAAAAAATATAAATTTTTTATAAATTTGAAAACTTAAAACTAAAAACCATCTGGACGAGCCTTAATGTCTTTAATAGTTTTAAAAATATATTATATATTTTTATAAAATATTGTAAATGTTAAAAACAAACTATATATATTTGGGTTTTTTTATACTATCAAATACATAAATATGATTGAATATTAAGACATTAAATATAATTAAGTTGTTGGTTTGATTGTTAGTAGACTGGAATTCCTTAAAAAAGATATCGGGTTGCCTATGGAAAAACATGGTTTAGATGAAACACCCATTGATGGATGTTAACAATTTCTTTGATAAAGATTAGTTGTTGGCAAAGTTGGTAATACTCCATACTAATAAACATGATTATAAAAAAATGAGACAAATTGAATTATTTATTTTAATTTTTATATTTGAATAAATATATTGTTATTTATTTTGATTTGGATTTAAAAATAAAAAAAATATTTTAACAAATAATTTTTTTAGCTTCTGTGAAAAAATCTCCAATATAAATTATTATGAACTAGATGAGTAAACCACAATTTTGATATGTCAAGTTTAGAAAACACTAACAATACATCTCCAAATAAATTTTTGAGACCTATTAATTATACTTTTTTTTATTTACCTCTTTATTTTTTTTTCTCAATAGAATGAAAAGTGACATTCATAAAAAAATAAGAAAAAAAGTAGTAAAGACAATGTTACCTTATCTACATGTTTTACTTTCATTCAAAACATATATGAAAATAAAAAAATATAAAAAAAAAGACTTTTCAAATTATTTTCACATTTTGTCCCAGAGTAAAAGTAATAAATGATGAACAATTTTGTAATAGTAATAATTTTGTTATACAACTTTTGTTTTTATTTCCACCACTTTTCACATAATTGAAGATCTTTAATTTTTACTCTATTTTCATGTTTTCCCTTTCTGAGACTTTTTTTTTCTTTTTTCAAAACCAAATGAAATCTTAAATAACCATTTAAATACTGAAACAAAATTATCAGAGACTCAATACGAAACAAAAAATTATTAAAGATCCAACAAAAAATTCATTATAAAGACTCAAAATATATTTAAACCTAACAAACAATCCATAAAATATATCAATTTTATACATAAAAATGTAATTAAAAATAAAGATGCAAACATACATCTACCCCGCATGTGTGTTTTTTCTAGTATTAATAACATTGAAAATTTTAAAAATATGATAAAATCACCTTTATCATATTTTAGTGATTACTTTTTGAGTTTATTATAAAATAAAAAGTAAGCATTGGATGAATCCAAAAGTATATCCATTCTTTACAATTCTCTGATATTGTGAACAACAATTTTTTTTTTTAAATAAATTTCAAACAAAAAATACTAACATATTTATATTAAAAACAAAAATTGACAAGAGTTGTATGTAATAACTATTAACCCTATCAACAGAAGTTTTAAAAACACAATTTTCTGGTCACTGAAAGATTGTTCTTCTCAGCAAGTTCACAAGTGGTGTTGATCCATGGCGACTGTTCTTCTGCCTCTCAATTCCTGTTCTACCATTCCAATTCAAAACCCTAATTTCTCTTTTCTTAAATTCAAAATCAATCATCGCCACTCTCCGTTTCAAACGCTATTACTACGACATCGTCGCGCCCCTTTCGTTCGAGGATTGGAGGAAGAAGAATCGAACCCTAAAACTGACAAAGGTACCCTCTCTGTCTCTTTATATGCGTAGGCAGTTTAAATTAGGTTGTATAAAAAATTAGTTAACTTAATTTCAATTATAGTTTCATGAAAAGAATTGAAAATTAATACCTAAGAAGAGAATTTTAGTATGAAGGTTAAGTATAATCCTTAGTTTGTATGATTTTGAAAGAATGAGAGGGGAAATTCTATAAATTTATTATGAAGGCTGTGATTAATTGTTAATGGAAAATATTTTATACTGTCAATTCTTTTTTAAATAATTAATAATAATTATAAGATTAAAAGTCTCTTCATTTAAGATTATTATTTTTTAAAAGAATAATTTTTTAAAATCACTTATAAAAATTTTTAAAATGTTTGTCTAAATTTTTTTTCAAGAAGTAAAATAAAAAAATAACTTTTAAAAAGCAACTAAAAAAAGGAGTTGTGATATAAGAGAGAATCTTTAAAAAATACGAAACCTTTCATTTCTTGATAGCATATAGTGATTTTTTAGGTTTGTAAAATTTATTTTTGATTATACAAGAATCATTAAAATAAAATCAATTTTTTAAAACAATTTTAAAAGGTTTTTTTTAAATCCAAACATTTTATTATTTTTTATAAATAATGTAATTAGAAATGTTAAATTTAAATTCTGAAGTTATTAATAATTTTTCTTATTTCTTATAATAAAACTTTTTCTAAGTTGAAATGTCATTCCTCTCTAATTATATATTATTCACTTACTCTAAAAGACTTGTTTTTGATTTCTTATATTTATTTTCTTAAAATCTAAGAATTGATATATTTATTAATATTAATCATTATATTTTAAGAAAATGAATTGTTAGATTAAAAAATAATTTTAGAATAAGTGAATTTCTTTTCTATTTATATATTTTAAAAAATAATTATTTTAAATATAATATTATAAATTAGGTGGCATGATGAATTATTAAGTAATTCTGAAATTGTATAAAATTTTATATATAATTAATAAATATAAGAAATTTAAAAGTTGGATAGTCAGTTTTTTTTTTTTCTCTTTTATTTCACATACAAATGAGAAAAGTGCAAGTTGTCCAAGTTTGTCATGGATATCTTAACTATCCTTATATTTTAATTTTCATTAAATTATACATGTTAATTCACTTTTTACAGAATTTAATTTTGAATGGTAAATTTTTTTCAGATGGCGAGGTGGACAATTTAGGAGTCAAAGTTGCATTGTCCATGTTGAGATTCTACAAGAGTATTTATTTTTTCTCTTTATACAAGAGTATTTATTTTTTCTCTTTATAATATTGTATGACTTTGTATGAATTTTTATTTTTTATTTTTGCTTAAGTGTGGGTTATTTTTGAAAAAAAAAAAAGTATTTGTTAAAATTAATCTCCACATAAACATACCTTTTGACTGCTGATTCTGTATTAGGTAACATTTGCAACCTTTTTATAAGATCTTTTTAACTTATTTCAAGTTTCATAAACTTGTCAAAATAACAGCCTATTTGGCTAATAGAAGCTTATTCAGAAATGTTTTTAGAGAAAGAAAATAAGAAAAAAAAAAAGAATTTCTCTGTAAGTTGAAATTAACTGCATAAGTTTATTTATAGAAAGCTCTCATATAACTTTTCTAACTGTTCTAAAATATGTGGGACTTTTCCAAATTAGCTTTAACCTATGGAGAAGTTCATTTTATTTTCTTTTTCTTTAGCTTAGTTTCTTCTCTGGTGCATCTGATTAAACTTACCCAAACAGTCCCTAAGCTTGTTCTTTTCTCTTCTTTTTTTTTTTTTGTCTTTAACTTATTTATGTAACTTTTGCTATTAAGCTCATGAATAACCTCTTATATTAGTCCTGTTTCAAAGAACTCATTTACAACTAATTTGGACTTAATTTTATGAGAGAAGGCACTTGTGCTAGTGTTTGAGAGAACTCATACAAGTTGCTTTTCTGGATAGCTTATGAAGATAGCTTACAACTCATGTGAAAAGGGTTTAACTCAGTTTTTTGGTTCAATTGTAGAAACAACTTTTCCCATGCAGGTCTAAAAGTTTATAATATAAACAATTAATTAAACTGTTTATCCTAAGATGCTATTATTCATATGTGCAGGGGAAATTTCTCCTATCTTGCCAAAGAGCTGTCGATACATTCCAACATGTAGTGAGTATTCCATGGAGGCTTATAAGAGATATGGAGTGGTGAAGGGTACGGTTTTAACTGCGTGGCGTCTATGTCGTTGCAATCCGTTTGGTATTGTTTTAACCAATAAGACTTATAAATTGTCAGTGTAAAAAGTTTTACATTGCATTCAATCACATCCCTTCATATATGGTATAAGTTTGTTGATTTTATCATTTAGTACTTGAAAAGTCATATAAATAAAAGATTGTGATTTAATATCAGTGTAAAACTGTTTTATACCGGTAGTGCATAACTATTAAACTCTTACTGGGGGTACCAACAAAATGCATTACTATTTACTTCCTTCCTCATATGTGTTTAGGTGGGCATGGTTATGATCCACCTAGATGGTTTGGTGAGGTTAAGCCAGTGGAAGATACTGATGACTGATTAATATGGGGGCGATGGTCACGGCTACTGATGAAATATTTTGAAGTTCTTTGATGTGCTGATGTGAGTTTCTAGTGATTTTGCATTTGCATGTTCTGTGTGACACTCTGCACTAATGCAAAATCTCTGTTCTTATTGCATATGAGAAATTGTATTGAGAAGAATGATATATCATATATGTCATTGGTAATTTGGTGTAGTGCTGATGATTATCAAATTGAACTTCTTTAAACAGCAAAAGAAAAAAAAACAGTGCTGAAACAGACACATCTACATAAGGAATATATGTCCTAGACATGTTATGCTACCAATCTTAATGAGACACATAATTGGTTTAGATTTTGTGTTTTTATATTTGAGGAGTGTGTTAGAAGTTAGAACTTCAATTAAGAATTTATACAGTAGAGTAGAATGCTAGGGAATAGGTCCTAATCAGATGGGCCCAGTTCTGTTAGTATATCAGAATTGTTAGAAATATAACTGTTAATAAATGAGGCATCACAGGAAACTAAGGAGTTTTTCATTTTCTTCTTTTGGCACCTTCGACCTTGAGGAATAATATACATTCACTCTGATTTCTTTCTGCAATTTTTTACTGTGTTATTATTCTTTACTAGTTTCTTACATAATGCAGTGACATATTCATGGACACTCCCTTTTTAACACAGCATCTATTATTGGGTGAAATCTACCAGTGATGTCAACAATCAAAGTTATGAATGAGAGATGCGGTTGGCATAAAAGCACGTCATTGCACCGCTATTGCAGACATTTTCTCACAAATTCTACATAGCGGTTGGCAAAAATTTCGTCATGCCATGACGCCATTGTATGGACATGGTAGTTATTTGACAACACTGGTCAATATAGAATTTCACCTAATAATAGTGTTACTTGCGTTTTTTTAAATATGATTTTCTTTTTTTCTTTTAAATAGAAATACAAGATTAATATACTAGATTCAGAGTGCTTTTTGACTGTTTCTGTAATTTTTTTTTTAACAAAAGGTTTAAGTTCTCCTTTGATCTATATAGTTTCACTCCAACTTCAATCTAGTCCCTATATAAAAAATCCAAAATAGTGCTTTCTACATTCTTTATTTGAAGTCAATTTGTTAATGTGGACCGTCTTGTGTTGTTTAAAAATTGCATGGAACATTTTACATTTTGAAAAATTATAAGAATCTCTTTAAATGGTTTTGTTTGAACTGTGAACTAAATCGAATTTGGAGTGAAATAATAAGGATCGAATTTAATCAAAATAAAATGTTGATGTGTGTATTAGAACTGGTGGATTTAGATAAATAGGCCTAACTCAATCTTATAAATTTGTAAAGTGAAATTTGTACTTTACTTGTTGGCCATTATTAAGATATGCTCTAATGCTACAATGGTGTTGAGTAGCGAGCAAAAGACAGTGACTGAAAACTAGCTAAAAAAGAATTGAAAAAACGAAGAACAAGCAGTTGCAAACTGACAAAAATCCTTAAAAAACCTTGATAGTGTTGGTCATTGCTAAAGGTGTGGGAGCAGTGGGCCCCAATAGGGACACTTTTTCAGTATTCCTTTAACTGGCTTTGATCCCATATTAGAAATAGTGAATTTGGATTAATAGGTCTAACTCATCCTTTCAAAACCAGCTTTGTAAAGTGAAGTTTACATTTCCCTTATATACTATTGTTTAGCCATATCACTAGTCCATGTGAAATCTCAACATATGTACTTCTCTTCAATGTATGTCCTCTTAGCTATACCGTGAAGTTGTCTTATATCTAATACCAAATTATGGGAACAAAATATGTGATATGTAATTATGTGTGACATTAATTGAATGGAAATCTTTAATTATTTCTCCTTTTCAGTGTGTTGATTCTTGGTTACTTTGGGTTGGGAATTTTATAAATCTTTCACTTTCATGGCATACTATTCTAAACACACAGTATTTGACTATAAGTTAGAAATTCGGTTGGTTTAATCATAAAACATTGTCATATTGCAATCTTCAATAATATGGTTACTAAGAAGAGCACTTTGTTTGGGAAATATAAAAGTAAAAAACAAAATCCTCTATAACAGATTAATGAAATTATTATTTTCTGGTTTATACGCTTTATTTGATAGTTTGATACCAAAAGTATTATATATGGTCAGATATGGCTAGTACGTTAAGTCATTGTTGTCTGGTTACTGTCTTTACTCATTGCTAATGCACAACAATATTTGATGGTTGAATCTTATAAATGTGTTGTGAGACTGTCTTTTTTGCCTGTTTTTCAGTATACTTCTATGTTAAATTACTGGTGGCTTTAAACAAAAGATTGTTATGCGGTAACTTATTACTGGGAAGAATTATGAGCTTTGTCGGGGTGAAGTAAAAAACATAACCAGTGCTAATGTTGCTGAAGTCTGCATTCAGGTATTCTAGTCTTGTGTAAGGGAATTAGAAAATTATATGCCTAATATCCCCTCACTTTTCTTGTTTATATTTTAAATTGTTTTCAAGTGCATGATGTAATGAAAATTTAAAAAGAAGGAAATTACACTAACACTTTTTGAGATTTTCTAGAATTATGCTTACGCTCTTGTGTTTTCACCCTTATGATGCCTCGTTAAGAGACTAAGTGTAATGTTTCAAAAAACTTAAGAGGATGCATATGTAATGTAAAAATGAGTATCTGTAAATGTTTTTAAAATCAATGGGAGATTTGTTTAGAATTTTATAAAAGTTAGGGTGTCTGTATACAATCCAAACATATCTTAGAGGATGTTAGTGTAATTTACTTTTTAAAAAATTTGAACTTTGAGGAGTTTGTTTTAATAGTTGAGGCCCAATATATTCAACTATTTGTAGGACTGGTCACCAGATTTCGATTTATAGTTTATATTGTATGTATATATCAGAAGTGAATTTTCAAACAAAATATGAAAATAAAATAACATTGCTACGTGCTTACACTTACCTTTGTGTCAGTTACAACACCCTAAAGGATTAAATAGCAATGGTTGTACTATGTCGATTTTGTGCCAGGAAGCAAGTCCATTGTAAATAACTTCTTGTAAGTAGTCTCAGCGATCCTGTATACCTTATGTACAATTGAAACCTGTCATTTGATTCCAATGTCTATTGTCTAGAAATATAAAATATTTGAGTTGACTTTTTGTCTACATTGAGTCTGGTAGGAAGGGTAGCTTCTACCAAAGTTTTATAAACTTCTGGGAGTTCGATAAACTTGACTCAAACTCGTAAGAGTTTACTTGATATAAAAATAATAAAAAATATCCTTAAATAACATATAATTAAATATTTCAACAACTTAATAAGTCAAAATAGTAAATTATACATTTAACGATACTTAAATAACTAAGTCTAACAATGCATCGTTATTAAATAATAAATTTCAAAGGTGATAATAATAATGATAGAACATTCTCATTGATGTTTGATATTGTTAAAAAATTAAGGTTTCATATTCTTAGAGGCGTTTGCTCTTTCATTTAAGAATAATACGTTAAATAAAAGTATATTGAATTCTAAACTCATACAAATTAACAAACTGATTTGTTGACTCGATACCTCGATAGCACACTCAAGAGTTTATATAGAGTCTACCGAGTTTACTCAAAGTTTATTACAAAGAGAGTTTACACACAAATTAATTCAAAGGGTAAGCAGAATTGTATACTCGTAAGAGTTTATGAGTTAACTCAAAATTTGATAACCATATTGCAACCCTTCATTATGGTAAGTTTGTAATCAATTCTTTAAGTGTCATATAAAGAGTGAGTTGTGATTGAATAATAATATAAAACTCTTTTATGAAGTGCCAATTTTTTTTTTATATTTTATACTTTCTTTAAGTTTAAACAAACTCGTTCCAGAATCTCTCAATCCTTCCTCCTTTCAGTCATAATTTTCAATGCTATTTTCAACTTCTTGTAAGTTGTGATTTGTAAAAATAAATCAATTAAATAGCTTATCATTACTTCTATTATGTTTTCCTTACAAAAATTTCAAGTAAACCCTCGCCCCGATGAACTCTAAATTGGCGAGTTGTTATCACTTCTTCCACCGACTACTTTGATGAGATGCTAAGACGGGTATGGTGTGTTGTTGCCGAAGGAGTTTTATAAGAGAGCACTTCACTATTGTGTGTTTAATTTTATTTTTTATTTTACTTTATTTCTCTTGCTTTTTTGTGAAGATTAGATTTGTGTATAGTGGTTGCTACTTGCTACAAATGAAGGGTTTCACAGGAGAGAAATATACTTAGAGTTAATTAGTACATAGATAGTTTTCAATGACAATAATTTTTGCTCCTTTCATATCACAATTTTACAAAGAATGGATCTTACACTGATGTTTTAAAGAATTTTACATCATCATAACATCATCTAATCACAACTCACTATTTATAATATTTTTATTTTAATAATAATTATTTAAATAATCATATATATTAATGGAGATTTGTGATTGATTGACACTATATATCATTACCTTTAAACTCATTCCTTAATTGTAGATGAAATTTTAAGATATATGTATCTTGAATTTATTTCATTCTAGTCAAATTTTCACCTCTGATGGTTTAATGTGGCAATTTCAAATTTTCTCAATCGGCTGTATCAATAATCATAGTTTCATGGAAACTTCATGTCTACAAAAAGTGTAGAGATTTTGACAATTTTACATTTTCATTCAATCCATTGATTATATGACTTGGAAGACATTCATTGATAAAGTCTCAGAATGTAATTTTAAAATTAAACCATGTTTTAAATAATTTTTGCCCCTAAAACTATGCCATTTTTAGTTTTACTCCCTGTTTGAATTTATTTATTGTTTATATATATATATAAAAGTTTTAAAGTATTAATTAGTAAAGTTAATGACATAGTAGTTGAATCGAGATACACATTATGTATAAAGTCATTTTTTTTTTAATTTTGAATCTAATCGTATCGTGAATTGTAAGATTCACTACCACTAAAACATTATAACATATTATATATATATATATATATATATATATATATATATATGTATACACAAATATACATATATAGAAGACATAAAAGTACTCTAGGAGTATTTTAATATCAAGTACTCTAGGAGTATTTTAATATCAAGAAACATATTTAAAATGAAAATATATACATCTAATGACAATTTGAATTCAAACAACTAATATAGTGATATAAGCTTTAATTCAAGGCAAACAACTATACAAAATAATAGTCCCAAGGTAAAAAAAAAACGGACTGTTTGTTGTTGCTGAAGCACAAATAAGTAACAAAGTCTTTAACAAACCCTAAACTAGCGATCAGCAAAAATAAGTTTATATCACCTAAATCAACCACGCACTAGCCAATAGCTCAACATCACAAACAAAAGACTCAAACATGGCAGAGAGAGGAGACGTAGAGTGAAGGAGGCAAGTTGCAGAGAGAGACACGAGTTGTAGAGGAGATGGGAGCTCTGTTGCAGAGAAAAAGAGCTTCGAAAGAGAGAAAACAATATTTCTCGCCAGGAAACATGTTGGGTAGTAGGGAGGGAGGTTTTTCTGCAGTTTCTTCCCCTTTCCAGACCCATTTTCGTCTAAAATAAGGGTAAATTAGGGGGGGTTTTAATCTAGGTTGTGTCACCTAACCTAGTTTGAAATGTAGATAGGTGGGTTTGAATGGCACGATTCACCCAGAACTCGCGATTCTCCACCGTGTGATTCAAAATTGATTCATACCCAGAAAAAATACAACCTTTGGAGCTCCCACTTGTATCGAATCGCATGTATGTATCTAGATACATGTTATTCTAACTACAATTGTTAACAGACTTATTATATATAAAGAATTATGATTAAATATCAAAATAAATTTTTTATATTAATAGAGCATAAGTCTTTTTCTCTAAGTAATTAAGGTCAAATCAGATAAAAACACATGTAACATTTTATATTTTATTTCATTAAGATCGAAGCATTAACATAAACTACAATAAGTACTACATCTTAGACACAGTCTCAACATAGATTTTCAATTTATTAACAATAATTAAAAGAGGCATTTGTGCATAGCTTCAAGCTATCACTGTAGTCTCCACTGCATGCTTCGCAGTCCCAGGGCATGCAACTGGTTCTTTTATGTCAGCTTCCCTTAGTTCAGGCACTGCCTCCTTAAGGTTGTGAATGCTTTCAATGGCATAATCAGCACCTTTAACTCTGTGAGATGAACCAACCTGGATGGAGCAATCAATGAGTATGTAGAGACTCAAATTAATTCATGGTTGGTTCAGACTCATTTGAATGTAATTGGTGATTTTCTTAAAGTGAGTGTTGGGAAAAACTAAAAAAAATTAAATTATTTCAATAATCAATTATGTTATTATTTTATAATGATTATAGTTGAAATTAATTTTTGTTTGGGTATATTTGTTGAAAAATGGTTTGAAAATAACAGAAAAAGACTCATGTAATGTGTATAAAACTTTTATAGTGATATTTAATTATAACCTTTTATATATTTCTTGACTTTATCTATTAATATTTTAACAGTCATATAAATGAATGGTTTTGATTCAATTTTTACACTGTCAATATATACATTAAACTTGTATGAATGTAATAACAAATCATTGTTTTATAGAGCAGAAGAGTATGAAAACAATTTAAAGGAAAGACAAGCTGTTAAAAAATAATCTTAAATTACAATTCTTGAAAGAGTTTAATTGGTATATACTGTCAGAGTAAAAGATTTTTACACTGATATTCAATCATGATTTTTCATTTATATGACTTTTAAAGTAATAATTAGTAAAGTCAACAAATTTACCATGAATAAAAGATTATGATTGAATATCTTCACAGTGACAGTGTATACTAATTAAACTCTTGTTGAAAACAAGTGAGAACTTACAAAGAAAAAAACTGTTCTCAAATAATCAAAATGTTTACAAACAAGATTCTTTAAAATCAGCTTAAATATGTAAAAAACAGATTAAATTATGAATTCCAAACATGCTTTGCGTCGGGTTCTACTACAAAACAAAATTCAAATCAGTGACATACCAGCACAGTGTGAAGGCCTACTCGTTTTGCAGCTTGTATATTGCGGACACTATCATCAAAGAACAACTGAATGTGCAATAAATTAGAATCCCATAAAATGTAAAAATGCAAAGGAAAAAAAAGTGAAGAAGTATATTTTAAGTTTTCATAAGGAGAATTTTAGTTTTTGACCTTTAATTTGTTGTTGGTGTCATAAACTTTTAGATATTTTAATCATCATTTAGTGATGATGTGTCATGACATGCAATCCAATATATACGTCACAACAATAAATGAGATAGAATATCATTATATACTTTTTGAAATTTAGACTTATTTAATTGCATTTACAGTCATTTATTTTTCACTTTTTGTAAACTTTATCAATAAACTATAAAATACACATTTTATTGCCAAACTTTGCAATTTTCCTGCTCAAGTTTTTATTTAATTGTTTTTTTACAAATTTTGCTGTCATACTTTTAAACTTAAGCATATTTTGTCTCTCATCTTTCAAAACAAATATGCTTACTTATAGAGGTAAAATGCTTGAAAATTTGAAAGTTGGATGACAAAGTGTAAGGTGACAAAATAAGGAAACTTTTAAAAGTAGGATGACAAATGGTGTAAATTTCATAGTTTAGTAACAAATTTTGCAAAAACATTAAAAAGGGAGTATAATAAAAAGATAACTCTTTTTAAAGGACAAAAAATTAAAATTTGTTATGTATGCAAAGAGAGAAACAAACACTAAAATAAAAAAAAAAAGAGTTTAATTAGTATGCATTGTCAGTGTAAAACATTTTACATTTATATTCAATCATAATTATTCATTTGTTGATTTCACTAATTAATATATTTTTAAAATGAAGAGTTGTGATTAAACATAAGTACAAAACTCTTTTACACTGTTAATGCATATTAATTAAATTCAATAAATGTTGTTAAAAGGTGAGAGATTAGATCATAAAGCCAAAAGGGTGATTTAATTTCTTACAGTTCTTTGTGGGTTAAGGTTGGCTAACAAGAGGGCCAATTCAATGGCATGTTCTGATGGTTTGCAGATAATTGGTGTCTCTGGCAGGATGGAACTGGGATCAGGTTGAGCAAAATGCTCAATGATATCAAAGATTTCAGAGCTTTTCACACCACTTTTAGGGTTTAGATTTGTGCTCCTTGAACCCACAAACTCTATGTCATCTTTATGATCAGAAACAGTGCTGCTGTGGATAGGATTAAGGGTATCAAAGCATATGATTCCTTCAAAGCAGTCTTCCAACCCTAGTCTGTCAAGTGCCTTAATGGTATGGACTTTGTCTGAGTTTGTGAAGATCTAATGACAAAAACAAGTGCTGAAGTTATATGGATTTAATTGGAAAAGGAAACAAAATGAGAATAATTTTATTAGTGTAATTTGAAATTAATAAGGTAATTCAGTTAGTTGGTTAAAGAAGATGTGTGAGAAAGGATCATAGGTTCTATTCTCACCTACTAACATTCTAACATTAATAACAAATGATGAATGCAAATGCTAAAAACATATAACAATATCGTGTAAAATATATGCCTTTTATAAATTTTTTGCTGATAATACAAATGATGCATACAAATACAAATGATTACCCTATTAGTAATATGAAGGAAAACGGAAGAAAAATGTCATCTCTAATAACATGAATAAATATTGCTGATAAAAAAAATGTCAAAACCACTCATATATGTTTTAATATTGTAAGATGACTCTTTAAATATTAAATATTTTGCTGAAATGTTGGATGCAATTAGTTACCCTTTTAAAAAAATAACAAAATCTAAAACAAAGAAAGAAAAGTCAGATGCTAAAGTCGTTTAAGAGATGAATAATTTGCAAGAAATATTTTTAAAATATTTTGAGAAGTTATATAGGTATAGTAGAATACAACATAATAATTTACGATATTTTTTTTTTATGTACAAGAAGTAATAGTTCAATTTGGGAGTTTTTTTTTTGTTGTTGTTGACCTTATTCCAATTCTTCCATCTTGGTTATATTAAACTTACAAGCTTCCTATAATAATTTACGATATTTTTTTTTTATGTACAAGAAGTAATAGTTCAATTTGGGAGTTTTTTTTTTTGTTGTTGTTGACCTTATTCCAATTCTTCCATCTTGGTTATATTAAACATAATAATTTACGATATTTTTTTTTATGTACAAGAAGTAATAGTTCAATTTGGGAGTTTTTTTTTTGTTGTTGTTGACCTTATTCCAATTCTTCCATCTTGGTTATATTAAACTTACAAGCTTCCTATAATAATTTACGATATTTTTTTTTTATGTACAAGAAGTAATAGTTCAATTTGGGAGTTTTTTTTTTTGTTGTTGTTGACCTTATTCCAATTCTTCCATCTTGGTTATATTAAACATAATAATTTACGATATTTTTTTTTATGTACAAGAAGTAATAGTTCAATTTGGGAGTTTTTTTTTTGTTGTTGTTGACCTTATTCCAATTCTTCCATCTTGGTTATATTAAACTTACAAGCTTCCTATAAGGCAGACTCAGCAGCAGATTCCTCAGAATTGGATCTGGCTTTAGGTTCTCATAAGGTAATTTCCCATGAACAAAACTGTCACCAGAATTTCAAGAACTAATGTTAGAGCATTTTAGAATAAATGTAAAGATTGGAAAAAAAAAATCACTCATCAATTAGCATTTGAAAGTGATGGAGCAAAAGAAAGAAGCAAATTACCTGTAATATTCTTCATAGTCAATGTCATATCCAACTGCCTGAATTCAAAGTGAAACATAGACAATGAATAAATTCTCATTCAGAATTTAACAATTAAAACTTACTTAGTCCTTTCCATATCTTTAGATATTTAAGATTATAATATATATATATATATATATATATATATATATATATATATATATATATATATATATATGTGTGTTCAAATTTATGTATATATAAAATATGATATGATATGGAACTAAAATATTGTTGTATTTAAACTAAAATTTAATATTTAATATTTGAATCATTAGTTGTGAATATTAAACAAACATATATTTATGAAAAAACATTAATTAGTTTATGAAATTTTAAAACATGAATTATTATTGAAAAAAATAAAAGACTAAATCATCAAAAGATATGGAAAGAAAGAAGTATTTGAAAAGGAGATGATAAGCAAAACAAGGAAATTGTACCCTTAGACCAGCAACAGTAGTTCCATAGTTACTGTAAAGGAGGCTCTTCAATTCATCAGTTTTACTTGGTTCTGTGCCAAGTTTCTCTAGCATGTAGTCTAATAAGATAAATGATGTACCACTCATGTCAATTAATCTCAGTATCAATCACTATAAAGACATCAAGAAGAAAAGAATGATAATCTATGACATTTTTTTCTATTAACATTGAAATTTATCAAAAATAATAAAGTTTTGTAGAAAAACTTAGGAACTGTCTGAGTAAAAAGTTTTGCATTGATATTAAATCACAATGTTTTATTCATTGTAAGTTGTTGATTTTATCGATTAATACTTTAAAAGTCATATAAATAAAAAAAGTGTGATTAAATATCATGGAAAACTCTTTTATACTCTTAATACATAAATATTAAACTCTACTAAACAACTATGTCTTCTAATTTTGTAATTTTTAATAAATTTTAATCGATAATAAATAAAATATGGTTAGAAAGAGAATGTTATAGGGTTTCTTGATAGAAATTTTAGGAACAAAATATCATAGCACAATTATTGTATAATCTCTTACTCTCTTACCTTTAATATTTTGGACAGTTGCCTTTGCTAGACCTGAATTGAGAGGATACAAAGTATCATCTAAATCTGCAAACATAATTATATCAGCATATGCACGAATATGAAATTTCCAATTTAGTACTAGAAAAAGGTTTTGATTACAATGTGTGCTTGATTTTGTGTTTGAAAATTGATTCTGAACTCAATTAATTTCAAACAAATTTTGACATGTTTGGTTTTGCGTGTTAAAAAAGAATTAAGAATTTATTCGGAATTCTAAATTAATTTTAAGTTAAAGAAATTTAAAGTAACTTTTGCCTTGAATCACAAATTTTATACTAGATTTTACTCTCAACTTGCTTTTGTAATAAAAAATCTAAATATAGATCATATTATCTCAAAATCAATTTTAATAAAAATCAAATCAATTTTGTCAGGCCAAACATAATTAAGGCTTACCAAATAGAAGACAATCATATTTTGACCTCTGATTCTGTTGTGTGACGCTGTGCTCATTCTCCATTTCCATTAGAAAATAAAAAACCTTCAACACAGAACAGAAAACAAAATGAATAATAGTTAGTCTAATGACTATGGAAACCACCATCAAAATTTATATGAGAATTCTTTTTTATTTTTAATATATAGTTCAAATAGATCTAAAACTAACAAGTAACACTTATCATAACAATGCATGATACTAAGGAATTCTCCATTTCCATTAGAAAATAAAAAACCTTCAACACAGAACAGAAAACAAAATGAATAATAGTTAGTCTAATGACTATGGAAACCACCATCAAAATTTATATGAGAATTCTTTTTTATTTTTAATATATAGTTCAAATAAATCTAAAACTAACAAGTAACACTTATCATAACAATGCATGATACTAAGGAAAACAAGGTAATAAACACGGGGGAATTTCCAAATAATAACAAGGGATAGGGTATCATTATAAAGTCTAAACACTTTATCATGTTAGTGAATTTTGATTTTGAGAATTTCAAAGAAGAATTAATCTCTAGACCATTTATATTCATGAACTAATGTCAATTATCGTGATCATGAAAGAGAATCGCTGAAAAATAAAACAAAAAAACAAAAATGTGCTTTGAATGAAAGAAGAGAACTTTGTACACAACATGCAAATACAGAAAATATTACATTACGTTGACAAATTTTGTGGCTATATATCTAATTGAGATAGCTTTAGCTAAAAAAAAAATATGATAACTTTAACTACTCTTTTAAAATGCTAATTAAGAAGTCCTTGATTCCCTTGAGCCTTAAATGTTTTGCAATTAGTTAACCTTTTGTTCGTGCTAACTTTATTTAGAAGGAAAAGAAAGTGGAGACCAAAATCAAACTCTAACCACAGCATGCAAACCACAAATTCTCCTCTCACATCTCCATTCCATGTTTTTCTTTTTCAACTCTTACTAGACCTATATATAAGTGAAATTGATGTTGCGGCAGTGAAATTAAATAGCTATAACATTGACGAGGAAGTGGGGCAAAACTCTACCACATTTGCTCCTCAAAGTAACATGCATTGGTTGTATAAAAAACTATCTAAATTGAGCTTCCCAATCTCAACATATAATTAATATGGTAGTGATTGGAGCTTTTTGTTTTTAACAAATGTCACTCTCAAATTTATTACAATTATTAATATAGTTTTTTTAAAATAGTATTATGGTGGGAGCTGAATTTTTTAAAGTTGACCTAAGTTTTGTGAAAAAAATATTGTGGTTTGTAAATGAGGATAAAATAAAATAATATAGTGTTTTTAATCTCTACAATTTATCTTCTACATGATTAAGGTCCCATTTACTGATGTTTTTTGTTTCCGAATTTTAAAATTTATTAAAATAAAACAAATTTTAGTTTTAAGTTTTTAAAATTTACTTTTCAAATATAAAACATTATCTTTTTTCTTAATTACTATAATTTTTTTCCTTAGATACTGAAGATTGAAGGTGGATGATTGAATGATTGATGTAGATCTTAGGTTAGAGAGGTAGTGGTCAGTTGTGATCATTACGTCAAATAATAAACTCTCGAATAAAGATAGAAACATATGTATAACCAAATTTTATTATTTTTTAAATATTGTTTTAAAAAAATTAAAAAACAAAATCAGAATATTTTTATCAAACATATTTCTATTTTCAAAATAAATCTCAACAAAAAAAAATCAGAAACTTAAAATCACCAAAACAGAGTCATATTCTTTCATTTTATATTTTTGTTACTGAGTAAAATACTCAGTGAGATCTCATCAACTTTTCTGAATCTTTCTCATTTTACAATATTTTTCATTTCTTATTACTACACTAATCCCCTAAGTGTTAAAAAAATATTACATTTATGCCCTTTAGGTAACATACTAAATTATTTAATTATTTAAAGAATATTTCAATCTTTATAATAAAAGTGGTTGATGTAAACATTGAAAGGGGAGAGGAAGAAATATTATTTGTAATCTTATAAATCATAGTGTATCTCAATAAATTTATTATAGTAAATTTGGCAGTCAAACTAAAAAAACATGTAATTTTTAAATTTAAAAACATGACGAAACAAAGTTTATAATTTTAGAAGCAGTCACCTATTTTATTTAGTTGAGAACTCTGATAAATAAATATATTTGTTGAAAAGGTTAGCTTCATAAGAGTTTTATTTATTTAGAATTTAGGGTTTAAAGTTATATTATCAACTCAACTCATGTGTTTATAATGGTTGAACTCATATATTTATAAAATTCTACTTTTCACCTATCATTTCCGACCTACAAACATATAAAGGATGAACATATTCATGTTTTACAGAAGAGGTTATTCATTTCCTTCTACCGAAAACTCTTTTGAAATTTTTTCCTTCTATAAATGACTTATTCGTAAAAGAAAATTTAAAAAAGATTTATAATATAATTTTTTATTTTAAAATTTTACTTTAATTAAAAAAAATTTTCATAATATTTTGTATTTATAATTTTAAAATTATATATTTTAATAATATAATTTATTTATAATATATGTTTGTAAAATTGTATATTATAAACAAAATAAATAAATAAAATATAAAAGTTTACTTACACAACACTTTATCCCCAAGCAAACTTTTATATTTTATTAATTTTATATTTTAAAATTTTATTTTAATTATAAAATTTGTTTATAATATTTTATATTTATATTTTTAAAATTTATATTTTACTAATATAGTTTATTTTCATAATATAACTTTTTAAAATTTTACATAATAAAATATAAAATTATACATATAATAAAATTTTTTAAAATTTACAGTCTCTTAAAAATTATTATTTATGTTTTCACTTCAATGCATTATAATATCTTGGATGATATTTGCAGGGATCTGAATGCCTAGAAAAGAGGAAACATTTTGCAGTTACACAGATATCATCAATTGGATCCCATATGGGAAAGACAAGCCATGACTCCCAAAAAATGTCATCATAATTACTTCTTCAGTTGTATTTTATCTGTGTCTTCCTTTGTATGTATCCTTTGTCCTTTTAAATCACTCTGCAGGCTAGAAACAGGATTCTGGTCTAGTAACTGCATATAGAAGAAAAATCAGGCATATCAAAACTACTCTGCAGTAAATTAAATTAATTTTCTTTCATTTTTATCAAATTATATGTATTTTTTTAAATTTTTTATATTAATTTTTTTAAATTTAAAAATATTATCTTAAACTCTTATATGTTTGAAAATATAACATTATTAATCTTCTCAAATCTTACACTAACACCTCTCTCGAAAATATAAAAGTAATGATAAAAAAGAAAAATAAAAATGTATGTGTAATTATAGTAGATTTCAGATGATATCACTATAATTTAGTCTAAATTATTTTATACAAATTAAGAAAAACTAATATATAAAGGAAAGAAAAATTAACCTTCTTACAAATATTATTTGCTCATACTCAAAATAAGTGTTTAGGAGAAAAAAATTGTTTGAAATAAGTTCGATTTGTCAATATAGTATTAATGTGAGATTATTTTTATAATAATAATAATATTACTGTTTTTAATTTATTTATGAGTTTTTTCTTCATCTATCTAAAACAACATTTATTCATAGTCTTTTATAATTTTTTGTCGGTTTCTAATGGCTAAAAAATGTTATCATTCTATATCTAGCCTCTCAAAAATAATTGTGCTGGACTCCTGATTTTAGCCCCACAAAAGTTTTTTAACTATGGACAAATTTTTTTTTGAAGAACTAAACAAAGACTATTTTTTTAAAGGAGTAAAATGGAAATCTATAAAGATGAGCGAAAAGAAAACTTACCACCTTGGTTCCTAAAATGATTCAAGAGCTTTGAGTCTTGGTAACTAATTGTATTTATTAGAAATAAAAATTAACTTTTAAAGTTATTATTAATTCTTTTATACTCTTAATTTATTATTAATTCTTTTTCCTATATATTTATTCATTTGATGAACATTAACTTAAAATAAAAGGATACTTTTTAATAAAATTTGAATTTATAGTAGAATTAATTGATGCTAACTAATTTATCCGTTTAGTTTTTTATGAATTATCTTATCTTGCTTATAATTAAATGAGGTAATATTTTTATCATTTTTTTCTATTTTTTATTTTTATTTTTTAACATGTCAATTTACTCCATTCATTTCTAAAATATAAGAAAAAAAATAAGTAAATTTACATTGATTAAAACTTTTGGACAAGATCATATAATTTTACTAACTTTAAAAATTATTAAAAATAGAGTTTCAATTAATTAATTATGTTTTTAGAATAGTATCATTTAATAATAGTTGGAATTTGTTTTTTAAAAAAATTATTTCCTATACTTGAATTCAAAGGAAGTAGTTATTATTTTTTGAAAAATGATTACTTGGTCCTTTTATAAAAATAAATTTAAAATAAAAGAGGTATAAGATTGTTCTAATAAGTAAATTTTACATTAACAATTATTTAACTATAGAAAAATTTAAATAGAAAAAATAAATGATTACACAATTAGTATAAAACATATTATTTAGTGTAACTTTTAAACTGTTGAGAATATCTCCTACAATAAATGTTTTTTCACAAAAGTATCTTACTATGAATTATTTCTCAAAGTTTAGTAATGAAAAATATTATTCGTGTAACAATATTATGTGGGACGCGAAGGAAGAAGTAAAAATAAATTATTAATATTTTACAAAAAGTGTTTTTATTAAAAAGTGTGATATTACACCCATGTTTAATTTTTAATGTAATGCTTTTAATAAAAAAATTCTTATATTTTGATTCCTTAGCACATGACACTAGTTAATAATACCTTGTAGAGATAAAAATAGAAAAAAATATAAAATTTAATTATTATGTGATGAAGAGGATGAAGGACATAACTTGATTTACCAAGATGTGCTATATTGTAAAATATTTTACTGATTTAATCAAAATATTTTAAAAAAAAATTATGAATCAGTCGAACCAGTTAAACCATTAATTTTTACTAGTTTTATCATTTCTAACCAGTTTTTTTTTATTTTAAATGTAGTTCTTTACTTATCCGGTTTTTAGTATTAACCAAATCGGTTTATTGGTTTTTTAGTCAAACCAGTAATTCTAATCTTTTTAAAATACAGATTTAATTGCACTTTCAATAAAAAATAGTTTAATTTCACTTTTCAATAAAAAAGGTTTAATGACACTTTTTGTCATCTATTTTATTAAGAGTTAATCATCCATGTAATACCAATCTAAAGTTTCTTTACACCTACAATTAATCCTAGTTTTTAATAGTGTCATGTCATTTGTTTATTCAATCCAATTAAAAAAATTTTAAAAATAAGAAAATTTGGCTGGTGCTATTCCCATTAAACACAATCCTTCGATATAAATAATTACTTATAAACTATTGAGAAGGTATCTCACATTTCTGTAGTAAGTATTGCATCTACGTGAACAAAATCTTTGATGATTTCTTTTATTTTCTTGTCTGGTATGCATCCCACACCTATGTGGGAAAAACTACAATACTGTGAAAAATGTTAAAAAAATTAAATATTTTAAAAGTAAAATATCCCTTATAATCTAATATATTTATCTTGTTACATTAAAAAATGCATGTGACTCAAGATGCCCAAAACATGAACAAAATTATATAATGTGCAAAAAACTAAAAATGATCCATTTTTTTAAAATTTAAATACAATTCAATGCTAACAAGTCTTGAAAGTTAGTTTTTTCTTGAAGTCTTTCTCCTTATAACAAGTCATTCCCTTGAATCATCATCATTCCACTTTAAATAAAAGTCATTTGCTGCACCCAATATGTTGGAACCTCATTCAAAAAGCTGTTGTTATTCTTCCATAATTTTCTAGAATATTGAATTAACAATAATATTATTAGAATAAAATTGTCATAAAAGAATTAAAATAAAATGATAATAATTTATTAACTATAGTAAAGCTTCACCATTATAGTTTGGTAATTGACCATTGACTATATCACACCTAAAGAGTATAATGTGTCATCAGATTGAGGTATAAAATTATTAAAATAAATGGCAAACATATGTCTTAAGGGTACCTTGGATCGTTTAAACTTGGACATTTGGGTTTTTTATGACCCTTCTTCTTACAATAACCACAGCTAGAAGAACCTTTATTAGACAACTCCAAGCTACCTTTCATTCTTAAAGTTTGTGGACGCCCTTTAATTCCCACAACTGGAGGATCACACAAAGTTATAGTATCATCAGAGACATTTAGAACAACTTCATATGTCAAATTACCAAACTCTTTACAGAACTCCATAGACTTTAGTAGATCAGGTTCTCCAATTGCCTTTCCTAAAGCTTCAATTGTGACATCATGGTGTTTTTTGGATTGTGAACCTTTTGCAGATAATTCAAGACATTCAACCATAACACTATTAAACAATGAGGTGCTAGAAGGCTCGTTGATGCCTTCCCTAAATTCCTCAGTAGCCGATACTTGAACTTTCTCCATTGCATTAATGGTTCATCTAGTAAAAAATATTGTGAGGGGAGAGAGGAAACATCTTCCTTTATGAAAATTGCTAACACATGTCTACAGAGATCCAAAAAACTCATACAGATGACAATTGCAACTTGCTTCTTTTGAATTAATATGAAAAATCATTTTGAATTAATATGAAAAATCACATTGTAAGTTGTTTCTCTTTATATATTTCATGAACCTTGTATAAAGACACATCTGTTATGCAGTTATCTTTTTTTGCAATAAACTTTTGACAACCGAGTAACTCACCTTCAAATTTTTTGAACATTTTTTCTTATATAAATTTTTAAAGCTTCTTCTCCAACAGTATATAAAGGTTAAAGATGGCGTTAAATTCATTGTCTTGAATGTCTTTTCCCTTTCCTTATTATAGTGAGCATCAAGAGCCTTCACGTATTGGGCGACAAATTTGTACAATAGAGTACTTGAGTTCAAGAAATCCTTAAAGAACTTATCATATTTTCACTTCTTTGGGTAGTGGATATTTCAGCACAAAAAGTTTTGAAGCAGGAATCCATTTTGCTCGAATAGAGTATATACTCTGTACCACTTACTATCTTGCAACCTATATTGAACTATCATTGCTTCCCAATTGATGAAAAATCACCTTTTCCCTAAGGTCTAGTTCCAGGAAGAGGTTGGTTTAAGGGTGAAATGGAGTTTGGATAGAAAATAAATGGTAGGAAAAGTCACTCTCAAAGGGTGAGAGATAAGTTAGTGATACTTGACAAATGGATGGATCCTTAATAAAAGCTAGAAGAGACCTTTATTCAATTAAGAGAGCTCACACCCATGGATAAGGAGAGATCTCTCTCATAGTCACTCAAGGCTAACTCTCAAGCTAAAAGCTCTAGTATATTCTCATTGACCCAAATATGATTATATGTAGGTGAGAGGTCTTATTTATAGGCTAGAGAGAGGGTTAGGCTAACTAGACCTTGGGTTAACTTAACCAAGATTAGACTAACTCTAGTTAAGCCAAATCGAACCATGATTATCTAACTATGGTAATGTATAACAAAATAAGAATCCTAATCTAGTCTACATATAAAAGGTTTGGATAGTATAAATGAGTGACAAAGAATAGTCATGCTTAAGGCATGACTAGGGGGACGCTAGTAAGAAATAGGTAGGAACAGTAGTCATGCACAAAAGCATAACTGGGGAGGTGCACTCTTAAGAGTATGGGTGGATATATTAGCCCTATTCACTTAAAGGCAAGTCCATCTCTCAACATACTTTAACTTGATGACTATAGTACCTTAAGGATTTAAAAAGTGACCTAAAAAACAAGGTTTGACCTAAATACAATGGTCCAAAGGGGAAGGTAGACTTTAAGAGTCAACCTACTAAAAAGTAAAAGTCAATAAAATTACAAAGAAAGTCTTAATTCTAATTTATACAATGAAAGAAGTTTTCTTTATGTATTCTTCAAGGGTTTTGGGTCGGATTGCATCATCCCCTATCCCTTAAAAGGATTTTCCCTCAAATAAGGTATAGAATGGGAACCAAGAGTTCCCTTTGTGGGTTGGGGTAGTAAAGGATGGTACCATGAAATGTTTCAAGTTGAAGGTCATATTGATGCTCTTTCGTCCACTAAGAAGATCCCCAATTCTCCCTTGATGTACTAAGCCTTGACCCATTATGATTAAAATGGTGAGTGGGGTCTAGACTTGGTGGATTAGAGCACTCTTTCCTAGAGTTTTTTTCAAGTTGGACTTGAGGTTGTGGGTCATTGTGGTCAAAAGGTTTAAGCACAGTCTCAAATTCAACTTGTTGATTTTATAAGGGTTGGTGGGAAGATTTCTCTATGTAAAGAACCTCCTTTGAAGGCAAAGGTGGATCTTCCTTAGACTTGGTCTTCCTATCAACATCCTTAGTTGTATTCCTCTCTCTCTTAAGCTTAATATGCCTTCTATCCTCCAAAATCCAAACAGGGGTAAGAGGATATAAGGTGAAATTCTTCCCCTTATGAGAGAGAGTGATTTTATTGGTGAGGCCATTGTGCAAAGTTTCCCATCATGTTGACATGAACTTCCCAACAACATATGACTAGCTCTTATAGGGATCACATCACATAAAACTTTGTCCTTATAGTGCCTTATGGAGAAAGTAATCTTCACTTGTTCTCTTACTACTACACCATTCTCATCATTGAGTCCATGTAAAACTAAGGTGAAGGATAAGGAGTAGCAGTAAGAGCTAACTTTTCCGCCAACCCTATGCTGCAACAATTGAAACACGATCCTCCATCCACAATGAGAGAGCAAATTTTGCTTAAAACTTTATATTTTGTTTAAAAAATAGTCTCTCTTTGTGTAAGAGTGTCTTTACAAGAGGGGCTTCCAAAAAACTTTTTCACTTTCAAGAGATCATCAAATGAATGAGTAGCATTTTCATTTGTTATTTCCCCTAAAGTCCTTTTTCTTTTGGGATAGTGCAAGGAAATGTAACCCTTTTCTAAACATTTAAAGCACTTAAGGTTCCTAGAATGATTCCTAAAAGGGTTTTTTTTTTTAGGATGTCTCATAGGTTCATCCTTTCCACTAGAAGAGACTTGATGGTCATGGGTTATTTAGGCTCTTCTAGGTCCCTATAGAGTTTGTACATTTGATTATAGGAACTCTTAAAGACATCTCTCTCTTTTTGTTTCTTCTTTTCTTCTGTTCTTTCCATCTTTGTTTTCTCTTTCTATCTCTTTTCTCTTCTTTCTCTCATCTTTGTTCTTTCTAACTCTTCTTTTTTTTTCTCTCTTTTCTCTTTGTTTTTCCCTTTCCTCTATTTTTGTTTTCTCTTTTTCTCTCTTTTCTTTTCTTTATTTTTTTCTTTCTCTCTTTTCTTTTCTTTATTATTTTCTTTCTCTCTTTTCTTTTTCTCTTCTTTTTTTCTTCTCTTTCTCTTTTCTCTTGGTCTTTTCTCTCTTGTCTTATTCTTTCCCTCTCTTCTATTTCTCTCCTATATTCTTCTCTTTCTTTTTGTCTTTTCTCCTCTCTTTCTTTTCTCTCTTTTTCATACTCTTTATTTTCTCTTTTTAATCTTTTTTTATATTCCTCAATTCTTTTTCACTCCTAACACTCTTATATTGTGTGAAGACATTTTCAAGTGCAAGGATTAGGGAACCTAAGAAAATGACAAGCAAGAAACATTCATCTTTTTTTGAAATTTTCTCAGCTAGAAGTGACTTAAGCCTTTGGAACTTAAGCACTTGATAAACGAGAAAGTAATAAAAGAATTAAAGACAAAGAGGACTTAAACGTTCTCCTAAGTATGAGTAAGGAATACCAATTCCTTACTCAAACTAAACTAAACTAAGAAATTATTACAATTAAATAGGTGACCCTTATGGGCATCCAACACCTATATTAAAATGACCTTATTAGAAATACACCCAATTTAAAAATGCAAAAGGTAAAAGAAATGTTGGTTAGTGTTTTCCTACAAGTGTATGCTTCTCCTTTTGGTAAGTCTCTCCTCTAAGAGTAGATTTTTATACCTTTAATAAACACTGAAGATGCTACCAAGTGGCAAGTCTCCAAACTTGATCCCTATACACATAGAGGTGGCACACAAAGGCAAGGAAAAATAGAAGAAGGACAAAAAGAAAAAAAAGCACTAATGAAGGAAAGCTACACTTCCAAATGAAAGAATTATTAAGACAAACTCAAAGAATTTCAAAAAGACAAGCAATAACAAAGGTGCAAAAACAAAGGTGGCAAACAAAAGAAATCCTAGAATGAGCCTAGAATAGAATGGACTACAAAAACAAGAAAAGACTCAAAAAGTTTCACTAATTTGCACCAAAGATTCACTTAGGGTCGTGGCATACATAAGAAGAATCGAGCAAGTTTTCAAACAAATATAGCACTCCTTTAATGATTTGGACAATTTTTTATGTGCACTAAATTTTGTTTTGTTCTTTTTACTTCTTTTTAACACTTTTTACTAACACCTTTTTTACTTAGTTTTCTTTTGAATTCTTTTTCTTTAAATAATTTTTCTACATCTCTTTAACAAATTTGAAAACAAATACATAGTAAATGCTTGAATTAAATGTAGAGAGGTAGCCAAAATTTTGAACAAAAGTGCAAATTAATGAAAACAAAGTAACTTAAATGGACTAGTATTTTAGGTGACTAAAATAAATGAAAAAAAATAAGGTTTTAAGCCAGCTTGATTATCCAAGAGAATCATCCCAAATACAGCCCCAAAAATGCCTCTCAAAGCCAATCAACAAAAATCACCACAAAACTAGTACAAAATTAAGCTACTAAAATTATTGAACACATGAAATGAAGATGGAAGAAATTGAGCAATAACTTTTTTAAAAAAAAAAAATTAAAGAACGTGTTAAGATATCTAAATAGCATATGAGACTGTAAGGACATGAGATCAAGAGTACTAAGCCTTTTTTATGCTCAATTCTATAAGAATCAACAGCACACTTTTTATGATAAAATAAAAGAAGCTAAACAAAGGAATTATTGTAACAAATCAAATGACTAAACATGATCAAACTAGACACAATTTGGATGAATACAAATTGAAAAATAAATTTAAACAGTGACAGATCCAGAAGTTGTAAGTAGTGGGGGCATAATGTAAATTTTTAAAGTTAAAAACAATAATTTAATTAGTAAAAATTTGTCTAATAAGAAGTGGGGGCATAATGTAAATTTACATTATGTAAATTTTTAAAGTTAAAAACAATAATTTAATTAGTAAAAATTTGTCTAATAAGTAGTTGGGGCATAATGTAAATTTACATTATGTAAACCCTAAACCATAATGTAAATTTTTAAAGTTAAAAACAATAATTTTTATTCATCCAAATTGTGTCTAGTTTGGTCATGTTTAATAAGTTTAAAATATTAAATTGTTTACATCAAAAGAAGACATTAAATTATCTTTTAATAGTTTTAAGTAAAAAATGTAATCACAAAATAACTAAAATGTTTATTTATCAATTTTATTTGGATTAACTAAAAAGACAAAACAAAATATTAACTTATCTGTTCAATTGTCTTTAAACTAAATATCTTCATAATATTTTTTTATTATTGTTGCATAAATGGTTGATTGAAATTATCTTTTTTGTTATCTGACTACAATAATCAAACATATATGTCAAGGGATTTAAAACAACTCATACGCTATATTAAACCAACTTATCTAGATCCCTTGACAAATGATTAAATTTACATTTTAGTGAATTCAAATATATATATATATATATATATATATATATATATATATATTAATTATGTGAAATATTGCATTAACTATTTTTAATAATTTGGATAGAAAAATAAATATTTTTTAATCATAATTACTTGAAAAATTTTATTTTCAAATAAAAATTATAACTACTTAAAAAAGTTGTTTTACAATAAAAATTTTAGCTACCAAAATTATAATTATTACTAAAATTTATTTTTGTTAATTTTTAAAATAATATATGCACAACTATAAAACTACTAGACCATTTTAGCATATGGATAGTGGGGAAAAATTTAGAATTTATTACAAAATTAAGTAATTATAGATTAAAATAGTAAAATTATATATATTATTACAAAATTATATATATTCTCACTAATCCAAAGATTTAAAGATGATTACATATAAGTGAGAAGTCTAATTTATAGGTTAGAGGGGGGAGGGGTTAGGCTAACTAGACCATAGGTTAATCTAACTAAGATTAGGCTTGATATGAATCCACTGTCAGTTTAGGATTCTGAAAGGACCCTAGAAATTTAGCTGGCCGCGTTAACAAAATTAATCAACGTGGAATGCAAACAATTGCCAAAAATAAATTGATTAGAATTACTGTCAAACTCTTAGACATAGAATGAAAATTAAAAGTTATTGAAGTTGAACGAGTAAACGAGTTTTCGAATAGTGTAGGACTTTCCTGTGCAATTGATCATAGAGTTTGCTGGGCAGAATTGAGTATGAATGGAAAAGACAGAAAATGGAATTGGAATTGATAGACTCCACACTTCCAAGGATGGAAGATATGTCTACGAGATTGCACACACAAAGGGGTGAATTACCTTTGATAAATCTCAAAAATATTTTGGATTGTCAAGAACCCAAAGGAGAGAAAACTCCACTAGTTTTTTTTATTTCCAAAATATTCTGCCTTACATCTCAGTCTTGCCCAAATTTATATGCCTAATAAACTCAGCTTGTTTAAGTTTAGTGGCTTTCTAAATTCAGCTGAAGTTACAAAATAATAAAAACTAATAATGGGCAGCTTAATAACAAAGTGTAACTGTCAAAGTAAATTAAACACGTATACTAATTATAATTGATAACCTAGGTGGCTGCAACTTTAATTAGACAATTCTGGTTGCCCACCATTAACTAAGTAAACTCCAAGAAAATGAGTTTAATTTCTTTCAAACTTCTCTTCCATTAAGGTCAAGTATTGCTCTCTTGAGTCCTGAGACAATTAACAATTTTAAACTTTATTTCTTCAATGTTTGGCTCTTTTTGCAAAAGGGCTGCCAATACTTGTTGAATAGCTTCCTTAGCTCTTATTGTCCTTGCCCTTGTCATAGGTCCTCCAAGTCCTTCAAGCTTGATGTCCTCATCACTCCCCCCCTCTTGAAGAGGATTTGTCCCCAAATCAATAGCATCTTCATCTGCATCAAAGAGAGTTAAATCAGACACATTAAAAGTAGTACTAACATTATACTCATCTGGAAGATCAATCTTATAGGCATTGTCATTGATCTTTTCTAGAACTTGGAAAGGACCATCTCCCCTTGGTTGGAGTTTTGACTTTCTTTGTTTAGGGAACCTTTCCTTTCTCATGTGTACCCAAACCCAATCACCAGGTTGGAACACGACCTTCTTCCTACCCTTGTTAGCTTGCCTTGCATAACTCTCATTTTTCTTTTCAATTTGAGCCTTCACTTGCTCATGCAGCTTCTTCACATACTCAGCTTTAGCTTGTGCTTCATTATGCTTAAACATAGAAATGTTAGGCATGGACAACAAATCAAGAGGAGTCAAAGGATTGAACCCATACACAATTTCAAATGGAGAACAATTAGTCGTGCTATGGACAACCATATTATAAGCAAACTCAACATGAGGCAGACATGCTTCCCAAGACTTAAGATTTTTCTTTAAAACAGTCCTAAGCAATGTGCCTAAAGTCCTATCGACTACCTCAGTTTGACCATCAGTTTGTGGGTGGCAAGTAGTAGAAAACAGCAATTTAGTACCAATTTTACCCCACAAGGTCCTCCAAAAGTGACTAAGGAATTTTGCATCCCTATCACTCACAATGCTCCTTGGCAGTCCATGAAGTCTCACTATTTCCTTGAAAAATAAATCAGCCACATGGCTAGCATCATCCACCTTTTTGCAAGGAATGAAATGTGCCATCTTAGAAAACCTATCAACAACAACAAACACAGAATCCTTTCCATTCTTTGTTTTAGGCAACCCCAAAACAAAGTCCATAGAAATGTCAGTCCAAGGATACTCAGGAACAGGCAAAGGAGTATACAATCCATGAGGCTTAACCTTAGATTTGGCCCTTTTACACACAATGCAGTGGTCACAAAACTTATGCACGTATCATTTCATGTGAGGCCAAAAGAAATGCTCTTGCAAAATTTCCAAAGTCTTTTGAACCCCAAAATGACCCATCAAACCCCCCTCATGTGATTCACTTACAAGCAACTCTCTAATGGAACATTTAGGCACACACAATTTATTGGCTTTAAACAAAAATCCATTATGCCTATAATATCCATTTTCAGAAAGCTTTTCACATGCAGCAAATATTTGATCAAAATCCACATCATGTTTATACATATCTTTCAAAGATTCAAGACCAAACAATTTAGTCTCAAGCATAGAAAGTAATGCATGCCTCCTAGAAAGCGCATCAGCCACTACGTTCCCTTTTCCCTTTTTATGCTTGATAACATATGAAAATTGTTCTAAAAATTCTACCCACTTAGCATGCCTCTTACTAAGCTTACCTTGACCCTTTAAATATTTTAAAGACCCATGGTCGCTATGAATGACAAATTCCTTGGGTAACAGATAATGCTGCCATGTTTTTAAAGCCCTCACCAACGCATATAATTCCTTATCATAAGTAGAATAGTTAAGGGCAGCCCCACTTAACTTTTCACTGAAATAAGCAATTGGATGACCATCTTGCAATAAAATAGCCCCAATACCCACATTTGATGCATCACATTCAATTTCAAATGATTTTGCAAAATTAGGCATGGCAAGAATAGGTGCATTAACAAGCTTATGCTTAAGGGCAGCAAAGGTCTCTTCTTGTTTCTCTCCCCATTTAAAACCCACATTTTTTTTAACAATTTCATTTAGAGGTGCAGCCACAGTACTAAAATCTTTAACAAATCTCCTGTAGAAACTTGCTAAACCATGAAATCCCCTCACCTCACTCACGGTTTTAGGTGTAGGCCATTCTTGGATGGCCTTAACCTTTTCCACATCAACCTGTACCCCTTTAGCATTAACAACAAAGCCTAGGAATACTACATGATCAGTACAAAAAATGCATTTGTCCAAATTGGCATACAATTGTTCTTTTCTAAGCACATTCATAACAGCCCGCAAATGTTCAACATACAATTCAAGACTAGTGCTATAGATCAGAATATCATCAAAGTACACCACAACAAATTTTCCAATAAACTCTCTTAAGACATGATTCATTAATCTCATGAAAGTACTAGGTGCATTTGTCAAACCAAAGGGCATAACCAGCCACTCATACAATCCATATTTAGTCTTAAAAGCAGTTTTCCATTCATCTCCTTCTCTAATCCTAATCTGATTATAGCCACTTTTCAGATCAATTTTAGAAAACACACATGCACCATATAGTTCATCAAGAAGATCATCTAACCTGGGAATTGGATGTCTATATTTGATGGTGATGTTGTTTATGGCTCTACAATCAGAACACATCCTCCATGAACCATCCTTCTTGGGTACTAGAATCACAGGTACAACACATGGACTCATGCTGTCTCTTACCCATCCTTTGCTCATGAGTTCAGTAACTTGCCTTTCGATCTCTTTGGTCTCCTGTGGGTTGCTCCCATAAGCTGGATGATTAGGCAAAGAAGCTCCTGGAATGAGATCAATGTGATGCTCAATTCCCCTCACAGGTGGCAAGCCATCAGGTACATTTGCTGGAAACACATCCTCAAAATCCTGCAAAAGAGACTCAATACAAGAAGGCAATTCAAACTTGTCAAACTGGTTAGCATACAAAATTTGATTTTGACAAAGCAATAAGTAGAGGGGCTGTCTTGCGCAAAGCACCCTCCTTACCTCCCTTTCTCTTGCTAAACACAGCTGCTTGCCCTCAAGTGTTTCACTCTTATTCTTTTCTCTCTTTTTTCTTTCAAGTGTTTCACTCTTTTTCCTCTCAGGTGTTTCACTCTTTCTCTCATTTGCTAACTTTTCTCTCATTTTTAATTGATCCTCAGATACCTCTTTAGGAGACAAAGGCTTAAGAACCACCTTTTTATCCTGATACATAAAGGAAATTTTATTAGTGAAACCATCATGAATGACTTTGGTATCATACTGCCACGGCCTCCCTAAAAGGATATGGCTGGCCTCCATGGGAACCACATCACATAAAACCTTATCTTGATACTTCCCAATGGAGAAAGGAACCTCTGCTTGCTGTTTCACTTTAACTTCTTCTCCTTCACTAAGCCATTGGAGTTTATATGGTCTAGGATGCGGTGTAGTGTCCATGTTCATCTTTGACACTAATCTTGAACTCACCACATTGGTACAACTCCCTCCATCAATAATTACCAAACAAACATTACCATTGACTGAACATCTTGTGTGAAAATGTTCTCCCTTTGAGATGCATCTTCGGCCTTGACTTGACTTCCCAACAGTCTCCTAATCATGTACAACTCTCCTTCATTAGCCGCCAATTCTCCATCACTCTCCTCTTCTTCTCCACCACTAGCTTCTGATTGGCTTGTGTATTCCCCATTATCTTTGAGAAGAACAATCTTCTTTGTGGGACACTCATAGGCATAATGACCCATGCCCAAGCACTTGAAACACTTCACTTCTCTAGTCTTTTTAGGTGGATTATCATCTTTCTTTTGAGGGGCTTTTCCATGGCTAGAAGGTGTTGTATTACTAGATGAGGCAGCTCCTTCTTTCCTCCTATCCTTCCAATTGGAATTATTAAAATTGGTAGAACTCCTTCTTGTTGCACTTTTTCTTTTTAACTGTTGTTCTACCTGAATGGCCTTATGCAACAGATCCTCCATTTCTACAAATTCCTGCAACTCAACAACATCTCTAATATCATGATTTAAGCCACTAAGGAAGCGAGCCATAGTTACCTCAGGATCTTCTTCAATTTTTGCTTGGATGATAATCACCTCCATCTCCTTATAGTACTCCTCCACTCCCTTGCTTCCTTGAGACAATTTTTGAAGTTTCAATTTTAAGTCTCTATGGAAGCTAGAAGGTACATACCGCTTCCTCATGAGCCTCTTCATTTCAGTCCAAGTGTCCACCATAGGCTCTTCATCTCTAATCCTCTCCCTTTGCAACTTGTTCCACCAAATCAAAGCATAATCTGAAAATTCAGCAGCTGCAAGTCTCACCTTTTTCTCCTCACTATAATTGTTGCAAGAGAACACATGCTCAATTTTTAACTCCCACTCCAAGTATGCCTCAGGATCACCCCTACCCTTGAAAGGAGGCACATTCAACTTCACTCCTTCTATTCTTCCTTCATTTCTATTTGGCCTTCCTCCTCCTCCTGCTGGTGGGGTTCTATTCTCCAACTGATCCAACCTCTCATGGAACTCATCTTGTTGTTGCTTCATCAATCTCTCTAAATGCTGGGATAGTGCAACAATTTGAAGCTGAAGATCATTGTTATTATTTCTTTCCGCCATAATAAACAAACAGGTCAAATGTCACAAGAAAAAGTATGTATGTGGTGTTTGAAAATGTTCTCACCCACTCAAGTGTTTGCGCTAAACAATATTGGCTTTTACTATAATGAAACTCTCTTGCCTTTTTCCTCTCTATTCCTCCTTAAGTTCTTAACAGACCAAAAAGAGAATAAATTCAAAGACAACACCAACCTGTGTGCAGCCCAAATAACTCAAGAAAAGCTAACAAAAATGACTCAAATGAAACACAAAGAAGACCACAAACAAATAGGACAACAACCAGAATTTTGACACAAACAAAGGGTTGAAATTTTGGCTTAAAATGAAGCCAATAGGTGCAGCAAAATTCAGGGAATGATGCGCAACACAGGTGCAGCAAAACAGAATGGAAATTGAACAATTTGCAACCAAGAAGTGCAGCCAAAATTCAGAATTGTATACTAACAAGGTGCAGTATTTTCTTCCTCAATTCAAACACAATATTACCTTAAGAATGAGCTTAAAATTTTTCTAATAACATGAACCATTCAGCCCAATTTTTTTTTTAACTCAATTTTTGCATGCTTTCTTTCACTTCTTTTTTTTTTTTTTTTAAATTCAGAATTGTTTTAAGGACCTAACTTTTGCAATGGTTCAGTCAAAGAAATAACAATAAGGTAATATTATGATATGATGAAAATTAAGGACAGAAATTACCCACAACAGTAGCCTTGCAATTCCTAGAAACCGGAGCTCTGATACCAAATGATATGAATCCACTGTCAGTTTAGGATTCTGAAAGGACCCTAGGAATTTAGCTGGCCGCGTTAACAAAATTAATCAACGTGGAATGCAAACAATTGCCAAAAATAAATTGATTAGAATTACTGTCAAACTCTTAGACATAGAATGGAAATTAAAAGTTATTGAAGTTGAACGAGTAAACGAGTTTTCGAATAGTGTAGGACTTTCCTGTGCAATTGATCATAGAGTTTGCTGGGCAGAATTGAGTATGAATGGAAAAGACAGAAAATGGAATTGGAATTGATAGACTCCACACTTCCAAGGATGGAAGATATGTCTACGAGATTGCACACACAAAGGGGTGAATTACCTTTGATAAATCTCAAAAATATTTTGGATTGTCAAGAACCCAAAGGAGAGAAAACTCCACTTGTTTTTTTTATTTCCAAAATATTCTGCCTTACATCTCAGTCTTGCCCAAATTTATATGCCTAATAAACTCAGCTTGTTTAAGTTTAGTGGCTTTCTAAATTCAGCTGAAGTTACAAAATAATAAAAACTAATAATGGGCAGCTTAATAACAAAGTGTAACTGTCAAAGTAAATTAAACACGTATACTAATTATAATTGATAACCTAGGTGGCTGCAACTTTAATTAGACAATTCTGGTTGCCCACCATTAACTAAGTAAACTCCAAGAAAATGAGTTTAATTTCTTTCAAACTTCTCTTCCATTAAGGTCAAGTATTGCTCTCTTGAGTCCTGAGACAATTAACAATTTTAAACTTTATTTCTTCAATGTTTGGCTCTTTTTGCAAAAGGGCTGCCAATACTTGTTGAATAGCTTCCTTAGCTCTTATTGTCCTTGCCCTTGTCATAGGTCCTCCAAGTCCTTCAAGCTTGATGTCCTCATCAAGGCTAACTCTAGTTGAGTCAAATCTAACCATGATTAGCTAACTATGGTCATGTATAACCAGCTAAGAATGTGCTTCTAATCTAGTCTAGATACAAAAGGTGTGGATAGTATAAAGGGTGACAAAGAGTAGTCATACTTAAGGGATGACTATGGAGGAGGGTACCTAGTAAGAAATAGGTAGGAATAGCATTCATGCTTTGTGCATGATTAGAAGGGTGCACTCTTAAGTGTATGGGTGCATATATGGCAAGCCCATCCTAGCATTCCCTAGCGTGATGACTATAGTACCTTTAGATTTAAAAGGTGGCCTAAAAACTAAGGGATGGCCTAAATACAATGGTCAAAAGGGGAAGGTTGACTTTAGGAGTCAACCTATTAAAAAGTCAAAGTCAACAAAATCACAAAGAAAGTCCTAATTCTAATTTGTACAATGAAAAAAGTTTCTTCATGTATCCTTCAAGGGTCTTAGGTTGGAATATATCATCAATTATTCAAACTCTTCAACAGTGAAAGATTGTTGAATACACTTATAAAAAATATCTTTGAATTCATCATGAGCATGATAAACATAGTTCAAGTACTATGACAGTTTTTTCTAGATGTGCCACATACAATAATGATGACTAACCTCTGGAAACACCTTTGCAATTGCTTTAGTGATAGCAACATATAGATCTATGATAATAGTTTTAGGATGAACTCCAAACATTTCTTCCAACCAAGATCTCAGCAACAAAAAGAAAACTTTCTTTAGTTTCATCCCATAATAGAGCACAGTGAAAAAGTCTAGATTATTGATGATGATTTACTCTAGTAAATGGAACAAAAGGCATATTGTATTTAGTCATTAAATATATTGGATCGAAAGTCACTACATCATCAAAATATTTGTATGACATTTTTTACCTTGAATCAACCTAAAAACAATTTGCTAATTTTCTTTCTACATCCATTTGAAGGGTATAAAAGAATCCAGGATTCTTCAATTTTCATCTCTTAAAACATGTCATCATTGATTGAGCATCTCTGTTTTCCATTTGCCTTTGTCTTTTTTTACTTAACTAACTCATAACATTTTGTGAACTAAGTCCAACAACATCAACCCCACCATTTTTAGTACATAAGATAGATGTTATTTTTCTAGGGCCTAAACTAGAATCATCAAGCACATCCAAAAGTTTTTTTGCATTGGCGTTTTCTTCTTATGCACTTGAAGAAACTGTGAAATTTTAGGGGAAAACAGTACATGATTATGCTCTCTAAAAATTTGTAAATAATCAATTTGACTTCCATTTTCTTTACAAGTATCATCATTGCCTTGCACCTAATCCTTGTTTTATCCTATGATGCATGACCATCTTTCTCCTTTTTAGCATAATTTTTTGCTCGATACCCTTCCCTTGAAGAAACAATCTCTTGACTAGTTATCACGTCATTGATTCTAGATTTATTAATACGGCCTATACAAAAACTAAAATCTTTCTTCTCTGCATACCTTTTGTAGTAGTTGTATGCATCTTCATATGATTCAAACTTCATTCCTTCATATGGCTATATGAAATGGTGCACATTAAGATCATATTCACTTCCATTATGAGAACTAATCATGATGAAATCTCGATACACTTCTTTCATAATTAAATTACTACATAATAAATCCATACAAAATAAACAATTATGCATATTCCATAAGAGACTTGTTATTGAAAGTAATTTTAAAATTTAAATATGGCAATTATATGTGCTATCTTAAACTATTCTTAATGAAAGAATTAAAATTTAGAATTTTCAAGTGCAAAAATTGAACCTAGCTCCTCTTAGCTGCTCTATTGCCAAGAAGTTAAAAACATGTAGTACACAATTAAAAGACTAGACCATTGCTAAAATTAAAAAAACCTGGACCAAATATTGTACATTGAGACTACCCACTACTACAATTAAAAAAATGCAGTACACAATTAACTGCATTTTAAAATCTTACAATTTATATGTGTATTTGTCTATCATTAGAATTTTAATAGTTCTTTTTGATAAATTAGTGTTGCTTCTTTTTAATAGTTATTACATACTTAAAAAAAGAGTAACCATTAACAGGTCCAAAGTAAGTGGTGATTTAATAATTTCCAACTACCAAATTTCCTCATCATTTATCCCTAATAGTATGCAGAATTCAAGATGTTGGTGTGCTTCCTAGTTTCTACCAGTATCAGTATAGCAAACTGCTCTTCAACAAGCTGGATGATACAATATGCACTCAAAATATTGCAGAAGTCATTGTCAGCGGTTCACATATATAGATACAATTACAAAGTATTTAATAAGAAGTTAAATAATTAGTAGCCACATAAAAAATTCTGGCCAAAACAAAAGAATATAATAGTATGCAGATAAATTAGTATAACTGCATGAGTGAACCAAGGAGAAATAGTGTGATCACTAACACGAAGGAGAAACACTGAAAAATATAAATAGACAACTACCACTTAGCTCACAAGTGAACGGAGGAAAAAGATTAATTAAAGAAATAGAAGAAAACCCACTATGTTTTGTTACACGCTTCGCTTGATAGCAAAGGTCGCGTTTCGTTCTATTCGTTTTGGGGTTGACCTTGTGAACATATTGTGATCGCTTGGTGGCACTTGCAGCAAATGTTGCGTGGCGTGAAACTTGTTAGAGTGCAAGTGTGAGTTGAAGTCCCACATTGGTTAAAAATTGGGAAGTTGAGTAATATATAAGTTAGAAAGACCCATAATCTATTGCCTTAAGGTTTTGGGTTGAAAGTGGTGTCATATTTTCTTATATATGAGCTTGTGTCCCATGGTTATACCTCTCCTATGTGTTTAATTCCCTTGGTTTGTCCCAACAACTGGTATCATTAAATGAGTAATTTAAGATAATTTTAATTTTGTGGAGTTCAAGTTATTAAATGAGTAAATCACAAATAAAAACATTTTTAAAATAATGTTACTAAAAATTCTTATTAAAAAATAGTTGTTTTAAACTTTTTAGCTCAAAAGATTGTTGACTTGATAGTTCGGATGTTCAAACTCCTATTAGTCTTTTTTTTTAGGAATGATAAATATAAATTTATTGAAAATGGTATTTTTAGGATAGTATTTGTCCTTTTCTATTAAAATCATAGAGCCTGAACTCCATTTTATCCTTAAAGTTATAGTATTTAGATTTTTGAAAAAATTTCAAACAAATTAATCTTGAATGATTTTGCCTTTTTCAGTTGATTCCTAAAACATTTTATACAATGTTTTAAAAGTATTTTAAAGTGTAAACTTTTATAAAGACTAATTTGCACATTTAAAATCATTAAGGTCAAGATTACCGAAAAAATTCTTTTAAGAGATCTAACTGATAATGCCTATAACTTTCAATAATAGTGGTTCATTCTAAATTTATATGAGAAAGAAACTCTTGAAGTAATTGTCTTTGTTCATATATTTCTATTCCCCATTCAACCAATCTAAACATGCATCATTGCTCTCTATATTTGGTTTTGTTTCTTGAAACCAAGGCAATATATAATAATTTGGTGCATATAATATATATATATATATATATAATAATAATAATAATAATAATAATAATAATAATAATTATTTGGCAATTGGTGTTCAAATTTCTAACAACACCAAAGATCTTTTAATCTTACTGAGCAATATTTGACATTTGAGTTTTCATTAAAAAAATTAGTTGTTTAGCTATGATATATTTCTTACAGTCACACTAAACTGCTAAAATTATGAAATTTTGGTTGTAATATATAGTAACACTACAATTTTTTTATTGTTTTGGAGATTTACTATTTATAGCAATTGAAAAACCAACATAATATGCTAAATATATTTTATTTTTCCTTTTCAGCATTTGTCATATCATGTCAATTAAGTTAATTGCCTTTCATTTATGTGGTTAATTTAACATACAACATGTCACCATCATACTCCATGTGTCGCCAACGTATTAATCAAATCTCATATTTGACTATAGGAGTTTGTTTAATCATATTTCATTGCTAGGTCACCACATATTCATATAAGCTACAAGAAAATAACACGAATTGTGCATTTTATGAAATGTAAAATTAAAACTTCCACAAAATAAATTCGTAGAAGTTTCTTACCAGGAGAATGAGATTTCCTTTAGTGCATTTTTTAATCACAAACAAAGACACCAATTAAATTTAGTCTTTAAAGATGCAACTAGATTAAAATTGCATGTTGCATTTCTAGTTGTGAAGCCAACCTACTAATGAATTCATATAAGTCATATGTGACTTTAAAATCAAACTTCATCATGTCCATGTTGTCATAGAAAAACTCCAAGTTAAGAAAGTAGGCAACTTGTAATAGCCTATGAAGTTGAAAATTCTACATGTCATCAATGATTGCAAATATATTTTAGTATTTGTTTTCATTATTTTTGAAGCACTTCATGATTGTTTCTTTAGCCTTGTTAATAAGTTCATAAATGTATTCCATGAATGGTTTCCCTTTACCATCAACAAGATGAAACACTTTTACAAGTAGTGTCAAGATTTTAAGAGTGTAAACTACATTCTTCCCTGAAGAAGGCATAAGCAACATTTTTGTAGCTTCCTTACCCATAGTCTCCTTTGATAACTTGTTTAAGGTCCATTAATTAAAATAAACATTTTTTAATGTTTGATTTCTTAACATGGAACCTTTCATTCTAAAAGTAATATAGGAAGTAGTAAATTTAGTAATTGCATGTCTTACCAACTCCCTTTTCGAATTATCTTTATAAAACTTTTAAGCAAAATCAAAGTACTAGAATGAGCATATATAAATCCAACTAGTGTGATTTCCCTTCTAATTTTCCTTTTAACCAATGAAAACTCCTCAATGCCTTCAAGCATTAGATCAATCTAATGGGTTGCATAAGGGGTCCAAAATAAATGTAGCATTTTCTCCTTCACTTCTTATTGGTTAAGACATAATTGCTTCCAACATCGGTGATAACTTGTAAAACATTTGGCTATTCAATCTCCTTCACAAATGAATCAAGTAACTCAAAAATCTTTTCAATCATCTTAACAAAATTAGATTTTACAAACATTATCCTAGCTTATCAATTTATCGAGAAATTAATGATATTTTTTTTTTGTTTTTAATCATCCATTAATCAAATATAGTAGAACAAACGTGTTTAACCCTCTACTCCTATTTTTTTGTCTATTCTTCAGCACATTCCAACTCCTTTAGAAGTGGAATTTTAATACCATGGTAGGTAGAATGAACAAATATGATCCATATTAACCAATATTAGGAACCATATATTCAAAACTCTTAAATTTAACTAGAAAGAATGATAGCACAACTTGATCCCAAAAACGAGTGTGTAGTAGGGATTATATGTCTTGAACATTTAATTATTTGAATTATGTATTATCTTATATAAAGGCAACTGCATTTATTATTTATTATATATTTCAAGTCATATAATAAATGTCTATAGAGTAGTAGTAAGACTGATATTTCATAGGAAATCATTTAGTTGACTTGATCATGAAATTCTATGAAGAACTATTCTTAAATAGCATGTTCTTTTGTTATTCCTCCTTTCATTACTTGTTTTTACATAAATTACAAACAACTACATTTTTGTCATTTTTATCTCGTTAGTGACAGTATTTACAACATATAAGATATGTTCTAGAGTTGGCCCTTGAATTGGATGATGATGTTTTAGATATTGCAAAAAGAATGATTTAAAATCAATAGACAACACTACTACAATTAAAAGAAATGATTAAAATACAAAAATAATTTACAATTTCTATCATGGCATGTAAAAGAAATATTTCTGTTAAAAAATAATTTACAATTGATATTATAGATGAAAAAAAAATTAAAAGGAAAAAATAATTTTTCAAAATGTGAAAAATAATATATAAAATGTAAAAATAAGTTAAATTACTATCAGAGCAAAAACAAGTAAAAATAATTTTTAGTATCTAATAATGATTTCCTAAAGAACATCAAGTAAAAAAAGAAAAATAACAAGAAGAGGAGAAAGTGGTCATCAATTGTAGCTGGTTGGAATCTATTGTTAGAGATGTTGAAGAGGTTTGTACAAAACTCTTTGAGGTGGTTGCCAAAGCCAAATGATCTCATCAGCAGTGCCAACAATGTTTTATTCATGCTATGTTTAAGGGTTTAAAACCTTTAAACTTTGAGTGGGTATCTGGTTGTTGGACTATCATGAGCTACCTACGACTAAACACCCTAACTTCTAAAAATCCTTTGTTGGTATTATATGATAAATATGTATTAATTATCCTATAACTTTAATAAGGTTTATATAGTTTTATAATTAGAAAATTTTATGAATTTAGCATAATGCATTTCTTTGTAAATTCAACAGTTTTATATATAGTATTGTACATGCACAATCAAATATAAAAATTCATTGTTAGAAAATTTAGCTGATCTATAACTTATATGATAATTTATTGAAAAAATATTAATAATATATATAGTTAAGATAGAAAATTTTAATTTTTTTAAGAATTTAACTTTAGAAATTTATTATGGTAAAATGTTAAGCTAGAAAATTATGCTAAATATATGGCATGTTTACAATAAATAATAAAATTATCTAATTATAATAAAATTAATTGTTGAAAAAATTGAGTTGTGCAAATTAGTTTCTTAAACCAATTTTGGCCGTAGGTATTGGCTTAGCCAAGGCAACAAAATTGACAAAAAAGATTTTCACCAAATAGTATGGTGTGGAATAAGCTATTAAAAGGAACTGCTATAATACATATGTATTAATATTCTATAGTTTATTATTAATAAAACTTATGTGTCTATAATCCAAAAAATATTGAGTCTTATGATGTAAATTTCTTTGTATGAACTTATTATTTCCTGGACAGTAACACTGTTAAATATAAAATCACAATGTTGAATAATCTAATCAATTTATGTTTTAATGATAGCATTATTAGAATAGATTAAGAAAATGCAGAGTTGAGATTGCAAAACTTTAAAACAAAATTTATAGAAATTTTAAGAGATAAATTATATTAATTAAATTTACAATTAATAATTTGTAGAGTTTAGAGACAATTAAAAGATTTAACCTTTTTATAGATGTGAAATCTTATAATGATGTTAGTTTCTCTGAATTCATATTAATTTACAAGATTCTAGGAGGTTCTATATAGTCATATGTTTAGAAAATTTTTAACTAGAGCCTTTAGAGAATGATTTTGGTTGTGGGTTTTGTTACTTAAAGAAAGGTATGAAATTATTTTAAATGTTAAAGCAAGGAAATAGAGATTGGGAAGCTACTAGGAACACATTATAATAAGCCAAGCCAAAACAAAATTAAATCTTCTCTCATTTCACTTCAACTACACCAACTTCACCACTGAAAACAATTTTGAGGGAGAGACAATGCAAAACTTCACTCTATGGCACATCCAAAAGAAGAAAATAAGAGAAGACACCTACAATTTTGGGTTAAGACAAAGAGCAAAAAAAGAAAAAATCAAGATAAAACTTATAAGAGATCTAGGAAGCTTTGGATAAATATGTATGAATATGATATTTAATTTCACTCATGAATCTTGCTCTAGTTTTGAGTACTAAGCAAACCTTGCTTTCAATTTGAAATTTGGTTCATAGATCTTAAATGGGTATTTTGCTTGGTTGAGATTTTTTTTTTATGAAATTGATGAGTTTTAGATGTTTTACGGATGAATCTTAAATTAGATAATGTTTATCACTCATTTTTTTTGTAGAAAATTGTTATTTGGTATTATAAAAAACTTGAGTGAAGGTTAGCCATGGAGGAGTTAGATTTTGTCTAAAGGAAGGAGGGAGAAAGAGAGTGAGAGAGAGATATAAAGGATCAACTTACTCCCAATTTCAACCATCCATTTATTTTAAATCTAACAGCCATGATTTTTTAATTAAGGTTATCACGTGACTTGTCTTTTACTTTTCTTCCTCTATTCTATTCTCTTTTTTTTTTTTTACTTTTTCCTGCACTAGCCTATTCTTGTTTATTTTTTTTTCCTCTACTCAGTTCTCGTTTTTCACCTTTTCTCTCATGGTTACTCCATCCCATTTGTCATCACCACTACTGTCGTTGTCATTGTCCCTCCCTTTGATGATTACTTTGATAATTCCTCCCTTCCCTCTTTTTCCCATCAAACAAAGACAGGTAAGAATTTTGAACTCATGATTTTTCTCGTCTCTATCTCTGACGGAATTTATACTATTTTTTTCCTTTTTGATTTCATGTAGCCAAAGGAAAAGAGAGCTTCTAAATATTTTTGTAATTGATAAATGATATTTTTACTAGTAAAACTAACCTCCTCTTCATTTTGACTTTTTGCAATCATAAATAATGTTATGGCCATTCCCTTGATGATCACTTATTTCTTTGCTATCATTAACTACATTTTGAATGTCATGCTCATCCATTTAGTACATTGCTTCTACTTTTCGTAACTACTGTTAATTGGATGTAAGAAGACACTTTTTAGGAGTGAGAATTTTATTTTATGATCAACTGCGAGAGTATCATTTTGAGATCATCCTTTGTTATGCACTAGAGAGTAGCAATAGAGAGTTCCTAAAGAGTATGAAAATGGTGACGATTTTGTTAGACTAAGGCTAATCCCCTGCATTAGATAAAGTTGGGAAGTATTTTTAATCTAATAATTGTGAATTGGTTCTTTTGTTGTTGGTTAAACTGTTTTTTGGTTATAGTAACATGAGATAATTTTTTATGGTCATTACCTGTTTGATAATATTTCTACAAGAATAAAATAAATAATGTTGGATATATTGTTATTCTGGTATTATTGATTGTTGCTAGCTATAACTAAAACTCATCATAAATTATTAGAATAATTTATCTAATTTGTGTGTTGTAATTCTGTTTACTGGAGTTGTAGGAGGTTGGCTTTCCCTGGGACAGATGTATCAAGGCATGAATCCATTATGGGTATTTTATGTTGATAGAGGTCTGCTACTGTTAAGGGTCTGTTGTTGTTGTTGGATCATGTTGCAGTTGGGTTGGGACTACTTTGTTATTGTCCAATTTCAGGGTCTTCTGATGTATGATTGGACTTGCTACGACTAAAGCCATGACCTTTGTGTAGAATATGATCAGCTAGAGGAATTTATAGTTATGCCTTAATCTGATCTGGGTGGAAACTGCCCCATGAATGGTAATTACAAGCTAGTAGAGAATGTCATTGATTCTGCTGCTATCTTGTAGATGTGGCTCGATGCATGTTGCTGCTGTATGAGGCCACTTTCATCAAAATTTTGGTTAGTAGTCATGTGCTATTGCTCTTGGGATGGTATTTCACAAGTGGGAGGGTATTTCATAATGCAGGCTGAAGTTAAGTTTGTAGTGGGAGAGCCAAATATGTTGGTTGGATCTGAAATTGGTAGGACTCAATTGTTGCATAATTTTCCTTTTGTAGCTTATTGATGATTCTAATCCAGAGGATGATTGAATGTTGGTTGGTCGTATACTGATGGGAGTTAGGTCATGTATATCAGAGTCTTTGATCGTATCTGTTTGTTTAATCATTGCTTAGTGGAAGGTTACATTAAATTTAACCTGTTAGTTTCAATTATCTGTTTTATTGACATGATTGGTTGTAGCTAGGTTCTCAGTCAGCAGGTCCTATTCTTTTATTATTGTTGGATGTATTACTGTCATGACATTGATTTATACAATTGTGTATCTGACAGTATTAATATGTGGTAGTATTACTCATATTTGGTTGTAGCATTGTAGTTAGCTAATATGTATAAGTTTTGAAAAACTTATGTAACAGCTAGGGTGGGTATACTATATTGTTATGTCTTTGTTGTTGTTGTTACTTTGCACCTCTGGTGCTTATTGAATATACTCTTCTATTGTTTACCAAAAAAAAAATTATCTTTATGGTTGTTTTCAAAGCTGAACTCCATATCTCTCACCTTTTTGGAACATTCATCTTTATGGTAGATTGACCATGATAGTATGCATTTAGCAGCTGTTGCAGAACACAAGGCATGCATGTGTAACATCTTTGAAACCATTTTGATACATAGAATTAAAATATATACCAAACTGTAAATATATAGATTCCCAATTCGCAAAAGCCTTCTATTTGTACAAAAGATGCTACTGCAGATGCCAAATTGGTCATCAATCAAGAATCTAATATAGACTATTGCAAATGTCAATGCTAAAAATAAAAATAGCAGATACCAATAACATAAGCAATAAGATCTATTTTTTCTTGAAATAAAATATTTATTGCTAATTATCATAAGTAGTAAAATTGTCAGCAATATATACATTTTAAATAATTTAAAAAGTTACAAAATAAAGAATCAAAACTTTTAATAATATGAAATGTCTACTAAGTCCAACATATTATGTTACTAAATAAAAAATATTTAAGGGGAATGGATCCCAAATCACTCCATCGCTGATTAAGCCACCATAATAAACCTGCATAAGCATAAATGCAATATTAGTTAGGTAAAATAATAAAAATTAAACACAATAGAAAAATATTTAAAATCTGAAAAACTTACATGTATATTCATCATTTTTATTTCTTTTCTTGCAAGTTCTGCTATTGTGACCATATCCCCCACGCTCATGTCATGTTTTCCTTTTAATTAATGCTCTACTAAGTGATACTTCAAGCCTACCCCTGAATCTACAATTTTGAGCCACTTTCTCTCCATCCTTTTTCATCCCTTTTGTTTTTTATATGTGTGGGTCTCTAATAGGCCATTGTGTTTCTTCATTCCCTAACTCTAATATAAAAGTATGGTTCAAATTTTGGCTTGATTCCAAAATAGTTGTATAATAACCAATGAGTGAATTTTTTTTTTCATTTCAATAGCTAACTTACTAGTATGACTCATTTCTGAGATAATGAACTTATACAACTCTTCAGACTCCTTAGCAAGGTCAACCAACATGCTTGCTTCTTGTTGGGCATGCATCCTTCTTATAATTCTTATTGTATTGGATTGAGCATCAATATTATCTTCAACATAATGGACCTTATTACCTTTGTTAGCATCCTAGTCCAACGTTGCAAAATGAAATGATTAGGAATTTGAACAACACTCTTTGCTTGAAAAAGTACTAGTATGTGTTGACACAATATCCCTATAAATTCAAATAATTGACAGTCACATTTAGCAATCTTTTAAGTCTAAATTTATATCAACAATGAATGTATCTTGAGAATCATAACAACTAGACACTTGATATACATAGTTAGCCCATCTTTATTAATCTTATGTTTAGTAAATTGGTTTATCTTCCCAAGTTCACCTTGAAATTTACCAAACACATTTCTTGTATAAACAGATGCAACATGCTCCTCAAGCTTGGATCTAATACTCAAAATACGCAATTTATGCCTAGATCCAATACTCAAAATACTCAAGCAGTTACCAATTGTCTTCTCAAACTTTAACACAAATTCTTGTAATGTTAATGAATCTACAAAAGAATAAAAAAATGCATTCATACTGTCACTTCTTTGAGTAGTATTTATGCCAGCAAAAAATGTACTTCTATTATAAATTGGCACCCATGATTCTCTAATCTTGTACAACCCCTAAAGCCATTCATTATCCTCTAAGTTATACTTAATTATTAAGTGTTTCCATTCTTCCTTAAAAATCTACATACTAGGTGAATCTCAAATGCATCTTTTGAGCTCACGCTTGAAAATAGACTTTTTATGATATATATGAGCTAACTTTTTAGGAAACTTTTTCTAATGTGTCATAAGCAAAGGCGATGTCGAGTTTCTAGAAATACTTTAGCCAGTGCAACTCCAATAGCTAGATCTTGATCAGTTATGATAGATATGGGCTTTTTTCCATGCATTGCCTCAAGCCATGTTTGAAACACCATATTAAAGAACTCTCTGACTCATCTTGTAACAAAGCACAACCAAATAAAAATTATTTGTAATGATTGTTCAGTCTAGTAAATGGGGAAACTGACATATTATACTTGTTGGTTTCGTAAGTGGTGTCAAAAGTTACAACATCTCCAAATTGTTGATAAGCTGCTCTTGATCTAGCATCAACCAAAAGAAATTTACCATCTGAGACTTATCATCAGTTTGGATTGAATAGAAAAAGTTTCAATTTTCAGCTTGCTTTCTTTTATAGTAATTAAAAATATTTTGTGCATCCCCAGCATTTAAATTCTTTCTTCTTAAGTTTCTAATATAATTCCAACAATCCCTGTTAAAGAAAGCTAAGTCACCATTGAAAATTTTAGCAACCTTCCCCATTGGTAAACCTTCTTCCTCAAATTTTTCAACAAGATTTTTTGCAACAATGGTCATTTTTTTATGACACCTCATATAAGATACACTCTTGGGGCTAACCATGAGATGGTTATGATCATTGTCAAAAGATTGTCTAAACCAATTACTTTGTGTTGTACCTCTTGAAAGAATAAGTGAAGCTTGACAACCACTTCGGGTGGTTAAACCTTTTCTTTTAGCTTGACTGGTGTCATCTTGAATTTCTTCACATCCAGAGCCTTTCACTTGGTGTTAACCTTCATTGCAACATACCAAAACTGCTCTCCTTGATTTAGTTGAAAGAATACGTACTCCAAAACCGCTCTTTCTAGCAAAAGATTTATAAAACTCTCTGACTTTCTTAATAGACTCAAATTCCATTCCAACATTAGGTTCAATATTTAATTCCCTACTAGCATTTAAAGAATCAAGAAGCTCTCTTTCCTTTGGCAGCATAAAATCAAAAAGGAAAAACAACAACATCAATTTCGTGAGAGATTGAGACGAGAAAAATCATAAGTTCAAAATTTTGACATGTCTTTGTTCAATGGGAAAAAAAGGAAGGGAGGAATTATCGAAATAATCATCGAAGGGAGGAATTGTTCAACAATTCAAGTGTTTGAAATGCAATCATTTATCTATAACTTTTTGTGTCATGCATTATTAATTAATAAAAAATTAGATTAGACTGAAATTGAATATTTTAATTAGATATACTCGATAACTTATTAATTAACTAAGTGTCGATAATTATTATTATGTAATATGAAATTATTATTATTAATTAGTATTTATACATAAATTATTGTATAAAAAATTATTAATCATTAAGAATAGAATTTATTTAATTGTGGCTTTATATTACCTAACCATCAAAATATAAGAATTTTTCTTGTACTCAAACTTATAAACTTTGTTTTCAAATAAAAATATTGTTATCATTATTATGCTAAAATAGATAAAAAAATTCTTAAAATATTGATTTAATAAAATAATAAATTTAAATGAGAACTTAACATTGATCGACTATAGGAACAACTTAGTGGAGAAAGGGTTGTGCATGTGATTAGCATGAGATAGACACTAAGTGCTTGAATTGTGAGTTGTTTGTATTTTAGAGTGCTCAATAAGCTAATGATTATATGTCTTTGGAACAAAGTCATGAGATGAATCCTCTGTATTGTCCCATTGAAATATGAGCATTGAAGCATATGATGAAACCTCTACATGCATATTGCAAGTTTAGTCATTGACTTAGATGATGCGAAGTAACAAGTAAGTGTGCAACCATGAACAAGTGTATACACATTATTTTACTTTTGTGAGAAATGATGACACATGTAATCTAAATATTCTTCCACATTATTGGGGATTTGGATTTGAATAACGAGGAACAACTTCAAAAATTCCTGATTTGTTTGCAATAGAACAAGGCAACCCTGCCAAAATTCCAATTGGATATCAAGAGAAATAGATGCTCAACATCATGGTCATTGATACATGTGGTGCAAAAGATAAGAAGGGTTGCACTGAACATAGATGAAACCTGATGAATCTACCGTTTGACTTTTATAATATCACGAGGGATATCCATCACCAACTCTTGAGTACATACTATAAATGAGGAATCTTTTGCTGTAAATATAACACACAATGCAAACTAAGAAATGGTTTTCAAGGTTTGAGTAGAAAGCTTTCCTTAAGATACAAGATAAGTTGAGTTGACTAGAATACAAATCAAGTATCAGTTAAGGTTTACGTACTTGATTCCATCGATATAGTGAGATCAAGTGGTTTCGCAATGGTTCATGATTGTCAGGTAGAAACTTATTCAAAATAGTACTTTGCAAAAGAAAGAAAAAAAGACTTTTCAATATCTATTTGAGTGAATAAAACTAATCTCAATTTCCTGTAGGCGAAGTATACCATTTAAGCAAATAATGGCGGCAACTCTCCTCATGTCCAAAAGGCAAACATCCCAATGGATAAAGGAGGTTGTCTCATATATGGCATTGCTCATATGCATTCAGGTGTTGCAAATCCAACTTTATATGGACAGGTGATGAACAATATTTCTCATCATTCTTATATGTTCTCTTTGATTGATAACGTTCTTTTCATGCAAAAAAATTTCATGATTTTTTCCTTTAACAAAATTTCTTTTGTGTGCCTTATAAGAAGTCACAAATTGTAATGAGTCTTAAACTACAAAACCTATGTTTTATCACCATTTAGGATGGGAGAACTTTATATACTTCAACACCAACATATGGAACAGGAGAAGAGGCCGAAAATGAAGACGGTTATCTCATTGGAATACCTGTTTGTTATCTACAACCATGTTCTATCAAGATTTGTAATGGTGAAACTTTGACTCTAGAATCTAAATATAAAAATGAGTATCGCACAGGAGCCATGATAGAATTCTACATCTATTTGGCCAAAGAACTACTACAAAAATATTAAAATTTGTAATTTAAAAGTACCCATATCCCTTCACCTACTACTAAATTCGATATCGGGATAGTTGGTTTGTGATTATATAAATATGTAAAAATCTTTTTGTCCTCATCTTACTTTATGTGAAGTTTGTTTTCAATTATTCTATATGTCATAAAATGGTCTATAAAAGGGTAAAGAATAAAATATAGTAGTGATTAAATAATTTTTATTTAATTCTCATATTTTTTTATATTTTAAAATGTTTATATATTATTCATTTTCTTCCAAATATTTCTTTTATTTTCAGAAAAACATTGTCTAATTTGAAGCTAAATACTACTCTATTACTTCTTTATGAATGATGTCTAGATTTTAAGAACATTAATAAGGGTATTTTATCATGCCTTTTCTTAATAAGTATCACATCTAAATAAGAACTCACTCTCAAAGTAAATCTCAGTCAACAATAATTACTTTGCTGAGCGATGATTGCTTAACTTTTTCTTGTGGGTAAATATCTCAATTATATTTTATGTCAATCTATATTTTTTTAAGAAAATTATACACATACACACACACATACATATATATATATATATATATATATATATATATATATATATAATTTAAATGTTTATCCTGTAGTTTTTTTTTTAACATGTGCAAATTTTTATTTTATTACTAGAATTTCTTTCTTCGATCACTTTTATTTTTTTATTATTTAATAATCCATAGCTTTTACCTAATCAACCACTATATTTATATATAGAAATTTAAATTATGTATATATTTTATTTAATAAAATGTAAGTCGTTAAAAGTAATTATGTTTTTATTTATAAATATTCATTTCACATTAATAATCATTTTGTTTGCAAAAAATATTTTAAATAATTTTCTTCATTTTGATGATTTAATTTATTTATATATAAGATAGTTTTAACTTATTATAAAGAAATTATTGATAAGTTTGTAAATATATGATATTATTTGCAGGACCCATTTAATAAATTTTTTAAATAAGTTGTATTGTAGAGTTAGAATCCTTAAACATAAAAAAATAAAAATGAATGATATGTATAAATTGATTGCATTTACAAACACCAGGGATATTGGGCTGGAGATGGTGTAATTTATTTATTTTTATTATTTAATGGTAATAAATAATTATTTTAATAGTTAATTATGGGCTCAACATTTTTATCTTACATACTTACTTAGAAAGGTTCATTGTTAAATGTCATTGTAGGATAATAATCATGATGGTGATCATTTAACAAAACATGTAAGATAATTTTTTTACTCTTATATTTGCTGTATTCAATAACATAAACGATATTTTAATTTAGTAACATATAATATTAATTCTTATTTCAAATTTTTATTTGCAAATATAAATGACATAAAGATGAGGAGAAAGTTTTAACACCTGTAAGACACCTTTTGCGTTTTAATTCATTTAGTAATTGTTTTAATAACTTGACTTATTTTTCTTTTTATTTTGTATCACCATCAAAGTAAATATCTTAGTTGAAATTTATAATAAATGTAACACAACATTTCAAACTATATGGTAATATACATGTTATTTCACTTAGTCATTTTAAAAAAGAATGTTCATTAAAATTTGTAATTAGTGGACAACCATCATTCAAGAAATCAATGTAGCATTTAGAACTGCTTTATTAAAAAAAATCCCTTATCATAAATAGTTTTTGAGATAAATATGTTTAATTATTAAGGAATTTTTAATATAATTTTAAAAAATTATTTATTTATAGTAAATGATTGAAAATTTTATAAATTACAAAAGAGAGATTTAATAGTTGTAACAATGATGGAAACTTCTAGTAAAAAATTCAAAATTAATTGAATCTATTTGACACTTATTTATTAAATAGGTTAATTTTGATTGTAAAATTAATAAAATAAGACACTTTAATGGGTCAAATAATGTATGGACTAAAACAATATATTCTGGAACAAATGATAGACATGCAAAGATGAATGAACGGAGAAAAAAATAAGATTATTTTTAAATAATCTTAATTGGTGAATAAATCAATTGAAAGAACATTATGTAATTGTGTCTTTACAAATAATTGATGTATAAAATTTAAAATCAAAACTTTCTTGTGATTTTCAGTAAGGTCCGATGGTTTCAGTGCTAAAAAAATGAAGGCCAACAACAAAAATTATCTCTAAATCTATTACTTGAAAAGCTTGCTAAGTATTATACTATACATAACATAATTACGTTAGCATGTATTTAGTGTTTTATAACAAACATTGTAGTCTCCTAATACGTGATCCCATTAGGGGGGGTGGATTTTCTACTCCAATAAAGTACATATTAAACACAATCTAATCCTAAAGATTAGTTGGTCATAAAGAGATTAAGTAAAAAAGAAAACTCTCCCTTTCTATCTCTCCCTTCAACATGTATATATAAGAGGATCTAGGAGATCATTTTCTTCTCACTAAACGCAAAACAATCTCTCTAAACTTCTTTATCAAAATATGCTAATGAATTCTCTACGCATTGCTTATTGGAAGAGCAACCAAAAGGAAATACTTTTCCTGTTCTCACCTAATTCAACTATACGGGAGTGATATATACACTTGTATAAGTTTGTGGTGATTTTATAATATCCAATGAGTATAGCTCAATTAACAATACACGTTGATTTTGTGGGAAAGAAAAGAAGTTCAATATTTGCATAATATACTCTTGCTGAAGACTTTTAAGTGTGACAAAATTCCAAACTCGATTTACTTCATTTGTTTAATATGGTACATAATATCCTTAGGTAACTTAAGAATTTGTGCATCTTATTGTACACATATATTCTTTTTAGTCTTTCTAACTTTGTGATTGTTTCTTAGTTTTCTTATTTAGTCATTTTTCATGTTTTGGCCATGTTTAGCCTTTTCCTCATGTTAGTGAACTTTATTGGATTGTGATATTTATTTTTGTATTTTTATATTTAATTATAATTTTAGTTTTATTTTCCAGTAGGTTGGTTCTGTTGGATTTTTCTGGGTCAATTTTAGTTTCAGCCAAAGTCCAATTTAAAGACAAATTTAGTAATGTCTTTAGAGACAGATTTTAAATAGTCTCTTTTAACTATTGTATCCATTTTTCTCTCATTTTAGAAATGTGTCTCTTTTTCTCTTCTTTTTGTTTTCTCTCATCTCCTTCTCCCATCTACTACAATTCCATGGAATGGTAAATTCTTAATTGATTTGAGGTTTCTTATGCGATTGTGTCATGAACTCCAATTCTTATCCTTGATTTTCTTATTGTGAAATTGCATTTTTTGCCTCTCTTTTCCCCTCTAATTTGTTCAAAATTCTAATTAGGTTTTGACGCAAATTGGTTTATGATCGATATAGGATTGATTAATCTAAATCGATGAAGTTAGGTTTATCAATTGAGAACTCATTTCAATTGATTGAATTTAAAATTTTCATAAGAATTACGGATTGCGATCGTGATCCAACTCCATGGAGTACTTGCATATGTTGATATGATTTTGTATGTTTATAAAATTATGGTTAGTCAAGTACATTGTTAAAAACCTCAAATCTATGTTTTCATTTTCTAATTTCAATCACTATTTTGTTTCGATTTCTGCAATTCTTATATTGATTCTGCAATTAAATCCCTAACTATTTAATATAATTAGAGACATAATTTATTGGTACCTCTAAGAACCATGACCTAGGTAATTCATGCATTACAAAATTAGGGGAATTTTAGTTTTATTAGATAGTGATCTTGGCAATTTGCTATCAGGCTGCAATGCAATTTAACATTGCTTATAAATAAGATGTATTCATCAAAGCAAATTCATCCATATTTTTAAGTATGTGAAACATATTTGAGATATTTTTAGAAACGAAAATTATTTTTTATATTTCTCCAATGTTATGTGTTTTTTATCAATATAAGTTTGAGTGATAAATAACAATTTTAAGTTTTTAATATTTTATTTTTTACTTTTTACCTACATGTTATTTCATAATTAAAATTTATTATTTAAATTAAAGAATACGGAGTCAATTGTCAAACTTACTAAAAGTAAGTGAAAAACTCATAATTGATTTATTGGAGTAAAAATGTAAGGCTATTTCCTACTAAGATCTTCATTTAGGGTGCTTAAATGGCATTTTGTGTACATCTCACTCAGTTTTATTTCTTCCGGTCTAAGCATTTTTATAAGCATATAGCTTTCCAATTCAACATCTCTCTTTGGGTTTTTAAAGGGGTCCCACAAAATCTTACATCTTTACATATTATCTATAATTTATTTATCAAGTTATAGTTATTTTATTTTATAAAATAAATAAAATTTAAAATATTTATACTATTACTTTGCAAAATATTTATAATAATGCAAAATAAAAATAAACTTTGCAATTATGACAATATAAAATTACATAATTAAAATAATAATTAATTTTGCTGACTAACACATCCAAAATTTAGATATACTCCACAAGGTGTGCTTGAAGTTGATGATGATATTGTTTATTATAAAGTACTTCCTTTTGTAGATATGATACAAGATTAAGATGAGAACCATTACGTATGTCAATTATTGAGACACCATTATTGGGATGTTCATAAGAATAATAATGTTGTGTTGTTCATCCTCCACAATCATGTTGTGCAATATGATGCATGCATATAATATGTTCTTGATTTTATCAATGTGTCAAGCATGCACATGGCCACATAATTGAAAATGAATATTGAAGCACTCCAAGTGCTTGCTCCATGTCCTTTGTTGTTGGTTCTTGATGTTGGACAAATAACTTTTTTTTATCTCCTATGAAAATGGGATGGTCATGACTAGCATAGCCTATTTTAATTAGATAAATATTATCTGTTAAATACTATCCTATGTCATATTGGATTCTATTAAGCGTATATTGCATTACTCCAAAACCTCATTAAGCATGAGAGACTCATTGAGTTCATTTTGAACCCACAATCTAGAAAAATGCATGTCGAATCCATAAATTTTAAAATTCCACTACTTCAAGGATAATTTTACGTTTGTGATGATAACCACAATAAAATTGACCTTTCCATGCCGCAAGACAATTTTTTCACTCTCAGTCAGTACAATTTATGTTCCTTAACATACCTAGAAACTTGCATTGCTCTCCCATTTCAAGTAGGTGTTGAATGTCAATGTTTTTAGGCATTCTTTAGTATTCTTATCTAAAACAATTGACAAATACCTAGAACAAACCTGACAAATACTTAGAACAAACTTACTCATGCGTTCCATTACAATGCTTTCGCCAATTTACACATAATCGTCGACACTATTAGCAGGTTTTCCATTTGCTACTATATGAATAACAACAATGCATTTTTGAAATAGTGAAAGACACATTCTTCTAATACTCATCATGATTGCCCAAGGCTTGTGAAATGCAAAGAAAGGAATATCTTTGCATTTGAAATTATCTTTAGAATTTTTCTTCTCAGATGGTTGGAGAAGTAGTCATTGAATAACTAATCATGCTTCACGACTCCTTTCAATATGAGTTTCTATTCGTGTATGTGTAGTGAGTTATTGTTGTTGTTGCTTTCCATTACCAATCTCATCTATAGTTTTTCGTAGTCATCATTTATGAAATTATTAATGATTTCATCCTGAAGCCTTTCATAATGAGATGAATCACTAAAATTTATTTTAGGGTTTTGATAATATATAAGATGAGACTTGTTTCTTCAATTTGAAGGTGTGGAGAATCTTATTATGCAAACATGGGATTTTTTTACTAACAAGTAGTTTCCAATGACTAGTTTTAAATAAAGAGTTCACCTACAATGGTGTGAAAAATATTACAGAGGGTGTGGAAGGTGAACTAGAAGAGAAAATGCATTAGGGGTTAGTCAAAGTAATGTGGAAAGTGCCATAAAGGTGTGGAAAGGGTACTAGAAGAGAAACCACATAGGTGTAGAATAATCCAAGAGGTATGAAAGACACACGGGGAAGAAAAAATGAATCATGGGTTTGCATGTAACATGACCAATAGAGATGTGTAACAAAAAAACAACATTACATTAATAATTCATAACAACAACACACATTACAACAAATAACAAGTACTTTAACTAACATCAATCCACACTCAAATTCATATTTTCTTTGATCTTGCTACACTTCATTTCATTATATTGTAATTGTGTAGCTATCATACCAATTGTATCTTTGAAAATGATATCATACTCTAGTACTTACTCCTTCTTCATCAATTCTATATTTTTAAACTTGCTTTGTTCATACTTAGCACATGTCAAATCTTCTATAACTAAAAGTTTTGTCTGTTGTGTGTTGATGTTATTGTTTTATTTTTTATTTTATTTTTCACATTATTTTACTTTTTTATCATACAAAGTATAGCTTTTTATATATCAAAATAAAAAAAATTACCAAAATGACTCACCCCACATTATTTACCTAAATAATCTCTTTTACTATTCATGTGAAAAATTGGTTGGGGAACCGATTTCTCAACATCATTTTTTTATGTAAAAAGTCTATAAAAAATTGGTTGTTGGGCAATCAATTTTTTATAGAGCATTTTTTTTAGATTTGTTTTTTTAGTCAATTTTTTTAATTTTTTAATTTTATTTTTTATTCATGTATATTGCTTTAAATCATTAATTTTAAAATTAAATTTTTTTTAGTTAATTTATATTTTATTTTATTTTTTATGTGTTTTATTTTTACATTGTGTATCTTTTTCGTTGTTTTAATTTTTTTAAATGTTTTGTAATTTATTTTTCAATTTATATATTTTTTAGGCTAACTTTTTTAATTTTTTTTATGTTTCGTTTTTTGTGACATTGTTTATTATTTTTTGTATACTTGTATGAGTTAATTTTTTTTAAAAAAAAATTATGTTGAGTTAATTTTTTTAAAAAAGAAAATGTTTGTTTAAAAATTTTTCTTTCGAATTTTATTTTTAGAGTTATTAAGTAGATAAGTATTATATAACTTGTACTGCATAATTATGTTAATTTTCATAGATTTTTATATCTTCAAAACTTAAACAAAATTAATATTTTACAATTTTAAAAATAATATTTCTGATATCTAAAAATTATGTACTTAAAAGTTTTTACCAAAATAATTTGAAATATTAGGTTTTTATTTTGAAATAACTTCTTTAAAAATAATATTTAAAATTATTTTTAAATTATTAAAAATATAAATTAACTTAAAAAATTTTAATTTTAAAATTCATAATTTAAAATAATATATGTAAATAAAAAATAAATTTAAAAAATTTAGAAAATTTAATAAAAAAACAAATGTAAAAAAAATTCTATATGAAATTGATTGGGCGACAGATTTCTTATAAACTTTCTTATCTTAATAAAAACAATCACGATGAAAAATTGGTTTCCAACAACCAATTTTTCACCATAAACAACAAAAGAGACTATTTAGATAAATAACTTGTAAATAAGTCATTTTTGTATTTCTTTTATTCTATTTATTATTTATATATATATATATATATATATATATATATATATATATATATATATAACCCACAAAGTATGGATCGCACCACAACAATACATGGAAGAATGAGAAGGAAAGCATACAACCGCCACAGAAAGCCTCTCATCCACTCAATAGTCACAAGGAGGCAATAGCTCTTTTGTTGTGATTTTGAACAAATGACCTTTATAATTTTTAAATTTGTATCTCTCTATCGTTTTAATTCTTGAAACTAATAAAAATTTAAATAAATTTATGAAAACTTTTTAAGTTTCATTCAAGTGTTGAAAAATTCACTTTTTCTTGTCTTTAATCCGAAAACTTGACTGATATTAATAATATAAGTTGAGAGAGTTATAAGATTTGTCAAGTCACAAAATACCTATATCGAAAATATGAGATATGGTGGTTTGAATTCATCCACTAACATAAATTAATAATTTACCTATAAGAAAAATATAAGTTGAGGGACAAAATGAAAAAAAGGGTAATTCCATAAAATAAAATTAAATTCTAAAGAAACTCTGGGACTTATTGATATTTTTAATTTTAGAGATTAAAATAATTTTGAGACAAATTTAAGGAATAAACTGACCATTTGTTCTACAATTTCTTATAATTGGATGGATTTGTCTTTCAATTGCAAGTGCCTTATTGTGTGGGTGTAGCTTGGATATTCATGGTTTCCAACCCTTTCCCAAGTTTATTGTGTGGATTTGTCTCCCAAGTTTGCAATTAACCTATAAATTACTAGGAGTTATAAGATTGATGGAGTGATAAAATTCAATGTAGAAAGACATACAAAAAAGGTTGTGATTCAAATATCTTCGTTAATAAAAACTAATAAATTAACCATTAATATTTTACTATTAAAAAAAAAACCTATAAACTAATTGAGCCCAGTATGTTTTTGACTATGTTACTGCATTCAACATCAATACAATATAAAAAAAGGATTGACATTCACCATTTGGAAAGTGAGATAAGACTAATTTTAGTAACACTTGGTCTAAATCGGGTTATCATACTATCAATTTTTCTACTTTTTTTATTTAATATATTAGAGAAAATAGCTAATACATTGAAAGTATAAGAATTTTTATACTCTATTTAATCACAACCATCTATTTATATTATATTTGTTGAGTTTTATAATAAATGTCTCAATTATATAAATAATGAGTTCTGATTGAATTATAGTAATTTCTACTGTATCTTTCCTAATTTGAGAGATCTTGATATTCTTTCTTTTTTAATCAATTAAATTGTAAATTTTATTTTTATTTTTTTTTATAAATTAAAATAAGTTTTATTTATTTATATCCTTAACAAGAAAAAAAAAGTAAATAAGAAAAAAGTAATAAAATGATATAGATTCAAAAACCAAAGATTTTCTTTTTTGAAAAAATATAGATTAAAGTACTTGTTTTTAAGGAAGTTTATAGTAAAATAATTTTTTTTAAGGATTTATGTATAAATAAATAAATAAAACTTATTTAAAAGATAAAAATTTGATTGGTTAAAAAAAGAAAGTATAAATACATCTAAAATTATAAAAGACAAAGTAGAATCTCCCTTAAATGTCAACATAATAATGCATATTAATTAAACTCTAATTTATAACCTTTAAACCCTTAACAATATTTTGCTACACTCAAATAAGAGTTCAATGTTTATAGAATTCTATAAATTGCTAAAAAGCATTAATTAAAAATTGGTGTCACTTTCACATTCTTGTTTGGCCAATTTGAGACACATCCATTTGCCAATTTGTGAATTTGTGAATATGTTGCATTATCTTGGTCAACGCTTGGCTCAACAGCTACCCACATTAAAAAATCTGAAGAAAGGAACTGTGTACAACTGAAGATTTTATCATGGATTACATAAAAATAAAGTAGAGTTTGCATACCATGTTTGGCCAATCAAATTCATGCAATAATTCATTTACATGTCGTGCGGGAATCTAGCTGAGTAAAGTATAATTTACACCAGAATAACATGGCTGGCGTGCAAATTTAGATGCCATCCACCAACAATTTCTGTCTTTTGTTTTTCCTCTTTGGAGTTTGTTTACTGCTTTTTACACCATAGGTAGTGTATTTCAATTGAAAAGTACTTGTATAAATATCGGACTTAAAAATTAAAATAAGTGAGTCTCCCTGGGCTGTCAATGGTTGAGAACTATTCACAAATCATCATAACCTCACTATAACTCTGTTTCAAAAACGGATCGGCTTGATTTATTCAACTAAAAACCAGTGAACCGATTTGATAACCAGTTTGATCAATACTAAAAACCAGTTAAGTAAAGAACTGTAAAACCAGTGGTTCAACAGGTAAAAATTTTTAGATTTTGTTAAATGCACTCATTATTTTCTAATTCCATCCTTTTTTAATTAAAAAATTAATAAAATGAAGGTTAACTTAGCAATATGAAAGTGTATTTAGTAAAATTATTTTTTTATTTTATAATTACATCTTGATAAATTTTTTTTCTTTTATAATCTTAATTATTATGATACATTATAAAAAATATTATTTTATTAAGACCAGGTCGGTCAATAATAGTTGAACCAATGAATTATAAACCAGTATTTTTATTGATTTGATCACCGATCTAATTTAAAAAACATAGTTATAACTTACCAATGGATTGCAATCTTCCGGAATTCTAAAATCTAAAACAAATGCAAGTCAATAAAGATCTGCTGTGATTCAACAATGAAATTTTCTGAATTTATATATTTCATGTTTATTTAAATACAAGGAGAAAAACTATAATGACTCAAATAGTCAAATCACCTACAAATGTTTACAACTATAGAGAATTAAAACTCCTTACTTAGGTCACAGAATGCAAATACGCAGATTCTTTGTACTCAAATGAAAACTGTTATATCAAGATCAGACAACTCATATTTTAACTAATATTTAAAAATACATTCAAAATTTGAGCCATTTTATCTCTATCTAACAGTTGTAATCTGCTGACTTTGTGATTGTGGAGAACCCAACTAGAGAGACAATCTAGATGCTCAGCTCAACCATCAATGTTGCAGGGTGAGTCAACTCCTAAAGATCCAAGATTCCTCAGTTTGATGATACTAGTTGCAATCTTCAGTGCACTCAACTTTATTCTCTCTCATTGATAGGTGATTTGACATTTCAAGAGGTACAAAGGGGTATGAAACAGCAACAACAAATAATAGGTAAACCAGAAAAAGCATCAAGATAGATTCCTCAAAATGAGCAACAACATCAAAGGATAGTTCTTATTACATGCCAATTGATCTCTTAGCTTGAACCTTTGCATAAGGATGGAAGATCACTAAACAACAAAAACAAAGGCTTATCCCACTAAGTGAGATCAGCCACATGAACTACACAACACCATTCAGCATGGTTAAGAATCAAAGCTGAAAAATTATTGGGATTCTCTATTCAATTATTGGGCATATTAGTTCAAAATGCATTGAAATACAATGATGGGAAAAAAGTGAGTAATTTTATTACACCCCCTATTAACACCCTGTCATTTCTCTCTACCTCTCTTATTTTGTTACATCATATCACTAATCATATCTACGTTTCTCTATTCCATCTCTCTCCTTTTCAATGTCAACTTGCATGAGGTGTCCATGAATCATTCTCCAAAAAGTAAATTATAAACTAAAACTAAGAAAAAATACCTGAGGTCCTCAGCAAACAAACTAATCCACAAAGCCATAGTAAGATACCATTGTAAAGTAATTACTCATCATGCAGGTCTCCAACAAGAAAGGGAAAAAATTATACGCCCCTTCCAACCTTGCAACAACCACTGGCTATCCTCATCAATCACAAAATCCTTGTGGTAGCTACCTCTCACTTTCTCCATTGCCATCTTCACGGTCTCACGAGCAAAAGATTGTTGCACAAACCCGGCTCGTAGAATGTGTGCTTGCCACTGCTTATAGCTCTCTGGCCTCTCCACTCTTTCAGACCCTTCACAGGCTATGACATTCAATGCTTCCCTTCCGAATATTTCTTTCTCTATCAGCATCCTCTCCCAGTCCTCACGAGGCACAATAGTCTCAAGCATATCAAACAGTGAGGAGTAGTGAAACAATGCCTCCCTGAATCTGGTAACAAAGAAAGGGGCATTAAAGGCCCCATTTGTGATTCCATGAATGAACAACTTTGGGTTGATCTTCCTAATCAGGCTGAGGAAATTATTCCTTGGACTGTTCACTACAACAGATTCATCCAGCAAGTTCTTACCTCTATAGAAACAAGTAACAACAAGGAACTCATCCCTATCAATCTCAAGTTCCTCAAGTTGAATTGTGTCCCATTTTTTTGCTATGGCTTTGTACTCAAATGGAACATTAAAGGCTTCAGCATAAGCTGCCAAGCGGCGTCCCGTTTCTATAACTCTTTCTTCTGGCCTGAAACCAGGTTGTGGGAAGTCTATGCCAGTGATCCGTAGCTTTGGTGGCCCTCCTGTTCTCCATGAAAGCCTCTGTATAAAAGTAGGCCATTGGAAACCATAAAGGATGCCAAAATCTATAACATGGACCTTCATTGATTGTGCTGAAGATTCCCTTATTGTGACATTTGAGGTAAAGTGAGAAATTTTCCTAAAGGGGCATGCAGCAAGGTATAGATGATAAGCTTTTAGATAATCAGCAGATGATGTTCTTTTGCCAACAAGTCCTTTGTAAATTTGGCTGCCAGTACCAGCCAAACGCGCCACAAGGCCATCTGCAAAGATATGAGCCAACCTCTGATTTCCATCCCCAAAAGGGGTTGAGTGTTGCCTGATCTGCTTTAACAACTCATTGGCATTCCTATGGTCATCTGCAGCAACAGCTTGTGCACATAGAACAAGAAGTGTTCTCAAATCCACCACTTCTTTCCTCCCACGTTGTTTCTTACCACGCCCCTTCCCACTGCCGGATGCTTTTGATTGACCTTTTGGCGACACTTCCTTCTGTATCTTATTCTGTAAAGCCTCGCGGCGAGCAACAAAGTGCTCTTTACCATCCCCAGTGCTATGAAGCAGGATCATATCAGCCATATCTGACCGCAATGTTGGTTCAGAATAAATTGCTGCATGCTTTCTGCTTCTGTTTTCTTCAATATCTGCTTCATCCATCTGAGGATGCTTCCTTCCCTTGGATCCACCATGAACACATTCCCCCTCCTCCTTCTCCATATTAAATAATAATTCATTCTTTTCTACTTTTGGCTTTGGTTGGGACAAATTAACAAACAGCCCATTTGCACTAGGAAGAAACTTACTAGCCTCCTCAACACTTTTCTGAAATTGCCAAATGGATTGACTTTCACTGTTCATATCAAGAACCTTGACAATACTATTTGGAGAATCTACCAGCTCTTCTATTACACCATTAGAAGGGTTATTATAAGATGAATGTGAAATGCTATTACCATGAAGACTATGTTCAGGAAAGTTACATGAGTTAGTACAATTGCTTATGAAATCCCCATTAGTATTAGGACAATTACCATAATCTCCAGAAAAATCATAACCTCCAAACCCATCATCAATAAGGCTGGGATTTCTTGGAGAAGGTGGGTACTTTTCCCCAAGAACCTCATAGAAAGATTTCTCTGCTGCTTGAAAATCTAAAGAATCTTGAAGCATGCATGTCTTGTCCTCCATGTCTTCCTCCATAAGGATCTGGCTAATGTAACTCAAAATTGCATCAGAAAATTCACAGTCCTCTGGAGAGTGTTCCTCATGGGTCACACTGGAGGATGAAGGTGTGTTAGCTGGTATTGGATTTGGATCAGATTGTAGATAATCAATTTTTTCCCTACTTTCATCAAAGAAGAGATTTTCAAATCTGTGTCCATTATCAAATCTCTGATTCCCAAGAATTGGCAGAGATTGATTTCCCAACCGAATCTCATTTCTGGAACCAGAAAATTTCATCAGGTGTGGTGGATTCATTGTCATGTAATTTGCAAGATTCTCTTAAAAATTCAAACTTAATCCAAGTCAATCTTCAACAACTAATCTACTCTTCAATACTGATCTTTCTCTCAGAATCTTGCAGAAACAAATACCCTTCAAAAACCAAAAGAGCCATTAAAAATCTTATCTTTCTCACAGAATCTTGCAGAAACAAATACCCCTCAAAAACTAACAGAACCATTAAAAATCTTATCTTTCTCACAGAATCTTGCAGAAACAAATACCCTTCAAAAAACATAACCATTAAAAATCTATCTTTCTCACAGAATCTTGCAAAAATAAATACCCTTCAAAAACCAACCAACTGAACCATTAAAATACTCAACAAAATAAAACATATAGAATCTCAAAATCATACATAGAAAAAGGAAAAGAAAAATACAGTGATCCAATCAACATCATCAAACAAGGCAGAGAAACATAAATTGACATCTGGGACTCAAATTTCAACATGAAGAGGAATCATAATCATATATACTAAATAAAGTTACAAGATTGATATGATTAACAAAGTTACATAAAAAAAAGTGAGAGAAAGAGGTAATGAATTGGAATCACTTTTACTAACAAAGTAGCAATAAATACTTTGTTGTAAAAAAAAACTAACATAAATAGTGAAGCAAATGAAACCCCAGTCAAAAGAAAGAACAATTAAAGACACTGAATTACCTTCTAGTGCGAGGAGACAAAACAACATAAAAGTACGAGGGACAGAAAGTGTGCTGAGAATAATCAGAGCTTATGTTGTTGTTGTGCTATGTAGCTAGCTTTGTTGTTTGTATGTTATAAATTATTAAAACAGACAAGGTGAAAAGAAATGTTTTGTGGGACCCACAGACAGAGTGAGGAAAAATCAGAGCCATACATTTAATCATGGTTCATGGTTCTTGACCGCTAGATGTGCAGTTCATCCAAATCATCAAAGTTTCTGCTTGCCGAAGGTTAAGAATTAATTTGGATGCTTCCACACATACATTTAGAGTATGTTGAGGTTCTGAAACTTAGATAAAAAAAATAAGAAGGATAACAAATACATGTATAGAAGACTAACAAAACCTCTCATAAACAATAAGAAGCTTCTACATAAGATTTTGACTCAACATTAACGTCATAAATTATAACAACATCTCCTAAAATTTAACAATTATACTTGAATTTTTATTTTTTAATTATTAGTTTTACATCCTAAAAATGTTATTATGAGAGAGTGTTATAATGTTTTTAACATATAAAAGATGTTAGAACAATATTTTAAAATTCAAATAAAGATTAAGATAGAAAACTAAAAAATAAAGTTAGGTGTAGTTTAATAAAATTTAAAGGTGTTTTTTAATTTGCTTAATACATTTATGTCATAGTCCGTCTTTAATTTTAAAGTGATTTAAAATAGATTTAATTAATTTTTTATCTCTAATATTTTTATGTTTTATTTTGGTTTTTATTGAAATGTCTTTTGTTTCAATTTTTATACTTTGAAAATATTACATGTCTTTTGACTAAAAATTGTTATACTATGATTTGATGAATGAACTGCCGTGATATTAAATTTATCGAGTTTCTAATAAGTGTTACTTGTACTTTTATTTATTTTCAATTTAATTAAAAAATATTTTAAAGCATTTTTGTAGTGATTGCCTTCATTTCTTTCTCTTTCAGCCGATAACCTTCATTTTTTTATCTTTCCACCATCACTTCTCTCAAACTATAAAAATATAGTCTTACACCCGTGGTTACGTCTTCGTTTAACGGTTTTGTTATTAATGAAATAGATTATTTTAAAAAAAATATAAAGAAATTAAAATCACATTTTAAAAGGATTAAATCAAAATAAAAAAATATAAAATAGTAAAAAATTAATTAATCCGTTCAAAATCTTAAGAAACAACTTACACATCAACATAATCATTAAATAACTAATTCAAAAAAAAAAATTGAAGAATATATGCTAAGCATATCTTTGAGAATCATTTACTCTTTTTCATCCACATTTTTAATATAAAAAAGTTGGGTGTTTGGTTATTTATTAAAGGATAAAATATATTTAAGTCTTTAAAAATTCCTAAAATATTAAGTGTTTAGTTATTTATTGTATATAGTTGGTTACTCTAATTTTAAAAAACATCAATTTTCATCCTAGGGCTTTATGAAATATAATAAATTATTTAGATTGTGTTTGAAGACTAAAACTAATATATTTAAAAAATATAGATCAAAATAATACAACATATTTAGAACTTTGTACAAAATATTTTTGAAAAATTTATTTAATATATTTAAAACTTTTTAGAGCCTAAAATATATTTTATCCTAAAATTAGAAATGCAAGTTATGGATTTTTCAGGTCAAATACTCCAATAATGTAGTAGTGTTTTAATTTCACGATGGATTCTTCATAGTCATGATAAAATAATTAATATGATTTTGCGTGCATATTAGCATGGTTATTTGCAACGTATTATTCAAGTCAACTTTCACGCTACAGAAAATTCGCTAAATAACACTACAGAAAATTCGTTAAATAATAAAGAAATTTAGCAAGAGAATTATAGAAGTTCAGAGAGGAAATTTTTATAGATTTTTTTTTTTTTTTTTGTAAGCAAGCAATATATTATTAACCAAAGCACGAGAAGTGCATAATACAACAGAATACAATAAAGAACAAGTAAGGATAAAAAGAAACAAAACCACCTAAATCCAACTAGAATAAGCATGAGAGTGGTTCATATTACTTAATAATATGCTATAAGCACTATGGTGCAGCTTTAATCACTAGCTCAGGAAAACCCAGCTAAAGATACTGAAACAGTGAGCAGCAAAAAAAAAACAAACTCTGACTTTGATAAACTAACAAGAAAGAGACAGAAAACATAGGCAGATCAAGACCATACCAAAACTCGAATCAGCAACAAATCATTAACATGCACCAACAATAAGCAACAAATCATACATAGCCAAAACAAACGTACCTCAGCATACACCAGTTCAGCATACAGCAGTTCAACAACAGCAGTTCAGCAACAAACTTAAATTTCCTGTCAATTAATTATCAGTTCCTGCTATGTATGATTCAGCGGAAAATCATAACCAAGATTTTTAAATGTACCAACAGTAAATTTAATTTGAATAAAACTATTATATTAGTTGATAATTATAATATTTATAATTAATTTCATTTTCTTTTATAAAAATTTTATTATGAAATTATTATTTCCAACATTTTGTAGTGTCATGATTAAATATTATATTTTCTTATAAATTAAAATTATTTCAATCATAAAGTTATATATATATATATATATATATATATATATATATATATTAATTATTGCTTGTTTTATTCATAGGTGAGAGTATAGGATTGTGGTATGGGCTTTGGCTTGGGCTTCTTGAGGCAGTTATTCTTTCAGCATCTCTACATTTTTTATTTGCACCCTTATTGGTTTAAAATATTTTTAAAAATTATAAAACATCCTCTAACTCATTTTAACCTAAAATTGACTTTTTTATCCAACACACATTTGTAACCCCCTTCACTCAAGCTCCCTCTTCCATCAGTTCAACCCCTCTCCCCAACACATCTTTCCTCTTCCATCTCATCTCCCTCACATCCTCCACCATGTGAAGCTCCACAGTGACCTGAGCATGAAGCCACTCAAGTCCCTCCCACACAAAATGCATAGGTAGGCCTTCATGGTTGCTCATTTTCTTCTTTCGTATGATTCTGGATCAATCATCAGAATGACTTTTTTAATTATGATTTTTGTGTTGTCTGAATCACTTTCGGAATTGACATTGTTATAAAGATCATATGATCTAGAACTATTTACTTTTTCGGTTAATTAGATTAGTTGATCAAAAAATACATAAAAAAGTCAATTTCAAATCAAGCGATTTGGAAAAGTATTATTTTTGTTGTTAAGATGGATTCATCTAAAATTTACTTTCTCATTCTTCCAGATAATATGTCCCAAAATTATACAAAAAATGGTTAATTTTATGGCTTAAAATCAATTAAGGATATGTTGAGTGTTTTGTATTTTAGGAGGGCAAATAGCAAATGTGGCATGCTAAAAGAAATTGTCATACTTGGTTAATTATATTATTATTTTAGGAGTGCAAATAACAAATGGGGCTGGTACTCCTTAAGACCAAATTTTTGTTTATTTTATTTTTTAACAATTTATAATATATTAGTATTATTATTTAATATATATTAATATATTTTTTAAAATTTATATATTTTTATTCAGGTTTGCCCAACTCAAGTCCATTTGTAGGTCGAGCAAAAAAAAATTCGTTTTTATTTGAATCTTCTTTTTTATAGAGTTCAACCTAATTTATTTTATAAGCAACCTGACGAATCAAACTCATTTTGACAACTATAAAATTTAGAGACAACTTATATCTTTATTTTTTTTTATTAAAAACCACATACTTGTAGACTTGCACTTCCAACTTATATGTTTGTTGTTTTTTTATCTAATCCATGATATTTTATAAAATTTCATCATGCTCTCTCCTTTTTCCTTATGACCCAACCACACTCCTTCTATTGCCATCCTAAAAATAAAAACTTCCAAAAATCATCAAATTTCTAAAAACTTTTAAGTTATAAACATCTACCACATCATAAATTCAAGCAAAATTCTAAAATCCCTTAGAAATCCAAACAATTTAAATTTTCATACTAGATTATTAGGAACTAACTTGAATCTTAAAATAAGATTCTTCTATATAACTAAATCTAGACTAAAATCCATGAATGTAATTAAATCCATGCCTTTTTCTTCAATTTTTGTATTCACTACCTCATAATTTTCTAAATTTGCATAAATTTGTTTCATATTTTTATGTGAGAATACTTTCCTCTCTACACAAAGTTCACGGCCCAAAATTGTTTGTTCAAGTTTCTAAATTTTGTTTAATCACATAACACTTACATGTATAATTTTTAGAGTAATATAGGTTTTTCTAGAACTTTGTAGAGTTGTTTAATTATTTTAAAAACTAATTAGAATTTGGCTAAACTAACACTTCTCTTAAAATCCTCATCACATCAAAACATAAAATTAGATATTTTAATCATCTCCCAATTTTGTTAATTAATTTTAATTTAATTATTTAGAATTTATAGATTCTTCCATTTTATCTGGCTAATATTTTTTATGTTACATTGACCTATTTAGAAAAATGAATTAATTTTAGTCTAAAAAAATATTTAATACATTTTTATTATATGATAAAGATAATAATTATCGTAAAATATATGGACAATTAATTTTATAAAATTAGGGTGTTACATTGTATTGTCAATACTTATGACATCAAAGTGCTACTCAAAGTTGTAGCAATTATCAGACTTGTCATTTGTTTGATCGCAATGACAATGAATAATCACTTAATGACTATGTAACAAGAAGAATGACAATGAAGAAGACACAAACTCACCAATGCTTCATGCCCTAGATAATTCAACCATATTTATAGAAGCATGTATAAGATGTTGGAGAAACTATTGGCTAGAAAAATTTAATCGATTAAGTACTTATGATAATCAATTAAATTGTTCTAGCTTATTTTGGACTTGTTCAAATAATAGTTTAATCGATTAAAACTCGATTTAATCGATTAAAACGGATATTGAAGTTTTTTATATAAAAGGAAGAAACTCGTTTTTCAAATAACATATAACATATTTTAAAAATATTTTAGAGATTGATACTCTGAGTTTCTGGAGAAAAGAAAAAACTATCAAACCTTTGTAACAACAAGACCAAAGTAAAAATAAAAAGATTCATCAAGAATCAAAGAAAATCAAGGTTCTTTGAAAGTATTATGTTAATATAACTTGTTGCTTAAATTTTTGTACGAATCATTATAGGTGATATCGTTTCTTTTAGTTTTATTTTGTTGTATTGATTGTCTATGTAAGTTTCCTAGATTGTATTGTTCATGCATGGTTTTTGCATGTATTAGAATCATATTTCTTGATAGTTGTTTAATAAAGTGCATGTGTAGATGTCATATGCATGTGAGCTTGTTGCGTAACTCTCGATTTTGATTCTAGTGATTGGTTCTATTCAAGGTAGGTTTCCTTGAAGCTAGAACAACTAGATGTACCCCAGGTTAAGGGTGAACCAATATAAATTTTGTGTGTATGTCTTCTCCTTCTCTAGTCTTTATCTTGTTACATTGTTTTATCACTTCCGGTAATACTAGATAGTCTTATTTGTATAATCTGAATTCATCTTGTGCACTATTGTATGTAGTTGGATAAAAGATCTATTTCAATAGTTCTTAAAGCTGCTGCAAAACGTTCTGATTCAATAGTATTTCATAAAAGTGGTTAAATTGATTTTGAAAATTAGTTTTTCACAAAAATTAGAAAAGGTATTTGGAGAACAATTCACCTTCCTCTTGTTTTGGTTGCTTAGAGTTATTTTAACCTTTTCAATTTGAATATGATGTCTTGATTGGAAATCACTATATAATATGTGATTGATGGATTGATAATTTTTGAAACTGTGATATTTATGTTCAAGTAGAAAAATTAACCAAGAATGTGACAATTAGGTAGAGAGATTGCATGTGGATTTGATACTTTGGATTGAAAGAATGTATTAATATTTTGATTGTTGTTCTCAACCTTCAAATTCGAGTTACTCACATGATTCATTACGATCTATTTAAAAAATGAAGTTGTACATGATGATTGATAGATAAATATTGTGTGATTAATGGTTGATGAGTTGGTAATCTTTAGGAGTGTGTTGGGTGGTTGTAAGATAAACTTAGTAAAAAGGTTTTAGGTTCCCTAGTGTTTTGGGAAGTCACAATTTGGTATACTGTGAGATGAAAAGCTAGATTGAATTGGAAAGCCTTGGATGGTTATAAGTAAATGAATATTAGGGATGATTGATACTTGGCAGAGGATGTTTCACCAAGTAGGTGAACATCCAAGGGAGTCCATGTTAGTACTTGTATGGAATATTCATTTATTTAAATCCGTCAACAATGCTTAGCATCTCATGATTGGTAAGGTATATTTTGATTTGCCTCATAGGAGGTCAATTGAGGTGATGGACAGGTAGTCCAATTGCCAGTCAGCCAACTAATTATAAATGGCAGTCAATTGTGGCAGTTAGCCCAATCTCTAGAAAGAATAATCATACCAATGGGGTAAGATATACAACTACCAATCACTTCCCAAAACAAATTCCTTGATGATTGGGGGTGAATCATCTTAGATTGGTCGTGGATCCATATAAGAGTCTGGTGGAATTAAGTCTAGTTAGTGAGAAGAATGAGATTGATGATGAGTTATGTGGAACTGAATCCTAGGTTAAATCTTAGACCCCAATCGTTTGTTAGTTTATTAAAATTAATATTGATGGTTTATAAGTATTTCACTCCTTGGTGTATTTAATCTATATGTTTCCTTTCATATGTGTTCGGGATATGATTAGAAGAGAAGCCACGACAGGCAATTGGGATAGGAAGTGCTGAAGACTTTCTTTATGCTTAACGATGATTGATGTTTTGTATTAATTTACTTTTATTTAAGTTGTTTTGTCAAGGTTCATTACTTTAATTTAGGTATAATTGGGGTAGTGGGGATAACTACTATATGACATACTATGAAACATTTTGTGTAAGAAAGTTCTATAATGAATATTATTGTTCCAATTTCATTATAAGAAGATTATGGTTTTTTATGAAATTTCAAGTTTTGAAATTCTCTCATAATTGTAAAATCTTTTTAACAAATTTTTGCATTTTTCATAATTAAATTGGGTAGAGATTTGGGTTATTACAACAAACTTGCATAAGAGTAGGGTAACAGACAACTTGCTTTGTTGTAGCAAAGCTAGCATTTCCAAGGTGCTTATGTATATGTGCTAAGGCAGTTGTACCCATGCATATGTAGCACAAACAACTCTAAGAAGGTGACATCCAGATATGTGTAACTCTTGTCAGTAAAAATGGTACAATCAACATGGTGCAATAGGTAGGCCTTAACTGCCATCTCCCACCTTTGTTCAACACATCTAGATTCATATATCTCTCTAAGCTATGATAGGTGTACATGTCCTCCTCTAGTGCACCTGGTCTTCGTATGTGCTTCTTGTGTAGTAACACCAAGTAGGTTCATAAAGATAGGATTTGCCATCATAGCATCCAGATGCTCATAGTTACAAATTGTATCAGCAATAAGGATATGTAGTAGTGATGACACATCATCCAGTTTGATTATTATTTCTCCAACAGGTACATGGAAGGAAGATGTCTCTTTGTGCCACCTTTCCACAAAGGCACAAATGAGTCTTTTATCTGTAGTGTCCACATTACATGTTGTCAAACGAAATAATCCAAAATTCATGACAATATTTCTTATTTCTTCCTGTGGTAGTCCAAACAGTGCTAGTTTGAATAAAAGGATTAAAATATTAATATTTTAACATACAACAAACATAACATACAAGTAAGTAGTGCAAAATTAATATATCTGACCATCCCATACAACACGTGCTACATGATCAACATAAGACCTCAATATAGATGTGTCATTAGGTCTACCGAGAAAGTGTGGTTGCATATCACGTTGTTGCTCTTCATCTGGTTGGATATCATGTTGCTCTTCCTCAGTTGGCTGCATATGATGAGTTTGTTGGGAACAACAACCTATATACACTCCACACCTCCTATGTGAAGATGTTGTATCATAATCATAAATTGAACCTGTTGTTCTACCCATCTTACCAACCCAAAAGAAATAACGAATTACTATGATATTTAAAACAACATATTATAGAGATATCAAAATAATAAGTTGGTAACAATGACAAAAATCACATCAATGTCATAATCAAATTTATTTAAAACAACATATACAAGGTGTAAGATTCTAAATTAAGCGGTTTTGCCAAAGATCAAAATGGGCTATTTAAATTCAAATATTAACAGTAATACCACTATCAGTTGTGTCAATGCATAGGTCTTGATGAGACAACAAAAAAAAATGATTTGAAAATGAAAGGGAGTCGCCACCAATATTTATTAAGGAAAATATCAGAAAAACCTTTAAAAATAAAAAAATGGTCTATGAAACCATATTTAAAAATAAACAGTTACCTCTAACTAAACGCGCAAAAGTAAATAACTCTAAAATATTTATTTCATCCCTTAAGATGCAAAATTATTTTTATTTTATTAACTGATTTTAACATGAAGAATTTTATTATTAAGAAATTCACTATTTATAAAAATATTATTATATTTTTCTTTTCAATAATTTATTTTTTAATATTTTTTTGGCTCGACAAGAGTGAGCTTCTACTCATACATATATGTAGGTGGAATGGAGAACCAGAGTTTACGTAGTTTTTAATTAAATTTGCGCATTGCTATTTTTTACTTTTTAATTTTATTAAGATTTAGGATTTCTGAATTGTCACAACTTACACGTCCTAAAAGTTAAAATTGACAAGGGTCTACACGCAAATCAATTTATTAGAATATCCTTATTTTTATATTATTTTTATTTTTTAGAGTAAAAGGAAAACCTTGTTGTTGTTGTTATTATTATTATTATTATTATTATTATTATATATTTTAGATGAGATTTTAAAATAAATGTTGTCACAACTTATATCTCAAAATATCAAGAATAAAAAATATGTCATATCTTATTAATCATTTGATCTCTATAAAAAATATTACAAATAAAAATGGCAAAAAAGAAAGTTTAAATGTCATTTATTTATTATAAATTATTTATAGGAAGAAAATATTATCAATTATGATGGAATTAGATAAATTTGACTACACTAAATTGTCACAGTAGATGTCCTGAAAGTCACAAAATGTCCCAAATAAACATTATTTTTCTCCTAATATGAAATTATTCAAATCCTAATACTCATAATTTAATATATGATTTTTTATCAGGAATAAAAAGACGTCACATTTAATTAACTATTTGATCAATATTAAAAATATTAAAAATAAAAGTGATAAAAAGGGGGAAGTTTAGATATCACATAATTATTAAGAATTATTTATAGGAAGAAAATATTATCAATACACTAAACTGTCACAGTACATGTTTTCAAAAATAAAAAATGTCGCATTTAATAAATCTTATTTTTTCTTTAATACAAAATTATTTAAATCCTAATACTCTTAAATTAATTATGTGATTTTAAATTAAACCCTTCTTATTAAACTTTTTAATGGTTATTATTACTATGTTATATTCATAATGTAATGCATATACTACTTGTTGCTTGACATATTTTTATATCATGATGCCTATTATAGGTAGAAGGAAGAAAAAAAAAGAACAAATTTATCATTAATGAAAGATTGTGATTGAATGTTAATATAAAAATCTTTTTAACAATATATATTAATTAAACTCATATAGTATATTTGGTTATCAAATTGTAGGGTTACACGGTTTGATTTTGTGAGGTATGAATCTTCAAGTGCCATTGCTTACCACTGCATGTGTGGGTGAGAAAAAAGTTGCATAAATAATGTTATTTTATTTTGGTGACTAGGGTATCGTGACATTTGCGCTGTTACTATCCCTTTTTTATTTTATAATTATTATTTGTATTTGTTTTATTTTTATCCCTTTTTATTTTTAGTTTTTTATTATTTTTATTTGTATTTATTTTTCTCTTTTTCTCTTTTTACTTACTGAAAACTCTGGAATAAGTTAAAATTGACTATACTTTTATATTTTTGCCTTCTACATTTCTTATGCCACTCAATATTATTTGTTGGCCAAACTAATTTTAATTTAAGTTTCTGCTATTTATATCACTAAAATTTGGTAACTACATTTAGATTGTGAATGAGTCTTTGCACCTTTTATATTTCCTAAATATAACCCTTCTTCTTTAAAGGTTTAAAAGAATTTATTTCAACATTTTCTTAAGTATATCTATAGGCTTGCTAAATGTACCTCCTAGCAAAAAATTCTTACTATTTTATTGTTTTTCTTTTTCTCTCTTTTTTTTTATAAATTGGACTAATAAAATATTATTTTAGACACAAAATAAATGTTAAAAAAAATAATTTGGACAAAATTAGATTTCTACATGTTGCTAGGATTATTCTCCGTATAATAAAGCTAATTGAAGCCTAGAAAGTAAGCATACAAAGATTGATTATATTGTTAAAGGTAATTGAAACCTATAAAAATAGAAAATGGAACCATCGGGATTGGTTTAACTAGTAAATCATAAGTTACAATTAACTAGTATCACGTTACATGCTTGGAATAATAATTGTTACGCCAGTCTACCCAACACGTCAATATATCACACATGAAAAAAGAAAAATAAATTAATGTAACAAATGATGGGATGAGAAGGACAAAAGGGACAATTTAGTTTTAACTATTGTTAATACTGTTGGATTGTTCTTTTCCAATGCTTAATATCATGATGCTTTGTTCTAATGCATGTAGTTCATATGATGACATCAAGACTTGAGAGAAGTGAATTGAATTTTGGTTTATTTTCTATTATGTATAGTCAAGAGATGTTGTATAAATGGCAAGCTCAAAGGTGGTGGGTAGAGAATTACGACAAGGTTAAGTGTTCAATAGAGCATATCCCTAAAATGATTTCTTTTTCAACCGGGAATATTCAGAAAATTGTTGCTAAGGTAATAGAAAAAAGTTAGCATAATATTCCAAAAGTTTGAAGTTAAGATGATAGCTCAAAAGAATGAGCCTATAGATACGACATAAAAAGAAGCGGGTGTGATTCCTACAAAATAATAACAAGATAAGCAAGCAAGTAACATTTAGATCATCCCTCACATGAGCATCATTCCTATTAGCTTATGATTCTTCATGCATAATAGAACTCTACTCAATTGCTTACGTATGGATGATTGTTAGTTGCTTTGTTCATTATTGTTGAATTCACTAGAAGGTAATTGGGTAATCAAATTTCGTATGCACACACTCAACAAGCAAAAGATAACATCAAAGACTACACAATTTGCAGAGCTCACAAAAGTTCACCAAACAAGCATTCACCAACTCTTTTACACATATCCTTACAAAAAACTATTAACATATTAACTAAATTTCAAAATTCCACACAACAGAAATAACAGGCTTAAAATAAATAGTTAAGAGGGCACATAATGAACATTAACTTTATCCAAAATAGTGATTAAGAAAAAGAAAACAAAATTTTGCAGGAGGGGCAACAATCTTACATTTCTCATAAAGGAAAACACTCATTTCTCCTAAAAATAGAAAAGAAAGACAAAAATAAACATATTAGAGAAACCCCTCTTCTCTCAACGAAACCTCCCAAGTCCCCAAAAGGTAAATAAACTATAAACTATTTACTAAAATGAAGTAACGTTTTTATGCTCAGTTTTCAATGGTTAGTTACTAGTGAGAGAGAGCAAATATAACATTTTATTTTATCTTAAAAGCAGAAAAAGATGAAAAACTATTTCTAGGCACAAACAAATTTACACTCAGCTATGTTCTAAACCAAGGTATTAATGTTTGCTTCTCAAACTCTCAAGGAACTATTCAAGATTTACATGGTCTCAAATACCAATGGATTCCAAACAGTTGATGCATAAGCAGTAGTAGACAATACAAAAAAAGTCAACAATAAAAGGAACTCTAGACCAGTTGATCAGGAGCCATGTAAAGAACTCACCTGTGTTAAGAAGGTAGACAATGCTTTATGAAAACCTCAAATGGAGAAGGTAATGTGTGTACACAACTGCTGAATAAAGCTTAACAAAAGAATTTAGGGTAAAAGAAGTGATTATGAAGAAGATGACCGTACCCAATGAAAAAATTGTAAATTATGGTAGGGGAGAGGTCGATGCAAATAATGCACAACAACACTGTAACAAAACATAAATGAGATTGTTTAAAAATCATGTAAGGACACATGAATTTGTAGAAAATTATAAACCTGGAGGTGTAAATAGCAAATGGCGAGGTAAAAGAAATCACCCCATTTTGGCCCAGTAACCTTAATTGGGCTTAGAAAACAATAGTCCACTGACCAGATTAGGCCAATCTACCCATTTTATTTAGGGCTGATTGACCTAAGTGAATCTATTTTTAAAAAAAAATTACCTAAGTGAGTCTGTTTTAAAAAATATTACCGAGATGAGTTTGTTTTCAAATTTGACTTGGTCAAACCGCAATTCGCAATTGCGATTTACGTGTCACGTCAATTATGTGCTTACGTTATGTCCAACGTGGAACAAACTGATGCTAAAATCGCAACTAACAATTTGCGGTTTGACTGATCTTTGACCAATATCGTCCCTTATTCAGTGGTTACAAGTTGCACAGATTGTTAGACGGTTAACATCGCAAGTCAGACTTCCAATTTGTGTGGTCTTTGACCAGCCCTTTTTTTAATCAACAATTGTTAAAAAACGCAGATTCCTAAAGGCTAAATATGCAATTCACACTTACGGTTTGTATTAAATATACATCTCTGTTACAACGTTTTATTCAACAATTAATATCCACATAAACTGCAGATAGAACTTACAGTTTATGTAAAAATTTCCTTTTGCCCCACAAAATCACACAATTGAAATTAGAAGTTTAGTTAAAGTCATTGTGTATTCACATGTTAAAAATATAACATTATCTCTCAGATTAAATTTCCTAAATTAACGCTTTTTGTAATGACACATGTCGATGAATTTTAACCTTCATAGACAACACCAATTTATATATATATTTTTTTAATTTAAAAGAACAATCTCATTTTTTAAAAATATAAGGACACGCTATCTAAATTTTGAAAATTTGGAACACCAACCTTAGTTAAGCCTCTAGATTGTGTGTTCTCTAATTTTGGTTCCTCTAACAACATGTCAAATTGTCAATACACCAAGTTCCGTTCTACATTGGCAACAGCGAAACCCAATAAACAAAGACAAACTCAAATCGTTGTCACCCTCCAACGAAGCAAAAAACTACAATAACCACGTTGAAAACCAAACGAAGAAGAAGAAAAAACACAGTTGGATTATGGAAGAAGAAAGCACTTCTGCAGAATCAGCGTCGAGCGAGCGAATCAAACTAAACGTGGGAGGAAAACTCTTCGAGACAACGCTCTCAACGCTCCGGTCTGGCGGCCCCGACTCGCTCCTCTTTGCTCTCTCGAACCGCCGGTCCAGCGACCCCAACCCGGTTTTCATCGACCGCGACCCGGAAATCTTCTCCGTCCTCCTCTCCCTCCTCCGCACCTCGCACCTCCCTTCCACTGCGCGCCGCTTCTCCAAAACCGAGCTCAACGACGAGGCCGCGTTCTACGGCATCGACGCGCACCTCCGTGCCGCCACCGCGCCGCCGCCGCTCTCCGGCATCGACGCCTCCCTCGCTGCCGTCCTCCGCCCCGCCTCCGAAGGCCTCCCGTCTTCCTTCGCCGTGGCGGACTCTGGCGCCGTGTGGATCGCGCACGGCGGCCAGATCTCCGGCTACGACTCCAGCCTCACGCACTCAGCCACCGTCCGCACGCACCTCGACGAGATCGACGCGATCTGCCGCGTCTGGCCGGAGATCGCCGCCGTCGGATCCAAATCCGACGCCGGCCTCCACTTCTACAACTTCTCCGGCAGCCGCCACGTCGGATCGGTCCACTGGACCGATCCGCTCGATCCGCGCATCTTCAAGGCGCGCGTGAACGCGGTCACGTCCTCGGAGTGTTCCGTTTTCGCTTCGTTCGATTGTATCCACAGAGAGAATTGCATAATCGAAGTCGATAAGACGAAGCTTCAGATCGTGAATCAGCTCGCTCGCCAGTCCGGGAACCAGGCCAAGCACGTGGTTCCGGCCAAGATGACGTGGATTCCGGCGACCGGAGTTCTCGTCGGAAGCGCCGTCGCCGGCGGCGCTTTCGGTTTCTCCGGTTACGTCAGGATTTGGGACCCGCGATCTGGCGAGGTGGTTTGGGAGACTAACGAGCCTGGAGGCTCGGGACGGAGCAGCAGGTTCGGGGATACGTTTGCTGACGTGGAACCTGACGTTGAAGGTTTATTACTTTTCAAACTTTGTTCTAAATCGGGGGATTTAGCTATGGCTGATATGCGGTTTTTGAAGGATGATCCTTGGGTTTATCTCAAAGAGAAGAACCCTAGTTTGGTGAGTTGTGGTGAGGTTAGGAATAGTGTGGTGCATTGTTATAGAGGACAAGTGTTTGTGGCTAGAGAGGGAGCATTGGAGGTTTGGTCTAGGGTTGGAGAAAGGGAAATTGATGAGGAAAGTGAAAGAGAGAGTGAGGCTGAAGGGTTCTATAGGAGGAATTTTGTTGATAAGAGAGAGGATTCAGAGAGAGGGATTATAAAGAAGATTGAGGGTGGTGGGGATAGGTTGTTTGTTAGTAGAGAAGATGTTGAGGGTATTGAAGTGTGGGAGAGTTCTCATTCTTCTGCACCAATTTCTTTGATCTAGGAATAGACAAAGTTTTTCAGCTAGGTAGGGATATGGAACTCGTTGAACTATAATTGTTGTCAGCATTACATGAATAATTTGTAATTTATTTTTTGATAAGCAATGAATAAACCATAACTTGATGCAACTTTGGTGCTTCTGTTGTTTTTAGTTTATTTCCTGTCTTTGTAATGTTCATGATCAATTTATCTTTTAGGAGCAGGTGTATATGTTATGTTATGAGGAGAGTTCGGGAAAATTCTCTAAGGAACTTTTATTTTTTAAACTCTCACGATTATTGGTTAGAATTTATTGAAAATCATTAGAAAGAGAGTTTTTCACTCCTCTTGTTATTGTTAATGCAAGCTTTTTCTTGATTTCAGTTTTCTGAAAATGGCTTGCTGAACTTTCTTTGCTTTCTATTATAGGCTTTAATTTTTTGCTGCATTTTGTTAACTATGTTATTTGAATAGCTTATTATACACTTTTGTTAACTGTGTCTTCTTCGTTGCATATGCTTCCACTTTGGTACTTTAGTTTTTTTTTTTTTTTATTGTGATGGAAGCTTCGGATCAATGTTATTTGTTCCAGTTGTGAACTTCCCTTTATTCATTGGTCTATTTGCTGATTATGAAGTTTGGAATTCACTTACATTAGTTCTTAGGGTCTCCAACTTCATGTAAGCTTCCATTATGTCTATTAATTAGGGTTAGTTACACTATCTATCCCTTTATTTTTTTTAACTTTTTGACATTTTGTGCAATCATCATATTGTGATTCTCAATTTTTAAAATTGGTGAATTTGTTTCAGACCGAATTGGTGGATCAGTGTTGAGTATTTAATGTGAAATATTGATTGATACATGATAGGAATTTAATGACGTGACAGGTCTAATTATGTGACATGTCTAATTATGTGATGTGATTTAAAGGGGATTTAGTTTAAATTTTAATTATCATATACTGTTAGTGTAAATATTTTTACATGTTAAATTATAATTTTTTATTTATAATAAGTTTCTTGACTTTATTAATTAATATTTTAAAAGTTACATAAATGAAAAATTATGATCGAATGTCAGTATAAAAATCTTTTACACTGACAGTGTATATCAATTAAACTCTTTAGTTAATTGCAATTATTTTCTCATTAATTAAGTTGTCTTTAAATTATAGAATTAAAAACTTGTTACACTATTATATAAATTTAACAATTTTTGGATATAAATTTAACAATTTTAAAATATTGCGAAGCATAATGTCATGAATTTATAAAAGTAGATGGATAAAATGTTAAAAATTAAAAAAGATAGGGAATACCAAGAATAATTAGACCTATAAATTATTAGTAATTTGTCTATATTTTTTTTACTGTCATTCTTAACCATTTTATGTGAATGCCATCATTCAAATATGTAATTACTATATTAGTATATTTTATATTAATGACACAGAATTTGCATCAGTCCTATTTCATTACTACTCATCCATGTTTTGTCAATTAGCTGATTGCTTATTTCTTGTCATATATCTTGTATTTTTTATTTCCTTTCACTAGCCATTGTTTAGTGATATCATAAAGATATAAGGACATAAGCAAGTGCTCTTATTTTCTGTTTGATTCTCTGAAGTGAGTAGCTGTACAATGTACATATTGATACCATTTGGAAAGTTTAGATGCCTAGAGCAACTAATTAACAAACAAAATGAATCTGTTGATCATTATGCTTGTCCACTTACTAACTTGAAAGGTCTAGATTGTTGAACATAACATCAAACAAGCAATTGAGAAGAATTAAATGATCACAGGTTTGCTTAAAATAATAAGATCAAAACTGTCATTAAGTAATTGGGTAATAAAATCAGTGCATATGTTTGATAGTTTTACACATTTATTGTTGATTTCGTAGTAGTTAATAATGGATAGCGAACTGGAGCAACTACTTTCCAAAAAAAAACTAAAGTGAGATAGTAGTAGCAGGATAACTGATATTTCATTCCTATGTAAATTTATATTCCTAAATGCATATCTAAACAATGTCCATAATGCAAATTCCTAGATGCTATTAACTGCTATGACTGATATACCTTGTCATTTTTTTAATTATATGAATAAATTGATGCTATTAACTGCTGTGACTGATCTTCCTTGTCATTTTTTTAATTATATGAATAAATTAGCTAAACAACTTCCCATGTTTGTTAGTAGTTTGGTGCAACTCCGATACTTCTGTCATTTTCAGTTTATTTCCTGCATTGTAATGTTCTTGATCAATTGACCTTTAGGGCAAGTATATACGTTACTATTAATTCAAACTTCTAGATTCTGCTTATGCCTCACATCTTTGAACTTTCTTTGGCTTTTACTGTAGCTTTTTTTTCCTGCATTTTGTCTTGCATCGGATCAATGTTATTTGTTTCAGTTGTAAACTCCCCTTTATTGAATGGTCTATTGACTGATTATGATGTTTGAAGTTCCATTTCAGTTTCCATAGTGTCCAACTTCTGGTAAGTTTTCCATCACATATAATTACTAGTAAATTGCCTATATTTGTTATAGTAAAGCACTAAACCACCATCTTTCTCATTGAAAAATATAAACACTAACATCTATATCCTAAATGAAATTTTTAGACAAGTTAGATTTCTAATTATTATGTTGATGTACAAATTAATCTTTAAACCACTTTAGATAACATTTTTAGTGTTAAAAAACATTATCTAAAGTGCTTTATATACTAACGAGCATAATAAATGAAAAATTCAGATATGCAAAAAAATATTCAAAAATATTTTTCAAAAACTTACTTAGATATCTCTAACATATTTCAAGAACCAATTTGAGAGTTTATTAATTATATGATTAGTAACTCCGTACCCAAACTGTTATAATTTTAACAATTATATAATAAGTTTAAAGTTATATATTTATTTAAAAATTTTAATCTTAAACTTTAGTTTGTAATTTCTTGTCAATTATCATTCTTTATATAATTTTTAAATTAAAATATAATTAATAACGTAATATATATAATTTATTTAATAATAAATAGGTAAATTTAAATTAAAAAATAATATAATCGATATTCACAGGTATACCAAACACGAAAATACCTAACAGGAAGAAGGATAAGAATTAAAATTTCATACCCATTGTTTTATACCTGAATCCATCCTGCACTTTTTGGGATTAGGAGAACCAAACTCACACTCGCCCCCGCCTTATTGTCATCCCTACATGTAATATCTCATAGGGAGTGACTAGAGACTAGCTATTGAAAACAACAATTAACCATTATTGATAATAGTTATGGTGGGACACTAGTCATTTATGGTTTATGATTTTTTTTTCATCTTTTAAAATTAATATTCCCATTCTTTTTCAATACAAATTTATAAGTATTTTAAATAATTAAATTAATATTTTCTAAATTGACTGCTTTAAAATATTTATTTATTTATATTTACACCGATATTCTTTAACATTAACACATTTAAGTCTAATTAATGTTATTTTTTATATAAAATTTTGTGTTGAAATATATTTATTTTTAATTTTTACATATAATGAGAAAATATCATTTTAATCTTTCACAAGAGACTAAAAGAACATAATTGTTGCAATTTTTTATGATTAGGAATTTAGGGTCATATAAATATTAAATGCAAGATAGTCTTTTCAAGGAGAAAAGAATATATTATATCAAAATTTTATTATTACGTTAATAATTTAATCTCATTTTACTAATAAAAATATCATGCAAACAACACGAGGAATGATAACAGTAATTTTAATACTCTTTTATCTATTTAAAACTGAGGAATGATAACAGTAATTTTTCTAATACTCTTTTCTGGACTATCTCCATGATTTATTAAAATTTGTTAACAATGTTTAATTTTAATATAAATAAAAAGAAAAAAAAATATTAAATGAGATTAGAAATAACTATTTATTTCAGCAGTACCACCAAAGTCATTTTAGTTTCTTTAAGCTGATTTTACCTTCTATGATATATATATATATATATATATTGATAATTTACATTTTTTGTGTGCACATTTTATTTTCAATCTTATTCTTAATTATTTTTTAATGATTATTTATTTAAAAATAAAATAAAATAAAAATACCACTTACACTATCCTAAAAATTTTAATTGTTTTCACAAAGTAACTCATTTGTCATATATAATGACAATTAACAAAACAAAATGTAGCATAAGTTTGAAAAGTAAAACTAGAATAAAAGAAGAGTTTAATTGGTATTTTTTAATAGTGTAAAAATTTTTACACTAACATTCAATCATAATCTTTAATTTATAATAAGTTTGTCAATTTTATCGATTAATATTTTAAAAATCATATAAATAAAGAAATATAATTGAATATCAGTATAAAAAATTTTTACTTTCAGTATAAAATATTCATAATAAATATGTTTGTCAATTTTATTAATTAATATTTTAAAAATCATATAAATAAAGAAATATATATCAGTATAAAAAATCTTTTAGTTTCAGTATAAAATATTCATAATGATGCCTTTTATTTCCCCAGGTGGATAGCAATTCAAAGATAGTGCTTCATTGTCAATGTCATCAATGGAAGGCACTTTTCCACTTGCTCAACACATGTTCCCTTGATAGGAATAAATCAATCAACTCTCAAACTTTTCTTTAACCTACCAAAAATAATTAGCATGAGTGCATCACGGGACAATATAAGTTGTACCATTTCCATGTGGGCAACTACAATTAAAATCTAGATAAAATATTAAACAAAAAAAAAAAAACTTAATTGTAACTCGTGATACTAGCTTTATCAAATTTGTAAGTTTTTATTCTCTTATTTTAAAGTCAAAATATTTTATGTTTAAAGATAGGAAATTTATGTTTGTCCGTTAAATTAGAGTGTTGATCGTCAAACTTTAATATTGAGCATTATGTGTCATAGAATAACTAACATTGGTTATTATGATAACTATCAATCATGTGTGATGTTTAATTTTAATTTTTTGACGCTTTTGATGCTTCTAACTTAATGGATGAGCTTGATTATTATTTTTTAAAAATAGAAGAGTAAAATGTTTTGATTTTAAAACAGAGGTTAAACTTATGGATTTAATAAAGAGTTTAATTGATATATATTGTCAGTGTAAAGATTTTTTCATTGACATTAAATCACAACCATTCATTTAAGACCAATTAATACTTTAAAAGTAGTATAAATATAAAGTTATTACTGTCAGTAAAAATCTTTTAAACTTATAGTGTATATCAATTAAACTCTTTAACAAAATAGGAGAGAATATCCTGCATAAGTAACAAAAAAGTAATGTTGAATAAGAAAAGAAAATGAGACACAAAAGACGAAGAAAAATATATATTCAACATTTTCACAAATTTAGTAAGTAAATAGTAAAAAATGTGACTACAAGAAAAAAAACTACATTTCATTTCCTTAACATCTTGGCATTATATGGTGTTGAGGTAAATTCAACTTTGTTAGTAGAAAGATTTGACTTCACTACTTTTCTTGTCCCATTTCCTCATATATGAACTTTGTTAATAGATCAATCTTATAATCACTAACAAAAGAGAATGTTATTTAATAAAAAATGGAGTCCACATAAAATATTTGTAATTTTCTATAAATTTCAACGCATTATAAAGTTTCTTAATGATATTGCAACTTTAAAATATTATGATTTTTAAGAGTTGTTTAAATATAAGATAAGATATCATATTTTTAAAATAAATTGTTCATTAAAAATTGATTTGTGTGCATTACAAAGTGGAATTTTTAAAAATTGTTTCTTATTTCTTAGAATTAAAAATTTATTTTTTAGAATCAACTAATTAATTGTATTAATGAATTTATTTCAAAATCAATTAATTGTAAGATGAAAATATGAAAATATGATTTTCAACCATTAGAAAAAAAATTACTAAATATCTTAAAATTGATAGGACATTGTAGTAAAAGTACAAAAAATTATCTAATATTTTCTATAATACCTAAAGTAAATATCGTAAACTTAATCATTGAAAATGTCCTTAGTAACAAATTTTTTTTTATACTCTTTGGAACATACTCTTTATAATTAGTTAAAATAATAGAAAATAAAAAATTTATATAATTTTTTATTAAATGACTCATTGTTGTTTTTTTTTGTTTTTAATAAATTATAACCATTTATAAATTGTGTATTAGATAATGTGTCTCTAGCACTCCTAATTAAAATGATGAAAAAGTGTACTCTTATATCTTGCTAAAAAAAAAAAAAGTGGAAATAAATAAAACTATATAATTTTTTATAATAATGATAAATTAATTTAACTAAAAATATATAATTTTATAATAATATTTTATTAATGAAAATATTTTATATTTAGTATTATATACAAAATATTTTTTAAAAATAATTAAAACTAAAAAAGCATCTGACTTTTCTTTTCCCTTTCTCCTACAGCTCATTTGATTAAGGGAATTGAATTTGGGGAAGTGATTTGCAAAGAATCACGTCGACAAGGTGTTTTTTGCACGTTTGATTGGAGTGATACATATTAAAGTGGTGGACCTTCAGCATTTTTTCATTTTTTAAATAATAATAACATTAATAGAATAAATTATGATACATAATAATATTATATTAAATAAAATAATAAAAATTATTATATTACATAAAAAGTTATAAAATACTATTTTATTTTTTATCTACCTATAATTTATTTTTCTTTTTCATTCTATTTAATTTCAATCAAATAATTTTATTCCCATTCATTTATTCTCTTTTTTTCTCACATATTCTAATCACTTCGGCCAGGTTGGAGGCAAGACACTCAAATGCTCGTAATTAAGTCTCATAACACCTTGAGATTAACTTGATTGTCAAAACCGGTATATATACCACTTTTTTTTTTTATTTTTAACCAATTGTTGTCTTATAAATAATTGTCCAGATGTTATCATGTACATGGTTATCAAACTCTCAAGTTAATTCTTAAACTCTTACAAGTTTATAAGTCCACTTACCCTGTATGAGTTAAGTTGTGTGTAAATTTTCTTTTTAGTTAACTCGGAGTAAAATCAGTAGACTCTATGCAAGCTTTGTAAACTTTCGAGTTTACTACCGATTTGTCGAGTCAACAAATCAGATTGTTTTGTATGCATTTAAAATTTAATATACTTTTATTTAATCTGTCATTCTTAAATCAAATAACAAACGTCTCTAAGAATATCAAACTTTCACTTTTTTAACGATATCAAACAATAATGTGACTGTTCTACCACTATTATTACCTTTAAGATTTATTATTTGATAATGATACATTGTTAGACTTAGTTAGTAAGTATTGTGGAGTGTATGATTTACTATTTTAACTTATTATACTGTTGAAATATTTAATTATAAGTTATTTATAGATATTTTTTATTATTTTTATATAAAGTAAACTCTTACGAGATGACGAGTCGAATTCACAAGTCGAGTTTATCGAACTCCACTGGTTTACATAGACTCTTTATTTTGATAACATTGGTCACGCGTCAACTGAAGTGTATTTTATGTATTGTTTTACATATTACCATGTGACATAGTGTTTTTTATTTTTTAAAATGATCTAACAAATTTAAATATTTATATTTAAATTTAAAAATCTACAAACAACTATTTTAATTTAAAATTTTTAATAAAAGATCATTTAAAATTCAAACCCGTGAAACACTTTAACTATATATTTTATGCAAACAAGTTTATAACCTTGTCTCATTCAACACTTTTAAATTATTAATTGATTAGATGCATGTTCAAATTCAAAATTCAATAGTTTCACAAAAAATATTTTTAAATCACCATGTCATGAGAAGAATTAGTAAAACCCTTATTGCAATAGTTACTCCAAAATCTTATCTTTTATTTGTTTTTATAATATTAGAATATTAGTTTTTTTTTTAATTTTAGAGGTGAAATCTAAGACTTTTTTTACTCTTTTTTTTCTTAACTAATTCGACCACCTTATAACATCTTTAAACTTTTTATATTTATTATATACAAAAATTATCTTGAATTGGAATTTATTTCTATTAAAAATAAGAAAATAAATGTATAATTATCTCAAAGATGATAATGTAATATTTTAAAATAAATGAAAATTTTGTGTTGATTTTTTTAAAAAAAGTTGAAATGCTAGGATAATTAAAAAACATCTCAAGTGAATTTACTCCAACTTATTTTAATTATTCCAAAAACACAATGGGCATGAGTGATTTGAAATATCAAATATGATGTGTTTCAAAATCTTTTTGCAGTCTTGCAAAAGGAATATCTCACTTTTTAAAGCAGAAAAAGTTAAAGGAAGTGCTTCTAAAAAAAATAAAAAAAAGTTAAAGAAAGGGGAAAGATGGATTAACTTAATTTATCTAATTAAAGTCAAATAATCAGTTTCAATCTCACATTTAATTATGAAACTAATTCATATGGTTGAAATTCTTCTACTAACTTTTAATTTTGATTTCAATATCTCTTATTTTTTGTTCACAATAAAACTAATATTGCATTATATATGTTATCAATTTGTTAGGTTTAATCATAATTCATAATGATAGTATTATGAAAAATGTTTTGCACTCATCATGTTAGCTAAAAAGTATTCTATACGTTATTCATTAGCTGCAAAATATTTATTCTATATATTATGTGACTTAATATCTTTTATTTATTTTTTTAAAATTAAATTACAATCACAATCAACTAACTTAGTATTATTTTTATCAACTAACTTACAATAACAAATTATTTAAAAAATTTAAACCCGGAGATAGGTTCACTCTACTCATAATTATATAAAAGCAAAACTCAAAAACTAATAATCTATTATTGAAAGATTGATGTATAAAATTTATATATTCACAATAAATTAAAATTAAATTAAATAGTGAAATTTTCACAATAATTTTGGAAAACTATTTGATCTTTTCCTCTAACTATTTTGAGCCACACAGTCAGCCCTAAAAGTGGATAAAATAGGGCACCACTTAGAGTTCCATTTTTAGATCGACACCAATTTTTTTATGTAATTTTATAAATATTAAAATAAAAATTATATAAAAAATTATTAATAAAATAAAATAATTTTCAATTTTGAACAGATTATTGATATTTAAAAATAAAAATTATAATATTTAAAAATTTCAAGTTCTAGTTTGACTTGGACCCATGAGTCTGTTAAACTTCCATTATGCTTTTGTGAATATTAATAATAATAATTTTCACACATTCATCTATGCACAGTGGGCTCCACCAGCCAAAGTCTTGAATGACTCATGAATCATGATGAGCTTGCATGAATAAAAATAACACAAAAGTAAAAAAAAATAAAATTAATTCAACACTGGATTATTAAATTTGACCCTTTGTTCAAAATAAAATTTTTGAACATGTTATTGATACTAATTAGTTATCTTTGATAACAATTATTAACATTGTCTAAGAGATCTTAAATTCACACAAGGTGATACCTCTCTTCTAATAAAAGTTTTCATATTGAAAATAAATATATTGGGTTTAAAATTAAATAATGTTATCATGATTAAATTTTTAAATTCAATGATATTATTTTAGTTTTTAATATAACATATTATAGAACATGTACAACTTTATAATGCTAAGAATTAATCGACATTCTTCAAGACTTGCAAAATTTTAGTTAAACAAATAAAACCAAATCAAATTTGTAATAAAATTAATTTAAATTTAAGCAGATAATCGTGGGAGAAACAAGGCACTGGCTAGCATACATTACTGAATGAAAATTTAGGAAAATTAGTCTCATAATCATGTTGTTATGTAACTTGGTCTTTAAAATACTTTAGGTAACATTTTAAACACTTTAAAAATATTATCTAAAACTTTTTAGGATTAATGATCATAACTTTAAAAAATTTCAAAGACTAACCTGCTAAAAAATATTTGTTAGGAATTTATCCATCATTTCTAAAATATTTAAAAAACTATTGACATTTATATCTCTTTTTGCTTATCGAAATTCATCTTTATTCCCTTATCGATACTCAACAAATATGATATTTGTATTTTATCTACATCCTCGTCAAAAAAATAATTATAATAATTATTTTCAATAAAAAATAAATTCTTTAATATAATGATATTAATTAAAAATTATCTAATAAACATAATATTTTTAATTTTTGAATTAAATTTCAAACATTTAGTTGACATTATTTGTGAAGCAAAATAGGAATATAAGAGTTCATTTGGTTTGAAATTTAGGTATAATAAATCCAAGGTAGGAGTTTGGAGGTATTCTAATCATTAAAATAAGGGTGAGTATGTGGATGGGGACACAGTGTGTATCTATATTCACATCCTCATTTCATCCTTAATTTAACAAATCAAGTATTTAATTATGTGAATTATTAGTTTATCTTAATATTGTGATATTTTAAACTTTTATTATTGAAAATAATTAGTTTTTTATATTATTATAAATGACGATATATACTTTTTTAGTATGATAAAATAAGGTTTAGTTAATTTAAAAATGTAAGTTTTTTTAATTATTTAAAAAAACAAATGTGGAGACTCATGGACTGATCCATTTTGGCTAGTTCATACCTCCCGTCATTGGTGGTTGTTGATTTTGTGGTATCTCAGATGTGCACAGTGATACAAATATTTCTTCAAATATATGATGTTGTGGCATGCCAACACTATATGGTGTATGAATGTGGTGCAATGGTCCCTCATGTGTCTGTTGAGATTGATAATAATAAATAACAGACATATTTCCACTACCACCACTAAATTGTGTGGTATATTATAAATGTCTTCTTGACGTTCCAACAAATTAGGAACAGGATAAACTAGTGGTTGAACCGTGTTCCTCTGTCATCATATCAAGCAGTCAACAATGATGTTTTAAATCATCACTTTCACCAATATGTTTGTTTCCCCATCATAACTAGCTACAAAATTAAATAATTACTATCAAATAACTAATTTATCAATAATGTTATAAAATATAACTTACATCATACTCCATAAAAAAATTACCTTGACCCGACAGGTTGGTTGGGTTTGCATAAGGGTATCAAACTTGGTGCAATATTTGAGAATCTTTCCCGATATTTGTATTACTAGACATAAACCATCAATTGACTTTATTTTATAATTTGTTGGGACACATAATTCTCTATATAAAAAACTAAGTATAGTAGCACCTCATACATAAGCACTGCACTAACCAAAGTCTCACAACAATAGGAGATATCTTAAAGAAACTCTACTACTTGATTTATCAACAAACAGGACACCAATAATAAGTCGTAAAATTCATGCCCTAATATATCTCTGTAGTTGTTCTTCATTGCCTTTATGGTTAGCAATGTTACCAAAATTATGAGTTAACCAACTAACTCAAATAAAACTACCGTCAATTTTATTTTCACCATGTGAAACTCCAAGCAGTTCTTGACATAGTTGAACTCAATCAACATTTTTGAAACTATGATATAGGTTCCACTCACATGCAAACCCAATAAGATTGCAACATCTTGAAGGGTGATGGTGCATTCTCCACTTCTCATGTGGAAAGTATGAGTTTCAGGTCTCCACCTCTCAACAAATGCATTTATTAAACAAACATTAATTCATAGATAACTCATCTGAGTTTTCTATAAATTAAGATTGCAACATCTTGAAGGGTGATGGTGCATTCTCCACATCTCATGTGGAAAGTATGAATTTCAAGTCTCCATCTCTTAACAGATGAATTTATTAAACCAACATTAATTCATAGAAAACTCATCTGAGAGACTGTGTAGAACCTTGCTTCACCTAAATTTGCTACAATTTATGGAGGAATTGACTATTCCCCATTATAGGTGGGATCTAAACATCTGATTAATAGCTTTTGACCATCTTCTCTGTCCCAAACATGTTCTAAAACATGTTCATTTTGCATATACAACATGCCATTCTCTATGGGTTTGGAGTGAACACTATCGATTGAAGGACAAGAAGAAGATGTCATGGTAAAAATGAGTACTAATCTGCAATTTAAAAATCAAAACAAAAAATATATCAAAATATTTAAAATAAAGAACCAAATTTTATTTTCTTCAAATGAAAGAAAATAACTGAAGATTTGGAGGCAAAATCACAACTTTCACTTAACTCCCTAATATTAGAAACTTTTCAACATTTGATTGTGATTTCTCAAAAAGGCCTACAAAGGTATTTATAAAAGGTAACAAGCCACATAAACTGCAATTATCACTTATGGTTTATGCATGTAATAATTGCTGATCAATGCACTGTAACAGAGGTCTGTGTAATAACCAAGGAAAACATAGTTCTCATCTACGGTTTCATCCCCTTAAAAGTCTGTGCTGCTTCATATCCGTTGGTTGTTAAAAAAGACTGGTTAAAGACTGCATAAACCGCATATGCGGTTTGCGGTTTTAACCATGTATAAATTTTTGTCATTGAACCATTGGGTAAAACAAGGGACACAACAACAAAAAAGAAAAACTCAAACCACAATTGCTATATGCAGTTTTAAAAGGATGGAAATTCACGCCCCTACTAACCACTGGGCAAAGAAAAGGCACGGTCCCAATGAGATACAGTCAAACTGCAACTCGAATTTGTGGTCTTAGCCAGATACCAATCAAATTGCAACTTGTATTTGCAGGTTTAATGAAACTATTCTAACTTTTATGTGGTCCCAAGGAAGCCATCTTTGAACATCATTAAACCACAATTGGAGATTGTGGTTTTAGGAGAGGTTTTTTGCCATTGTAGACGTCACATAAGCACACAATTGACGTGACACTAAAACTGTAATTGCAAATTACGGTTTGACCAAGTCAAATTACAAAACAGAACCCACCCTAGTAGATTTTTTTAAAACAGACCCATTTTGTTAATTATTTTTTAAAAAAATTCACTTAGGTCAATAAGCCAAATATCTTTCCCTTCTCCATCATTTTCTTCGGTGCCTCGTTCCTGTTAGCTTCTTCTTTATTTCTCCTTCTTCCTAATATAACTCCCCTCTCCCCCTCCTTACTTCCACTCCCCTCTCCCTCCTCTTTTTGTTTCCTGAAGGTCCTATCTCTCCCTCTCCCTTTTTTTTTCCGTGAAGCTTCTCCCCTATAGCTTCCTTTCTCCCTATGAAGTTTTTCTTAGCTGATGTTGCTGTGTGTTCAAATTCTTTTACTCTCTGTATAGATCTCTATGGAGAGTTAAAAAAATTTGCAGATTTTTTTACTCTTTAAAAAATTGTTTAGGTGTAAATTTTGTTACTCTCCGTTAAGAATTTTCTAGAGAGCAAAAACATTTGCATGCTCTCCAAAAAAGTGTTTACAGAGAGTAAAAAAATTTGCATCTCTTCGAAAAAGGTTTTAAGAAGACCTGCAAACTTTTTAGCCTCTCCAAAGAGATTTTTACGGAGAGAACAAAGCCCACACCGAAAACCATTAATGTTAGAGACCATTACTCTATCTTTCTACTCTAAGAAGCCATAAAATAAACATTTATGAAGTAGGTTAAGAAAAAACCTTACCTAGAAGAATAAGGAGGAGAGTGGCAACATCACAGACAAGAGAAAAACTGACAAAGAAATGTAGAAATAGAAAAGAAGAAAGTATAAAAAAGTTATTTTGTAAGAGAGATAAAATGAATGACGTATAAATCTTTTTCTACTCCAATAAATGTGAATTCAAAATATAAGTAGTGTTTAATTCAAATTCCGTAATTAATAGTATCATTGTGGACTAAATTACATCTACTGATAAATACTACCTTCAAAATATTGAAATGAAAAAATATTAATTAGTGATTAGAGAGACAAAAATTTTAATAAAAATTATTTTAGTAAGAAAAGTAATTAATACAAAACATTTATAAAAATAGCCAAACAAATCTTAAAACTCTATCTATCCCATAAATAATTTTTTTTTTCACAAATATATCTTATTTAATATAGTATTCAACACGCCATTATAATAGACTAAAAAACAACAAATTTTTAATTCGATTATATTAAACAACTTTCAGCATTAAAAAACATGAGAAAGATGGAGTATTATCGATTTGAAATTTTCAAAAAACCCTACAAGTAAATAATCACAGTTTGAAGACTTTGAAGAACATCCATAAAGAAAAGGTCAATCATATTTTGAACAAGAAGAGGGAAGAAACATGTGATGTTAAATTAAAAATGAAAAAGCAAGGCTTTGGTTCCTACCATCTGCATCAAAAGCAGAGAAAAGACACATAACTCGTGATTGATTTCTGATTCTGATTCTGTCTTTTGCTTCAGCCTTGAATTGAGGATAATTGAAAATTATTTGACCCTTTCTTCTTATTGTTATGTGGGTCTTGTCTTGTGGCTTAGGAACGTTTCAATTCAATTTCTGGTTTGACATAGTTTGACGCGTTCTGAAATGAACACTGACACAGTTCAACTGTTGAAAAAAAAATTTAGAAAAATGTCAACTTTTATACTCATTGTTTTAAATGTATAGAGATCTACTAAAAAATATTAATTAGTTATGTGTAAATTAAAATAGTTTTATACTGTTAGATTTTTATTCATTATTACTACTAAAAGGATGGTTAGGAATCTTTTATTTTTTTAGAAGATTGGTTAGGAATCTAATGTAAAATTTAATATATTATTAATTATAAATAAAAATATAATTAAAAAATAATAATTATAATTTTGAAACAAGAAAATAATAATCATTGGATTGAAATTATAAAGTTAATCTGGTAGTGATGATAAAGTGGAGAAGTGGGAAGAGAGAGCCTATACAAAAATAACTATTGAATTAAGTAAGTTTTATTCATAATTTTTTTATTTAGTTTTTAGTATTTGAATAAAAAAATGATCGGTTGATATTTTTGATTTTTTAAAATTCAACTTTTAGTCATCGAAAAAAAATTTGACTAAACAAAGTTTTTAAATATTTTAAAATTTTGATTTGTAATTAAAAATTCAGTTTTTAAATTATGAAATCCATTAAATAAGTACAATAACCGCGTTCAGATTTGTACTTATGGATTAAAAATTAAAATTTTGAAAGTTTAGAGACTATGAGTTGTTAAAATTTTGTTCAGACACTAAAATTTATTTTTTAAAATTTTAAGTACTTAATCGATCAAACTTTTACTTAGAAACTAAGAATCAAAATTTTAATAGTTTAGAAATTTTCTATTGGCAAAACTTTTGTTGAGAAACTAGAAATCGTATTTTCTAAAAAGCTTTTAGAGAACTTAGTCCATCAAATTTTACTTAGGACTAAAAATTAAATTTTTTTAAAAATTAAATACTTAATTAATCATAATTATTTAAAGGTTATGTTTAATTAATATAATTTTTAATTAATTAATAATAATTTAAAAATATTCACTAACTCTTTCAGCACAAAATCTTCACTCACTCGTTCATAAAACCATTACAAAGTTTTTTTTTATTAACCAAATATTTTATTAATAAAATCAACAAAGCACAAACAATATTTTGGGACAGGTTACAAAACCATTAAGTAGTGTTCTTTATTTTTGCCATCAATCTTGATTTCATAATCATAACAACATTAAAAAGATTATTTTAATAAAAATTTAATTGATATATGATTAAAATAAATACACTGATATTTAATTATCATTTTTCATTGATAATAAATTTATTGACTTTATTTTAAACATTACATAAACTAAAAAGTCATAATTAGATGTTAAAAAGCGATGAAGTTACTTTCTAATTAAATAGAATATTACATTACGAAACTTAATTTCCCATAATAACTACTTGGATAGACCTTATTTACGTCATTCATATGACTATTTGCTGCTGCTAACTTTGGATTCGTTATTATGACTTCTTGTTTATGACTATAAAATTCATTATAACTAGCTGTAGTCAACTACATTAATAAAAATTTACAGAAATATTTTCTTAAATTCAAAGTCAACCCAATTTTCAATTGTTATTTTTAAATTTAACATTATTTTATTTGCAGCTTTGACTAATCAAAAGAATCAACTTAACCATCTTAAGAGGTATTGTATAATGCACATGATACAAGTGATTAAGAATGGACATTACTTATGGAGATGATATGCACATATTAAGGATATCATACAAATTTTTACTTTTTTTTTATGGTTGAGTTCGAATTTTTGTTACTTTTTTTGAGAAATTTACTATTATTTAAAGGCTAATTGTGTACTTTTTAACGAGATAAAATTACTTGGAATTTGAGTCTACAATAATCTTGTAGCTAAAAATATTTTTGGTTGAGTCTATGCTCTTTAATACTTATTTGAAGGAGAAAAAAAGAATTTTTTTTTTCATAAATTAAAATTAATTTATGCAAGTTAATTTGTAAAATATCTTATTATTGTTGAAAGAAAAAAAAAATATGGTTTGTATAAAAATGTTTTACATGAAGATTGAATTACAATCTTTCACATATTATAAGTTTGTTTGACTTTATCAATTAATATTTTAAAAGTCATATAAGCAAAAAATTATAAGTATAAAATTATTAGAAAAACACTTATCCATTGTCAGTGTTAAAAGTTTTATACAACAGTTAATCACAATCCTTTATGTACGGTAAGTTTATTAATTTTACAAATTAATACTTTAAATGTCATGTAAACAAAATATTGTGATTAACTGTAAGTGTATTTACACTTATATTATATAGATGTGAAACTTTACAACTATTCACATAAGTATAGAATTGTTTTAGAAAAACTACGTGATAAAGCTTCCATACAAGATAATCTTAACATAAAAAAAATTATATATTTTTTTTCTAGAAGTGTTCATTAATGAGTAGTGACAAATTGACAATATGGATGTATCATTGATGTGGTGCTTGTTTAGAATGTCTCCTCATTTTACCATTTTAATGACAAAAAAATACCCATGTACATGATTGGAAAAATTTACTAAACAATAGATTTAGTAACATGAACCCTACCAAATGAATGTTAAATCATTACATGACAAGTTGGTAACATGAAAGACCATGATCATAGAAAATAACATGACATCAATCAGACTATTATTATTAAGAATAAATGGATTACCAATAAGATCAAACCTGTCACTGATTAAAGAAATCAGTATTCAGTAGAGAAGTTTGATATCCACATTTAATTTTTCACCTACCCTTTCATATTTCTCTGTGAGAGGAATAAATTTGCTAATAAATTCTCATGTTCGTTTGCTTTAGGGTGTTAGTGCATGAACACAAAGTAGATGGAGGAAGTAAAGTCAACCAACTAATTCTCTGAATAGTCAAGTGGCTCCATTAACAAAGTGAACAAAGTTTCACTTTTTTTCTTGTACTTTTGCTTTATGATTCTTCTATTCCTACCCCAAAATCATTTTAAGTTGAAAAGTTTCTGAAATCTTGGCTACCCATTGCACAATCACTAGCATCAGCCAAAAATTCTATGTCTTGTTCACTTTATCCTGTTTGGATATTTGCTTTTGCTTTTTCATTTGGGGTTGCAAACTTTGGCTCACTCTAAGATTTTTGAGCTTGTTTGTTTGTATCTTAAAGATATAACCCAAAACCTTTTAGTTTTAGGGTGTTTTTTGTTGATGGGTGCTTGTTGGAGCAGTAGGGTTAAGGCTGTGAGTCCTTCCAGTACAGGTATGCTACTTCTTGATTTGCATGGTACATTATTTTGTATTTTTTTCTTCATAATAATATCTGAATGAGCTAAATCACTTGTCAAGATTAAATTTTTAGAGTTGGGGTGAATATAGGATTGCTTATCACAAACTTGTATTTGTTAACTTAATGAAGATTTGTGTTGCCTAGACATGTATGCTTGTCTCTATGAAATCTTTAAGATCCATGCAATTTAAGGTTTCTATGTCTTATCTTATGGTCTGATATGGATTTCTTCATTGTTGAGTTTGGTCTTGGAGGTTCATTGAATGCCTAAATTATAGATTTGGGCATTTTTGTAAATTTTAGTTTTTTAACCCCTTTGAGAAGCACCATTCAGAAGTTGTAGGGTTTTCATTTGGGTGATTCTTGGTGGAAAAAACTGTAACTTGAATTTGAGAGAAAATATAGGGATAATTTGTTGCTTTAATTGGATTCCATGTAAATTTGTTAATGAGTGATGGTGAACTTGTTTATTTTTTGTAGTAAGGCACCTTGTTGATTGAGTTTTTGTGAACTTGTATTGTTATGTATGCAGGGTTCACATCCAGATCTGTGAGCAGAAATAGCTATGATATTCACTCAAGTAGCATAAACTCATCATCCTCCATGCCCTTGACCCCTCGGAGTGAGGGCGAGATCTTACAATCTTCCAATTTGAAACGCTACAGCTTCAATGAGCTAAAAATGGCCACAAAAAATTTCTCCCCAGACAGTGTCTTAGGAGAGGGTGGATTTGGTTCAGTTTATAAGGGCTGGATTGATGAACATACACTTGCTGTTACTAAACCTGGAACAGGCATGGTTGTTGCTGTCAAAAGACTTAACCAAGAGGGGTTCCAGGGTCATAAGGAATGGTTGGTAAGTATGAATTTTTTATTTCTTGATAAACATTCATTTTCCTCATTTGATGTATATTAACAAGATCCCAGGCAGCTCCAAGCTTTTTTAGATAGAAAAAAACTTAGATTAAGTACCATAGGTATTGTTGGTGCTGTTCTCCAAATAAATTTGAAGTTTCACATTTGGTAAAATGCGAAATTAAGAAATTCAACAAATGTGTTTGCATATTACCAAGTTAAAGCTCTAAATTTAACTGAAGAACAACATCGATAGTACATACAATACTTTATTTAACTTCTGTCCTTTTGGATACTCATTTTAATAGTAGTATCTCTAAACTCATATATAAGCAAAAAAGTTGGATTTTGTTTTGAACTCAAATATAAATAAATTCAATTACTTTTGTCTTATGGAGTTATAGAGTTAGTCTAGTAGTAAAGTGGATAGATGAGGAGAGAGAGGTCCTGAGTTCAAATTCTTTCACTAACAAAAAGTTAACACATTAACAATTAATATTTGACCTATAAAAACAATTATTTTTGTCTTATTTAATGCTATTATCATTTAATTGTCATCATTATTCTTTTTTATTTATTATATCAAGTTTCAATGAATGATGTTTTAGAAATATCTTTTATTTTATACTTGAGATTAATGAAATTAAATGATGATAACTAATTTTCTTTATATATGTGAATTTAGATTTTTTTTGCTTATATACGAGTTTAGAGGGAGTATATCTAATCCTGTTTCAAGGATTTCAGTTAAACTCTACATTTGTTAACTTGAATTGTTTTTTGTTTTAGTTGGCATTACTCACCTAATCATACAAGTTAAAAGGAGGTCTTTTTTGGATGACCAGATTAGGATCAACAGATGTCCATAACTGATAGCTTAGTGGTTAATTTTCTTCTTGTTTTATGTTGTAACTTGCAGGCTGAAATCAACTATCTTGGGCAACTGCAGCATCCTAATCTTGTAAAGTTGATAGGCTACTGCTTAGAGGATCAAGACCGGCTTCTGGTTTATGAATATATGCCAAAAGGCAGTGTGGAGAATCATCTGTTCAGAAGTTAGTATCATCATGAATACATTTTTCTTCTTATTCTTCTTGTTGGAGAACATTTAGGTATCTTAGAATATCCAATCTCTTGTTGAATCAATTAATTTGTTTTATAGGCAAATATTATTTGTTAATTTGTTAGTAGAGAGATTTGAACTTACAGTGTGAACATTACTACTAGACCAACTTTATAACTCCCCTCCTAGTTGAATTAATTGTGCAATTGAGAAACAACAATCTTAGGAGTTGTTTGCTAATTTAAATTTATTTCATTATCAAGGAGTGCTAGTTACAATCTCTCAACCACTCTCTTTAACCCTCTCTGTAGTTGGCTCAAAGGGAAACACACCAAAATTAATAATTTTTAATAAATTTCGGTCAATCATTAGGAAAGTGTTAGAAAGAGTGTATGAGAGAATGTCACTAGCACTTCTCTTTCCTGATTTCTTTCCTTAGGCTTAGACTTTGTACAAGTAGTTCTAGTCCTCCCTCAAAGAGTTTGTAATATTTCCTTAATCCCCAAAGTCCTATACTAATGTTGAATCATCATTAATGCAGGAGGATCTCATTTTCAGCAGCTTACTTGGACTTTGAGATTGAAAATATCCCTTGGGGCTGCAAGGGGTCTTGCTTTTCTCCATGGTTCAGAAACTAAAGTCATATACCGTGACTTTAAGACTTCCAACATCTTGCTTGATACTGTATGTATTGAAAACTTGGCCTTGTCTTCATATGGTTGAATATAATGGATTTAGCATGCAATCACTAAGCTGCTTACCTGACTTATGTTTTGCAGAACCATAATGCCAAACTTTCTGATTTTGGGCTGGCCAGAGATGGACCAACTGGTGATAAGAGCCATGTTTCTACTAGGATCATGGGAACCCAGGGATATGCAGCACCAGAGTATCTAGCAACAGGTATAATACCTGGTGTTTGTCAAATATGATTCATTACTTGTTTTCTACCTTTCCATGCATCAGTTTTCCATCTCAAAATATACCAACTTTTATGGATCATCAATTCATGTCATTTTCTTTGTTTAGGACTCTTCTGAAAAGGTGTTTACTGTTTACGCATTATTGCTTATATGAATGGTTTTGAACACTCTTAATGTGCAATATTAAATAGTGCCATTAAGTTGCATTTACATTCTTCAAGATGCAGAATGCAAACTGGTTTTGCTGGCACCACTTTTCTTGCGATATATTCTTTACACATGTCACATACTGCATAAATCATTCTGTTTCAATTTTCATTTACAATATTTTTGAGAAAAAGACCTAATAGGGTCAGTTTGTTTAAACTTATTTGTTGAAAAAAGCATTTATATTAATAAAAAAGTAGCTTTTTGTTTTCTTAACGTTTGTCTAAATCGCTTCTGCCTAAAAGGAAAAGTTTTCTAGTCATTTTAATAAGCAAATCCCATCATAGTGCTTATTTTTAAATTACTTATGATAAGTTTAAACAAACTGATAGTTTTTAACATAACATACAAAGAAGAGGTGATGCATGCTAAAATTTTATGAGTTTAATACTTATCCACTGATAGTTTTAAAGAGTTTTTCACTAAGATTCAATCACAACCTTTATTTATATGGCTTTTAAAATATTAATTGGTATAGTTAACAAATTTACTATATATGAAAGATTGTTATTGAATGTGTAATACTTTTTACACTGATAATATATAAGTCTTTTTCTCAAATTTTATTACTAACCAATTCCATTTTCATCTTTACCAGGTCATCTCACTGCTAAGAGTGATGTCTATAGTTTTGGAGTAGTTCTTTTGGAGATGTTATCAGGAAGACGTGCCATTGACAAGAACCGGCCATCCGGTGAACAATGCTTAGTTGAATGGGCAAAGCCATACCTTGCTAACAAACGGCGAGTTTTTCGTGTAATGGATAGCCGTCTTGAAGGCCAGTATTCCCTCAACCAAGCTCAAAGGGCAGCCAGCCTTGCTTTTCAATGTCTTTCTGTGGAGCCAAAATACAGGCCTAAAATGGATGAGGTGGTGAGAGTATTGGAGCAGCTTCAAGAATTGAATGATCAAGTGAAAAATGGTGATCATAAAAACAGAAGGGTAAGTGGCTCTGGCCTTAGCCATCCCAATGGGCTTCCTGCATCTGCTAGCAAAGGAAGTGCATATTCTCCTAAAAAGTTTGCTTATCCTAGGCCTTCTGCTTCTCTTCTTTATGCTTAAGTGAAGGAATTTTGTGATTATGAGGTGAGAGGAGAATGTTAATGTAAGTGCTAGCAGGTCTTAGGTGTGGTATGAATGAAATGAACCATAATTATAAAGAAATGTATAGTTTCCTTCTTTTGTTCTTGTATTTTGGCCTACATTTTGTCATTATAAACCTGATTGTTAACACAATGCCATCTAATCTGGATCCTTATGGTTTTTGTTACTCTTGAATCCTGTATAAACTTGGAGTAGCAAAGCATATATAGGTGGTTTTTAAAGCACATGCTGATTGGAGTTTAATTTTTAGCTTTGTGTGTATGGGAGAAACAGTGTTGTTACTTTGGAAATCTCTACGACTTTTTCAGAAGTAGTGCATTTCTAATCCTCAGCTGGTGGTACTTTTTTGGAGCACAAAAAAATTGCAATGGACTTCCTTTGAATTCAAATATAAGAAAAAAAATAATCGAATCACACAATTTATGAAAAGAAGTTAACATCATTTAATTTTTACATTTATTGCTAAAATATCTGAAATTTGATATCACCAATAAAAAAAAATTTACTTCAAAAGAATGTGAATTTGTTTTTGACTTATATTTCTATTAAGAGGGAGTAGCTTGTTCCTAGATTGAAAGATGAGCATCACAGGTTGAATCCCCAAAGTTAAAATCATATTAATTTTTAGTTTTAATGAAAAAAAATACATGTTTCAATATAAATGTAGAAAAGAAAATAAGTGTAAAATATTTTATTGTTATTCAATCACAACCTATATATCATTTATCATAAGTTATAATATTGTTAACTCCTTACTATAAACGTCTTAAAAGTGATGTATACAAAATTGATTTTGATTCATATTCAACATTTCAAAAGAAAATCTATAAAACTTTAAATCAATTCCATCAAACTTTAAATGGCCACTGAGTCTCAACTAGTTGAACTTAAGGCCTATATAGTATCTTGCATCTCAACCTTGCAGCCTGTCGACAGCTTCCACATTAATTAGCATTAGAATAAGGGGTTACATCGTTAGTTCAATTATTGTTAACCAACTTTTGAATTTGTGTGGCAAAGATTCGCAGCAGTTGGCATTTGTCACAGCTAATGTGTCTGGAAAATTCACTTTTTTTTTTCCTGAAATAAAGGAAAAGGAAACTATGTAAATTTCTTTTGCCTTGCCAACTTCAGGGAAGGATTTATTTCCCTATTAAAAATTCTCAATAAATATTAACAAAAGTAGTTAAGCACTTAAACTATGGCTCCAATATATTGTCCAGTTCACAGTACAATGGCTACAATTGAATTCTATGAAAGAATGAATGTAGTTAAGTTTGTTTACTATGCCTTTCTCTTCAAATAATGAAATATTGTCAGCTGTCATAATTAAATATTTCTGTACATTTTGTAGCTGTTTGTAAATTTGGTTAAAAGGTTGTTTATGTTTAGAAGAAAAAGAAAATTATAGTTGTTAGTTAATGATGTCTAGTTTTATGAAGCAAAATAATTTGCTGTATATTTTATCCAATAAAAGAATTACTAGTTTTCTTTTTAAAGCTCTTGGTTTCAATGATTCATAGAATGTAAAATTTGAGTTTCATATTAGAAATATATCAAATCAGTTTTGCTCCATTATTATCCTCTTTTTATACATTTACATCTTGCTCTTCTCTTCTTTAATGCTTTGCTTTTCTGCTATGTTCTTTTTTTAACATGTTATCAAGAGCTTCATTGATCTTGAGGGATTTGTAAGAGAAAGAAACCATAGTGAAAGGGGAGAAAAATTTGAAAAACATAACCCACATGACAAAAAAACCTCCAAGCACCAAAATGGTATCTAGTGGTAATTCTTTACCTCCACCTCCTACATTTGAGAGTGTACACTGTTACTCGTGGGATTGCAAAAATGAGAACCTATCTCGGAGTCCAAAGTTTGTGGGAAGTAGCAAAAAATGGAAGTAATCCACCTTCATTACCACAAAATCCAATAATAGTTTTAAATGAAGAGTCATTGTGATGAAGGGGCAAAGCAAGACAAAACACTTGCCATTATACAAGCAACACTACATGATGGTGTTTTATGAAGATCATGACTCTTGAGATTGCAAAAGAGGCTTTGGATGATTGAAGGAAGAGTTCCAAGAGAGTGAAAGAACGAAAAGAATGCAAATATTGAATTTAAGAAGAGAGTCAGAAGCTATGAAGACGAAAGAGGATGAATCTATAAAAGATTTTATAGATAGATTTGTCAAGGTTGTTATACAAATCAAATTGCTTGGTGAAGAGCTTAACGATCACCGAGTTGTAGAAAAAATTTTAGTTTGTCTTTTGAAGAGGTTTGAGTAAAAAAATTCCTCTCTTAAAGAAAATAAATATTTTTCGAAATTATCAATTGAAGAACTTGTGAAGGCCTTACAAGCCACAAAGATATTTGAGAATGAAAGAAAAAATTGAAGGTACTTTTGTGACACATACAAAAAGGAAAAATCCAAAGTTATAAAAGTTTTGAAAAAAAAAACCATTTTTTGAGGTGAAAGAAAGCAATAAGAAAGGAGGAAGTTGGAAAACATTTACACATTGCCACCATTGCAAGAAAAACAATCATACTAAAAATTTCTTCTTTTTTTTTTTACCAAATGTCAAATGTATCCAATTCAATAAGTACAACAAACTCAAGTTGCTGAGTTTGTCGAACAAGAGGAAGAACATTTATTTGTTGGAACTTGTTATTCAACAAGTTATGATATAACAAGTTTCAACAAATAAGTTTGACTTATTGAAAGTGGGTGCTCAAATCATATGACCCACAATGATAGCATTTTTAAAAATTTGGATTTGTCCTACGTCTCCAATGTCATCATTTGTAACAGATAGTGTGTTGATGTCAAAGAGGAAATAGTTGTTGCTGTTCAAACTCCAAGAGGTACAAAATACATTTAAGATGCTCTTCTTGTATCTAAGATAAAACAAAATCTTTTGAGTATTGGACAAATGTTAGTAAGGAATATTCTTTATTTTTAAGAATATCTTTTGAGTGTTGGACAAATGTTAGTAAGGAATTATTCTTTATTTTTAAGAATATAAGTTGCACTATATTTGATATTTTCGACTGTGAGCTTATGTTCATAAAAAAGAAAAACAAAAGTTTTCCATTGAATGGAAGAAAAAACTCTCATACAGTTTTAGAATAAGTCATGAGGTTGGATAACATTGGTAAACTATGTTGTTAGTACATAAACTTTTTCAATTTTAAGATTTTGATATACAAACTTTTTATTGACTTGTCAAGATATAAAAACACTTTTTTGTCTAGTTAAGTCGTGACATCTCATTCTATTTATTAATATTTTATTAATAAAAAATTTGACAATTTTTATTATATTTTATTATACTTTTAGCCATCATAAATTAAAATAAAAATACTATTTATTTTCTTTTCTGCACTCACCATCCATTTCCCTTTCCCTTACCTCGTGCCTCCTTCCCTCACTCGAAAATAAATTCTTTGTCATAATTGTGTGTGGCCACATGAAATCTAAACCTTGTAACCATCAAAATACATTATTATAAATTTTTATAATAAAAAAATATAAAATATTACTACCTCTCAACTCATATATAAGCAAAAAAGATGTATTTTGTTTTGGACTCAAACATAAACAAATCCAACTACTTTTATCTTATTTAATGCTATTATTTCTAAAACATTGTTTATTTAATTAAAATCATGATTCTTTTTTTTTTTCATTATATCAAGTTTCAATGAAAAAAGTGTTTTAAAAATATCCTTTATTTTGTACTTAAGGTTGATGAAATTAAATAATAATAACTAATTTTCTTAATATATATGAATTTAGGTATTTTTACCTATGAATTTAGGTGAAGTAAATGGCTGCAGCCTTGTGCAACTCACAAAGTGACTACAGAGATTCAGACCAAAACCTTGATACTCTGCACTAGTATGCATATCAAGAAGATTTTAAATTGATTTTATCATGATCGTAAATATTGTGATAAATTGTTAATAAATATAGCCGATGCTGCCACAATTGCAGCTACAGAAACTCCAAAAACCTTCACGTTCCAGCTGAAATCAAGGCAATTACTCAAAACCCTCCTTACCCAAACAAGAAGATCACACACCCAGTTCTCAAAATCCAAACTTGAATTGAAAAGTTGGAGACTTTTCCTTCAAATTGGAAGCTTGTGTTATTTGTTAAAAAGTTTGAGACTTTTCCTTCAAGATATGCGATTCTTTGTTTTTCGTATAAAGTTTTCAACTTGGATTGTTGATAAAAGATTTCAAGGAGGAATATTGACAATTGAGATTTTTCAGCTCTCATCATTAAGTATTTATGCACATTTTGTTGTTGCTTGCAAATTTGATTAAAAGGTTACTTATACGTATGGAAAATAATTTATAGTTAATAGTTAGTGATGTTTAGTTTTAGGTAGTCATATTGATATTTATATTACCCAATAAGGGATGTGCTAGTTTTGTATTTAAAAATTCTTGTAAAAATTCTAAAGTCTAAATTTTAAATTAGAAATATATCAAATCAATTTTATTATATTTTTTATCTTTTTATACATTTATATTTTGTTCTCTTTTTTAGTATTCTTTTGCCCTTCCGGTCTATTTTTTTAACAATAAGAAACACATAAAAGTGATATATTCTTTTATAGACCACCAATTAGTGTTTAATTGTTTGTCAGTTCTTTATTATATATAAAATCTTTATGCTCTACAAGGCGTATTGTTTGTGTTTAATTGTCTTTATTGGTAATAAGTTAACAATTAAGATGATATAAGTTTCCTAAAGGCCTATGGTTAATTCAAACATGCTCACAATTGTGGATCACTTGCTTTGGTAATGGAATAATTGTTATCCAATTCGTTTTTTTAATTGTATAGATTTGAGGTAACTTCATTTGGTGTGTATTTCTTGAATGAAGAACTTTTATCTTAAAAAACATTAAATCTTTGTTTTTAAAAAATATTAAACTTCAATAACAATACTTTATCATTCTATAACTTTGGCAAGTAATTATCTATGCATTACTATAAGTAGGGTTTGCAAAAAATCCACCAATTCATATCCAATTAATTTAAATAAATGTTAATGGATGGGTTTCATGTAAATCAATTTTTTGGATTTTACATTCAATCCAATTAATTAGATAAGTATTGGATATTTATTCAAATTTTTAAAAATCCAAAATTCAAACTATGAGTATAAGGATTGGATATGAATTTGAACCCATGAATTCTCCCTTTTTCTTCTTATCACATATGAACTTTGCAACTAAAAAAATTTACCAAAAACCAATTATATTTAATTGATTTTGTTCAGGTTTAAGAGTAGAAAAAATTAAACCAATTATATTTAATTGATTTGGATCAGTTCGAAATTTAAATTATTTTTCTTGAACCAAACCAAACAAATCACTGTTAATAATCAGGTTAAAAAATGACTATTTTGTTTGAATTATCAAGTTTATCTAATCAATCTGAACCAATAAACACCTCTGCCTAATGAGTTATACTAAAAGGTAAACTGTTTTTTGTACATTATTTTTTTTGAATTTATGATTTTAGTATATAAAGTTTTTGTTCACTGGTTAAAGTACATAAACATTTTTCCATCCAATATTTTGGTATTTTTATCCATTTTAAACATTAACTGATGATGTGTAATAATATTTATTTTAATTACATTTTCTGATCACTTCAGTTTTTTGAAAAATTAGTTTTTGCCTACCCCTACTGGTTGGGGTGGGGTGAACTTAGAAGGGATGGCTTGACGCTGGAATTGAATTCGAAAGGAACATTTGTGGTTGGGTTTGTGGAAACAAAAAGCCATCATCCCCATCCTTGCCTTCTACCCTTTGCACCACCAAATCAAGAATTGAAATTTGGGAACTTAGTCATCACAACTTTTTATATCCTCCTTCTTCAGTCATCAATTAAATGATTTTTTTAATTTATTTTTTATTTCAATTTATAAATATTATGATTTATGAATTCATCCAAGCAAGGGTGTGCCGGATTTGGGGGTTGGGTTGTGCAGGATTTAATTTGGAGGTGGGTGGAAGATGAAAGGAAGGGGTTTTGGGAATAATAATTTTTGTTAATTTGTGGCGGTTGAAAGTTGTCAAAAAATGTAACATAAATAAATTAATAATAAATATTATTCCATATCAAAGATTAATGTTTAAAATAGACAGAAATATCAAAATATTAAAAAAATTATATATTTTGACTGATCAATAAAAGCTTTATATACTAAAATTATAAATTCAAAATAATTAATTTACAAAAAACATAGTGTATCAAGTAATAAAATCATGCTCATATGAATCACACTTAATTCATTCATTGTGCTTAGAGTGTCTAGTTTTTTATTATTTTTAACATAATTGTCTCTTTTCTGAAATAGTTAACCAAATAATACCAGTTTCAAAAATACATTTCACTCAACAAAGAAAGTGCATTAAATTATTTACCTTAAATGAATAATGGAAGCCCGTGTTAGCAAAGGAAAGTGGAATGTTAAAAAGTAGAAATAGGGATATTAGTGGTGAAAAATAGTTGTTTGATTCATTTAATTTTTTTTAGTGAAGAGAATAAGCAGCACTCACCTAAATTAAATATTAGGAATATTGATCAACATACATGGCAAGTCCTTATTGTAAACATTTACCAGATTTTTTGGCACATGACTAAAAATAACAATGTCTTGAGTAATTTGTAGTCTCAATTTAGCAAAATTATCAATCAACATAACATGTTTACTTCTTAGGGAGCATAGGTGAAGTGACATTATAGTGTTTTACCACTGTGCTGTAAATTTTATCCACTTAGTTGAACAACTCATCTTTAATGCCACAACCCTCTCCCAACAGCTTGATCGCAACCAAAGAATCCGATTTTATATCCAATGTACGCAAGCCCTGCTGATAAGCCACCGACAAAGCATGATAAATAGCCAACAATTCAACCTTATTCATGTGACACATGGAATTTGGTGAGAGAAGCCTAAGATAAAACATCCCTTATGATCACACACTACCCCTCCAACAACTGCCCTTCTATGACTCATACTAACTCTTGCATCACAATTAATCTTTACCTTTCCTGAAGCGGGAGTCATCCTGACCCAGTTGTGATTAATAATGTCATGTTGAGCTCCTGATTCTTTAAGAATAACTCATGTAATGTGGTTGTCCTTAATCTCCTTCATAAGTGCATTCATAGAAAGCCACCACTTGATCTTTGGTATAACCACTGTGTTGGAACACATGCTCGTTCCTTCTCACCATAGTCTATCTAAGGTGAATCCATTATTGAGCCTATTTTAAGTTTGATAAAAGCCAAAACATAAAGTTATGCTCTATGAAGAAGAAATTTGGCATACCTGAGAAATGCATTCTTCTCCACACTCTAGCAGCATGGACACAATCGCAAAAGGGCATGTATCATTGTCTCAAATTGTTGACCACATATAGGACAGATGGGATCATCTATCATGTGCCTATTGAATTTCAATGTGTTTGTTGTTAGGATCCCATAGGATACCTTCCACAAGAGAATCTGAATATGCTATGGGTCATCCCTTTTCCAAATCACCTCATAGATATGGCTTCTTTGCAGACTCTCCGACTCAAGCAAACCTCATACACTGATTTTGTAGTGAAACTGTCATCTACTTCCCTTGACTAGAATACAACATCATTTTCTCAATCCTCTCTAGGTGGCTTAATTGCACAAATATCATTAACCATTGCAAGTGGTAACAAATTTTGAAGCTTTTGGACCACCTAGGTGATGGGGGCAATAAAATAAGTTTGCAACAAATGTAAACAAAGCAGCGGAAATAAATCTCCCTATCTCGCAAGAATCTATGAGGAGCAATAACAAAATATAACATTAACTAATCACTGATCTTTTTGGAATAAGACACCAAGATTTTAACGTGGAAAACCCCTCAAAGCAAAGGTAAAAACCACGGGTCGTCCAGTCCAAAGAAGTAGCTCTACTATTATCAATAAAGAGTACAAAAGAGTTTTAATCAAGTGTCAACAACAATATCAATGTCAACACCAATAAATCAATAAGCTTACAAATAGAGAACACGAAATATGAAGACTCCTAAACACATTGGTGCCATATGAACTGAATATCTCCCAACACAGAAATCTTTCAATGATCCGAACAGTTAGAATGAAGAAACATATATTTTGAACGTGCTATCCAGAAATCAGCGCGATCCAACTGTAAACGAATCTGTAGTGGAGAATTTACGATTGCAGCTCTGTGTAAAGACAAGAATAGTTTTGTCTCTCTAGTAGCTTTCTTTATTCAACTCTCTGCCCTACAAAACACCTTCGCCACTTGACTTAAATAAGATATCAAGTGGGTTTCTCAATTTGGGTTTTTTCCCCACATAGGAAGGGAGCCCAATAATACCCAACAAATCTCCCCCTCACGACTATGTGGAGAGAACCGCCAAACCGGTGATCTCACAACAAACTTCAAACTTTCCTCTTAGCAGTGCTTTAGTCATCATACCAGCACCATTATCATCAGTATGAACTTTAACCAACTCCAGGAACTTAGCATCCAAAACATCACGTATCCAATGATACTGTACGGCAATATGTTTGGACTTAGAATGGAAAGTTGAATTCTTACCAAGATGGATAGCGCTCTGATTGTCAACTAGTAATGAATAGTTGTCTTGCACAAAACCAAGCTCCTGCAAGAATTTCTTCAACCATAGCAACTCTTTGCATGCTTCAGTAATTGTAATGAACTCTGCCTGAGTAGTAGATAAAGCAACGCACTTTTGCAACTTAGATTGCCAACTCACAGCTCCCCCTGCTACCTTAATCAAATAACCAGATGTAGACCTTCTGGAATCAATGTCTCCACCCATATTTGAGTCTGAGTAGCCCACCAAAATAGGCTTATCACCTCCCAAACAAAGCTTCTTATCTATAGTACCATGAAGATACCTCAAAATCCATTTCAAAGCTCTTCAATGCTTTCTACCTAGGTTTGACAAAAACCTACTGACTGCACCAACAGCATGAGCAATATCAGGTCTCATACACAAGATTGCATACATCAAACTACCCACTACAGAAGCATAAGGAACTTTCTCCATGTCTAATATTTCAGCTTCATTTGAAGGACTCTGTTTAATACTCAATTTAAAGTGAGTTGCAAGAGGAGTGCTCACAACCTTTGCTTTTTCCATCTGAAATTTCTGCAACACCTTTTTAATATAGTGTTCCTGTGATAGCCACAACTTCCTTTTCTCTCTATCACGGATGATTCTTATACCAAGAATCTGCTTAGCAGCTCCCAAGACTTTCATGGCAAATGACTCACCCAATTATTTCTTCAACCTGTTAATAATAGAAACATTTTTCCCAACAATAAGTATGTCATCAACATACAACAACAGGATAATAAAGTCGTCATCAGAAAACTTTCTAACAAAGACACAATGATCAGAAGTAGTCTTCTTGTAACCCTGGTCACACATAAAAGACTCAAACATCTTATACCACTGCCTCGGAGCTTGCTTTAAACCGTATAAACTCTTTCTCAGTCTACACACATATCCTTCCTTGCCTTTAACTTGGAGCCATCAGGTTGCTTCATATAGATTTCTTCCTCCAAATCACCATGAAGGAAAGTAGTTTTCACATCCATTTGCTCTACCTCCAAATCAAGAGTAGTTGCCAAACTCAAAACTGCTCTAATGGATGACATCTTCACCACAGGTGAGAAAATCTCATTGAAATCAACACCCTTTCTTTGTTTAAAGCCTTTCACCACTAATCTAGCTTTATACCTTGGAGACATAGAATTATTCTCATGTTTCACCCTGAATATCCACCTATTTTCTAATGCCTCTTACCCTTAGGAAATCTCACCAAGTCATAAGTGTGACTATCATACAAGGATTTCATCTCATCTTCCATTGCATCCATCCATTGTTTCTTTTCTTTACTCTCCAAAACCTCTTCAAAATACTTAGGTTCTCCATCATCAATTAAATTCACATATTCATCAGAAGAATACCTGGTAGATGGTTGCCTCTGTCTATTAGATCTCCTGAGTTGGGCTTGAGAGGATTCAGGTACATCATAAACATTCTCATCAGGTGATCTCTCATGCTCCTCCTGGTCATCATTAATAGGAACATCTAATTCATCTCCAAGTTGTTGATTAACACCATCGTTTTGTTCTTTACCATGTTCAACACTACCTTCTAGATCGTGATTAGGCGATTGCATAGGATCAACATCTGTCAGATTTCTATCCTTTTCAGGTGTAGTCTTCTCCATCTTATTAATGTCCTCAATGGTTTGGTCTTCAATGAACTGTACATCACGACTTCTAACAAGCTTCTTCTCAATAGGATAATAGAACTTGTAGCCAAATCCATCTTCACCATAACCAATGAAGATGCACTGCCTTGTCTTCACATCCAACTTGGATCTTTCATCCTTTGGAATATGAACAAACGTTTTGCACCCAAAGACACACAAATGATCATAGCTCACAGTTTTCCCAAACCAAATTTTATTTGGAACTTCACTATTAAAAAATAATAGTAGGAGTGAGATTAATAACATGCATTGTTGTATATAATGCCTCACCACAAAAATGCTTAGGTAATTTAGCATCTGAGAGCATGCATCTCACTCTCTCAAGCAATGTCCTATTCATCCTCTCTGCTAAACCATTTAGCCGAGGAGTTTTGGGAGAAGTCTTCTCATGAGCAATATCATCCTGCTTGCAATAAATATCAAAGGGTCCACAGTACTTACCACCATTGTCAGTACGAATACGTTTCAGCTTCTTGCCTGACTCTCTTTCAACCAGAGCATGAAATTGTTTAAATTTCTCTAGCACCTGGTCTTTTCTCTGCAAGACATAGGCCCATAGCTTCCTGGAACAATCATCAATAAAGGTAACAAAATAAAGTGCATAACTAAAGGATTTTACCTTAAATGGATCACAAACATCAATGCACCAATTGCAACAACTCTGACTTCCTTGAGGGAGGATGTTTCTTGAAGGATACTCTAGTTTGCTTGCCAGCCATGCAATGAGAACATCTCTCCAATTCTGCATTTTTTAGCCCTTCAAGAACATCCTTTTTAACTAAGAAGTTCAACCCTTTTCCACTTATATGACTAAGCCTTCGGTGCCACAAATATGCATCCATATCTTTGGCATTCACACTATCTTTAGTAACTAAAGCTTTTGTTCAATATAGTTTAGAAATTTTCTCCCTTCTGGCCACAACCAAGTTACCTTTGGTGAGTTTCTACTTTCCAAAACCAAAGTGATTATCATAACTACTATCATCAAGCATCTGCACAGAGATCAAATTAAAACGAACATTAGGAGCATGTTTGACTCCTCTGAGCAACAACTGCACTCCCATGTTGGTTTGCAGGCAAACATCACCAACACCAATCACCTGAGACACGCCATCATTACCCGTCTTCAATACTCCAAAATCACCAGAAGTATAAGACGTGAAGAACTCCTTCCTTGGTGTAACATGCAGTGTAACACCACTATCAACAATCCACATGCTCTCATCTGATACAAGATTAACTAATTCATTGTCACGGAGATTAATAAGGTCACCACAAGTAGCAGTAGCAACATGATTATCATCATCATGATCTTTCTCTTTCTGCTTACCCTTTTTATCTTTGTTCTCCTTTTTTCTTAGAACACAATATTTTTGTATATGCTCTGTCTTATGACAATAGTGACACTCCACATTTTTGTATCTGGACTTGGACTTACTCCTGCTCTTTTCTCTACCTCCTTTCAGTTCTTTTCTTTGACTTCTCCCCCTGTTTTTAGTGACAAGTACTTCAGGCTGAGATGAAGAACCATGTGCCTTCCTTCTCATCTCTTCATTAAGAGCACCACTCTTTGCCGCTTGCAACGAAACAACACAATTAGGGGCTGAGTTTGTAATAGAAACCTGAAATGTTTCCCAAGACTCAGGTAAAGTATTCAGTAGCCATAGTCCCAAAACTTCATCATCCAATTTGATACTCATACCAGATAACTGATCTAGGAGCCCTTGAAATTCATTCAAGTGATCTGAAATAGAAGAACTCTCCCTGTACTTCAAATTCATCAGACAGTTCAACAAATACAATTTATTATTGCTTGATTTAAAAGCATACAAGTACTCAATCTTCTACCACAACGTTCTCGCAAGTGTCTCATTAGCAATGTGATTATGAACATTGTCTTCTACAAATTGTCGAATAAAACCACATACCTAGTGTTCAAAATACCATTTTTCTTCAGACATAGAATCAAGCTTGTGACAAAAACAGGAATATGAATTTTCTTCACAAATGGCAAGTCTTTCATATTGCCGTTCCACAAGTGATAATTAGTGTCATTCAAGGCAACCAATTTTGTATTTGCCTCCATCATTCAAGCAATTCAAATAGTCCCTAGACCAAAACCAAAGAGCTCTAATACCACTCTGATAGGGGCAATAAGATAAGTTTGCAACAAATGTAAACAAAGCAGCGGAAATAAATCCTTCTATCTCGCAAGAATCTATGAGGATCAATAACAAAATATAACACTAACTAATCACTAATCTTTTTGGAATAAGACACCAAGATTTTAACATGGAAAACCCCTCAAAGAAAAGGTAGAAACCACAGGTCGTCCAGACCAAAGAAGTAGCTCCATTATTATCAATAAAGAGTACAAAAGAGTTTTAATCAAGTGCCAACAACAATATCAATGTCAACACCAATAAATTAATAAGCTTACAAATAGAGAACAAGGAAGATGAAGACCCCCAAACACATTGCTGCCGTACGAACTGAATATCTCCCAACATAAAAGTCTTTCAATGATCCGAATAGTCAGAATGAAGAAACATACATTCTGAACGTGCTGTCCAAAAATAAGCCCGACCCAACAGTAAACGAATCTGTAGTGGAGAATTTATGATTGCAGCTCTGTGTAAAGACGAGAATAGTTTTGTATTTCTAGTAACTTTCTTTATTCAACTCTCTGCCCTACAAAACACCTTCTCCACTTGACTTAAATAAGATATCAAGTGGGCTTCTCAATTTGGGCTTTTTCTCTACATAGGAAGGGAGCCCAATACCCAACACTAGGAGCCATCAAGATTCACAAAGAAACAAACTTTATTTATAAAATTCATTTGAGCATTGTCAGTACACTAGTTTTTAAGAGGGTCGCACCCCAGGACTCAGTTATCTTCCCAGAATTCTATCTCTCTCCCATTCCCAAGTTGCCAGCTGAAATTCCTTTCAATATTGCTCCAAGCTTTAGTAATGCCACTACAAAAGTTACTACCTTGGCACTTTGGTTCAATACAAAGTCCGACAGTCTCACCATAATTATACTTAGAACAAACTATTTTGATCCACAGATCATTCAGTTTGTTGTTCATCCTCCATCTTGGCTTTGAAAGGAAAGCGATATTGGTTTTCCTCGTCGTCCTCAGGCCCAATCCACTTGCCCTTTTAGGCTTGTAGAGGTCTTTCCAGCCTAGCCAGTGAGTCTTCCTTATGCTATCAGAATCACCCCAGACATCCTTGCATTTTTTATCAATATAATTACAAACAAACATAGGAAAAAAGGTTAGTTTACATGATGTAATTGGGTAAAACTTGCACCACTGATTTAGTTAGCGTAAGTCTGCCTGCAAAGGACAAGGTGTCCTGCTTCCAATTGCTCAGTCTCTATTCTATTTTATCTTTGATAAATTGAAAAGACTCTTTTGATACCTTATCATGGTGCAAGGGCACACCAAGATACTTTCCCATATTACTCGTCCGCTGGAGTCCCAAAGCCTGAGATATTTTTTCCTACTATTGCCTTTGATTCATTTAATAGTGCCATATATATATTTGAATGAAAAGAAAAGAAATAAAAAAAGATAAAATATTTAAAATTTAAGTTCAAGAAAAAAAATATTTAAAATCTTGTATTTCAGATTTTATTCTTGAACTTTTAAAAAGATATATTAATTTTTAAGTTTTAAAAGTTATATTTTCTCTTAATTTTCTAAAAAGTTGTATTTAAAATCTTGTATTGTGCAAAGGCACACCAAGATACTTTCTCAAATTACACATCCGCTGGAGTCCCGAGGCTTGAGATATTTGTTCCTACCATTGCCTTTGATTCATTTAATAGTGCCACATATATATTTGAATGAAAAGAAAAGAAATAAAAAAAGATAAAATATTTAAAATTTAAGTTCAAGAAAAAAAAATTTAAAATCTTGTATTTTAGATTTTATTCTTGAACTTTTAAAAAGATATATAAATTTTTAAGTTCTAAAAGTTACATTTTCTCTTAATTTTCTTTTTTATGAACTAATTAAACATCATTGGAAAGTAAAGAAAAAATATAACAAATATAGTATGTAAAAATATTTTTAAAACATTAGTCAATGACAAAGTAAATATTTTGCTTTAAAATTACAGTATAATTGCATTTAAAATTAGAGCTAAAGAATGCTACTGAATTTTTAACAAAATGTTTTGTTCTTATAAAAAAGTAAAGAGGTAGCCTTTTTTTGTTGTTGATGGTGTTTCTCAAGAGTATGTATGATACCTACAAATAGAAATCCATAAAGTCTATGATGGCAGAGGATAAGTCTATGATGGTGGAGGATAATACTGTACTTACAAAAACATTCATTTTGCTTCTCTTTAGAATGCTATGACATTCTCTTAAACACTCTTTATAATTAGTTGAAATTTATTGAAATATATAAAATTAGGAGAGAAGAGTCATTTAATGATAAATGTTTATGTTTTTAAAACCGAACCGGTGATCAACCGGTGAAGGTACTGTTCACGGTTCATTGGTTCAATCGTTAGTGAACTAGTGGTTGAACCGGTCCTAATAGAATAATATTTTTTTATTATTAATGTACAATAATAATTAAGATTATAAAAGAAAAAATGTATTAAGGTTGTAATTATAAAATGATAAAAGTAATTTTACTAAATACATCTCTATATTGTTAAGTTAAACCCTTTTTTTATTGATTTTTTAATTAAAAATTAGTTGATTTAGAAAAACGAGAAGTATATTTAGAAAAATAAAAAAAAATAATTAAAAAATACAAAGCAGTTGAACCACCGGTTTTACCGATTCTTGACCGATTTTCTGATTTTACTATGGTTTTTTGTTCCATCGGTTTTCAGGTAAAACTGGTGGTTGGACCTCTGGTTGAACCAGCCTATCCGGTTCGATTTTTATAACATAGATAAATGTGTCTCGCATAATTTATTCTCTTTGGGTCTTACTAACTAGTGTTCTAAGAGCATTGTTTAAGAAATATTAATGAACATTGAACTTTGTAAAATTGCATAGTTAACTGTGTTATTAAATGAATTTTGATTTTAATACTCGTTAATGCATTTTTACTTTATTTAAAGAACAAAAATACTCATAAATATTATACAGTTTTACTTATATAATATTTTATTTGATGTATACTAAAAAAATTTAAAAAATTAATTTTAACACTACTGAAAATTAAAAAAAATTCAAATTAAAAATAAATAATTTTGACATTTTTACTTTATATTCTTAATATTTTGATATTTTATTTTATTTATTTTTAATTTTCAGTAACTGTAAAATAAAAATATAGTAAAAAAACGTTAAAATTATTTTATTTTTAACTTTTTAATATTTTTTTTGCGTTAAATAAAATATTAATTGGAAACATTGATGGGTAGTTTTACCTTTCAAATAAAGTAAAAATGCATTAATAACTATCTAAATCAAAATTCATAATTAAGTACACAGTTAATTATGAGTTTTTACAAAATTAATTTTTCATTAATAATCTTTAACCAATGCTCCAAAAACACTTGTTAGCATTCTCCTTATTCTTTTGGATAAAAATTTCAACCAACCAATAATTTAAAGTAATTCAAAAAAGTGTACTGCTAACATTTTTCATACACACATTTGTGACCTGTTAGGGGTGATGTCATTATCATCATAAGTGTCTTGTTAATGGTCTTCAATGCTAGATGACCATAGCATAACCACAGCACATAGTGTATTAAAAAAGATCTTTATCATAGTGATAATGTAGTATTGAATCTTTATTTCCTAGTTTACTTATTTTACTGTATGCTGTTGCTGTGGTTCCTTATTTTGGACTCATCATCTGCCTCTTGGAAAAACATGTTTTAGCGCGAGAAGGTGAGTGTGTAAGAAATCAACTTTTACTTTGTTTAGAGTATATTTCATTGCTTCCAAATAGATTTTGAATATGAGCAAATTGAATGTTAAAAATATGGCGAATTTGGATTCATTAAATGAAAGTGAAAACAAATTGCATACGGTGAGTATTTAATTCAATAATTTGCTTAGTTATTTCCTAAATTAAAGCCTGAATAACTCATCAAATCAAAGAAAGATGGGTAAAAGTTTGATTTCCAGTAAAATGTCTACTCGTCAAATTTATTCTTGTCTAATTTGTATTGTTTATTTCTATCTCTATTTTCTAACTAGAGTGTTTGTGGTACAGTTTAATTCGGTTTCTATTGTAAAAATCATCCTAACTAAATAAGAAAATTAAGTGTGGTTTGATTGGTTTGAAAGTATTATAAAATTTGAAGCAAACCAAACAATTTGTTAGCAGTTTGGTTTGGTTTAGGTTTTTGGTTTTGAAAATGTTATTAAGTATTATTTAGTATGATAACTAAACTAGAATCTTGTTTCAAATATTTCTTGTGTGGAGGAATGGAACAAAATAAGAAGATTCATTAGGTGTGTTGAGACAAGGTGCATGAAGGGAAAGGAGGAAGGGGAGCATTGCCTTTATATTTCCTCTCTCTTTTTAAAACGTTAATAGGTATAATAGCTAAACTAGAATTTTGTTTCAAATCTTTCCTGTAGGGAGGAATGGGACAAAACAAGAAGATTTATTGGGTGCCTTAGGACAAGGTGTGTAGGGGAAAGGAGGAAGGGAGTTTAGGGTTGAGGGACTTGTATAGGTTCAATGTGGCTCTGCTTGGGAAATGGAATTGGAGACTTAGAGTTGAGGAGCACAAGATGTGGATGAAAGTGTTACGGTCAAAGTACGAGCGACCAGATGGCTCTTGGGCAGTGAAAGGCAGAATGTGCTCCAGATGGTAGGTTGACTTGCAATCAATAGAGGATGCAATCATGGGAAAATTAGGGTGGTGGAAGAAAAATGTCAATTGAGCTGTGGGAGACGGTCAAACGATTAGCTTCTGGTAGGAAAGATGGTTAGAGGAGGGAAGTTTAAATGTCAGATTCAACGATTATTTAGGATAGCTTACCAGCAAAATATTTCTCTAAAAGAGATGCAAGATGATGATAGTGGATGGAAGTGGAGATGAAGGAGGACACTTTTTGAATGGGAGGAAGAGCATCTAGGTGAACTAATTGATGTGTTAGGTAATGTGTCATTATCAGAGGGGAAACATGATGGTTGGGTGTGGGTGGTCTATGGTTCCGACATGTATACTGTTGCATATGCATATCGAGTGTTGTCTTCAACCTCCACTTCTCAAGAGGATTCGTTTTTTGGTAGGATGTGGGCTAAAGGTATACCACCAAATGTTCAATGTCTAGTTTGGCAATTGAATGCAAATAGGTTGCCAACTTGAGACAATCTTGTGAAGCGGGGAGCACTTCAAGTAGAAGAGGCAGCGTGTATCTTTAGTGGGGAGAATCTCAGCGTTCCATGTGTTCCTAAAGTGCAGTTTGTCTTTTAGAGTGTGGGTTCATTCGAGTTCATGGTGGGGAATGGCAACATCATTGCATAACAATTTTTAGACTTTTTGTTACAGTTTTGAGTCTAGTTAATGGCTCCAAAACAATGAGAAAAACATGATTTATTGTTTGGTTTGCAAGTTTTTGACACATTTGGAAGGCAAGATGCACCAATTTTCAAGAGTCAAACTTTTTAGGTTGAAGAGATTGTCCTTGAAGTTCAACTGAGCTCTTGAGAATGGTGCTCTGCAGGTAAAATCATGAACCACATTCGTTTTCGAGATGAATCATGAATCCACTATTTTGCGTATAGGTTTTTAATTACTCTTGTCTTGAATTTACATGCGCTCTTGGTGCTTTTGTATAACTATTTTTTACCTTGAATAAAACTTTTTTGACTTATAAAATTTTTTTAAAAAAATATTATTTAGTATGATTTTTAATAATACTTAAATAGTTTGTTTTACTTTGAAAATCATTTAAATATCTATTGGTACTTTACTGAAAATCAAACTTATTCTAAAACTACCTAAAAAATAAATTTCACCATATATCTAACTAATGAAAATTATAACAGTTACACTGATCATTATTTATTTTTCATGTGACTATATTTATAATATAAATTATTTCATATCTACTGAATAAACATTATTTGAAAAACAAATATAGAAATAATATATTTTATGATTTAGTTCGATTTAAACGTCCATAAAGATACCAAATTCACTAAATGAACTAGGTGTGCCATGTTTACGTACATGAAATTTGAAGCGTTTAAGAAATTAAAAGTAAAAAACATTTAGATTGGACCAACTTTTATATCTCAATTTGAAAAACTATTTAATTCAAGGGAAAATTTGTATTCATTTCTAAAAAATGTGTGTTTTTTTTAAAAGTTTAAAGACCTAAACTCATTAATAAAAAGTACAAAATCCTTTACCATTCTCAAAACGCAAAACAAGTTTTTGAATAGTCCCTTATTGGAAACATGAATATCTATCTTGTGTGCATTCAAAATTTCCAGAGTATTAATGATAATCTCTACACCACAACAATACCATGTTGCATGCATAACAACTTTTTAGTTTACTATGACTACAAAAACTAAATTTGATTTTTATTTTTCAATAACTTGTACTTACATATTGTACCCAAAATTAGAATAAGGATGGCAAAAGAATTACGGACTGGCCCACCAATGTTTAATAAATTTTAAAAAATATATTATTTATACAAATTAATAAAATAATTATAATAATTAAAGCATAGAATAAATTATTAAGTAAAATTTCTAAAATTGACTTTCTTAAAAAATCAAATAAATTTTTTCATAACTTTGTCATTTAGTAATGTTGTTAAAAAAATAAAATAAATACTGTAAAGTTTATATTTTTGGTTTTTCTATTTTTTTAAAAAATCATGACTTTTACAAGAAAATAAAAATGTGTTGTTAAAATTAATTTTCATATTATTTAAAAGAACGATAGCTTGGTGGTCACCATGCTTCAATTTCAACGCACACAGAAACATGGAACATTGAGTACGTTGTCGAGTGGGGGAAAGAATAACTTGTTCGTTCACTAATGGGTAGGGGTCAATATATGGATTTGAGTCGGTGAACTTTCAAACCTCTCCTGGTTTTTAACTTTTCTTTAAAAAGTTATAACTTCAGATAAAATTTGAGTCTGGTCTGCAAAATTTATAAATTTTGTGGATTAAATCTGTAGGCTCACCGATTTGGTCCATAGTTATTTAAAAAAATATATTTATCATTTAAGCTATTAGTGTGTTAATTGAATTTTTTGTTGTAAATTGTAATATTCTATAATTTTAATGTTGAAAATATTTAATATTTTAGATTATTATAAATAGTAGTATAATTTTTAGTATGATTTATTATAATTTAGTTAGCTTTAAAAAATTAGATATTTTTTTAATTATTTAAAAAAAATATATGTGCGCATGTGGATTGGTCTAACAAACATGCAGACTTTGCGAATTGGATATGAACTCTTAAAAGAAATTTATTTTAACAGATTAGATTTATGTAATCTATTTAAAATGCGAGTTTCAGAAGTTAGGATTAAATAGGCTAAACCCATCACTATATCCACCCTACTCACATGCTCATCAAACGCGCAATTGGATTTAGAGTCAAATCTATTAAAATATATTCTAAAATGACTAACAAATAATATATTTTTTACCTTTCAAAATATCCAATTCCAACTGAAAATAATCCATTATAGATTAAATGTTACAGAATGTAACTTGAAATATTTTTTATAATATTCCGAATACAGAATATCACATTTCATATGTATTTTTTACATTCCATATTGAACAATGCAAAATGTATGTTTTAGGTACTTGTCCAGTTATATTGAACTAAAAGTCAATTATATCAAACTTTAAATTTAATTCACAATTTGTATTGTATTTTTTATCTAAACCTTGTAACCCAGTTCATTGCATCCATGGTAGCATTATTATTGGTTTTATACTTTTATTACTGTTAAACAAAACTTGAATTTTCTGTGGTGAAGTTTGCAGCAGTTGGCGTTTTTTACAGATAATATTTATCTGAAATGTTTATTTTCTGAAATTTCAACACAAGGAGACATTTTTCACTCTTGAATTCTTAGTAAATATAAATACAAATACTTTAGCTAAGGTTTGAGTACATTCTCCACTTAAATGTACAATGGCTTCACTTGAGTTCAATGGAAGAGCCAATGTGTTATGCTTGTTTAGTAGACCTTCTCCTGAAACAATGAAATAGGAAACACAAAAGTGACAAAAATGATAGATTATTAATTTTTTTTATTGTTTCTTTCTTCTTGAACATCAAAAGAGAAAAATATGAGATTAGAGATCAATGTTGTAATGGAGAGTTTGATAAAAAAAAAAAAATACATAAGTTTTTAATTTTGTAATAACATTTTATGAAAAATCATTTATCTGAGAACAATTTTAGGTCTAGAATCAAATCCAAAACTTATAATCAAACACGCATGCTCATCCAATCAAATTCTCTTAAAATCATACAATTTAGTAAAAACAATAAATCCAATGTTAAATTTCTGCTCTTACCTTGTTATCCATCTCTTTTTCTGTTGTACATGATTTGGTACCTTTCCACTTATGTGGTTTATTTGTTAAAGAGAAATTGTCTAGTGCATAATGCAAATGATTCAGTATAAGTTTCTTTGGAGCACTGTCATTGTGTCTATAAAGATAATGGTGCATCAAATAAGACAATCTTGAAAACATCTTGACCCGTTCATACTGTTAAGTGTTAACAGAAGATTCAATAAGATAAGATACTACCACCTTCAATACTAATTATAAAACGATGTTGAATAATTTATCTTTATTAAGAAAATGAGTAATTTAATAATATTAAATTTGTTTTTAATGTAATATTTTTAAATTTAATCTAGTATTAATGAAAAATTATATGGATTTATATAAGGGTATTTTAGTAAAATAAATATTAAATGCAAAACAATGTTTTGTAAAAAGAAAATAAATTAAAACATTTTACAATTAAATTAGGAACATAGGTACTCTCCCGGGTTATGTCTATCCTACTAATTCATTAAAATTAAGAAAAGTGGTGTGTATAATTGATATAATATATATATATATATATATATATATATCAAATATTTTTTTTCAAAATTATTTTTTTTAAAAGGTAATATTTTTATTGATTAGAGTATGATACCACTTAGTCATAAACAATGACTAGACAATATTTGTTATTTAAGGGTCAAAACATTAAACAATTCTCCACAATAAATAAATATATATATATATATATATATATATATATAAAAGTTTCCCGCTCTTTCATCCTGATACGTAAGGTCAAATTTAAAATAAATCTTCTCAATTTATTAAAACAATATATTGATTTAATAGACTATTCATAAAAGAAAACAAATGATTTTTAAAATATTATTTTATCTATAACCACAATCTTTACATAGAGTCTTACGCAAATAATTTTCTCTCAGTTGATCATTTTCTACTTTAACCTCTCATTATTTAAATATAAAAATAATTAATGTAAACTATATTATATATAGATTAGATCTTGTAAAAATATACACTACTATCAACAAAAATATACACTACTTTTATCTTGTAAATAGAACTGAATTATAATATATCAACTTTTATAGTTTATCAAGATAAAAGAACAATTAAAATTATCTGGCTCCTTTTTATCAGTTGTTAGATGCCTTAATTAAATTCAACATGATAAGAAAATAATCAACAATATTAATCTTGGAACATATATATATATATATATATATATATATATATATATATATATATATATATATATATATATATATATATATATACCGCTTCTTCTCTAATCTTCTTCTCATTATTTGCAGCAGTGTCCTTTGATTCCATACTGTGAGTTACACTTCTTTCACTACCAGATGATTGTGTATTATGCATCAAATGGGTTTCTGCCCCTTATTGCACAAATAAGAAAGTATAAATAAGCAAAGTGTAAATTACACTAAGTAAAATTAAAGTTTGCTCTAGAGAAAAACACTTTCACACGAGTAGTGTAAAATGTTTTACACCGATATTCAATTAAAATTCTTTATTTATGATAAATTTGTTGATTTTACTAATTAATACTTTAAAATTCATATAAATGAAGAGTTAAACTCTTATATTTAACCTTCTTATATTTTTTAACCATACACAAATAATCTTTAATTTTTTTTTTTGTTACACCAACATACTTCCGATTTTTCACTTTAATTATATGGGTTTTTTGAAAGAATTTATTTAGTATGTACTGACAGTGTAAAAGAATATTACATTGACAACTAATCATATATTTTAATTTATATGATTTTTAAAATATTAATTCGTAAAGTCAACAAGAATTAAGGGTTATGATTGAATGTTAGTGTAAAAATTTTTACACTTACAAAACATATATTTAACTTTTTTTTAAATAAAAAATAATACTATAACAATTCTTCTTGGGAACTGAAAGCTAGTAACTAATGTAACAAAAAAAAAAAAAGTAAGTATAATAAGATCAAAACTTAGGAATGTAAAGATAATTAAAGTAGTTATATATTTACCTCAAGTTAGTCAATTTCTTCAGAGCACTTTTCCAAGACATGAAACTAATGATTAAAGCTTGAGCTTGAAAACAAGGTTTCTTAGTCATTGTTAAATATAGGCCACAGAGTCATCAACTCTCTTGCTGTAACAAAAAAAAGTCAACTCTCTTGCACCCCACGCCAAGTTGGTCAACTTGCAAGTATTGTGGATCAACAATAATGATGCATAATGCATATTATAAAAGAGTAATCATATAGTTCCTTCAAATATATAATATGCATAATTTCCCATACACGTGTGTGTAAAAGAAAATTTTAAATTAATTAAACAATAGTAGATGCATAATGCATATTATATAAAAGAGTAATCATATAGTTACTTTAAATAATATGCATAATTGCACGGATATATATAAGAAAATTTTAAATTAATTAACAAAAAATAATAGTAATTTGTAGTTAATATATGTGATTGAAAGGTTATGAATACCTGCAACGAGTGCTGATAAAATAAATGTGATTGTATGGACATATTATTTTATTTAATTGGATATTTGTATTTAAATGATAGAAAGTATTGACAAACTGGAATCAATGTGTTTGAAAGAGACATAAGTAAAATTAGGATCAGGTGTGGTCGGTACTCATGAATAATTATTAAATGTTTAATTTATTTTGTTAATTAAAAATATGTATTTGAATGAGACATTACAGATTGGGATTCGAGTGTTGTTGATACTCATGAATAATTATTAGATGTCTCTATTAATTAATTTTGTTAATTAGGGATATGTGTTTGAATGATATATATAGAAATTGAGATCGGGTGTGATTGGTATCCATGAATAGTTATTCGATGTCTATATATTAATTTATTTTGTTGAATTATTGGAGAGCATGTGCACTATCTAATTTTTTGGATGTAATGATTATGTTGGCATTGAGGTTTTCCCTTTTTATACCCTAGAAGCTAGCAGTAGTAATGATTGTGTGTATTAATTCATTCAATCGTTGATATATTATTGGATTGTTGATTGTGTTGACATATTATTGTTTCTATGCATGCTATTGATGATTACACGATGAAGAACTTTAATTATATGATCGATTGACGTGATGGTTAATGAACTACTTTATATACATATTAAGATTATGTGTTGGGAGTTTTCTTCCATAGTGGATTGATGAAAAAATTGATGATTATCAATGCAATTGTGGAGTGTGATGATAATAAATAAAAGGATAAAGAAATAGAATATTTGAGGGTTCGAAGTAAGAATTATATTTTAAAAACCTTATATAAATTGAATACTTGTTATCTAAAAATTTTCGTATGAACATACCTTAGTGTTTCTGTAATATCTTTCTGTGTGGTTAACCAAATCAACTTCCGTTTGTTGTTTTAGAAAGTAAACATTTGAGGGTATAGTTTATGCTCAATAATTATGTAACTATGTTAAGAATACATTGAGTTATGTAATTTAGAAGTTGACTTGCAAAACATAATTTCTGTGTTTTAAGCTCTATGAGGTGACCTACACAACCTTATTAAGTTTCATGTTCTTCATGAAAGTTGTAGTCGTAGATGTTATCTTTCGATGGAGTTAGAATCACTTAAAAAGTATATATATAACTCAAGTTATGAATAACATAGTGAGTAAAGGTAAAGCTGTCAGATTTGGGTTTAGTGGTTACTGATTTGTAATTTTTAAAAATAGTAGATGATAAAACTAACTCTAGGCATCAACATAAAAGATTTAGCTAATTGTATCATATTTCTAATAAAATTTGTACCACACTCATATAATTTGTAAAACTATACATATTCTATATGATGTAATAAAAAAGGAAGATAAGAATGAATAGTGTGAATTGTAATGGTGTTGATTGTTGTGGTGTGAAATATTGTGATGTATCTTATGGTTGTGTGGTGAATTATTGAATGTTTGAAAGTTGTTTAAGGAGTGTAATTGGTGATTTGTCAAAATTGATTTCTCTAGTTGTTTTTTTTACCATTGTATGGTATGAATTAGTCATTATAGAAAATAATGACAAACTATGTCAAAAAATTTGAGTATACACTATATGAGTATTCCTCTTTTATCATGGTTTTCTTTGTACTCAAATATTTATTCTCCTATATAACTTTTGCTAAATCTTGCTACATAAAAAGTTGTTTTATTTGTTTTTCTATATGGAGCTGATTTAAGATATTATCAAATAAAACAACTAAACTTAATGAAAATTCAAATTAACCTGATCCTTTAATTTTTTTTAATTATTAAATAAATTTATTTTTTAATTAAAAAATACTAAATATTTTATACATTAATTAATTAATGAGTTTCAATTACGGTGTAACTTTGAATTTCTTGAAAATACATGCCTAGAATCATCAGAAGATATGAAATTGTGAATCACAATATATTTTATTTACTTAATTAATAAAATTATTATTTTTCTTATATCGGATATGGTTAGTAAATTTTCTTACTTAATTATAAAATTATGTCAATAATAAATGTCAAAAATATTAAAATTGTAGGTATAAAATATTAATCTAGTATTGTATTTCCATATCTAAAAACATCTATTATTATTATTATTATTATTATTATTATTATTATTATTATTATTATTATTATTATTGATTAATATCATCTCTTAAGTGTAGTTATAACAACAACATTTATAAGTTTAAAATTTTTAAAGAATTATTAGCAAATTAGATTTGAACTAGTGACATCTTGTTCAAGACTCACATGATTTCACTGTGCAACCATATACCTTTCTAAAAAATTGATATATATATATATATATATATATATTATATTATCATATGGTAGATTTTTATTAAATTATTTTATGTCTAATTATATTTATTTAAAATATATATTATGACCAATTTTGCTATATAAATTACAATAAATAATATATTCTAATCTTTTTAATATATATATATATATATAGTTTAATTAGTATAAACTGTCTGTGTAAAGATTTTTACACTGACATTTAATCATAACCCTTAATTCATGATAAATTTGTTGACTTTAGTCATTAGTACTTTAAAAGTCATATAAATAAAAATTCATTATTGAATGTCATTGTAAAAATCTTTTATACTGACAGTGTATACAATTAAACTCGTATATATATATATATATATATATATTTATTTATATGGGTCTTTTATTTATTCAAAGTCTTATATTTTAGATTATTAAAAATTGTTAACTTCAACATCTATTAGTCAATCTTCTTTTTTTTTTTCATTCACAAAAAAAAGTCTCTCTTAATTTGTTTATTTATTTATTTTTTAATTAAGTTTTAAAAAAGAGTGGGATAGATAATGAAGGTTACATTTAAACAAGTAGTCAAATAGGTTTTTAAAGTGAAAAACTAGTGAAGTGACCATGACTCATAGGTCTAAATTCATTAAAAGTTTAATTGGTATACATTGCCAGTATAACAGATTTTTACACTGACATTCAATCATGGCTTTTCATTTATGTGACTTTTAAAGTAGTAATGAATAAAGTCAACAAATTACCATGGATGAAATGTTGTGATTGAATGTCAGTGTAAAAATCTTTACACTGACAGTGTATACCAATTAAACTTATTTTTTAAATACTTTTTTTTACTGAAAATTAGTAGATAAAATTAATAAATTTTTGAAATAAAATAATAGTTGAGGTAGTTATTTAATTTGTAGAATTTTAAATTTAAATGGAAATATTTAATTAATATAATTATTAACTGTAATCAATTTAAAAAATAAAATAGATAAAAGATATTGTGCCAAATAATATATTCTCTACCTACCCACCTGTGTCGGTTTTGAGTACATGTACCTATTTGTTGAAGGTCGTTCGAGCTTTTCCTAGGAGTATGACATGGATTACTTCAGCACTGTAGTGTCGGGTAGCCTGTGTCAAATAAAATACTCTTTAACTTATATTTAATGGTATTTATAATAATAATGGTAAAAAAGTAAAAAGAGTATTTTTGTTAAAAATCCTTCCCCTTCCTTGAGCTAAACACTCCATTGAACCAAAAAACATATGAAATTAAAATTCTCCCTCCCCTTTTGCTCCCTAACCTAAACTAAAGAGGACAGATAAAGTAAACATGCCCTTATTATTTCATTAGTAAATGATTAGGATTAATTTAGTTTTGAAATATTTAAAATCTAAAAAAAATCTTATCAAAATATGTTACAATTTTGTTTATATAAAAAAACTTATCAAATATAACTTATAGAAATATTAAAAATTAAAAATCAAAATCTTAAATAAAATCCACGCAAAATGATAATCTTATATTTTCTTTCTCTCCTCAATTCGCAAGAATTATTCGTTTCTTTAAAACAACAAATTGAAACCAAAATATTGTCTAATCTATCATATTTACAATTTAAAGATATTTTTATCAGCACATTTAGAAACATTAAATTTAATTTTGTTACTAGCTTAAAATTTTCGGTTTAGTAATTCCTAGAAAAAATATTTATATAATTTTATTTTAAATTTTAGCATTTTTACTGTTTAAATTAATTGACTATATATTTATAATATTAGTGTTTTTCTTCTTTTACTATCTCTATATATCATGGCATGTGAACAAATCCTATACAAATAGTAAAATAGGAGTATTGAGTAGTGTAACCATAGATATTGATGTTGTATTAGATAAATTTTACCAGATTTACTAACAAATTAATTGATTTACAAAAAGCGGTAATAAAATTTACTTTATGCAATTTTTGATTGTAAACAAGATCATAAATAGATCCTGAAGTGAAAAAACTAATATTTTTGTGATTTTATACGTAAAAAAGTTGAAACAACAAAACCTTTTTAAATAACAAAAATATTGTTGAGGTTAAACTTCACAAAGCATCATTGTTTTCTCAACTTTCAAGCATAATATACATTTTGATACAAATCAATGTCAAAATCATTCTAGCTAGCCTTAATCCATGAAAAGAACTAACTTTATGTTTAGCAACTCAAGATAACCAATGAATTAAGCCTCATTCCTAAACACAAAGTACACTTAGTATTTTGTTTCATTAATTTCAAGACAATGAAAGTGTTTTTTAACTACAATCATGTTAACCAACAAATTTATGGTTAATCACTCAACAACAAACATTAACCATAGAAGAAATACTAACATAGGAGATAATTAAAAAATACGTACATATATCATATCAAAAGATAGAAAAAAGTTTGAGTTTGGTTACATCTAACCTCAACCAGATAGAAAACTAGATACTCCGTGGTCATGGATAGCATCAAAATATTGAATAAATGAAAAAACAAACAAAAGATAGAGAAAAGAGAGAACTTTGAAGGAATAAAACACTAATAATATTGCACAAAAGATCTCAGCTCCTTCCATAAATGGTCAATTTTTCCTTTTATAATTGAGAAAATTTTTTCATTCTAAGTTACATTGCTTTCTATATTAAGAGAAGTTTGTTCATTGTCTTGTATTTAACATAGTATTTTGGGTTTGAATTGTTTTAATATTTTATGTGGGTAGATGGAAGAAAATATATACAAACAAAGACAAAGAAAACTAAAACATTGAGAGAGGAACCAAAAGAATTATATATTTTTTTAAATTTTTTTCTTAGATTTCAAGGATTGCTTGTTCAAAATTCTTTTTCTTTTCTTTGCAGTAATATATTTTAGAGAGAAAGACACATTCATCCATTTATAAATGTAAAAAGTTTTATATTGTCATTTCATTACAACCCTTTATTTATTGGCTTTATTAATCAATAAATATTTTAAAGACCATGTAAATAATAGATTGTGATTGAACAAATAACACTGCATGATATTAAAATTTATATTTTATATGAATTTATATAACAAAAAGTTCTTTTATTTTTATTTTAATTTTTTTACTATATGAAGGCTATTCAACCCACGGTTTCAATTCATAATCCTTAGTATTGACTTGGTAGTCATAGTCGAGATTACTAAAAAAAATGCTTTGTTCTATAACTTTAACAAAGTAGAACATATAGTAACAACATAAACATGGAACACAATTCACACATTTAAAAGAGGCATACATTACAACTTAAACACATTACATAATACAATGTTCATGGTTCATAATAAAGGAGTTGCGGGCTACATGAACCTTGCAGCCTCCTCGGCCCCCATTGGGTAAAAAAGGCATTGTTGGGTAATAAATATTGCCAACAACACTCACTACATTTCAGCTAGTAATAATTAACATCACACAAAAATTCACCCAACAAAAGCTAGTAGTAATAGTAACTAGTAACATCTTCTACACCCACCCATTAGCATTAGCATTAACATTTATATTAGAATTGTCAAAACGGTTGGACCCAATCTATATGGACTGGCTCACCAAAAACACAGATCAACTTAACTTAATTCGATTCGTTTATCTTTTTTTTGTTCAATCTGCTGGCCCGATCTGTCCCTTCACGGGTTAGTGGTTATACAGGCCAACCCATTAACCTACCAAAAACTAAAAAGTTATTTTTTTAAAATAAGATCTTTTAAAAATTTTAAAATTAACTATTTAATTAATTTTTTATTTAAAATTAAGAAAAGTCATTTTCTATTTGATTATGTAATATAATAATTTAAAATTAAAAAAATGATTATATGAAATACAAATTTACAATTAAAATAAAACATAAAGTGAGTTCAATACAAACTCACCCGATCTACTCATATTAAAGTTGCACGTGTGTCCTAAGTGGATCAAATAATATTTTTTTTATTACAATGTAAATTTTCATTTTTTTTAACCTACTTTAATTTGTATTCATGATAAGTCAGATTTACTCACGAAATTCAACTAATTTTAATGACTCTAAATCTTATACTAAAGTAACTTTCACTTTTAGTTGTCTACCCTTGTCTCACTTTCGGTTCCTAGCTCCCTACCCAACACAACTTCAAACTTTTTTGGGAAACGTTTTAAAAAAAAAAAAAACCCAAACAAGTCAAAACTCAACTAAAAAACAAACAAACATTAATGAGACAACCCGTTTTCTATCTCTCACAATTATAGACACTATTAGTCTATTACTTCAATTAAAGAAAATTTCTATTTCTTCAACATAACATATTAATATTAGTAAAATTATATATAAAAAAAGTGATAAAATGTAAATCTAGGAAGATAAAAATAATAAAATCTAATAACACACAATTTTTATTGTCGCACTACTTAATCCATTCATTTTTTAATTTTAAATCTTCAATATGTAAATAGTATTTTAAACTTTAAATTTTATCGTCATTTTTTAATTTTAAATCTTCAATATGTAAATAGTATTTTAAACTTTAAATTTTATCGTCATTTTTTATTGAGTTTAATTGATATATACTGTTAGTGTAAAACATTTTACATGACATCCAATCACAACTCTTAATTTATGGTAAATTTGTTGATTTTACTCATTACTACTTTAAAAGTCACATAAATGAAAAATTATGATTAAATGTCAGTATAAAAATATTTTACACTAATAATGTATAATCTTTTTAAAATATTAAACTTTAAATTAAACAATAGATCAATGAATCTACATATTTTCAAAGTTTAAATTTATTATTTAATTTATTTATGATCAGGTTTAATCGAATTAAATCAGGTTTGATCTGATTATCTCTAGAAAGGTTAATGAATTTAATTGAATGTGTTTGAGATTCACGAATCAATCAGATTCATATGTATCAACACTCGTAACTATAACCCGGTTTCCTCGTTAATGTTTTTATTTTAAATATAAATTAGCCTGTGAAGGTCTGACCGAACTTCCAATGACAGGATGCCACGTACGACGAAGATGGATTGCCAATTTTGCCCCCAGTTTCAACTTCCAATTGTTTTGCGCCATTCGCGTGCTCTTCACGCGCACGATATTCCCTGCACCCGCGACGTTGGTGATTAAAACCAGGTTGAAGTAACGAAAACCGTTGATCGTAAATCTCATTTCACCATTCTTTATGCAGGGGACCCTGTGCAATGTTTCCAAATAAAATAAAAATAATAAGTATTTAGATAGGTAAACCTATTAAACAAGAAAATAATTAAATAAATTAACTATAAATCCTTTTGTAACATCATTTTTCATATGATTCTATGTTTACTAAATGAACAGAGAATTAGATGTATTTTATATTCTACTTAAATTATCTATAGAATGAAAAAGAAAAGTTAGAGTAAACTATCAATTTTAGCTCTCTCATACTGATATTTATATTTTTTTAATGAAATTTTTAGAGGAATGATTATGTTAATATGCAAATTGATCTTTAACGTATTTTTAATAGCCTTGTTAAACAGTTTAAAAATATTATATACTGTATTTTAAGAGCTAATCTTTAGCTCTCCCATTTTTAGTAATGCTATAAGTTTTTTTTTTCTAAATTATCACCGGTACTCTTATTAGATAAAAAAAGTTTAATATTATTTTTTTTATGAGATTTAAATTTATTTAAACTAATTATATGACAACGTTAATTTTAAAAATATAGAGAAGTCAGACAAAGTGATAGTCAAACCTAGAATTTGAAAATGAGAGTGCTCAAACCATATCACTAAACCAAAGGCCCATATTTGTCTTATTGTGTATTTTTTCTTAATTTTGTGTTACTATTCTAGGTCATTTATGTTGTAAATTTTTTAAATGGAGAAATTTTTTAAATTCTAAAAACTTAGCTTCATTTTATGTTACATCTATTTGAAATAAGTTTACTTTTTTTAATTTTCAATTTTTAATTTTATATTTTAGTTTTAGTTGTTACTTTAATTTATAATTTTCAAATTTTAATTTAAATTTTAATTCTTAATTTTAATTTATATCTTTATTTTTAATTAGATTTTAAATTTTATATTTTATTTGTATATTTTAATTTTAATTTTAAATCTATTATAGGTCATTTTATGTTGTATATTTTATTTGTGTTTTTGAAACTAAAATTAAGAATTAAAATTTGAAATTAAAATTTAAGGGTTAGAACCTAAAACTAAAATTTAGTTATATTAACAACAGTATAAAATTTAAAATTAATAAAACTTATATGAAACTTTAAATTATTCGTATACATGACAAAAAAAACTATTAATTTATCCTCTCTAATCTAATGACACACTATATCATTAAGATCTTACTCATCTAAAAGTGGCGTTCAGCCCAACAGAATGCAACAAACTGCAAAGAGGTGAGAATGCGTCTCACACATGTTAAAGCACATATAAATAGAATGGGCAATAAACTAAAATACAACAAATAAACATATAAATTCACCCCACACGACAGAAATTATACATCCACATACATAAATTCATTCATGCTATTGATGCTCATGCATGCTTTTTCAGGTACACGTCCGAAGTGGCACTCTTCTACGCCAATAACACATAGGTACAACACCATTTCACTATAGGTCCACCTGAAGTGAATCCTCTTCTACGCCACGTAGGTACAATCACGCAATACAAAACAACCCAAGAAGACATGTGAAGAGAACCACACAATGAGTGACACCGCATCAAGCACACTCTAACCAACATCACCAACACATTATGTATCCAATTGAAATCAACATCAATATCACGCATTGAAACAAACCCTCAATTCACACACCTCAAATAACTTTCAAACATTCAATCATTCATGAAACTCATAATTATAAGATGCATCACACATCTAAACATATGGCTATGCGAAAATGACTTAAGCACTACTAGACAAGTCTAGACTTCACAAATGATCAAGCAATTCAGAGTTCACACACTGATAAGCAACAACTTAGACTTAATTATTAGCACAAATAAGATCTTCAACACAAATTATCCAAAGCACATATTCTCATGCACAAAATATCATTTATAATATTGAATATATTAATTTTCTCACATATATATAGGATTGTTACATTCATAAATCACAACAATATTTTCTAAGTTTTGAAGATTTTCTCACTCATTTTCTAATAAGTCTTTATGACCTTTGTCGAGTATAAACGTGATATCTAGAGATTTATTAATTTTATGATATTGTTTCTTATCTAGTTTAAAAGTTAGGACATTTATATACAACTTTCATGTTGATCTCAAGGGCTAAAACAAACATTTACCATGTTAAAAATTGGAGGAACATGAATCTATCGCTTAATTATAGTAGTTCGACCTTCAGTCACTAATTTCATCATGACTTGAACTCTACGTATCTTTTTGGGGAGAAACCAAAATGATTAGTTAGATAAAATCTAGAAATACAATTTTAATGAATACCACTTTCTCAAATTACATCGTTTTCCTTTCGGTTTTCTTGTCCAAAAATCATAAACGCTAATTGTAAAATATGTTTAATTTTGGCAGTTTGACCTTTAGTCACTAGTTTATTCATAACTTGAGCTATATATATCTTTTATAGTGATTCCAACTCCAATGGAAAGATAACATATAAGGCTAAAATTTTATGAAGAATACAAAAACTAATGAGGTTGTTTAGGTCACTTCGCAGGACTTACAACACAAACATATGTTCTGCGCACGAGATTAGACACTCAACTTGTAATTCACATAACTCGGTCAATTCTTGACATTGTTATGTGATTCTTGAGCCTAATATGTAGCCCAGATGTCTACTTTATAACTCAACAAATAAAACATGATTTGGTTAACCACACCGAAGGATGTTACAAGAACACTGAGGTATGTTCATACAAAAATTTTCAAATAACAATTATTCAACTTATATAAGGTCTCTAAAATATAATTCTAACTCCAATCCTACAACACCTAACACTTAATCTTTCTATATTTTAAATAATATAGCAATTACTCAACTATCACATTAATCAATAATGTAATTAACTTCTTCAAGTTTAATAATAAGTGGCATTCATAGAAACAAACCGAACTAATCAATCCCATAAAACACGTGAAACTTTAATCTTTATGAAGATTTAGGGTTCACCTTCACTATCCTATTTCTCATATAGAACCCAACTTTAACACAAAGATAATCAATACTATCCTTTTTCAAGGTACTAATTTCTAAGGTATAAAAAAGAAAAACCTCAATGCCAACATAATCATTATACGCACTCTATTTTATCTCATAATTCATAATCCCTAACAATCAACAAAATTGGTGCAGACATTCATTTGTACATCAAACATTTATCCATTCAATACTCGTTACGGGTGCTCATAACCCTTCAATAACATACATGCAACATTGAAACCTATCGAAGCTTAGGGATCGCTTCACTACCTATTTACTCTATACAAATTACATGAGAGATAATTTCTCACTCTTTACCTTGAAGGATGATCCTAATTGTGAAGGTGTAGCCTCAACTCTCAGACATTATTCCTGAAACTCCCTTGGCAAGGTTTTCTCTGCAACTTTGTCTTTAACGTCCAGAGTCAGAAACGTGAAAGCTGAAATATCATCCCCTAACCCCTCTAAATTACCCTAGGTTAATAGTTGGATTGAACTTTTTAACACTAGACACAAACTTAACCTTTAGACTATTTTACTATTTACACCAATATTTATTTTATTTATTTATTTTATAAAATAAAATTTTAATTATTCTAATAAATACAAATATTAAATTAAGTTAAGTCTATTAATATAAAATTAAACCTTTTTATTAATATTTCATTTTTCTAAAAAAATAGGGATGTTACACCTACCCATTGTTACAAAAACATAATTTCCACCATAGAAATTAAGTGGCATGTGTACCTTGCCATGCACCACCAGAGTACACACCAGGAATTCTAGCACTTGTTGATACAACAAGAGTGGAGAGTGATGCAATGCATAAAGTTACCATTGCAGCCATTGAAGAAAGAGAGAGAAAAAGAAAAAAGAGAAACAAGTTTGTTACTTTGTTACATGCTTTTTGTGACCAATGTGAATAGGTGGAAGGTAAGGGCTACTTATGGAGTGTGAGGCAAAGCGTGAAGGGGAATCTCAATGTGCAATAGTGTCAATAGAAAATGGATTTAGTGTTTTGTAATATGAGTTTAATTTTTATATGCTGATAATTTAAAAGAATTTTACACTGGTGTTTAATCATAATCTTTTATTTATATACTTTTAAACTAGTAATTAGTAAAATCAACAAACTTACCATACATGAAAGTTTGATTAAATCTCAAAATAAAGTCATTTTTACACTAATAGTGCATAAGTTATTTTCTTTTTTAATATTGGTGTTTTTTTATTAGTTAAAGGGTTTTGAATATATGACTTCTCTTTTTCTTTTTTTCTTTTTCATAGTTTAACTTTATGTTTTCTTTCATCGATATTATTTTTAATTTAGAACCTTGTTATAAATTAAAGTAAAAAATATAATTTAAAAAATAAGGATAAATTATTGGTTCAATTTCATGATAAATTTTTTCTTCATTTAATCCTGTTATTATTTACAAGGAAGTAATTTATTTTCTATTTCTTTCTTTTTTTACAAATAATTTATTTTCTTTAATTATTTTTTTTAACAAAATAAGATAGAGTAAAATGAAATCATAAACAAAACCATATTTATATATATTCACAAGTCATATTTACAACATTATATATTTATGTTATATACATACATATATATATATATATATATATATATATAGGAAAAATTTTATTTATGTGCAGTTCTCCCCTTTACTTATATTTTTTTTCTATAATATTTACATGACTGGTGGAAAGATATTCAACAAGGGATTTGTATAATTAGTCAGTGATAAATAAAATGTTACCACTATAGGTCCTTCAATCACTACGGGTCTCCCATGATCATTCACAAATACTAAAATGGAAACTACAGTCCCTCTAAATGTAATTGAGTTCTCAGTCACATTTGTAATTCATCCCGTTCCTGGAAACATTGTTGTAATTACAGTAGAGAAAGGGTTCGGATAATTTGTCGCGTCCATTTTTTAAATTTTCCGTTTCCATTTTTTTAGACAAGAAAAGAAAGGAGTGAGTACAAATATCATGAAACTAATTTGAGTATTAACAATTTAAATTTTTTTAGAAAAAAGTTCTATATATATATAAAATATTTATTTATATATATGTAGAAAGAGATATGTATCATATTGGTTTATAATAATTTATTTATATATATATATATATATATATATATATATTTATAGAGAAATTTGAATTACTTTTTGTAGTGACTAATCAGGATAAATGAGTTTTTTTACCATGGTTTTTAAAGAATATAAGGATATTTCACCTTAAATATTTACTCATTTAAATCCCCAAAGTCAAACCTCCAACTACAAATTAATTCAAATCTTTATTTAAGATTTTTTTTAAAAAAAAAACTTTTATTAAACTTTTAATTTTTTTTATTTATGTAAAAAAATGTTACGTTTAAAATAATATGGTTAATTAAAAGTTTTAAAAATAACCAATTTAATAAACCAAATAAGATTTCGTACATCAAATCAAATAATTTTAATTAAAAGTAACACAAAATACTAACTAAGTCAAAGTTGAAGACACCTTACTAAATAAATATTACTAAAAGTAACATAGAATAATAAATAAAGCGAGGTTAGTGACACCTCACTAATTATTTATAACTAAAAGTAAGAAAAATAATAAATAAAGTGAGATTAGGGATACCTCACTAAATAACTATAACTAAAAGTACTAAAATAATAAATAAAGTGAAATTAGGGACACCTTGCTAAATAGTTATAATTAAAAGTAACATAAAATAATAAATAAAGTGAGATTAGAGATATCTCACTAAATAGTTATAATTAAAAGTAACATAAAATAAAAAAGTATAATATTTAAAAGTGATAAATGTCTCCTCCTCCTTACCTTTGTAATTGGAATAATCCAAAAGTTTGAATTTTCTTCTCCGAATAAATTATCACTATCACTTCCAATTTCTTCCCTCACTTCCTCCCATTTCTTCTTAGGTTCCTTCTTATTTGTTGGTGGTGTAGGGCTCAAATAATGACTTTTTTTTTTCATCATTACATAGTTCACATACAATTTTTAGTTCTTCAAAGATAAATTTTTGTTACTTATGGATAGTTGTCTCATACCTATCCACTTCTCTCTCTCTTTTCCTTTAGTTTATATAAGTTACGTAACTGTTTTTTTTTTTCCCTTTTACACTTCGGTCTTTGTTTTCTTTTGACGGTGCAATGATTTTTTTTATATGTTTTTTATCTTCCGTGTATGGGTATATATATATATATATATATATATATATATATATATATATATATATATATATATATATATATATTAAAATTTTAAAATATATTATAAATTTATTCTATAATTTTACTTATATTTAATAATAATATAATATTAAAAATTTAATAACATTTAGTTTATTATTATTATTTTATTATATATATATATATAAATATTGTCTAAAAATTTAAAATAACCTAATTATTTTATAATTAGATAATATTTAAATTTTATTTTATTTAAATATATATTAAATAAAAAAAATATATATAAATTTGAAAATATTATAGATTTTTTTATAGACAAATATTAATTGTTAATGTGTTGAAATTATAAGGCTGGTCTGATAATAAAATGAAAAGATGGGAGAGAGAGTGGTCATTGATTCGAATCCCTTCACCAACAAAACTAACTCACTAACACCTAAAATTTGCATATAAAAAAATTATTAATGTGTTAGTTTTGCTAGTCAAAACACTAGTGTCTCACTCTTCTCCCCTGTGTGGATAAATTGCTTGTTAATTTTCATTTTTTGGATTAAAAATTTCTTTAAATTTAAAAGTTGTTAAATTTTTTTATCTAATGAAACAATATATTTACAAAATAAAAATCTACGTTGCAAAATAAGTTTATTAAAATTTAAGTAAAAATATTGTTTGGCTCTTAAAAGTAATTTTTAAGCAAAAAATAAATTGGGTGAATTGAAATTCTAATGTTGATAATTTCTGTCACTTTTACTTATTTTGGATTAGTAAATTGATGTTATGATACAAATTTGTTCATATGGTTTAAAATATATTTTTAATTTAATTATTAATTTATTTTTATGTTTTAAAATTATAAAAATAATTACTAAATGTGCATGATTTCTTTTGTGAATGAAAGTACTTATATTACCTCCAACTAAATTTGATCTAAAATACAAATCTCATGAAAGAGATGTGGACCAGATAAGCATTTTCCTTGGACCAACAAAATTTGCTTTTCTCTTAACAAAATAACTTTGTAACCAAATGTGTAAGATTTATTGGAACAAAGTTAATTTACTTTATTTAGTGATCTCAAATATTACTTAGATTATCGTTAGAGTTGAAAAAAAATTAACATATTTGGATAAATTTGCAATTAAGTAATATAAAACTAAGAAATATTAGCAACACGTTCTTTGTATAATACTATCATCCTTCTCTTACTATTTTTGGTGAAGAAAAAGAATATTAATAATATTATAAAAAGTGTTCAGTTATCACCGTATATTAAATTAAGAGTATTTTATATATTGTTTTATAAGTCTGTACGTGACATAATATTATTATCTCTAAATTAAATTACAGTTAAAATCATTATAGTAATGAATTTTAAAATTTTTATTTGAATTAAAAATTTTATAAATAACTATTTTAATTATTATTTTTTAAAAATATTAATTTTAACTAAGGTTTATTAATAAATTATTTAAAATAGACTCGTAAAATACGAATCACATTATTATTTTTTAATAAATTTAAATAAATTATAAAGTGTATGTTATAAATAAAATGTTAAAAAGTGTGTTATTAATATTTTTGTACAAATTAATTAGTGTTCTTACCGAAATGTATCGGGTACAAATTAATATCCTTGTATCTGGGATGAACCGCAAAAAGGGAAAGAACCTGTAAGAGAGGACTCCGATGCTCAAGTCAGTAAATGAACTAAAAAGGGAGAAAGAGAAAGAGAGAGAAAGTAAGAGGGAGAGGTCAGAAAGATATATGTATTCTTTCCTGAATGAGTTGTGGATATGTACCTCAGATGTTGTATTTATAGTAAAAAAATATGGTTATTACCTGACGGTAAATATTTTTACCATGGTTTTACTTCTTTTACCAGGTGGGTCTTCCTTTTGTCTGACAAGTATTTGACAGATCCCTCTCTGCTTTATGGGAAAACGTGCTATTTGGTGATTATGCTCATCTTATCCCCAAGAATGGACATGGGGCATAAGCATCTTGGAGTAATGTTATCAATAGTGGAGTGTGTGTTTAAAAATTGAGTTAGAAAATTTGTTATAAGTTTAATTAATATAGATTATCGATATAAATAGGAAGCGACTTCTTCCATCACAAACCACCAACCATCGATGTCAATCTTCGACCTTGAGTTTTGTGTTGTATCCCATTCCACTCTCATCATCCATCAATTCCATATTATTTATATTTATGTTTATTTTTGTTTCCTTATATATTTTTCATGACCCTTTTTACCAAGAAATTAATACAACACTTTCTAGTTAAAGGTTAATTTTACCATGAGAATTTTTAAGATTTATCACAAAGTTTAGTTAATAAAAATTTAGTAGTTGTAAGAAAATTTGTTGTTATTTTAAAACCAATAAATTATCTAATAGCTATCACCCCCTACACTTGTTCTGTGTAGAAGTAAAGATTATCTCACAATTGAACTTGATGATGATGACAAGTTAAGGATGTTTGAGATGGAATCTGATGTTCTTCACTTCATATCCTACAAATCAATAAAGACTCTAGTAGAGAGTGGCAAAATTGATCTTCTCTAATTTTTTTTTACCATTGTATTGGTACGAATTAGTCATAATAGAAAATAATACAAACTATGTCAAAAGCTTTGAGTATACACAATATGAGTATTCCTCTTTTATCATGGTGTACTCAAATATTTATTCTCCTATATAAATTCAATATAACCTAATTTAAGATATGGAGCTGATTTAAGATATTGTCAAATAAAACAACTAAACTTAATGAGAATTCAATATAACCTGGTCCTTTAAAAGTTTTTTAATTATTAAATAAATTTATTTTTTAATTAAAAAATACTAAATATTTTATACATTAATTAATTAATTAATGAGTTTCAATTACGGTGTAACTTTGAACATTGAATTTCTTGAAAATACATGCCTAGAATCATCAGAAGATGTGAAATTGCGAATCACAATATATTTTATTTTACTTAATTAATAAAACTATTGTTTTTCTTATGTCGGATATGGTTAGTATAATTTTTTTACTTAGTTATAAAATTATGTCAATAATAAATGTCAAAAATATTAAAATTATAGTTATAAAATATTAATCTAGTTTTGTATTACCATATGTAAAAATATCTATTATTATTATTTATTAATATCATCTCTTAAGTGTAGATATAACAACAATCATAAGTTTAAAATTTTTAAAGAATTATTTGCAAATTAGATTTGAACTAGTGACATCTTGTTTAAGACCCACATGATTTCACTGTGCAACCATATACTTTTCTAAAAAATTGATATATATATATATATATATATATATCATATGGTAGATTTTTATTAAATTTTTTATGTCTAATTATATTTATTTAAAATATATATTATGACCAATTTTGCTATATAAATTACAATAAATAATATATTCTAATATTTTTTTAATATATATATATATATATATATTACTATATGTGTTTTTTATTTATTCAAAGTCTTATATTTTAGATTATTAAAAATTGTTAACTTCAACATCTATTGATCAATCTTCTTCTTTTTTCATTCACAAAAAAAAAAAGTCTCTCTTAATTTGTTTATTTTTTTTAATTGTGTTTTAAAAAAGAGTGGGATAGACAATGAAAATTGCATTTAAGCAAGTAGTCGGGTCGGTTTTTAAAATAAACCTAGTAAAGTGACGCATGACTCATAGGTCTAAATTTTTTAAATAATTTTCTTTATTGAAAGTTAGTTGATAAAATTAATAAATTTTTAAATAAAATAATAGCTGAGGTAGTTATTTAATTCGTAGAATTTAAAATTTAAATGCAAATATTTAATTAATATAATTATTGTAACTATAATTAAAAAATAAAATAGATAAAAGATATTGTGTCAAATGATATATAAAATACTCTTCAACTTATATTTAATGGTATTTATAATAATAATAATAATAATAATAATAATAATAATAATAAGGGTAAAAAAGGTAAAAAGTATTTTAGTTAAAAATCCTTCCCCTTGTTTGAACTAAAAACACTCCATTGAACCAAAAAACATATGAAATTAAAATCCTCCCTCCCTTTTACTCCCTAACCTAAACTAATCTGGGCATGTAAAATAAGCATGTCCTTATTATTTCATTAGTGAATGATTATGATTAATTTAGTTTTGAAAAATTTAAAATTACAGTTTTTTGTATATAAAAAATTATCAAATAAATCTTATAGAAATATTAAAAATTAAAAAATCAAAATCTTAAACTAAAATCCACACAAGATGATAATCTTATATCTTCCTTCTCTCCTCTAATCGTATGAATTATTCGTTTCTTTAAAACAATAAATTGAAAACAAAATATTATATTTACAATTTAGAGATATTTTTATTAGCAAATTTAGAAATATTAGATTTAATTTTGTTATCTAGATTAAAATTTTCAGTTTAGTAATTTCTAGAAAAAATATTTATATAATTTTCTTTCAAATTTTAGTTTTTTTACTATTTAAATTAATTGACTATATATTTATAATATTAGTGTTTTTCTTCTTTTACTATCTTTGTATATCATGGCAAGTGAACAAATCATATACAAGTAGTAAAATAGGAGTATTAAGTAGTGTAACCACCTATATTGATGTTGTATTAGATAAATTTTACCAAATTTACTAACAAATTAAGTGATTTACAAATATAAAGCGATAGTAACATTTACTTTATGCAAGATTTTGATTGTAAACAAGATAATAAATAGATCCTGAAGTGAAAAAATCAAATTTTTTTGTGATTTTATATGTAAGAAAGCTGAAACAAGAAACTCATTTTTAATAACAAGATAATAAATAGATCCTGAAGTGAAAAAATCAATTTTTTTTGTGATTTTATATGTAAAAAAGCTGAAACAAGAAACTCATTTTTAATAACAAAAATATTGTCGAAGTTAAACTTCACCAAGCATCACTGTTTTCTCAACTTTCAAGCATAATATATGTTTTGGTACAAATCAATGTCAAAATCAATCTAGTTAGCTTTAATCCCTTAGGTGAAAAGAATCTTAGTTCCTTGATTAAGTCAACTTAATAAAAGAACTATGTTTAGTGACTCAAGATAGCCAATGAATTAAGCCTCATTCCTAAACACAAAGTACATTTAGTATTTTGTTTCATTAATTTCAAGACAATGAAAGTGTTTTTTAACTATAATCATGTTAAACAACAAATTTATGGTTAATCACTTCACAACAAACATTAAGCATAGAAGAAATACTAACATTGGAGATAATTAAAAAATACTACATATATCATATCAAAAGATAGAAGAAAGTTTGAGTTTGGATACATCTAACCTCAATAAGGTAGAAAACTATCTACTCATGGTCATGGATAGCATCAAAATAATGAAGAAACAAAAAAACAAACAAAAGATAAAGAAAATAGAGAACTTTGAAGGAATAAAACACTAATGGCATTGCACAAAAGATCACAGCTCCTTCCATAAATGGTCATTTTTTCTTTTATAATGGACAAAATTTTCCATTCTAAGTTACATTACCTTCTGTATTAAGAGAAATTTGTTCATTGTGTTGTATTTAACATATATTTTGGGTTTGAATTGCTTTCATATTTTATGCAGATAGATGAAAGAAAATATATACAAACAAAGACAAAGAAAACTAAAACACAGAGAGAGGAACCAAAAGAATTATATGTTTTTAAATTTTTTTTCTTAGATTTCAAGGATTGTATGTTCAAATTTTTTTCTTTTTTCATGCTAATATATTTTAGAGAGAAAGACGCAGTGCATCCATTTATAATGTAAAAAGTTTTATATTGTCATTTCATTACAACCCTTTATATATAGTAAGTTTGTTAACTTTGTCCATAAATATTTTTAAAGTTATATAAATAATAGATTGTGATTGAATGAATATTGCATGAATATTAAAGTCTAGATTTTATATGAATTTATATAACAAAAGTTATATAAATTTTTAAGTTCTAAAAGTTATATTTTCTCTTAATTTTCTTTTTGATGAACTAATTAAACATCATTGGAAAGTAAAGGAAAAATATAACAAATATAGTATGTAAAAATATTTTAAAAACATTAGTCAATGACAATAAATTTTGCTTTAAAATTACAGTATAGTTGCATTTAAAATTAGAGCTAAAGCATGGTACTAAATTTTTAACAAAATGTTTTGTTCTTATAAAAAGTAAGGAGGTAGCCTTTTTTTGTTGTTGATGGTGTTTCTCAAGAGTATGTATGATACCTACAAAAAGAATCCATCAGGTCTATGATGGTGGAGATAATACTGGACTTACAAAAAACATACATTTTGCTTCTCTAAATTAAATTTATAATTTATAATTTTAAATTTTAGTTTTAATTTTTAAATTTTTATTTTCTATGTATATTTAAATTTTAAAATTTTAAATTTTAGATTTTAGTTTTAGCTTTTAGTTTTTAATTTTAAATTTTGTTTTTAAAAATTTAAAAATCTCTCTATTTAAAAAATCCGAGCATATTAACAACTAGATTTGAATTTTTATTAGATTGTAGGTATTTTTGAAACTAACATTAATTACAATTTAATTAGATTTGAATTTCAAAATGAACACAATGTAGGCATTTGATCTAGTGGTTTTAAACTTGATTTGTGTGTGAGGTTTTGTGTTTGATTTCTATAATACCTTTATCTAATATATTTTTTAAGTGTTTGAAATTAAAATTAATTATAATTTAATTAGATTTGAATTTTAAAATAACAACGAAAGTTTACATTTAATCACAATTTAATTTCAGTGATCTCAAGTGCAAAATAAGATTATTTTTAAAACATCCTTCATTGGTACTTGATATCTTGAATAAAAAAAAATCATGATTGTAATTAAATGAGTGTTTTAGAAATAATAACATTAAATAAGGTAAAATTAGTTGAATTTAACATATGTAAATCTACCACATATTAAACTTAACTTTTTTACTTTTATATATATATATATATAAGTCAAGAGAGGTATATATTCAACTTTAATAACGTTGATACAGTCACATATATTTACTTTTCATATCACTTATGATTTAAAATAATCATATTAATGTACTTTCATCCTATTAATCACTTGTGAAATAATATTGATGACATTAATCATGTATTGATAATGTTTGTCTTCTAGCTCATTGGTGCCAATCCGAGTAAACCGTTTAAATGTCGCTAGTTAAATATGAAAGTGATGAGGAAGAGATTGGCTTCATGGACATGTAATATGTTTTTATCTTTAACTAATTTTAGTTTATTTCTAATATTTAAAAATATTTGAGAAAATAAAAAATTCAATTAATAAATTTATTTAATTTTACTAATAGTATTTCATTCATTTTCCTGTTATAACTAGATTCAATCTCTTTTTTTCGTATTCAACCTCTTTATTGTTAACTTCTAAGAGTTTCTATATATGGTTTTAAATAACCTTCTTAATTGTCATAAATCTTTTGTAATTATGATTATGACACACAATACAATGGTGTGGCAACCATAGAGATCGGTGTGATGTGAGAGGCACATAGAAGATAAAATACATCAACGATTTTTCCCCATGGTATGGCTATGCCCATAGAATTTTTGGAGTTGAACTAGAAGAGAAAATGTATTAGGGGTTTGTCTGCAAGTTTGTGGCTATGCCCACAAAGATGTTGAAGACTTGCTGAAAGTGAAATTGCATCAGTATTCACCACCATAGTGGTTAGATTTGGGTATAGTGGCTATAGGTTTGTAATTTTTTAAAATAGTAGATGATAAAACTAACACTGGATATCAACATGAAAGTTTTAGCTAATTGTATCATCTTTCTAATAAAATTTGTACCACACTCGTATAATTTGTAAAACTATAGATATTGTACATGATGTAATAAAAGAGTAAGATAAGAATGAATAATGTGAGTTATAATGGTGTTGATTGTTGTGGTGTGAAATATTGTGATGTATCTTATCATTGTGTGATGAATGATTGAATATTTGAAAGTTGTTTGAGAAGTATAATTGGGGATTTGTCCCACCTGACAATATTAATGTTGATTACAATTAGACTTATAGTGTGTTGTTGATGTTGGTCAGGGTATGCCTGACAAGGTGTCATCCCAACCACAGTTGGGGTGGATTGTGATGACATTATTTGATTATTTTGATGTATCTTATAATTGTGAGTATGGTGACTGTTTGAATGTTTGCATGTTATTTGAAGTGCGTGAATTGGAGATTTGTCTCATTGTATGATATTGATGTTGATTTCAACTAGACGTATAGTGTGTTGATGATGATGGCCAAGGTGTGTCTGACGAGGTTTCATCCCAGTTGCAGTTGAAGGTGGTGTGTGATGACTTGATTAGATGATGATGGTCAGAAGGTGTTTGACAAGATGTCCTGCTAGTTGCAGTTAGGGGTGGAGTGTGATAACATTATTAAATGTTGAAATTATTATATATGTTGTGGATGACATAAGCCATGAGTATGGTAGTTGAAGAAGTTCTGTAAGGATTGTCCATTATGTGGTGTTCTGGACCAAGTCTTTTTGGATTGTTCTGCATTACACGGTTCTACCTACATGTTATTGACGTAGAAAAAGATTCACTTCAGATGGACCTATGGTGAGATATTCGTACCTATGTGTTACTATCATAGAAGAGGACCTTTTCAAGTATGTACCTGAGCAAGCATGCATAAGTGTGATAGTCGGAGAAGTTTTGTAAGGATCGCCTATTGTGTGTTGCTTTGGACCAGATCTTCTTAGGTTGCCTTGCATAACACGGTTGTACCTACGTGTTACTAGCGTAGAAGAAGATTCACTTCGAGTGGACCTATGGTGAAATGGTTGTACATAAGTGTTACTGGTGTAGAAGATGATCGCTTTAGGCGTGTACCTGAGATAGCATACATGAGCTTACATTGCATGAGTATCATTAGCATAAAAAAATTTATGTGTGTAAATGTATAATCTCTATCATGAATGTGAAATGATTTTATAAATAGGTTCAGCAACATCATACAACGATGTGATTTTGTTTGGCTTTGGCAAAACCAAAAAGGGGGAGATTGTTGGAGCATGGATCATCTCTCATCTCCTTAGTATTGGTAGTTTTTATTTTTCTATTTTTGCAAGTCAAACATGTTTTAAAGGTGTGACTTTGTATTGTTTGTTTAGAATAGGCATACATGAATGAGTCTTGTGTTAATCAAAGTTTTAGAATGATTTTTAATCTTGTTCAAAGTCAGTTTTATAGTTAAGAGCTAGTTCTGCATTGAAATAATTGATCACCAAGTTTAGTAATTTGTTATTTGATAAAAAATATTAACTAAGATTGATCAACATGCTAGTTTTTGAAAATCTGATCATGATAACTGATTACATCTTTTTCGTAATCGATTACATAGTTCAAATTACATTTTTATCAAAATCAGGCTCTTCTATTTTAACAGGTTACGAATTTTTGTAATAGATCACAACAGTTATAAAACTAAACAAGAACTGGAGAAAGGAACAAAATAATCGATTACACATTTTTGCAATCAATTACATAGTTTTTATTTTTTATTCTAGTAGCTATTTAAAACATTATAATTGATTATCTCATTTTTTAATCGATTAAACTTGTTAAAAATAAGTTTTCTTTTAATAGTTGGTTGTTCATTCTTAATAGAGAACTCTTAGAAAATTTTTTAAAAACTTTACACATTCTTTGAACAAGTATAATAGTAAATCAAACCTTTTCTCCACAAAGATTCAATGTTCTTTAATCTTGATTTGAGAATTTTGTGAAAAGCATCAAAGTGGATTATCTGCACAAATAAGGTGTATTCTAATCCAATCTTTAATTTCATTCTTAATAGAAGGATATGCATAGAGTTTGCATTTAGACTCTTAATCATAGGGTTTGATCAAGGTTTAGCCTTTCTTTCTTTGTAGGGTTCAAGGATAGAGTGAAAATATAGTTTAATTTTTGTTTGTGTGCATAATATTTGTAATACACAAAAATTAGTGGAAGATTTATCTAGTGTGGATGAATCAAACCGAATGTAGGCCTTTTTATACCAAACAAGTATAAAACTCTTATGCATTTTCTCTCTTTCCCTTCTTGACAAATTTTATTAATATTTGATTTGTAAGGTTTGATTGATTTGTGGTTTGAATGGAAAAACATTTTTGGTGATTAAACAAAATAATTTTTGAGAAATTCATCACTCCCATATGTATTTTTATCTTGCTGCACCTGGAATCAACATAGTTGGGGACCAACTATAGGAATTTGTTTTCTTTTAATAGTTTGGATTTATATGATGTTTATGTTTTCAGATTAAGTTATGGTTTATTTATTTATTTATTTATATGAATTATTTGCAGAAAAAAGATATGATTGAAATATCTTGTAATATATGAGTAGAATAAGTAAGGTCATTACAATAAACATATGAGATATTATCATCATCTTCAAAATCACCATTATTGATAGATGATGCATCACTTAAGCTCTCTTTGTGATACTCCAATGCTCATAACTTAGTTCAAATACATATTTCTATAAATCACAACATCTTTTGTCTTATCATAAAAATTGTTGCATCTACAACATGGACACCAGATTGTGTTTTGGCTTTTGGAGATAGAAAAAGCAAATTTGAAGAAATCATTAATGTCTTTAAATACTCAAGCAAAGTATGATCCTTAAGTTTTTCCACCCTTTACTTTGATTATTCATTATCACAATTTTTACAATTTTAAAGTGTAAAATTATAAATTATATAAATAATAAAATTATGGATAGGAGATGAACAAATGAATGTGAATAATATTTATCGTAAAAATTGAAACAAACTAAAAGATTCAATTTCATAAAACCAATATAATTTATATGCATGATGAAAATTATATAAACTTCATTTTACCCCAAAACGCTGTATTATATAAGGTACAAAATAATATAGAAATTTGTTCATTTAAATAACTAGACTTAACACTTGGATAAAAGGATTCACATTGTGACACCATGAATTGGTTATTACTAAACAAGTCATGAAATAGAAAATAATTTATCTCCACATTGAGTTAAAAATATGGTCAAAAGGATCATGTAATACAATTAAAATTGTAAGCATTATATAAATAGAAAATAAATTGCCAGGATCATGTAATACAAAACTATGAATCTTGTGACACTCTTCTATCCAAGTAAATAAATACATGATTAAAAAAAAAGTCTTTTAACTAGGTAAAAAGGTTCACAAAAATTCTTCCAACAAAACCTCATCTTTGATCAAATGATAAGTCTTTACAAATGAAAACTTAAAAGAAAGAAAAGAACTTGAGACGTAATTGAAATAAATTTCTAAAACAAGAAAATAATTTAAGCATCCTAATATAGTTGCAAATTTCCAATGCCATATCTATCAAAGCATGGAATCCTACATTAATCTCAGATATTACTTACCTCTACCTCTTCAGCTTCACCCTAGCCTATGGGCATTCAACCCCAAGTAACACACACAAATAGGGAGTGGGACATTTACTCATACATAATTAAGCAACATAAATAAGAAATATTACCACCCACAGTATATCACATGAAACTACACAACCATATTAAATTCAAGTCATGCTAATGATGCTCATGCAATACAATTCATGTATGCCTTCTCGATACACGCTCGAAGTAATCCTCTTCTACGCTAGTAACAC